>JAOTQM010000311.1:8355000-9605000 GCA_026939265.1 Oreonectes daqikongensis
ACTTAGTAGTTTTCAGTAATAATAATAATGTCTTTCCACCATTTTAAGTATTTTGGGCCTTGCTTAATCCAGCTGCAATAATGAAATCTTTCTTATAAGATACAACAACAGCTTCATATTTTTGGTAGCATCCTTTAGTATCACAATCTGACCTGTTTTAAGATACTAAATAGATCTGTTAAAGTTCACATAAAACAGTATAGATCAATTACAGAATTAAATTTAACATTAACAATACATTTAACATACATTTGAACAGTTATATTTTCTAAAGTCAGTGGATCATTCAGCTCTCAGAATTCTGGTGTCCTGTACACTGAAGATTTATTTGACGTAGGATAAAAGAGTCTGAAGGATAAATATCATGGATGAACAGTCTGTTCAATATGTTGTACTGTTGTTAATATGTGAAAATACATTTTTAAATGTTTTTGGTGGACAAAATAAACTACACTCACAGCATCATTTTTGTTTGTACCAGCCTAATGTAGGTCATTCACATTTTGATTTCTTTACACTTAGCAGCAAGAGTGGTAAAAAATGCTTTATTGTACTGACCCACGGAGTTATTCTAAATTAAAAAACAAACATGACAAGCCAACCACTGAATGTTAAATAACTATTTTAAACTTTTAGCATTTATTTTCTATGCTTCTTGATCTGTGCTGGTCATTTTAAACACAAAGAAATCAGTTTAATACATTCACAATTATAAATAAGGTTACAAACTATTTTAAATTATGAATATAATTGCTATATTATGGAATTGTTTTCAGATGTTTTTTTGTGCGTGAAACAGTCACAAAGATATTATGAACAACAACTTTGACTGTTTAATAATACAAAGTCACAAATTATATTTGAAGAGATATAAGAATTGCTATTTGCACAAGAAATATTAAAGTAGATTAAAGCCAATGTAATATGTATGGAAACTTCATATCGCCAGCTCTGTGGTTCATCTAAATGCTTAAAGTCAACAAAAGTCACAGAAAGGCATTGTTATGTGTCAAGAGTAACATTCAGATGGAATCACAATAGACCTCATATAGTAGAAGTAATGCTTGATTGCACATTCATTCCTATGTGTTTATGCACTTTTGAAGAGGGAGGACAATGAAAGAGAGACATTAAAATGATGGTTGATCGGCAGCCATTTACTGCTACAACATGTTGAATGCAGTCTATTGTAATGGTGATATTTGTAAGGCAGTAGAAAGCTCAACGTTATTTTACAATAGACTAGAAACCATTACGAAAGTGTCTGTGTGTCTGGATTGTTCTTTGCTTCTTATGTACCATTGTTCTCTTTCTTTTTTCCCTTCAGTCTATTTGTGCACTGTGTGGAGAAGTTCATTGAAAATAGTCTGTTTTTTTTCAGTGTGTTTTTTATTTTTCCGTTTCAACCTGACAACAGCGATTTATTGTTTATCTAGGCTACATTGAATATATTATTAAGAAGGATGTCAACCACTTGAAGGCATAAAGGCATTACAGAGAATTATAACAATGTCAAACTGCATTCTCAGGTTGAGAAACTGGCCCAATGACTGTTTTCGTTTTGGCAAAAACCATTCAGAGTTACGAATGAAACTGAACTGGAGTTCACTTTGGCCCCAGTGCTGTGATTCATGGCTATTGCTCCCTCTACAGCCCATCACTGTACATGCACCCAATGTATAAAAAGCATGACAAGTTGTGAATGTAGCTGATGTACTTGCTTTGAAAATGTGTTCGTATGGACATGCAACATTCTGTTGTATGTACAATGCTGGGCATCAACGATATGGCTTTTTTTATAACATATATCATATATCCAAAGACAGTTCGAATTTTGCTGTATGCACATGCCTCAATGATGTATAGCCAGGAATAGTTCTAGCAATAGCACAAGGCCTCATTATGGGTTGGGAGACCAAACTTGACGTCTAGAGATCGACCTATACAGAACACATGCAGTCACTGATCTGGTTGTTTTCGTTTTGAATATTGTCGTTCTGGGGTAGATCTTTTACCTCCTGTTAAACCTCAATCGCCGGAGTGACACCTTAAAAAATAGCACATAACTGATTTCTCGTTTTCTTATATATTCAGTGTAAAGTACTATATTTGTGTGACTCGTTGTACCTGTGATCTTTTTCTCATTCTTTGGGAAGCTCCTTTTGTACAAGCTGACAAAAAGCAATTATGACAAAAGTCAACCTCAACTTTTCTAACTGTGCTGTGTTTATGTGAACAGAGCATCCAGGACTGTTCAGTGGAGTCAGTGATCATTTCTTTGGTGGTGCTTGCAAGTTTTTGTAGTTAGAGCTGTTTTGATTTTTATGAAATGGAAAGGAACGTCGGACTCGACTTTTGGCAAACATGTCCAGTTCAATGACTTCCTGTATAGTACAAATCTATTGTATCTGTATAATCACTCGAATAAAATACTGTGCCAATTTTAATTGCCTCTTTCATTTGATGCACCATCATTAAATTTGAGATGATATGTAGGCTATATGACTTTCATTATTCGATCTCACAGATAAGATTCTGCTAGAACCCTGACATATTGACTAGTATACAATACATATTAATCCTTCATACGTGCACAAAAAGGCAAAGATGCAAAAGGCAATAAAACTATTGCCCCATGTCACAGTGAGAGAACTGAGATAAGAGCACTCCTGAGACACTAACCTACTGGCAGACTAATGTCTTACATAAACAAAGTATAACTTCACATGAAAATGTGACTGAGACAGGTTAAGCTGAGCAAGAGTTATGAACTTTGGCCTGTAGGTTTGTCTGTAAGAACATTTTGTACATTGTTCCAGTCTACGACTTAACAGAACTACCCACTCTAATACAGTAGTGCAATTGAGGGGCTGTAAATGTATAATTATTTCACAAATTATAATCCAATTAAAATTAGTTTATCCATTGCTACCTAAACACTTTCTCTATTAAAATATGTGTATGTCTATTATAAATACAGTTATTTTTAACCCAAATTAATATGATATAAGTTCAATCCATTTAAATATTTTCTAATATAGTATATGTAGCATTTCACTGTTGTACTAAATGTTGGTACATGTCCAGAGTCTAGAATTATTTTAGGCTATAACCTTTGCCATCATCATGTCTGTACAGTAACACATATCAGTACAATTACAGTATATCAGTAAAGTACGTGCAAAACATGTCCCAATATTACATTCAACAGGAGTGTACTGTACAAGCGCTCACACAATAACATTTAGTGTGGACTTGGTACTTGTTAGAGGAAAAACAGCTTTACAGCTCCCTGTGTCATACTAATAATGCCAGAGTTCATAATTGATTACAAGCTTTGCATTGAATATAATGTTAATGATCACATTTATTAAAAATATAATACAGATATTTTCAGATGGGCCATGACAAAAAGGGTGTGTATGGCTTTCCACTCTGTATGAATTAGTGTGCAAATAAAAGGCATGGAAAGGTTTGACAGATATAAGTTGGAACAATCCGACCAACAAATAAAGCTTGTGTAAATACACAAAGCACAAAGAACCGCCTCAGGACAAAAACAGCTTCCTGGTGTTTAAAAGCTTTATATTTTATACCAAAAAGGACATGATCATTTAAAATGTATTTTGTGAATACTGCAGCAGTGTTAATAGAATCTCTTTCAACATGTACTGAAATGTATGTGACATATTTTAAAACAAAACTGTAAATATTCATAGCATATAACGAATCACATATATAAAACACCTTTAAAATCCCTTCTTGCTAAAAGATATGTGGAGTGTTAACTATACATGTGTAGTCACTTGAAATTGCAACATAGTCAACTTATAATTGTTTGCTAAGAACTTAAAATAAATATGAAATAAATCACAAATGTAAGAAAAAGCAATATGAAGTATATACGTATGCTATTTTGTGGTTCACAGTATAAATGACAGTAGTACATTTAGGGGCGGTTTCCTGGACAGGGATTAGCTTCAGCAACGACTAGGCTTTAGTTAAATTAGGATAGTCGTTTTTAAAAACATACTTTACAAAATACATTACTGGTGTGCATCTTAAGACAAAACAAACATACTGATACTTTAAGATCAGTGGGATTAAATTTAAGCCCTGTCCGGGAAACCGCTCCTTAGTAGTGCATAACAGTGCTGGATTCTTATAAAATATACTTTCTATCATCCACATTATTTTTTATATCCGGTATAAATATTAATGCATTTTTATATCTGTATGCATACTGTAAAAATGACATTGTGATTAATAAACAACAATGCATAGACCAAAATCCAGAAATGATCCTCTTGTACTGTTCTTCTATAGTTTGGGGAATGTTGCAGTACTGAGATTATTCCTGAGGTACCGTCAGTCAGCCTCACTCAATACATTTAAGATGTCTATAGAATATGTGCGGTGTGTCATGTATCATCTTACACTTGGCAAGTCCTTTCTTTGTAGCTAATCCTCTGATGTGGCAGTCTCTCTGGACCCACTGTAGGCAGTTTTTACCTCTGCCAGGGTAAGCAGACTGGCACAGGTGGGTAAATAGATGTGCTGAACACAGTTCACCCCTGAGCGACAGACTGGGCAGTACTGAAAAGAAAAAATAGAGTTAAATATAAATATGTGACCCTGGATCACAAAACCAGTAAGTAGCATGAGAACATTTGTAGCAATAGCCAAAAATACATTGTATCAAAATTATAGATTTTTCTTTTATACCAAAAATAATTTACTTTTACACATTTGGCAGACGGTTTTATCCAAAGCAACTTACATTGCATTACACTATACATCTTTTTTTCTAAGTATGGGCAATACCTGAGTTCGAACCCATGACCTTGGCATTGCTAATACCATGCTCTAACCACTGAGCTATAGGAAAGCTATAAAATCATAAGGATATTAAGTAGAGATCATGATCCATGAAGATATTTTGTACATTTCCTACAGTAAATATATCAAAACTTTATTTTTGTGAGTGGATGCAGCAAAATCACTAACAAAAAGTGGCCAGAAACACACCTACAAACTTCACTCGTGCTGCCGCCGTTTGAAAATTACCCACTCAAGTTTGGTATCTAGATACAACTTAAATATACAACTATTTAAAACTCAGGAATCTGAGGGGGCAAAAAAATCTAAATATTGTGAAAATCACCTTTAAAGTTGTCCAAATGAAGTCCTTAGCATAGCATATTACTCACAGAAATAAAGTTTTGATATATTTACAGTAGGAAATTTACAAAATATTTTCATGGGACCTGATCTTTACTTCATATTCTAATGATTTTTGGTATAAAAGAAAAATCTATTAATTGTGACCCATACAATGTATTTTTGGCTATTACTACAAATGTTCCTGTGCTACTGAAGACTGGTTTTGTGATCCAGGGTCAGATATGTTAAATTACATATATATCACTATTATCTATCTATCTAGGCCTATCTATTTATCTATCACTGTTATGTATCTAGACTCTAGACTATTTTATCTGCCGTAGTCATGATAAATTTTCAATTAGGCTATTCAGTATAGCTGACTATATCATGTACTACTGAACTGATAAAACACTTCTATGATGTCAGAGGTTGACAGGGTCATAAGCTGCATATGGAGACTTTCTGACTAAGATTTTTAGCCTTGAACAGACACTAATGGTTGATGACACATGAAGAAATATATCATGAGGGTAACCAGAGGGTAAACTGTACTTTTAATTATTAACTTAACAGATCAATTTAGCATAGGTATAAGAAATTTTATATTTAAATACACACAGTATCTTGATATCAGTCCTGTTCTTCAACAATGTCATCTCCATCAAAAATGTAAAGAATAAAGTAATGACAGTAATACATTGCTTAGAATTAATAAGCAATATTTAGGCATTTTCTATAGTTAGTTACACAATAATCACCTGGATTTGCCCGGCACAGTCATAGCAGCAGAACATATGTCCACAAGGACAGAATGCAGCATTGATCTCCTGTTCGCAGCACAGAGCACAGGTCAGGGCCTCTCGTAGCCTTTGGAGCTTCTCCCTCAGAGCGTGAGTTTCTCTGCAGTTGACACATGTCCTCTCCTCCCTCTCTGTCCTTGGTGAGGGACAGGGTCCGCAGAAATCTCTCGGGCCCCCACATCCAGTGACAGCCATGCCTGCATTGAACAGGGCACGCCGGGCACGATCGTACACTTCCTTGGATGTGCGCTGGATATCGAAGATGTACCTTTTACCGAGATCAATGCTTTCGTTGAGGAAGAGGGAGGCCAGATGACCCTTGAAGTCACGACTGTATTGCATCTTCACTGTGCTCATTACCGTATCACACCTGAGGAGATAACTTGTCTCAGTTGAGTTATTTATAAGAAAGAATAACTTTACTTTATAAAATGTGTGTGAAACACCCAGTTAAGGCTGATAAAAATACAGAAATATACACCTGTAGAAGGCATGGATCTCTGTAATAGCACGATATAATCCATTGGCAGCATTGGCGCTGATGAACTTAAAGAGGTGTACCGCACTGTCCCCATTGTCTTTGGTGATGGTCACATATACGTTCTTTCCAGACTGAGTGGCCATTTGAATGACTGGATATATGAGTCTGTAAGGAACAAAGAGATATTTGTATCAAATTTTATGAAACGCATTTCTGATCAAGCCACTTTCCGTACCTGTCAACAGGAGTGAAATCTGTCTTGCAGACAAACAAGCCCTCTGGTCCAACACCAATGAGCATCTCCTGTCCTTCAGAGTCACGGGCAGAGTGCCACTCCACGCCATAGTTGCTGAGAGAGGAAACCAGCTGCAGGGCTTGATATTCCGCTGACGTTTGACTAACACCCTCCAATTCTTTATGCCTCATATAAATGCTATGAATTAACAATAAAGACAACAAAACAAACAAAATTAGGCAGCATTTTAGGAATTACATGTTGAAACCGGATTTCTAACAAACTCCCAGTGTTCTTACTTGTTGATGGTGTCATGGCTTGGGTCTTGACCATAAATCTGGGAGTAGCAGTATTTGGGTGTGTTATGGTCGTATTCTCCAAACTCAGCTTGAGCCAATAACGCACTGAGCTCTATTGCCTGCTCTCTGTCCAACCGCAAGCTTCCTTTGAAAAGTTCCTCTTTCACATGCATAAGAAACAAATGTCTGCAGAGAAACAGAAGACAGAAAAACAAAAGAACAAAACGTGTCAAAGGGACAGTCCACCCAAAAATGAAAATTCTGTCATCACTTACTCAACCTCTTGTCATTTCTAACCTGTGTGACTCTTCTGCAGAACACAAAAAAAATATTTTGAAGAATGTCGGAGACCGAACTTCTAATGTATGGACACAAAACAATGCAAGTCAGTGGGTACAGCCGTACACCCATATTCTTCTTCTTTAGTGTTCTGCAGATGAAAGAAAGGCATACAGGATTGAAATAACAAGAGGAAGAGTAAATTATAAAACCATATCTAGCATATAAACATTTAAAATAAAATCAATTTAGTGGTCTTTTGTCTAGTATTCCAAATATTTCAATACACAAACACATATTATTTGGCCTATCACAAACTGTCAGAATAGTCTATTCTTCGCAAACGTTTTTTTCCCAAAAAAAGGGATGTGTGTCATCAGTACAAGCTAAATATAGAACCGTACTTGTGTGACTCAATGAGAGTAAACTATCATAACTTTACTACAGCCGAACACAAAGATGGCACAAATGAAAAGACATTTCCAAGCTGCTCTGCTGCTGAGAGGATTACTGTAAGCATAAGAATAATTCATAAAAATTCATACAAAATTAAAATTTTATTTAAAACAAACAAAATGTATTGTGATGCAATAACAAAAATCGGAACCTTTTTTAATCACATTGTAATATGAAGAGCCTCAGAGTTTGTTTCATGCACAATCTACATTACTTTTGAAAAACAGTTGGCTTAAAGCCAGTTAACTCATTGAACTAAACCCGCTGAACTGCAGTAACAAAGCAGACTTGTGACATCTGGCACATATTTCTATGGTGTACCTCAACATAAATCACTCGTATAAGGCAGCTGCAAGCAACCTAACACATTCATACAGTATATAATAATGCATAATATTGTATTTTGCTAAATGACGAATTAATCATACAAAAAGTTTAATGTTAGCTCATTTAATACAAAACAACATTATTGTAACAATGGCTGAAGCCTCCACAATGACTATTTGTTTTTATTGTTGTAAAAAGACAGAACGTTACAATAGAAAAGAATAACAAAAGCTTACTGACAGGGGTTTGGTTCTTGTTTCACTATTGTATAACATTATGTAAGTGGTGGAATCACATTACATCGTGTTTCAACTCAAAAACAGCCAGACATATTACTGACACCTCCCACCCACACCCTCCAAACCAACAGCACTCATCCAACGTGACCAAACCGCTCCACTAGTGTTTTACACTGGAACACACACTGGAACAAAATGGTTACTTTTTTGAAACTTGATGGCTCACAGTTAAACAGATCCTGACATGCTTATACAAATGCATGTGCCATATGTGAACACTTACATACACATCCCTTAAATTGTTTCCAGACAACTATTTTTTACCTCTTTATGTGACAATACAAGAGGCACTCCTTATCTGAAAGCATGCCAGCTTCAAGAACAAACATGAAGCACTGTTAACTCAGTGCCACCGAATCACACAAGAGACATATAGGAAAGATGCATGTAGAAGTGGGTCAAAGGTAAAAACACAAAAGTGCACCGCACTGCTGGGACATCTGTAACATACTTCCTGTTTGCGCTCATGAGAAAAACAAATGAAAAACAGAACAATTACCCACGTGCCTCATGTTCTTCAGAGAACTGCTTACTCAAACAACAGGCACAGATCATCTTGTGTTTTTGATCATAGACAAAATAAAATTTGCATTATGAAGCATATGGGTGGATTTGTGCTAGGGATTATGAACTAACATAAAATATTATGATGTATATTCACTGAAATAAAGCTTCACCTTGTTTGCTCTTGCAGAATTAGATGGGGCTCAACAAAGAACTTCACTCGCAGCTTCAGTTTGCAGGGAGACAGGTTGTCTACTTGTTGGGATATCTTGTTTCTTAGATTCAGCCACAAAATCTCTCCCTTTGTACCTGTGAACTGGAGTCCAAAATAATCCAGCTCGATGATTCCCATCTTCTGGCATACCTTTAAAATAGAAACAAATAAACCAAAACATTAAATTATAACATTTTTGGATTCATTCATGTCTGCCCTAATCTGAATAATCTTAAGAATTTTGGGCACTTTTCACCCTCATTTGCCCCTTTTTTTTTTTTTTACAAAGTATTACATTACATACATTACAGCACAGAACCATCTTTTTACTAATTCTGTTAAATATTATTTAAAAATTAACTTAATTATTTAAGTTAAAGGTTTAACATTTGCGTGCATTTTTTTCTATAGACGTGCTCTTGCAGTTATAACAAAAAAGTAAAAATGCAGTTATTCTTTGTAAACAACAAGTTAAGTATTTACAAACAAACCTTTTGGAGGATTAATTTGCCATGACACTCATTGTGATACCGTATGTTTGCAGGTAATATAAGACTTGCAAATATCATAAAAACTAGTGAAGAACTTTTGAAAACTAAACTTCTTAATTCGTGTTGCCCACCTTATTAAGAATTTCTTCTCCATTTGCTTTTGGATCTGCCTCCACCTCCAGAACAATAGAGTCCGGACGAGTAATGTGGAATAACATGATGAGTACAGTTATTGTTTTACACACTGTCCAGAATCGCTTAAAGAAGAACCTGTAACTCGCAGCAAAAACTCCGCTGGCTTGCACCCCATAGGAAAACCAGCGAGAGGAGATTTATGAAGCCCTGGTGCTGTAAAGCTCCGCCCCTTACAGGCATCGTGAACGAATGATTATTTTTAATCGATTCTTTTCTTAAGAATCGGTCGAGCCGATTCGCGCATCGTTTGCAAATTACTCCACTGTAAGAATTGTGTTGCGACGTTAACACTTTTCTAGTAACAGCGCAATGTCAAGTGGAGTCGACGCAATGATTCATTGAACCGTTCTTGAGAACGAAGCGTTTGAACGGACCGACTCGACCAAAGGAATCAGGCTTCATCGTGCTCTGAACTGCGGAACAACCCACTGACAGTCACTTTCACTTTTAGACGGGGGGTGTGTGGAATTTAACTTGCACAGGAAGGACTCACATTACTACAGCAATCTGACTCGAAAGCAGACGATCGACGATTAGTCATAATTGTTAACGTCAGGCAAATTGGGTGTGATAATAATATGGTGACCCAGATTCACTTTCGATTATTTCGCAGGTAAAACAGTGGCTGGATAAACAAACCTCACCAGCCTAGCACTGTCCGACGGAGCACATCCCATCACCTGACGCCTGTAACGTTAACGGGACAGGGCAATAGGGCTTTGTCCTCCTAAAGATGCCCGAAGCATCTGTGAGAGACTGAAAGCACACACAAATATAACCAACATTGGCTTAATGTTATTCGTCAAGTCCGTGTGAAGGAATTGTAACAACTCAAGGATATGTTTGAGAATTTCAGAGAGAAGTTGCAAACGGTGCAGCAGGATTTCACATCGGGGTATGTATCGACTGCCTTTCTGTTTTCGTATTTTCCAGGGTGTTAATAATAATAATAATAATAATATTTTGACCTATTAATCTGAACACGTCAAGTATTTCACAAAATTGAAACAACTCGACTTTTTATGCATGTGTTCACTATTCGCAGAACCGAGAAGTCAGTGCTAGCTAATTAGCCGGCTAATCATCTCACTCAAAGTAACGTGTTTATTTCGTTTTAAATTTCAGATATTGGCAAAACAAAGAATGTTACGTATAAACAGAAAAGGGACAATGTAATATGGTGTATTTTTTTCTGCGAGAAATGACTCAACTGAGATGTTTAGTGCTTTAAAGTTAGCGCAATGCTAACAACTGCTTTCTGAAATACACTACTGTATAATAACTTGCAGCTGAGTGTCATGTGATGGGCGAGGTGCTGCAACAGGGGCTGTGTGTCAAAATCTATCCAGCGACCTTGATCGCGTTTATGGGTATTGTGTCCAATTATGTTTGAGTAGACATCTCACAGGATTTTATTGTACAATCGTTGTGTGTTTTCTGGGTGATTGTGGTTACACAGATTCACCAACTCAATGCTGAGTGAGTGTATGCTTCTTTTCAGAATTAAGACCCTGAGTGACAAATCTAAGGAGGCTAAAGTAAAGAAGAAACAAAGGTAAAGTATAAAATAATTCTCACTATAATACTTTTGAAAACAATACAATATGTTAAGTTTTGTTTATGTGGTATGTTCCCCTAGAAGAGATGAGCTCCTTCCCCAATATTCTGCTGGAGTGGAGCTACTCAGTCGGTATGTTATCCTATGATGATAATAACTAAATGTGATACGTAACCGAATCTCTGCTTTATGTTACATATTCATGCAAACAAAAATTTTAAGCATGATTTTTTCATAGTTATGTAAGTGCAGCTTTTAGAATTGTGGGCCAGAAATATGGGCCATCATGGATGTCCCATATTTCGCACATAAAATTATTATATTAGAATATAAAAACTTTTTGTTATGAAAAGTCATCCCTTCTTCATTTGTTGAATATTATTGCTTCTAATTTGTGCATTTTAACTCACAGAAATCCTAGGCTTTTTTGTCACATCCACGTTTAGGAAAATATAAACAGATGGTTCAATACATTGGTAATAAAAACATTCTTTGAGAGTTTAGATTTCAAGTTTAGATTATAAATGTCACATCAATAATGCTGAAATTTCTCAGTGTGGCATCTGTTTTCGTTCAATATAAAGAAAATATATTTAGAAACTTTGTGTGGTTTAAAAGTGATGATTGTGATTGTAAATGGATTGTAAATCTTATGTGTTGTTTTTCACTAGATATGAAGACACTTGGGTCACTCTTCATAAACGTGCTAAGGAATGTGCTAAAGCTGGGGAGGTAGGTTCACAGTAAATAGCTGTAATTCAGTGTGGTGGTACAGGTGCCATAATAACTCAACATTATGTCACTCTGTCAGACTGTGGATGGGGAGGTAGTGATGCTGTGTGCACACTGGGAGAAGAGGCGAGGAGCTGTGGTGGAGCTACAGGAACAACTGCAGCAGATTCCTGCTTTCCTCTCCGACCTGGAGACAATGACCTCACGTATTGGTGAGATATTCACAGTCATCACACCTAAGAATCATAGTCGATGACAAAGCTAAAGTAAAAAAGTAATAATATTACATTTAAGTAATATTGTCTTTATTGTAGTGTAATATGCATATTTCACTTTTTTTAAGTGGGTTGAACTGGATTATGAGTGATATGAACTACCATTATGATACCTTTGACTTATGCTTGAATGTCTAATGCACATTTGTGGCCTAAATAAGGGTTTGCTGTAACATTAGAGAGGTGAAATAACCTTGACTGCCTTTGTGGAGCATCTGTCTGGGCATAAAGCTTCACGCTCTGTGTGTTATTGTGATACATGGCACTGTTGAGAGTGACTCCTGTGGAGCTCCATCTGCTGATGTCACTTGCTGTTGTCCATGTTCTAATGTTTCACCTATTGGCTTCAGGCATTTACATTTAGACTTATAACAAATGTGTTATACTGACTATACAAAAGCTAAATAGTCGCTACAATACAATACAATATCTAAATAGTGTAATATACAGTGAGATTTGAGTATATGAGATGTGCTGTTAAGCAAGCTGTTGCTTTTCCAGGTAAAAAGTAGAAACAATAAAGAACTGCAATAAAAGTGATATCTATGGGCTATGTTCTTTTCTCAGGAAGTGTTAGCATTGTGAAATTTTATGCTGGCTGAGTTTAGATTGCAGTTAAATTAAGCTGTTTACTCTTAATTTGTTGTTTAGATTTTTTCCCCATATGTTCATTTAAATGTTTGTGATGTTCTGGGTCAAACATGTGTCTCTTCACAGATTTGCAGAGATGAGGCATATCACATTCCCTCTAAGGTTACAGAATGCAAATCATGGATTAGCATATGCATTTTTTACTGTTACCACTAGGTGGTGTTATTGCAGTTCCTGGCTGTGTGCAACACACACTAACGCCAAACAATTAGTTTGTTTGTTTGTCACAGATTTTTGCCATTTGTGCTCTTTTATACTTTGCAATGTAATAATATTTTCCTTTCATAATTTAACAAAAATTGTCATGTTTGCTTTCCATTTGCACAGCTCATATGGAGGCTGACTTTGAGGAGATGGAGGCTCGTCTGATCTACTTGGATGATTTGTGTGCTCAGTGTGAGCATCAGCGCTACAAGCACTTTCAGATCCTACAGCTGGAGAACTATAAAAAGAAGAAAAGGTACGTTTTTTTCTCTCTTAAACAAAAGCTAAACTGAGTAGTATTATGTATTATTGTAGTTGTTTTAAGTGAGAAGAATAGCAGGTCGTACTTGTTATCAGGAGGTTAAATGCACGGCTATCATTGCATCAAAGATCACAATCGTGACATGCACATGCTCATTTACAGATAAAGATTCAGATTATGCTTTAATCTATATAGAATGTGTATTGTGCACTGCATTTCTTGGTAATTTGATTATCAAAATTTGATCATAAAACTGCAGAACCAAAGGATTTGTTCATGCAGTGTCTGTCTCTTTATTACTGTATAGTGTACAACAAAGAGAGCACTTACATTACAGTTATATTATAGTTATTACATTGCCTCTGGACAGGAATTATTTATGTTGCCTATGAATCTGGACATTCATTTAGAACAGAACATGGTCATTTTGCATGCTGGCAATATTGGCCAGATATTATACAAGCCAAATTGAATGTGGGTTTGTAAAAGAAGCAATGCTACACCTGCACTTTAGATTGTTCATCATTATAATGAAGCTGCACAATGTACAGTGCGTTTTGAAGGTTTGCACAATAGCAGTGAATGGCCTCATTCAGCAGTAAGCTTAATGGAAAACAGTATGAAAAGCATAACCAACATAGGCTAATGGAAATTATTTACGTGTCTTGTGTAACTATACAGGCATCTGTGATTCTTTTGAGGTTTAATGCTTACAGTTTAAGCCTGGAGATAAATGAAACATCTCTGGCTTTGCCCAGTAAGCTGAAAAGCAGCTGCGCTCAGTTCTTATTGTCCTATCCTTGTGCATGCGGGTATTCATTAGTACAAACACACAGATGCAAAAGTTCTCAGTGCCAATGAAAAGCAGGAGGTTCTATCTTGGGAATCAGTGCCCGTTTTAAATGTGGCAGACTTAATGTGACATCTGCTGAATTACTGTGCTGTAAGTTAGAGTATACATTGACTCTCATTTATTTGTGTTTTTAGGAGAGAACTTGAGGCTTTCAAAGGTAAGGAAAATCAACTTCTTTTCCCAAAAAGGATAGTCACATACATCTCCATAACACAGACTCCTTCAAACTCGACTTCCATTGTATGATCAAAACATTAATGTTGGAGATGTGGCCACAGTTCTTATGGATTTAGACTGACCTGGTTAAATCTGTCTCTTTTTATAATCCCAAACTAAATCAAAAACATCTTCAACACATTTTTTGCTCAGACCTTTGCACAGTTTATTCCAATATTTAGTGAAAGCATCCTCGGCGAATTACAAGGTTTTTAAGAGTTTTCAAGGTTTTTCTGAATTTACTATTTATAGGTAGGTGTTAAGGTAAAATTATCGTTCTTGTTTCAGTTTATGAACTACTAACAATATTGTTTACCAAATTTCAAATAAAAATATTGTTTCTCTTTGCATTTATTTGCAGAAAATGAGACCTGGAGAAACAGGTCAAAATAACAGAAAAGATACTCTGAATTTTTTCAGACCTCAAATACTGCAAACAAAACAAATTCATATTCACTTTTAAGCAATACAACAGTAATGTTTGTACATGTTTTTAGGGAAAGTTCAAAAGTCTTTCAAACTGCTGTTGGATGACTTTTTGTCACTCCTGAGGTTTGATTTTTTTCAAATTCAACAGACACGACTGGAATGACCACAATACATCTAGAAATGCTGGTTTGAAATGAAAAGTTGGAGTGGTCTCTTAATTTCTTTTGCAGCTGTATGTACTTTACTGTTTAGTACCTGATGCATATCCATTTTATTTACCTCATCAACCTCATTTAGTGCTCAACGGTAAGAAAAAGTGTGTAGTAATTATCCAGCCGACACTAATTAACCCGAGAGAGGGCAGAAGTGCTCTAGTGAGTGCAGTGTTTTCTTTATTTGGTCTCTTGATGCCATTAATTCCACACTGACCTCCAAGGGGTGCCGCCTGCTCCATCTGTTCCTGCCTACAGCGAGTAAAACGACATTCAATTTCAACATTATAGCTCTTTAATGTATCACCTATAGATTGTTTCTTACACCGAAAAGCAAGAGGGATCTTTTTAGTTGAATGACATCATAGAACATGTCACTGCCCTTTAAAGCCATTGAACTAAACACAAATTGCCTTCAGGCTGATTTCCAAGCCTTTTATCTACAGAAAATTCAGGTCAGTTTTTTATTTATTCTGCATATTGCAAGTATCTTTATTGTGGTAAAGACCCAGGCTTGTGGGTGGTGTTTCTTGAGATTGGCTTCTCTTTTGTGTGGGCAGTGTTTCCAGACTTCACACCTCAGCCTTGATTATTTATTTACGTTTTAAATGGATTTTTTGTATATTTCTTTTTTTCGACTCATCTGTAAGCAATGAGTTCTGTGATGGATGCGGTCTACTAATGCAGCTTTGCACTTCTGTTCCTGTATCTCAGTTGGTAGAGCACGGTGCTTGTATTGCCAAGATTATGGGTTTGATTCCCTGGAAATGCACAAGTAGAGAAAATGTTTATGTGGAATGCGCTGTCGAATTCTCAAAAATATTAATCTTTGATTCTTTGAGTGGAGTTTTTGAATGACTAATACCCATCACTGCATTTTGGGGTTAACAAAAGAATTAGTCACCTAAAATAAATATGTAATTTATTTTTTACTACAATGAGATAAGCTGATTAGTCCCAAAACCCAAATTTACAATAGCACGAATTTGAGATAAAACTCATATTCCAACTGCTACACGACTTTCAACAGACCCTCACCCCTATATCAGGCGTGTGAATGGTATGTTCCCTGCTTGCATCTCCTCACTCCAGCTGCATCTGTAGCTCTGTCCCTGAGCAGACAATGCATCAACATCACTGGCCATAGAGGAAATGCTTCAGGAATAGTAAGGCAGCAGAACAGATGATGTTCGTTTAGTTCTTTTTAACTGCACGCTCCTGCTTTACCAGCCCTGCTTTCGGCTCATCCACACTCCACGAGGAAAAATACAAAATGTCCACGTCAGGAACTCTGGACAGCAGCGTGAGAGATTCCTGTAGGTTTCTTGGCGCTCTTGTTTTAAATTCTCTATTCCGTGTTAATGGTTTTGAGGTTTATTCAGTGTGGCGATGTCGTATTAAAGTTCAGTGGAAATCTGGCGGTATTTCAGAGATTCCGAGTCTGGTGTTTGCAGTCATTATTTGTCATCTGTTTGGCAGGCTTTAGTAATGCTATTTTAGCACAGATTTGGATGCCTACTGTGGATTTTGTTTGTGAGACAAACTCACAGTACAATACTGCTCTGTCTTCAGCAACCTGTTAAAAAATCATCACCACGATTCTTGTGCATCTTTGATTGCATTTTGTGCCACGTTACACATATTACTATGATACTCACTGTAGTAATAACAATGACAGTATTACTTAAAATTATTTAAGCTTAGTACATGCATTATTCAATTACTTAATAATAACGTAAATACACTAACAGTTATACCATAAGCAATAACAGAAGCCCTGATGTTTTTGTCTAGTGAGCTTTGTACCCATTTTTGTGGACTTTTTTTGCACGGCTACAGTAGCATGTCAAGGATGTGTTGCTTATTGGTCCAGGAGACAAGCTGAAACGTGATGCACGTACACATCCTTAACCCTTTCATCACAAATACATTCTCCACCACATATGATTTTACTTATGGTTCATTAGCCCGATTGTGAAGCATTTATGTGTTTGATGAACTGTCAGTTCTGAAGAGAGAGTGTTTGTGCTGGGGCTGTGTGTGGGGATGCTGTATGGATGCAGGTCAGCTGATGAAGCTGATGGTCAGTGACATTTGGTAGTGTTCATGTTTGTGTAGTTAAGAGGAAGTGACAGGTAGGGGTCTTACAATAGCAGATTTTTACAACATGATTAAAAGACTTAAACACTCTTGAAATTGCTGGGTTATTTTTGACCCATGTTGGGTAAATATTGGACAGTACACACTGTTGGGTTAAAGTCACCCAATGCTGGGTTATTTTAACCCAATCCAACTTCTGGGTCGTTCCCACTCATGTTTGGGTAAAGACAAACCTAGCAATTGGGTTAAAAATAACCCAGCATTGGGTAATTTTTAACAAAGTAGTGTGTTCTGTCCAATATTAAATATTTAACCAGCATTTTTTTTGTTTTGTTTTTGTTTTGTATTGTGAATCACACTCGAAATGCTGGATTGGGTAAAATACGGACAGAACAAACATTGGATAAACAAGTTCATTTATAGCCCCGCATTTGTTCTGTCTGTATTTTACCCTGCCATGGGTTGAAAACAACACAGCATTTTTGTGTAGGAAGGTGAGAGAGAGTTTGTAACAATTGTGGCTTTTAAAGGACCAGTCAGTTGAATTTAGTGACATATCTAGCGATGAGGTTGTGAATTGCAACCAACGGCTCACTCCACTCCTCACTTTAGAAGCACTGATGTCACAGGACAAAGATGTCGTCACGTTTTTGCTTCTTTGCCGAAAGAGATAATGTATTTATGAAACGCATTCTGTATAGCAGTTTGTCTGGTTAGGGATACTGTAGAAATAACATGATGAAGGAGACCCGCTCTGTATGTAGATAAAAGTAACTAATTCTAAGGTGATAAAAACATAACGCTTCATTATGTAAGGTCTTTATACATCTCTGAAGTTATGAATATTATATTGCATATCTGTCAATAGATCCTCCTAAATCTTACACACTGGTCCTTTAAAGCAAAATGTTAAAAATGGCAGCCAGATAGTTGGCGCAAATAGCCTTGTGTTTAGTGCACCGACTTATAGCGCCAAAGCGTTCACAGCGACCTGGGTTTGTTTCCTGTCTCTGAGCTCCTTTGCAGGTCCAGCTTCCTGTCTACTCCCCACTTTCCTATACCATTAAAGGCATGAAATGCCCATAAAAATATAACTTTAAAAGAATGTCAGCCAGATAATAGCCCTGAATTATTTATAATATATGTGTAGTAGATACACTATATCAATAATCACGATTATTATTAATACTACGTTTATTGGCAATACTATTAGTTATATAAGAGAACTGAAAAATATGATGAAATGCATCTGGCCTGTCATGGCACTTAAAATATAAACTTCTCCTTTATACATGTTCCCCATAATTATCCTGCCAAAATGTTAATATTCACAATAAATGATCTTTCAAAGTTTCACTAAAGAATGTTCTACTTTATTAACAAAAACAGCCGGTCATAGTGAAATGAAGAGATTAGATAATAATGGTCCTGCTGTGAAATATTTGAAGCAGATTATTAGAGCAGGCTGCATCAGATCTCGCTTGCAATCTCGCTTTGCAAGGCTGATATAGTGCTGTAATGGGTTACAATGCATATACTCGAATTAGGTTTAGCACTTTTGTTTAATAGCGCTCGGCCTGTTTAACAAGAGCATGTGACAGGGCTGTGGTTAAGAGTGCATCCTAATAAGAGAGGCACACTGAACTCTCTGCTCACTCAGCTTTTTCAAATAACGCTTTTCCTCACATAATAACGTAATAAACCTGCTGTACAATACAAAAGAGGAAGTTGAATATTGTTTATTTTGGTGTGCGTGCATGCACTTGCATGTAATAAAAAGAGTTGAGGGGAGTTTTCTGCATGACCATGTCTTGAAATAAGAGGAGGAATTTTTGAAGAAATAAGGTCTGATGGGAGTTTGGATGGGTGTTTTGCATAAGTACTTATGAGAATGTAGTAGAAACAAAGTATAAACATTTGTGGAAATTAGATTTTGTAGTTCTCACACACATGTTTTTCCACAGGATGTTTGTACCACACACTTTCTAAACACACAACACCATGCACATAAACACACAGTCAGTGGCATACTGATAGTATATACAGACTTCCTGTTGTTTTAAAAAAAAAAAAAAGAGTGAGAGAGAGAGAGAGAGTATGCACTTCCTGTGAGAAGATTTCTTTACACAGTTTATCTCAATCACACACAAAATAAGCATTGCATTCTCTGTCAGGTCTAAAGAACAAGCAGCTTTACACATTGTGGTAAGCAAACAGACTTTAGTAAACACACTTAATAACAGAAGCAATGTAATCGAATTTCAAGTCTGGTTTAGGTCTTTTGGGATTTTTTGCTTATTAAAAATAATGCACAAATGCACTTTTCAAGCAAACATTTCACAAAAAGAAGTTTGTTTGGTTTTAATGATAAAGTGTTGGGGTGTATCTCTTTTATATAAGAAATTGCCAAGCTGATATTATGAATTTATTTGTTAAGCAGCTTTGTTTAAGGATTTAGAGTGTGATCATTGTAAATGTAAATCCAATTTAATTTCCTGTTCATTTTGTCTTTCTGTTTCTCTCACTCTCTCTCTCTCCAGCTTATCTCTGTCATGTTGTAACCTACTTGGTGTTTTATGTGTCTTATTAGCTGAGCTCGATACAGAACATGCTCAGAAAGTGTTGGAGACAGAGCATGCGCAGCAGGTCAAGCTGAAGGAGCGGCAGAAGTACTTTGAAGAGGCATTTCAGCAAGACATGGAGCAGTATCTCTCCACAGGATACCTGCAGATCACCGATCGCAGAGGTCAGTTACTTATTATTTTATTCACATCTTCACATACCTGTTTAAATGTGTAAAATTGACCTTTTTATTCGTATTTACTCCTCTTTGTAGCGTTACTTGTAACATTTAATCAGTAACAGTTGTTTAAGACAGGAAAATGCATTAGGAGTCTAAATGTGACACATGTTACATAGTAACTTAAAAATACAACAATTTAATAGTAGTTTTATCACAGCCTGTCTGCACTATACTGTATATGATGTGCTCCTAAAGGCTGTGCCATTCCCTTCATTAATATTTGACATACGGTTGCTCTGTTAAATGGAGTTTAAAGCACTAATGCAGAGATGTTGATGCTAAACTGATGGGCTTCTTTTTCCTCTCTTCTGCCTGTTAATGCTGTCCTGATGTGTGAGGTATGCTTCCCTCCGCATCCTTTCTGCCCTAACTATCCCTTCATGGAAACTTGCATGTGTGATGTGTAGAATATTTTGAATTCATCTCTCATTGAGATCTAATGAAGTGAAGCAATGAGTATCATATGTGGTTTTGGTCAGACAAGAAAACCAAGCAAAGTAATAATTACCCATCGTTCTTTTATGGATTAGATCCATTAGGCAGTATGTCCTCAATGGAGGTGAATGTTGACCTGCTGGAACAGATGGATCTTACAGACGTGTCCGATCACGAAGCCCTTGATGTGTTCCTCAGCTCTGTTGGAGAAGAAAGCAGCGCTCCAACTCCTGACACAGGTTGGGCTTTGAGTATGAAACCTGCTTTCTTATTCCATTTTATTCTGTTTAAAATCAGATTTGTAGCTAAACTGTCTAATATTGGATTTGTCTAAACTGATTAGACGATGTCTGGGTTTTTTTTTGCCTTTGGGAACATGATGCATGTAGGATACATCATGCATGATGCAGTAGTTTCTAGGTATAGATGCGGTAATGCCTCTTGCATTGTTTATGTTTTCATGTCCCCCAGTGGAAATGAGCAGAAGACACATTTCCATAAAAAAAATAGACATTTTTGTGATGCCTGCATCTGCTAAAGCAACTAATATAGATTGTTAGTTTAAATGCATTCCAAATTTGACTGATTTCCCCTCAAATATAAGCAGAAAATGTAAAAAAAAGTGCACCTTTGTAATGACTTATATAACCTATATGAAAGTTGAAATGAGTCGAGTGTGTTTAGCCGAGGACATTAGATTTACTCTGTCTCTCATCGCATGTTCAATTCAGGGTCATTACTGCACTTGGGACGTTAATTAATATTCTGAAATAGATGGCATGACACATTTTAACCTTGTTCAGCAGGTGGCCCAGCTCTTGAAATTGACTCATCCCTATCAGAGATCAGTCTGAAGGTGCCCTCTCAGACAGAGCTACGACAAACAGCCTCCTCCATCTCCTCCACCTGCACCGACAGCTTCAGCGGCATCACCGAGGGTCCAGACGATGAAGATGCCAGCGAGGAGAGCTGCCCCGGAGACTCACCACAGGTCCAGTCGGACGAGGAGGAGGTCCATGCTGACACGGCCCTCATGAGCCTCCCAGAAACAGAGGAGCCGCTCAAGAGCTCAGACGACAGCGACACGCAGGCCCCCTAGTGGGCGTGGAGGAGAACTGCGTTTGAGTCAAGTTGGTTTCTTAAAGTGAAACCATTTTACATCAGGGCCCAGACAGAAGCAGTACGGCAGACTGGACGACAACTGAACTTTTCTTCATGGCATAGTGTGACACTTTGAAAGGAAGACCTTGTAAAATGCTGTTTGTGCTCTGCCTAGAGAGCAGCTCTTTCAGACTGGTAGCACTGTGATTTTTGTTTTATTCACACAAGAAATCAGTACAATGTATGATGCAATTCTTCATATTCGGCTGCATCAGAATTATGGCTGAAGTAATAAACATTTTACAGTGTTTCTGCTAATATCGTACTGTAAATATATGTTGCATGAGTTTGTAATGCAAAGGTCATATTTGCCTTTACATTGACATTAAAGAATACACTGAAATAAACTAACTTAAAATAAGACAAGTCTCAGTGTAGGGCTAATGATTGTTCAAAGTCATTGAATTGTAGTGGTGTAGGGAAAAAACCTCTTGTGCCAAGGATTTCATAAAGCATCTCTGGTATAAAAATAGCTTTTATCATTTGGCCCATCTGTGATTTTACAATTGTACAGGCTCTCCATATAGCAAACTACAGTATTACTCAATCACTGTTACTGCTGGGGAAAATATTCAGTTTCCATCTTGGTAACTGGAGTAAAAGTCATTGAGAATGAGTTAAAAGGAAATGAGGAGTAAATGTTAGAAATAGTTTGCTAATATTTCTCTAGCATCATGTCTGATGACTTAACGAAATGTATTCAAGAACTTCAGGCTAGTACATTTCTGTAAGGATTGACAAGTGATTTATTAAAACAAAAATATACAAACCTGAAAAGTAAAAAAAAACAAAAACTACAAGTAACCAAAAAAATCTCCACCAGAAAGGAGGACTGAGTTAACGACAGTGCATATAAATAAACAGTACAGTAGGAGGATTACTGTATAAAACAGGGTGAATAAGAATACCAAACAAACAAAAAAACAATTTTAAGGCTATAAAAAGTATACAACCACATTTTGGAAAACACTGTTCATGTTCAACCTTAAATACAAGTCAGTCATTTGGAAAGGAGTTAACTACCATGTGATTACAGGACTCTTGAGACAGTCAGTGCAATGGGTAGCTAAGCCTACTACATAGTTTACTTTTGGGTAAAAGATTTTTCCTTTTAATAAGAAAAGTAAAGCTAAAAAACTAGGGATCGCCACTACGACATACTTCTTCAGTGATTTAAGCAGCACTTATTTTTGTATGTTTTTGTAGCAACCCTGTTAACATCTAACTTATATTGATGAAGAAACCAATATAGAAGTAAGGCTTTTTCCTCATCTTGACTATCTCATCCAAACCCATATAGACCCGAACTCAAAGGCTCAATTTTACTGACATATAAACATATTTGGGGGGGATTTTTTTTAAATATTTATTAGATATTTTGCCATAATATTCTATGTAAACAAATAGTTGAAGATTTAATTCAAAACAGAAGGGGTCATTTCAGGAACACTGATAACCAATTACAAATATAAAGCCAGGGATTGAACATTTATGGGATAAAAGGGAAAGTGCATTTTTTACAATTTAAAATCATTTTAAAAATGCAAGTACAAACTGCCCTCTGCATCAAACGTCCTGCAGCTTTTTGTACTCCAAAGATTTCAGTAAAAGGCCTCAAAATGTGCTTTTTAAAACCAAGTTTCCAAGTGTAAGACCTTCAGATCTCCAGGTAAAATTGTAAATAGTGTCAAAAGCTTCTCATACAGACACAGCGTGACAATAATCTGACATATGTCCTATTGTTCCTGATAGCATGTTAAGACTTTACAGATGAGCCCAAGAGACAAACGGGCTGTAAGGGTCATGGAGAAAAGTGTCACTACAGCACCAGTTAAACACAAATGATAGGAATAGAATAGGATATATTTATATCTATGTATACACATTTCTATACTCAATTTAATGCTAAAACAACCCAAAAAATACTCATCTAAAAACCAATCTCAATACTAGTGCAAAAGATTTCGTGCTTGTCGGATGAGGCCCAACAGTCTTACTTATCTCAGGTGGCCCAAACAGTTGTGTATTTGCTTCTTGGGTTTGTGTAAAACCCGACGTAACTCTTTCCCTCCATACATTCAATATATTGAAACTAACCAGCCAGTAACTACATGTATCTGTAATACAAAAGTGCAATATAACAGCTTGTTGTTTTGATGCTATACACTAGGTACAAAGATTATTCAAGAGAATTTTTGTACACAAGTATTAGGAACACCCGATATAAAAGCAGACACTATGGCCTTACATTAATGTAATGTTGGAAGAGGAATGTTACTGAGGGTCTGGTTACGAGCGGGTGTTGCGGGCGGAGCAGGAGAGGGCCACCCGGGCGGAGCTCTTGTTTCTGGGACTTCGTTTTGCTGGCGTCTTTCCGTCAGCTTTCTGTTTGCCTCCACCTTTCTCCAGTGCTTTGCCACAAACACGGTTTACCAGACTGTTGATTTGCTCCTGTGCAAAAAATGAATGATTTAAAATGACATGTGGAGAAAAAGACGTTCAGATAGCATACTAATACTATCTACCGCGAAGTACGCAAAACGTACTGTTTGAATGGAATACTGTCGCCGACCTGCCAAAATGTGCATTACTATATTTGACAGAGAATAATGTCTACATCACACAATCCAGTGTGGTTTTACACAAAATTTGAACAGTAAGTTTATGTAACAAAGTAGAATTAGAGTTTAAATAATTTAGAGTAGTATATGGGCAACATTTCACATACTACATTTGTAAAAATAGTAGTGTGCATTATACAGGAAACAGAATTAAAGTATTCTGAACATCACCATTCTACTTACATACTACAAATCCTACATTTTGACTTCTTAGTGTAGTTCCAACCTTATTCAAAGTGTAAAATAAACTTCAAGACATCAATGAGCTGAACTGGGTATGTTTGACTAAAATTGGATCTAAAACTTTGTAGGAAGGCAGAGTCCTGGACACCCATGCTGTAGACAGTCAACTACTGTACCTCAGTGTAACGAAACATCATTTTGAGGCCGCGTGGGGACCTTCGCTTCTGGATGTATCGAAGAGCACATTCCAGACAGAAAACCACATTATCGCTCTCATGAACAACCTGTTGACATAGATACAGGTAAATAGTATAGTGCAGGAAAGCTGGTTATAGCACAGCTTGAGCTTGGGCAAATATCTGCACATTTAGACCATTTGTAGGCCTGCCTATAAAAACATTTACTTGCTTGAGGTTACTCTTTTATAGCACAGTAGATTAATAGTTTTCAAGTACATTTTTCTAACATTCTGTAGGAGTCATAAAAAGAGAACATTTGTGTGTATACTATTACATTACATAATATACACTATATTATGATCATTTTATTTAAAGAAATCGAATGAGAAATGTGCTTGTATTGAATTCTCTGACTTGACAAACCATAGGCTATATAAAAATGTAATCCATTTAATAATAGTACAGAAAATCTCAATGCTAGGAGACACAGTTGAGATCTCTTTCTGTTCTTCTTTCCTATGGGTGGGCAAGTTCCCCTTTCTGGCTCAGGTTTGTGTCACAGAAATATAAACACAGAACATAAAGCAGGTTATTTTAGGAATGATCTCAAATTTACCATGGAGAGGTAACAGAGATGCTGACACACTTGGCAGCGTCTGTCAGCAGTGTCTTCTGTAAATCTCGAGCGTTGCTGCTTCTTCTTGTCTGCGGGAGACTCACACTCTGTGCCGTAACGTGCAGACAGACGGAGCCCGGATTCGAACAGATCCCTGCGCTGGCTTATCTCTGCATCCCTAAAAATCATTCAATTCAATTGCATTTGATTTATCAATTGATTTTCATCATTTTTTATTGTTGCAGCTTTACATAAATTATCATTAAAAGAAAATAATAGTAATAAAAGATAAATAAATAAAGACATTATATATGAATAAAATACATGGTATTATTGCACATTATTCTCTATGCAATGTACATTAATGAAACTAAACTGAAATAAGTACTGTGTTGGATTGTAAGAGGGTCAATTCCTAATGGAAGCATATTCTTTATAATATTTGAATGTATGTAATATTATACTCAGGAATTATACTCAAGGTTTTGGGAGCGTTTTTGTGGTTTAGCCTCAACCGACATGCACTAGACTGCACACTTTCACTCAGAAATACATATATACAAATAAGATCAGAAATGCCAAAGGATACATAAAGGTGCTTAAATGAACTACACATCCCATGATGCATTGCACATACATAATCAAAAAAAGATGGTAAGATACAAATGGGTATTGCAAAGTCTGAATGTTATGGTTAAAAGTCAACTTCTTTGTACATAACATGAATGTAAAAAAATTTCTGTTCAGCCAGAAACCATCACAGAAAACAAATAACATTCTTTTTTTCTTTTTTTTTAAGATTTATTTTTGGCCTTTTTTTTTTAAGTAGTGAAGGAGAGGACAGGAAATGAGGTGGGAGAGAGAGAGGGGGGTGGGGTCGGGAAAGGACCTCTGTGAAAGAACCGTGCTATATGCCGGAGCACTGTCCACGACACCATCGGCTCCAGCATAAAACAAATAACATTCTGAGGGAATCTCTGGAATAAACTAGACAAAACAAAGCGTTTAAATGCGTTTCAAAGTGACTGTGAACCCCACCTAAGATCTTGGATGAGAAAGGAAACTGCGTTCAGGAGCTGTTTGTTATCCCGCTCAGATGAAGCGATCTGATAAATGAGCTTCTCTGTGGAGAAAGGCTCCTCTATTCGCCGCCTTTTAAGATCCTGCAACGCAAACATGACACACAAGCGTGAAAGTCAGAGGAAATGCCGTGCTTGCAGGGGAAACAGGAAAAACCTCACTTACAAAAATAAAACTGAGTTAAACCAAGCCAAGTTCCAGCTGACTTTGTCCGTCCCTGCGTCGAGTCTCTCACCTTAGCTGCCTCGTAGCCCAGTTTCATCCACTGGGGGTTGGCGAAGTGCACTGTCTCAGAGACACTGTAGCCACAACACACCTTAGACACAAAGGTCCCTGGGAAACATACCATGAACTGACCGCTCTGTTGAACTGTCCGGTAAACTTTCACCCCCTTTTGACTGAGCACATCTGGAGAAATCTGTGTGGCAGAAATAAGACACTGGGTGATATTTTTGTTTTTTTGTTGCAGAATTTCATGTGATGTGTCTCTTTTACCATAATGTTCCTCTCTAGCATCTCCAGCCCTGGCGTCCCATTAGCCTGCAGCAGTGTGTGTACTATTTTGTCAAGTTTTGATTTCTCTTCAGCTGGAATACAGTACCTTGGAGAAACAGACACATTTACTTAAAGATGCTATGTGCCATTTTTTTCAATTCATACAACCTAAACCAGCTGTGATATCACAACTACTGTCTTTAAATTAGATACTTGAAACCTCTTACCAAATGCAGTCAGCACCAGTGTGTAGGTAATCTATATACGGAAGGCTGTTTTGGTCCTGACACCAGCATGAGGTAGAAAAGACCATGCCTATGTTCAGCCAGGGGATGGTCACTCCTACACAAAACAAAGAGATGGTCGGTATCACATTTATTCTATATTACAGACTACACACAGATAAAAGTATACACATATAAATATGACTCTGGTCTTAATCATAAAGTATTTTATGCAAGAGAGTTTGGTTTTTGAAAGAAGAGAGGGATGTTACCTGGCACAGCACCAAGATGTCCTAAGATGGATCCTGAGTTATTGGAAAAAACACTAAGATTCCACCCATGCCTTGAGTAAAAGCCAAACAAAAGCAAAGTTAAATAAAACCAGAGATAAACAACAGAAAAGAGATGAATATCATTTTTTACATTTACATCCTATTTTTACATTTTTACCCTTTTTTTGTGGGTAACACTTTATAATAAGGTTGTATGTCAACATTGGTTAGGTTTTTAGTAAAAAATAAATAATATTAAATATTTATTCATGTTCTGCACATACATACTATAAACCATTTTAGAAGACAATACTGGTCCAGAAGCACTTCCTGTTTCAGTTAAATGGGTTCACATGGCTTCACATACAGTATAGAAGTTTGTTTATCTGTCTGGCTAGCGACTAATAATAAAACTATTTATATTTATTTATATTCATATTTTATATTAAATTATATATTATTATTTATATTAAATTATATGTTTTAACATTTGGTAATGCATTATAAGGTAACAAAACAAAAAAACAACAGTATAGTTATAAATTATTACTCAAAAACTCTTTTGCCCTTACTTGGAAAACGGCTCAGACTTGCCCACAGGAAATCCACTCCCATGAGTCTTTGTGTCAACCCTCCCACAATGCACAGCAACATGGCATTCCTTTTCCTCGACCAATCTCCAATACTCCTTCTGTATTAACAGTAAAAAAGCAAATGTGTAAAAAATAAAACAAAATAAGGGCAAGTAAACATCCTTGACTGCTGCTTATCAAAGCTTTATGACAACAGTGTGTAAAAGGCAGGGTTACCGCTTTTTCAAAAATGCTTTAGAAAACTGAGTCGGGCCGATAACCAAAACAAACTTGGAGCCAATCAGCAGTAAGGGGCGTGTCTGCTCATGTTACACAGGGAAGAAAGCAAGCAGGCATTAAAAAGACTGTGGAAAGAGCAATGTAGAAAGAGACTGTAGAAAGAGCTTATTTATTACATAAAAGTTAAGGGTCTAGAAGCTAGGACCCGTGTTAATATTATAAAGACTTTCCAGCAGAGATGCGGTAGGACCCGTGGTACTATGACGAAGGCTTTTAGTGGAGCTACGCTAGCACACGCGATACTGTGGTGAAGGCTTCCTAGCAAGGAGATCTTGGAGAGAAAGATTGTCTTAAAATCACCCCCGAGGAGGTTGCTTTGATTCGGATCAGTATGTGAGTAACATTGCTTTTGCTGTTTGTCAGAACCAAGAGATGTTGTTGTTGTTGTTGTTGATTTCAATTGACAACAACAGTTTTCAGAAATCTCTTACCCCACCTTTAACATGAATGTGTACCTCAACTTCAGCAGTGTCTGGTTCTTTACTGAAGCACATGTTCATGGTATTTCTGGCTGCTCTGAAGAATGTTGTGAGAGAAAATGATTTCCCCTGTGAAACACAGCAACACAGAGAACAAGCATTAACGCATCATAAACATGGAATTACACAAACGGAGCAGTGTTTCATTACCTAAGAATACCAGCGGTCGGTTACGATCCCTATCACATGAAGTAAAAAATGACAAACTATATAATAATATAAAGTAATATAATGATGATACCCTGTATATGCACTTGTATTGTTCATTTAGCACGCCCTCATCCCCTCCTCTCCTCTCTAGTCTTCTCAGCCGGCTGCTCTTGGCCGTAGGGTCCAGCTCTCTGAGATGTTCACGCGTTCCGCTCCTGTGCAAAGCCCCATTCACCAACCCGTTTTTGGGCTCGCAGCGTGGAAGCAGGAGGGCCGCATGCAGGGATATGTCTCCCTGACCCTCCAGGGGTCCGCTTCTTCTCTCCAGGGACTGCTTTTCTGTCAGCACTTCCTTCTCCAGCTGAGACCTTTGAGCTGGTGAAAGGGAGTCGTAGGAGAGCAGGTACTGGCAGTAAGCCTCCTGGAGCTTGGCCAGACGATCTTGAGCTGAGCGTGGGATGCCCAGCAGATCAGCAAGCCGGCCCCATGTTTTAAGGTCTGTCACCTGCTGCATGCCTCCCATTTCATTTAGAAGCTGGAAGAATCGGGCCAGATCCAACTCGCACCCACCTGACAAGAAGCAAAAGAGACACATGCATAGGGAAAGATTTGTAGAAGGTTGTTTATAAGATAAAGTTTAAAGGGCACAAAATTAGTGTTGTCACTAGGAAACAAAGTCACGTATCAATTTTATACAATAAGCACTAAAAATGTATTTGTCATGTTTTCAAGGTTAATGGTACTTATAACACCATATTCTAAATAATGTTACATTATTGTTATTAATATTATATGTATTACTATTATTATTAATTGATATAATGATTGTATTATTAATATAATCAATAATTAATGAATAATAATTACAATAATAAAAACTAAATAACTAAATGTATTATAACAAAATAATATGTATTATTATTATTATTATTAGTAGTAGTAGTAGTAGTAGTAGTAGTAGTAGTATTAGTATTCATATTATTAATAATAATAATACCTTATAATGAAAATTATATTTAGTATATTATTGATTTTATTACTTGGTATAATTATTGTATATTAATTATATAATAATAATAACAACAAAATAATATTTGTTATTATTATTATTATTATTATTATTAGTAGTAGTAGTAGTAGTAGTAGTAGTTATTAATATTAGCCTATATTTAGTATTATTATTATTATTATTTTTAATAATTGGTACAACAATTGTTAATATAATTAATATATAATTAATAACAATTATAATTCAACAATAATAATAATACATTGTTTTAACCATCTTGTATTCAACAATCCCATCAATGTTGTTTTTTTATTCAGCTTTGCTTCTTGTCTCTAAATGTGTATACACACACTTCTTTATTCACAGGCATTCGAGAAGCTCATATTAGTGCCAGCCTGGTCTCTGCTGGGCACAACATGGTCACTGTTTGAGTGGCACACAGAAACTGGAGAAGGAATTGAAGTTGGCAGGAAGAAAGCAGTGCTGTCTGGCATCTGCGAGATGATTTTCCCACTCAGACAACAAGAGACGAGAGCGAGCTGCTTATTTGAGTTCTGGCTGTGTGACAGACGGCCAAAGATGCATTGTGTGATCTCCTGAAGGGAAGCTGTTCTTCCCTGGCACCAGTTCAGAAATCAATCTACACTGGACAGGTCGGCCGCTAAATGACCAGTAGATGTGCACTTAAAATGGAACTGTGCCGACCATCAGCGATACATGAATATGCAGTTGGATGTTATTGATTTAGGACGGGCACTGTCCGAACATAATGTGCCACTATATAGCATAAATAATCAACAATGGTAAATTAAACAAATTTGAGGAAGTATTGATTATAAAAACGTCCATACCTATAAGTGGAGGCTCCTCCATATTAATGCCTTGTGTCCTCAGGTGTTTCCTGATGCAGGCCAGTTGCTGTACATTCGGGCCCCAGCGTCTGCCCAGCTTGTGCACATGCTGCACGTACGACACAAAACGCATCTCCTCTTTAAGCTTGCACTCGGGACGCCAGCCCGCTGGCGGAACAACCCGGTACAACCCAAATGGTTCTGCTTGCTGCTGCACAAACTCCATGTAAGCCAGAGGGTCATGAAATTCTCTCGTGCCAGGATAAAAAACGGGAACCTCCGTAACCTCCATTGTCTCAGCAACCATACCACGCCTGCCTCGCTCTTTGTCCGTTGCACTTTTAGGATCGGCCGGGTCGAGGGGCTCAGATAAATTAGTAGGATTGATTTGTTTTACAGAAGAGTTTGTTTTTGGGGGGTTGGCTGGTTTCATGTCTTGCGTTGAGGTAGTGGGGCTGTTCTTGGCCAGAACCGTGGCTTTACAGTGTATCTGTTTGGTGATCATAAGCTTCCCCGCAGTGGTTCGTTTGGGTCTCTGCGACCGTTTAGAATGGCTACCGGGTGCTGGTGTCTCCTGAGCTGCTTTCCTACTCCGTGTCTTAACTTGAACTTTGACCTTCTTCACCTCAACCTCTACTCCACTCAGACTGATCTCCAGCTGCCTTTTTGACTGTCTCAGTCCATTTCGTCTGGGTGGGAACGCATCGGTCCTGCTCAGCCTCCCGGCAGAGGCTGGTGATAGCACCTGTTTTTGCATCTTGCCGTGGCTGGTTTGGGCTTTTCCTGAGTTGGAGTGTTGAGGGTGTGTGTGGTGCGAGCTGAGCTGGCGTGCGTGTGCGCTCAGGCTGAGCTTGGCCTCTTTGAGCAGTCTGGCTTTGGTGTACGTCACATGGCCCTTGGGGTATTTCACAGCTTTGGTCGGGGGAGTGCGGAGTTCTCTCTTCTTTCTCGAGCGGACAGCGGAGGTTCTCGATGTGCCATTCATTTTGGAGGACTGGGGGGTGAAGGAAAAAACAAAATCAGCGATTTTGTAATGTCATTAATTTACAATAATTAAAAAAAAAGAATTCTGTATAACATTTAGCATATATACTGGCACAGAAATTAACAATAAAATGTAGGGTGAATTCAGGTAAACAGGGACACCTTCAGACAGTCATCTCAATGTCACAAAGTGTCCCAGTTCACCCAATCGCTCTTTCTTCCACTAGGGGGCTCAGTGGAGCTGTTCTTTCATTTTTCGGGAGCGCATGATGCACGTGACCTGGGGCATGTACTGTGATTGTTCCATCTGCATGCTGTGGGGGATGGGAGGACATGAATTTGTCCAAAACCAAAGTTCTTGTTAGAAACCACAACCGATATACAAATGGCCCACCAAATGGAGACACAGTTCATGTTTACTTAATTGGCCCTAATCCCGAGTATGTGGTACTCCCACACTCAGCTGGTTTGGACCGTGTGTGTGGGGGGTTGGGTAGAAGAGGAATGACATCATGTGTTGCTATAGGCCTGCTGCAGGATGGTAGGTTAGGGTAAACCGAACGGCGTGCTGCTCCGCGAGCCCATAGGAAGCTTTGGCAGGAGGGGAGGAAATTTAGGTGGACATACATAAATGGGTCTATATAGCCTCTATTATGTGACTGTGACAGAAGACACATTAGTCATAATCACATGGTGCATTAACAACAATTCACTTAACTACGGACAGTTGATTTGTTTGATAAGCAAAGCCCTGTGTAGGCGTATAACACTTCTTTGTTTGTTTTTACAGAATTCACTTACAATAAACATCATTCAGAAAGCAACTAATGTTTCAGGTGTATACGCCAGCATAAAGCTGTTGGGAAATACTAACGCAAGAGATTTTAGATTATAAAATATGATATTGTACCTCTTCAAAACAACACAAGGGTTTAGTACATTACAACAGAGTCTTGGTATCCCTTGACAAGGCTAAAATCCAAGCGTAGACCATAAAAAACATACCTGTTTTTGTTCCTGAACAGACCTGCTGGGCCGTAAATTGTGTGTAGTGGAGCTCCTAGCTAATGTTATGGAGTTTTTCTCCTTCCCCTGGATTCCTTCTTTCCCTTTGGCCCTCAAACTTCTCTGGTGTTCCTCGGCAGCTCGCGTCTGTCCATTAAACACTGGAAGAAGACAGAGCACATAGTACTAAGGGTGAGAACTCATAATAGTGAGCACATTTGCACAACTATGCATATGGCAAACAAAACAAAACAAAATCAAAATCATACATAGCATATTAATATGAAAATAAACAGTGTGAAATGCAAATATATTCAACTGTTTGTGTGGACAGTACACTAAAGTGTGGATATCTGTGCACTAAAGTCATTTAACCAGTTTTCCTCCTATAGGTGAGGTAAACCGGGTGATTTTATGGTATAGTGGAAAATAAACCTGAGCCCCGAGGTTTGCTACTGAATAGTCCGGCTGTACCTGTCTGCTCTGCTTTCCACTTTCTGAGCACTTGACTTGAATTATTGCTCTTATAAAACACTGCCAATCACATAACAGTCTGCATACAAGCCTTGTTGAGCACATCAGAGTTTATAGGATTTTAAAGCTTATATATTGTAAAGCAAAGCTGCTTATTGGTCTCAAACCAGCATCAATAAATCCTACATAAAACACTGAAACCCAGTAACACAAATTGCGAAATGCTAAAAAGCAACTATAAGTGTGCACCTATGAAATTAGAAATAGGCCTATTGTGTTAAAGACTAATCTCTTGCTTTGGCTGTAACATCAATATAATAATAATATTACATAAAAGTGTAAATGGAACAGCTTTTGATTCTTTTTTCCAGAGACCACAAAGCCACCCACACTGCAGCAAGACAAAGGAAAGTTTTAAAGTTTCATTAACTAAACATATGGTGCACTAAACAGAGATCCTATGTTAGCAGTAAAAATACAAAACAAGTATTAAAAAACTTGTTGGGTCACTCTGCTAAATGAAAGGTACAGTCTGTTGCTTCAAATGGGACTGACTTATCATTCAAACTGTTTGGAAGTCGTCCAACGGCGCACATAAAAGTGTCATATTTAGCTTGTGGCTTTGTACCAAGGAGAAGCGGCTCTGGTTTCGTCATAAAGTATAAATGCTCAACATGACTCCCAGTTTTATTAGGCTTCACACAGAGTTTTCTTTCACCATGCCATGGCACACGTGCCACGCAGGACGCTCTGCAGAAACCAGATTCACCAGATTATAGGTATTTTACAACAGATTTTTAAGTCAACTGAGAGGAAGAATGTCAAATAATCCCCAGAAAGATCTTTGAGGTTCAGTTTGAACTGGAACCCCCAGAGAGGTAAGGGGGTATATGGGGGTAGACTGTCCAGAGCCATTCAGACATGTGTGGAGAATATGGAGTAATATGAGGTGACTGAGGTGTCCGATTCCTCTGCAAATTTTGCAACAGGGTCCCGTTACAAAGTCAGAGGGGAGGGGGGGGGCAAGCGTGGTGTATACCGCAGTACCAAATCCAATCTTCACTTAAATGAACATTCTACAATTGACTTACCCTCTTGTCATTTCAAACCTGTATGACTTTCTTTCATCCACAGAAATAAGAGAGAAGCTATTTTGAAGAATGTTGGTAAATAGCTTTCCTGTGGCTCAGTGGTTAGAGCATGGCACTAGCAATGCCAAGGTCATGGGTTCGAGCCCAGGGATTGCACATACTAAGAAACAAATAAGTCGTTTTGGATAAAAGTGTCTGCCAAATGCACAGATGTAACCATACAACAGCGTACCCATTGTCTTCTATTGTATGGACACAAAACCAATGCAAGTCAGAGGGTACCGCTGTTGTTTTGTTACCAACATTTTTCAAAATATCTTCTTTTGTGTTCTGCAGAAGAAATAAAGTCATACAGGTTTAAAAAAGACAAGAGGTCTCTACTTGTCCTGTGAGTAACATAATGTCACATGAAAATAATGATCAATACACATACATAAACCATAAATATTGAATACAACCAATATTTGTGAAACACCTATAAGTAACAATATATTATGTGTTTCTTAATACCAGATTTGAATACCATATATCGTGTTTAGTTTTTAACAGTCACACATGAATTCCTTGTGGTATATGGCTGGTATACATCAAATGTAGGCAATCTGACAGAGTGCTGTGTATAGACACGGCTCATTAACTGTATGGTGTGGAAAGAGGCAGGACCATAACTCACCTCACTGGGGTGCTAAAATAGGAACCAAATGTCCACCCTGTCTGCTACTACTGGCAGTGAAATAATACACTGACTGAACACTACACAGACTACATGGTAAAACAGATTGTAATGCGTTACTTTAAGTTAAAAACAACCTACAAACAAACAAACAAAGGAAGATTAAGTTTGTTACAATAAGTGTGTGTGACTGTGTGACTTTAGTGGCTGAAGTCGGAGTGTGTAAGTACCATGACCGTTGGCAATGCACTTGCTGGGTCCTTTGCTCTTGCGTGGAGTAGACTGGCAGGAAGCAGAAGCGCTGCAAGAGCTGTCTTCTTCCTCTTCCTCGTCCTCTTCCTCATCTACATCTTCATCATCCTTAGCGCTACCAAAGTATGCCATGTTGCTGGGCAACGCAGCAGAGTCTGGACCAATAAGAAAGAGAATAAAGACAAAGTGAGGGAGTGTCATGCAAAAAGAAAGAGAGATAGTAAGAGAGAGAAATAAAAAGACTGCCGCTTCTCTTGTTTTTGGTCTTAAAAAAACAGTTCACCAAAAAATTTTTAATTCTATCAAAGCTGTATAAAGGTTGTGTGCACTGCATTAAAGGAACAGTCACACAAAAATGCAGTAAAATTATTTGATTCTGCAGAACACAAAAGAAAATATCTTGAAAAATGTTGGTAACCAACATTCTTTAAAATATTATCTCTTGAGTTCTGCAGAAGAAAGAAAATCATACATGCTTAAGATGACTAGAGGGTGAGTAAAAGATAACAGAGTTTTTATTTTTGAGTGAACTATCCCTTTAACTTCAGTTAATAGCAGGGATAGCCGAGTGGCTTGCTGCAGCGTTCATCTGGCCTGCTACTGATCCTCACTGAAGGGTTCAGTGCTCACAATGGAGTGCCTGTTCAGAAGCTTTATTCCACATTCCCTCAATAGCCATTTATCTGCACAAGTCACTGGGTCCATGGTGCTAACATGTGCTCTAGCATGTGATTGTGTGCATGTGTGTGAGAGAGAGAAATATGGCAGACGAGTGGCTGTATGACTGCTTAAGGATACAGTCACTTCTGCTACATCAATTTTGTAAATCTGAGGAGACCACAATAGCCGACAGAGTACTAATGTATATTGACACCATATTGTATCTGCTATTATTCACGATTAATATAGACGTTCTATGTGAAACCTCATTAGCATCTGATTGTGGATGGAGGGCTATAATTTTCAAGTGAAATGAGAGCTGGGCTGAATGGTGAAAGAATGAAACTGGGCCCCAAGATTACTGAGAAAGACTCTTTAAGCCAATCCTCTATCATCAAGGGCTTTAATATGGGCTCCTGGGGGCTTTGAGCTTCTGACTATTGTTCACAGCTCATGAGGTAACCGAACGATTCTTCACTGTTCTCTGATAATGCCAGAGGGATAGGATTTTGAAGAGCCAGGAAATGAATGCTATATGATTTCCATACCAACGAAACTGTTACTGTTGATAGTCAGAACTCTATTTTCATCAATTAACAATATTATTGATTATACATAATTTACAGAAGAAAGGTCTCTATTATTTTGGAAGAAGTATCAACATTATGACACATGACTATGACTTGAAATCTTTCTGGAAGCAAAATGTGACTTTGCTTGGGGAGCTTTGTGTTTTTTGGCTGTCCCCTGATGTAGAGAGGAGAGGAAAAGAGAGATAGTATTTCAATCATTTTAGTCATCTGGTCACAATCTTGATGGACAGCCAAGAGGGTAAAAGATGAGTGTACATCTCTAAATACACATAACCTAGAACAAACTAAGTATGATTAATATTTTTAATACAGATTGATGAGGGTCATACGATTGTAAAGCTGAGTTATGACTGCCGTCATCTATAAAAGAAAGCCATGACTTTTTAAAAGGCAATAAACCGATCCACAGTCGTGTACAGTACTGACCCAATAATGAAACCAGGTTCTGTATTATCACAACGACGAATGAGACTCGGAAAAGATGTTCTCATTTACATTCTTTATGTCTGAAAATCCATTAACCCACTTTGCCCTCAGCCAAGAGTCCATGGCAAATCTAACCAGTCTGTTCTCTTTCTGAAGCCGTGCGTGTGAAGAAGACGACAGAGGAGACAAAGTTAAACATTTGCATAGGAGCATGTGTGGTAAATGTGAAGGGATGAGCGAAAGGGAAGAAACAGAAAATAAGAAAAATAAATGAAGTCGATTTGTGTCCGCTAGGTTTCTTTACCTTCAGACTGCCAGCAAAAGAGTTAAAGAATAGAGCACATCACTTACAGCTGTCAACAAGCCAGATTGTGATTATATTATCACTGATGCCCATATCTCACTTCTAACATCCTCTGCACGCACACAATAAATGAAACCCAGTTAAGACTAAATGGACTTAATGCAGCGAACATGCTGTTTTCTTGACAGATGTTTGGATGTACTTGTTATGCTCGGCACTCCCTGAAATGTTTCATATTTGTGCACCTTCTTGTCTTTCAAGAGACATTACCAGTTTCATAACTGCGGTCACTTTCTTCTCATAATTTCAACTAATGTCAACATTTTATGTCCATATTTATGTATTTGGTTGGGTAAGCAGAGTACAATACTGTAACTGTCGGGTCCTCATTACCCTGTGAGGAATTATGTTGTAAAACTGACCGGCTCACTGAACATTATACCTCATATTACCTTCATTTATAATGCATCACCAATAATAAGGGGCAATAACTGGCAATAAATTGAAGCAATGAGTGACACCGCCTCTTCAGTGGCAAGGCATATCTTCAAGACCAGCGTAATAAAAAAAGCCACAAAAACAAAGTTATGGTCACAGCAGACCAGCGATTACATGTTTGTGTGTTCAAAAGACAAGGATTGGGGTTGAAGCAAGCACAGCTTTGGGGTTTGAGGTAAAAGCTGAGCCTTAGAATGCTGTGGGACAGGCTTTAACTCTGATGTGCACATTATCCAAACACAAATAATGTAAAGCATACCAGAGGAAAGAAAAATCACATGAGATCCCTTTTACAGGCCTTTATGGCTTTAATAGCTTTAAAGGCTCCTGCTTCTCAGATTTCACTCTTGAGTTTTGCTATCCACATTCATTTTCTTTAAGCTATGCACAAGCAATAACAGAGACTCCCAAGCGATAAATAAATGTGTGCTACTAAGAATAACACAGTCTGTTTACATTTTTGCTGTTGAATGAGCGCAACAAAATGAAGGAGACAGAGATTGCATGGACCCACCTCTGAGACAGAGGAAGGTGAGGAAATCTTCCGTTTTGGGTTTGCGTTTTGTGAGGTGGCTGAGAAGGCCAGCAGGACTTGGGGGCATGACCTTCAATGGAGTGGAAGCAGGAGAACAGGGATGAGACTGAGCAAACTTCCTTTGAGCCTGCAGTCTGGGCCTGGCATAAGAAACAGAGAGACGGGGAAATTCATTTGAACGCTATATATTAACAATCACTACTTTACTTATACATCCGCAAAAGATGTATTTAAAGTGCCACTCCACCCAAAAATTCTGTCATAATTTACTCACCCTTAGATTGTTCCAAACCTGTATAAATGTCTTTGTTCTGCTAAACTCAAAGGAACATATTTAAAAGAATGTCATTAACCAAACAGATCTCAGGCCCTTTTGACTCTCAAAGTATTTATTTTCCCTACTATGGCAGTAAATGGGGGATCTGTTTGGTTATTCACGTTCTTCCAAATATCCTTCTTTGTGTTCAGCAGAACAAAGAAATGTATAGAGGTTTGAAACAACTTAAGGGTGGGTAAATGATGACAGAATTTTTGGGTGGAGTGTCCCTTTAAGAGACCATTCCAAATGTTCAGTTAATCAGCATTTCTAGATGTATCGTGGCTATTTCAATCCAGTGTCTGTTGAATTTTAACAAAATGGTGTGGCAAAGTCATCCAACAGCAATGTGAAAGACTAACAGCATGACAAGACACAATGAAAACTGTGATAAAATCAGGTTTACTTCAGGTTATTACATAAAAATAATTTATGAACTTTCCCTAAATACATGTACAAATATTACTGTTGTATATGACGTTGTATATTAAAAGTGAATATGAACTTGCTTTCTTGAGGTCTGAAAAAATACAGAGCATCTTTTCTGTTATTTTGAACTGTTTCTCCAGTTTTAATTTTCTGCAAATAAATGCAAATAGAAACAATATTTTTATTTGGAATTTGGAAGAAATATTGTAAGTAGTTCGCAAAATGAAACAAAAATTATCATTTTACCTAAACACATACCTATAAATATTAAATTCAGAAAAGCAACAAATGGTCTTTGAAACGGTCTCTTATTTGTTTCCACAGCTGTAATGTTCATTTGACAAACATAATGCCTCCTTGATTTTTTTATAAACTAGATTGTGAAAGATTGCTCTTTTGGTGAAAAAAGAGATTTACTATATTCTCACAGAGAAACTGTGGAGAGCAGCAGTTTTTGTCTGTCATATAAAAAGCTCAGCAAAATCTGTCTGTAATTTTTCATTGTTAAGAAAAAAAACATATTGCATTTTAAATGCTAAATCCTACCACTGAATGTTCCACGAAGGCTTCTTAACTAGCTTAACCAGCAAGACTTCGTTGAACAACCAGCTTCACCACTAAAGTTTTGCAGTAAACAACATAACTGTCCTTGTCTACCAGCTAGACAAACAGCAAATAAGTACTAACTAACATACACAGTAAAGACCAGAATAGAAGTCTGGGTCTTTTCAGCAGTGCTCTATATGTGTCTGATATTTTCCCACTAAATTCAAACTTCATGCCATGAATCATCCATCCAACCACATTTTTTGTCTGGAGATCTCAAACAGTCAGAAAAAAGATGACAGTAAACTCACCTTTTCCTGACAGGCCCGTCTAGTGAATACTCATGCCCGCAGTCTTTGCTCTGAGTTGTATGCTGTGTCCTATCTGACTTACAGCTTCCACCATACAGCCCAGCCTTTGACCCCGAACCTTTCAAATGACCATTCGCAAAGGAGCCTGGGAAAGGAGGAATAGTGCACTTAAGTTAAAGCAACAGACAGATGCATAGAATAAAACAATTACCATCACCATTTTATTTCTAATTATGCGTTAAAAGTGTGAAATAAATGTAATGAAAACCAATGTTAGTATTAAGTACAAATACAACGCAATATTTAAGTTATTATCATCTTTTATCTGCCCTTTATCTATTATAGTAGATCTGTCATCTTATGAAGGCTCAACAAATCTCGCAAATGAAATGAAATGTCAAACATTAACTGCACAGTTTACAGCGCTTTTGAACTTTATTTGCGGAAAATGTGCTCAAAACTCCTCAGAGAAGCGATGCTTTCAACAACTCCTTCAGTGTTCGCTGCTGAACACACATACAGTAGGTGAGCTCATGACCGGTTCTCTTCATGCCCTTGACATTCTCTGCTAGATGATGCAGTGCACCATACACAAGCAGACAGGTCATTGAGTTCACCCCACTAGAGTGCACTTATTTAGGCAGTGAGAACGCAGTGCAGCCCCGGCATATCAAACCCTTATAGAGAGGGTATTATCCAAGGCATAATTTATTTTGCTCACACATTTTCAGCACAATCATGGCAGAACAATAATAATCCTAATGAATCATTGAGAGGCTGATGGAATAAAGAAAGGTCCCACAATGCTGTGGGGCACCCAGAGCATCACAGCTGGATGAGCTGGAGAATCTGGGGTAAAAGAACTTATCAAACACTGTGCCAATTCAATCTTAAAATAGTTCATGATAAGCTTACTTGACAGATTAACTACACATTTAGATTCAGTTAAATTTGGAAGTTCACGTGTCCTGTGGTGTAACATACTAAGATTATTTTCAATAGCATTTTCATTGTTATTATGCATGCAGCTTTTATAAACGTAATTTTTGTACTTGTCGTACTGTGAGACCATTTAAATTAAATGAATGCAGGCAGAAGTTGATAACAGAGGAAACTAAAATAAAAACAGGAAATAGAAATAGTGACCAGTCATAGAAGTCATATGCTTTTCTTATATATATATATATATATAAATTACAACCTTAAAGTGTTGATGTTGATACTATTAAAATGCTATATATAGTGTTACTTAATGTTTAATTTGGTTAAATCACACCTAGATAATTTCAAAAGTCAAAAGCCCTTTCTTGAGTTAAAGTGCAATATTTTCTATTCATATTGTATTACATGACGTTTTAAATCTTTTTTCTAGTGTATGTAACGTTCTCCAATAGGTTTCAAAAAGAAACATCAGATGTTTGTGGTCATAAATTTATCTTCTTACAGCTGTTCCAAACGTCAACATCTTCCTGTAGTTTAGAGCACTACAGGCAACTGCACCATAAAAACATCAGGCTCATCTTACAGCAACATGCAACAGTAAGCTGAATCTATAAACATCATCTATGTGTTTGTACAAGTATTACATTCACATTTGATAACTAGAAAGAAAAATCATTATAAATATACTTTACAAGTCCTACACGAATGGAGAATATGTATACTCACCATTAACTAATCCAGTAGAGCGCTCCCCCTTTCTTTTCTGAGATCTCTTGAACTCTTTAAGGGAGAGGTACAGCACCCTGCGGACCACCCTCTCTTCTGACCAAGGGATTCCATCATTATCATCCTGCCGAAAGAAAAATACAGTTAATATTTAAGATCTACAAATAAAACAATGAACCAAAACTTCTTAATCGGTTCTAGGTTAATTGTTCAAAAATACAATCATACATCGACTGACATGAGAAAAACATATTTGTATAACTAAAAGATTCACAATCTTTGAACAATCTGTCAGCATGTGTCAAAAAGGCTTTTATTACTAAATGCTCCGAAGGCAGTCACACTTTTGACTGTTGCTGTTGTTAGTATAACACTCATTCTCCACAGATTACTATGTGCTGTACGCAGATCAGATGTGCTATAGTAACACGTCTTTCACACAAGTCACTCTCTTTATCTGCCGCAATGTCAAAACGAGACTTTTATCCAAATAATGATATCTTAAAGTGATAGTTTTCCCAAAAACGAAGAATTCTGTCATTCTTTACTCACATTGAGTTTTCAAACCTGTATACATTTCTTTGATCTGATGAACACAGAGAAAAATATTTGGAAGAATGCTTGTAACCAAACAGTTTTTGGACCCCATTGACTACCATAGTAGGAAAAAATACTACATTTTTGTTATGTTAAACACAAAATAATATTATGAATAAGGTGGGACAGTAAAAGGTTCTGGGGTACTTTTGATCACCATCCTACTTTTTCCTACTATGATTGTCAATGTGGTCCAAGAACTGTTTGTTTACAAGCATTCTTCCAAATATCTTTCTCTGTGCTCAACCCAACAAAGAAATGTTTACAGTTTTGGAACAACTAGTAATTTATGACAGAATTTTTGGGTGAACTAGCCCTTAAAACACTCTTAAATCTCAGCACAGTTAGTTGCCTCAGTCTGTCACCAGCACAATAAAAAGGTAACTGTCAGGAACATGCAACCAAGTTATTTTGCTTTCTGACTTGAATGGTCATAATTTTCCCCAACAAGAGGTCCTTAAATAGATAGGTCAACTTATATTCAGGAAAGCAAAGAATCTTAACAAATTGTGATTTACCAACATTCACCTATTAACCTACAGACTCCTAACACCACACACTTTTCTATGCAAACTGATCACGCGAGAGAAAGACGCTTTATAAGCTCGAATGCTCCCCTCCCCCAGCGACACCGATGTGAAATGCTTGAGATGATTAGGACGATGTAAAGTGCTTGACCCCGGCTTTGGGCCCCCTCATGGCACACGGAGAAAGTGCCACTCTCTAAGGAACTTCAAGTCACCATGGAGACAGTCTTCCACATGTCCTGTGTGTCGGTCATATGAAAGTCCCTGTCGGGCTGAACTCAAAATGATATGACATTTCAAAAGCTAGGGTCATGGTGTATTATTTACTAGATTACACAAACAGGTGTACCCCAGAAAAGAGAATAAATAAACTACAAAGCAAAACAAAATCATTAATAGAAAAAGCACAAAACAAATCTAATCAGCTTGGTGTTGTTTAAACTTAAAATGCACATGTAATGGACCATAATGCTTTGTCAAAGATGCAGTCAATCAGGCAGTTATCTGGGAAAACGCATAACTTCTGCAAGCATGAAAAGGAATTTCAATAGCAGTTTACTTGGTTGTTTATAACTCTGCCGGGCTGATCACTGAAGTGCTGCGTGAACTGATGTCTTTTTAGTAAAAACTATTCTGATCCTTACAAGTGGTTGTGTGCGTGAGACTGATAAAACAGTTTTATATCCCACGAGTGTTTAAGTGGCTAAAACAAAGCCTGTGTATTACTGGAGGATGGCCACATTCTGAATCTGTGGCCAAATTCACCATCCACATGCCAGCACACGGTGCTTTGCCAATTCCAAAATGAAATTTGCTTGCTTGTTGATTGGAAATTGACAGTTAAGTAAGACTATTTTGGTATAAACACATCCATTAACTCATGCAGGACATCCAGGTATTAGTTAAAAGGCAACAAAATACAGTAACTTCACTGTGTTCAAGCTATATGATGTCAATTAAAGTATGGCTTATATTCATTTAAAAGCCTAACCGTTAGGCCAAGATGTATTTCATATTACATATTTTCCTATATATTAACTGTCCATATGTGAAATAATTTGATGTATATTTTAGAATATATAGAATAGGGCAGTCACAATATTAGATTTACATGATTATTGTTGCCAAAAGTTATCACTAAAAGTTTTTTTTAATAAATACATTGTTATCAATCACACTCTACACATGTGAATATAGGGATGCAGAGAGAGAGAAAGAGTTTGTAACCATTGTGGCTCTTAAGGCAACATTTTAATGGATCCTGAATTATTTATGATATCATGATGTGTGTAGAATTAACACAATAGCAATAACCATATTGCAACACCTATAGAATAATATTATATTACAATTTATATTGGATTATGTTACAATACTGCAATATATTGAATAATACATAAGGAATTGCTGCTTTTAATATATTGCGCATGTATTATTTAACATATTTCCAGTATTTAAGACAACTTCTTAAGATATGTAACAAGTTATATTAACATTATAATCACATATAATACAGGAAGTCAATATCCTCATTTTGTATGGATTGTTAACCACATCATTGTGCTATGTGTCAGTGCCACTTGTTTCGAGGAGCACTAGCAACACCAGCATCTCTCACCAGCAGAGGTTTCCGATCTTTTTATTACGCTGCCAGTGGCCATGTCTATTATTGATAAAGGTGTATTGTGTCTGAGCCCATGAGGATAAGTCCATCCTCACAAAGCAAGCAGTAACAGACAGCTACATACAACAGTGAAATTTAAAGAATTTAGTCTAGCAAGATGAAGGCATTTGTTTACTTTTATATACATTTGCCTTCATATATTGGAGATGTAAAGCAAAAAAAAATTGAGAAGAGTGTCAATAAGATCAGGAAATGGTCATACCTCTGAGGGACATTAGTTCAAAACAAAAATATGACAAAAGGCACAGCAAAGACAGCACATATCAACAAATGTGCGATTTGTAAAATACAGCTTGTTGTTTGCCTGCTCCTTGACTGATGGTGTACAAGACAGTCCATAACAACTAGGGAACATGTTTACATTCAGTGTCTTCAATCTGGATCAACAACCAATCAAAAGTCAGAAAAATAACTGCAAAATAATAAGATGCAGACATGCTGTGCAAATTCAGTTTCTGCATCGAGATAACTCCTTAAACCGCCTTTATTAAACATGATAGTTTTAATGAGTAAATTAGTCCCTTCTGGATCGCTTCCATGAGGAGCTAGTGGTAAAATCAGGAAATCCATTGCAGCAAAGCTTTACTTCTATATATCTAAAGGTGTGGGCACTGATTTAGGAAGACCTCGCCGACATGAGTTGGGTCTGCACACAGATCAAGTTTAAACAGGACTGCAGGAGCAGCAGGGCTCTGAGCCAACCTGCCAACAGATCACAACTGACCTTGCTACCCATCTGTCTCACACAAGACACTGGCCACTCTCTCTCTCTCTCTCTCTCTCTCTCTCTCTCCCACACATATACACACACAGCTGACAACTAGTAATGTTAAAAGAAGCAATCTGGCATGAAAGAGAAATAGATCTATTATTCACAAAGGGCCAAGAAGCTGACATTAAAGCTACACTGGCTGGCCTATTGGCACAGTGCGCGCTGGCAGGTGATTGTACACGACGTGACTGGATGTGCTCTCAAGGAAATGTAACATGCATAAGCTTCTCCAAAAAGCTATTCAACGTGTCTCAATGTCTCACAACCTCTGCAGCCATTACAGTGACAAATAATCGGTGCTTCTTAAGTGCTACACCTGATTCCTCCTTTTGGATAAAAGCGTCTGCCAACTGAATAAATGTACCGGTCAGCAACACAGCTGTTAGAAATGAAAAGATGTAAAATTGCAAGCAGATAAGGAAAGTTTGTCAAAATTAGCCTGTGTATACTCAATGCATCATTCTGATGAGAACCAGAAGGAAATTATCCTTATAATTTCAATACTGCTTTTAAAGTTTTAAACAAAAGTGCAGCCATTTTCTTTAAAAAAATTACTGCTGATCTTCATAGTTGCATTTCAAATAATTCGTTCAAAAGTTAAAACCAAGCATGTGATGCAATCTTCATTGCTCATGACTATAAAATAAGAGTGATAGTCCACCCAAAAATGAAAATTCTGTCATCATTTCTTCAAACCTGTTTGACTTTCTTTCTTCTGCAGAACACAAAAGAAGATAATTTGAAGAATGTTGTTAACTGTCACTTGCATTGGTTTTGTGTCCATACAATAGAAAAGAATGGGTGCCACCGGTGTTCGGCTACTAACATTCTTCAAGGCATCTTCTTTTGAGTTCTGCCTAAGAAAGTCATACGGGTTTGAAATGGGTGGGTGAGTAATAATGACAGACTTTTCAGGGGTGAACTATGCCTTTAATATTCAGGGGGCTCCCCACAATACTGTTTACAGCACCATATCCTATATCCATATAGGTATGTCTATCAAGGACAATTTGTTTCCAGTGATGGCACCTCCACAAATTCACCTAGCTGTGAAGACAGATTGCTGCAGACAGAGCCAAGAAAGCACACACCCACCCAATGACAATCCCCCTCTCCTGCCATGAAAACGGCAGAATGCCACTGCAAGCACATTCCTCTCTCCTACATATTCTCTGGCATTTTTAACGTGTTTGTGATACTTCTTGAAAGAGTGGACACAAATCTGTTTGAACCGAGAGATAACAGCTGCAAATGGAGTCACTAATTTGCACCTAATGTTTCAGTGACACTGAGAGTTCAGCTATCGCTTATATGCTATGAACACTGTAAAAGAAACGTACCTACAATCAAACAGATCGTGCTGCTAGTGTCTAAAGTAGACACTAGACAATAGAACCGTGGTTAATACTCTAGGCCAGAAAACACAAAATGCAGCAATGCTTACTCATCACAAGCGCTTTGAATACTCAATTGACAAAAAAGGCGAATACATTTCCCGATATTAACAATCGCTTGATAATAATGTCGCAGTAATAATCACGCTCTGTTCAGCAGGCCCATTCTAATACAGTACGTGTCTATGGAGTTTGGGATGACTGCATCAATTAGAGCACAGCTGGACATGTCTGAGATGGAGGGATGGAGCAGCCATTACATGCTGCCTGCAGTTTTTACATCACCCTTTGTTTTATTTGAGAGCTGTAAGACAGCAACCAAATTTCATTTCATGGATAAAGTGCAATAAGGCTGTACAGCGGCAGCATGTGTGAGACAAGCGATTAGTTTTGTGACTCATTTATCAGCACATGAATACTTTCAGTCATTGGACTGTTGGTTAGGGTGGTGGAAAGATTTATGCATATGCAATCAAATATGATTTCTATGCATCCTATTAAAAAAACAAATCAATACAGAATTAAACATGTCCAAGTTGTAGACAATAATTCACAACTTGACAACGGCAATCCATGACAACATACGCAACTTAAACTCGAAGATATTTGGAAATTTCAGTAATGTTTACCATCAGGCATCACCACTAAACAAGTGTGTGGATGACATATAATATTTGTTGTTTCCCAAACTGAAAACATTTCTGGGAACACTCATTTTGTTAAGACATGCTAATGTTTGTAAATGTAGCTCTACCTTAAACTGGGTCAGTGTTGCATGAGCTTTAGTTCTCCATTACTGTGTGAAGCAAACTGATGCCATGGATGAGTATGAGGGAGCTAAACATATCAAATATCTGACTACTGAAGCCAAATAAAATGAGCGAGAAACATAAGAGCTCACAGTTTAGATGTTCATCTCTGTGGACATTGGGCAGTTTTTACTCTGTTGTCACATTAAAAACATTTGTTTGCAAATTGTTGGGCTTGGGAGAGCGTGAAACAGGATTTCTTCTGGGTTAATGCAGCATATTTTGTCCCAAAAAACACTAACAATATTACAAGAATCCACATTATGTACTGTGACCTCACCTAATCTAGAATGACTTATGTATGATTCTTAAACAGAAAGAAAAGGATCAAATCGCATAAAAGGAACTTTAGCACAGAAGAACCATTGTGTAAACACAGGCCAGTTTACAATAGAAAGTGACACCAATTCAACTCCGGCCGATTCATTTAGTCTTAAATCTCTTGATCCCTGTGTTGGTATAATATTCAAGAACATCCTGTTTGGCAAGCGAGCAGAAAGAATGTAAAATATTCTCTGTCTCAATATGCAGAATGTGCTATTTATAGCCATAGCCAGTCGAGATTTTCGTTTATTCATAACACTACATTCTTATTGATCCCGGTTTGCTTTTAGCATGAACTGTTAAAAAGTGTTTGTGCTAGTAATGACTGATAAAACAGACAGTGACAAGCTCCTTTACATGTCTGAAATCTTAGCAACAGCTGTATTTGATCCACAGCTTTGCAATGAATTACAATGAATGCCAACTAAATTTAGAACTAAAAGCTTTATATCTATACAATCAAAATAAATATAAAACTCTTGTCAACAAATACAACTAGCTATTAAAAATGCAAAATAAAAGTCAGACTCCAGCTGAATGGAAGCAGTTCACTCTTACCTAACATACCTAAAGTCTATTACAGTACAGTATAGATGCACATTTACAGAGTAGGCCTTTAAATGGCAAAAAAATCTTAAAAACAAGTCAAATAAAATGAAAAAGATAAACAGGCTGCAATAAATACAAGCATTTTCATACCCAAAAGCACATGAATCTTGAACTTTTCATTACAATAAAATAAACAAAACCGGATTAAGATAAGAAAAACACTAGTGATGCCACATGATAACATGTAAGCAGAATAGTTTAGCATTTGTATGTTTGCTATAGGAAACGACTGCCCAAACCAATACGATGTCAAAGCTAGGTTGTGCCTTTACTACAAAGCAAACATAAGCCACGATTTCAATAGCGAAGTTCTTGTGACATTGAAAGGCAGACGCAGGCAGACAGACACCGCAAACACATACACGTCCACAAAGTGACCACGCTGGAGCCTAATGTCTCGACTAAAGCAACTATCTGACAGTGGGAAGCAACAAAACAACATGACACACTAACCGGAAATGCGAAATGTATCAATGTACACTTGAAAAGCATTATATGGGTCAACAGCAAGATATCGGCCAGCCTGTCCTTAACCCACAATTCAAAGTCGACCACATTGGAGTGGTTATTTGTAACATTTTACCTACTTCTGTCACCAAAACCTATGATAACATAGCACGGAGACGCTGAATATGTGGTTAATGCAAATTAAAACTGGTCTATTGAGGCAGCTCGCGCTGGTCACGCGACGGACAATTAACGCGATTAAACGTCAAATATGCACTTACAAATTTCTTTTGAATGATATTTCTCTTCGGTCTTTCCCTACTCATTTTGCTCTCCAGACTGAATTCATTAAAGGTCAGACGGCAACATTAATTCCGATAAAAAATCTTTCCGTTGTTGTAGCACGTGATTATTTAAATCCCTGGTAGCAATATGTCGAGAGTGTGCAGAGTGTATGTGTGCTATCCCGATCGGCGAAGCCTCTTCTTTTCACAGCTCAAACAGACGAAGGAGGCACCAGAAACCCAATCTAAAGATCCATGGCAATGAAAAAAAGTATGGACAAAAAACACAAGGGCAACATATCCAAGGAAATAAGCCGGAGCAGCCGATCTTCCATCTGAAAGCTGAAACGGCGTATTGTCAGTTCTCCCCGCACGACATTCTTGCAGTCAAAATAAAAGCCAGCGTTTGGCTTCTATCCTCGTAGGTCGTAACGTGTCGTGTTTTGTTACATTATGCGGGTGCAAACGAGTCAATCGCACCAAAACGAAAGACGTGGAATCGGGGTTTGGCTGCCGCTGTGCTCCTCATATTGTGTGAACTCGATGGCACCGATGTTAATGCGACCTAGTGGCGTCTTTCATAGGAGGGTCCGTCCTATCACTCAAGCTGAGCAAGTTTAGCGGGACATTTGAAAAGGCTGCCACGCATTATTCCATTAATATTTATCTTTGGGATTTTTCTTTTCTTCTTCCAAGCATGTATATTATTTATTTAATAGTTTAGGTATTTCATTTCATTATGCGAAACCAGATGTTATTAGAAATGTCATGATGTGTCTTTATTCCTATCATTTACTATCATCATTACTATCATATGATAAATAATGTTACATAAATGTGAGAACTATTTTTTATCAATGATAAAATATGAACAAACATGATCTTTATGAACAAACTCTTTATGAATTAGCTACATTAGGATAACTGAACGACTAAACAGATTAAATTAAGCAAAGGTTATTTGTAAGGCTAGCCTAATTTATGAATTGGTTACTTTTTATTCTTAAGAATTTAGAACATTCGTAAATCATAAAAATGTATTGCATATGTTTTGTCTGGGTAACCACATGGTTTTGTCTTTGTCTTATAATAATAATAATAATAATAATACATGCAACAATAAATTTGTTTTTAAACCCACCTCCCAGAATGCATTGCACTGTGCCAATGTTGGTGAAATCCAGAAGTCTTTAAGGATTATAGCAAACCCCACTGTGATAATCTGCAGATTATTTCTAAAAATAAACATTCTGATCAGCTATGACTGTATATATAATGGTGTACTTTCTTCTATTGTAGTGTTTCGTATATAATGTTTGTTCTTAATTTGAATATGAGCAGAAAAAATGTAGAAATGAAAAGTAAGGACTTTAACTTTACAAACTTCTCAACAATGCTGATAGTTCCCGAATGATCTCAGTTTTCTTAAAAAAAATAAATACAAAAAAAAGGAACAAATATTGGAATATGGGAAATTGCTGATAAAGATCTACTAAAATCTGTATTTGGTCTTACTACCGGAAAAACCACAAGAAATCATTCAGTCAGAGCCAGGGGGCAGATAGGCCTCTTTAATTGGAACAGGGTTAAAAATAACCTCAAGAGGTATCAGGGGTATATCACAGCACAAGAGCCTATTTCATTACAGCAGAAACTTCTGGTCAGATATGTGAAGGACAGAAAAACTGAAAAGAACTTGATGATTTTGTATATAAATTATTATTTTGATTTAGAAACAAACAAACCATTAACGAATATGTTTTACTTGTTAACTTTTTTCAGAATGTCACACTGTACTAACTTTAGACATGAAGCAATCGGTCATTGAATTGTTATGAATAGATGGCTGTCTGTTTTTTTCCATTTTCTTCCGTCGCGTTTGATAAAGAGGAACATGTGAATTTGTAGTACCCTTTGTTTTGTTAAATCACATGAGTAAACGCTCGCTCTGAATGTTCTTCTGGTCAGTACTGTAGTATTTCACTAATAATGGGCCACCCTGCTGGCAGGGGAATCAATTCATCACTTTAAAACATGCTTGTCCTTGAGGCCAGAGTTAGAGATGGAGGCTAATTGTGAAGCACTAGACATTGAAGGGAAGTGCTTAACAGAACCAAAGATTTTGGTTGATTGCCAAAGCCAATTCTCAAGGAAGTAGTTTTCATACAAAGAAAGGACACAATTAAAGTTGGTAGAAATTGTTCTGTTTTTGTAGATTGATGCTTTTACTGCATCCACATTGTATGCATTGTTTAGTTGTTACAGGGGTATGTCAGGATTTAAATAATGGTATTGTTAAAAAATCACAAAAATTAAGAACGTGTTTTAATATTCCAATTCAATTGTATTGCAGTGTGACAAAACGTTTTTAGAAAATGTTAGAAAAGCACTTGTTTACCAAAAAAGTGGATCATGACAACAATTTTTGTGATTCACTCATTTATTTCTAAAAAGGAAGTAAAAGTTTGGCATAGCAAATCCTTAAACACGCATCAGAACTGTTATGTTAAAGAGCTACCCTGGTTTGTGAAAAATTTACTCACAAATGGTTATTGTGGACCTTTACTCTGGAATATTTTGCCAACTAAGCAGATGGACTTTGGGTGTTGACTGTGTGAATACACTGGCATCATCCTATTAGAGTATAGCCAACCCTAAAACACTCGGGTTTGACTGAATTATGCCACCGTTTATGACAAATTCCTACAGTGTTCCATAATTAAAAATGACATTACAATAGTATTAAAAGATAAACTATCAAATATCCAGTAAATGCATAACAAATTAAATGAGTTGTTAATGTCTGAAGCTGAACCTCCACACACGAATTTCAGAACAGATGGAGGCCGCAGGAAAGCTGGAGCACTGCAGTAGCCAATAATAACCATATAGCCTAACTGTTCTGGAATTAATGCACTGCCTCTTATTACTGTCAAAGCCCACAGGATAATGTGTGCTTTTAAATGCTGTTGTTCTTAAAATGTTATATTCAATTGTTATATTTTTTACAAAATAATACATTATGTGGTTGGTTTCGCAGCACAATCTGTGGGCTTGTTTTTCCACCTTAACACTGTAAAGACTTTATTGGAAGTGATACACTATTCACAGCTGTATGGAATGAGGAGTGGATAAACAGTGATTTCTTTAGCAACAAACACCGATCAGCTATAAAAGTAACCATAATAGGCTACTAATGCTAAGATGTCTTACTTAAAATGTTTGTGTTCACAAATTACGCAATATTTAATGAAAAGGGCGAAGTCGAAGTAAATGTCAATCAAACTACTTCAAAGTAATTAATCTCGTGAAAGAAACGATTATCATTGCTTGGCTTCTAACGCCCTCTTCTGGTTACTTTCGTTTTTTATGAAAATGGAAACGAAAGAGAAACAGCGAATCATTCGGAAAATAACAGTTACTGTCTCTATTTTAGGCAATTGTCTATATTCGAGACTCTACAGCTATATTAACGATTTACAGAATGTCACCTTTGATCTAATCGGTGAAGTGGTTCTAGATTAACCATGTCTGGAGGAAAAGGTACCATTTTGCACACAGAGTTAGAACGACAGCTGTGACCGAGCGCCTTTTCACACAACCGGTGAGAAAGAACGGCTGCACATTTTGTCGTACTTTTTCACAGACTATGGAGAAACCATGCATTTTGGCTACCACATTTGGAAGAAAAGGGGGCATCTATAAGCGTTTTGCCCCTCTTATCGAGAAACACTTCACTGTAATAGAATATGAGAAATTCGTGGTGAGAAAAGAGGACTTCGCTGACAAAATCCAGGCACTGTTTGTGTGGGGTGTACTACTTGAGGTTGACCGTGATCTGTTACAGTCCTTACCCAACCTTAAAGCTGTAGTGAATGGTGGGGTAGGAGTAGATCATCTTGATATTCCTCTTATCAATAGCTTTGGTGTGAAAGTTTCCAACACTCCTCATGTGGTGGATAATGCCACTGCAGATATTGGCATGGGTTTGATGTTAGCATCTGCACGAAATATTGTCATGGGTGAGAGCCGTTGTTTCTGTTCTTTTATCTTCATCAGACTTTTTGTCATGGTTATATTTCTTAATTATGTTTGTATATTTTACTTTGTGGTTTTGGCAGGTCACAATTATTCTAAGTTTCGTGAATCTGAAGGTTTGTCTGAGGCTTTTTTGGGCACTGATGTCAGTGGAGCCACTCTTGGCATCATTGGCATGGGTAGAATTGGATATAAAGTAGCCAAGAGAGCTCAAGGGTTTGAGATGAAAATCCTTTACCATAATAGGAACCGAAGGTAAGTCTGCTGGACTTTGAGTCACTTTGTCACTATTCTGTAAACAATTTAATTATTAATGAAACATATTACATATTAATATGATAATATTGGACATAACATGGGTTAGTTATTGCTGTCTTAATGCTTATGAGAGAGTTACAAATGTAAGTGGATTTTATTGATAATTGCTTATAAAATGTTAAAATACAAATGACTTTTTACCCTGACTGTAAAAATCCAGCTACATTTTTTTATGATTTTCTGTATTTTACATAAAACAATTCTACATAATGAAAAGAACATAAAACCTGTGTGAAAATATAACCTTGATATCTTGAATATTGACTAAGTAAGGCCATGTCAAACATGGAAATCATTGTGAAATTAATACTTGAAATCAAACTTTGATGCTGGATGCAGAATTAGATTTTAACACTTTAACCTGGTTTGACAGGGTCACATTTTAGGACAGTGTTACTGTATTAAGATCTAAATTGGCAAAGGCTGTATGGATCAATTTCATAAAGGAAATATACTAAGGACTCTTAGTATATTTTCATATATAAATGCATTTGGTCAAAACGTTGACTAAATGTAATCCTTAAAGTGATAGTTTACCCAAAAACAATCATTTACTCACCTTCATGTCATTCCAGACCTGAATGACTTTCTTCTGCAGAAAAAAGAAGCTATTTTAAAGAACACTGAACAACACTGCCCCTTTTGACTTCTATTGTATGGACACAATCTTTTTCTGTTTCATAGGAAAATAGAGTCATATACAGGGTTTGAATGACATGATGGTGAAAGATTCTTGACATGAGAGTAATACATTTTAATATTAGAGTAAACAACACATTTAAGTGTAATTTCACAGTTTTTTTCTGTATGTTCAGGCCGGAGAGTGAAGAAAAAGAAGTTGGGGCTACATATTGTAAAAGTATGGAAGAGCTGCTACAGAGGTCAGATTTTGTCATGGTGGTAGTCAGTCTCTCCCCTCAGACACACAAACTGATTGGTGCCAAGGAGCTTGCAATGATGAAACCCAGTGCCACCCTTATCAACATCAGCAGAGGTAACATATTAAGTTTAAAGAATGTAATCCATTTAAAGAAAGACAGTCCTATTTAAGAATGTAACCAATTCAGAAATGATTGAAAACAGATTGAATGTGATTTGCTTTCTGCTTGTTGAGTGGAGCTAAAATGTTTCAACATTTATTTCAGTATAAAAGTCTCAATTACCAAACTAAATATAGTTTGACCAGTTTATTTACAAATTGCATACCTCTGTTATTTTAGGTTTAGTAGTGGACCAAGATGCTTTAGTTGATGCTCTCCAGAAGAAAGTGATACGAACAGCAGCTTTAGATGTCACTTTTCCTGAACCATTGCCCAGGTTTGCTTGGCTTATCATACTTTCATTCTGTTGCACAGGTCTGTATACTTACACACCTTCCTGCATTAAGCACGTATAAATATAAATTATATTATGTTTCATACAGGGACCATCCCCTGCTGTCCTGTCCAAATGTTATTGTCCTGCCCCACCTAGGAACCCACACTTTGGAAACATCTCAGGTCATGGTGGAGAGGATGGTTACCAACGCCTTGGCTGCACTAACTGGAGGCCAGCCTCCTGATGAAGTCAAGGCATAAGGCCAGATCATAGAGCCATCTGTCCCTGTTTTCTTTTTAACTCAACATAAAAACTACTGATTAGACGTTATAATGATTCTATTCTAAAACTGGAAAATAAACAGGAGATTGTTGTATGTTTAGAATTCACCACTTGTTTAGCAAACGTTACATTACTATGTTATATGTTTTTGAAGCGTTGTGTAATTGTTCATTTAGAAAATGTACTCATCCTGCCACAAACACATTAGATCAATAAACGTTACAGTACAAGTAACAAAAAAGGTGTTTTTTATTCATGGTAGCTTGTTTATTATTTCAATGTTAGTTATTTTCATATAGAATTATTTGTTTATTATTTTCACTGTTGTAACATTTTTGTGGTAAACTAGCGCATGAATAGCACATAATGTTAAATGCCTATTGGTCTACAGCCAGAGAAATATAAATGTGACTAAAGTGAGGCACTTCAACGAGCGTATTTAGTCGTTTTCGTACTTTTGACAGAACATGTGCTGCTTTTCCACTTATTCAGTGATGCGTAACGCTATTTGGTCATGCAGAGCTAAACAAAACCCAAGTGGTTTGCGGAGATTGTGCATTTGGCTGCTCATCGGAGAACATGAACAAGTCGCTTAGAAAGTCGCAATCTCTGCGCTGCTGCTCTATCCTGGAGGTGAAAAGTAAAGTAAGTGAACCTGCATGTGCTTTTCTTGTCATTTTTGTGAAACGTCATTGATCTGTAGTGCGTGACCATACGCAATTGTGCCAACATTTCTTGGTTTTTGGCTTAATGCATTTCATTAATGTAAATTAATCAGCGTTATTATAAATATGGTAAAATAGTAGACATGTAGCATATGATTTCTCAAAGATAATTCACACAATGTACATTATGTTACGTAATCTGCTTTTTTTATCTGAAGGGAAATGACCTGCATCTCCAAAATATGTCTATTGTTTCAGCTCATCGAAGACCCGAAGCTCACTGTGATACAACCCTTGTTCCAAAATTGAATAATTTTGACAAGTTCTGCTTAATCCAAGTTATATTCAACTTAATCCATGTGTTCCTGTCCCTACAGTATGGTGCTGAGTTCAGGAGGATTTCTCTTGATCGTTCTGATCCAGGGAAATACAAAGATTTTCACCGGCTTATTTTGCGTTTACATCACTTATGGCAAATGGACGTCCTTATCGGATATGCAGATGTTCATGGAGAACTGCTGCCCATCAATAATGGTGACAACTTTTGCAAAGCTGTGACCTCCACACAATCTTTACTGCGCATCTTTATTCAGCTGCAAGGTACTGAAAGAGGCAAGAAGAAAATTTGAATGTGTATTTTTCTTACATCTCATATTCTCATCTCATAACTTACAATGTCAAAACATTGGGAAACATGGGAAACATACATAAGATAGTATAGATGTGCATTAGAAGGGCTTTTCCCAGACTAGTTTGTCCCTTAGTACAAAAACCTACAGTTTTGTATGATCAAGATTTTTTTTTGTGTAAATTTGTGCAAATTTCATTGTATACAGAAATAAAGTTAAAGTAACATTGTGACAGCTGAACGTTTCAAGCCATTTGCCAGTGCGCTTTATCTCCATAATGGTAGGAAGGAAGAAATTTATCTAGTTGGGCATAATCGCTTTCTATTCCCAAATGGCTTTTGTTTTGCCAGCGTCAAGTTCATGTGATCTAGGGTTAATTCCTCAGTAAACAGTTTTTCATGTTAAAAGAACAGACACTATAAGTATCTTCTAAAGAAATGATCAAAGCAAAGTCTAATACGATAATAACAGTGACACGTGATTATTTTTGTGCTAAAAAGGTATTGAAAATGATGACAACCTGTAACACTTTGCTCAACCTCACACACAGATGAAGCTGAACAGGGTAACATTGGAGTCGATGGCATGATAAAGCGAAAGAAATCACCAGCAGCATTCCGAGGCAAATCTCAGTTTCATATCAGCATGCCACACAACTTCCGCCCCGTTTCTTCCATCATTGATGTGGACATCGTGCCAGAATGCTACAGAAGAGTCCGTCTGTACCACCAGGGCTCGGACAGACCACTAGGGCTTTACATACGTGATGGTACTACTGTTAGAGTCACTCCTTACGGATTAAAAAACGTGCCAGGCATTTTTATCTCACGCATAGTACCTGGCGGGTTGGCCGAGAGCACGGGACTTCTGGCCATCAATGATCAGGTCCTGGAGGTGAATGGTATCGATGTTATGGGCAAGTCTTTGGACCAGGTGACTGATATGATGATTGCAAACAGCCACAACCTCATCATCACGGTAAAACCTGCAAACCAGCATAACAACATAAGACGAAAAAGCTGCAGTTCCTCAAGCTCAAGGCACTTTCTTGATAGCATGGACTCTGTAAGCTACCCAGGGCTACCAATGATAATGAAAGCTTACGGCTTGACAGGCAATGGGTCGGAGAGTGAAGAAGATGCAGATGTGATTGTCGAGAGGCCCATCAAATACACTTCCCGGCACTCCAGTGCTTCAACGGCCTCTTACACTCCTCATCCACATGTTTATACTTCTCACAAGCCCCAAGTTTTTGCTAGACAGCCCAACTCATTAGTTTCTGCAGCTGCCTATCACTCTCAGCCTTGCCTTAACTATACAGCTCACGCTGAGCAAGACCCCCCACTTCACAGGCATCGTACACCCCAAAGGCAATATGGCTATAAACCATCCATCAGACAGGGAGGCTCGAGCTATAGCACCCGTGACTTTCTAAGCACATGGCACATAGATGTGTCTCAACATTTAATGTTGCACCAAGGAGAAATGGAGGATGATGGAATTGTGGTCATTTTGTGAGGACATTATGTAATTATACCACATATGTTAATTAACTACCCTATATACACATAAAGGGATAATTCACTCAAAAATGAAAATCTGGTTATCATTCACTCACCCTCTTGTCATTTTAAACTTGTATGGCTTTCTTTATACTGCATAACACAAAATAAGTTACTTTAAAGAATGTTAACCAAACAACGGCGGTATCCATTGACTTGCATTGGTTTTACGTCCACACAATAGAAGTGAATGAGTACTGTCATTATTCGGTTACCAACATTTTTCAAAAAATCTTTTTTGTACAGAAGGAAGTCATACAGGTTTAAAATGAGTAAATGATGACAGAATTTAAATTTTTGGGTAAACTGTCCCTTTAAATGACTAAGTATGTAATGTAATTTCAAAGTCAATGAGGGCAAATGTTGTATGGTTACCAGCGTTCTTTAACACATCTTCTTTTGTATTCTGCAGAAGAAAAAAGTCAGACAGGTTTGGAATGACACGAGGATGAGTAAAAGAATTTTCATTATTGGTTGTGTTTTCCCACCGTTTTTTATATGAATGAATGAAAGTTTTTTTTCAGTTTGTGGTAATAAGGATTTAAAAATAATTTTATAGAGATTGCATTTACAAACCAATGAAGTAATTTAATGTTTATGATTTTGTTATTTTCCATGACCTGGACATTACAATTTTAAAATGGTTTAAAAGGTACATGGGTTTTCCATGACAGTGGTAACCCTGCTTTTTGCATGTCACTTACATTTTTACATTACTGCTGATATATAATAGGCTAACTGATTATTGCAGAGTCATGTGTACAGTGCAAATAACTTAATACTGTTTCTTAATACAATGATAGACTCAAGACATTTATCATCTGTATTTAATATAATGTTGAATAAATGTTACCACCAAAAACCCCATAATTATTACATGAATGTGGAAGTGGTAATGTTTGAGTTTCTAAATTCACATTTCATTTTACGTAGATTTACAACTAATGCTTCAAATTGCATTGTGCTCTACCTTTATTATATTATTATTTTCAGTCGTACTCTGAGTTCTGTTAAGTCCCTTTGTGCAGACACCTGCTTTGCATAAGTGCACGTTTAGGTTTAAGATAATCATGTTATAAATGATGCTGACCTTAGATGAGCTGATCAACTATGCCTAAACTTCAACAGGTGTACATTGCATATCATAATGTTCTGTAGACAAACAGTACACCTGTTCTGTCACCTGTCATAATTTATCATCCAGTTATCAGCCATGTCATGATTCCATCCCTCAGCCCTTCATGCCACTGGCAATAAAGTGAGGTGACACAGGTGTGCCTATGTCCACAGGTAAGGACCGCATCCATGGTCCTGTGTTTATTAATCCCTATAACCCATGACTATCAAACTAATCAACTTTGCAAGATCAGCCCACCCTTCTTCCATTGGTGGAGCTGCACTATATAATATGTAAATGAGACAACGTCACTTCCTGTCTTCCTGTGCGCCATGTTTTTCAGCAGGAGTAAGGGTGATGTTTTTCAGAGGTACAATTAAAAGTGGGCAAATCTTGTGGATGGTTTAAATTTCAGCAGACAATCGCGGATGCGATAAGGAAGGCGGATTGAGCGCAACTCGGATGCCGCGGACTATGAAGTAGCAGATTCAATACCGCGCGCCATCCAGTGACGCCGGAAGAATCGGACGAAGCTCCATCCACTCAATCGGCAGCTTTGTGCCAGAATATTGAAGGTAGACACAGGTTTATAATAGACGTCATTATCAGTTGAGCAACACAGCGTGATTTGTTAAGGAAGGATTGAGGAATTTCTCGCATTAATACTACTTAATGGCACGGTTGATTTAAAAAAATATATAGCAAATGTGTCTGAATCGCATCACATACTTGCTTTAAACCACAGACGATAACGTTACATAGTTAGAACGAGCTGTATATATTATAACCATGTTACGGACCTCAATAATGTAGGAGGATCGTTTTGCGAAATATAAATATAAAATTGGGTGTCTGAAAGATCCCTGAGCGATTTATTCTGGCATAGTTTTCTGTAGGCTAATAGTTTAATATGTTATAATTTTATATTATAATTTCACTCACAGGATCAGCAAAATGTATCAAATTCCAGTGAAGAACCTGACAAAACTCCGACGACCAAGAAAACGGGTCAAAAGTATTTTGTGTGATATTGGGATGCAGCAGTGTCAAGATCTGATAGAGGTAAAAACATAGTAGAGATTATATGTAACACGAGCATCATTATAGGAGTCTATTACAATGATACTAATTTCTCACTTTATTTTCGACAGACATACAAAGATTTTGATGCTGGGGAAACAAGTTTCAACAACACTGAATGGGATCATTTCACTGATGGTCATGTCGGCAAAAAAAGAAAAAAGGTAGTTTTGTCCCTTCCCTTAGTGCTTTTCTTCTTCTCAATGTATTTCCAAACATACACTAGCGGTAAAAGGTTTAGGGTCATCTGCTCATTGTAGCATAATATTACACTTAGCAAAACTATAGAATAACACACATGTAGCTATAGAAATTGTTGTAGCTAATCCAGAGTAAATGAAAGCCATATTTATCCTAGCCACTCTTTGCCTAGAATTTGCAAAAATAACAATATTAGTCACCCTTTATGTTTGTCACTGGGTTTTGCAATATCTAACCAATAAAAAGTAGTGTTTATTAACTTTTACAACACATTATTTTAAAAAGTGCTGTGAAAAACAGCAAATTTGGACACCAAGGTTTCAGAAACGGCAGCGAAATGTTGCTACCCATTATTTATCTGCATCGTCTAAACAATAGTATTCATCATAACATCAATTTTGTCTTACAGTATCCATACCGGAGCCAGGCATTGTGCTGCAGTCTCTGCTGGTACTCCAGCCGGTCTGTGCCTACGTTCAGAAGTCACATTCATCGCTGCCACGGAGAAGAGCTGGACCTGGCCTGTCTGTTAATATGCCCCCATTGCCCATTCGTCAGCACTCCAAAAGTCACCGATCAACACATTAAGTTTTTTCACACCCTGCCATCAAAAGGCCGACCCATAGCTATTCAAAACATCCCCAGAAACACTTTGGCCCACGCTCCCAAAACTGTGTCAGTTACAGTCGCTGCTGATGCAGCCGATGACCGATATATATGTGCCACATGTGGCTATCATGACTCTTTACTGTACGTGATGAAGAAGCATGTGTTAGTTAACCACTATGCTATAATGTTGGACCGCTACTTTGGGCTTGGCTCAGATAGCACACGAAAGGAAGAGGGCGAGAAAACGCGGGACGCCACTTCTGCAAAATATCACTGTAAAGTGTGCAAACTGCCTGCCGAGACCATTGAGCATCTGCTCTATCACATTTTGAGTTCGGAGAAGCACAAAGACCTGCACTGGCAGATAATGCCTTCCATAATCGAAAAGAACTGCACAAGCCATTTTGCTAGACAACAGAATTTGCTAAGCCTCACGCCGAAAGCGATGCAGCAGGTCACGCTGGTTGCGAGGCCGAACTACATGCAACAGCAGACACGACAAACAAACGGAAACGGCATCCCCAAGTCTAACCGCACCGTAGTCATGGCTGGGCCAAGCAACACAACTGCTTTGTTTTGCTCTCCTGGTGGAGGGCAGATGTTTCTATCTCCACAAACACAAGCCTTACTTTCAGGCACAGCTTTGACTGCGCTTCAGAACACGCAGCAGAAGCCCTCCGCTGGGTTACAGCAAGTGTTGCCTTCCTCTCCGGTAGTGAAGTCCATTAATATGGTGGTGCCAAACCTGCCACAGAACGCATCCAAGACAGTGCCCATTACTATGGCCGTGCCCAGGTTACCCCAGACTCAGCAAGGACAGAAGGTTCTTTTCCCACCGGGCGTCCAGGTCAACCTCCCAGGCGAAATGGGTGTGCGTCCACCCATTCTTGTTACTCCAGGTCTTCAGCTGAATCAGTCGGTTCCCCGAGCGCCCCTCTTGGCCTCTCAGTCTGTGCGTCTCATTCCCACAGGCAACCAAGTCAACGGCGTTCCAACGTACACTTTAGCACCCATGCAGGTCACAGTGCCTGTTCAGGGCGGCCCTGCTCAAATGCTTTTGAACACTCCTCAAATGAGCCAGCCTCTAAATTCTGCAGTAGTGCCTGCTGGTCTTATGCCTACTATCCAGAGGGCTATCAATAGGAATTCTGCACCGAACGAGTTGGCTGTGCTCGCTCCGTTTTTGAAGAAATACGACAATCACACGGTTAGATGTCTGAGGTGCAAAATTTTACTGAAAGAGCAGGGGATTTTCCAGCACTTGTTGCACGGCTTGAAATGTCTGTTCTGCCCCCAGATGTTCTACTCGTTCAAACAGGTAATGGAGCACACAAATAAAGATCACAGTCTCAAAATCAAGGAGAATCGTGATCTCATAAAAGAGCAGTTTGGTCTTGACTGTGATGACGAGGGCAACCTGATGTTCACTACCTTTAATCTGAACACAGATGTGCCCAAGGATCTGCTTGATAACAGAGAGCTCAACCTGGCACTGATAACAGGCTCTCAGGAGAAAATCTACATTAAAATGTATCCAGATAAAGCAGAATACTCAACCACATTGAAGGCAATGGCTACTGACTGTCCGTTTTGTCAGGTGAAGTTCAAGACGCCTGATGACTACGAGCGGCATCTTCAAACGAATCACCATGTCGTCCCCACCATTCATGCAATACTGAAAACTCCTGCTTTCAAATGCATATATTGTTTTGGAGTGTACACTGAAAAGTCGACACCAAAAACAATCTCGGTTCACGTGCAGCGGTGTCGTTGTGCTCCCAAAGCAGTCAAAGATGCCGAGAGGCAACTGAATCCAGATGTAATGGAACGCATCGATGGGGATTTATTTAATTCTATTAAAACTGAAAATGCTTCAAAAATGGCCATGGAGGATAAAGTGGATTGTGTCAAGCCAAAGAGGGTGTTTGTTTCCGAAAAGAGCAGCAGAAGGAGAGCTTCCAAAGTTATAAAGTCAGAAGACCCCCCAGCTACAGTTGAACTTGTCTTGGACCCCACTGGGATGGAGTTGACATCTTTTGAAGACCGAAAAGAATTTCTTTCGAGATACTTCCACCGAAAGCCATACTTGACAAAGACTGAAATGGAAATGCTTGCTTCCCGTTTGTGGATAAACAAAGCTGATGTAAAGGCTCACTTTAATACCAAGCTTACAAAGTGCTTGAAAGCCATCCAGAAGAAAAAGACTCGGGTACTTCTGGGGTTTAAAATGAATGACGTGCACAAGCTGCAACATAATCTGTTCATTCCAGTGGTACAGCCTGTGAAAAAAGTCAGTCAAACTCAACAGGGTTTATTAGATGACAATGTTTGTATACAGCATGTTCAGACTCTGATGTAAACCACTGCAAGATGTTTATTTAAAATAGATTGGATATACACATTTATGACACGATTTGCCTCTTGGCAGTGGTGTTTTCTAAAAAAGCAGAACTTAAAGTAATACAAACTAAATCCACCTTACTTTATTTGTATTTGTGTTGTATATAGTTTATGAGATAATGATGTTTAAACTGTAAAAAAAATTACACATCTTTACTGTAAGATAAAAATGCTCAATCTAACGTCTTTTATATCAAAGTCACATCTGTTTTTTTTGTTTTGTTTTTGGAAGCTTGTACTGTATATTTGAGGAGTTACATTGTAAAATAGTTCTGCATCTAACATTTTATATTATAAAAAGTAAAGACCTGGTTAACTTAGGCTACTACTAACTGGCAAAAGTCAAGAATTTAAAGCCTGTATCACTGAGAGGGACACTTTTAATATTTTATGTTCGTTTTTCCACTGTTAATCATTACAGACATGTGAAAAGAAGTGCCTCTGTGTCCTTTTCAAAGTTTTAAGTTGTATTTGCATCCTGGAATAAACGTCACTAAATGTCATACGTGTTTCTCTAAGTAAAAAGATCGCGCGTTATATTTGATATTTTTTTTACGAAATGACTGGTCAGAATTTACAAATGAAATCAAATATATAGTCGACTTTCTATTGCGGTTATGAGACCGATCAGCGTATGACATCAAAGTACCGCTAGAGAGATTCAAAAACGTTGCTCTCAAATCGCTCTCGCGGTACTTGATGTCAAGCACCGATCGGTCTGCGTAACGCCCATTCATGAAATCTACGCCGTTCGATTTTATCTGCTTTCTATTACTTTTCCTGTCGCAATGCTTTCAGACGGATGTTGTCGATGCCAAGCATGTAACGTGAGCGCAAGTTGGTGAGTATGTTGTCTGTGAAGAGAATCCTCTGCTATAAAGAATGGACGTTAAGTCCATATACAACTGCACTAACAAGAACGATGTGTCAAATGACAACACGACATGAGGTATTTGCTGACCGACGCGTGTCCTGGTTAATGACCTTTAAAGAAAGGAGTATTCATAGCTCAGCCTTTCTGTCTGGAGGTAATAAACTGACGAAGATGCTGGCCAATAAGAAGTAAGTGATGGTTTTATCCTAACACACAATATGAAACGCAATCTCTGGTTCTGATCACAAAGTTGCATACGTTCTCGATATGTTTTCTTACAGGAAAAAGCATTGGTATAAAACTCCTCTACAGGTAAGCAACTTGACTAGACCCTGTTAGGAAAATAATATAGTCACATACATTTGAATGAATTTCATTGTTTAAATGATGCTATCCTTGTCTTGTATACAAATTCAGTCACTTTGCCCATTCAGTCCACACCAATAGGTCTGCCTGACTTTCTCAAACCGTCAAAGAAGAAAAACCAAGACGACAGTGTTCGTGTGAGAACTTTAAACAACATCATCTACAAAGCAGTGACCGACTTACTAAACTCATATGAGGTCAACTCAGAGATCACTGCCTACAACATACAGATATCCAAAGTAGGGTTCTTTCTGAAATTGAAAATATATACACCATATCTTCACGAATGCTTATCTTAATGCATCAAACCATTTATACCTACGTGTAGGTTTCACTACCATCAGACTTCTCCTCTTGTCGAATATACTGGAAGACAAGTCTGTCGGCTGAACAAGATTGTCAAATTCAGCAGGCTTTAGACAAATGTGCTCCTCGTATACGGTATGTCTTTTATAAACATTTAGTTTTAAGTAATGAAGGGAATTTCATATTTTGTTTTATTTTGTCAGATACCTTCTCATCTCACACCAAATCCTTGGCGGCGTTCCTCCTTTGGTTTTTATAAGAGATAAACAGTATGCTGCAGTGATGGAGGTAAGACTACATTGTGTTTCATGCAGTTTGGTGATGAAACTGTCATTTGTAATTTTTCTTGTTGCATTGGACTTCATTAGGTTGAAAACCTTCTCAAGATGGCAGATTTTGGGTCAGGTGAAGATGAAATAAACCATATATCCAGTGATGTTGGGTAAGAAGAACTTAATGAAAACAAAATACACTTCTTGTAAATAGTTTTTCCTAATAGTTTTTGTTGCTTGTTCAATCTCTCAAAGGGCCAGACTGCATCCGATGGACTCCAGAGAAAAGAAAAGACCAGTGTTGTTTGGTGTTGATCACGATGCACTCCACAAGCAGATTGAAGCTTATAAACGAGAGAAGGGGTCGAGAGAGTCTCTCACACAAAGTCCCGCAGCGGGAGGACTAACTCGAGAGCAGCTGAACGCGCTGGCAGAAATCAGGAAACAGAAACTCATAGAGAAAAAGAAACTCAAATCCAAACGGATTAAGGACGACGACATCACTCCAAAAGACTACCTGCTGGCCAGGAGTCTTCAGGAGGAAAAAGAGGAGGTGGACTGCAATGAGGACACCCTGCTGGATAGCCAAATTTCCCAGCTGATGTCAGAAGACAACAGGAGGCACTAAAATGAACTGATCTTTTGTTGACATTGTAAAATAAACATCTTCAATAAAATGATGTTGTTTGCTTATATTGACAAAATGTGTTTTACATTAACATAGTTAAATGTCAGAAATGTTTTAAAGTGAGATTTGATGGAAAGGTCTCCAAAATAGTCAACACCATTTATTAAATACCTGTTTTTTATTATGCATAGCCATACATTGTATGGGAGTTTTGTATATAAAAACTACAAAAGGCTGATGGACAGAATCACACAGTAACTCTGTTGAAAGCATACATGCTTATAATTGCATACAATGATAATACAAGTAAAAAGAACACACACCTGCCCGCTCAAACATCTTGTTTATAGACTGTACTACGTTGGAACCGAAGAACTGCCTTGGAATGGCTAATGCTAACTAAGATCCTAACCTCCCTTTTTGCAAATAACAATGTTTCTAGTCACTGTTCCTATAATCCACAGGTATGACTAAGAGCAAAAATTCAACATTTAACGGAACAACTTAAGAGTAACTTAATTAAACAGTGGTTTGGATGCATTTGACCAGCACTCACTAAACTGCGGTGGTCTCCTCAGACTGAACAGCCTCCTGAACCGCTTCCTGAACGTAGACTATAAACTGGGATGCATCTTCACCTTGTGTATATACAGTGACGGTTTTGATACCCTCCATGTCATCTGAAGACACCACTAGATGGTGCTCTTCTCCAAGGCCCACTGTTGCCTGCTGCAGTGCATCCTGGATCATCATGGCATGGTTGGCCTGCTGCTGCTCCTCCTCCGCCACCTCGAATGGCAAAACAAAAATATTTAATAACTGGCAGAGCTCTCTAAAACAAGGTGTGTCCGTTTTTGAATGTAGTTTTAATACGCTTACCTGTTCAACGACTGTAACCGTACCCGGAGCCATGGTAACCACGGATGCTACAGTGGCATCATGGTTCTCTGAGCCCAGTTCAATTATCTGCTGAAGGATGTTGACAGATGTTGGGTCTAGTCTGTCTCCCGCTGTGGCAGACACAACACCTGAACACACAGGACAAGAGTTCAGTTCAAATGTGATCTTTACAGAAATAAAGCTAAGATTAAGCTTTATCTTTAGTTGCATGTTCTGACCGTTCTGTGTGTTGAAGCGCAGGTCCTGCAGAGCTGATACAGCTGTCTCTGTTCCCTGTGGATCTTCAGTCTCAGCTATATGAAGGTACTGCATAGCCGGCTCCTCTACTGACTCCACTACCTAAATAAACACACAAGCAATAAGCCCCCAAGCAAGTCTAGCAGTAATACAACCCAACATTAATAATGACATGAAGGTGAAAAACAGGATTTGGGGGATGAATCATCTCTTTCAATAACAGGAATAAATGGCTTTCTTGCAGATATTTGTATCATGTCATAATGGAAACTCTCACCTCCCACTGATTCAGACTGTCACACTCCACCATTTTGAGACCGTGTTTGCTCTTCAGGTGTCTGTTCATTTCCCATTTAGTGCCATAAACGTAATTGCACACCGGACATTTCACTCCACCTGAAATCACACACTTTTTAATGACCGAAGTGCTGATGTTTAATCAGAAATGTATTATATTTCAAGGCTGTTTTTAATGCACGTGTGAAAAGAAAGATTTGCCTTGTTCAATCACAGTTTCTGAAGCGGCCGTCCCTGTCCCAGCATTGGTGTACTGCACGTTGGGATGCTTCTTGTTATAATGTCTTTTTAAGGAGCCCGAAATGTTGCATGAATAGTGGCAGTGCGCGCAACGGAAAGGCTGTAACAATAAAAACATTTTGTCTTGGTGTTAGCTGTGGGACACATGAGAGATGTGATGATGAGAATTGCTGTATTTTGAAAAATAAGTGTTACTTTGAATGAGGCATGTTGCTCCATGTGACGAAGGAGATGCGGCCGCTGGGCAGCAGTGAAGTCGCACTCAGTGCATCTGTACTGTTTTCCTACAACATTTAGGATTTGTGGTTAGTCGGTTATTATCAAAGATAAAAACAAAGCCTGTTAATGTGAACTTTTTACATCGATTTTAGAGCAACATTGTGAGAATTGTTTCATTGTAAAACCATTCAAAATGTTATTTCAACCAAAATGTCTTTATTATCTTTCTCTAAAATGCAAGAACTTTCTGCACCAAACTTTCACAACTCCTCCCCACCAACCGTCTAGATACACTCTGGAATAAATTGCCCAATTTTCGTAGTTCGGTCAATTCCCAATGCGTACAAGTACAAAACTCAAGTACAAGCCTACATTCATTTTTCATTAAACATCCTTTTTCACTTGGCACTACATGAAATTACAAAAGTAAAATTGCTAGTAATTGTCATTTCATGTTTATTTCACTTTCAGTGGGTAAAACATCAGGCCTAAAAACCCAACCGAGTTAGAGACTCACCATCTGCTGTGTGCATAAGTTTATGGCTTTTCAGCGTGCATTTAGACTTGAACTTTTTTCCACAGAGGTCGCAAAGATGTGTTTTCTCAGTGCTGTGTCTGTTCATATGAGCCTTGAGGTTGCTTTTACTTCTCGAAGCGTAATCACACAGCGAACATTTGTACGGTTTCAATCCTGTAGATATGAACAGAGCTCCATCCTTTATAATTTACTGACATTTAAAGTGCATTCAGGCATAACATTTGATCTGTACAAGGAAAGCAATCAATACATTTATGTAGTTAAAAAAATTACTAGAAAAAACGTAAACCCCACCTTCATGAGCCCATATGTGCTGCTGAAGATCCGACCCATTCCTTGTGAAGAAACAGTCACAGTATGGACATTTGGAAGCTCTTTTCCCAATCACTCCCTTCACATGTACACGCATCCCCAGTGTCTCTGACATGTAGTTCATCGACACGTCTATAGAGCGAGAACACGTCCAATTCATTTCATTAAGAAGTTTGCACACACAAAATGTTAAATGCTCTCTCCCTTGGATCCAACATTTCTACTAACTTATTAAATGTAAATACGGGACATTATGCAGTGTTTCATTGCATTTCTTACCTGGATGGTTATTTTTGATATGAGTTCTAACTTTATCCTCTGAAACAGACTCCTGACATACAGGGCACGTAAAACTTTTCTTGACCTGAAGATTAGACATACGATTTATTACAGAAGACACATTTTCCAGTGATGCAACAATATAGATACAGACTGCTAGAACTCACAATGTCCGAGTGTGTTTTGAGATGCGCCTGAAGCTTGTACTTGTCAGGCGTACAGTATTGACATCCTTCAGAGGGACACTTGAGCAGAATGTCCGAATGTCTCTGTATAACATGTCGCTTGAGGCAGTTTTTAGTGATGGAAGAATAACTGCACTGAGAACAGTAATGTAGGTGTTCCCTTGTGTGAGTTCGCACATGCATGTTGTAATGCACCTGATACCAGAAGAGCTTACCTGTTGAGAGATTATAGAGCGTTTATAGAGAGAATGGAAACAGAGTATTTTAAACGCAAGTTTCGTACCGCAGTATTCGCATTCGAGGTCTCCGTAAACTTTCCGAATCCGTTCGAACACTTCCATATTAAGCTGTCTTTTTTGCATTTGCTCTACAATCTGCTTGAAGGCGGATTTTTCCTCCTGCTCTGGATCGAAGTCCTCCTCACCACTAAGACCAGTTGTAGTTTGTGGAACTTTCACCTCTTCTGTCATTTGATGACATGAAATGGCCGCTTCATCTTTTGACATGAGCCGCTTTTGTGCTTGTTCGCTCTCAAAACTATTTTCTGAAGCCAATGAGACACTTTCTTTGACAGGAACTTGGTCTTCCGCTACATTGCTCTCTTCTTTAAGAGTCTCCTCATTTATGTCATCCTCACAGGCCACCTCTTGTGTTTGTGCTACTGGAGACGTGTCCATCTCATTGGCCGGGCAAACGTTAACACTCTGTGTAGGTGGAAAAGTTTCTTTTGAATTCTGAATGAGTAAACTATCAGTGCTTTGTGACTGAGGTTCCTCTTGTGCCATGCAACTCACTTCTGTGGTTAACAACTCCTGGGCGTTGAGCTGAGACAGCTCTTCGGTGATCTCCAGCTCATCCTGGTTCAGCATGTCCTTCTGAATATCGTCACCTGGTTTAAGCAGGCAAAAGCTCGAATTTATGGAGTCAGCAAACGCAGCCAACTCATCCGTTTCCGGGTGGAACTCTCTGAGATGTGACCTCAGTCGTACCGAGCTAACGAATTTCTGCTGGCAAATGGCACACACGTAAATGAAGGGGTGCTTTCGGATATGGGCCTGAAGGGCCTGAAACTTGGTAGAGCCGTGATCGCACAGCTCACAACCAAAGGGTCTCTTGTTGCCGTGGACCATCATGTGACGGTCGCGCTCTAGCTCGTTCTTAAACTTGCGGTCGCATATCTGACAGTTGTAAAGAAGCTGTCTCTTGCCCGCCCTGGTCTGGAGGCAGTACTCATCATAAGACTCTTTTACTTTCCCATCAGTCATGTCGTGACTCTCACGGATGTGTTTCAGGAGGTTCTTGACATCAGAGTATTTCTTCTTGCAGAAACGGCAGTACTGCTTGATTTTCTTGTGCACTCGCTCCACATGCACTTTAAGGTGTCCTTTGCTGAGGCATTGAAATGAGCACAGATCGCAGCTGAATTTCTCCCCGGTGTGCTTTCGCATATGCACGCTAAGATTAGCTTTAATAGCGCTGGCGTAGTCACACTGCAAGCACTTGAAGGGTTTCTCGTTGGTGTGGATTCTTAGGTGGGCCTGTAGCGAATGTTTAAATTTGAAGACTTTATTGCAGTACTCACAGGTGAAGATTTTAAGCTGCGTTTGTCCTAACCTGTGTCAGGAGAAATGAATTGTACACATCAATGTACTGACTAACTGCAAAATATCACTAAATATGCAAAAAGAGATCAATAGCTTATGTTTTTCGTTCACTCCAAAATGAACATTTTGTCAACATTTATTCACCCTCTTGTTATTTCAAACCTGTATGACTTTCTTTCTTCTGCAGAACACAAAAAATATTTTTGACAATGTCGGTAACCATTGACATTGGTTTTGTGTCTATACAAAAAGTGAATGGGTACTGCCGTTGTTTGGTTACCAACATTAATATATCTTCTTTTGTGTTTTGCAGAGGAACGAAAGGCATTAATGGTTTAAATGACAATTCATTTTTCATTTTTGGGTGAACTATCCCTTAAAAATGATAAAATACAGAACCTGCTGGAATTGAGAGGCACTTCAAAAGCAGCTTGCTGAATGGCATATTCTTGGTAACCCCTTTTCAATGCCTCCTCCTGGGAACCCGCAGGTGCATCGGTCTGGGTAGATGGCTCAGCTGGGGCGGCTTCAATAGGAACGATCTTCGAGGCACCTGCATTAAAGCGACACCTACAGTTTAAGTTGAAATGTTTTACCCAGTCATTAGTGCATCTGAAGTCACATAAATATCTCACCTGGAATGGCCTCGTGGCTGGTTAGGACAACACTAACAATAGGATTTTTGCTCCCGTTTGCTGACTCCGCTACCTTTGCACTGACCACTTTATCCGTCCGCATTGCTCGAGCTTTCTTTGGTGTCCGCTCTCTGTCTTCCTCTCCGTCATGTATTTTATTTCCATCAGAATTATCGCCTAGTCAATAGAGTTAAGGTGTGAGTAATTATTATAAAAATCTGTAAAATCGTTTTTTTCAAAGGTTTGTAGTATTTCCAAAGACACAAAAATAGTTTAAAAATGTGGGGCACCCATATGGCTTTAACATTAATTAACATTAATTCAAGTAAATTTGTACCATTGTTCTCTTCCTCATCAGCAGCCTCTTTAAGTCCTACAAAGCAAATGTGTTTGGAAATTTGCCGTTTGTTGTTGAACTTGCGATTACATTTCTTGCAGTCCAGATCAGTGCCATCCTCACTCTGTTCCTCAACTACAGTCACTGACTGAACATTAGTTGACTCCTGCAGATCAGATGATTTCTGTAAGGTAACCTCTTCTGCTCGGACTTTCTTTGTGGAGCCTTTTGGTCTTCCACGTTTTCTTTTTACGACAACATCTGAAAAATAAACAAACAAACTTTTTTTTTAAATCACCAACATGCTTCAAATTAAACTTCAGTAACATTACAGGTGGGAATACAGCCTCAATCATTGCAAAGCTATGAATTGTATGTTTGCTGATGATCACAGCTTCAGGTCGAGGATGTTTACAATTAAAGTTAAAAGAATTAAAGTATATTATAATAACAACAAAAAACTTTCATTCCAACAAGGAAGTCAAAAAATGTCAAATATAGTCGGCTGGTAAAAGCAACCAATCTAGAAAATTTGAGGAAAGTGTGTGTGTGTGTTTTGGGGATCAACTTAGTAAAATGATCTCCTGTTGACTCATTTTTTAGTGTTAGGCCCAATGCAGGTAGAAAATTCTTGTACATTTTGTGTTCAAAGCTACTTACCTGAGCTCTGTGGTTGTTGAGTTGTTAAAGGCTTGAGTGCTAAAATAAAAGTATCAGGGTCACCACCTTCACTGGAGTGAGTCTCAGTAACATGAGAAAGCAGCAGTGATTTACTGGGAGAAAACAAGTTGCATATTTTGCACATGAAGACTGGCGCACTTTCTGTAAATACAAAAACAGTTGGTTGATTTTCCTTTTCATTACTTGGCATATGAAAATACAATATAAAAGAAAAACATTTTTAAGATAATTAAAGCATTTTAGAAATGTGTCTGGACAAATTATTTTACATTCTAGTCTTGTAATACAATTGTATAATCTTAAGAGTATTGTAGAGTATTTTATACTTTAGATATCTTATGTTTTTTCAATGTTTTAACATCTGTCTTATCCAAGTTTTAAATCTTGCTGTATTTTTTACTTTATCTCCTAACATTGAATGAGACCATAGTTAAAAATATGTGATCCTTCACTAGCATCTCTTTAAAATAAAAGGCCCTAACTGTGTCACAGTATATATTAGTTTAAAATTTAGGCTTAATTTGTTTATTATAATTGACTAAACATAAATATTGATAAATGCTATTTGCAGTTTATCATCAAGTAAAGCAGTAGTTTGCTCTTTGAAAAACAATTTAATTTAACCGTTACAAAACTGTATAAAGTTTAACTTGTCGAAAAAAATATTGGTTTATAATGTATTAAATAAAGGCAAACAAAGTGCGATTATTGTAGTTTTAAAAACTCAGAAACAGTTTCGCGTAGGCTAAGTTACTGGTATAAGTCAGTAAACAAGCTTGCTTATGGTAAGATCCAGAGATTTGGAACAAGGCTTGTGTCATAGCCATTTTAAACAACGTACATTAATTTGCAATAGTAATGAATACAATTTTTAAGCTAAACATGCTTTTACTGGTGAACTTTGCTAGTTTTACCTAACGTATTCAATTCCGTATCGAATCATCCGAACTAGCCGTTTCTTTGGAGCAGTACAAACCAAATAATCATCTTTATACTTACCTACATGCACTGGGTCCATCCCTATTTAAATGAATAATCAGTAAAAACACATTGAAAATAATTCTGGTCTATTTTTATAACTAGATCTCAATTTAAACGAATTCATTATACTTAAATGAGTTCTGCGATGTTTCTGTCGAATCTGCGTTAACAAATATGGCGGATGGATCTTCGTCCTCAAGCAAAAAGTGTCTGCGGACACGCGTGCGCCATCTGGTGCATGGAGTCCTCTGAAACTAAAGGTTAGTAGATGTTGTTCTTGTCTGAATGTCAAATTACTGATTATGCTTCCACGCAATGTCAACATAATATATAAAAACCCGAAAGAAAATGAAAACCAGCTATAAATCGACACTGTAACGGCAATCTGCCATTGTGCATTAATGTAAACCAATACAATAAAATATACCAAACAGCATGAATAAAAACATCTACTCAAATATTATAGAAAAAAAGAATGAACATTACATTGGTTTGAATTAAAATATCAGTTTATTAGAGTAAAACTATACAATAATATTGAATAAAAGAGATAAAACAGGTAAACACATTTGTTTATCATCATCATTTCTTTTTTACATTCATCAAACATCAGAGATTCTCCAGTCAGTCACAGCAAACACCCTCCCCCAGCCTTGTTTACAGACTACAGCTGAGTGTAGGATGTTTACAACGACTACACTGGAATAGTATCAAGTTTACTACAGGAAACATAATCTCAATATATCTAGATTATATAACCGTTAACTTTCCAAATAACATTTCATCAATGTTATTTAAACATAATTTATTTATAAAACATTTAGCATGCGGTACTCTTCAACGACAAGCAAGTTAAGTGATGCAACTGGATCTCAGAAGAAGATGCAAGAACTGGACGATGACAGCAAACATCCAACTGAAAGCCTTTTACGTATAGCACAGCTTCCAGTCGGGGATGTTTACAATCATAAACAACCAGTTACAGACATTTAATTATAATACAAAATAACTTATAATAACGAAATAGATCAATCGATTTCATTAAATTGTCAAATATATGTGGCGAGTTTGCTGCCCCCTACAGTCCACACGAGAACTGAAAAAACAGCAAAAGCGGAGTTGAAAGTTAAAGGTCCTCTCCTTCACGTCAATGACAAAGGGAGCGCGATGAGGATGAAGATCGTGCAGTTTCTAACGATGTCATGATCCAATACCAGACGGTTAATGCAAACAATCACATACAGTTTTACATCGACATCTTCAATATAATTTATTAAAAACAACAACTCGAAATGCAGTGTCTACACATATAAGCATCAACATAAATAACATATGCGACCTGAGTTTAAGCCAGCAAAATAAAAATACTAGCATCTTTCTCTGTTATCTATCCGTTTTCTGACCGAATAAAAAAATTACATTTAAGGAGTTGCAATAAATAGAAGAACTTGAGGTAAGTAAGCCTATGTTGCTACCAGCTAACGTTACCAAGTTAGGTGAAGAGGAAGCAAGCAGTCAAGCCATAGCTGTACTGCACAGCTAAACCTCACAAAAGCAATCTAAAGCCCTTCAGTTGTCTTGTTTGTTTCTAACAGCACCGATAGTTAGCAAAGCCCATCATGCTTCTAAACAGTAAAACAAACCACGGCTAACTAACGGTAGCTATGCTTCACAGCTTTGCTCCAATTTACAGACAAAACTAGCATGGATTGTCCTTTCCGCCGCACGAGTACCTCGTAACACACGAGTATCCTGTTCAGTTTAGACAAACCACCGCCGTTCATGCGATAACGCGATTAAACCGCAGTTTATTACTGTGATTTCCTCTGTCTTTTGCCGCAAAAAAACCTTTAGTCTCCGCCATTCCGAGCCTGTTTCCTTCCGTCTCTGGCTTGTCTTTAGTTTGACCTTTAGTTACCCGACACTAATATTGACGTAATTGTCATGGTAACAGGATCCCGCCTTCTACGTGCGGCCGTGTGCGTCCATGAAAGTTGCTGATGATGGAGGGGAAAAGAGAATCTATTCTCATTGTGATAAAAGGTTGACACAGTGTGTAATGATATCGATATTCAAACTTTGTAAGATCAACCCAACATTCAAGGCAAATAACTGCATAGGTGAAGATTAAAACACAAAACATGAGACACGATGACCTTTATTCAGAAGTAGCATTTTTACATATTATGCCATTAATTCCACGTTGGTATTGTGTCCACACATTTATAATAGCATTTTTTTGTTGTTTTTAATTTATAGCAGTTTTTTCCTGTAATACATTTTTACATAATGGTAAATGCTCCAACTGTGTATCCAAATATATAAACCTGTCCATTCTTTAATTTAAATAACTAAGATTACAATTCCCTAGTTTACTAAGCTCACATTGGCACACTCACTGCAAGCCTTTAAATGACATTAGCATAAGCTTTTATCACCTGTGTGTTATTGCTAATTAACACCCGTGCTATGAATAGGCTTTTGTAGGCAAAAAAGAGAGAGAAAAAAGATCTGAAATCACTTCAGCGTGGATGTGTGATTAATTCGGTTTATATCTAGCATCTGTTTTGGCATAGCTTGTTTCTCACCCAATGTGAATGCGTCAGTATGACGTTGCGTGTGTCTATGTTAAGGTGTGTGTGTGGCTCTCAGGCAGTCAGTTTATCATGTTCCTCTTCTCCGTCTCCTCGGTTTGCCCGAATCTCCATGAGAGTATGGGCAAATTTGCTCCAGTCTTCTGTCTGGGGTGCAGCTAACTGCTAAAATAGAAGATTCACACAACCAGCCATGGTGTTAATTTCAGTGGTAAAGCAGAGAAGAGTGCCTATGAGTGCATCCAAATATTAAAGAATGACATATTTAGGCATAATCACCTCTCCAACATCATAAATCCAAACACGACCTTCTGAATCGCCCACTGCTATCTCTCTGCCCCCCGATGCCCATTTGACCCGGTTGAGGGCACATCCCCCCTCCACTGTCACACTTGCAGATGGCACCTGGTTAACACAGAAAATATTGATATAAAACCAATTTAATTGCCATCTGTATTTACCTTAAGCACACTATAAGGGATACAGCAACAAGAAATGTCAATTTGCATACAAATGTGGTATTAATGTTTTAATGCAAAAGTGCAAACAGACCTCTGTGTAGTTGTTTAGGTTCCAAATGTCCAGCCGACCCATGCCATCCACTGTAGCAAAGACAGCTGGATGTATAGGAGACCACATGACATCATACACATAGTCTGCATTGTCTTCAAAGGAGTAGAGGGGCTTGTTATGCTATGAAAAACACAAATAACAACATTGAATAATATACAACATAATATAATGCTGAACAATTCAAATAAATATAAACCACATGTATACGTACTTTGGTTGACCACAGTTTGACAGTCCAGTCAAATGAGGACGTGGTAAAGAGATGGGAAAAGTCAACTGGTCCCACAGCATTATGGCAGCTGATTCCAGTCACAGGTCCTTGATGCCCATCAAATATTTCACCAATACCAGCCTTACTGCATCGGACAGGAATTAGGGAATTAGCCAACTAAGTAGCTTTTTCTGTTGTTACATTCAAAGACATTATTAACAGAGATTTGTATGTACATGTTTTTATTTGTTCTTGTACTGTAATTTCACCCTGCCTTCTATTCTGTGTCTTCTGTCTCTTAACACCTCCCAGAGTGACGCATGTAATTGTTTCTCGCTTCGCCTGGTGTGGCAGTGAGGTAGACATATGATGGGAGAACATAGCAGCTGACTATAAAAATTGGCTTCGTACTTCAGAACTATTTTCGATCTCCTGTTTTGAAGTTATTTGATGTTTTGATTTAGTGGGGCATCTCACCGATATGATCCCAGACATCAGTTTATTCTTATTACATATCAATTTATTTGTAAATCTCGTTGGAAAAAAAACGTCTGCTAAATTAATAAATGTAAATCCTTGGAGAAGACAAAATAAAGGAGTGTTGGCCAAACTTGGAAGGCGTGAAGAGATTAAAGAATGAGAAATAAGGTAAGGCAGGACAATACTAGGATTATTATTACAGTACGTCTACAGGCGTGTCCATGAGAGTTTTCAGTAAAGACATTTTAAGGTGCATTAAATGTTACAATCCTGGAACCACTGACCTTCCATGGCGGGACGCTGTGTAAACTGTGCCCTCCTCACTTCCTACCACAAAGTTATTCACATCGCCAGCAGGGAAGGCCATACAAGTGACAGCTACAGGTTTTGACTTGCTGTAGATCAGCTCCATACTTTCCTGTTATCATGACAGACATATGATGAATTGTTTAATTTCAGCCAAATCTCAAAGAAAAAAAACCCAAATGTGTTTGTGGGTTATGCACACCTGAGGCTGTGACAGCATGTCCAGACTCCAGGAGCACATCTTGCCATCTGTGGATACTGTGATCAGGTTGTTAGCATTTTGTGTTCCCACTACATTTACACAGTATACAGGATGCTGTAGAAATTTAAAAAAGCAACACAATGAACAAGTTATAGAATTAACAAAACAAATATATTAAAATTTTCAGATGAAAATGTGCTTCTTACAGTATGTGCAGTAGCAGACAGCGGTGTCCTTTGCACCGGGGTCCTTCTGTGGCTTCTATTGTCCCACAGCGCTATCTGCCCTGAATAAGTGCCTCCAATCACCAGGTTAGGATGAAACTGAGCAAAGCCCACTGACATCACCGACGACTGTCAGAGAAAGTCATAAAATACGTTATTGATCAAAGTTGCCAGTAATTATGATAATGGTTTATGTTAATGGAAAATGACTTCAGCTCGCTCTCTTATACAGGTACCTCAAGGTCAGTAATGACAGAGTGCGGTCAATTAGCTAAACAATGGGAATTAATTTCTCAGTGATGTTCATTCGTTGTGCAAAACGCACATACTATTTGTGCTTTATTGTTTGGGCATTTTAATAATAGAAATTTCATTTAGATTTACGCTTATATACTAAATGTTAATTAATCACACAAACACTGTGCAATGAAGTGTTGCTGAAGTATTTGTATTGCAGCAGAATGGGGTGATATTCTGATATTTCAGCTATCTAACTGAAAAAAACTGGACTTCAAACCTGACAGTGGAATATGTACTCTGGGGTAGTTCTCTTAAATTTCATATTCCAGACCAGCACAACTCCATCAGGCTCATGAGGAGCATCTTCATTTGTGTTGTATGACGCCACTAACAATTCAGGATACTGAAGAAAGACAAGAAAAAAATCAAAGTAAGCATATTCTTTTTACATTAATAATGAATTAACATATGCACCTGACCTATACACTACAGCACCTTTAGATCTGTGGCCATTATTGCATGAGCACTAGGCATGTTTGCATTAAAAACCTCATAAAAAATCTTATTAAAGTTTGTTATTAAACTAGAAATGTAATGCAGGGCATAGTTTGGGTCATTTATGTATGTATAGGTGTTTCTTGGAGCATATACAATTTAATTGGTATGTAAGAATACCAGATTTTGTTATTTATGTTAAAAAATAATGTACCTGTGGTGACCAGTCAAGAGACGTGACAACTCGATGTTTGGACCAATGCTCATCATAGAAATGTCGATTAAAAGACAAGTTTGATCCAGCTTGCATGTCCCTAATAAAAAAAGCAAACCTTTGCATTCTAATACAGTCTTATATAATGAATGATGATTATAAAACAATAATTATAGCTGTGCAACGTGACTGAAATTGTCTCTTCAAAGAGGTTTGCTTGACTGTCACATAAAGACTCTGACCCTTCTTTGTCCTCCATATCACGGCCACTGTAGTCAAAGAAAATGTCTGTATCCTCAGCCAGGACTCTCTCTACAACACGGATGCTTCGGTCGAAGAAAAACAGGAAATCCTTGGAGTGAATAATCTGTTCTTTCTCCTCACAGGTCAGTTCTCTAGGATAAACTAATTCACACATAATCATTAAAGTTTTGTGTCCATTGTAACACTATTGTAACATATTTCTTTATTTAAAACAAATAATTGTAATAGTTCTTGCCTGTCTCAGTCTCCTGAGATGTTTCCTCCTCTAGCTGCTGTGGCACAGGCTCAGGTTTGGTCACCTCATCTTCCTCCTCTGTTGGCAATATTGTAGAAACATTAAGTGGTTAGGTCAGCATAATGGCATCAGTTTAGCAATTCATATGTGTATATTAATATAAGTACACTTCATATGACTGAAATTTAAATGTAATTTCAAGTACTTCTCAACTTTTACCTCCAGACTGATCAGGTGCGACAGGCGTCTGTGTCTCTTTAGAGTATGTCACCAGTTCTTTTGGCATAAAGTCAATCTGAACAATTTTTGATGCGCCAAGTCTTTGCATCCTGCACCTAGAAGAGCAACTCAAGATGTAAACATTTATTCTTATATGAACATTTCTATTTATGACTACATTTCCATACACATACATTTCAGATTTCCATATCTGAATTATGAATGATGATAAGGTGGCAGTTTTACCCATGCACAGAATCAGCAAGAAGCTGAAGAGCTGATGGGTCTGTATCCCACTGTAATGTCCTGAAAATATCAGAATGCATGATATAATAGTGGATCCTGGATCATAACCAGCAGTATATATTAATATTTTTCATGCATGGGTTCACAAGATACATAGTTTCACTTAGATAGAATTACTGGGGAACAATACTTATGAACAGCAAGATATGCTAGGACCTACACATATATAACAATAACATCAACATTTCTCCTTACCGATATCTGCCGTCCCCATCAAAAGATAAAGGGAAAAGTAAAAACATACTTAGGCTTAAAAATAACGAAAAATAGTTCACTCATAGACATGTTCCTAAAAATCTTTCAGATGATTTTCTCTGAATCCATATTATTTTCTCTCAGTGGTTTTTTATATACGCTCTCATCCATTAAAAAACACAATCCTACTCTCATATACATTCTTAGAGAAATATTAACCTACTGCTCAATATGTTTGTGTTATAATGGTTTTAATGTCTTAAATTAATGTCTCTTGTTTTAATGGTATAGTTTGGTATATTATCAAACCCATGTGCAAATGTCATACCTTCCCGCTGTCCCTCCATCTATAGACTCCTGACTTCCCGTTTCACTGGGTGGGCTCACTGATTGCGAAGAGGGAGACATAGGGGTTGGGACTAAATAATGAAAATAACAGGTATCCCATGTTAAAAGCTGCAGTGGCTGCACTGGTGGCGAGCAGTTGCAGACACAAGCAAATTAAAATGAACAGAATGAATTAAAGTGGTCAAATCATAAAGAAACAAAATCCAAAAGGAAAAACAACAGGAGAAATTGTCAAGTAAATTTTACTGTAGAATGTTGCTATAAAATCATGTACAATTATTTTAAGTTTAAGAAAGACATCTAGTTACTTCAACAATTACATTGAATATCACCTTAATTTGCTTTTGCCACAATAAAATTACTAATACAAATAAGTCCAGAAGTTTAATAATAGACTCTAGAATCTAATCATATTTAAATCTAGCAAAGCCTTGAGAGATGAAACAAGCCATTTTAACAACAAACAAACAAAAAATGTAGGGCCTCAATACTGGTAAAAAAGAAATATGCTACAACCGATTAGTACCATTTATCCACAAAACACAGTAATAACACTTTAAAATAGTTCAAAATAAACCACAATAAAGCAGAGCATCAACGAATGAAGCTTCAAGCCCTATTAAATCCTCACTTAACAATTACAAGTTATGCACAAATAAAGAATTACTAGGGTAGGGGTGCTAAATAAATCAATTCAATCAGGTGGCATGCACAAACATGCACTGACACAGGTGTATGTGATATATCAGGTACCTAAAGGGGGCTCTGGTGAAATTCCAATGCTCTGCAACAAAGCTTCTGTCTCTCGTCTCTTTCTGTCTAGATCCGAGTCTTCAGACACGTTCTCTGCTCTCTGTAGCATCTCGGCCTGCATCACAGGTCAATCATTGAGTTTCAATGAATGCTTAAAAAAAATATTTGCAGATGAGAAAACAAACATCACTTACCTCTTTCTTTTTTCTGTCTTCCTCCTTTTTTTTCTTCTCCTCTCGAATCTGGGCTAAGCGCTGTTTTTTGCGCTCAAGCTCAGCTTTCAGGTCACTTCTATCAGTCATCTTCTATGTGGTTTAATCTATGTATAGTACAAATAGTTCGGTTTAATTTTAGTAGTCAAGCAAAGGATTTTGTTCTTAAACATACTAAAACGAATGTGACACAAATAAGCCACACACACAGCAGGCATTATCTTAGGATGTGGTTAACACTGTATGTTACAGTATAGTGGTATAGTTTTTTGTAGGGCCTATATATGTATATAGATAAAACTAAAATTGCAGCTTTCAGTCTGTTTTGTATGTAAAGAAGGAAATATGTAAATTAGACCTTGCAAGAACACGATATAGCCTAAGGGATAAAAATCACATCTGCTGCTGTTGGTATTGGCAGGTCTGCATGAAGGATTTGACATGAAATTACACATATAACTTAATTTGGATGACATTAAAGCAATAGTTTGCAGTCTTGTCATTTCAAACCTCTATGACTTTTTTCTGTACTACACAAAAGAAGATATTTTGAAGAATGTTGGTAACCGAACAATGACGGTACCCATTTACTTGCATTGGTTTAATTTCTATACAATAAAAGTGAATAGGTACTGCTGTTGTTCGGTTACCAATATTGTTCAAAACCGAGGGTGAGTAAATGATGACAGAATTTCATCACTTTAATAAAGCCCATAAGTTTAATAGACACAACAGTAGCCTATTGCATGATATTATGATATATAGTCATAATATTGGGATTGCAGCATAATACAGAATAACATAAAAGACGGAAACGTTGAGAAACATAGGATTTATTTTAAAGCACAATGTAGGCTACAACTGAACAAGTAATTCAAAATCTCTGTTGTGAAATGCACAAAAAAAATCGCGAAATTACATTATATATACTGGCACTTTAAATAGTACAATTTGTAATAGAGCAGAAATAGAGATGCCATATAGCTTATAGGCCATATTAACTAAAAATGTAATGCTGTTCACTAACAAAAGCATGCCGTTACATTTGATTTAATGAATGCATCAATGTTGTCAGCGACAAAGACTGTTGCAGGCTACATGATAAAATGCCACAATTTCACAACCGTTACCTTTGCTTTTCTCGACTGTCTCCTGTGATCTCTCGAGTAAATGAGGAAATAACAGTCTAAAAATATATACAGCAGCTTTAAAATCTAACTAAAAAACACAAAGCATCACCGGCTCACTTCTCCAGTCGCATCAGCATCCAAAGCCGGAAGTGCCCAGACAATACGTCATCATCGCCTCCCAGCAACAGCGGAAAACGCGCTGTTCTTAAAGATGATCGTTCTTAAATCATGCTGTAGTAGGCTGCCTACACTTCGCTCACTAAGTTTGTAAACAAACCATCATATTTATTAACCAACGTTCATATTTACTAAAGGACGTGTGGTTGATACTTTTATTCTATGTTCTCTTATTACTGATTTTAGTACAAGTATCCAGGACTTACATGGCTGTCTACCCAGAGGTGTTAAATACACCAATTTAAAAGCCAACAAAAAAAAATTAAAATCATTAGTCATTTTTACTTTAAAATACAAAACACGAAAGACAATACAATTGACAATGTTTGCTTTAACAAGAATATACCAATACATCAATTCATTTGACTTTAATTATACACAAAAAAAAACCAAATATAAATAATTTAATAAACCGTTAAAAAGAACACACATGAATAGTAATTCTACACTGATAGTGGTACTTGGAATGTCTAAAAACTAAAAAAAACAACAGCAAGGACAGTCTTCTTGTACCATCTAAAAACATTTCTTTAATGTGTGACTAAGTCTAAATCAGATTAGTCCCATCCTGGTGGTGGTGGTGGTGTGGTCAGTGAGTGTATGGAGCTGGTTGTGGGTGAGGTAAAGTCAGTGGCTCTGGCCCTGGCTGCTATTTTCTTTCGCAGTTCTCTGATATCCTGCATCAAGTCCCGTTCCTTAGAGTCAAGTTCGCCTCGGCCACGATCTAAAGAAACTAAAAAAAGACAAATTATCAGCTTACAATTAAAAGGCAAGTGCACAGTTAATCTTGAAGTTACTTCTGAAGCCATAAAAAAAACTTTGTGCAGGGAAGTGGCTGAAATACAAGTTGTTCACAAACAATCTTGTGCCCTTGTTCTTTGTACAGTAGGTAAAACATTTCCTGAAGATCCACTTACAGCATGAAGAATCATCTGACACAGACTGATGATTCATAGTGGTGTACAACAGGCCTCTGGATGAACAAGGAGATCTGTGCCTCTTATCCTTCTGATGATCTATAAACACAAAGAAAAACCCCTCTCAACACAGTACACCTGGAGGGCTGGACACCACCCACAAGAGTAAATTTGTACTTTTATACACAACTGAAAGGTAAATAAAGTGTAACCATATGTTCAATTCTGTTACAAAAAAGGATTTTAGTGTGAATTATTTAAACTCACCTAGTGAATCCTCAAATCTCTTCTGCAGTTTGTTGTAATGTTGCTTAGTCTCCCCTGTTTCTTGAGAGATAAATGAAGTCCGGTTGGCGTTTACAGCGGTGGCCGTCTGTCTTTTCTCCTCTAATTCAGCTTGTTTAGCTACAACATCATCCCACTGAGACCAAAGGCAGGACTTTCAAATTTTAATATTTTAGTATTTCTTATGAAACATCTACTTTTTAAGTCAATAAAGTTGACTACAGGTTACCTGCTTTCCTTCCACTTCCTGCATTAGCTGGACTATTTCCTCTTCCGTAGCACGTGTTTGTTTGCTGAGGTTCACCAGCTGCTCTTTCTGCTTTTCCTGCCTCTCCTCTGCTCCGTTCAATCGCCTGTTCATCTCAGCCTGCCAATCAGCATCCACCTTCATCTGTCCCACCTCTGCCAAAGACTCTTCCAGTATCTGATAGTTTTATTTCTTGTCATTAGTTTAATCAAAACTGGATTTAACTATCAACTACAATACACAAGTTTGTTATTAAGAAAGGAAATGCAGAAAGAAAACAGGAGCAGGGTGCAGTCTGACAGATAATTAACTACATTTGAGCACAGCAGACTTTAATCTTTAAATCTCTAGCCAAAGATAAAAAGATAGACGTACCCGCTTGTTGGACTGGTTAAGATCGGCATCTGCCAGAATGAGGTTTTGAAATGTAGAATCTTCCATCTCGGCCCTGCGTCTCCGTGTATCCAACTCTGCTCTCACCTCCTGACTCACACGCTCTTGCTCCCTGGCAAGTTGCTAGAATACAAAAGATGATACCGATAAGGCAGGATATGTACATCACGCAAAAATTTGTCAAGATAAGAGTAGTTTGAGTTTTTATCTGGACTGACCTGTTCAAACTGCTGTCTCTGTGCATCCAGCTCCATCTGTCTCACTTCTACATCATGAACGGCAGCAGCTGTCTCCTGATCCCTCAGGGCCATCTAAATACAATGCAGATCACAAAAAAACTTTTCAATATAACTTTACAAGTTACTCCTGTCTGTCTTCCTTAATAATAATAATGTTCAGTCAGCTGGTCATTATTGTAAAAGAAACCCTGACAGGATCATTACACGGGTCTTTTATAAACCTGAGAGCGTTTATTTCATCATAATGACCAGTTAAATAAATGTCATGAAATACTGATTGAGAAGACAAATCGTATTGTGAGAGTAGACACTGTCACATAAACAGTTTTTGAATCATTATTCAAAAACCAAATTTAATATTGTAAACAATAAGAAATGAAAATTCCACAGATCTGTCAAATAAAGAAAAACTCAATTTATATAACAGAAAGGGTGAAGTGGAAACAAGTACAAAAACAACCTTTCTCTGAATCTCATCATCAAGCCTTTGCAGGTGTATTCTGCGCTGATCCTGTTGGTGCTTAAGGAAACGTCTTTTAGTTGCATCGATCAGATTGAGTTCCTTCACCTTTAGCTCACGCTTCATAGCAGCCAATCTGAGCACAGGAAATGAAAAAGGCAAAAAAATGTACAAAAAAAATTCCCCCATTTTGGTTCCCAACCATTTTCTCAAAGGTTCTTTAAAGTCTCAAGAACTTTCTGTTTCAGAAAAGGTTCTTTGTAGAGGAAAATTAAGGTTCTTCTGATGTTCATGGCTCTTTATGGAACCATTCAGACAAAATGGTTCTTGTATGGTATCATGGAAGCACCTTTTTAAGAGTGTATGGAGACAGACCTGGATCTTTGATGTGCGAGTTTCTTCTCTTCTTCCTGTAAGATCCTTCGACGTTGCTCTTCCCCATGCAGTAGCAACTCCTGCTGTTTGTACCAGGCCTCAAACTCGGCCTGCTGTCTGACTGCCTCAGCATGCAGCTCCTGAACCTCTTGTCTATATAAATAAACAAAAGTGCCATAAAAAGATGCCCACGAATGAATATTGCTGTTTAAAATATGCTTAAAATGATAAATAATAATGAAATTAAACTTTCCAACCAGTCCAACCAAACTCTTTTACACTTTTATTTATCTACATGGTGGCTGCTATGTTTAGATCACATGACCAGGCAATGTAACCATTGTTAGGCGGCCACATGATGGTATGGGTGTCATATTTTATATTTACACATTTCATATTTACATAAAGTGTACAGCTGAAAAAAAATGTACCTTTCCCTCAGGTATTCCACTTCTTGCTGACGGATCTTCTCTCGTTCCTGGGACTGATACTCCACTATGAAAGTGGGGTACTTGTTGAAGATAGGGTACTGCCCATGTGTTAGAGGTTCAAAGTCACTCAGCACGGAGCTGGGATGAATGTCTGCAGGTGTGCTCTCCATCAACCGATAGGTTTCCTTTAACATGGCACCAATGTCCAAACTATTCCGATGATGGAAAAAGTACTGTATTTGAAATAAAAGAGTGTATCAAAGACAGCCAGAAAGAAAGACCAAGAACGAGATGGCCTCTCAAATTAAAATGATCTAAAAGTAATACCTCAAAGTCTTTCTTGTCAGTACACAGCAGTAGTGGTGCTCTGCAGCAGGTTACATAAGCCACCACAGCCATCAGAAGGAAAGAGGGATGATTGGAGAAAACATTGTCAAATAGTTTCAGCCACTCTTCTCTCATCAATACTTCAGAAAACAGCGTCTCCAGAAGGGGCCATGCATACATCTGCAGAGAGTAAGCATGTGTGTAAGGCTAGTTACATTGCTCTACAACTATCAATACAGACACATGCATTGTAAACACTTGTGTGAGGTCTTTAACCTGTGAGGTAACGCCACAGGTGACAAAATGCTGAAGCAGCTCTTTATCATGATGGGCCAGGACATTCTCAGCCAGGTTCAGTACATTAAGTGGAGGGTTGGGAAAATACTCAAACCAGTGCTGGCACCAGTTTACTGTAGTAAACACACACACACACACACACACACACAGAATGAATTATAAAATTATTGCAAATGAGACCACCGGTATATCACCCAGTTCCACACTGTTGCCTTGACTTACCGATGACGCTGGCCACTACTTCAAAGCAGATCAGAGGATTGTTCTGGAACAGCTTGACAAATGGAAAAGCCAGCAGGGGGAGATAATCTGTCTCGCCAAAGACGGCGGCCCAGTGAGCAAGAGCAGACAGCACCCTGTCAGGTTACAAATGAAAGGACACCATTCAAGATTCTGTAGTCATTAAAGGGAACATTTTCAATTTCAAGGCTGTTTCAAACCTGTGTAAACCTGTAAAAAATATATAATGAATATGAATATATTATGAATTGGAAATTGATGTTATGTCTACCTCTGTAGGCCTCTCTGTAGTTTTTGGCTTTTGATGGGGTACCGCTCCTGAAGGCACAGGTATGCTGAGTTAAGACCTTTGTCAGTGAGACTGCCAAAAGCGGCATGATTCTCCGGCAGACGCAACAAAGAACGCCAAATAAACATCCTGTCCAAAAACAATCGAAACACTACATTACACTATATCTAATAAAGCTGAACATATTAAATCAACTGAACTTTATTGTTTAATTATAACACATTTATAGTACCTGTATTTGGCTGGGTACTCTCCAAACGCTCTCAATAACCCTTGTAATCTTTTCTTGTTTAGCCCATTAGGCAAATCATTCTAGAATTAAGAAACAATAACAATCACAACAGAATTTAGGGTCTAATTTTATTTTAACAACAGCAAGTGTAAACACAAGGAGGAAACTAAAAACCTCTTTGTCATCCAGTGCAGAAACAGCAGCCATTGAACGACCTTTAGTTTGGTTTCTGTGTCCTGATGTTTTGACCGGATGCTGACCTGCTCCAGTACGCACCTTCACTTTCAGCGAAGATCCCTCGCCGGTGGTGTTGCTTTTAGTTACCAGTTTCAACAAAGGCTGGGGAGGCTATAAACATACTTGTGGTAATTATTTTGAGAAAAAAAAATATTCAGTAGTACATCGGGTTGAAAAACAGAATTTACCTTACTGATTTCTGGGCTAAGACTTCGCACATCATAGACTTTAAGAGCACCGCTGTCCATCACAGCAACAATGTGGTGGCCTTTAGGACAAAACGTTGCCGAGGTGATGGCATCCTCATAAGACCCTATTTCAAAGAGCTGCCTGCAGGTCTGAATGTTGAGGAAACGCATGATGCCATCTTGACTCAAAACACCCAGAGTCTGATAAGGAATGAGTAGGACAAGTTCAGTAGTTTTATTTATTACTAACAACATACACAATAAAGCATGCACAGATATTTTCAAGATTGCAGCCAGGTTACTTATACGTACCTGGTTCGACCCGCCATCAAAACTATCAGGCAGGAAATCCAGATGTCTGACCGTCTTAACTTTTGGAGGCATCTGAATTACTCTCGAGAGCTGTCGGCTGTCCAGGCACCACAAATGCAGCAAGTTGGAGCGTCCAGCCGCAGCAAGCGCTTTCCCATCTCTGTGAAGAAACCATCAGATAAACCAGCGGTTGCCGCACCAAACTTTCAGGGCATAAGAGCAATAATCTTACCGAGTGACAGCAAACGTCCTGTAATGTATTCTGGGTCCATCCTGTGGAACAGGCAGCTGATACTTGCAAAAAAGAGTGTCGCTCTCCCAAGCAAAAATGGAATCATCGCTAAAGCAGCTGAGAATGGTGTTGCTGCGGGGTAGAAAGAACACCTAAAAACATCAAAACACACAGGAATGAGACAATGACACATAAAGTGAGAGAATATTCAGTTTGTTTTGTGACATCAAACCTTCTGAATGCCAACCGACTGACGAACATTGAGCTTCCTTTTTCTCTGGAAAGTGTCAAGGTTCCAGAGCTGTGCCGTGTCGGAAGAAGTGCTGATGGCGAAATTACCTGAACTGTGGGCAGACAGGGAAGAAACAGCACCCTCATGACCCCGCATCCAGCTTACAAGCTGTCTGGTGTCTGGAACAATAGATGAGTCATGTTAGAAAGGTAGGTAATGGGTTTCTGTGTAAACAAACAGACGTAAAATCTCTTACCTTTGTCAAAGCACTTTATGGAGTAATCGGCAAGGGCAACCAGGAACTCTGTCGTTCTTCTCAAGTTGAAAGCCAAGGCTGTACATGCTTGACCTGTTTTCTGGACCAGCTTAAATCTATGCAAAGATTGAGTAAGTGTGTTAAAACAGTATAATCATTTATCAAATCTCAAGAAAGATTATATACAATACTATACCTGTTTCTGCTAATGTCAAACACATAAATATTGCCATGGTGGTCACCAGCAAGAAACGACTCTCCTGTCGTGTCGAAAGCAACTTGCAGGAATCGAACCGTTTTACTTTGACGAGCAGATGCGCTTCGTATCACATTAACCACAACTCTAGAGATATACAACAGACATTAAAGACAACAAACTCAACATGTGAAAACGTGTCAACACTGTGAAACAATCACGACACTAGAATCATACAATATAACAAACTGCGAGCTAGTGTTCAGTAGTACCAGATGTGATCGAATCTTTACTCATTCAATACAATAGTTAACTTACCCATGTTTTGTCGACGCTAGCTTTCGGTGCCATATTTTTCCTTCTTCTCTGGATCCGATATCTGTAACTTGCATTTTAAGAAGCAAGTGGGACCCTCGTTGTTAAAACAAACGCCGCGGACTTGCAGGAAACAGCCTCCCGCCTTACACATGCATCGCAGCGGGAAATTCAGTGATAGCATGCAGTGAAGTTGATGAAGCGATAATCTAACGTACTGTCATACTCGTTATTACATTGTTGTGTCGTGTTTAGCTGACTCTATCTACCAGACAAATTTCATTCATAGCATTATTCGTTCAATCGTTCAAACGAAGAACCAACGAGCCGCAAGTTTTAGTTAGAGGAAGTGACGCATGTAAACAATTCTAGTCATTATGGGTACTGGAGTCTTTTGCGCATGACAGAGGCCTAGGGTGATAAATTAAATAATCTTTATTTAGAAAGATGAACACTTGAAAAATGTCATATAAATAGACAAATTTGAAAATACATTTCTTTAAAAAAATATCAAGTGACAAAAACAATGTTTTTGTACAAAACAATGTATAGCCTATAGATATCATAAATATTTGACTTGAGGTCTAGTTTAGTTGACAAAATCATAATTTAGATACATATATCCAACCTTTACAGATAAATGCAGCTACTCTCTCCAAAAACAACATTGAACATTGTTTACAGAATAACTAATACAGCATCAAAAATAAGCATTTTTAGCTTTTACTAAGACATTTACATTTATTCATTTGGCAGACATAAAGACATAATTACACAAGACTGGAAACAGTTATACACTTTTAAAGAAAGCTTAGGCTATAAAAGTTTAATAATTGCACATAGTTGCAATGTCAGTTGTGCAATGTTTCAAACACTTTTGTTCAGCACAAATGAATACTAAGCACTAAGAATCTTCAAGAGCAGCAGTTTCAGCCACATTATGGTACACATGTTAAGAATGATTAATATGTCAAATTAATCTTTTAAAGCACCTGCTGGGTACCTGAGCATATAATAATGTAAGGCATGTGCATCCATTGTAGAATCATGGACCAGGCACAATGAGATGAGCCGATAAATCTGCAACACCCCAAAAGTGTGGAATTTCTCTCCATTTCACATGTTTTAAGCATTCACATCTGGTTCAATCTCTGAATCCTCCTCATCCTCTGAGGTCAAGGTCTCTGTGACTGTCATGCTGTTGTGGTCTCCTATGATGACATATTCTATGTGGGAGCTCTCCATGTGAAAGTTAGTTACTGGATCTTGCACTTGGATCAGCTGGTCATGACTCTGACTGTCCTCCATCTCATCTACTGTTTGAAAAAAAAAAGATTTAATTCATGTAACAAATCATGATCGTAATGCTTTGCTGTTGTTTTTTAATACTAACCTGGCATATTTACTGTGAGAGACATGAAAATACATAAATGACCAATAGAAAGATAATTCTCAAAATAACTGTATTAACTGTTCTTATAGATTGTATGAAAATTCTATAAAAAATACTAATACTAATACCACGTCACAGACGTATATGGAGCAAAAGTCAAGAAGTAGACCTATTTCCTCCTTTAAAGCTCTTACCATTCATTGCATCATCCTGAGAGAGAAGAGAACTCTGGTCACAGGTAATGCTTTGGTGATTGTTGTTTCCAAAAATACAGTGCCGCAGGGAAGAGTTGTGTATGTTTATAATAGTTGGAAATGAAGCTTGTTTTTCTATAAAAGATAAGACAAACAAAGGACACAAGTATAAGCAACAACACAACATATTAAATGAACTCGAGACAGAAAAACAAAGCTCTTAGTCACTAGTACTTTAAAGGAAGTGAGCAGGCTGTGGTTTCCATTACAATACTTATTTTAGTAAATGTGTGTGAGGTAGTCATGTTTATGAAGTAATTTTATGAAGTGTCATCGTTTACCCATTCAGCATGAATGGAAAAATATTTCATTACCCTGACCAACACTACCACGAGACTTCCTATAATGCAAACATGCCATTACAACGAGGTGAATCTATTCAGCCCAAGCAAATTATGTAAATTTTTCAGTATACTGTCAGTTTACTTTATTGAGTTGCTAATCACAGTCAGTGAGGTGAAATAAGCAAACAATTCTACCTGAGAATGTGATGTCTTCTGAGTGGTGATGGTCATTGTGACTAATTTGTGCTAAATAACAGCAAATGAAAACAATTATTATAAATATGGATAATGAACAGTGAATAAGCACTTTATACAGCATTTGTATATTTGATAGAAGTTGTTTTTTGAAAGGTTGTCCAACCTGGATGTCCTGTAACACTTTCGTATAACTTCGGGTCACAAATGCCAAGGCACGATAAGAACGAGCTGCACGCCCTGCGACCTTTTCTAATGACGATCTCCATCAGTTTTGAGGCTTTTCCAACATCTGTAGTCTCAGATGTGACAACTTGCGCTTCATACTCCGTGATTGTGCGTGAATGACACAAACAGCTTGACATCCTTTGAACCAAAACCCCTGTCATACGCATGCTTAGAAATCTTATATTTCGTCGTAATTGTTTTTCTGTTGGGAAGGAGAGCGAGTGTTTAAAATACAGGAAATTAATACAAGCAACAGAAGTAGATGCACTTTAAGTTACGTCTGTTTACAGTAGCCTACTTGTCCAACAAAATACGGATTAGGTTAAGAGGAAACTTCATAATTACAGACAACATTACCTTTTCTCAAATTTAGTATTTTCACCAAAATTGTATCATGAAACTAATGTGGCACATTGAATGGGCTGTAGGTTCGAAACTTACCAGAGCGTATAACAACGTTGCCGTCCATCTAGCAGTACCACAAAAACACCAACAACACAAACTTGTAACCTAAGTGAATGCGAAAACGAAACAATTGAAACACACTGATATACGTAGCTGGGCGCACGCGCATGCGCATTAAAAACGTAATTTCCAGCCACGAATTCCCCTAAGGCGGCCTATGTGCATTATGCCATTTTGGTAAACCGCAGCTTTAATGTCAACTGAACAACAAATACATGACAAACATTTGTGTTTCTTGTTATTCAAGTTTTTCTTGTTTATTTATGTATTCACTGTCACAAAAAGAGAGTCACTATTTATGCTACTAAAATGGCTGAGTATTTACAAAGATATTAATATAATATAATTTAATTGGTATTTAATAAACTCCTTGCGTCCATTAAAATGACTGAATTCGCCATATAGCTTTACTCATACGTTTGCAGCGCAACCACATCAAGCTGTCAATAGCGTCAGTGGCACGAGGCTCGATGCCTATTGGTAGTTGCCGTGACAGGGAGGGTCCATTCATTACACTAGACGAGGAGCATCTTCGAGCCGGTGTCATACGAACAGAGCGTGAAAATACGAATTTATGGAGGTCAGTTCATCGTCTTATGGAGGCACATACTTATTGTTGCAGAAATGAAGATCTGGAGCACGGAGCACATATTCAGGTAAGCAACATTCAGTACGAAAACAGCGCTCGTGAACCCAGATATCAGCATCATCCTCTGAATCATGATTTGCATCCTGATAGTAGCGATCAGAAAACAGAATGGATCACGTCCTGATAAAATTTCGTCTACTTTTAATTTTAAAGTAACGAATTACTCAAACCATATAACGCAAATCTGAGCATCCATTTGACATTTTATTTATTTGGGCCTATAGCGGGTGATCGACATAACACCGGTAGTCCCATACGGTCATTTACGGTACACTTGCGCAATACTGCACGGTCTATGCACTCATATGTAGGTTGGTATGTCACCAGAAAAACAGATAAACATATACATTAATTTCTATAGCTTTAATTAGTATTTGTAGTAAAGATCTTAAATGTTGTGAGAATGAAATATTTTTACTGACTGAATATTTTTTGACTGATACATACATTTCATCATTGCACTTATTTCACTCTTATTTTAAACACTTTTACTTGAAAAATACAATAAAATCAAATAAACCCTTATTTTAAGGTTGTCTCTTGATGTGGACGTGATGCTCATTTTGGAAAATAAGATGGACTGCAGAAGTGCAGTGAGGAAATAGCTATCATTACCTGATCTGATAAACACTCTTATGCTACAGTATAGCTCTCCCAAAAATAGCTGTGAGGTCATTGTTGTTAACTTCCTTTTGAGCCTCTCTAATGCGCTTCTATGTATTTTCATAGCTACCCTTGGGAGACAGTGATCAAAGCAGCCATGAGGAAATATCCCAATCCAATGAATCCTAGTGTTGTTGGAGTGGATGTTCTTGATAGGAACTTGGACACAAATGGACGTCTACACAGTCATCGGCTCCTGAGTACGGAGTGGGGTCTTCCAGGAGTTGTCAAAGCGGTTAGACATTATTCCACAGAAATCAGCATTTTTGTTCTTATTTGTACAACTTTAGATAGCCAAAATACATTTTTTATGTAATATACATTTAAAGATTGGTACAAAATGTTCCCCATATTAAAGTGTCATCTTTTTTGCATAGCTTTTAGGGACAAGTCGAACCATCACATATGTAAAAGAACATTCCATTGTGGACCCAGAAGAAAAGAAAATGGAGCTTTGCTCAACAAACGTAAGGGTTTCTTTATTAAAAAACACAAAAAGCTTCATCTAAATGCTTATGAATTTAAATCTACAGTTTAAGTTGAACTAAAGAAATGCATCTCTCCCCTTAGATAACCCTAACAAATTTTATATCTGTTGACGAAAGGCTTGTCTACAGACCTCATCCAGAAAATCCAGAGATGTAAGTTCAGGAACGTTTTCACCTATTTATCTTCGCTATTTTTTAATATACACATGTACACACATAAAGATAAGCAATTCAAATATAAAGCATTACAATTAAAATTATACCATGGTCTGTTTGAATACTCGATTCTGATTGGCTGAAAGGTGTGCATTAAAACCATTTAATGCACGGGTAGTTTGATCATCATTTAAAATTAACTGACAAAGATTTACATTTAGCTTTTATCCAAAGCGACTTACATTGCATTATACTATGCATTTGTTTCTGAGTATGTGCAATCCCTGGGATCAAACCCATTACCTTGGTGTGGCTTGAGCCATGCATGAAAGCTGTCATTTTCACCTGTCTGATCAAAAATAGACTGTAAACATCAATAACAGCTTTAACTTGGCAAATGACCATGGTATAAGTGGGATAATCCACGGCTAGCTGTCCATTAAAGGATTTTAATGCACTTCGTGGAGGCCAAGAACCGTGGATTATCCCTTACCTAAAAAGCATAAAAACTGTTAAAAAAGACTTCTGTTTTCTCTCACAGAACCGTATTAACCCAAGAGGCCATTATTACAGTGAAAGGGGTCAGCCTTAGCAGTTACCTGGAGGGGTTAATGGCTTTAACCATGTCAGCCAATGCAAGAAAGGTAGACATGCACTGTGCCTTTTGTGCTCAGTAACATAAATATTAATTTGACTAATGGAAACTCTTGGAATAGTCCCTCCAACATCATGCTGTTATCATGTGGTGATTAAAATTCCTTGCTTAAAGTTTGCTACTGTGAATAAATGGGAACTTATGTAGTAGCAGTAGTTCCTGTATTTTCTCTGACACAATCGGAGAAGTACCGTAAATAAGCAATTTCTGTGTTAAAAGCAACAGATCTTATTTATGTGCTTAGTAGAAAACACGTTTTTTTTGTGGATGTTTCTTAAAAAAGAAATCTAGTTTTATGGAGTTTTATCCTCTTGCAATGTTGAAAAAAGTTTGATTTTATAGACGGTTTCAAAGCAACAACATATAAAAACGTTACTGCGAATGCACGATTTTACACATGCTTCCGGTACACATGCGCAAAGAATAGAGTCCCTGAAGATTAATTCTGCTAAATAAATAACAAGTAATTGACATTAGCTAGCAAGTTAAGTATGTCTAGTCAGTATTATTGCGGGTTACCAGTAGAAGAACTGTTACTTGGCTAAACTTAAGTGCAACAAAGTTACACGACCCATTCAACAAATTGTTTAGGCGCGTATGTCTGATGAAACCGTCTATAGACTCTGCATTAGTATGCTTTGAAGATGATCACCAAAGCTAAACATAACATGATTTGTTATAGGGATGGGATGCCATTGAGTGGATCATTCAAAACTCTGAAAGAGAAAATGTTCCCCTGTGTGACCTGTGTTGAACAGTGATGATGTTTCCTCTAGCATCGGTTGGTATAAACCAAAACTAAATTAAATTTTTACACCTTTTTGGTATTAAAATGTAGCCATTATGACCACATTAAAATAATGTCTGTTTCAATTCTGCTTTTAGAGCCCATGAATGATGAACACATGATAAGGATTGACATAAACGCACCAGCTCTAGAATCATGCACAGCTGACCTGTCTGACTTTACTCCAGCTCTCTTTGTGGTAATGGCTGCACACAGTCAGGGAAATCACATGTGCTCTTTTAGGCACTGTTGTGAAAAGGGGTTCAAATCTCATACATTTGCACTATTACAGAAAAATATTAAGTGTTTTGAATGTTGCAGCAAAATACTGTATGTATGCACTGCACTGACTACCTCTTATTTTAGAGTTATTTGAATGTGATAATAGGGGTGTCAATTAGATATTGAATTGTAATTGATCAGTTAATAATGCAATTAAACTGAATGTGTTATACATCTTTTTCATGTGAATGAAAGAGGTCAGTTTGTCCAACCATATTTTGTGTTTGTGTCAGAAATGTAAGATGTGCATGGGTAGTCCTTGTTAAACTGTCATCATTAATTTAAAATGTCTAGTTTTGTAGTGTTTAATTTAAAGATTTAATTGATATTTTATTAACTTTTTAGTGTGTCATAATTCCTCATGTTTTTTATTTTTTAACTGTTTTTATGTTGTTCAAGGCTGCCATTGTATGAGATTTAACATAATTTTACTGCCTCATATTTTAGAAGATCTTTGATATTTGAAAAACAAATGATTTTTTCATTGGTCGATCATCAAGGACTACCAGAGCCCCCTATTGGTGAGCAAATGTAAAGCAGAACAGTTATTTAATGTGATTGATTTAAATTGCACATTTAAAAGAAAGGTCTGCTCAAATGTGATAGCTTGTCATCTTGTGTTTTGTTGTTTGTCTTTATAGAGGTGTAAGAAGCTTGTGAAGTATCTTCTTAAGGGGCAATATTTGCCGCCTGGAACAGCTTTATGGGTGCTTTATAAAACACAGAATATTATTCATTTATGTCACAGTCACACATTTCAAACTTGAAACTTTGCTTCAAATTTTAAAGAGACCATATTTTAGTCTACAGATAATCGTTGAATACCTTTTATTACTGCATGGCATGGTACGTTAAACTGTAATATTACAAACAATTACATAGTTTAAATTTTATGAAATGCAACAGAATTTTCATTAGTATAATAGTTGTTTACAGTCTATTTAAAAAGATTTTGCTAGCCATATCCTAAAGAAAATAACCTACTTGACGTTTTCAAGGGCTGCTGTGGGCTACTCCTGCAGTGCAAAATCAGCATCTTTCCCCAATGATGTAACAATTAGCCAAGCAAAAGTAAACAAACTTAAACTGGATTCACCTTACAGTGCTAGATGTTTTAGAAATGTTTGTAGATTTATAGACAGTTATATAAGCAGTAATATGTATTGAGATTTTAAATGAAGAAACAGAAACCTATACACCCTTGATGTAATGTCACACATTTCCCAGCATGTAATTGATTGAATTTTAATGCATATCATCTTGGTAAGGGCCCATATAACAATATAAGAAAAAAAAGACTATAAACACTACCCTGAATAACTTTTTTAGCACTGTAGTTGTGCCATGCATCTTTGTAAAGATGTTGACTTTATCGCTACTTAAGAAATAAAACTATATTTTAAAGAAAATGTGATGTGATTCTTAAGATGCACATTCCTCATTTGAATGTCTACTTGACGAGCTACACGTTGATGCAGCACATCAGTGTATACAATAAATACGTAACAAAAAACAGCGATTCAGCGAATCCCAAATGTTTACTGCTGGTTCTGTTGTGTTACATCAGAAAGACTGCATGTGACAGAATTAAAGTGAAACTAAAAATGAAATGCAACTGTTTGATTTATTCACCGCCATGCAGGTTTAAAGAAACTAAAGAAAAACAGCAATTAATGGTTATATTGCAGATTACACAGTGCTTTGCCAATGCATTTCATTTTTGAACATCTAGTTTAGGTCACTACAAAAACATTCAGTTTTAGATCGCAACTATAGCACCTGTTACACACCTTATGAATTCAAAAGCCACAAGATGGCAGTAAGAATTACAAGGTAATGATACTTTTTGGTTTATTTCATCTACAGAACCAGTGCCGTAGTATTAATTTTTCATATTTGTGTGTATACATATACAACTTATCAATTCCACTGAACAAACTTAATGAAAAGGATTTTATTTAGATTTGCCATATGCAAATGAATAACAAATGTTTCCACCATCAGCTTATACCATCATTTGCTTCTGACCACTCAAAACAAAGCACATTTGATGAGTATGTGCTTCAGAACAGCTTACAATGTACTCATGTATTTACTGTGTTTAGAAAAACAAACACATTTAAAACACAAACCACTGAAAATATCAAATGTATAAAAGTGAAAAAATAACATACTTGGAAAAAGTATTGCACACCAGTGTTAAGGCCATTTTGGTAAACATACCCACATGCGCTTGTTTTGCTAAAGCACAAATATTCATCTTCAAACAACAGTCTGAAAGATGTTGCCAATAACCAAACCTATATTACATTCACAGAAGTGACCAGGGCATCCTGGGAGCTTACGAGCAACTCTTTATGCAAGTAGGATCATTTCAACCTCATTCTGATCCTTAAACGTTCTTCGAGTAAACAATATCCGTGCTAAATAAATATACATACGTCCCTTATAAATAAACAGAGCCTTTGAATATTGCCAAACATAACTTCTCATATTGCCTCTTGCTCTTGTACATGTGGTTTCCGTACTTTCTTCATTACAAAAATCTTTTAACATTATCTGACACCTTCTAAACCAATTCCATTCCGTCCCTTCCTCAAGTCATCCAGGAATCCTTTTCACTATTGACACTATATACATATGGCAGCAATGCAGCGCCCCCTAGAACTTGAAAAGGTTGATAAACCCCTGTGGAGACACTGGTTTGCAGCAGGTCTCTGGATTATTGGCTGTGCAAGGGTGGTCTGTATCCTGTAGTGAATAGAGAAATAATATAACATTATTGTTTCAGCCAAAAAAGTAATAAAGCTAGTCTTATATTACGATTAAAGCTACTTTCTGTGCATTCATCTCATCTCACCTTCCAGAATAGGATGTGGCAGTGTGTGCAGAACTGTAGTGTGTCACTGTATTGCTCTTTATGAGGATAGCACCGGCAGAGCTTGAAATACATCTTTTTCCATTCCAAATGGCCTTTATCTGACATCATTAGACGCTTGCGGATCTGTGTAAAAGAAGAACGTTTGTTCAATGTTGCCAAATTTAGTGTTAGTATACATAATAATGGAATTTCTGAGTAACAGTTCACCCAAAACCAGTTCTGTCATAATTAAACTACGTTTTGGGCGAACTATTCCTTTAAGAACTGGACATTCAATTTAAAGTGGCACAAACATCTACCTGTCTGTCTGTAAAATGATACTGGCAAAGTTTCTTCCACAGCAGGCGATCTTCTGTCAGTACACTTAGATCTGGGCATACTTGACCCAGGCTGACCAGATCTCGTCCATCGGACAGACGGTGCATGATGTTCAGCTGTAAACTAGCTGGCAGGTCCAGGAATGTCATCCCTGTGTTTGTGGGCTACGCAGATTGAAAAAGAATCTGTTCATGTTTTCGGATCTTTACAGTCTCAAAACAGTAGATTCACAGTCTCGTGGGTCAACATCTTGAAAGAACGTTCCTGACAGCCGCTAAATGTTAAGATTAGGCTTAAAACTGGGTTTAATTTCCTTGTAGTTTAAGGGTGATGTTATGGTTAGGGGTAAGTAAGAACGGGTCAGATCTTAATTTTCTGTTATTCCAGAAGTAACAAAAGATTATAACCAAGGAGCATGCCTCAGAATCATCCATATTAACCATTTTACCATCTAAGCTCTGCAGCTTAATTTCAATAATATGAACATGTGCTTTATATTAAATATAATATATTCTTAAACTGTTGCACTCACCCTGTTGATCTGAATGTTGTCGAGCTGCTGTTGCCATTGCAGTATGTTCTCCATGCGGTACACCCAAATGTTGATGTTGCCTACCAGGACAGATTTTCCCATGTCCTGAACCAGACAGCACAATGATGCATATAGTGTCTGCAGCAGCTCTTTAATCGGTCGAACATTTTGCTGATCGTCTAGAACTGAGAAAGCAAGAAGACAATGAGACTTTATTAACTAACTATAACAATTAACAAAGACATAACACTATGGATAAGTGTGTTCGGAGGGTCTGTTTGTTACATGATCATGCATTCTTGCCAAATGCACATTATATAAACAAACACACAATAACAACCAATTTCCATCATAAAATTTTACAGGAATAAGTCAAAATGATTAAAAGTGATTTGCATGAATCATGTAAACCATTTAGTTTACCATAACAACCTGGAACTTTTGTTGTTATGGTTGACAGGACTCTTGGTTACAGTATGCCTGAGGTTTCTGTTTGGTCTCAAAGGTCTGTCACACTTTCCACTAAGCTATGTGCTACTGGTCAAGCCCACCACAGTCATTTTGTTGCAAGAGACTCCAGATAAACAGCTATTCATATGACAGCTATTTACTTATTGTCTTATAAACTAAATCAAAAGCTTGCCCTATTAACCAAAACAGTATTTCAATGCAAGACGTCTTTGGATAAATAATCAGATACTTTGTAAGCATATAACATTCACAATGTTGTTGCAGATGAGCGAGATGGTGAGATAGAGCTTACCTTTTTGCACAACCCTTTCCAGAATGTTCATGTAGTTTTTCTGTGCCACTCCACTAAGAGAAGGCAGTTGGGACTTGGCGATGAGCTCCAGCAGCTGAAATATTAGACATAAATTTGAGAGGTCAGACTGAGAGCCTCTGTGTTCCAGCATTACTTACAGACGGTTATATTCAACGCTTTCTAGCCTTGGCAAAAACAAAGACTGAGAAACGGGATGCTCTCTCTCTCCCCTCAAACACGCTCTCTGGCTAATGTCTCTTTCAACAGCGCTGTTTTAAAGTCAAGGCAAAACACCATTCCCTTAAATCATAACACACTTTAAATGAACAATACCCAAATACTGCATTTTTTTGCAACAACGGAAGGAAGTTTGGGCATGGAAGTGAACATGTGCGCGTCATGTGAAGCCGATCAGTGGATTTCCAATATCAAGTTCATTTGGAAAAGTCAGGACAGCCAAGAGCAGATAGTGAGAGGCAAGTTGTGCTTTCAAATCGGCTGCTCGGTGGAATGACGGGCATGTAAGAGCAGCACAATCCACATCATGGAGCAACAATGACCCGCACTCGACCTAGAAGCATGTGAGCATTGTCATTCCCCCCAACCCAGCTTATTACAGCCGCTTCAAGTGCCTTTGTGGAGTATGATCGGACATAAGGTCTATCGACTTCTTCTACCTAAACCGGTGTATAAACAACTTTTGTCATCTACAACAGTCTTGTTTGGCATTACACTACTAACTAATATTATTACAATTGTTGATGTAAGCTGAAGCAAACAGCAGGTTCATAAACTAAATGGTTTATTTTATTCAGGTGCTCTTTTGAAATCACATTATATAAATACTCGCATTACTTAAAAACATTTCGTGGCAATGTTTCGTCACCGTAAAGGCATGCAAATAGCTGTTTTGACAGCGTTACACAGCGTGTAGAGGTATATTAATGTTAATAATGATGTTATGGCTGTCTTTGTTGAGGTGTGTTTTAAGTGGCCTAATGGGACTGTTTTTCCATTCCTACTAAACCTGATCTCTGTAACTGAGCTCTGACACAACACCAGCACAAGGCCAGACAACCATGAGACAAACTACAAGATAAACCTGACACTACTGTGTCTCAACACCATCCTGGAAATATCGTGATAAACAAAACCACTAAAACACAAACATCATGTCATGAAATCAAAGTTAGATTTTGACCTTAAGTAAACAGCTACATTTATGTGACCTTGACTCTGTGTTTACCTGTCATCTAAAATGATGCATCAATGACCCAATTCATGACCACGTTAAGCTCATCATAGTTTACACGAGACCACAGCGGAGTCAAGTGATCAGATCAGAATTCAGGGTCACAATGCAGAAAGACCTGGGGGGGGAGCAAATGGGCACCTAAGTCACTAGACTTTCCGTTTTGCTTTCATAAGCTGTGGCCTTTTTCTTTTCTCAGCTCAGCTGTTTGTTAGGACACTGTGTTGTGACAGTGACCTCAACATCACACCAAGCTTTGTTTATCTGTGCAAATGTCCTTTCATTTCATTAATGGATCAAGTAAATCAAGAATAAAGTGATAGTTCACCCAAAAATAAAAATTCTGTCATCATTTACTCACCCTCTTGTCATTTCAAACCTGTATGACTTTCTTTCTTCTGCACAACACAAAAGAAGTAGCACCCATTCACTTCTATTGTATGGACACAAAGCCAATAAAAGTGGGTGCCAGTTACCAACATCCTTCAAAATATCTTCTTTTGTGTTCTGTGGAAGAAAGAAAGTCATACAGGTTTGAAATGACCGGTGGTCATGTTGGGAGGCCGGTTTACACCAGGTTAGATCATCTTTTGCTGGTTTACGATTTTTCCAGGAAGAATATAGTTAAAATGTGGTGCGTGTGCATCTGCTATGAAACTGGCCCAGCGGAGCTCTTGTCTTGTCTGGTGTGCAATGATAAGAGTAAAAACACCCACAAACAGCCAGAGGCCAAGACTTAACCCCTTCTGCTCAAGAGTCTCTCTATTGTCACGGTTTCGCCTGCCTTCCATACAGTAGGTAGTAGGACTTACCCTAACAACATAATTGAATCGCCTGGTGTCCTTGATAGCACTGCAGAAATCCAAGCGATTGAACGCTTCTCCCAACGTACAATATCCATGACGCTGGGGGAAATAATCAAAGAATTAGTCAACCACTTGTTGTATTCACAGAAAACTCCTTTTTAAGATCGTATACAAGACATACCTCCTTGGTACTCCCTTTGTGGACATATATCCATTTATCTCTGTAAAAATCTGCAATGAAAAAACAAAACATCTTGTTTTTTTTGCTATAACAGACTGTGTTTTCATTGTTGCAAAAAAATACACAATGCATGCTTACAAGGAATCTTAGTGTTGTTGTTCAGCAAGTCCTTCTTCCGCTTCTTCACCGCCACATCATAGTTAATGCTGAGGATCAAATTCTCCTTGTCATATTCTTCCTTGCAGTAGCTAAAAGTAGAATAAAAAATCGTTAATATATGTTTTCTTTGCGCTGTTGCCTTGAGTCACATCTGTCTGTATATTTATCGCAAACCTCCACTACTAATGTGCAAATATTTAGTATACCAACAGGCTCTATGTATCACTTTACTGCGACAGTTCTAGAAACTGTAAATATGACCTATCCCTCTATCGAGTTATTAATAGTAACGTGACAAACAGCTGATGAGTAAACACAAAGGCATATGACAGCTATTTACTGCAATGCTGTAATTCGAGCTCCGCATCCCCATCATCCTTCCAAGTATTGATGTTGCTTTACGAAATATATACAAAGGTGCCGTCAACAGTTTTTCGATGTACATTTTTGTTCGTCCGTGAATTTGACGTAGACATTGCGCATTAAACTACGTCATTTGTTTGATATTGTTATAGCGATCGACACATGAAAAATCAGTTCAAACGCTTGCCATGCTAACATCGACTCGGTAAAAACTGACCTCTTCCGTTCGGAAAGATTGTTATTCGTCTCGTTCTCATCTTTCGTTGTTTTTTTCCATCCTTCTTCGGTTTTCACCCAGCTTTGACCAGGTGAGCGCCAGTCCTGACCAAGAAATGGCATTGTTATAATGTGAAGACCAGTGAAAAGGAACGGGAATTATAAAAAAATTAAAGTTGTAAACGTGATTTTTAGCGAAGTTGCTGCTATTTTAAATAATGCTGTGAAAGTGTCTCTGTTGATAAAAGTGCGCAGCTGTATTTATATTGTGAGGAGGAGAATCCGGAAGTGCTCCTGGCTCCGCCCATTTGGACAGCGTTCTTCAACACGTGGCTTTGTTTATCATCTTCCTTAATATTGCAAAACCTCAGGAGAAACATAATCACACTTGAAAAGTTCAGTACGTTACTGATCACCTGTCCTCGTGAGCTTATGAAATATCGTAAACCGTAAATGTAGCCTATTTTAATGTTTGGTGGTTAGATTTTTTCTTTGAAATAGTTTAAGTAACAAAAAAGAATCCTCAAAAACTTCCAGACATAAGATAAAAATAGACACTGACATTGGTGCCGATGAGTAAGTTGCCAACATTAATCATGGAATCCTTCCATATAAATAACATACAAGAGTGGTCAACATTTGAAGTGGATCAAAAGGTTTGATCAAAGTTTTTTTTTATCTTGTCTGTTTCTTTAATCTTATCATTCAGCTGCTTCCTAAAATGAAACTGGATGTATAGAACTGCACTTCACACTGATAAAGAAACATAACCATTTGAAGTTGATTTCATCAAAACCAATTCACATTTATATGGTAATGAGTATCATACTTACCATGAAATGTGACCCAGTTGTCCCACATCATGATGTAATAAGAGCTGATGGAGAAACTTCAAGCTACCTTTTATCATTTAATCTCCCTACATAAGCCTGTCTCGGTGTTGATTGTTTCCTTTCAAACAGGTTCATTCTCATCAGCTGAAACCTGTGTAGCCCTCCCCCTATGTTGTTATTGTATGTATCTTTTTTGTTTATTTGCACTTACAGTAGCAGATACAGTATGTCTTACACTTGTTTTAACACTTGATGTTAATGTGTTAGTGAGACATTAAATGTGTGCAAACTGATGAGATTTGGCATCTTTTGACAACACACTTCATGTAAATATAAAGTGGGGATTAAAATGACGACATTTTCAAAGGATGAGAGGAAACCATTTCTAATGCTTTTCGACTCGAAACAAAAAATGTATTCCATTCAACTGTTAAAAGGTCAGTTGATGTGATAAAGGTTACAAAGATTGTCTTCTCATTGCAGACGTCACAGAGCTGATGTAATCTGAATTGGCCGAGTATCTGCCAAATGTGTTTAGTGTAGAAGATTCCAGAACAGGTGTTCCTACTGCCCCTCGGTCAGTCTGGTACATTGTACTAATGGGTGACAAGGGTCATTTAACCTTCACTAAGTGTCTAATGGAAGATGTATCCACAGGACCACATGACAAGGTGCATAAGCACATGTACAGTGTGTGACTGTTGTCACATTCATGCTGAGAACCATGTTGCTTAATAATCCACACAGACCTCAATGCCTCATGATGATATTTCACCTTACAATTTTAAAAAGACAAACAGTTTTTTCAAAAATAGACATGATTTATTCAAACAAGGTTCAGCTACTGTTGCTCTTTTTATTGAGAATTTTCAACCATGTTTCATATTTGGATCTGATATTTTAGTGAGGAATCTGATCATAGTGTAAATGATACACTATGGTTATGTTGGTTATGTTATAGGTTGAGCTCCATTGTAATATTTTCTTGTTTTATATTATATTCCAAAGGGTTGTTGAGTCACATTAAGAAAGCAATGCTGATATTCAACAACATCCCTCTCCTTTTCTCAAGCTGTATGCTTACTGTTGGGCCCTCACACTGAGCCAATACCCATGAGGGGATTTCATTTTATGCTTTAAAGTGAAAAAATGGTCTGCCGGTTAAACAGAAACATTGAAAGTCATAATAAAGTACAAAATCTGTCCCGAACTGTTTTTGTTTTGGGTTTGTGGTAGTGAACGCACACACACAAACACACACATGATCAGACATATTCTATATCCCACCTGCTGCTGTTACTCTTGCACCAATTTCATCATTCCCTCATGGTTCACCCTGTCAAATGTTTCAATTTACATGCTGGACCAACACATGATTCTAGGGGTGTAATGTTCTCCCTTGTTTGTTTCCAAAAATAGCACAAGATTGCCTGCAAAGTTTGAACCCCATCATTCCTCATCTGACAGGACAATGTAAGGTACAACATATTCCGGTTAGAACAGGAAAATGATCCGTTTTGACCAAATGGAATCAATGCAAACCTCTTAAAAGCACAATAACCTCTAAAAAATACTATAGATCTCACAGACATTCTTGAGCTTGTATTGGCGATTAAGGTTCATGTTTTCCAACAGGAAATAAACAGTATACTGCTATAATATATGCCTATCTGCATTAAGCATTTGTCATATTTGATGTTGCTTGTAATCTGCTTGTAAATCTTATATTTTAGATTACAGAAATATGTTAATACATTAACAGAAATGTGTCTCATATTTATCACATTAAAGAAAAGGACAATTTTGTAGTATTTTGAAATAAATGTTGCAATTACATTACATATTCATTTAGCAGACTTTGACATTTTTATATTTGTGAAACCCATACTTATAGAAAGACAGTAGCTAAAGCTCTCCACTGTGATTCATTGTTTCATGTCTGAGCATGCTGACACTTGTCTCATACAGTGTAAGTGAGAGTCACAGATGGATCTGTGAAAGTCAGACAGGGCAATAAAACACAGACAGAAACACATTTCTGTCACACTTAAGCACTATTACATCTCATGCCAAATTATGAAATTCAATGAAGTTTTATTTTGAGTTTCTGCATAATGTAAAGCCTATATGCATATTATATACTGTATACAACACATTTTATTAGATTGTAAAACAGATTTTATTAAAAGTTGAAGCAACTTATATAGAATACAATTAAAAGTACAACAAAAAGTATGTAAATAATGCACAGTATTGACAGATATTTTATAAGCCATGTTAAGATTTTAATTTGGGCCACCTCCATGTAAACAATCAAATTTGTATCAAAGGTTTTACTATACATTTGGTGGTTTAATGTGGGATCTCTCTTAAAGTATTTTTAAGCATTTCCATAGTCAGATGAGTGCCGTTTTTGCAATTGTCACATCCAACGCACATAAAAATATGTCAAATATAATAACTGTTTCATGTTCTATGAAGAACCATCTCTTCTCAATTTGATGGGTAGTTTTGCTTCTGGTTTGTACATTTTAATTTACAGAAATCCTACAGTGTTGTCTCTCAAAAACGGTTGTCCATAAAACATGCTTATTTTCCTTTTTAAAATAGAAAGCTCGTGCATAGACTGATATTTTCCTGATGTTTAGACTCTATCAGTCGGGGTTTAGCAAAGTCTAAACAGATGGTTCAATATATTGGTAACAAATACATTCTCTTGAGAGTTTATATGTCACATCCATAATGCTGGAATTGCCCATTTACAATTGTTCCAAGGTTATGTAACTATTGCATCTTTAAAAAAATCTAAATAAATTTACAAAATGAAGGAATGTGCTTAAAAAAAGTACATCAAAGAAAGTTCCTCTTTTCATTTTGCAAATTTAAAATGCAATGTGTGTAAACACTTTTCCAGCAAACGTTAAATTAACCTCTAAATATCTTCTTATAAGTGCTTTGAAGACAAGCATTCATATTTTGAGCTTGTTTTAAGTTAAGCATACATTGAGTACAGTGAGATCCATTCATGTAGGTAGAGACTTGTCAGAGAGATAAACCAGTGGTACTGAACCATGGTCAAATAATTTGAATGGTAAAGTTCCCATTGACACCCATGAGTCTGTCTTTGGGTCATAGCAGTCAAAACTGTCCAAGTCTTCCACACTGTCCTGGCTATTAATGAAGCGCCCCCCTGTGACATAGAGCTTGTTATTCACAACAGTAGCGGAGTGATGCATCTTCCTCAACTTCATATTCTCACATTTTTCAAACCTGTTGCTTTTAACATCATAGGCTACCATTCGTCTTGTATAGCCTGTTAAAACAATGCAAAATCCGGTTATTATTGATATTTTGATGGATATAATGCTAAGATTTTAACGAATTTTTTTCTTACCTCCTACAATGTAGATTTTGTCATCAATCACAGCAGCAGGTGCACAAACGTTCTTCACCGTCCTGGTCTCCATTCTATACCACAGATTTCTTCCAATGTGGTATATCTACAGTATAGAAACCGATTATAACCTCTTTAAAAGCACACAAAATAGTTGAAATGTATATGCTTCGATGTTTAAATGTCAAACCTGGATCATTCGAACTGGTTTCTGCATGGCATCTTCCCCTCCAAACACATATATTCTCTGGTCACGTGCTGCCACAGCTGGGTGTAGAACCGGCGTGGGCATAGGTGCCATTGCTTCCCACCGGTTGAACATGGTGTCATATCGCTCGACCTGATTCGACAGCTGGTGATCACCTGTCAATCCACCCAGTACGAAAATAAAGTGCAGGTATGAGATGCTCTGATGGGCATATCGAGGCGTCAGCATAGGTTCTCCCATTCTCCACTGGTTTGTTTTAAGAGAAAGTGTGTATACGGTGTTGCTGGGTGTGCTCTCTCCTCCTGCTCTCGTGCTCAAGCCCCCCAGCACATAAAGGATGCTGTGCATACTGATGTAAGAGGGTCGGTAGAGTCTCAGTGGAATTTTCGCCAGCCACTGCCAGCGTCGGGTCTGCTCATCGTAAAGCAATGCCTCACGAGACGTCTGCTCACCGTTCTTGCGGCCTCCCACCACCACAAGCGCCTCCTTGCAGTTCTGACGCCGCGGTGCCGCCCAGAGAGGCGCCAGGTCACCGGAGCACAGAGTTCCAACAGAAAAAAGAAGACGCCGAACGGATTCGATTATTTCCAAGCACAGTGAAGAGGACTGAACAAGAGGGTCATTGGCAATAAACTGAAAGAGATAGGAAGGATGGATGTATCTTAGCCTCACGCGACGGAACAAGTCGTGGATGGTGCCACGTCTGGAGAATGGCTCGTGGTGGATCCAAGCTAAAAGAGTCTCGAACACCTGCTCCTCTTCAACGCAAAGTCTATCGTCCTCCAGGTAGCTCAGCAGTTCAGGTAAAGAGAGTTCATGGAAGTCCTCGGACACCACCACATGCGAGAAGCTCTTCACGGCCACCTCTCTAGCTTTGTCCAGCAAGCTGGAGCAATGTAGGATGTCCGAAAGACGGATCATGCTCAGGCAGTTATCTGGATTGAGCTGACCTTGGAGGAATGTTGAACAGGCCTCAAATAGTCTTCCATACTGAAGCATGGAGGCAGCTTGCATCAGAGGGAGAACCAGCTCCATGGTGATGCTGATGGACCCTGTGTAAACATAGTCCACAATACTCTCAAGGATGTCGTAAGGAACACCCTGCAGGTCTATCTGGGGCTTCTGGCTCTCCAGGAAGCTGCTGCAAAACATGGCGTAGAAATAAGGGCTGCTAGACACCAGAACATTCCGGTGACATGGAATTTCCTTGCCGTCAGAGCAAAGGATAACATCAGTGAGAAGCTGTGCCTTCCTTAAGCTGTTCAACTGCAGGAGGAGGATGGAGATAAACTCTTTGTCTTTATAGTGCAGAACTTCTGATATTGGACTATCTAAGCTGTGAAAAAGAGATGAAAGATTTATGTTTGTAGCACACTTTTCCTTGTGCACATACAAATGTCAGGCTTGATGTATTAAATGTGATGACATCTTTCTCCTGTGTCAGCCACTGTAGTGCTTCGAAAGGGAGGAGTAAAGTGGTGGAGTGAGCCATTGGTTGCAATTCACAACCTCGCCACTACGCCGCTAAAATCTCCACATTGCTCCATTAATGCATTAAATCTATTTTTAAAAATCTAGTAATTTTTCAATAAATTTATGATATTTATTGAATGCATTTGGCAGACATTGTTATCCGAAGTGACTTTGCTAATGCTAATGCTCAGGCATGCCTGTTCAAAGAACAGCAAGCACATTCCTCCAGGATGCTGGACTGCGCTTCTGCATGAGGTTGACTTTATCAAAAGGGTTATGTCATCGGTCAGCTGTTTTTATTATGGCATTTTGTCCTTGGCAGATTTAGCAAAAAAATTCGATGAAAATTCGGATGCATTTCCATCCAGCAATTCACATGGTTACAGACACAAAAATCCTATTACCAAACATACTGTACACTCACAGATGCAAACATCTGTTATACATGCCATCATCATCTTGTTTATTATATGTTTTTGTTTATTTCTGACTGACAAATGTACATGTTTAAGCTTGAAAGTGAAGTTCCATCCAATACAAATCCTTCATTTTAATAAGAATTTGCACACATAAGATATCACAAGTAATGAAAATAAAATAAAAGGATCCCTCATCACTATCATAAACAACATGTACAGTAATATACTGATTTAAAAGTAATGCAAGTGTATCACACCTATCTAACAAAACAATACACAACAGCACTGTTTCCCGGCACACGTTTCATTATAAATCACTCAACTTTTAAGCATTTTTTAACAATCTACACAGGTGTGTCTAGCATCTGCTTGGAGACGTGCAGTGTCATCCACATCTTGACTTACCTCGTCTCAGCCGATTTGATGCACATTGTAAATGGTCCTAGAATTAGCTGTGTATCACCAAAACTCAGGCTACGACCCGCTGTTTTCTAAAACACTTCACTTCTGAAAGTTTTTACTTTCTGAGTTTGTCAGGTGGATGATTATAGAGACTGGGGCGACTGTGGTATGTTATTTGTTGTTCTGAAATCCTTCGAGAGGCCTCTGTGCGCATACCAGTCTCCCTAAAAATAGAAAGTCTGTACTGACGCTGTTTCCACTAACACCTACTCGTGGTACACCCTCTCCCCTTCTTTTTCCACAACACAAGTTTATCATCACCGTCTGCATAGCGTGTGTGAGTTGCAACATACTGCACCACGTGTGTATGTTTACTGAGGGTGTAAACACTGCTTGTGCTCGAAAGCTATTCTAAGACTTTGCTTTGCATTTGGAAAGACCCTTTCATTCCTAAGCTAAGCTCTCCAAAATCCAGCATTGTGTCACTGCAGCAGTTGACAATAAACACTGGACTGATGCTTGATGTGAGGATCTATAACAGCTGAATGTTTTGAAGCCAAGCATACAGAGTTTTAAAGCAGACAGTGCTGACTGACAGAAGTATTGTTTGATCATAACCCAGTGTTCACTCTCATGCTTATTTAGTCTAATTCAGTAGGATGTGCAGCGACAAAGAAGTCTGAAATAAAACTTACATTTACAGAGTGTTTAATATTTATTAGCATTTGTCAAAATTAGTAGCTGAAGTCATGTCATATGCCAAATGTAAAAAAGCCAAGCTGTGGGATGATATAGAGCAAAAAGGTGATTTAAAATAATGAAAAATATTTTTTTCTTTTATTATTTTTCTTTTAAGATTCATATTTCTACATTAACCATCAAAAGTTTTGGGACACTTACTTATTTTTTCCACACTTTATAATAATAATAAACTCATCAAAATGATGAAATAACACAAAGGGAACTGTGGGAATTATGTTGTAATTAAAAAAGAATGTTATATTTGATCGTCTTCAGTGTTGTCACTTTTTGACAAATTTCATCAAGCAGCTTCTTGAGGTCTCACCCTAAGAAGCTTTTTAAACAATAATAAAGGAGTTTATCTATTCTGTGCTCTTATTGGCTGTTCCAGGAGAGAGACTTTAAATATTATTGTGGACAGTGTGTGTGCTTGTGTGTTTGTGTGTGTTTGTGTGTGTGTGTGTGTGTGTGGGGGGGGGGGGGGTTGCTTGAAAAAAAGGTTAATAAAGGTAAAGGGTGCTGTACAAGAGTCTCTAAAGAGTTTAGAAAAACATGGAATTAGATCTAGAGCGCCATCTAGTGACATTTCTTTGTATTGCGGCACATTGCGTACTTGGCATTATGCAACAGTTGCACCTGTGCTGTCATCTGTTTCGCATAAACTGCTATGTTGTTCTAGAGCTGTCTAAATAGATTATCATATAACACGACAACATGCTGTTAATTCAAGCCACAAACTAACAGTGTCAACATTTATATTTCAGGAAAACAAATACAGAACATCATCACGTCACTGTTATGTATACATAAAATAAAGTCTACAGCAACAAACAGAAAATAATTTGCTGCAGTATATGCTGTAGAAACTGATCCGTAAACAGCCTGAGGTAATGAGCCATGTGTTTGTTCTGCATTAAACCCTTTAAACTGGGCCTCTGTAACTGGAATTACACTATTTTATTACATCTGTTAATGTGTTAATAGAGCCTTCAATAATGATTATACAGATGTTAGGATTTTATTGACTTGACTCCCCCCCCAATTCACACAGAATAAACCCTGTTGTGTTCATTTGAACCCCTCAAAGCTCAAAGCATAAGAGCCTTGAAACACCCTGATGGGGATTCTTTTTTCAAAAATGGCTGTAAAGTAATGGACAATAAATTGATATGAAATATAGCTGGAGTTAAAATTATGATTTTAAACACAATGGTAGTACACCAGAATATCAGGTCAGTGTTCCCTTCCCTGTTATCATTGAAGGGTTAACAAGGGTTTGTTTAACGTTTTAGGACAGCACTTATTAAAATCAATATGGCAGGCAATACATTAGGAGTACAATCATCAGAATGCTTTGTACTTCTCATATTTCTTTCTAAATTGCTTTGTACACAATACAGCAAGTCTGTTTGTTAATTATATCTCAAGCTAAGCCTAAATGCTCATTTTCATAAAGTCTGTACCTCAGGGAAAACATGTTCAATGACTAACTAACTGATGTAGGGTTATGACCTCTAGACAACCTTTAAAAATCTGGGCTGCGTTTCCCAAAAGCATCGTAAGCCTACGATGATCGTAGCTCCATTGGTGACAATGGCTCTAAGATCAACTTATGGCTAAGATGCTTTTGGGAAACGCAGCCCTGCTCGGTTTACATTATTACTTGTTTTGAATGTCTATTGGTTTAAACATTAAAGATGTACTTAATCTTAATTAATCTTATTTATGTACCTTTTTTAAAATTAATTTTAATGTTTATCATGTTTAATAAACACGTGTCTTTGTACATAAAAGGTATTATGGTGTTGTCCATCATGTAACAAAAAAGTAGCCATAATAGAATGACACATGATTTTGACATATATTAAGGCACAATGTCTGATGCATTTTGAAAAGAGGGAAACGATAGGACTAAAGCCCGAGATCACTTTCATCTTTTGGTTCCTAAAATGGACCTTTCTTTGTATTCCTCCTCCAACGTCATTTCTAAACAGACCACCATAAAACAAGAGCCTCTCTCTACAGCACAAAAGAAAAGGTATCGCTAGAGTGTGCATTATATTTGCATTTGTGTGCAACTGGCTAGGAGATCATTGATCTTGGTAAAATATTCAGGCAAGTGGTCTATGTTGCCTCCCAATATCATCACATCAGGTGTTCCCACTGAAATGGTTGCAATGGAAAATGCAATAAGGCCATTAGGAATAGCACACTGGATGGTCACTGATCTTTAAAAGGCCAGGGCTGTATGTGTGACAGTGATATATTACACAGTTTGCTTTGCTCATGTGCAAATTTAAGGGGACTTAACAAACAGTGAAATAGCAAATTGGGTCATGTTGTGTCAGATCAGAATGACCTACTTCTTCCAGACTTCTTTCTGATATGGCCTGGAGAGCATGTTCCACTTTCAGAGTAGCAAAAACTTCTGATAGCATCACCGCAAGACAAATACCAAAGTTTCACCTTCAAAGTTAAGCAAACAAACCAGCTTCAGTCAGCTGGATGGGTCATTTTGTAGTGTTCACAAATGCAATTATTCAAGCGAACTCTGCGTGAAATCAAACAGCCAGGCAGATCCTGACATTATATTGTTTGCAGAAAGCTGCTGATCTTGCACTTTTTCAGATAAGAGAAATATTTTGACCAAATTGTCATGTTCCTCTAGAGGTCAGTACAGTATATCTCATAAAACATGTGTAAACAGATTGATGAAGACGGTTATCCTAAAATGATGGAAATGACACTTTGTGGGTGGTATGATTAGAAGAATAACCTTTTTATTAACATTTATCACTAAACAAATAAGTAGCTACATTGATCAATTCATTAATATTAACACACCAATTTCTCTCTTCCTTTGTCATGTTTACTTTTTTGTTTGTGATCTGACAACCATCACAGCCGTTTTTTCCTTTCTGTGCCACCAGTTCGGCTTGTACGCTTCGTTGGCGCAACACAAACAGACACACACCATGCACCTTCAGCAATAATGCACCTTTGATGGAGCGCAGTTGCCTTTGGAGACCCACCGAGAGAAAGAGGGGTCTTAAGGGGCTTACTATTAGCTGCTTAAAATTCTTCTGATGTAACCAGTACATACCCACTGGAAACACATTCTCACAATTGTGCCACTTCCTATACTTGTTTACTCTTGGTGGTTCCGACCTTTGCTTCCAGAACAGTCAAGGAAAATAAATACAAAGTGTTTTCACTGAGCGAGGCGACAGCAGGGCTGTTTATCATTATATCCTCTGCGGTGGCAGACAGCTTCATACAATATCACAGGCATACTGACACAAAGACTCTTGGCATTCAAGATGGCCACAGTACAGCTCTGAAAGAGACATAAAAAGATCTTTGTGGAGTTTGAATAGTCGGAGGAATTTCTGTGGAACCAAAACTGAAATGTCGTAAGATGTGAGATGTGTGTCGATCTATTTAGTCATTTAGCAGACGCATTTATCTATAGCGACTCATAAGAGTGAGGGAAACAATAAAAGGACTCCTCAGTGTCTATTAAACAAATGGCAGAATTGTAATAAAATGTCAGAAACTAGACAAAATATTAGCAACTCTTCTAGTGAGATAGCAATAAGTACAGTTCAAATATTAATATAGTATGTGTGTCTGATATGATCATTTAGTCAAGAAGTCTGAGCTTTCCTGTAGCTCAGTGCAGGGTTAGAGCATGCGCTAGTAACGCCAAGGTCATGGGTTCGATCCCAGGGATTGCACATACTCAGAAACAAATATATAGTATAATGCAATGTAAGTTGCTTTGGATAAAAGCGTAAATGTAGGTCTGGGCTAGAAGTTGTAGGATGTTTTCATGTGGCTCAAAGAGATGGGTGCTTAGCTTGATAACCGTGATAACACGTAGCCGGTGATATGCCCTGCGGCAACAGCCAGACATCCCTGTGCAAGTCCCTGTGCTGGAGAGAGTAAATACACAACAGAATTGCTGGACAGCTGTTATGTTAGGTAATTGATAGCTAGGCACACATCTGGGGTGAGAAGCACTTGCACTGGGGGTGACAGACTGAAAGCCAGAGGCTATAGCTGTTCGGCAATACACAACACAGGACTAAACACTGCAATGGTTTATAGACCCACCTGCCCCCCAAAAAATGCAGCACAATATATCATAGGTCTACTATATCAATAATATCACCACTGTCCTTAAAAAATCTCGTACGTCCAAATTCAGGAACATTTAATAATTTAAAAAAATACTAAGTTAACAAGCACTTTTTATATTTTTGCAAAATCCAATGACACACATAAAGAGTGACTAATAATAATAATATGACAAAAAAATATGGAGATACAAAATTTTGAAAAGACAGTGACAATATCTGACATTGATTAGTTACATTAATACTTTTAATTAATTAAATTAACTTATTATTTTTAACATTACATCAACTAAGATTAAACAAAAGCATGGTATAAAATAGTATACAATTAAATCAGCAAACTAAAAAATAATTAAATAAATTAAATTTTTACTTTTATAAAACGGAACGTTTAAGAATTGATTTAAACTATGTTGTACCAACATTTTGTAAAGATATTTGAAACGTCATGCAGGTCAAGACAAACCAAACCAATAACGCTTGTTTAGTGCTATGTTTTTATATCGGAGTTATTCATTAAAATATAAATGTGTATTACAAAATATGAGCGTCTTATCAGTTAAACTTCGTGTAGTGTTAGCTAACATTAGCATGCAGCCGCTTGAGTTTAAATGAACACTGTCTCTTTAACTGACCGTGCCTTGTGTAAACATTACCGTGAGCTTTACTATTACACAGAGCGCTGCAACTGCCAGTGGCAGAACTTCAGAAAGCAGTGGACGCCATCCATTACGGGAAAAGAGAGGAGAGAAGTCGTCGAAAGTACAATTTATCATAAGACGGTAATCTCCGAGCACAGGACTCCCTGTGGATTCATCGTTGTGTCTGATGGGCTTCCCCTGTCTGGAGCCCACACCAGGAAGTGGGCAGGTGAGACGCACCTGTTCCGAACGCAGGCTGAAACTCAATCTGATTACAGACAACCGTGCTGGGAAACATTTCGGATGTCTGCGTGATATGTGGACACACACAGCTCGTAATACTCTTGATTTAAATCCCACTATCATATAAAACAGCTGTTCGTTGGTAAAAAGAAGACATGGATTTAAACCTGAACTGGGCTTCAAAGCCGGATTACGTGTTGCGTTTTTAAACCTCCCCTCTCTGATACAGGTGGGACGTAAAAGTGCGCGAGTTTCAGGTATTGATATGGGTAATCACGTGGAAAAACTTACACATTTCACTTACGATGAATTACCCACGACTGACCCCAACGGATTCGAGCCGGAGGATGACACGCCGCGCATCGGAGTGTCTTATATTTTCTCCGCCGATGACGACGAGCAGGAGAACATCGAGGAGACGGAAAGAGATCCGAATAAAGATGACACAAATTACGACTGCCTTAATGAATTACAATGTGCGGTTTATTATCGAGATGAGTGTATATATGAAAAGAATAGCCGGTTCGTCGAAACGGGAAGCTTATCGGTGGAGAACTTGCTGAATAAGTGCAAACCCGGTGACCTGGTGGAGTTTGTGTCTATCGGACAGTACCCACAGTGGGCAGTATGTGTTGATCATTCACAGGTGGTTCACTTGTATAGAAATGAAATTAAACGTGACTTTCTTTACGACGCAAGTCAAGGTAAACGAGGCAGAATTGTAAACGACCTGTATAAGTTTCGGGCGCTGAGCCCTGATGCTGTGGTGCATAATGCTATGGAGCAGGTCGGGATGAAAGACCGGGACATTTGCTGGAAGAACTCAGAATGCTTCGCCGCCTGGTGCAGGTTTGGCAAGCGCGAGTTTAAAATCGGGGGTGAAATACGAATTGGGAAGCAGCCATACAAGATGAAGCTCCAGCTGTCGGAGAAGAAAAGTCACGTTTTGGAGTTTCAAAGTTTGGAGGATTTGATCATGGAAAAGAGGAGAAATGACCAAATGGGAAGAGATGCTTTTATCCAGGAGATGGAGAATCATTTAAATTGCACTGACGACACCAAAAATGACTACAATGGTAACTAATGGATCAAAAAAGGGAGCTTTTCTTATGGTCAAAGAGAGACTCTTGTAATGACATCATCCCCGGCAGTGTTTTACTTTTTTGTCTAAAAAGTGTTTTTGTGTGAAGTAATCTGTCAAAAAAGTCATACTTTTTGTAATCATGATGTGATGATCATCCATCATTTATCGTATTAACATCCAAAGAAACATTCTGAGAGCCCTTCCATTTAGTGATTTCATTGAAACGATGTTGTTTAAGTATTTGTTTGATGACTTTTTTCCATATCATTCTTATTGTTGTGGTTATGTATATCATATCCTATTTCAATGTGTCAATAAAATAAGTGTATTTTTACGTATGCTGTGTTTGCTTCTTTGCACAAGATTCTAACATAATTCCAGGTGGAGCCATTGAACTCAGTGCTTTGTGGTATTAATTTTGCTGTGTTGGTAGTGTTTGTGAGATAATGTTGCCTAAGGATGGTTCTGTTTAGCCAAAGGAGAGAGGATTTATATAGATATGCTGGGAGAAGTTGACTGTGTTCCAAAGATAAGATGTACAGATGTTCTGAAAAGATAACCGCTGCTTTTTGGAATGTTTCAAAGTGGAAGTATGAATTAGATTTAAGTCTCAATTTAAACTGTCGTTTCGAATCTACATATTTGAAAGATACTAGCTGAGATCAAGTAGAGCATGAAATCACATGTTTTTAAGTTAATGTTCATCAAATCAAGAAATTTAGACAAATAATAATGCCTTGTTCTTATCAGTATTTACGTTTCACTCCGTGGCATCATTCTTCCTGAACGTCTGTGTTTGTGTGAGATCCTAAGCAGGTCACGCACAGGAAACTCAACTACAAAATAGCTATTTTTAAAGGGCCTTTGGAGCAGCTGATTGACATTCATCCCCAAATCCTTTGCGAAAAGCCACAAAACTGTCTTCTACTTTGTTTATGCAGTATATTAAACTAAGGGTTGGCCAACTTGCCGTCTTGCACAAAGAATTTATGGACAAACACAGAAGCACACAGGTGCACAAACTCTGCCTGTTTAATAGTAGTTTAACATGGGAGATGGAGATTTATACATCTGAAATCTGAATATATAAGCTTTCCATTAATAAAAATATTGTTTGTGGACAATATTTGGCCGATACAACTATTTAAAAATCTGGAATCTGTGGGTGCAAAAAATCTAAATATCACCTTTAAAGTCGTCCATCAGAGGAGCTGTAGCAGGCCGCTGCTAAGAAGAAACATGTTTGTTTTAACGCTCTCTTTTGGCTTACCGCTGTAAGGAAGTTGTGGAGAATAGATGAACCTGAAAGCTGAAATTCTAAACTTTACACAGATACCAAACTTGAGTGAGTAATTCCTAAAGAGCGGCAGCAGCAACAACCTTGTTGGCGTGTTTCCGGCCATTTTTGTTTGCGATTTTGCTGCATCTCACAAAAATATCGTTTTTATATATCTATATCTAAATTCACACAATATCTTCATTGGAACACGATCTTTACTCAATATCCTAGTGATTTTTGGCTTAAAAGAAAAATCAATAATTTTGACCCATACCATGTATTGTTAACTATTGCTACAAATATACCCGTGCTACTTGTGCTCCAGGGTGACATATTTGCAATCCATTACCTAGTTGTTATTATACTGTAGTCTAGGGAAGAAAATGAGAAGAAAATAGAAATAAAAAAGGTAAAAGTAATCGCTGTGTACAAATACAAAGAACGTCCTTGCCTGTTTGTTTGTCAGATCATTTAACCACAGTGACAGAAAATTATCTCTGCAGCTCTGGCATGCTAAGATCCGTTCTCAGTGTGAAGGAGATAACTGGAGGTACTTAAGACCACACAACTGAGCACAATTATTTACAGCACTTTGATTTGATAACTATCAATTCATAATCCAGTTTTCCATTTGCTGCTCATCCTCTGAAGTTCAAACGGATAATGTGAATTTAAATCACAGCGTAAAATAGGAAGATGCCTTTTAATAATAATATGCTAATTGGGAAGAAGTTTTCCTTTCATGGAAAAAGGGTAATGAAGGGGAATAATAAGCTGTATTGTCCTGATGATTTTTTGTCATCTATAATTCTATTGCTGATAATGAGGGCTTGACCGCTCCTGTTGCAGATGGTTTATGAAAGACATCCTTAAGGGTCACCTGAACTCTGTCAAACTCTGTATTCATACAAGAATTTGAATACTTCATAACCTGGTCAATGTCATCTTGGTAGTATCTGAAACATGATACATCATATAGCATCCCCTCTCTTGCCAGAAGAACTTCCTCTGGATCAGCTGCTATATGCCCAAATAAAAAATGCAGAAAAGAGACTTTTCATAAAATAAAGAATTTTATTCTGTTACCTATTAATGGGATTTTGTAGTATATCAAAATATTATAATAAAATATTCAAATAAAATATAAAAAAGTTCAAATTAAATAAATGTACAACTTGGTGTTTGTTTTATTTTTGCAATATACATTATTTTGAATGTTAGATCATGTTACAAATCTACCTTGCAAATGTTATTGTATCTGCCTTCAGCAATAGAAGAAACATGCACATGCATTCACATAAAGGTTTTCCAATAAGTTCATAAATTCATGGTAAATTGTGGTATAAAAATGTCAACCTGCATCAGAATAAGTGGTCTGCTATTAAAAAGTCTGTATGAATAAATCCATGCATAAATGGAAATAAACATATTATGATTGCATCATTGGCATCTGATAATCCCTCATGAATAGATATCACGCGCAGGTGTGCACAGCGGTAAAACTAGGATTTGTTGGGCTAACAAGCAAATGGAAATAAACCAACTTTTCTTGGAAATAAAAACCATTGCTGTGGGCTAGGTTTGTTTCCCAAAAATGCAAATGAAAAAAAAGCATTACATACTGTGCCATGCCGCCCAAAACCAACATGACAAATTCTATAAGTTCACTAACATTTGCATGTAGTTTGAATGTTGGAAACAAAAGTGTAATGTATTGGAGCATGATATTAGTAGTAGCAGCATTATTTTGGATTTTATAGTAGTCTACAACATTAGGGGTGGGCCTAAATGTCTTTCATTTTTAAGCTCCTGGAACATCTCCTATCTGTGCTACCTGTTGTTGCAATTTATTGTGAGATGAACTGGGACAGATATTAGAAATTGATCCAGCAAGAGCTAGATTACACTACTTTAATATCTGAAACTGGTTTGGAAATGTGGGAGTGTTATAATGGAATGAAATGTATCACAGGTACGCTACATTTGACGTATGTTTAAACTAACTTAGCCAAAGTGTATAGAAGAAATAAAACCACAAAAGACCTTCAGGTTTGTTGATCAATTTAAAAATGGTCTTTTCCTCCTATAAAGATAAGAACAGTTTGACTTTTATCTGTTTTTGTTGGGCACAATAAGAGGAACAAGAGGAAGTCCTACACCCTTCCTTGTATCCTCGTGGGAATACTTCAAACAATTGTGAAGAAAAGCTGTAGAAGCTCGACACAAGGGGCCAGCTCCAAGAAGTCTTATGAATCTAAAGAAATGGGATTGATAATGTACATAAACTCCCTTAAAAACAGCGACTATTTCAAAGGCATATCTCATCTAAACACATGGGATCAATCAGTTCTTTGCGAATGACCAGATCTCCACTTTAACTAAAACGAGCAAAACATTCTGTTCTTAAAAGCATTCTTATCAGAGGGGTTGTACAGCTTCCAGGATTTCCTCGGCTGTTTACTTCAGGCATTTGCACAGTACTAGTCAAGTTCATTCTCCTGAGAACATAGTGCCATAATGTGTTTGTAGTTTAGAATAGAATTGAATCGAATGTGTTGTACCACTGCTCAATGTACAATTGACTGACTGACTACAATCCATTTACATAACATAATGTGATTATAATTGACATTTATTTCGAAATATAACACGGAAATATGATGCAGATATGACATAAAAGGTTGCTGTATATTTCACAATATCCCTCTCAGTGTTACACAATGCTGAGTCATTCTAAAACCTCAGCCATTCATTCATGATATGATGTCTATGGCCTGCTGCACTCGGCTCACAAGCATCAGATATAGTTTTAAATCCATCCATTGCTCTATTTTTCCCTGCTTCTGACACTCATCTTTCCCTTTTGTGCCATATCCTGAATCTCCTCTAATCCCATATTAACCACAGCATAGCCACCCATTCAGCTCCATGTCTTGTCAGGCTAATTTGTGGCCAGTGACTGGTCAGCTATTGGTGACGCAGAGCAACAGAGCGCTGTATGATGCTCATTATGACTAGCTCTTAATACCCTCTGTGAAGAAAAGTGCCAGATTAAACCAAGTCCAAATAGTATACACCACTATGATGGAACAGGGGCAATCTTTATTATAGAACCCTTATATAATTTTGATAGACAAAATAAATCTGAAGCCTACATCTTAATTTACGAAGCTGCATAAAGCATACCACAGATGAAGCTTTGAGAGCATCCCGAATCACAGATAATCCACTATTGCCAATTTCAAGCTTTAAAAATGTCTAAAAGAGGAGTAAGGAATAGTTACCGCTCTAAATAAAACCCCCAGGCCCTGTCAGTTTGCACGACTCCAGTGTTCTAAACAGATAAGCGACTGACCCTGTTACTGAATTCTTTCAGGCCAAAGATCATCAATGTGACAAGTATTCGCTCAGTTCACTCTGACTGGCACTTAAGTCACACAACACACCTTTACACAGCATCTCTGCAGCGTGATTCCCAAATACACACTCACATGCACACAAAAAGAGAGGCAGAAACTTGCCAGGGCAGATCAGGACCAAATTATACAATCCATTTACCACTGCCTCGGAAAAATGGGTTAGAAAGCAGGAACTACTGCACTTACATCAGTGACCCCTTACTTGTGACATCATGTGGTCTGGAAGATTCTGGTGTCATATACGGTTGTAAAAATATGCTAATAAAAATGTTCTGACTACTGTAATAAAATAAATAAGTACGCTTGTGTTGGGATGATCTAAGAGTATACACAAGATGAAAATCCTCTCTCATCAGCGTAATGTTTTCTTTTTTGTTATCAACACCCGCCACCCGAGATTTAAGCTTGTTTGATTTGACACGGTGCCCAATCTTCATGTGAGGATCAGGCCTCATGTTACAGCAATGAGGAGGGCAAGAAGATAACAAGGCAGAAACTAATTACAGCACATAGCACCGCATTCACTCGGCTTGACATGATCAGATTAATGGGCAATATTTGGTATTTTGCAAAGCTGTTTTCCAAACATACACAAAAGAAGAGCTTTCGTGAATACCATAAGTGAGATTAGACCTGACAGGTGTTTAGGGCATCACATGTTTGTGATGGAAACTATTGGCAGATGATCACAAAGAACAACAAGTGTGGCTGCCCTGAAACTCAGTTTAATGAAGAGGTAGCAGCATTTTATCTAAAAGTATTACGTATATTTGAAATTCAACTCAGTTTTCCCTTGAGTGGACAACATAGCAGTCACTGCCTGGAGGCTAATCGCTCTGCAACTAGATGAACAAATTGGGGAATTAACAGTAGTTCAATATCAATGCTTTTGAGGTATTCAGGGAGGGATTTGAGACAGCTTTAATTTCCTAATCTAAACAAGGCTTGTGTATTGAGTAAAAGGTCACAGAATAATAATTCCATGATTATTTATGCAGACATACGCAGTGATAGATGGATTTAAGTATATTGCAATGTCATTTCTACACAATTTTACTAGTGTGGTTTGAGTAGATGTATTTTTAATGTCCCTATATCCCTAGGTGCTAGATGTTTTAAAATAAAACAAACTGGCAAGTGTTTCTTCATGATTTCTATATTGTGTTTTTAATTGCACCGTTTCATGCAAGACGTTTAAATAAATGTTACTTATGTAAACCTTTAATCCTACACTTAAGCGCTTTGCTTGTATCTTAATAGGTTCCGTCCTATTAGGCATTAGGCAGTTTTTATTGTCATTGTCTAAACAATCAAGTTATTTGTCTGAATTTGATCCTCACATATTCCTATAGGTTTGGTTTACTCTTTCATTGAAACAGCTACCTAAATTACAACACTAATATGTGACCCTTGACAACAAAAACAGTTTTTTTATAAGCTTTCTATTGATATATGGTTTGTTAGGACAATATTTGGCTAAGATATAACTATTTATAAAAAAATTCAAAACATTGAAAAAAATCACCTTTAAAGTTGTTAGAGGCGCTGTAACAGGCCGCTGCTAAGAAACATCTAATTTAATTCTAAGCTTTACATGAAATTCTAAGCTTTACATAGATACCAAACTTGAGTGGGTAATTCTCAAAAAGCGGCAGCAGCAAGTGAAGTTTGTAGGCGTGTTTTCGGCCATTTTTGTTAGCAATTTTGCTGCATCCACTCACAAAAATAAAGTTTTGATATATTTACGGTAGGAAATTTACAAAATATCTTCATGGAACATGATCCTTACTTAATGTCATAATGACTTTTGGCATAAAAGAAAAATCTATCATTTTGACCCATAACTACAAATGTTCCTGTGCTACTAAAGTCAAAATATTATGGTCAAAATGTACTTTATAACAAGAAAAACGTGAATAACTGCATACAGGCTCCTATATTATGCATACCTCACATGTTAGGTTGCAAGTTAGAGTATGTCTACTTACACTAAAGTAAATCTAAAATCACATTACATATAGATTTAACCTTAACATTGACCTAACAGGATGTAAAGCAGAATAGACATATCAGCAACACAGAACTTATCCAGTAAAAATAGCCAGTAGGTCCACTGACACACAGCGACACACAGAATAGTGACATATTATTAAAACAGTTACTGTAGCTTCAAAGGGGGTTTGGATAAATATTTTTATTTTTTGTGCTTGTAGGTTCAGGTTCAGGTATTTTGATGAAGCTATTGGCTTTCAAGGTCAGTGGAGATTCCAACTCCTGTTCTTTCTTTATTAGTCCTGCCCAGTACATACCAACAGCGTACACTACGACCTGATGTGAAAGGGAAATTCTTACATTTTTAAATCCTCCTAAATAGCTTCAAGAAACTTGTGCCAAATCTGTCAAAGAAGTCAGTAAATGTCAACACCAGCACAATGAAATGGATTCTGCTCTTTGGCAGTAAAGTGCTTATAGTCTTGCTGTAGGTTACAGGTGTGGTTTCGCTAGGTATGGTGTGTTTATTTTTAACCTTTACATATTAACATGGGTATATTTAAGAACACTCAAACTTCTCACATTTTGAGGAGGAAATCCTTGGCAAATCCAATCTAAATTTGGAAAATAATTGGTTTCTGTCTCTGAATATGTTCCTGCAGTTTCTTTTTGTGTAGTTCTTCAAGCATGCCTGGGTTTGAGTAAATAGTGCACAGGAGGCAAAAGAAAGTAAGTGTTTGAAATCCTATTTAAAAAAAACCCTGATGTAATGTTATTAAAAGATTAGCTTAACCTAGTTTCATCTGAACGGCCTCTTTGTTTGTCCATGTGTCCTGCAAACAAATACAGTAGCTTTTGGACAGAATCAGGAAATGTGGTCATTCTACCATGAATTAATCCAATATATTCACTAACTCTGTTTAGTTTGGATCTAACAGAACTGCAGATGAAATACTAAGTGTATCGTAAGAACAACCAAACTTGCTGTGAGATAGAATTAGGCCACATATGCAGAAATATATGTTGTGCAGCCAGTACACTCATTTGTTGTAGCATTTAGCTGGATTTTCAGATACATTTCCCCAACATTCCACCTGTTGCTAATACTAGCAAGTTGTCACACTTGAAAATCAACACAAAAGCTGCATTCACAGTTCAAAGCGTTTGGGTACATTGTAATTTAGTTGAATAATGTCAGAGAATGATCTGAACGGGCTGCTTTGAAGCTGCAGGGAGATGGAACCCAGCTTTTCTCCGCCCTGAAAACTCATTTTTAATAAAACGTTTGATAAACAGCCTGAGGGGTTTGTCTTAAGTACACATGATAAATGTGTGTCTTGAAACCAGAGGAGAAATAAATAGTTTACCTGTAGGTATGTCACTGCTGCTCAGAATATTCCCCGGATTTATCTACATAATAAATATCTTTCTGGTTTGGCAGAAAGGCACAAGAATTGTTAAAACAGATGTATGTCAACGACACAACATGACTGTACGTACACTAAGGCCGCAGCTTCTGCACAAAACAATCAAAACGAGTGTGAGGATTTTAAGGCAACATGACACTGACTACACACATTGAGATTAGACTGCACTCTTGTGGATACTAGTGGTAGTTCACTCAAAAAGAGCTTGATGTTTACTCATCCTCTTGTCAGGTGTCGGTTACTTTTTGGTTAGTAAAACAGTAAAGGAGATTTTTGGCTTCTAGAATAAAGTTACCCACATTTTGCATGGTTGAGGGTGAGAAAATAGATTTTTGAATAAAGAGCCAGATCAAACACTATTCTGTTTTAATTATTTAGGAATTAAATTAAGTATTAATTAAATATTGTTTTAATACATAACACAGAAACTCTTTTGTATAATTCTTTGTATAAATTTATTGAGAGCACAAACATTAATTGCATGCTTATTGCAAATTCAGGAATTGATCTCATTGGAAGTCTCATTGACCTTTCTGTCTTTCATTTTTCTGGTTGATTCATACTGCAGTCATGTGATTTCTAAATAGGTCCACCACATGGTGTCCACTTCCTCAGCTTTACAACAAAAAAAAATGCATGACTGTGACTTCACCCATTATTTACACCTTGCTATACCAGCAACAGAAGAATTCTCAAAATCGCACAAGCTTAATGAAAATGATTTATTTCTGTATATACAAAAACGGACAAGTTGTACTAATTTCATACTAGGTATATTATGAACATGGCAGATCAAATAAAAGACTTTGATAGTGGAATCATATGGAATTAAAACTACAAATTGTACATACACATTTATGATTCCAGTCCAACATTTTAGATTATACACAACCCTTTATTAATATTACTTTTCACTGTGGGATTATTGCTGACATTTAGTAACACTCCAGAGGATTACAAAACTGTTTTAAAAGATGATCCGACACTTTGGGATACCTTCATTTCCGATACTGCTGAAGATCACTGTATATATCTGACTGTACACCATAAAGCTCCTGTCAAATTATATTTCAAAATGCTTATGGTTAACATAATTATATAAATAGACACATACACAAATAATTTACATTTCAATTATTATTATTTTATATTATTTTTTGTATTAAATACTTTTTTTTACGAACACTGCTTCATTTGTAATTTACATTGTAGTTATAAAAAATAAATAAATGTATAGTAAAAAGAAGTGAAGTTGCGTAGCAAGCTGTTTACCTGATAAGGTGATTCCACTTCAGCCATTTTCGACCTCACTGATGACTGGTGAGTTGTAGCTTTGCCTTAAACATCAAATAATTTTTTTTTTACTTTGCAAATCATGAATTATATCTCTCCTACAAACATCATATACGTACTCGAACCGCAGCATCTGGTCTGTGGATGTGAACTGCTTGTCCTTTTCTGATAAGACACAAAACAGTAGACTGAGAGTGCAATGAGGAATGTGAGGAGGATGTCGCAGGTGATGATCCCAATAGCCGCTCCAATCTCCAGATGATAGCATGAACTACAGTCTGAGATCAGAAGACACACTGACAAATTACAATATGCAAAAAACAGACTAAACTGTATTTTAGAGATTTGTGCAGACAGAAATTATTACCTTGGTTCCCCTCAACAAAGACTGCTAATGAAACTAAAACAGGAAAAAATATTAGGAACTGCGTGTTCTCAAATCAATCAATATATAGAACATTTGAAAGGCTATTTATCCTTACTTGAATTACTTATTACTGCATTACTCATTACTTAAGTATACACAAATCATAAAGTATATGAAGTGTGAGGCTGACAATTATAGTTCTGCAATTCAAGTTTTTCACAATTCTCTGAAAGCAGTCACTGTCTTTTGATTTGATTTTTTATTTATTGCTATTACATTATGATTTACTTTCTTGAGTTTTGAACTATAATTTATTGGCCAAAATCATCACAAAAAAGTGTCCAGATACAGGAAGCCTTCACAGACGTATGGCAATAAAGAAAATGAATCATTGTAATGCTCATGTTTCTACCAAAGAAAGGAAAACATCAAATCTGTTAATTTTAAATAAAAAATAATAATTAAATAATATTTAAAAATGAAATGTGTGCATGTTTGTAGCTTACTCACCAAATAATCCACATACAGGGATAGCTAAGCACAGAATCCTTCCCATAATAAACACAAAAGGGAATTGCTCAGTTTCCTGGAAACAGCGTCTTGAAAGACTAAAACACACTGAATATCAAAGCAAATAATACGACATTGCCTGTAGGGAAATAACACTATGATGATGACTTATCAACATCCATCAAAACAGAACTCAAAGATGAGGGAGGAGTTTATCTGGTTATCTCTCTCTCTCTCTCTCTCTCTCTCTCTCTCTCTCTCTCTCGCTCTCTCTCGCTCTCTCTCTGTGTGTGTGTCTGACACATTTCAAACCTTACTAAATCACAATTAGATTTGATAACTACAAAAAGTGTGTTTTCATGAAAACAAAAAATTGTCATTGTAATTTATACTTGTACTTACAGGTAATTTGGGTCACAGGTACTGAAGCTTTTTGCATTTGTGTCTTTCTTATCAATGTAGTTTCATTTCCTCATAATTTAGGTGTATAAGACCAAGAGGCCAGTGAGAGGAACTTGTTTGGGTTGTGGTTAAAGGCCTTGCAGCACAGGATGTGACTAATGCCATAAACTCTGTCTTGTTACTGCATGCCTTAGAACTTCGGACCTTAATAAGTATTATTATACCTTGTTTTTAACAAATAATTGAATACATAATTGGCAGTTTTTTAATGCACATCCACACACTGGGGCTACAGAAGTGTGACATTGCATGGCATGGCATAAAAGAAAAATTTTATAATTTTATATTTTATTATATATATTTTTTTAAAATACAAAAAAAAAATTCTACCTCTATTTTTCCCTTTCCTAATGTTCTCTATATACTTGCTTATACTATCTTGACGTTGTATTTGAAACTTTGTATTACTAGCACTTCTCGGAATATTGCTTACTTAGACGAATCGCTTGCTGTTTTCCTCAATTGTAAGTCGCTTTGGATGAAAGCGTCTGCCAAATGAATAAATGTAAATGTAAATGAAATATACACTACCATTCAAAGGTTAAGGGTCACTTCACATAAACGTTTCTCATGATCCTAAAAATATCTTGTTCTGAAGGTGCATGAGTGAAAATATAATTGTGTCAACATAAAAATTATTTTCATTATAAAACAAAAAAAAAATACTTGAAAAATGATGACCAAATATGTTTTATACTTTTAATACTGGGGTTTTTTGTCACAATGTAAAGTCCATAGTTATTTTTAATGTAATTTACTTATATGTAATAAATACATAAAATACAAAATACCAGAACCAGAAGTAGGAGGTTCATCTAAAATATATAATATACAAACATACAGGACATTTTCAAGTTCTACAGAACAAAACGTGTAGATTCTGTGTGAATCTGTATATAACTGAAGAAGTCATTTATGTGGTAAAAATCCCCTTGTATGGAATCTTATTTTTTGTCCTTCTTCTTTTTAAGTAAAGAGTCACAGTCTGGTGCTTGTTTTAAAATTTGCAGGTGATTCCAATGCACACTCACTATACACTCATTGGTTACAATAACAACATAACAAAATAATACGCAGACATGTACAAAGACACAAACGCAGCAATAAAAGACTAGTTTTGTTATTGACTTTTGTCTTTACCAACATTTTGTTGCCTAAATACAATAAGCACATACAAGAAATTAGGCAGATCAGCAGAAACGGCCTCTCCTTGTGGTCAGTTATCAGCTAAGAGGAGATGTGACTGGAACCGTTCAAGATCATTAGATAACACAAATGTCAAACTACATACACATGTCTGTATATTCAGTGGGTGACACGGGAGAGTCTAATGCATTTTCAAAGCCGGAGGGAGGCCCACTTCAAAATCTAAAGGATTTCTGTCTTTTATCCATTTTATGGCCTCTGACAGCTATACAAATTTCATACATAAATATAATAAGATTTTCTGCATCTATGGTTTAATATTATAAAATATGTCCCCAACTAAAGTCCGTCTAGTGAATTTCAGTCATTTCCAGCACTGCACTAATCACATGCAATATAGAAACTTAAAGCCATTTTTGTATTATATTAGGCAAAAATGTATTAATAACTTGTGCTAAAAGGACAAGGCAGATTAAGATTAAATTATAGACTTCCTTATCTAATCATTTTTGCAACTGTGTGAAATAAGGGGTCTGTACAGGATCTTATTGTGACAATGCATTACAGCATTTTTATTTTTTAACAAAAGTAGGAAAACAGAGGTTTCTTATAATCTCAAAACAAAAAGAGTTTCACAGTTACATCAGAATAAACAGATTAAAGTTACCCACTAGATGGCATAGTTTTGTATTCATTTATTACTGTTAAGACATTGAATGATTTGCAAGTTCCATGCTATAATATAATACTATCAACTTAATAAACAGTTAAATAAAAATCTGCCTGTTTTTTAATGACAAACATTGCATATAACACTGTCTCTTATGTACATGACATATTATATAAACCTATAACATGTTTATTGACATCATGTCAGAATAAATCTTATTGAATCGTGTTAATCCTCCAAAGATCTTCATGATTTGCAGTTAGCTCTGACATTCATGTAGACTTCATCAGCTATAGAAACACACAAACATGTGCATGTTACATTTTCTCTGGCTATTTCACAATTGCTATATTAGACAATTGTTTGTGTATACATCACATCTTACCGTTTTCCTTCTTTTGTCTGCGCTTGCTGGCATACCAGTATGTGGTACTAACAACCAGGACCGTCAGGACAACATCAGCAAATATAATACCTGCTATAGTGCCAGGGCTTATTCCATAGCATGAGCCGCTGTCTGTGGAAAAGATTTAGCAGTTTAGGTATGTGATGTACCCAGTTTATCAGTAAACAGAAGTCAAATGTGATTGAATTGGCAAATTTGATTAACTTTATATAACTGATAAAACCTGTTAAACTTCTAGTTTAAGAAATTCTTACCTTCTGTAGCACTGGCCACAGCTTACATAAAACACAAAAGGAAAATATATAAGGTAATACTCTTACAGTGATATAAAATGTTTTAAAAAATGATCTCTGAAATCTACTTTACACCACAAAAGAACAGTAAAATGTAATCACAGTTAATAATTCTAGTTCCTGTCAAAAAAAATCATGTATTGACCTGAAAACACCAGAGAATGGTGCCATGCAGCACAATCACACATACACAACCACACAAAGATGAGGAAACCAATACGTTTTTCAATCTGCTGTCAGTTATCATGCATGTGCACACAATAATCAACAGGATATTGCTGCAAAACACGCATTTGCTTAGTGGTCTCAAACAAGCAGAGGGGCAAGGAAGAGAGGTGGAAAAAAAAGTCTCACCTAACAGCAAAACGAACAAAACAGCAAGAGGACCTTTCATTGTCATTTCCTGTGTATTGGCGTGCCCTTTTGTTTTACCTAACAGAACAGAAACTGAAGGCATATGCATTTATTGTATTGACGTATAACAATATATTTTTGCACTATCATTTGGTTAACTTAGCTGTTAACGTTAACGATATGCAATTGTTTATAGAAAAGCACGTGCAATAAGTTCATATTCATGAAATGAAACATACACTTTCTTTCATTTATTAGAACAGTATTAAGATTTAATAATGTCAGTCATTTCGTTCCCATTTACGATAAAACTGTGTAAATAAAATGTAACTTCGACCCAACAATCTGTGATGATGCAGATATATTAGACTGAATAAAGCTTAAATCATCTTTAAATACTGAACACGAAATATCAAACACTAGGCTAAAATAGTCAAACGTGAAGACTGTGTGAGGCAAGTGTTTGAAGCCAGCTTAAACGCCAGAAACAACTTCAAAATAAAAACACACTATTGCGTGACTGTGTTGACTCATACTACTTGAAGTCACACTTTTAACGTTATTTTAGCTTTTAAAAACAACGAAGAGTACAGCACTTACTGGTGGAGAGACGAGCAGCGATTCATGTCACGACCGTCATTCGTTTCTTAACCGTCTCTGCCCACAAGTCTTTTCCTAATGAGTTACGTTACTTGAGTTGGTGTAGCATAGCCTACTTGAGTTTCATTTTCCGACAGACCCCAACAAATATTTATTATATTATATAATTTTATTAGAAATAGAAAAATGTTGTATTACTTTTGAATAGCCTAATCATATAACTGTAAACGGGAAAGAAAAGTTAAACAGTTCAGTGTGTATTATACAGTGTCTATTTTGTGAGTAATTGTTTCTCTTTTATGAGAAGCTAAAGACAATTTCCACAGTGGACAATACAGTTTAAACTAACATTTTGAGTTTTTTTCATGATGATGGCCTTAATCTGCCCCAATAACAGCTGGAAATCACTGGTAAAGTGAAATTATAAAAAAGCACAAGTTCATTGCAAAATGAGAACAGAAAAAACAGAGAAACAAAACAACGAAACTGAAGTAAATACATGGTTCCTTGTAATTTACATCATCTCTGAAATATAACAGTGTGCTAAGCATTGATTTTTTATATTAACTACATACTCATGTCATTTAAGTTGATCTACAGAATACAAGTATCGTTCATCTTTATTTCAACAGGAAACCTTTTAATAAATGTTGATTTTTTTTTTTTACTTTGTGCAGAACGACAAAGCCTTGTAGTTTGCATTTGATTTCTTGTCCTTTAACACTAGACAAAATTTAGTCCGGGACACCATTAAAACATATGGCAATTATGAAAATATACATTTTTTTATTTTATTTTTAACACTTTAGTTCCAAAATGAGAAAGTAAAGGGTAGAGGAAACAATACACAGTCACACTCTCGGAGACAGAACCTGAAGACTAGTTCAGGCTCGACCCAACAACCCAACACAACATAGCTAACATAAAAAAACATTTAGGTTAAACAAAGTTAACTATAAAATACACTATTATTAATAATAAAAGAAAAAAGTAGTGATTTGCTCTCAGAAAAACATTAATTTCCCCCTTTATACTGCTACTGGCTTGACAGCCTTGCCACAATGACAGAGTGCTGATAAATAACTGTGGTCGCAGTGGAAATTTTTCAGCATATTGAAAGATATTTCCAAAAGATTATTAATTCTCTAATAACACTAACCTGTTGTATGAACAATCTACATTTATTGCAGCGTATCTGTGGTCATACAAATAATGAGCAAATGTGATTTTAAAAATGTAAAAAGTCAAACAACACAAAATACATTCAGTTTCATAATACATACTTTCATAACGTAAAAATATCCGAAAACTTTTTTCTAACTGAACGGAACAGGTAAAGGTGCCAACATTATGTAAATGCCAAATAAAAAAAATCAAATATCCTACTGCAAGTCATCCTGTTAACTATGAATATGTTGGACTTTCTATAGCAGATTCATTAGTCTATATTATCACTCTCAAATGTATTATTAGAGCTCAGTTTCAGACCTTCGTCTTTTTCTTGATGGGCTACATGAAGGAGATTGGTCTGTAGTGTCTGAGGCACATTTTTTAAGAGAGGGCCTGGGACCGTCAGAGACAGCTGCATGCTTCATATAATGTTGGACCAGATCTTTTTCAGGAAGAACTTGTCCACAAGTCACACATTCATGAAGCTCACCCTCCAACATATCCACTCCACTGTCTTCATCACCGATCTCCACTTCGATATCTTCATCCACTTGCACCTCTACATCACACGTGTTTCCCTCTTGCAGGGTTTCTTTGCAAAGTTTCTCATCTTTACTGGAATTTTTGAGCTGACCTTTGTCAAAAGCAATTTCTGAAAAACCAGAGACAAGACTACATGTTACTGAAGACTGAAGCGTTTGCTTCTCTGCTAAAAGGTCAGTACCTTTTGCTTCTGCCATTACAGGTGAAGAGTCACAATCCTTAACACTCCCACATTTTTCATCACTTATCAGTGCATTGGGTTCGTTTTTGAAACTTTTATCATCCGCCTCCAATTGTGAAGTAACATTCAGTCCCTGGTTTAGTACAACCACATCTGTCACCTGTTCAGAATTCTTATCTTCCAAAATGGTCCACTTCTTTCTAGAGGTGCCCTCATCGCCTTCCATTGGTATCAGTATATTTGCAGAAATGCTGGTTCCACTCTGTCCTGCAATGTCCATCTGTGCATCTTTACAAATAACAGGATTGGGTGGGACCACCGGCATAGATATAATACATGGAGTAGGAGATGGTGCTTTTAAGACTAGAGGCGAAGGTAAAACGTTTTGGGAGATTTTGGTAAGATCTGAGGTAGGTAAGGACTGTGAAGAAGAAACTGGCAAAAGCATGACTAAGGGAATGCCTGGATGAGAGTCTTTAGGTAAAGTAAACTTCCACACACCATCAGTAGGCTGTTTTTGGTCACCCAACGAGATCACATGGGCCACCTTGTTATGTGTCAATGTGATGAGGTTTGAGTCCTGAGCAACAGTTTGCAAGACAACGTTTGGTTTCGATTTTTGTGAAGAGGAGATTTTTTTCAGTTTAGGTTTCTTTGCTGTAGGCTGTAAAGAGAAGTGTTGATTACCATAAAATTACTGAGAAATAAAAGGTAACTGAAACAAATATGTTTTTTATCAAAGGGACAGTTCACCAGTAAACCTGTATGAACAATGGTAACCACATTGGCCCTCATTGACTTCCATTATATTGGTGCTAAATCACAGAGACATTCTTCAAAATATCTTCTGTTGTGTTCCACAGAGGAAAGCGTCATATACAGTGTTTGAACAATATGAGGGTGAATAAATTATGACAGAATTTGAATATTTAGATTTTAAGCAAACTGTCCCTTTTACTATTACTAAACATGTGGATGTATAAATATAGCCTACACACAGTTTTGGCCAAAGGTGATGTTCTACTTTAGACAATTGACATATTTAATCTCTATGCTTTATTTTCATTCAAAATTATTCTCAAAATGCATTAAATGCATGCTAAATGTTGCATAGTTTTGTTTGGAGTCTAAATTAAGGCAAAAAATGACAACACTTATCAAGTCAAGGCCCAGGAGAACAGCTACAAAAATATTTCCTGTCAACTTTTTTGTATATTTAAATAAAACCTATATTCACTAGCATGCTATAGTTTGTCTTTTGACAAATAAGCGTTTAGTGTGTGTACCCCACACCTCATACTTTGAATGTCCCCTCATTTTGAATTAAATGATCAGAGCAAATAATACGCTCCATTGGACATCACTTTTGGCCACTATTGTATATATACCATATATGTAATTTCAGGTGTTTCACATGAAGAAAAAAATTATCAGTCAGTGTCAACAAATGGCACTTACCACTGGTGGAGGCACCAGTCCACACGTTTTAAGGTGGCTGTCATAACCCTGTTGATGTGGAAACCCCAAGCCACAGTCTTTACAGAGACAAGGCCGCTGTGCTGCATGTCCTCCCATATGTGACATAAGCATGAGGGATGAGCGGAAACCCATTCCACATTCAGAACATTTCAGGACCCTCTGGTGCGAGCTCCCGTGCTTCTTTAATTCCTCCACGCTTGCGCACACCTGGCCACACTCCATGCATCTGATCTCATCCGTCTTTGAAGACAAGGCCTCCTGATGACCCCAGCATCCTGTGTCCTTCTTATGCTTGTCAAAGTCCTCTGAACTCTGAAAGAAAACCAAACAGGCCATGCACTGAACGTGCTCTGGCTTACACTCGTGATTGCGATACAGAGAGGATAGGCGAAAATGCCGTTTGCACTTTAGACACGTATACGGCAAGACGCCCGAGTGGGAGAAGCTGTGGCGCAACAGGGAACCTTTACTGGAGTACGTTCGGTCGCACTCTGAGCAGGAGAAGACGCCTCTGCTGTGCCATTCCAAGTGCCGAAGAAGGGCCTTGTGCTTCCGAAAACTAGAGCCACATTTGAGACACATATGTCTTTTTGCCTGTTGCCTGTGTTTTTCCACGTGATCCTCACACACCTCTAGATCGGTGAAAATCTGCTTGCAAAAATCACACTGATAGAACTCGTCCTCAAAATGGTTCATGTCCAAATGCTTCTGGAGTTGTTCCTCCGTCTCAAAGATGGCAGAGCAAACCTTACAGTGGATGGAGGCCTTTTGCGAGTGGGAACGGAGGTGTGCGCGGTAGTTTACTAACTGGCAGAACTGCTTGCTGCATTCATCACAGCGGTAGGGCCGGACACCCGTGTGCATATTTAAGTGTTCTCGAAGTAAGAACAGAGAGGAAAAGGTAACGTCACACACATGACAGTAATTCTCTCTATTCTCTCCACATCCAGTCGTCTCTGAAAACGAAGAGGGAAAATGTATCAATGGCAGATAAAGAAAAAATAAAAGCTCACAAGCTATTCAGAATAACTTATTTAAGGGTTTTATCTATATAATACCTGAAGAAGAAATATCATCATCCCCTTCTCTTTCTTCCTCCTCATCCTCCTCCTCTTCTTCATCATCATCATCCTCGTCATCATCACTCAAAACAAATTCTGCATCCTCATCTGTCTTTTCTTCACCAGACATACGATCATCTATCTGAAGACTGTCTGTTTCCTCACTGACTTCAGAACTTTGGTCCTTTTCACTTGTACTCTGTTCCTCTTCTCTCCATTGCTCTTCGTCGCTGTTTCTCCGCTCTGCCAACTCTCTTCTTTCTCTTATCTTCCACTTACTGACAATGGATTTCTCCCTCTCATCTGTGGTGACCGCTGATGAACTGTCTTCAGGTTTTTCAGCAATAATTGTAGAGGTCTGTTTAATTGTAGAGGAATATTGATGGTCCTGAAGAACGCTATTTTCAGCAGATCCAATGCTGGCATCCTTGTGGCTGATTGAAGTTCCAGGTATCGACTTCTCAAGGCCATTCTGTGTTGGCAGAAATGTCTCCTTCACACTCAGTGGCTCGCAGAGAGGGAAATCCCAGCTTGAAAAGCCCAACTCTGTCAGCTGAATATCAAGAGTGAACTCTGAAGACATAGCAGCTTAAAAACAAACACATATAAACACTGTAAGTATTGGCTCGTGCACAAACAGCGTGCTCTGGACTAACGTTTGGCTGTAGCTTCTAATATCGTTAAATATTTCAAGCCTCCACCTGAGTTTAGATTTGTCTAAACATGCTGCTCACTGAACTCAGTTGAATTGAGATCAAGCATACAAAAACGCCGTCACACTATAAAGGTCTACCTTGACATGCACGTCGTAAGGTTCAGTGATATCTTAGCTTATAAAATAGCAGCTTTTGGTTTATCAACCTAAATACTATAATAAAGGGAGTAAGCAGATTACCTAGCAGCCGTCGACGCGCATTCCAGCACCTTCGCTTCAGGGTGTACTGTTCACTACAACAATGAAGCTGTAACCATATAGTTATTTTGTAACTGATCAACTACCATCTCTCGCGATATTAAGCTAAAGGTAAGTGTGGTTGTACCATCAACGAAAAATGATTTTTATTACGAGCGACTAATAGAAAACACAAATTAGGTTGCATGGGGACATAACATCAATGTATTGAAATGTGACACAGTCCCGTCTGATCTTTCCGGTATCGATGTGTGACGAGAATGCGCGACTGAATGTACTGCCACCTGTAGGAGGGGAGAGGTGGCACATTAGCAATGAATAAACACAATAACTGGTCTGGCATAACCTTATTCATTTTCCATGTCATTTTTGCGCAACATTTATCTCTTTTTGAGGTAAAATGTGACATCGGGACGTACACGTGTCAGTCACGTTAAAAAATAATTCACGTTCAGTGGGTTTATTGTGAAAAAACGTTTAGGCTATAGCGGCTACCATTTTGGTAAATTATACAAAAGTTCAAAAGTAAGTTCTTTGGATTTCGGCTATCGGATTGGATCAAAATTTTAAAATAGGTTGTGAACTATTTGACCTTAAACGGATTCTTAATTCGGGTTAGGTCAAAAATTCCAATCTAGTCAATCTGTGTTGTTCAAAAAATGCTAAAGTAATCCCAGAAGGGCACACTTCAGGAACAAGAAATCTTAATTATATTAGTAAGGAATAATAATTTCTATCAAATTATATACACATATTATAATTTTGTATTACTTTAACTGCTATAATGAGTATTTTAAAGTATTGGTGTACAAAACCTTCCAGTCAATAAAAAAGTGCCTATAAATAATCCTGTATGATTGAGAACACATGTTCCAATGTATTTATTTGTTGTGGGTCAGATGAATGGTCTGAATGTAAAAATGAAACAGGAAAAATGTTAAAATGAATGAAGGGGATGTTTGTATTGTTTTATTGTCTTTGAAGTAAAAACACTTAATGACCCCACATTGACCCTCCTAGCTACTGTTTTTTATATAGCTAATAGCCCACATTGTTATATGGGATCCAATTTAGAGAATTTGTAATCCAGGTTTGGTAATCTGAAAGTGTATCTTGATCGGGGTGATCCAATCCAATTTTACTTTTGAGAAAATGGCACAAAGGTAAGATGGATTTCCTGATACTAGATAGCAATACATGGGATTTCCAAATCCATGATTATTTCTTAATGATTAAACTTTTGAAAAACTGGTCCCAAGGCTACTTCCTTTCCAATGTGTTGAAGGGACAGTTGAGTAACAAGACAGATGTCAACAATTCTGCCTGGTATTTATTTTCCCTAGGAAGTCAATGGGGGTTGAGATCTGTTTGGTTACTCACATTCTTCCAAATATCTTCCTTTGTGTTTTGCAGAACAAAGAAATGTATATAGGTTTGAAATGACAGGAGGATGAGTAAATGATGACAGAATTTTCATTTTTGGGTGAACTATCCCTTTAAATCTGTGCGCACTGTTGTCTTTAAATAGTACATCGTGAAATAAATAGGCCTATTCTTAATGTTAATGAGATTTTTTTATACTTTTCAATGTGCATTTTAACAATACCCAAAATAGTAATTAATTAAAAACAGGAAGAAATGCTAAAAAAATGATCTGTGGTTACAACCACCCGTGGCTAAATTAATTTGTCCCACATTTAACTTACTATAACACCAAATTTCATAGTCATTTTATCACAAGGAAAATGTTTTATGACTGCCCTGTAAATGGAAATAAATAAAACCAGTCAGCAAATCAGAATACATTTAAAACTTTTCAATTACTTAGACAAGTAAAACATTTTAACTTAAGAAGTGTCTCACTTGTGGGGAACATTAAAGTCCCAGTGAAATCAAAAATTACAATTCCTATTTTTCCATTAAAAATATTACAGTGTTTATTGGCAATAGCAATATGGGTCATTCTCTTTTTAAAATTCATGTGCCCTCATAATCTTCAGTTAAAATCTGAAAACGCATTTCCGCCCTGGAGTGACTATCGATCTCAAATTACGCAAATTAGACAGATTGGGCGGAGCATCCGATAACTCCTCCCTTCAGCTGTCACGTCAGCTGCCAGTTCCATTTCAAAATGTAATGTCTGTTTTTATACATTCAATCAATTTGCATGAATTTGAAATTCTGTTACACTCGGAAATGCGTCAGAATACGGAAGAAAAAAAAAGCTCGCACCTTCCGGTTCACAGGGACTTTCAAGTCAAATATCATGTTACACTATAATGTTACTATAGAGAAAACTGAACATTTTGAATCAAATTTAGTCAGAGTTCATGAGAATACAACCATTTAGTAAAATTTTTACCCACCATTGTACACACTTCTGAAAATAATGTAAAAACAATAAAACACATTATATTCATAAAAATCTTCCAAAAAAGAAAATGAAAAAGCCTTCAAACAATATATATTAAGGCTTTTCCTTGGGTTTCTGTTGATGGTATTAGTTACAACATGGTTATCCTAGAGATGTGAATTCAGGTATAAATCCTTTTTGCTAACCATGCGAAAGCTATGTACAGACATCATGAGACAGCCAAACATTGGGTTTCCAGTTTTCATAAACACGTTCATACAGTATTAAACCATAATCTCACACATTCGAACAATACTACTGTATGTTGCAATTCTTTAAATCTAAGGCAAACCCTGACCCCAGCTACTTTTCTATACACAAACTCTTTAAAAAATCTTGAATCCCTCTTCAACCCTTACAATTTTCCTATTCTAAATTATCTCTTTCCAGCTGGCTTTTCTTCTTTTCCATGGCTTTGTTGATGAGCCTTCAGATTACTTTCTCTGCCAAAGCTTTTTCCACATGTGGGGCAGGTGTGCCGGCCAGCGCGGTGGGCTCTAGCCAGGTGGGCTTCTAGCTGCTCAGGTCGGTTAAAACTTTCTTCACATTCTCCACAAGGATGAGGCTTTCTCTGCGTGTGCTTTTCTTTCTTATGTGCCCGGAGCTGTGCCAGGGAAGGGAAAGAGAGGTCACACTCAGAGCAAGGGATCTGCCGAGATGGGTCTGGAACATCTTCTTTTTTCTTTTCATTATTTTCATCATTTTCATCTTCTGCCTTGGGCTCTTGGGGACATTTAATTAGGCGTCCTCGTCGTCCTCCCATCTTTCCCTTTGCCTCAGCTGAAGTTGCGGAAGCATCTTCTGAATCGTTGGCCTCCTCAGGCTCGTCCGCCTCATCCTCCTTCTTCTTTCTCTTTATTTTCTTTTCTCCGGCAACTGCACTATCAGCCTTTGGGGGTCTCCCTCGACGTTTAACAGGGGTGCCACCATTGCAGTGACGTTCGCCTGCATGGTTCTCCTGATGCTGCAGTAGCTCTGCCTCTTCTTCAAAACCCTTACCACATTTGCCACATCGATAGGTCTTGGTAGGGTCATCTGCATCCTCTCCCTCCAAGTGCACAGGGTGCTGGGCCAAACGATGGTTACGCAAAAGTCCTGGACTTCGAAACGTCTCGTTGCATTCTTTGCATGCAAACTGGCGTTCAGGACATACCTGCCTTCGATGTGTTGTCAACTGGGAAAGGAAACAAAGTGAAACACATGATAAAATGACGAACAATGTAGCTACAACTGCATTCGAACAGTGAAGTAAACACAATTATAAACAATTCCACACATGTCATTTCTTACATTCTTAAACTATTAAAGCATGTCTATGGCATTTTATGGGAAATGTAAAATAAAAATCTAATTCAGGTAAAACTCCTCTCACCTCTGAGAATGTACGAAAGCTTTCTTGGCAGTGTGCACATTTGAAGGGCTTGTCTTCCTTATTGTGGGTTGACTGATGCTGTGTCAGCTCTTCAGAGGAGGGGAAGGTGCGGTCACACACATAGCAAGTGAACAGAGTATCACACTGTTGATACAGAAGACAAGAGATATCTCAATATGCATAGCTTTCATTGAATAATAGAATAGGAGTGGGAAATAAATCGGTATCGTTGTCCTTCTCTGTGCGATTCGAGAATCGATACACTGGCACCAAATATCAATATTTTAAATAGGCTCATTATTTAAAAAAGATGCACTAAATAGATTTCCAAGCACTATTACATCATGGCTCCAATGGGTGGCACTTGACGCATAAATGAGGGAAACGTGAACAAATGTTATCTAGTCTGAGAAAGCAGAGAGTGCGCTGAAAACAATAGATGTTTCATGCATATTTGAGGATGAAAAGTAATGTGCTTAGGTTTAATGCAAGTTGCTGCACTGAAATGTTTTCAAGTTTATTTTATTTAATCTGGTTAACACTAAGTTACCAGGTTGAAGTATGAGGCTGTTAAAGGTTTATACAATTTTCGATGGAGTTAAATGTGTCAGTTTACACAGAAAAGCTCTTAATTTAAGCATAAAAATTGTTACATTTACTTGAAATGTTATTCATGTTGATAATATGTACATAATGTACCTACTGAAAAAACATTTGGCACTTAAATAAAGAGACAAATATTGCACTCAAACTTTTCGTTTTTTTCATAGCTAGGCAGATATCGTGATGTATCATCATAGGATTGTCAAGCAATATATCGATGATCACAGAATCGGTGCATCGTGATATTATCGGCATCGTGAGCCATGTATAGCGATTGAATCGTATCGTGAGGTACCCTGTGAATCCCACCCCTATAATAGAATAACAATAACCTATAGCAAATATAAGTATTAGATTACAGGTCATTTTTTAAATAATTCTTAGTTTGTTATTACCCTGTTCACTCAAAAGTATACTAAAAGTACAAGTTTAAAAGTTTGTTTATATTAGCAAATTTGATTAAAGAAACCATTATTGTTTATCATAGCAGAAGACTAGAGCACAAGTAGTGGAGAAAGTTGAAGATTTCTTAATGATAACCTGCTGCAGTTGTTGTTTGTACTCTTCCCGATGGCTCTTCTTCATGTGCCTTTCCTTGGCTTTTGAGTTGCAGAAGGTGATAAAACATTGGAAACACTGCAGGCTTTCATGCTGGTCTAAATACAGAGAGAGATGAGGACAAATTCACAACACAGATAGGTTCTCATCTTACTTTACAGGTAAAGCTTACATTAACCAAAACACTTATGGACAATTGAGGATAATGCTTTTCACCATTTTGATCACAAAACATTGGGGCATCATTTATATTGGGTTTTAATCATTTGTCGTGAGACTCACATGACTGAATGACAGGCGCTGGTTGAGGTTCCTGAATGATAATGGTAGTGTATGTTTCCTCTGTCTTCACAGTGGCCAGTTCAGCAGGGGCTGCAGCCTCTCCACCTCCCATTATCATTTCTTCCATCTTCAATACATCAGCGTCCATTTTGAGGACTTAAGGATTCAATGTACACCTGTTGTGTCTACTGTAAAAGAGTTGACAGGCAGTCATTAGATAAAAAATGACTGATCGATACAACTCGAAATAGGCATCGGTCACACAAACTAAATAAATATAATGATGGTACAAATAAACTCTTTCTACAATTAAAAACGTGCGTTTTGAATTTACAATTACATTTACACACTGCTGAGTAAGCAAGGTATGTGCACCTGAGACATAATATAGCGGACTATAAGATAACCTATATTTACCTTCCATTGTTAGACATATTTCTAAATTCACACCCCCAAAGCCTAAAGTGTTTATATAATTAAACTACGGGTTAGAGTCAAAAACATTGTTAGGAAACAAATGAGTTTTCAAACGTGCGTTTTAGAGCCGCCTACCGTTTGTTTGTATTAACTGAGCTAAGCTAAATGCTAACGAGGCCTGCTGGGCCCACGAGCTGCTGTACACCAATTCAACGCTGTGTAGCTTACAAGCTAACTCATCCCGTCATTTATTGACCCACTCTATTAAAACAATATTAATACTACCCGTCAAAACAAGCCTCCAGCAATTTTAATAGTTACTACACGTGCCAACCGGGAGAGCTCGAGGTTAAACTTGCACACTATTAAGTTGGCTGACCAAAGCCTCTTTAGACAAAGACGAAAAATAAAGGTAACGTTCCTGTTTTTAAGGTCAAATAAAACTATGACTAAAAAGAGTTGAACTTGACAGAATTCTTACCTTTGTGGGAATAGCCTTTCTTTTCTGGTGGGAAATAAGCACACATACAAAAATAAAGGGGGCGCAAACGCGTACTCGGTGAATGACCCGCTCTGAGCCAATACAACTGAAAAAACCTGCATCACGTGCCAACGGTCCGCTGCCTGTACTTTCCATTCTGTTCCTAGAGAAGCAAGTAGAGGTACTGAGATGCCCTGTCTGACATGCAACATGTTTATATATATATATATATATATATATATATATATATATATATATATTAAAACAAGGTACATATGTAAATTAGATAGATATAAAATAATTGTACTATAATTGCATAGACTGCATATAAAAGTTAAGCATTTGGTCATTGCAAAAAGACTTGGGCCTTATTGTAAAAGCTTTTATTGAATACATATAATTTTAAGGTGCATTTCACATTCTGAACAGGAAACAATGCTTAGAATATCTTATTCTACAGTATCCAGGTGGAATACAATACAATACATGTTGTTGTCAATATGAAATGAAAACACATTTTAAATATACATCCAAATATTTCATTGTTACATTTATGCAAACCTCCATAGGCGGGACACATATGAAAAGCCCAAAATTTGATTAAAAACACAATTTGTCTACATAGTGAGCCTTGCCGCACCGATGTCGAACGTATACATCAATAAATTAACTACCTTATAAAAACAAATAAGATGTAATTCATCCCATTTACCACAGACTGTAGGCCTCAGGAAGCATCCTGACTGTGAAACTTAAGAAAACAATTGTGGTTTTGCGAAATGCAAAGGAACACACAGCATTTGAGACATCGCACACGTGATGTTCGCTCACAGCCTCCAAATCTACACTTGGCCTCCTCGCTCTCAGCCAGTTGCTCCGGCCAGTGCCCAAAACCATCATAGCGTGTAACCGCATCAGGCAAAGCGGTCTCAAGGACTGGACAGGGTCTTGAGCTTGTATCTGGACCATGTCGTTTTGGAGCAGGAGGGCATGGGGGTGATGAGTCTTGGGCATCGACGCCAGTAGAGAGAATCAAAACTTTGGCCACCTCTAAACGAAATGCCATAAATGATAGCAAATCTGTAATGTGACTGTAATCTTGTTTATACTCTATCCATGAATTTACCAATACCAGATCAATTAGGTCCCAGAGAACAGACTGTGGCCAAGCGTTGACTGCTGAGCTTGTGCTGGGAGTACGATAAAGGCTCCTCAAGTCCCGGTTTAGATTTGCAGCTTTAATCGCTCGCTCGAAGCCGCTGACAAGAGATGTTGAGCGTGGCTTTTCCTTTGCCACTGCCGAAAGGATGAAGCCATGGTGACATCTGAATAGCTTGAGTTTTCCATCTGAGCTTACAAACTCGTCACCTATTTGCCCCCTTGCCCCGCCAACCTTGCCAGCGCTTTGCACACCTGCCTTTAAAAGATGCTCCAACATAGAAGGTGTGGACAGCTCTGGCTTGCAAAGAAACACCATCCCTTCGTTTCCGTCCTTGCCTCTGGAGACCATTTTTTCAACTATAGTTTCCCTATTGGAATCATCTATACTCAAGTTAAAGTCTACAACCAACCCTTCACTATTTACCACAACTGTGTGAAGTAATGAATGAGTTGGGTGTCTCTGAAAAGGAAGTGGGTACTGGTCAACTCCAAAGCTTCCATTTCGCTTTAGAGCCTGACAACCATTTTGTACTCGTCTAATCAACATCATTACATTCCACAAAGGGTCTGTCTTTGACCCAGAGACATTTCCGCAACTATGTGCCTCTTCGGTACTGTGTGGCTGGGAGAACATTTTGGACATTTCTTCAGTCTGATTATCACTATTTGTCTCCACAGAAAGTCCCCTAGTGCTGGCAATCCTCAGTGTGCGAGTGAGCTCACAGAATCTTAAAGCAGACATGGCATCAGAGATTAGAGGGACTCTGGTGAGGTCCTCCCAATAGAGCTTTGTGCTAGGAAACTGTTATTAGAAACAGGATAAAAGAAGGTTACACTTTCTTAGCAGTTATACATATTTAAAACATTAAAGAGATCGCTCACCCAAAAAAGAAAAATTCTGTCAATGTTTACTCATCCTATTGTCATTTCAAACCTATATGACCTTCTGTCGCAGAACACAACAGAGGATATTTTGAAGAATGTTGGTAGCCGAACAACGGCACTACCCATTCACTTCTAGTGCAAGTCAATGGGTACCGCCGTTGTTCGGTTACCAACATTCTTTAAAAAAATGACAGAACTATCGCTTAAATAATGAATGCCTACTTGTATTTGTCAAACTCACCTTGAGAGTTCCCATTGCAATGTGGATTCCTACATACTGCGCAACCTCTTTTTCTGTAACATGGTTTAGCAGTTTTGACATTTCTTGCGTGCAGACAGCAATTTCCGCCCATGTGTTCCAGCTAAAATACTGACTGAAGTAGTTAATGGGCTTCCAGTTTAGCCTTCTTCCTGCTTCTGTGTGGGCTGTTTGAGACGGACACACATTTCTAAAAAAAGAGAAAAGAAAATCATAAAACAATTATTGAAATATAAAAAAAATATAAATTATATAAAACATTATTTACTATACCTCAGGTCTGTTATGCTAGCAACACTCACCTTCTGCCACTAGGACCACATCCCTCTACTCCATTTGGATGTACTGTAGCATTATTCTGTATACCATGGTAACAGGACATCAGAATGGTTTCAGCTTCTGGCTCAGAATGGACAATATCAGAATCACCAGCATCTGAATTCTGAAAGAGGAATTCTAAAAATCCTTGGGTGCTTTGCTGCTCGCCACTAACATCACCTACATAAACACAATAAAAAACATGTAAAGCACAAAGGACAGACCACATATGTTATCCTTGCTTTTCTTTTATTTACCATCTTCAGAGCTTGTGTACACATGTGGCGTTTCCATTTGTACTGATCCCATTTCATCACATTCCTCTATTCCAGATGAAACCTCTGTGTGGTATGAACAGGGCCAATTAATTATGACATTCAATATAGAAAATATTTGTAATAAATTGTGATTTAAATATGACATAATCCAAATATATTTCTCTAACCTTCCAGCCCCTCTAGTTCCAAGCACTTCTGAACTGTATGAGGCGGCTCCACCAGATGTTCTCTCTCTTCCTCTTTAACAGGATAAAAAATACACTGCTTGCTGTAAGACTGCAGGGGAACTACATGGTCAATCGTCTTATCTGCAAGAAAAACAAAGTATTTAATGCCACATTCTTTTAAATCAGATGATGCAATGACGCACTATTTAGTAAAATTTGATTGGTTTGGTAAGCGATGGGGTTCACCCAAAAATAAAAGTTCTGTCATCATTTACTAACCCTCTTGTCATTTTAAACCTGTATGACTTTCTTTCTTCCACAGAACACAAAAGAAGATATTTTGAAGCAAGATGTTAACTGGCTGCATTCACTTGCATTAGTTTTGTGTCCATACAATAGAAGTGAATGGGTGGCAGTGCTGTTTGGTTACCAACTTACTTCAAAATATCTTCTTTTGTGTTCTGCAGAAGAAAGAAAGTCATGTAGGTTTGAAATTAAAAGAGAGTGAGTAAATGATGACTACCCCTTTAATACTGCTAGCACACAGAGTCAGACATTTTAATTAATAATAATTATATGAATGATTAATAATGAATAATAATAATTTGGTTAAAACCAACCTTGGCATGAAACATGGTGGATATTAGAGGATTGGTGAGCCTGAAATATAACAGGCTCATTCACAGACAAGCGCTCCTCTGTTTTTACCAAAAACATTTGGACTCCACGCATCAAACAAGCAGGCTGATTTGAAGAACGTTCTTCTAACTTCACATCTGCAGCGGAATTAGCCTTGAATGACAATGCAAAGTATTTCCTCAGTTAATCTAAAACATTTAATAAAATGATGGCAAATAAATCAATGATAAATTCAAGTAATATATTTACATTAAATTAATAAATAATTCAATTTTTTGCACGACTACAGACAATATAGGACACGTGTCTAGCTTGAAGTTAACTTTCATTTGTGTTTGTTTATCGGTCTATATAATATAACGATTTATATTATATTCATTGTATAAAGTAATCTTCTCTACAGGGACTCTTTGCGGAGGTCCCCTGGAAGTTAAGTTTGGGCCACATAACGTTTATGTTGTGAAATCGTCTATAAATGAATAAGGCTGCCAATACTAACTATATAAATAAATATTTTAAATAAATAAATATTTAGACAAAGAACTGTGAAAAAAGAAAATAAATTGCTGTGTGAAAAGCATACAGAAGCAGTTACCTGTTTCCTCTGACTCTGGCTGTTAGGATGTTCCACATTTCTCTCACAAGCCGTCAAGAATTTTTCCAGTATGATTCCAGGAGACCGGTCATCTCTAGCCAGCTCTGTAGATTTCTCAATAAATGAACCATCTTGGGAATTTATCACCTCCGTTACACTTGTGGTAACAGAGTCCAACTCAAAAACGACCTGATCTTCAGGACTCTCCTCAGAAGATGACAGTACACAAGTTTCAGTTGTGTTACCTCCATTCTTGTCCGTCTCTTTATCCTGTCCCCCTGAAGTATCACTGAGTACACACAGCTGATAGACAACTTGACAATCCTGTGAATCCTTTTTTGCATCCATGTCCTTTTTACTTTTGTCCAACTTTCTGTTTGACCTTTTTCCAACCAGTCTCTTACCCTGCCCTCTTCCAACACCTTTCTTACCCCTTGTCTCTGAACTTCTCCCCATCACTCTTTTTTGTTCACCAACTGTGTGTACAAGCACCTCCTCTTCTTCTTGCTTTATCTCTGGTTCAGTAACACAGTGACCGACATTTTCAGTCAATACCAAATCGGCTTCTTTTGCAGTCTGTTCAGGCTGAAAACACGGATGAGAATTGCTCAATTCTTCAGTCTCATGTTCTTGAGAGGCACTAGAAAGATCGTTTATCTGAGGGCTATGATTCTCCTCATTTTGATCTCCAACCATAACTAAATTCACCTCTAGGGACAATTCCTCTTTAATTTCTTCCTCCACTGCATCTTTGACTTCAGAGCCAGAGGTTTCTGTCATGATCGCTCCTGCTCTGCTTGCTTTTTTGTCTAACAGATTGTCACTCGCTTCTGAACTTTCTGTGACCTCTTGTGGCACATTATTTTCGACTACGGCTAGAAACTCGTCAAGATTTTTTTCAAGAGGATGCTCTGGTCCAGAAACAGCTGCTTCAACCTCTTTGTCTTCTCTTTCCTTTCCTTCAACACATCCTGAAGGTAGCACCAGTGAAGGAGATGGACTTAGCACTGGAAATAAAAGTCTCTGCTCTTCCCTGTCTCCCAAAATCTCTCCCATTTCCCAATCTGTCGCTACTTGAATTTCAAAAACATTATGTTGAATATGTATTTCATTAGGTCTCGTGTCGCTTTCCTTTGTCATGTCAACAGCCTCATCTTGTTTGGCCATGTTTTCAGCAGAGTGGAAAGATGCCATGTGTTCCTGTAAAGCGGACACCTCTGAGAACGTCTTCCCACAGTCTTGACACCCAAGAGTAAGTCGGGAATATGGAGGGCTCAGCGCAATTTCCTGATCTATCTTTGTAGGTGCTTTTCGTTTGCGTAAAATCTTCGGCTTTGCCGTTGAAGATGCAGAAGTAAATCTGCTGTCAACAGGAGATAAGGGTTCACCACATAAAATTTTGTTTCCAGTTGATTTGGTTTTCTTTGGTTTAGTTACATTGAGGGATTTACTCTGTTCTCGTACAAGCAAAGGCTCCTTTGCATCGTGCTTGTTTGGAGGAGATTTTTCTAGTTCAGTTGCATCCAATTTGTGTACTTTCAGTTGAGGCTGCTTGTGGCCTTTCAATAACAGCAAAGCTTGTTGTTCTATTTGAGCTTGGTCTGGAGCATCAGATGTACTTTTTCTCTTTGCTGCTTTATGCTTTGGAATTTTGTGTACATTTTTATGGAAATCAGTCATGTGGGTTTTTTTAACCTTGATCTGAAAATCATTTGTTTGGGTTTTTCGAACTTTGGATTTTTTAGGACCATCTTCCTGAGACGTCTTGCTTTCCTTTTTTTTTTGCACAGGTGCCACTGTTTCATCTTGTTGTGGCTCTTGGACAGTCTTAGCCTTCTTAATTAAATTGTTCTGACTATTCATTTTTCTTTTCTGAGGTTTTGTTTGTGTTGCTTGTGGAACCGCTAAAACTTTGTTTTCCAAAAGGTTTGTTTGACATGTCGTTTTCACTTCCGATTTACCTTCAACACCTTTTTCTCTCTTATCTTGTCGTTTTTGTTTAAAATACATGTCATGCTTTGACAAAAACACTGCTTTGTCCTGTTCACTTTTTTGCTGACTTTGGTTTTGTTTGGATTTTTTCGGTTTGGTCATTACCTTCTGCTTTGAAGGTTGTTTTTTTTTCCGTGGTTTTGGTTGTAAGGCTGTTGATGTGTTGTTCGGCAAATTGTTGAGGGGGTGCTGTTCAGTATGAGATTGTGGTTCCACACTAGATGGTTCTTTCTCTTGGTTTAGTTTAGGTTTTTGAGGCTCACCTCTTTTGACTGTGTCACTCTGTCCACACAGCATCTTTGAGTCTGATTCCAAGTCTACTGAATCTCGTATTTGTCCAGAACACAGCGTGTCAGTAACAGCCTCCTCCGATACGGTCATGTCATTTGTCAGTGATGCATTTTCCTCCTCAACATTAAGAGACATTCTTGTTTCAGTTAGTGGAACTGACGTTGTTTCGGTTGTTGTCTCCAAAGCTACTTTGTCTTGTGTACCTGACAATTTCTCCAAATCCGCTGTGTGTGCCTGCTCAGAAACAGAAGCATTCTGCAAGGGTGTTTCAGGCTCGACTGGTATAAGTTCAAGATGAATTACATCCATTTGTGTCTGTTCCTCAGTCAGTACAGCAGGTGTCATTTGAGTGTCAAGTCTTGAGTCTGAGTTTTCTGACAAAATAATATTTGTATCCTCCTGTGACAGACCCACAGTCTCCTTTAGCTGCACATCTTCCATCTCTGTTACTATTTGATGTTTATTTTGCTCTTTTGACAGATCTGTGTCCATTTCCTTGCATTCTGAAAGCTGAACTGTCGACTCAGTAAAATCTAAATGCAACGGCTGCATTAATCCTTGTGGATTAGGCAGCCCAACACCTTGTGTCTGAAAAGGTAGAATAACCAATTGGTTCACTTTTTTTACATTTTCAAATTTCTCGATTAATCTTTTAATTTGCTCAGTATCCAGCACATCTATTTGCTGTGGTATCGGCACAACAGCTTCTGCACTCTGTAGTTGTCCATCTATTGTTTGGGTTATAATAAATCCTGGTTGTGCCACTGATGCGATGCTGCTTTGCGACTCCATCACTTCGTCCTGTGAATGTTTGTTTTTCATGTGAAGAAGTTGTGTTTTAGACGTCTTGAAGACAGCATCACACTGTGAACATTTGAATTTCCATTCATTTGTACCTGCAGAAAAACAAAACATTTACCAAGATAAAATAATTGTCTAATCGCAATTATTTGACCTAACCACAATTATAGCACACCTTTAGATCTGTAATGTCTGCAGCACCACATTCATTGTCTGTACTTGCTCTGTACTTACTGTTACATTATTACATTTCTCCATCATTAGAATCATATAAGCTTTGTATTTTTGTGTCCTGATCAGTTTGATCAAAGTTTTAAACATCACTTTATCTAGAGGCAGACAACACCATCTTCATATTGCACTTTCTTACAAAGGATTAAATTAAATGAATGAAGCACATAAAAAAGTATTACATTTTGTATTACATCCCTGCTGAAAAAACAACAGAACCTGCCCAAAACACAATAGAGAATTTAATGGATTTAATGGTTATAATGGGAATTGCATTGGTTTTAAAGTTGTGATCACAGTACTCTCACCTTTATTCCTCTTTATCTTTGTGGTGGTCAAAGCCTTTTTCTGGTCAGCGGCACCCTCTGTGTCATCCTCCTCATGTTTGTCTAAGTGTTTCAGAAGAGACTTAGGCGTGGTAAACCTCTTGCCACAGTGTTTCTGTAGGCAAATGTAAGGCTTATCGCCAGTGTGTACTCGCTGGTGGTATTTGAGCAGCGTGAGGGTTTTACAAGGCTTGCCACACTCTAAGCAGGAGTATCCCTGTTTGCCAATGTGGATTTTCTTGTGACTTGTTAGGTCAGTAGATCTTGTGAAGGCCTCATTACAAAGTGGGCACCTAAATCGCTCTTTCTCTGTGTGTGTGCTTTGATGGGCCCTGAGATCGGTGGAGCAGGTGAAATGTCGATCACAGACATAGCAGGCAAAGAGAGCATCGGTCAGCACGTTTTGAGCATACTCTGCAGGATGGCATATTTTGATGTGGCGCTGCTTGCTTTTGTGGTCTTTGAAGATGATGTGACATTCCAGGCAATGTAGCGAAAGCTGAGATGCTAAAAACACAGGAAAAAACAAAAATGCATATTAGAATAAATCAGGAGGAGCTTTAATTTTATCATTAAAAGAACAGTTCACCCAAAAATAAAGTTTCTGTCATCATTTACTCACCCTTGAGTTGTTCCAAATCTGTATATTTTTTATGTTCTGATAAACACAGAGAAAGAATGCTTGTAACCAAACAGTTCTTGGCCTCCACAGTAGGAAAAATGTGGTAGTCAAAAGTGCCCCAGAACTGTTTGTTGTCCTACATTCTTCTTTTGTGTTCAACAGAACAAAACAAATATATATTTTTCCTACTATGGTAGTAAATGGTGGCCAAGAAATGTTACAAGCATATTTAATTATATTTTCATTTTTAGGTGAACTGTTCCATTAAATCCAAAATGATGCACTAAACACCTGTAAACATAAGAATGCTGAAACACAGATGTGCTTTGTATCTTTACCTTTTTATAAAAAAAAGTGAAAAAACTTACAGGAGAGAGCAATTGCATGGATTTTCAGTGGGGCATATTTGTCCTTCTTCGGAGGAATGTTCTTCCTGTCTTCTGTGCATCCTCCGGATACATCTGTATTGGAGGCTTTAGTGGAATCGGTTTCACATTTGGTCTCTTTAGAGAGTGCAGGATCAGATGTTATTTCCTGGGTGCCTTCAATAGATTCTTTCACAGCAACACAGTCATTTGGTGCTTTATTGGAGTGTGTGGGATCTTCAGACACAGACACTTGTAATGTAGCACCGCAGTGTGATGAGCTCGTAGTGTCGGGTGCTGGTTCACATGCCGTTTCTGTGAGAGTATTCAAGTTCGGCTCGGCCTGACTTGACCGAGTTTCAAAAGGAACGCCTGTGATGTCACCAGTTTTATTTGTTTCTTCTTCAGTAGCTTCAGGTTGTGGGCTGCTCTCTTGTGTTGCCATGGGAAATACACATTGCTCCTCTGCAGGAGATATAGGTTCTATTAAGGGATGCGCTGGAACGTAGAGGTCGAGTTTCAACTCAAGACCACTGTCTTGGGGTGTACCATCTATTCCATGTACAGTTGGATTTGCTGGTGCATCAGAAGCAGACAGATGCTCGGAGAGTGAAAGAGATCCATTGCCTAGATTTGCTTCAGTAGGAAGTGGATCAGTGACAGAGTAATCTGCAAGTTCCATGATGCTCAGCTTCGGATGCAAAAACGATTTTCTCAATGTTGAAATAAATATAAATCTAAGATCTCAGAAGTAAGTACTAAAATGAAAAAAAATTAAAGTTTTTGCATGTTAAAAAATATAAAAGGATTAAATAGACATGGTATACATACAATAGAAGTTTACAACTTCAGCTTAAAACAAACTTACAGTCTAGATGCTATGATTGTTGTCCTTTCGATGTGAAGGCATCATTTATGTTGTTAGAAATGCATCATAATTGTTGTGGGAGCCTGATATCTATTGTGCAACATAAATTCAAATTCACATCATTAATCAACAAGTTTGGTTATTGACAGGTTTAATAATATTGTTGAATTCATACATAAAAACTCAAACGAATACACAGTAAAGCATAGGGGTAAAGGCCCCCCAAAAACAAACAAAACCATATTCTTTTTGTCTTGGTAGTACAAACAATCTAATCATATTGCTGTAAAGGTCAGATGATTTAAAGATTCTTGTTTCAATTATATTTTACATACCACACACATACATATACATATACATACAACATACATATGACATCAAAAGCTACCCAGTCAGTTCAAGAGTCTACTGAGTTGTATTTCACTATATGTTTTCTGTGTCTCAAGCCAAAATCAAGGGCAAACGTACAAATGTTAGGGTAAGTTACTCAATAAAACGCAATTGTTGACGCGTTGCAGCTTCCAACCTATTCAGCATCTATGGGCATCATAACGACGTCTAAATGTGCATTTAGCTCGTCTATGACATGAGCTCTAATCAAGTAGGTACATTTACTGGGTTTCTAAGTCCCTATTTACACGAGGCAATTAAAATGAACAAAATAATTGAAGTCAAAATGTAGGCAATGTGAAAAAATATGTTTGTTTGCAGTCGTTTATTCATTTGTAAGACGTTTCATGTTTTTAACAGGCGAGGGATTCTGCAATTCTAGCCCATTGTGTGCAAAACTGCTTTTATATGTATGTGGTCTTAGCAAAACGTATAGCCTTTGATGTGTAAATGCACAGCGTTGAGTTAATAATATAAGCTTCAAACTCACCAGTGTTTGTGCTTCTGTCATCATCTCTGCTCAGCTTTTACATTCATTGCTTTTATTTTTGTGATGTGCTAAACCGCCATAACGCAACGCAGCGGTGCAGACGGTGTGACGTCACGGGAGTGGGAGTTCTTCTTCTTCGTCAAAGAAATCTAAAGCTATTCGAATTGTACGAGCTTGTGCACTTTTTAAAGAATTCTTATAATTTTGTTTATATATCCCCCCTAGCATATGTATGTTATGTTTTGATTGTATTGTCATTTTGCATTAATAATAATAAAAAAATAAGAGTTCTTCTTCTTCGGTTTTATGGCGGGTAGCACCAACGTTAAGGTGCATTATCGCCACCTACGGTATTGGAGTGTAGACCAGACTTTACCACTTAAAAAATCCTTTTAAATTCTCTTAATCAGCTCTGTTCTTTTAAGATAAAGAAATAAATTCTCTAATCCATAAATTATGCTAAGGATCTCTGGTTATCACTATGTAGGCTAATATTAGCAAACATTTTAATGAATATTATTGTCAGGTTCCCATTGTGACATCTTGCTTGTGTTATTGGGGCATTTTCCCAAATAATTGTTTTTTTAATTAACCAATTAGGCTACAATGTAAATGTAGAGCTACTGAATGGTTTCTTTCATTTTATTATGATAGGAAAAAGTACAATATCATATTTGATTTGTACGTTTGTAATTTCTTTAGGCGTACCATAATATGAATGATTCTAATCAAATTATTTTGAAAACTTTTAAGAACTGTTCATCTCCCAAAACTTGAAATGGATTTTGATTTGGTTACTGTTACACTGCATAACATCTTATAGCATATATAATCTGATATTATGCTGTAATAGAAATAAGTGCATTTTTTGACAAACATCAAATCATTTACTCGTTGTTTTGTCATTTCAAACCTGTATGACTTTCTTCCACAGAACACAAAGAAGATACTTTGAAGAATGTTGGTAACCGAACAACAGCAGTACATTCACTATTGTATAGACACAAACCAATGCAAGTCAATGGGTACACCACCGTTGTTTGGTTACCAACATTGAAATGCCCAATGACTAGAGGGTGAGTAAATGATGACAACACTTTCATTTCTGAGAAAACTATCACTTAAAATCAGACTACAAAATGTTTATATCAGTGCAGTGATGCAGTGCTACAACCCTGAATACATAAAAATAAAAGACATAAGAGCATAAATCTGTTCCAGGATTAATTTATTAATAGATATTTCAGGAAAAAAATTAAATGACCTTGAATTACAAAGACCAACCAGACTGAACAAACGGTTAATTGCTAGCCATGGTGTTGTTGATCCAGTCGATGTAACTGCACACCTCAGTATAAACTCCAGGATAGCCTGGCTGAGCACAGCCATAGCCCCAAGAAACAATTCCTTGCAGTTTTCCACTGCACACAAAAGGGCCACCAGAATCCCCCTAAAAAGATTTTAGCAGAATGAGAGTATGAAAACCTAAAAGTCATACAAAAAAGTAGTTGCACACCTGACTGTCAAGAATATACCTGACATGAGTCTTTGCCCCCCTCTAAAAATCCAGCACAGAGCATGTTAGTGGTAAATTTGGAACCGTAAATGGATTGACACTGTTGTCTTGAGAGTACCGGCAAATTCAAACACTGCAGCACAGAAGCATAGTCAACTGAAAAAAAGAGCAAAGAAACAAATGATAAATATTACAGCCTTGCATATTGTCCATATCTCATTTTTTTTTATCATCCATCTCACCTCCAGTGTTGATCTGATTGCCCCATCCAGAAACCAAGCATTGCTCCCCTGTAAAAGAGCAACTGGTCGCCAGAGGGATTGGCTTCACATAGTTGCTGAAGACGGCCGGCTGACTCAGCTTGATCAGCATGATGTCGTTGTTGTATGTGTTAGCATTATAATTTGGGTGAGCAATCACTTTATCTGCGTAGAATCGCTGCTCTGTGCCTTCATCACTGAAGATGTTGTGCTCTCCCAAGTGGACAGCAAGACGAGGAGGACTATTTGACAAAGAATCTCGATATTACTACACTAAAACGACACTTGTTGCCCATTGGGCCTTGCATTTACGAGCTTGTGGGCAACTAGAGAGAAGACAATCTAAAGAGATGTGTTTAAAAAGCAAAAATAAATATACTCACGGAATGTAGCAGTGAGCAGCCGACACAAGCCAATATTCATTAATCAGAGATGCTCCACACCAACGTTGCCCATCATCATAAGTCAAGTAAGCCTGCCAGGGCTGGGAGTGAGGTGGGCATTCATAACCCCCAATGATTTTATCATCATCTGTGTTGGCGGCTTTATCAAAAAATTATTTAATTACAAAGTGCACATAACAACTCAATGAAGCAAACTAAATCACTGTTTAAATCTTGTTGAGTCTCTTGTAGTTAAAGTTAATTACTGAAACTGGTCTTTGTGATAATTATTGTAGTTTCTGGTTAATTCATTGGCATCATATTAGAGTCCAGACCTATGATTACAAGACTTAAAGGCCAGACCTAAGAAACACTACAGGTCAGCGTATGTAGAAACTAACAACTCGCATAAATAAAGAATGAGAGCTCTGCTTACCCACAGCCGCCACCAGTAAAGCAAACACAATAGTCTTCATTTCAACAGTGGAGAACAAAAACAGCAGGCAAGTTTTTATAGAGCTCTTATAGAATAGATTAATGTGTTAAGTCATCAATTTAACAACATTAACTACAGAACAACCAATAAGATAATGACAAATCATTTAGAGGGAATTGTCCAGCTGTGAAAACATTTCTTATCACAGTTCTCCAAAGACATGATAAATCCAAGGTAGAGAACACTGATGAAAGTATGAAGATTAATAAAATACAAAGACATGTCATGAAAACCCCATTTTACAGCTGTGAAACTTAAGAAAGTGACATTGATTTGATTCATATATGTTTATTGATAACTGTTTGCATTGATTTTAATATATGTATTAAAATCATGTGCTGTGTTGGTCATGGGTTGACTCATCAATGTGTAAAACAAAAAAAACTATGGATCATCTTTATTATAGCAATGAAGTAAACTGACAATTCTTTAAAAAAAATCAGCCAAGATTTAAGAACACTGAACGCAAACCGTACTAATTTAAAGTGACCTATTTTTTGTCAGGTATGGTGACCCATACCCGAAATGTGACCTCTGCATTTAACCCAACCAGTGAATAGTGAACACACACTTCAAGTCATGAACACACATACACCGGGGCAGTGGGCAGCTAACACTGCAGCGCCCGGGGAGCAAACGGGGGGTAAGGTGCCTTGCTCAAGGGCACGTCAGTTGTTACCTGCCGGTACTGGGAATCTAACCGGCAACCTTCTGGTTACGAGTCCAACTCTCTAACCATTAGGCCACAACTGCCCCAAGTTAAGGCAATAACTATAGTGTTAAACATTGCATCATATTTTAATAACTAAACCAAGGACTTTCAGATTAAAGTGTATCGGAAGTACACAGTCATGTTTCACAAGAGGCCCACAGGACAAAAAATGAAGAAAGAATACAGTAACCTGAAACAAAGAATCTGAAAATGAGAACATTAATATATTTATAGTATAAGGCAACTGATATTGTCATCAAGAATAACTTTGAAATAAAAATGTTTCAAAAACCAAGTGAAAATTTGCAATGAAAAGAACATGGACAATAGGTTTTCACTTCAACTGAAGAATCTTGAAGAATGTCCTAGTGTTGTTTGTACAAACTGTCTAAAAATGAGCATGTCAGATTTCTCCCCTTGCATGTTTCATATAATGCATGTGAAGCTCAGCCTCCTCACGGAAATGTGCACGGCATTCAAAACACTCCCAGTCTTCCAGAGCCTCACCTGAAGGTCTCACCTCTAATATCTCTGACGAAAAGTTAGTTTTGTCACCTTCCAATGAAGATGACTTGTTGTCTAGTCCTTTTTCTTGACTGACAACCTTTTTCACAACCAGTACTTGATTTTGTCCTAGAAAATCAGTGTCATTTCTCCCCAGGGGAACATCGTCTCCTTCCTTGAAGATTGTCAGATGCTTTTTCCGATGGGTAATCAGATTTCCTAGTTGTGCAAAGGCCTTGTCACAAAGATTGCACGTGTAAGGTTTGGCACCGGTGTGAATGTTGTAATGGTACCGGAGTTCAGCTGGTACCCGAAAGGACTTCTGGCAAATGTCACATTTGTATTTTTTGTAATTGTGGCCGAGCAAGTGTCTTTTTAATCCTTCTGAACTGACGAAGCATTTAGCACATAGAGTACACCGGTGGGGCCTTAGCTTGTGCATTTCCTGATGGGCTTCAAACTTCACGACAGAAGAGAAAGATTTATTGCACTGGTCACAGCGATGGTTGGTAGGCTCTTTAGAAAAACACTGCTTGTTAAACTTCATGTGAATTGCAAGGCTGGCTGGACCAGAGAACGTTTTCTTGCATTTTTGACAACTGAACTCTGAAAGTTGGGCCTTTGAAGTAATGTGCAGTTTCTGGTGATTTTTGAAAGACTCCAGGTAGGAATAGACCTTCCCACAGATGGGACAGACATAAATCCTGTTTGAACGGTAAAGAGCCTTTTCTTCTGCTGACTGCACAATAACACAAGGTTGGATGGTCGGGATCTCTGAGGGTTTCACTTGACAGGAACTGTCAATGCTTTCAATGTTATCTTGTTCTTTCTCTTCTTTAACTTTCATCTGTTTCCCAAAACTCCGACCACTTTCAGTTTTATTAATGACAGACTCCATCTGGCTATGGTCAGTCACTAGAAAGGACATAAAGAGGTTGCATGTCAATAACACATTACATCAAAATGCTAACTTTATATTACCAGTCACAATAGCAATGTTAAAGGTATAATTCTAAGAGTGGCATCTAGTTAATATACAGTATATACACAGCCACGGCAAAATTAAGAGACCACTCCAACTTTTAATTTCAAATCAGCATTTCTAGATGTATTGTGGTCATTTAAGTCCAGTGTCTGTTGAATTTCAACAAAATCAAACCTCAGGAGTGACAAAGTCATCCAACAGCAATGTGAAAGACTGACAGAAATACAAGACACTATGATAAACTATGATTATCACATAAAATAATAATTTTTGAACTTTCCCTAAATACATGTAGGCCTACAAATATTACTGTTGTATTGCCTAAAAGTGAATATGATACATTTCTTTTCTTTGCAGTATTTGAGGTCTGATGAAAATATTTTCTGTTATTTTGACAATTAAATGCAAATAGAAGCAAAATCTACTGAATAACACAAACTATGGGAATTATGTTATTTTCCTCTTTTACACTATTTCAGTTTCTATAACTATTTCATAATGAAGGCAAATTTTTTAAAATCTGTAATTCACTTGAATTTCATGTCTTTGGACTGTGGGAGAAACACATTGTGATTCAAAAATACATTTAGCACCTTCACATTAGTCACCCTATGCCTAAAAACCTCCAAAATGATCTCCTGACATTTTATCAACCAGCCTGAGGTCTCATAAAACTGCTTTTTAATACACATCCTATGTTGGGGCTATATTGCTTGTTTTTTTTAAGTCATCAATTTCAAAAACACTTAAGTTTCAAGTTAGTGTGTGAACATGATCACATTGTTCTCCACAAAACTAATGTCAAACATGTGGATGACTTCAGGTTTATAAGATCATGAAAACGCAAGTCATTTCATAAACTATTGAACAAAAGTGGCCACATTAGATGCTACATCAAAACGCTATTGCAAACACAACCTACACACAGATTGCCAGGGGCTAAATAAATATATGAATAGTTTTATTGGTCAGCTTAACTACATGGAGTAGTTTTATGTACTGTACTTGTACTTGACCATGATGAAAGTTGACCCCAGAAATAATGTGCATATTTGTAAGAGGAAATAGCTCTTGATCTATGAATGAAAAATAAACGTGCATTTCCTATCGATAAAGACTACGAAGAAACACATTTTCACTGAAATTATGAACATTTAATTGAAGACAAGTTTTTATGTAGTATTTACATTAACTATTTTATAATAGATTTACATGACAAATTTAGACAAAGCAGGTCTGAAAATGTACCACAACAGCAAAATAAAACATGTGAGAACGTGCGTCACGTTAGCAGTTTTTAAGGCATTCAGTACATAAAGTATGTCAGCAAATGGGGAAATATGTACAATATATTGTGAGTGACTCCTTGAGATCAGGTTTAATATACTGTAGGTCACAGAGCAAGTTGAATCTTGAGGTCTGATATCTTGACGTTACTAGGCAAGTGTCTGTCAACATGTACATTTTTGTGGCTTTAGAAGTACACCTCATTTGAGTAGCACGCACTTTTAAAAAATCCTTTTTAAGCAAAACAATGTTCATGTCTAAAATATTCTCACTAGTTTGAAAATGTCTTTTTTTCTAGGCAACTACCCTCCTAAACAAACAAAAAATGTAATATCAAGATATCATAGTCTTTACAATTCAGTCTAATATGATGCTTTAGTTGTTCAAATGCTCATTCTAATTTATGCTTCGACATGCCATGTCTACACAATCCAAATAGATAAAGGAGTTTTAATACAACTTGTGAACACTGGATGAAAACGCTGCCTTTGGAAGCCAAGTTGCAGTTTATACATTCTTTATATCAATATACAACTCATATGCATATGGATAAGAAAATTGACTTGTCCCTGTACAGTCACTAAATTTTCAACAGAAGTACTGAACATGTCCTATGAATGTGGAAAGACTTGAACATTTCTTTTAAATATGAAAATGTTTAAGGGCAGACTGTAGCAACGTCAATAACATTAAGGGAACATGTCACAATTTGTGAGATTATTTAGGTATAACACAAGCTGTACAAACACAAATCAAAATCATAGATGATTAGATTCAAGCAAAGTATTCAGATTTAATAGATGCTTAGAAAAAAACATTTCTACAACTCCAACAACATTTACAATCGATATTTAACAAACACCTTGGCAGTTTGAAATATTGAAAACTCTTTCAGGGTGACAACAAAACTGCAAGATAACTTGATGAAAATGTCTAAATACATATTAAGAAAAATTGCCTTTGGAGAACAGCATGGGCATCGGTTACATTGCAGAGATCTAATAAGATTTAAAGTAACGATACAATTTTACATATATAATAATGATCTGATTTCAGCAGCCATGTTTCCATCTCCCTACATCTATTTAAGCAAAAAGGCAAACTTTAAAAAACTAACCTTTTTCCTTAAGACAAACAGTTCTACTGTACTGTACACTATATAACAAAACAGTGGTAATAGTGTTAAAATAAACCAGTGTAGATACAGTCAAGTCGTGATAGAGAAAAATATCAGCATTCCATCTTTATACATTACTTTATACATATATTTTCAGAACTCTCCACGTGCATGTGCAATATAATGCTGATGCAGCTCTTCTTCCTTGTTAAAGGAATGTCCACACTCAATGCACGTCAGGTTCCCAGCATCTCTTTCTGGAGGAATCAACTTACTGTCATTTCTCTCCTTATCACCCAAACACTCCTGATGGTGGTCAATAAGATCTCTGATATCATGGAAAATCTGTGGACACAGAGAACATTGAAACGGTCCCTCCGATTTGTGAACAGCCTGGTGCTGCTGTAAAGCATGAGGTGACAAGAAGCTTTTCTCACAATGCTGACATGTATAGTTGGGTTCAGGGTAATTGACCTTGGATGTGGATTTATGCGGTAAAGCCTTTAGTTTGTCTAAGGACCCTGAAGTACCGAGTCTGTATCTCAGTTCGGTCGGGAGGCGACGGCGTACTTCATCGTGCCATGCGAGATGCTGCTGTAGCTGGCTTTCAGTCCAGTATCCACGGCAGCAAAGAGCACAAGAGTGTGGTCGACTCTTTGCCAGCTCCTTATGTGCATTTAACTGCTCCTCAGTGTGAAAATCTTTAGCACATTTGTGACATTTATAAAAACATTTGGTAGTTACTTCCATGTTTTCTTCTGTAGATGGTTTCAACTTTTTCTTATTTGCAAAGCAAAACTTTTTGTGGCTATGAAGAGCCTCTTCAGAAGCAAAAAGCAACTTACATGGAGAGCAAGTAAAAAGCCGCTCCTCGCGAGATGCAGTGGATTGTACTTCAACCTTGAGGTGTTTCTGCCATTTGTGTGCGCGAAGACCACGTTCATTCAGGAAACTTTTAGGACAGTAAGAGCACTTATAGTGCACCTTGGACTTCTCTTGCTTAGTGACCATTCTGTTCCTTTTTTTGAGAGGTGGACCTGATTCCACAGTAGCGATCTCGGACTGCACTTTGTCGGTCTTAGCAAGCTTGCCATGTGTGTCGGTAAAATGAGCCGTTAGAAGAGACCCACTCGAGAAAGACATTGGACAATCTGGACAGGTAAAACTGTCATACGATTGATGGTCAACTTGCTCTTGGTGTTGAGTCTCTATGCGAGGGTGGTGTAGCTGATGCCTGCGAAGAACACAAAGGTAGAAGAATCCCTTGCCACATAAATTGCACAAATAAGGTCCACCGTCCACACTTTTCCTTGAGCATTTCTTAAAACTCCTTGACAGAAATCTGGCAAATTTTTTGTCTTTGTGCCATCGCCTATGTGTGCCAAGAGCTGAATTTGTGGTGAAGAATCTTCCGCATTCAGGACAAACAAAAGGCGCGTTTGGTACACTTTGCTCTAGTTTTACTCTTGCAACCTTCAGTTGCCTTGCTGGTTCAGCTTTTAACTTCTTAGATGTATAACCTTGGACATGAATCCTCTTGTGAAAATTCAGCGCACCGATAACCGAAAAGCTTCTGTTACAGTCACGACATTTATACTTCAAACTGGCTAATGGTGTTTTCCGTTCTGTTACAGAATCTGTGTTACGTAACACTACAACTTTAGCGTTTTGAGAGGATGCAACATGCTCCTCTATTCCTGTTGTTTCACATTCTTGTGGATATTCTGCATTTTCGTTTGGTTTTGAACAGCTCTTTTGATGATCTTCTAGCAACGACTCACAAGTAAATGAAGCTTTGCATGTCGGGCATCTAAGCTTTTTAGGACTTGGTGGCAAATCAGCAGATTCAGTCACAGCATGGCCAGTATCATAGCCATGGCACTTCATGTGAAACTGCAGGGCCATGGCACGGGAGAAACCCTTTCCACAGTCAGGACACTGATACGAGTTCTTCTTCAATTGTTCGAGCTGATAATCAAAAGACTTGACAGCACGCTGCAGACCACCTTCATGGGAAAGCTTGTGTTTTAGAAAACAACCCAGCATGTGGTACGATTTGCCACACACTTCGCATTCATATCTCTCTTTTGAATATTCTTTTTTCTGGCCGTGCCTACGACCCCGACCCCTTTTCCTACGCCGAATGTGACCATTCTCAGTCGTGGATGTAGACCTCCCAATATCTGCACACTGTGCGTGGTATTGCTTGTGATGATAGAAAGCTCCCAAAGACCAAAAACCTTTACCACATTTTTTACAGTGATGAACCTTTGGGCCCAAAAGCGACTTGGTTGGATTGAAGTGCTTCGCCTTTTCTTCTTCTTCTTCAACATTATTGACGCTGGGTTTTCTTCCACAGCAAACTTTCTGATGATTGCATAGACCAGCTGCAGTTAAATAGCTTCGATCACATTGCAAGCACGCAAACATCTTTTTTGTGATTCTGTGACTCTGTTGGTGAGAATGCAATGCAGACAGTTTGGAAAAGCTGATGCCACACTCTTCACATTTAATACTGTTCTCCTCAAGATCAGAAAGCTGGTGTGATTTGTGAGGAACTTTGTGCTCATGTTTTTCCTTGTTAAATTTTTGGCAATCTTTTTGCCAAAGCATGTGGTGATGCAAAGACAAAGCTTTGACAAATGTTTGGTCACAACGTGGACAGGTATTTAACCCAGACTCTTGAGGGGAACTTTCGCTCATTATTACATCGTTTTTTAATGTTTCATCATTTAAATGCTCAAAATCAATCTGTACAATTTTTACATCATCTGGAGACAACTGCACAGGGGAAGCTGTAGATGCATCTGTCTGAACTAAGCTGAAACTTATGTCATCCTTTTCCTCTTGGTCTGATTCACACACTAACACAAGGTCGGGATTTGGATCCTGACCACTATTGCTCTCAACATAATCAGATGCTGCGACACGGACAATTTCATAATCAACATCTACCTCACCGGAGCCTTTCACTGTGTTTTCTGTGTGCTGAGAATACACGGTGGACCCAAAATCAAAGTCGTCTTCCTCGTTTTGGAATATTTTTACTCCGTCACTCTTTGCAATGTCACCAAAGACATCGGTATGACAAAGCTGATGAGACTGCAGAGCGGACAACCGCGAAAACCGACGACCACATTCCTGACACTCAAACGCCTTCTTTGTAAGCTGACCAACTTGATGAAGGAATGATTTTGCTGGCAGCTCTTTGCTGTGAAATTTTCTCTGGTGCTTATCGAGGAACGAGAGCGAAGTGAAGTTTTTGCTGCACTCTGTACATTTATATAGCTGGCCATCACCGACAGATCGTCTTTTATGCCAGTGCTGATGGCAGGTCAGAGCCGCAGCGCTAACAAAAGTCTTATCACATTCAGAGCATTTGATTTTCTCCTTCACCTTTACCTTCACCTTTACATTTTTATCTGAACAGCTGCGTGAGAATCTCTGGTGCGTTCCAAGGCCACCCATGGTCCGAAAAGATTTGCCACAAATGCAGTGATAAACATTTTGCTGGTGATCGCCAGTCTGTTCAAGGTTTGCCTCACTGCTTTCAGCTTGACCTGGTTCATCAATAAGTGACTGAGGTTTTTCGGCCTTTTCAAAGCTTTTGGATTTGACCAGCTTCACTTCATGGCAGTGACGGTGTGCGTCAAGGGCCGAAGCACGAGAGTAACTGCGTCCACAAGTGGGACACTGGAACGATTTTTTCTTTAAATGGGCGAGCTGATGAAACACAGACTTTGAGGCCTGTTTATGAGAGCGCTGATGGTTGAGACACTGACCAATAGAGAAAAAAGCTTTGCCACAATCCTTGCACTGAAACCTCTTCGGTTTTACCATACCCTTATGGAGGCCAGCATCTACCTCTTGTGTAATCGCTTGATTGCGGTGCGTAAGTTGATGGTTAAAAAACTCTTTCGAGCTCGAACAACTCTGTCCACACACAGCGCAGCAAACCGTTCTCTGGCCTCCATCTGTTGAGACAAGCAGGTTATCCCATTGCGAATCGGTGTCCAGGCAGACTATGGGACCGTCATGGATTTTCTCGCTATGTTGCTCTAGGGAACCCTCCTTGTTCCCAAAGGCCACACTGCTATCCTCACAGCAAAATAGCCAATCCCCTAAAAACAGAAAGGGGAGAATGGGAGGTCAGGTCGATGCCTGTTTCCAGAAGAAAGAGAAAAATAAAAATGTATAGAGCCAACAAAATATATTGTGTTTTGTGTAACTTATAAAAGAAATCAAATAATACAGCAAATAAATGTAACAGAATTTTATTTTAATACAGCAGAACAGAACAGAACCACACACAACCAAAGTGTGCCATAATTATTAGTCTCCTTTTTGTGACAAAAAACAACAATAAAATAATACATTTTGCTGTAAACTATAAATGAACACGTCAAATCAAACTAATTGAGATCATAATCTGGCTTGCAGCTTTGTTGAACAAACCTGTTGCCTAGTAACCATTTATTCTTTTTATTCGAATTCTCTGTTCCACCTTAAATAACATCGACAGCATGGCAAACAAGCCATTTTAATACTGTGCATTATAAGATTTTTCCATGATTTAAAAAAAACATTAGCTATATTAAATACAACACTGAAAAAGTCTTTCGTTAAAATTATATTGTTTACATTTTAAGTACTTAACATAGGTTTACTACTACACTCTTCTCTCCCCCCTCATTGCACACCTGTCTTCACTTGTTATTTGCACTAATGGACTGTCTATACATAACATTTATGTTCATTTGCACTACCAGACTGCTCATTTGCACTGCCAACTGTTCATTACAGTACCGACTGTTTACTGTTTACTATGCATCTTGCACTCCTACACTTTAACTGAAATATGCAATAACTTCTTCCATTGCACTGTTACTTCGATAGCTTCTGTCCATAATTTATTTGCACTACTCTATATTTATCGCACTGCTGCTCACCATAGCCTAACTTATTGTATACAGCCACCTGTAAATTTCTGTTTATAGTAAAAGCCATCTGTACATTATGTTCATAATACATATCCATCTGTAAATTTCTGTTTATAGTAAAAGCCATCTGTATATCATGTTCATAGTATATATCCATCTGTAAATCTCTGTCTATAGCAATAGACATCTGTATATTATGTGCATAGTATATATCCATCTGTTAATTTCTGTTTATAGTAATAGCCATCTGTATATCATGATCATAGTATATATCCATCTGTAAATTTCTGTTTATAGTAAGAGACATCTGTAAATCATGGTCATAGTACATTTCCATCTGTAAATTACTTCTGTATATTTATTTATGTAACTTATGCAACCAATGTATATCCTGCACTTGCTGCTATTGCACTTCTGGTTAGACCCAAACTGCATTTCGTTGCCTTGTACTTGTACATGTGTAATGACAATAAAGTTGAATCTAATCATCTAATCTAGGTAGTGAAGCCTGCCATCTACCGGCAACAGAGCCAGACGTCAGTCTTATTTAAGGAGGAACGCATTTCTCGACGCTGTCTACTACAATAACTGCATGACTGGTTAAAAAATACAAAGACTTTTTTAGTTGAAGGCAAAAAACATGTCGTTGTAAAATCCCACCAGCTGTCGAACAACCTCAAATTATTGAATATCATCCGGGTTTATAAAATTGAAAATCCACATTGACGTGCAGTAACGTTACTGCTGATGTTTTGTTACCATCCATGAAAACGTGTAACGTTATCCATTTAATAGCGAAACAAAACAATAAAAGAACAACAGAAAATAAGGATTAGGCTATAAGTGTTATTTTGGTGGTTTACAATTAAACGATAATAAACATGTTTTATTTGTAACTGTGTGGTCACACAGACTCCAATTTTGTGCAAGCGAAGCTCGATGTTAAGTGACCCTCAACGTTATTGATTTCTAGCAAGTATGACAAGGTAATAACTGGCTATAGGCTAGCGAGAACAGCTAATCTAAAGGTCTACACAGGTTGTCAACAACAAAAAGTTGCTTACCATCGGCAATTTTATCTCTCTCAGACAAGTCTTCTTTCTTGGTGGTCCTACCATCCAATCCTTCTTCTTTGGCTTCGTCCAGATGTACAGAAACACATTCATCTTCATCCACTTCTTCTATTTTAATCTTAACGGCTGGAAATGCAGCACTGGTTGCAACAACTTCGGCGTGGTCCTGGGCTTTCAATATTGGGCCACTGAGACCTAATTCCATTTCTTCGATGGTGTTTTTAGCATTAAATGTTTTGATATTGCGTGATAGATCAATGCTAACCTCTTGGACTGCGGCTTTCTCATATTCAGTGGAGGAACTTTCATTAGTTGATTGCAAACCACTCTCCTTTTCCGAATAAACAGCAGCCATTATGGCTGTAGCCAGCCCAGGAAAAGCACCGCACTTTTCGCGGTAAAGGACAGTATTATTGTTGGGAGGCCAACTTACGAATCCTACTATGGTAAAAGATTGGCTAATGAATATTTATGACGTTATCAGACATCTGTGCAGCACGACTATTTTGATTGGCTGAAATGCAGACGTTGACCCGTGACAAACGTCTACGTAACAATAAGCATAGATAATAACTAGACGCCTCATTCACGCGCTCCAGGACAGGGACGTAGACGTGTCCGCCATCTTGGAACGGAGTTTGCCAAATAAATATTGTTACAATTACATAGGACAAGCCATATGCTTTGTTTGAGTGTTTTAGCATACATGCTAATTTTTAACACCTGTCCACAGGAGGCTTTTTTTTAAAGCAAAGAAAAAACAACAATAATACAATTACACTTAATGAAAATAAAAATAACTAAAATGATAATAATAAATAAATAAACTATGTATACAAAATAAATAAATTTCATAAGCTGTAAAGCAAAAGTAAATACAAGTAATTTAACACAAACCAAATAATAGACTTATGTAGACAATAGACATTGCTGTTTGGTTTTCAGCCACTTTTTAAGTTCTCTATTAAAAGCATTGCCATCTGTCTGTAATTTTAAATTAGTAAGTAAAACATTCCAGAGTTTAGGCCCCTTTACAGAAAAAGCAGACTTGCCATAGGCTACTTACAAAATTATCAATTTAATCTATCCAGTGAAACAAGTCATCTCAACATTTATAAAAGACATGGAGGTTACGTTTAAGGGTTAATTTTGTAACTTAGAAACCATAAAACATTTATTGTATGAATGTGTATTTTCCTAAATTGTTGTATATAAGTACAAGTTTATAGAAAAACCTTTTAGTTAATCTCTTGGTCATGTATGGTAAATTCCACATACACAAACAAAAATGGGCAAATAATAAACCTAACATCGTATTATTTAAAATTGAATTAGGACATTATTTTGAGTCTCTTAAAATAAGAAGAAATAAAAAAGTAAAACGATTGTATAGAATTCTTGGAACATATTTCTTTAGTAATTTATTGTAAGATATAGCCTATCCCACTTTTTCTTGTTTTTTCTTTCTTCGTTGTTTTCTGATATTATAAATGTAACGTTGAATATGTTGTTATATACATGTGATGTACTTTAATAAAAGCATTAAAAACACTGCAGCCATGGCTGTGAAAACAACGGGGATTTAAATTCCCGAAAAATGGGGTAACCTTTCTTTGTTGTCATGTGTAAGTGTAGCATATATATTGTTTAAGTTTACACACCAATAAAAATGTTTTCATAATCTCACACAGTCAGCTTGCTTTTGAGTGTTAACGGCTCGCACTGTTCCAATATGGCGGCCAATAGAAACTAATGCGAAAATAGATGCTAATGCGGCATCTAGTTATTTATATCTATGACAATAGGTGTGTTCGACTTCATGCTGCGCCGCAAGAACCGACAGGCGGATGGCATCAAAGTACCGCGAGAGCGATTCGAAAGCAAACCTCTGTGTATGATTTTCAAATCGCACTCGCGGTACTTTGATGTCATGTCTGTCGATTCTTGCGGCGCCGCATGAAGTCGAACAAGCCTATTATCTTAACATAATAAAAATGTGGATATGTCTCAAGGCTAGTTATCATTACCGTTGGTGATTACTGGATATTTGTTTTATATTTTATCAATATTGTGGGAGTTTTCATTTTATAAAGTCCAACCACTAAAATAATATACTTAAAATATTATATAAAATGGTTATCCTTAACATTTATGCTGAATTATTTGAATTGTTTCTGCCTCTCACTTACACATTATGTGCAAAATGTACTGTTTTTTTGGAACTGTTTTAGATATAAATTTTTTCGTATCAAACTAACCCTAACCCTAACCATATATATATGTAAATATTACATACCTTGTTCATACAGTTGTCTGTCCAACTGCATTCTAGTATGGAGTATGCACCCAAGACCCAAGTGACAATAAACATGATTTGATACTAGTCTATTGTCCTCTGTAATCTCTTTATCTATGAAAATAAATCAGTATTAACAACTAAATTATTAATGAACTAAAATTATATACACTTAGATTACTACTGTATTTTTTTTTTTACAAAATGTATGATACAAGAAATAGGACAAAGTATATACAGTTTTTTAGAGGCCAATGTTCAGTCAAAATCAGACATAGGCTATATTTATTACACATTTACTTCTGCAACGTGTTCCATAATTTATCGCTTTAATTTACAATTTACAATTAACAAATGTGACAAATATTAACATGTTCAATGAAACAAAAATATCAACAACCTTGTCAGCAACTTGAAAGAAAGAAATACTATAGATTTATATTTCAATGTTTTTCTTGGGTAAACCGAGTTATATTAACACAGTGCAAAAAAGGTATCAAATGTTTACGGTGTGGTTTGTAGAAAATAAAGCATTTGAAACAAACATATGACCAACTAGAAAATTTAATGACTGAAATAAAGCAACATTTTGTACATCTTCAACACACACATTCCATCAGCTTAACAGCATGTACAATAAAACAGCAACTGATCTAAACTGAGCTATTATTGTATAATGTGTTTGTGATGTATACTTTTTCATGTAAATAAAATTCAGACATCTCGCTGTGCATGTTGCATATAGTGCATTTGTAATTCTAGTTCTCCGGGCAAAGAACAACCGCAGATCATGCACTGGATCAGGTGATCTGGAGGAAAAGGCATTTTATTGCCAATTTTGTGTGACTCAGTTTGTTGGGCTAACTGAGGTAAATTTGTAATTTGGGGCATGAGTGGCATCTCATTTATGGTTCCCTGTGAAGTAAAGAAGATGCCTTGTGGTAATGGACCTGAAAGTTGACTTCCGACAGAATGTATTGGAAGAGGAGCTGATATATTAAGGGCTGGTGGAGGAAAAGGAGAAGAGATAAAAGATGAGGGCTGGTTTAAAGGAATCTGTTGGCCAGAAATGAGGGCTACGTGCTGTGGCGGGCGAATGTGGCCTTGTTGAGCTGGTCCGTTTAGGAGCGCTTGGGAAATAACCGGAGTGGTTTGAAATCCCCACATAGGAGGTCTGTCTCCGAGAGGAAAGCGAGCTGATGTATACGGCATGTTCAACGGTCCCATCTGGCTTAAAGGACCTGCGCCAACCCAAGTTATTTGAGTCTGCTGCTGGAGCTGTGGCTGATGAAGTTGTTGGTTTAAAAGCTGCTGCACTTGCTGTGATGGCTGCTGTTGCAAATGTTGGATTAATCTGGTTTGATTCTCTAATGCATCCCCAAGTATTTCTTGTACGCTTGAAGTTGTAGACATTTCAAAAGATGCTTTTGGTCCCCAGAGATTCATGTTCTGCAAATTAGAAGCACCAGTGGATAGCATGACGACTCCAGTTTGACCCATTTCTGATTTAGTCAGACCAGGGGACTTTTGGTTCTGCAAATCCTCCTTTCTCATTTGAGTGAGTTTGGATTCATTGGAGGTTGGTGTGTCCAAGTCAATGGTTCCTTTGTCATTGAACTGCTCTGGCTTTGATGTTTGAACTGAATCACTGGATGCTGACCACTGTGGGTCTTGAATATCAACCCGCTGGTTTGACGGACTTTGACTGGATCTTGGTGACTTGGTTTTTACATCCAGTGAAGAGGGTCTTTCCATATGACATTGTGAATCTAGAGAATTCTTCTGCTGACTGGAGTTGGGTGCATCCACCCAGAAAGAAGGATCATTGCCAGGCATTTTAATCGGGCTTCCCTGCCATTGCATCTCGACATCAGTCGGTTGGGCTTCTAGTAAACTCTTCTGAGAATGAAGCAGGTCTTCTGGCAGAGGAATCTGTAATGGCCATTCTTGTTGGATCTGAACCTGGGATCCCACCTGCACATGCTCACGTCTGTCCACATCAAAGTCATGCAACTGTTGTGGAACCGCATCTGGCAACAGTCTCTGCTGCATAATCTGACCAGACCGAGCATCTTGTCGTAGACTCCTTCCGTTGTCTCTAGCTAACCTTGGCCTACCTCTCCTGCCACTACTCACAAATTCTCTTACTCTGCCTCTCGAAGAATATATAGACAAAGGATAACCGTGACCCTGACCTTGCCACTTACGCGTGTGTATCTTTTGGTGTACAAGCAGACTGCTAAGCCAAGGGAACGACTTGTGGCACTCCTGGCAACGATGGGGTCTCTCTCCTGTATGAGTATTGAGATGATCACGAAGCAAATAGGCTAAAGAGAAGCTCTTGACACAAAGATGGCATTTGTAAGGTTTTTCACCGGTATGAGAAAGCATGTGGCGTTGAAGCTGACTCTCGTCGCTGTATCCCTTACGACACTGCGTGCAGCGGTACGGCTTTTGTTGATGCAGCCTCTGGTGTGTTTTCATGTTATGATGAAATGCAAAATCCTTACCACAGTCTGGGCATTTGTATGGCTTCTTCCCTGTGTGAATAATCGAATGCTGCTGCAAATAGCTACTAAATCTAAAAGTCTTTTTACACACTGGACACTGGTAACCCTTGTTGTGTACACGCATGTGAAGCTCTAACACTGATCGGTAACGAAAGCATTTGCCACAGTCTTTACACCTGAAAGGTTTCTTCTCTGTCTGGTCCCCCAATCCTCCTTCTGACGGACTCTCTGTGTTGTCTATATTCACAGCATCTCGCTTCTCGGGTACCGCATTAGCACGGTTTGCAATATGCGATGTGTTTACGCCCAAAACGTTCGTCTGATGTGTTTCCACGTGGGACTGCAGGGTATATTCTGTTGGAAATCTAAGAGGACAAAACCGACACGCGTACATCATATCAAAATGTTTGCCGTTACTCATTCTTTCATACTCAGCTTCGTGAATTAACATGTGCGCTCTTAAATCGCCTGCTTTGTAAAACATCTGAGGACACAGAGGACAATTGCGCTGCTGCTCGACATTATGGTTTGTGTTCTCTTTACCCCCATCTCCAACATATGATACTTTATGGTTTGTAATACGTGACTCAGAATCAGCAAAGTCTGAGATCTTCTTGTGCTGACGACAGTGCGCTCGCATGTTTTGTGCGAAAGCAAATCTTTTCCCGCAGTATGAGCAGTGGTACGGTTTTCGGCCAGTGTGAAGATACTTGTGCTGTTGCAAAAGGCTGCTGTATTTAAAGTTCTTATGACATATTTTGCACTGGTGTGGTTTTTCTTCCATGTGTCTGCGTCGGTGGTCCTCCATGACAGAGCGATGCTTAAAGACCATGTTACAATCTGGACACTCATATGGTTTAAGAGCCGCATGGGATCGTTGATGAATATGCATCGATTCCACACTTTGAAAGCCTTTGTTGCACTCTAGGCATCGATACGGACTGTCCAGTGAGTGACTCTGCATGTGGGCATTTATGGACATCCTGTACTGGAACTCTTTGCGGCACAGTGGGCAGCGAAAAGGCTTCTCCACATTGTGTTTACAAACATGAAGATTTAATCTTACCATTGTTAAGAAACACATGCCGCAATGCTCGCATTGAAATTTCCTTTTTCTTCTGCATGTCTCGTCACTTGACCTCCTTCTCTTACGTACTTTGGATACAAATTTAGGTTTAGTGTCTTCTTTGTGCGTACTGCGGTGTTTAATGAGGTCGCTGCGATGCTGAAAGGTGACGCCACATTCCTTGCAAGCGAGGGAAGCCTCCTCATCCTGGTGCATGTGAAAGTGTCGATGCAGGTTGTATGTTTCCCGACGAGTGAATTTTTTACCACATTCCTTACATACAAGGCGGCTTTTCCTTATTTTGATAGTTCCAGCATTTTTAGATTCATCCTCTCCTTCTGTTTTGTGCTTATCCTGCGCCATGCTGTCAGGATCACCCATCTCCTTTCTCTCCCCTTGTGCTGCCTCGGCATGAGACTCTGTTTCTTCAGATGCATTTTCAACCTCCTTGATGGTTTTCTTTAAGCTGGAGTTTTCTGAAGTATTTTCCTCCATGTCCTTGTTGGTTTCTTGCCCTGTGGAGTGACAACAAAAACATTAAATACAAAGTAGTTTTGAAAGTTAAAGCAATGTCAAACCACAACATGTATAAGTCATCCATATCTGTATGCAAAGTTAGGTTATTTCAAACTTTCAAAAGTGTAAAAAATAAAACATAATAAATATCATTATATATTTTTGTACATGGTTTATTACTCTTTTAACGTATACATCAAACATACAGTAACTTTACTTAATCACAATCATAGTGTGTGTCCCTTTCCTTTTTGTATATAAGGATATATAAAAATATTAAATATAACTAACATGAAAATCTCCAATCATGAAAGGGTTAAACAGGCAGTTTCAGTGTTTCTGATTGGGTTAGAACAGGCCAATTACAGAGTAATAATTGCTGCATGTCTTCTGTGTTAGCAGGGTTGATATGTAACGTTAAAACAGTACAAGAATGTGCGATATCCAGACAGCGCGAAGTGACGTCTACTGTCTGCCCTTGATGCAAAGTTGTGCTTGCCTCGGTTTCCATTGTGCATATTATCCGCCGTGACCCCGCAATCCTCTCCAGGCTCATTCGAAACGAGTTTACCGTTATTACTTTGAAAATCCTCATTCATCTTCGGCTCGCCCACCGTAGCTGTCGAATTACATGACATTTCCGACGCATCTTTGTTGCGTGGTGAAGGAGCAGCGCCATGTGGAGGTGAATTTTCATTTGCTGGTGAAGACGGAACATCAGCGTCTGTGACGTTAGTTTCTTTCACGCTGCGAAAAACCTCCGCGTTACGATCAACAGATGTGTCAGATGCATGCTGTTGTTCTGCTTTATCTCCTGGGAATATACCGTTAACGAGTTCATCATCTAATGGCTGTTCGGATTCAGTCCGTACAGTGGCCATTTTCACATATTTTTATGTTTTCTCCACCCACAGAAACATGGAAGCGAGCGATTGATTGGAAGTGTGCGTTACGTCATACGCGCCCTCTGCGGCCGCATTTAAAGGGACACATTGAATTGTCACGTATCGTATCGTTTATAAGGTTTCGGATTTATTTTTATTTTAACTGGACATTGTTTTATTGGTTTACCAGGTTTATTGATAACGCATGTACCGGGTTAACGTAGGCAGTCTTTTGTTATTAACAATTGCATTAACAGTAAACATGTTTGATTTTACAGAAACACGCATGCATCGCAAGTAATGGTACACATACAACACGTACTGAAAAGCGAAGCTTATATAGAAATATGGCTATATAGCACATTAATTATATATATTTAATTATATTAAATAATTGAATGACTATAATTGAAACATAGTAATAGAATATATAGTTATACCACCATACTTTTCTAATACACATTCATATCCTGCTATAATAGGAAAACCATAATAAATGTATTGATTGCTTTTATTAAAACGTGTTCGTGGACAATGGAAATTGTTTCCAATTACAACAGATTTTTTGTTAACAGTTCTTTAAATATCTTGCATTGCATGCAGAGTGATTGGGCAATCTTAAATCTCCACATTAGAAATTAATTCTGTTAACTACATGTATTTTCCACTGAAGAACTTCTATGCCATAAAATGTACCTTTAAAGAAGACCTGGATGAAATTTCTGTGATAATAAATGTAAACTGCAATTTTGCACCAAACTTTGGTGCCCAGAAAAATAATCTTACCACATCATAATTACTGGAAAAGTTTAAATCTGCTGACTTCTTTCTAAACTTGCAATTATTATATTGAAATAATAATATATTGCAATTATTATATGAAGAAAGCAAGTGCATTCTTTAAGATATCAGAAATGTAGTTTTAGCAACAAAAGAGTGCAAACATCAATTTATATATCATTTTGAGATTTTTTGTGTGTGTGTGTGTGTGTGTGTGCGCCTGGGTATGTATACACACACACAAACACACACTTTATTATGTATTTGTGACAGGCATAACAAAAATGGTTGCAATGAAATGGCACAATCCGCAACTAGTTTTATAAAACATTGCTTTAAAATAAATACATTTACTGTAACCGAATACAGTTTTTTATGCCACATCTCTTGGCAACATCAACGCCTGCGTCTTCGTCTAAGGTCTACAGTCCTGCCACGACGTGGCCGCTGGGTTGTTGCAGTAATGTCAATCGGTGGTTCATTATGCCTAGTACCATCTAGAATATCTGGAGGTTGTGGTATAGGTGAAACCGTTGCTGGGATTTGCTCTTCTAGCTGTTGATTCTCCAGTGGCAGCTGTTGATAAGGCTGTTGTTGTGGAGGTTCCTGTTGATGCTGTGTAACTTGCTGCAATTGCTGTTGAGACTGCGGTTGCTGATGCTGCATCTCAAGTAGTCCCAACAGACGTTGCAAAAGTACGTTATTCTGCTGCAAGCTATTTGTAAGGGCCTCCTGCGAAGCCACAAGTGTCCGCATATCACGCCTGAACCCTTCTCCAAACTCACGCAGGTTCTGTTCCATGCGATCTCCAAGCTGCATGGCTGCTTCCCCCAGGCCCCGAAGTTCATCTTCCAGCCAGGAACTGCGTGGAGGAGGGGGCTCCAGTGGGCCCTGATGCGTCCCTAAGGATGGTTGTGGGCTTGGCTGAGGAGTCCCATTAAGGAAGGGAGCGCTGTAAAGGGGCGAAGGAGGAAGCCAGCGTTCTGATGTCGGAGGTGGTACTATTCCTAGGCCCAGGCCTAAACCTAGTTTATCTTCCATGCTGTTGTCCACACCCTCACAATCCCCATCGGCATCATCACACTCTTGCTCACCAGTTTCCTCTTCTTTTTCAAAGCCATCCCTTTCAGAACCATCTCCTACTGTAACTGAAACACAGAAAACCTGGACATTGATGTGTGTAGTAGCCTCTACATAAACAATTTTCTGTATTCCCCAATCTTAAAAAATGAGTTGAACTAGTTACCAAAAACCTTACCTGGATCAGTGTCTGACAGGCAAGTGTAGCTGGCTTTTCCTCTGGAGCTTTGCTTTTGACGAGAATGCTGGAGTCTGGGACTAAGTTGGGCAGGCCTTCCCAAAATTGGAGCCCCCCTGCTGGATGGCAGGTAGCAGGTGCGGTGCCTTGCATCAGCCAGTCTGCCACCATTTCGTCTCTTCAGGTCATCCCAGCGTTTTTTTACTTCTCGAAGCGTCCGTGGGACTCTAGACACAGCGTTCACACGCTCAAGTATGCCAGCCCAAATGCGTTCTCTTTCACGGCGCCGAAGCCTTCCAGCTGGTCCGAACAGCTCTCCTTCACACCGGGTCACCTCAGACACGAGCACCTCCAACTCTGCTCCACTAAAGCGACTCTTCCGTTTTCCTGCACCTCCTGCGGCTAATGCTGAGGAAACACCCCGGTCTTTGATTAAAATCCACATTTATTTCAATATTCATAGTGAGGAATATGAATGTTACAAGTTTTAAAGTGGCACTTACCTAATTATGGAAAATCATGCTTTAAAAACTTTGAAACCTCACAACAACCAAATACTGACATGTAAGCTAGGAGTATTGTGAAAACCTTTGGTAAAAATATCGTTTTTCATGGTAAGGTTGAAAAATGGAATTGCCAAAATATTTTCAGACTTTTAAGAGTTACATCTTACTTTGTTCGATTGGAATAAGATCATCTGAAGACATTCCTGGTGCAACTATGTTGGGATGAACAACCACGACATTGAAGGGTAGGCTGCCAGGCAACCCTCCATTCTGGTGATCACAACTTCCCTCTGAGTCATCATCTTCCCTGGGAAAACCATCCTCTGAGACCCCGCCTCCAAAGGGACCCTCTGGAGACTCCACTTTGATGTGCATGGGAGGTGAGTGCTCATATAGCAAACCCCCCTCCTCATAGTATTCAGTCATGGATATGTTGTGGTTTACTGACACACCAATCGTACTGATGGACAGCGTGCCATTCACAAGGAGGGTGAAAAGCCACCATGCCGTTGCATGGCAAGCCCCTCATTGCTTCATTGTCATGTCTACAAGAATCGCCTTAATGATGGGCTCAGTAATAAACAGCCACATAAAACAGATATTTGAAAGGTTAACATAGCATTTTAGAGAAGAGCTGTGTGCATTCAGAATGTCTGTACGCAGTTACTGAGCTGTCTTGCTGTGTGGATCTTAATAATGTATGTAAACAAAAACCTGTGGCTTGCGTCCACACGCGAGACTCTGAGATGCTCTTCCGACATTGTATGACATAATTTACACGTTCAGCTCATTACATGCAAGGTTAAGATGTGGTTATTGTGAGATCTCAGCGCTCACTTTATCGAAAATATATCTGAAAATAACATGGAAACATTGAAGTCTACATAAGAAAGGTTGGGAAATAAATATAACGAATGCATGGTCAATATAGTTGTCTTCACATTTAACTCAGTAGTTATATTCATGTATTATCTTTACCGTAAAGGCCAAAATTACCTTTGTCGCAGTAATGCGCATATATGCTGCACGACATCCGCAATGGATGCGCATTCCGCATAAATTACGTTAGCCGACACTAGCGCTTCTCAAGTAAATGCTGCCGTTCGCGTAAAAAGTAAGATATGACACGTACCAATAGCAGTATAGGCTTGTGAGAAGTATAGGTATTACACAATAGTCCGATCTCACAACGTCGACTTCAGACAATTAGAGAAATATTAAAAAATCGAGCATAGGAGCAAAGCTACCCTGTTAAAATCCTACATGTACACAGACCTCAGATCGTCGCATGAATGTGACGTCACGCCGTTATTTTGTACTTTTCAATAAAAGTAAATCGTTAAACCAAGTTTTTTTATTTAGGCATCGTGCATATAAATATACACAGAAACATAACTGAATAAAAAATAACCAAAGAAATAAAACGTAATATGCTGGAGAAATGGAGTACAGGGCTACTTTTCAGGATAGGGTTTATTTTAAAGTAAACTTAGATATAGCAGGCTAGAGAAAGCTTTTGAAAATGTTTACATTTATGGAAAATGAAAAAAGATTTTGTGTTATTGAGCAGATGCTGACAACGAGCTAGACATAATTATATGGTAGTCCTAATGAAAACAACATAATATGACATTTTGGCTAAAAAGTTTAAAACTCTTTAGTCAACTAATATTGTAAAGAGTCAAAACACATGTGATACATTGCCCATACTAGGAAAAAACCCTGTTCTACGTTTTTTTAATTTAATTAAATAAAGAATATCAATGGTTTTTAAATCTTGGATGACCTTCCTGTGCCACCTGTATATTCCCACAAGAGCTAATGATTTATCAGTAGCCTAGATTCATCCTAAAATTACCAATGGAGTAAACACAGCTTCACAAGGGTCAACCACAAGGAGATAACCTTTATTTTCCAAATTAACAAAAATCCTTAACTTGAAAAGCTGTATAGTTGTTTAGTGTTGATTTATTTGAAAGATTTCACATGTCATGTTTCATGTTAATTAGAATTTTGATATTTCAATATATATATTTCAATTATATTAGAATATTTCAAAATGTCAAACTACCATCAGCAAGAGATTAAGAGACTAATTTGAGATAGAGATATTTTATTTATAATCAATAAGAAATTTCACACGTTAGTTACATGAAAAACAATAAAAATAGAGGTTTTGATTGCATATTTACTCATGTATCTATAATGTTTATAAATAAGATAATTATCTCATGACAGAAACGTTGTTGTTATAGTAATTTGTTGTTAAGTGACCAAGAAATCATCCACTTTTGAATTATTATTACAAATAATTCCAATAAACAAAAAGGGAAACGTCCTTAGAGTGAATATTGTTTCATTGTGGCAAAACATTTTTATTAAAATATGTAAGAGAATCTTTTGTATGCAAACCAAATGCTGGGTTCACACACTGGTTGTGTATACATACCCTTGAAATTTATCTCCAGCAGTGAGGTAAGCTCAGTATATAAGAAGGGACCTAGAACATTTTGAGCACAACCCTGTCAGGTAGCATAAGGATGAAGGCTCTCATTCTTCTGGCTCTCTTTGCTGCGGCCTGTAAGTAAACGAAGATTTAGACTTTGTAAAAGAATTGGCACAGACCTCGGATTCATTCAGAACAATCTGTTTACCACATAAGTCATTAAATACAGTCAGAATTATGTGAATGTTTATTTAAAATGAATACACCTTGTTAATTGCAAATGCTTTGTATTTAATCTTTAAACACATCCATTATGCATAATGCATAACAATACCTACTATATTCTCAGATGCCGCTCCTCTGAATGAGGACGATAAAATTGTCGGGGGATTTGAGTGTACCAAGAATGGTGCTGCATATCAGGTTTCTCTGAACAGTGGCTACCACTTTTGTGGTGGTTCTCTGATCAGCAACCGCTGGGTTGTGTCTGCTGCTCATTGTTACAAGTCGTAAGTAAACTTCTTCATTCTTACAGAAGTGCATGAAATATTAATAGGGATATTGGGGCTAGTTGTCACATATACAAATATGCAGGGTTGACGTTCAAGATAAATCTTTTGTGACTGAAATATACTGCTTAGTTTACAGTTCAGAGGCGCAGACCTTTTTAGACTCAATAAAGATGAATGTTTCCTGCCTAACAAATGTTCACAACTGTCTCTGTGCTCAGTCGTGTCCAGGTGCGTCTGGGCGAGCATAACATTGATGTCACTGAAGGCACTGAGCAGTTCATCAACTCCGAGACGGTCATCAGACACCCCAATTACAACAGCAATAATCTGGACAGCGACATCATGCTGATTAAACTCAGCCAGGCTGCTACTCTGAACCAATACGTTAAGACCGTTGCTCTGCCTACAAGCTGTGCTGCCGCTGGTTCCAACTGCCTGATCTCTGGATGGGGAAACACTAGCGCATCCGGAAGCAAGTGACATCAAACTCGCATGGAATCAGACATAAACCTCCTTCACCACCTTCAAGTAAACTTACAAAAAGTGTTTTCTTCTCAGGTAACTACCCCAGCCGTCTGATGTGCCTGTGGGCTCCTATCTTGAGCGACAGCACCTGCAGAAATGCCTACCCAGGTGAGATCACCTCCAACATGTTCTGTGCTGGCTTCATGGAGGGAGGCAAGGACTCCTGCCAGGTAAGATTCTTGTTATACATTTTGACAACAGTAAAATATATATACTATATATTTGATCTGACATACCTAGTTCAGGTTCTGGAGCACCGTGCTAACAAACTGGTGATCTGAATCCTTTTGTGGAAAAAAAGTGCGATGCTTAATACTGACTGATCAAAACAGTAAATGTTGGAATTATTGCAACAACCATTGGCTTTTTTTTACAGGGTGACTCTGGTGGTCCAGTGGTCTGCAGCAATCAGCTGCAGGGAATCGTGTCCTGGGGTTACGGTTGTGCCCAGAGGAACAAACCTGGTGTTTACACCAAGGTTTGCAACTTCACCACCTGGATCAAAAACACCATTAACTAGGCTTGCATCGATTTTTTTTTTGAGAAATAAAGGTCTTATTGCAAACCTTAATGGTTTCTCTTTGTATACTTGTATTAGAACTCAGGTGCATTTTATCTTCATTTGTGTGGGTCTGGGGAGGTTGGTTTGTGTGTCAGCATAAAAATGCTAAATGACAGGATGTGTTTAAAACTCATTGCTTTGTTGCATCTGTCAATAACTTACATACAGCACTGGGAACACTCTGAAAATGGTTGTGTTAAATCAACACATTTTGTGTTCAGTTAAGGCCAACACACAAGATGTTATTTCTGAGACAACACAACTTGTGTGAAAAAGTAACTCAAAATCTACACAAAATGAAAATGTGTTAAATAGCATAACAAACAATTTGTTAACACATTGAAATATTCTAAAATAATCAAATATATACAAATTTAAGATCAATTTTGAGCACCGGTCAAGACTTTTATTTCTTAATAGCAACATCTTCAGATAAAAGTCCATTACAAAAAAATCTAATCCAAATGTTTGAAGAATTGTCTTAAAGGGATAGTTCATCCCAAAATGAAAATTCTGTCATCGTTTACAGAAAACCATTGGTCTCCACTGACTTGCATTGGTTTAGTGTCAAAGCAATAGAAGTGAATGGGGAACAAGAGTTTTTGTTTACTAACATTTTTCAAGATATCTTTTGTGTTCTGCAGAAAAAAAGTCATACAGGTTTGCAATTACAAGAGGGTGAGTAAATGACGACAGAATTTTTATTTTGGGGTGAACTATCCTTTAACAAAGATGAGTTGTTTAAAAAAAACATCAGCAATGTTTACATCACATGACTACCACATTTTTCAAATTATGTGAAATATGGGACTTCTATGTACAAAATCTCCACTTAACAACACATTCATTAAACAAAAACGAGTAATTGACATTATATTCATATATCGCCTCTGGCATGTTCCAAATAATGTCCATGCAATGACAGGAGGTCAGAAAAGCAAGCCATGCATTCTGTGCAAACTAAGTCACCAGCTGTCTCCTCTGTCTTTATGCCAGATGGTGATTGTCTTCTATATAATTTTTGAACCGATAAAGATTTGTTATTAGCATGTATTGGCATTTCATCCATTTCCACATTATCGGTTTGAGAATCAGGAATGGAATGGCCATGCGATGGTGGATGAGGTAATGCTGTAGTGTGACTCTGGGTGTCTGCATTTGTTCTCCGCTGCAGCTGTTGTGCTGGACGTAAAGGCTGGAAACCAAGGTGTGATGAATTCTGCGATATTTGTGCACGTGCGTCTGCTGTCTGATCAGCATATTTGCTTGAGGAATAGTCACGGCTGTGATGCTGGTAGGAAGATCGATTTGACTGGATGTGAGTGTGTTCATCTTTTGCATATTGCTGCTTACACAAACTCTTGCTATGCCTTGCTGCTTTATCATCAGAGGTGTGGCTAAACTGATGGTGAAAAAGAGAGTCCAGGTTGTCAAAACTGGCACTGCATGTAGCACATTCGTAGGGACGAACAGTGGGCTGCATATCAACACCAAAAGGCGTCTCCATTTGGATGACTGTATAGTGAACAAGTTTGTGTCGCTTAAGAATGATGGCACTCGCAAAGCCTTTTCCACAAATATCACAAATGGCAGGCATACTCGACCTATGCCACTCCTGCTGGTGGTTCTTCAGATGTTGTGCAGTCGAGAAGGTGTGAGGACAGAACGGACAAACATGTGCATTAAGCTCTGGGTGTTTTTGCAAGTGATTATTGTACAAGCCCACAAATCGAAACCCCTGACCGCACTTGGGACAAAAGAAACGGCCTCTTTTCTGTCTATGAAGCCGCTGATGAATCCAAAATGTATTCCAGGTTTTAAAAGTTCTCTTACATTCGCCACAAGCGAAGCTTTGACCCCGTGCATGGGTAAGCATGTGGGCTCTCAGCCTTCCTACGTGCCGAAACATTCGCCCACATCGTGGACAGAAATACTTTCTTGGGTCTGATTTGTTGTCGACACTGTTGAACTGGGATACAAAATAGCTAGATTTGATTGGCTGCCTGGGATTGAAATTATTCTGATGATCATGATCAGAAGTAGCCATGGCCTTAGGAGGACAAGCAAGTAAAGACGAGTATCTTTTAACATTTTTTGGTGGGAAAACATCTTTCCAGGAGGTGGTGGTGGGAGATTTTACAGAAGAAATCAGTTTTGGACTTGCACTTTGCATTTTTTGTGTTTTTGGTGTCGGAGGGTTTTTGGGTCTTTGAGCTGGATTGGTCCTGGAAGTCTTTGCTTTTGTCAGCCGCATGTAGATGCAATGCTTACCGTGTGTGTTCAGCTCAGACTGGAGATTGAACTTCTGACCGCAACGGTCACACCTGTAACGCTGGGTATCCGTATGTGTTTGCAAATGTAATTCATACTCATCTCTGGTGCCAAAGCTATTTTTGCAAAAGTGACACCTGTAAGATACAACACCAGCCAACTCCATTTCTTTAACTGTTGTATGTTGTTGTTTTTTACCCTCACAGGTGTGTGCTTTTAATGGTCCAATCTGAGAAAATCCCTTATTGCATTTTGAACAAAGGTACGGCTTGATGTGCCAATGCACCTTCTCGTGGACACGGGCAGTACACGCCTGGGTAAAGGATTTGCCGCACACCTTGCACGAATACGGTTTCTCTCCACTGTGAATTCGAAGGTGTATTTTAAGGACAGATTTGAAGGAAAAGACTTTGTTGCATATCGGACAAGCATGTGCTTTCCCTCTCATTTTCCCCCTGGCTTTTCCTCTCCCTCTCCCTCTCCTTCTTTTAAAAGAAACGACTGGATTACTGCAGTCTTTTTCCTCTTTGTCAGTTATACTCACTGGGGTCGTGTTCCCTGCATCGGCTCTGCTTTGCTTTCTGTGTGCGTGTTTTCGTCTTCTAGGTTTATGGACTCTAGAGTGAGACCGAAGGTTGGAGAGTTGAGCGAAGGCTTTGCCACAGTCCTGGCACACGAAGGGCTTTTCACCTGTGTGGACACGCCGGTGAATGACATATGCTGAGGAATGAGCGAACTGGCGGCCACAATCCTCACACTTGATAATCTGTTTTTCTTTACGTGGCCGTCCCCGAGAATAGTTAGCATATACAGATTTTTGTTGGGTGATTTCCATAGTGCTATCATCTGCACTTCCTTCACTCAAAGATTTCTGGTTGTCCTGCTCTGAATTAGTACCTTGTGAAGCTATACAAGGAGGGGATACATTCTTTGAGGTTATTTCTTCCATGGAATGATCTTTTAAGGGTGTAACATGTGAGGCTCCTTGATTTTCAATGTCAGAAATGTTTTTATCTGTAGTATCATCTTGGATTTTTTTGTCAGAATCTTCTTCGCATTGGCTATCAACAGATGCATTAGGGCAGAAAATATCACTGGCTAAATCATCTTTTTCTGAAGTGGTCTTCTGATCTTTCACAGATGTAAGGAGTGTTATAGGCTGGTCTTTGCTATTTTTAGACTCTTTTTCTGGTCTTCTTAATGTTGGCTCATTATATGTGGGGCTGGAATCCAAATAACTTTTTGGTTCATCCGAACATTTTTTAACATCCATGTCACCTTCACTGGCATTAAACTGCTCTGGAAATGTATTTCCTGTTTCACATGAGCCTTTTTCTCTCTCTTCTTTGGAAGTTAAGCTCTCGGGTAGGGCATCAGTGGCTGCAGGTGAAGATTTATCCACTTCCGTGTTTTGGAAACTTAAAGGTAGACCTTTGGACATTAAATTTCCCATTTCTCTTTTCATTAAAGCATGGCCGTGTCTTGCTGTCTCTTCTGAGTTAGTTTCTTGGCTCTTGGCATCCCCTTCAAGCATGATGTGCGAATCGTCTGCAGGTGTCTGAAATTCCCCCCCCCACTCAAGCTGAAACTAAACAAAAAGATAAAACAGTATAAGCAACACAGAATAGAAGAGAATTCAAAAAGTCAAGCTATGTTACATTAGCACACCTGTGGAAACCCAAAGTACTTTTAATAAAAGAATTAGATCAAGGAAATATAAAATAAACAAATAATTGCATGTACCAATTCACACTGAAACAAGTCAATAAATGACTAACACTTTCCATTAAAACAGAGCATTTACTGTTTACAAAATGTAATGTTCACTTCCACAAAAAGTGTTTTAACATACCTATGGATTCCTCAGCTCTAGCGAGTTTAACTTCATGAGATTTTAGTTGAAATCCTTTATATTTCACTCTTTGTGAAATGTCTGTAGGAGTAGAACAAAATATAAAAACCTGATCTGCTTTGAAAGTGTCCATAACAGCACATGGACACACATTCAATCTGTTGTTTGTCTTTATGGAAACTTTTATTCCAATCTTATGAATAAACAACTTTTCTACTCAACTGTATATGGGTAGCTGACAAATGAACCGCAATGTCCTATGGTGTGACAGCACAAATTTAGATTAAAAAACAAAAAATAAAGATAAATCTTTACATTTTAAAATATAAATAATACAAAATAACATATTATTTAACAGGGGTTTTTTTTTGCAGTCACACACGTATGTTATACGGTCAACTACCCATATTCACATTATAGCACCAGTAACACAACATCAGTGGAAAACTACTGTACGTGTAAGCTGCATAACAACAACAAGGCTTTATATAAAGCAGCTTAACTACAAGTAGAAAAAGAACAGGGTCAAATCTTTCTTTATTGTCACTGAAATTTGGCATATGTTTCCAGGACTTTAGTGTATGGTACTCACTGTCTATATAACTATTAACTCTATATGGCAGTTAGTTGGTATGCGCTTTACCTATAAAAATTGAATCATCATTAAGTGACCATTGAAATTGTGTCAGAAAGACATTTTCAAGCGAGTTGCAAACATTAAACTATATGATGGCTTATACGCACACCTTTAATACAAACGATGTCAAATTCCAGAAGGTTCACACACTGCAGCAATATTGCAATTATTACGAGGACAGAGTCAGAATACAAATAGTCGATTTTGAAAACATTTAGTCTTTTTATCACATTACGCCACGAGCGACAATAAATGTTGCACTGCAGGAATGAATGCATGCAGGCTGCTTAACAAGAATGCACGCATGCACGCCCCGGTACATGATCTCCCTGTAAAACTGATGCTGAATCTGCACCTTTTCATTGTCCATTAGATTTGGTAAGAAAAAAAACTGCCTCAGCTCACTCGTTGAATTTAACAACATCATAAATTTGACTGTGTTAACTCAACGCCTTACCCGTCGCAGTACTTGACAAAGCATCACGTCAAAAGCCAAATATTATGTCGGTCTTAAAAACATCCACGTAAAATATGAAACTTTGTTAGCTCTATGATACTAACTGTGGGTCTTTCGCCTCTTGATGAAAGAACGTTAACGTTACATGTGAACATGCAAAGCAAGAGCGCGCGCGCGCACACCAACCTTTATGCTCTTTCTTTCCAGGACCAATAAGGTTCCAAAACGCAAATACATAGAACAGCTTCCGTTTCCGTTTTAATAAAAGCCGCTTGTCGACTCCAGCAGTGGTCGTGCAATACCTTACAATACAAAACAGCACACAGATTTAAATGTATTTATTTATAAATATATGGTTGAATTTATATAATTTCAGTTTTACGCCATCTTGACGGTTGCTTTAATTCTACAAATTGCGCTGACATAACAAAATCATTTTGTTTTATTGTTTAAATGGAAATACATTAATAATTAAATAAAACTATGTTGTAGCGATGTCAGATGTAAATAACCTATGAACTTTAAATGTGTAAAACAGTTAATAGCACTTAAGAATAACTGAAATGATCAAATAACAGCACACTTTATTGATCACCCTGCTGAAAAAAAACAATAGAAACCCAATAGAAATGCTACATTTCCATTAAAGCATCACTAAATGTCTATTTTGTTGTGTTTTGGGCATTATTTCAATAGGTTTAATTTAATTGCCACCAACAGAATCCATAACATACCAGTAGACACCATTATTTGTTTCCATTAAAATCAATATAATTTCCATTATAACCATTATATTCAAAACATTAGGTATTTTTTTTTCAGTAGGGCATGATCTTGGAAAGATGTTTAATAAAGACAACTAACTTACTGAAAACTTAAAACATTGTCAATGTTGTTTATTGATGCAACTTTCAACATTTAATTACATCAAAATGTATTATTTATAGATCACTGACAATACACAACAGCTGTCTAAAAAAAAAGTTATCTACAGTGCTATTTTACAGTTTTTTACAGTGTATTGAGCAAATATCTCGGTTTAGAATCCTTTAAATAATAAGCAAAGCAACTTAAAACACAGAAGCTAGTGTAATAATAACAACAACTCATTAAACTAATAAACTACTGAACACATATGAAACTTTTAGTTGTCCAAACTATTTCTAATTAATTAGTCTTTTACTACTCTTCAGACTTTTTTTATAATGTGCCCACAGGTGTTGTCCCTGTATATAAAAAAAATTACAAATGTAATTTAAGTAATTGCATCCAAAATAGTTAAGAAACAATAAAGTGAAGCCGGCAGACCCACCTTCACTTTGATCACCTAATGCATAAACACTTGAAAACCTCTCCTAGCTGTACTGTATTTACAGGCAAGAAGAATCTGACAAAGTCTTTTTGTGTCATTTTTTAAAAGATATTAAATCAGGATAGCTGCACTGACAAATTTGACACCTGCACAGATTGTGTTGGGTTTGCTGAGAGGTTCCCTAGCTCAAGACCTCCAAGGATACGATGAACAGTCCTTTTGTGGTTTTGAAGGGAGCTTATATCTAGATAGCTGCTTCCACAAATCTGACACTCAAAGTGATCAGGTGTGCGATTTTGCTCAGTGCCCTTTGCCGGCTGAAACACACCACCTAGAATACGATGCACTCTCCTCCTATGGTTTTTCAAAGATTTGATGTCAGGATAAGCACGCATACAGATCTGACACTGAAACTGCCCAGAACGGAACGGATCTACAACAGTCAGATTAATTGGTTTTGCCTGTTTGGGACGATGAACTTTTCTCACATGATCCTTCAACGACTGGAGCTTTGGATAGTAACGCAGGCAGATGTGACATTGGAAATCAGTGGGTGGGGTGCTTTGTGTGCTCTTCGCAGCACCTTTGCACACTTGTTCTCGTTTTACATTCGCTGACACAATTATAGAGTTTATCTTGTGAACATTTCTTTTATGCTCCTCAAGTGCCTGGTAGCTCGGACAGTTCTGGCCGCACTGCTGACATGAAAATACGGGTTGCCTGCTGTGTGAGACCAGGTGTCTCTTCAGCCCATCTAAACAACTGAACCAACGCACACACACTGGGCAACGAAGAGGTTTAAATGTGGGTTTGCTAGCGTTGCTTTGAATCTGCCCAGAGTGTTTCTTCTGACCCGCAGCATCACCTCTGCAACTCAACCGTAGGTGTCTTAACAAGGAACGGCGACCTGAGAAAATCTTTTTGCATCTATGACACGTCACCGTTTCTGGATTGAGGTTCAAATTCTGTGGCGGCAGGAGTGCAGGTGGCTGTACATTTAGGTTAATCTCTGATGTCTGAAACCCTGGAGATTGCCCTGATGGAATTTGTGATTGCAACACTTGGGAAAATGATCGAGGCTGCTGCGGAGTTGAAACTTGTAATTGTGTCATTTGGGAAAATGGATGAGGGTGCAGCTGTGGCCCTCTCTGCTCAACTGCTTGGCTTTGAGATTGCCTGTGCATTTGCTGATGAGCTTCAAAATCCATCCAGGACTGCAAGTTCTCACCACAATGTGGACAAATGTAGGACTCCTGGGCATGAAGTTGCAGATGTTCAAAGAGAAGTCTAGGACAAGTGAAAGAGGCTCCACATTCGCAAGTCACTCTTCTCGGAAGCACTGGTGGCAGTGACATAATTCCCCAGTTACCGCTGCTACTTCGACTGCTTTCCGGTCTGACTGATGGAGTCTCTGTAGATGGTGACAACACAAATAAGTTCTCCTGAGCTGGTTGAGTTTTGTTCTCCACAATGCTGGGAACGATCGAGGGATTGGTGATTGTACCTTTGCATCGTTTTCTGTGCATATTCATGTTGTCTTTGCGGCTGAAGAAGTTGCCACACTGAGGACACGGAAACTTTTTTATCGGTCCGGAGACACTAGATGGAGTTTTCTCAAAAAGTTTGAGCTGTTTTAACTTTCTCGCCCCGCAAATGCTTAAGTGTTGCATCAGAGTGAAACGGCGGGAGTAAGATCTCTGGCATCCAGCACAAACAAACCGCTTTATACCTTCATCACTCACATGCACCTTAAAGCCATTGCTCGGTAATAGTGACTCCAGTTCTTCCTCATCAGGAGATTCCACAAGGACTACATCCTCTTCTTCAATATGGTCTTTTTTGGCCATGTCTGCAAAATTGTCCTCATTATCCATTTCCTCCTGATCGGCATCTATTAATACATCAATTTCAGCATCGTCCAATGGCATAGTCCACTGCTTTTCTTCAAATGTATCTGTGTCATCTGCTTCAGTTTCAACCACACTGGCTGGCAATTCAACATTTTGTTCAATTTTTGTTGACTTTGGAGTTGATTTGGAGTTGGACACAAAAGATGGTGAAGGTAACTGATTCACAGGCTTCAGAGTTTGACATGGTATCTTCAACACTGCCTGATTTTTCCCCTCTATAGAAAATTCTGTGTTTTGCTCCTCAGTTTTTATAATTTCAGTACCTACTCCAACATTCACATGTTGTTTTGACATGTCATTTATTTTTGGGTCTTGCACCTCTCTAATGCCATCATTTTTAGAGTCAAGTTTGGTGAGGTTTGGAGGGAGTTTGGTGAGGTTTGGAGGGAGTTTGGTGAGGTTTGGAGAGAGTTTGCTGGCATTTGGAGGGAGCTTGTTGGCGTTTGGAGGCAGTTTGTTGGCGTTTGGAGGGAATTTGCTTGAGATTGGAGACAGTTTGCTGGAGATTGGAGAGAGATTGCTTGATATTTTACCATTATCCTGGTTGCCTGCAGTGGCAGTGCTTTCAACAATGGGTGTACATTTTCCTTTTAAGGTATGCCTTTTGAGGTTGCGCTTCCACAAGTAAGTACGCTTGCATATGGAACACTGAAACGCTCTTCGTTTGCAAGGGCTGGGCAAAGTTGGAGACTTATTTGCCACGACGGGAAGATGTTGACGGTTTCCAGCAAACGTGCTGAAACACTTGTGATTCTCTGCAGCACAGATCACAAACTGTTGGCAACGAAAACAAAATTTTACTCTTTCTTTCTTATGCTGTGCATGATGCATAATCAAGTTGTCGGGGTTCTGGAAAACCCTACGGCAGTATCCACACTTATGTTTACCCTCAATTTTATCCTTCCCAATAAGCTTTTGGCGAGTCTCAAGCATCACCACAGGGTAGAGAGTTTGGATCACAGATATAATCTTCTTTCGCTTTTTTTTCTTCTTACCAGTTTTCACATTTACAGCAGTGCTTGGGAAAGAGAGCACCTTAATGGGACAATTTGTCTTGAACTGATTTTCCTGTATCTCAGAATTTGGCAGTGTTATGGCTGGTGTAGCTTGCATTGGTGCCCTTGGCGCAACCTTTCTGGGGGGCAGGTTCCTCTTGGTTGGTACTGGTTTTATATGGCCTGGTTGTCTATGACTCATATAGGCAGATGCCAGAATCTTCAGGATTGATTTTTTATTACAAGCCGTTGATTCTATATGTGAACTTGCAGATTCTTCACTGGCATGCTCAGGATGGTTTGATGTCGGTAATGTATCACTGTTGTTCTCAAAAACAAGCTCCTGCCCCTCAGTCACAGGGTGGAACAAGAGAGACTCGTGTGGCTTTAAGACATCGTCATCTTGCTCATTTACAAACAAAGTTTTCGCAGGAATTGATACATCTGTAATGGATGCCATCTCGATGTCAGCTTTAGAAGCAGATGTGCTTTTTACATTTTCTTCCATCGGATCTGATGTGTCTGTAGTAGATGCCATATCCTTGATATCAGCTTCAGAAGCAGAAGATGCGCTTTTTACATTTTCTTCCATCTGAACTGATGTGTCTGTAGTAGATGCCATATCCTTGATATCAGCTTCAGAAGCAGAAGATGTGCTTTTTACATTTTCTTCCATCTGAACTGATGTGTCTGTAGAAGATGCCATATCCTTGATATCAGCTTCAGAAGCAGAAGATGCGCTTTTTACATTTTCTTCCATTAGAACTGATGTGTCTGTATTAGATGCCATATCCTTGATATCAGTTTCAGAGGAAGATGATGCGCTTTTTACAAGGGCTTCTTCATTAGCATGGCATGGTAAAAGATTAGGAGAAGCTTGGTCTGAGACCAGGTTGCTGGAGTTTGTTTTGCTTTCTAGCTCCATTTTCAAGTCTTTAGGATTAATATTCAAACTCAAGCTGACCTGTGCATCTGGCATGTGTATCTTTTTATGTTCTTCAAGAGCAGATAGAGCATCAAACTCCTCACCACAGTCACATACATGCATCTCTTGAGAGGTTGGGGTTGGCAACACCGTGCAATGGTGTTTCTCGAGGAGATCCGCACTTGCAAATAAGCTTCCACACGTGACACAAGTAGGTTGCGTTGACTTTGGCTGGCAAGCAATTTCATTTGCATGAGAGGCTTGGTGTACCAAAAGTGATGCCAAACTCTGAAAAGTAGCCGAGCATGCGACACAGCTGTACGTTTTGGTGGTAGGAGTCCCAGGAGACTTTGTTTCTTGAAGTCCAAGCATTTCTCTATTGTTGGGTGCTTCCTATAAGAAAAAGCAAATCAACTTCATTAGCGACACAGCACACAACCATACAAAAAACAGGTATAAACAACAAATTAAAATGTCTTTATTGAAAACAAATTGTGTGTTCGAAGTTCTAAGTTATGAAATGTGTACTATTCAGATAGCGCACATACATCTGGGAGACGTGTATTTGATTTCCATTAATTCATTTGGCAGACGTTTTTATTCAAAGCGACTTATAAGTAGTAGAGCATAAAACATTTTGTCAACACGCTAAACAGTACCGATAGTTTACAAGGCTATGTTACTAGGAGGATTAAGCTGAAGTAAGCAAGGGAGAAAATGAACAACATGAAATCGTTTTCTTTTCTTTTTTTAATTAGACAAAACATAGACAGTTATTGGTTAGTCAGATAAATGCAAGACATATTTTTTATTGTTTGCTCATCTGCAATCCATCTTAGAGATGTCAAATAGACACCTAGATGTCTGTAAGATGTTTATGATTTAGAATGTGTGTAAAAAGCCTTTTCTAAGACGAGTATCTGATGTTTTTACACAGTACGTTTTTAGAGATGTAGCTGTGCTATCAGGGAAACAAATACACAGAATAGCACTTTAATGAAGAGAAACAACTAAAACATTACATTTTAAGAGTCTCATTCCGTGAATCGAGCTGTGAAGCTGTACATTTTAGGAATATAATTATAGTGTGTATTTCTAAATACTGTTTTTTGTAAGAAATGCAACTACATTAAAAGACAATGAAAACGTTGTCATTTACTGAAGAATAATATTTTGTTCGCAGTTTTGAGTATGGCATATTGTGGTTTCATTTAAAGTACATTTTGAACATTTAAGTGAAAGTCTTTTTACAGGAGAACACAGCAGGTGTTATGATCTGCTAGTACATTTGCAGAGTTAAAACGTGTTTTACATGTCTACTAATATCTATGCTCATTTCCCAACAATATGTCTTAAATGTTTATATTCATCTTGTCATGAAATGATCAGTTTTCTTGTAAGAAACGTACTTGAGTAAAAGTACAGTTACCTTCCTGTGAAAATGACTCCATTACAAATTACAAGTCACCGATTCCAAAACAACTTGAGTAAAAGTCTAGTATCTGATTATAACAGTACTTGAGTATTTTACTCGTACTGAATAGGCTTCAAAGAGAAATTTGATTTGTGAGGAGAGCAATTGCATTTATTATCTGAAATCATTAAAAAAAACTGAACACCTCAAAATTGCAACAAATCAAAGTCGACGCCACAACCAACACATATTACAAACACTCAAGTCTTAGTTAAGCTCAAGCGCTCATAAGTAAAACAATATCCTATAACGGATCCTATAACGAATAAATAAAATAATGTAAAGGAACACTAAAAGGCAAAGCCTTTTTGCACTGGACATGCAGATTTTGGCCTCATCGCCGGCTGCAGTCATGTCTTCATCTCACATATAAACCTCCAGCGATTGACAACTACCTGATAATGCATTTGCATCAAGAAGCCATGTTGACAAGTTTCAGAAAGAGAAAATGCATAAAATCTAGTACCTTCAATGCCCTGTAAATGGCAATATTGCTTCTTTTGTATAGCAGAAATAAATTTCTGCAAAAAAAAGTTTGGTGCCATGCATATGTAATGTAATGTCATTACAAATGTAGTGGAGTAAAGAGTACATACTTATTCAAAAATGTAAATGTTGATACTCAGTACAACAACTACAAAGTAGCCAAAAAAGATACTTAAGTACAGTACCTAATTACATTTACTCCAACACTTTACATCACTGTAAAACTGTAATATACACGAACGTGTCATGGATTAGGATAACTGTTTAAATACGAGTGGTAGTTAGTTTAATGGCAAAACAAATAAACACACTAGGGGTTTGCACGTTTTTAGACATCAATATCTGGGGCAAATGTTGCTCTCGCGTATTGAAATTATTCATAGCGCAACTAGTAAAAGCATTGCTTACGTTTTAACAGTGCATACTTACGAAAACAGTGCTGGTCGTTTACAAATTAAGTGTTTAAGCATACGTGTACCCGCATTGGATGATTGTGAAACGGACAATTCACTACAGCATGCCTTTATTTAGGTAGGCCTGGGTACTTCCCGCGGTGCCGCTTTCTTAATCACGTCCTTAAACAATGCTTCATCACAACAACTAAAAATGAATACAAGAACGTTACGCAAACCCGTCATCGTAAGTGGAGGAAACTTGAAGCGTTAGTAACAGCGTTCTAAGGTCACAAAATCGTGCTAACGCCAAGCATTGCAATGACTGCTTGCCATTTAGCATGCTTTCCAGACTTCCAGACAGATTTATAAACATGAATTAATCTGCAAAATACAACGTGAAAAAAGCATCGTCAATATGCTTTGTAAACACATCTGCAGAGACATACGGAGCATGCGGCACATGTCACTCGCGTACTGCACGGAGTTCAAAGCAATTGCATTACCTTGTTACATATATAAACACCGCACCTAACGACTGTTTGTACGAACAAAAACGAATCCGAAAAATGAGAGAATTATTTCATTAATTGCCCAGCACTCACCTTGAATTAGTGCTTTTCGCAAACCAGAATGCATTTACTGCAGAACGTATTTTTCCGATAAGAAAAAAAAACACCTTTATACTAGGTTCCGTATAGTTGTCATTTTCACAGCGGACGATAGAGTGCAGTATGTTTCATCGCTCGCTCATTCCCTCCCATTCCCAAATGTAATAAAGGTACACAATTCAACTACCGCCACCAACTGGTGTGAGGGACCTCTGTTGTTTCCCTTCAGAAATATACATTTATTCTTCAAACTATGAAACGGTTTGCTTATTTGATTGAAACCTCATTTAGTGGTATCTTAATTGAAACGTCTTTTGTTACTACTATGAAGGTATTTTCCAGCCTGCTGTTAGAACATAAACAACTCAGATTTATTTCACTATAGTGAGTGCTTCTTATAATTTTTTTCTTATAAAAGAATGTTGATGATATGCCTGAATTATGAAAAAAAACGTGTTTATATTTGTGAAAACATTTTTATACTTTTTATTCACATTTTTACATAATATAAAATAATAATTAAAGTTAGTATTAGTTAGGACATCTAACAGAAAATGTTTTTATACTATGTTTATCTAAACCCCATCTCTGAACAGATTCCTCAAAGAATCCTGTTGACATTCTTTTAAAATAAAAGCATGTATTGGATTTAGGCTGTGATTTTGCAAATTTCAACTTTTTCCACCATGCAGGGAATAATTAAGGATCTTTGTGGTCATATATTCTGTATCTTGTATAAGCTATTTGAATGTTGTTGTGAACTCATACTTATAACATCGCTTTACAGAAAATATGATTCAACTAATTTGGCAATTTAACATTCCAAAAGAATAAATACATTCTACATGTATTTGCTTAAAGATACACAGAAAAACATTTATTTTTTTTATATCTTCTATATGTAAATATATTTCTAGAAATTGATTTGCAGGAAAAGGTTTTTGGATTATTCTCTGTTGCGATACAAAATTGCCATGACAAGGTTTTCTACTTTTCACAATATAACTATAAGCACGAAATGCACGATACAGTAAAATGCTTTAAAAAAAATAGTATCACTTCTGAAAATATTCATGTAATTTTTTTAACAACGTGAAAGAATTAATCCATATGTATCCAAGCGGATACAAAATATGATCTATAACATGTCACTTTTAATCATAACAAAATATAAAGAATTGGTATATTGACAGCCAAGTCAAAGTAGAGAATTTATTTGCTTGTTAAAGAATTATGAAACATTGCTATACAAAACAAAAGAAAAATGAAGTAGCCATATATAAGCACTACTGTTGTTTTAAACTGAAAAGGAAACAGTACAATATTTTGTTCTTCTTGAGAAAAGCTATGAAAGACTCCACTCAATAAAAAAGTAAATCTGAATTCTTTAACATTACAGTTGGAACTCAGAACGGTATTTATATCAGATTAATGTGCAATCATAAACCATTTGACTGCAAATGCAAGCACACATGACTGATAAAATTACTTAACCCTCTAAATGTAAAGGTTTTTAAAGGATGTTTAAAACACACATCAGGTAAATATAATAAAAAATCCAAAGCTATTTTAACAATGAAAAGTTATGCAAGGTTTTATTAATAACATTCTTATCGTATCATCTTTGTACTCTTCGTTCATGCAAATATACCTACAGTTCCATACATCATGTAGATTGCATAAATTCAATATACAACTCAGTCTGAGTACTGTACAAACAGAACAAAAGAGTGAGCAGTTCACAGAACCGTAAAACAGTAGAAACTGTATTAACATTAACAGACTGATTCAGAACTAGGGTAAAACACTAATATCATTTCAAAATGGATAAAAGCAGTTGGGCCTAAGTAAAAGAACTATGAAATGTACATACAGTATATCTGCCATAAATATCGTTCAGAAAATTGAATGATTTCGAATAACCTGCACTGCAGGACATTAAGTCATCAATAACCTGCCCTTTATTCATTTACTGGGCTTTGAAAAGAGAAATGGGTTGGCGGCAGGGGCTGAAGAGATTCTGTAGAACCAGCATGAGTCCTCTGATGTTCCTCCAGAAGACTCAGAAAAGCAAAGGCTTTGTCACACTCGGTGCATTCATAGACAACTTGCCCTACGTGGGTTTCCTGGTGCTTTGTCAGCTGAGAAAACATGCTAAAAGATTTACAGCACATATCACACCGATACTCTTCACTGTCTTTATTGAAAGTGTGATGTCGATGTTTCCGCTGATGTTTGTGAAGATCATTAGCTGTCAAGTAGGATTTGTTGCAGATCGAGCAGTGGTGTTGCCGGTTTGTGTCATGCATTTTACGATGAGACAATAAAGCTGTTTCCGTTTTAAAGGATTCCGGGCACAGATTACACTGGTAAGGCCGTTCACTGTGTATTTGTTGGTGCTGCGTGAGGTACCGTTTCTTCGTGAAGCCTTTCCCACAAACCAGGCATTTGAAAGGACGTTCAGGATGTTCAGTTTTCTGGTGCTCCATTAAACTACTACTGGAGGAGAACCGTTTTTGACAAATGCTGCACTTAATAAAATCTTCTCCAACATCAACATCCTCCTCTTCATCATTGACCAATTGGAATCGTCTCTCAGAACGCTGCTTTTTGAGGTGGGAGGAGATGGATAAGGGGGGCTTGTTCAAAAATTTCGGTAATTTGCGATTATGACACTGATGTTTGCGGAATGCATCGCTGCCAAGAAAACTGTCACCGCATTCAGTGCATTCATACTGGGTAGCAGCAGTCAAATGGCATGTTTCATGCACATCGAGGTCTTCCTTTGTGGGGAAAGTCGTATTACAGACAGTGCACAGATGAGAATGAACCGAGAGGTGATTTGCTAGATCCATAGCTTGGTAGAAACTCTCAGGACATATGGGGCATTGGTAAATTTTGTCAAGCTTTGCAAATCCAGCTTGGATCACCTTTTCATCCCCTGGAACGTCTGTGTCCTCGGATGCCTCCTTATCTTCATGACTGCGTATATGAGTAAGATAATGATGGTGGTGACTGAAACTCATGCTGCAACGTTTACACTGATAAGAACGTCGGGCGGACAACTGATGACTGAGTTGATGCTTTTTTAGATGAGAACCGTGTAAGAAATGCTTGTTACATTCTGGACACGAGTATGGTCTGTCTTTCGCTGGATTGCATCCATGTTCAGAGAGCTGCTCATGATCTGGATATCTCACTTGACAAATTCCACAACGATACTTGTACAGCTCGACATTACTGGAAAGGCTTCTACTGGACACAGCTGAAGTCATCTGTATTGTTTGCTCACTGGGTGGAATCAGTGGAGGAAGGTCCTCCTCTTGCTCCGTGTGCATCTTGCGATGTTCGGCCCGACTTGTTTTGCAGGAAAAGGTTTCGTCACAGAGATCACATGGAAAATTTTCATCACGGTGCGTGACCATGTGCTCGGCAAGTTCAGTTGATCGAGTGAAGCTCAGGTGACACTTTGTGCATCGGTGAGGTGTATTTCTGACATGAGACTGCTTGTGTTTACGCAGAGCAAAGAGGGAGACAAACCCTTTGCCACACATCTGACACTGAAACTCTGATTTGTGGCTTCGCTGATGCTGTTGCAGGTTTACCAACTGAAAAAAGCATTTACCACATTCCTCACACTCAAAAGGTTTTTCACCAAGATGACATCGTTGGTGATCCTCAAGTTTCTCCGATGTTAAGAATGTTTTACCGCAAACATGGCAAGGAAAGTATGGTGCTGAATCCGAGTCATTTTCACTGTCGTCATCCTCAAAATTTCTGTTGGATTCTTCCTTATCGGACTCTTGATTATCAGATGATTCATTATCAGGAATCGTTTTGACTGAATCCTCTTTATGTTTCGTTTTGCAGTGCTTCATATATGACCTTTTTATTGTATAGACTTTGTCACATGGCGCACACTTATATACTTCAGGTTGTGCTTTCACACTAGATTCTTTTGAATTAAGTGGCTCTTTGACTGAATGAACAAGTTTTTGGTGAATGGTCATGGCTCTAGTAGTCCAAAACCTCAATGAACATATGTTACAGACAAAGGGACGACTGGGGTCATGAAAGACTTTATGGAGGTCCAAATCAGCGGGACATCGGAAATTCTTTGAACATGTTGGACAGCTATTTGTCTTTTTGTTGTCATGTTGGGTTTTCAGATGCCTCTGCAATACACCTGCTTGGCCGAACACTCTACTGCAAATATGGCATCGGTGCACATCACCTGATCGACGCTCTTGATCCTCGCGACCGTGTTCCTCCAAATGACTTATGAGTCGAAGTCCATCTGTAAAACTCTGATCGCACTCAGAACACTGATACTTGTGAACAGCCCCGTTGTCCTTTTCTGAACCATTTTCATGATCTTTACATGAGAACTTAGTCTGCAGCACTCCAGTTCCTGTTGTATTAGAACCCTTATTAAAGACTAGAACTGTGTCAGCTGAAGTGGAGTCCAATTCCCCTCCACTTTCGGTGGTAGTCTCACTTTTTTTGGTGACGATTTTGTGACCAGTACATCTTTTCCTGTGCTTCTCCATTGTCTTTTTGCTCCAAAATCCAATGTTACATTTTTTGCAAGAAAGAGGGTAGACTCCGGTATGAATGCGCATGTGCATACCCAGTCCAGCTTTATTGGAAAACCGCATATGGCAATGCAAGCATTTAAGGGGTTTGTTGTCCTTGTTTGAATTCTCAAGTTGTTTTTTGGCAGGTAGCTGACTGCTACTTGGTTGGCTCTGTCCATGTCCTTCATCAACTGATTCATGCTTTACAATTTGCATGGAACTTAATTCCAGCGACTTTTTCTCTTGGTCAGATCTGTGCTTTGTTAAGAAATGTTGCTGAAGCTGCGAGAACAACAAAAAACGGTCACTACAGTTAGCACAGGAGAAACCTTTTATCTTGGCTAGGTGCTCCTTTTTGGCCTTTTCAGAGGAGCCAGATAATTTTAAGCCAACAACACAGGTCTTCTGGTGTACAATCAATTCTCTCTTGATAAACAGGTCACCACACTTGTCACAAAGAACTTTTACTTGGCTTTCTTCCTTTCTACTGCATTTAACCAAGTGTCGTTTCAAATAGTCTCTTCTGATAAAATGCTCCCCACAGTCAGCACAGCCATAGGGTTTCTCCCCCGTATGAAGACGTGTATGCACAGTTAGTTGCCCGAGCTGTTTAAATCGACGGGGACAATACTTGCATTGGTATCTGAATTTATTCATGTAGTGCACCTGTATACGTTGCAGAAGTTTAGATGTTTCTCTGCATGGTTGGTTTTGGACATCGTTCTTGGGTGACTGCACACTCTCTTTCGAAATCTTCTTGCATTTGACCATGAGGTTATGTCTTCTTAAAGACTTTTTGGAAGTGTACGTTTGGCCACATCGCTTGCAGGGAAAAGGTTTATCGGTTATGTGTCGCATGGACATATGCCGCTTCAAGTCGCTCGAGGTGGACAACTGTTTTGCGCAAATTTTGCATTGCAACTCATTTTCCTGCTGAATGTCCTTTTGGCAGCTTGTATCCGTCTTTACAACTCGCACCTCAAGTCGTCTCTTTCCTTTGCAGCGATTTTGGTGTAGTTTCAAATGATCATAACGTGAGTAACAACCTTCACAAGTTTTGCACCGATATGGCTTGACCTCTGTATGGGTGAGGATGTGGCGTCGTAGATATCTTGGCCTTGAAAATGACTTGGTGCAAAATTTGCACTTTAATTCGCCACAGTTTTCTCCTGGGACCACTTTGACCTCTTCCTCATTTTTTAATTCAGCAAACGTAGACTCAGTGTTTTCTGTTCCACTTGAATTGTCCACTTTTTGTTCCTTGGACATGCCATCACAAAAAGCCTCATGTTGTAAGCACCGCTGCTGACTTTTGTATTTCTCCCCACAATGCATGCATGCAAATGGTTTTTCCCTTGAATGAACAGAAAGATGTCTTAGGAGGTAACTTCTATACCTAAAGAATTTAAAGCATTGTGGACACTGCTGCTTAATTTTGGCTTTTATTTTGGTTACTTTCAAACCCCGGCAGTGTTTCTCATGGCCATTTCTGTAGTTTTGCCTGATGAAAGTTCTCCCACATTTTCGGCAAGTAGGAATTTCTTTTCCTTGACAGAAACTTATGTGATCTTTAAGTTTTCTTTTTCTGTAATACTTCCCACACTTCAGACAGGGGAAAACTGTTTTTGCCAAGTGGGCTCTTTCATGGCATTTCAAATTGTTGGGAAAACGAAATGAATGTGGGCAGTATGAGCAATTATAGTGTTTGTTGACTTTGTCTAATGCAGTGTCTTCATCCTGTACTTGTTTAGCATTTGACTTCTGTAAAACAGGTAGTTGTGGCATCCCTGTACACTTGTCCTGATGCACTCTGGTAGCTTCTTGTCTATGGAAGTGCTTTCCACACTTTACACATGGAAATGGCTTTTCACCAGTGTGAAGGCGGATGTGGCGAACCAATCCAGTTCGATTTGAAAAATGACGTTTGCAGAACTGACATTTGGACGCACAACGTTCAGGCTTGTGGGTTAAACAATGCTTGCTAAGTGCCTTTGAATCAACAAACGATTTTTGGCAGACAGCACATCTGAACTCCTCTTTATACATTTTTTTCACCTTTTCAGTTGTAGGTTGGGCCTGCAGAGGTGTCACAAGTTTGCGTTTTCTCTCATGCACAACCACATGTCGTAAAAGAAACACAGGAAACTTGAACTGCATTGGGCATTCAGGACATTTAAGTGTCTCTCTTTCTGGATGGGACTGTCTGTGTTTTAACCAATCTCCAATAGATGGCAGAACTTCCAGACAGACTGAACACTGTATTTTCCGCTTGTGGACATTTTTGTGAGTCATCAAGTGAGCATGCCTTGCAAAATTTTTACCACAGTCCAAACAGCGAAAAGGTCTGTTTCCTTTATGAATTTGTAAGTGCTTATTCAATATGAGAAGTGATGTGAAGACTCTCCCGCAAAAGCGACAAGTGATAGGAGCATTTTCGTTGTTGCCAGCAGATTCTGTGCATGAACTTGTCAATTCAACAGCTTTATTATTGTGTTTAATTGCCTTTTTGTTGTTTGCATGCAATTTATGCTTTGCAAGATGGGTGTAGAAACCAGACTTGCTGCTATATGTAGCTGGACAAAAAGTGCATTTGTAACGTGCCAAATATTGAATTTGTTGACTTGACGGCAATTCTTTGTCCTTATCATTGGTTGTGGTGTCCTTCTCAAGTTTTACTTTATCTTTCATTCTCCCTTTGGCTGTATACAGTTTAAGCTTGGTGCAGGTGTTCTTTATGTGTCTATTGCGATTACAGGACATGGTAAATTTTTCCTTACACAAAGGGCACCAGTACTTGTCACCAATTTTTCCTTTGCCTTTATGCATGTATTCCTTCAGACACTGTTCACGCAAATGCCGTGCTCGATTGTAGAAGTACTTGAACAAATGAGAACAGATGGGGCATTTGTACTTGGCTGGAAGATTGCGATCTGTATCTACTGACTTTTTTGATGGAACATTACTTTGAAGACACACTTCTTTTTTATGCTTGTTGAGATTCCAAGAATACTTAAAGTCTTTTTCACAGTTTACACACTTGAAGGGCTTTTCATCGGAGTGTGATATAAGGTGTGATTTCAGTTGCGCTCGAAGTTTGAAACTTTTTCCACAGATGTGACATTTGATTTTTGTTGGTGATTTTTTTTGCTTGGATACATCTACAAGTTTCACATAACAATCACGGAGTTCTATTTTAGAGCCACCTGTGTCAAATGTCAAGTCTGCTGTTTTTGGCTTTTTGACAGCTGATTCGAAGTGGTCTTCAGTCTGTAAAGAAGGTTCCAGTATCAAACGTGGACAGTTCTTTTTCCTTTCGTGGCCATGGCATTTTTGAAAACTAGGAAAGTATAAACCACAACAATCACATCTATGTTGTGTAACAACTCTGTGCCTCTGCTCATGTTCCTCATAATATGCTTCTCGAAAAAAGGGTTTCCCACAGTACCTACATATGAACCTCATTTTCTCCTCTGAGAGCCCTTTGGGGTATACAGGTAAAGGGTTAAAATGATCCATTGGTTTGAATTTTTCACAGAAATGCCCTGCTATAGTGTCGTCAGAGAAATAACATTCACAGGTGGTACAATATTGAATCTTGTACAAAGAATGTACACGATGGCTGTGCTCAATCAGCTCATCTAATGTTTGTGTGGACTCTTGGCATGCAAAACAATGGTAATTCTGTCTGTCACAAGTCTTCTGTTCAGTTGTTTTAAGGAGAACAACAGGCTGCAGTTTTCTCTTTTGTGCCTTGAAAGAGGTGAGTACTGGTGGATCTTTTTGTATATCCGTTTCCTCACCCATCTGACTACTCTTAGATTCAAAGACAGCTTTTAGAAGAACTGGTGGTTCCGTGTGAGTAAACATATTGTCTTCAGGGATCTGGGTCACATTCTCAACAGTAGAAGTACCAGTTTCATTAGAGTGGCTTACATGTGCATGTTCCAGACGTTCCTCAATGTTCTGCTCTAAACCTTTTAAACCAAAACAAGATTCAAGAAATCCAAAACTGCTCCGCTCAACCACTTGTTCATCATTGGAAGTAAAGCCTTTCTGTCCATCCAACTGATGTGACTTTTCACAACCAGACAAGTTCAATGTCTCAGGTTTTGAGAAGGTGTTTTCAGGTTTAGTTTTTTCTTCTTCCAATCTCCAGCCACCTAGTGAATCTTCTGCCTTGGCAGATACCTCAAGTGTCTCTTTAAAATCAGGTTTCAAGCATGTGTTTTCAAGATCTACTTTCTTTTGGTCCAAGTGGCAGCCATCTGTCGAATCTGTGGTTGAGCATTTATTTTCATCTTCATTTGAAATAGATAAGGGATCACTATCTGAATTATTCAAGGTACAGGTGGAACCTTCTGGAGAATTACCAAGATCTTCGCAATTGACGATGGGTTGGTCAACAGAACATACTGAATTATTAACATAAATGTCCCTTTCATCAGTTTGGCCTTCCACACAATGTAAATCTCCCATGCCTTTAACTTCTGAAAATTGATCCTCCACAATTGTGGAAAGTGATCCATCTCTCCATCCACTACCCTCAGTGTTTCCATTTTCTTTGCTCTCACCAATGGCTATTGGAGTTTCACTTTCAACAGTGTCTCGCTGTTGATTAGTTTCATTGATATTTTCTTCCTTCGCACTACTGAACAAATCAGAATTGAAAAAAGGCGTGTTACTTGAATGTTGCTCTCCATCCTCTGAAGACTGACCAGGCTGATCGCCACCCATATTGACTTCAACTGAAGAACTGCAATCAAGATTTGCTTCGGTTTCAGAGCAGCTGCTTATATCGGAATAATGACCGTCACTTGTCAAAGGGGGTTTTAATACTGCATCGTCAGAATGTGCTTCCAACATAGCCTCAACTTCTCCTGAGTAAAGCAAGTGACATGGTGTCATGCTACCATTACATTCTCTTTTATCCCATGTCTTGTCTTGTTTAATGTCTGTTGAATTTACTATTCCCTGCCAGGATGATTCAAAGCATGTGTCCTGCAGTGAATCCGACCCAGTGTTCAAATCATTTATGTCAGATTCGACAATGTCTTGCAAGTCCATCATGTCCGCAAGGTTCTCCTTCTCAATTAACTCTTCAATATCATGAGCAAGGCTCTCTGATTCTATTTCAATTTCGTTAGTTTCCATAGTTTCTCTAGAAATTTAGGCTAGGTTACATAGAGTCTGAGCTTGGCAGAGTGCATTCAATGCTTGAGCCATCCTGGTGTTCTGCTCGAGATCCAAGGATTTGTTCTCAGCTCTGAAAGAAAGTTTTTCATTAAATTACCACAAAAAAACTATTTTTAACAAAGATTTGAAAAAAGGATAGAAAATATATGTGGTAATACTTACCACACTCCATCCACTACATATCAATGGGAACATGATTTGCCTGATTTCCCAAAGACCTGCATAAAGAAGAAAATCCCTTTTTAAACAACTTTTAACAGCATTAGTGCTAGTGTTTTCTTGTTTACATGAAACACAAATATCATTTATTTTTAAAGAGTAAATAGCTTCTGCTTTTTAAGGGCCTACTTTGGTTTATCGAGTGTCCGACAACAGGTTTATGTACATACATGATGTAAAAACACTATTATTTTGTAATAAGCCGTTTTTATTACTGACTCTCAAATGATTCGTTCCGCGATTCATCGGTCTAATCCCCGCCTTTCCGCTAGCGTAGTCTGCTGTGATTGGTCAGATGGTTTAGTCTGCTGTGATTGGTTTAGCGCGTGTGTTCAAGTTGTCGCAGGCAGGTGGGGACTTTCTAGATACGTAGCTACACGGAGGTTAAAGACTCGGACGGGTCACGACTCGTTCGTGTGATTCAGAGTCGACTCCAATTTTTACAAGCTAATAACTTTGTTATTCGTTCACCTTCGGATTTACAACTTTGGCAGCCTGTTTACTTTCAAACGCACACAATGCATGAAATGTGGAATGTACTCTTTAAATACTTTGTTTATAAACAAACACAACCTGACAAAGCTAACACACACAAACACGCACACACACATGACTTTTCCGTTACACATTCATCCATAGTGAAGGCTTTAAGAGTGATGCAGACCAATCAAGAAATAGGTTTCCATGTGCAAGTACCAAGTGCAATGCATAGCGTTGGATGCAGTGGTGTAAAGCACGCTGCCACTGGACTCTAGAGCAGTGGAGACACGTTCTCTGGAGTCACGAATCACGCTTCTCCATCTGGCAATCTGATGGACGAGTCTGGGTTTGGCGGTTGCCAGGAGAAAGGTTCTTGTTTGACTACATTGTGCCAACTATGAAGTTTGATGGAGGGGGGATTATGGTGTGGGGTTGTTTTTCAGGAGCTGGGCTTGGCTCCTTCTAGTGAAAGGAACTCTGAATGCTTCAGCATACCAAGAGATTTCGGACAATTCCATGCTCCCAACTTTGTGGGAATAGTTTGGGGATGGCCCCTTCCTGTTCCAACATGACTGGAGGTCACAAAAGCAAGGTCCATAAAGACATGGATGAGCGAGTTTGGTGTGGAACTTGACTGGCATGCACAGAGTCCTAACCTCCCACCTGATAGAACACTTTTGGGATGAATCAGCCTTCCCAAATGCTATTGCAGAAAAAGGAAACACAGCGTGAATTATGATGGAGTGCAAACGATTTCGAACTAGCAAGTTTTGGGAAAGTTTTACAAAACTTACTACCAAGAATGCTGTTGTTTGCAATACATGCAAGACGGAACTGGCATTTCACGGGAGCACAACGTGCATGTTGGAACACTTGAAGAGGAAACATCCCGGCACAAATAGATCCGGTTAGAGGTGAGTGGAGCTAACTAATCTTTTTATTAGACAATGCAGTACAAATAATAACAAACAGTTGTTGATAGCTGTTTAACAACAATAAGAACTTGGGAGTTTAGACTGTTTTGATAGGACTGTTAACACTATTAGGTATTATAGAGGTCTGATAGAAGTCTTATCACTGTGTCTTTGTTTTGTTCCATGTTCATGAGGATTTACAAAAGATGTTAGGAAGAATTTGATCATATCAGTTACTTTAACTGTAATTAAATAGGGAATGAGAATGTATTTCTGCTTGTCATTTTATTTTTACTATACAAATATTATAATTTTATAATAATTGTTTGCAGATTAATATTTTACCATTCTATGTCCTGAAGTAAATGCCCCTTTTCTGTTTCAGTTCTAAGAAAAGCAGTGGACCTGTTATGGATGACTTTCTTTTGAGGAGGAATTTTTGTACTCCTCAGCAAGCTGCTGCTCTTACAGATTCAATTTTAAACATGATTGTTAAAGACATGAGACCTCTTTCCATGGTGGATGGGGAAAGCTTTCGTGAAATGGTTTCTGCATTCAACCCTGGATATATCCTTCCATCAAGAATGAACTTAAGGTTATTGGAACAAAAATATGAAAATCCTGCCAAAAGGTAAACAAACATGCAGAATTGCAATTTGCAAATACATGTGTTACCAATTTAGATTTCAAAGTAAACATCTAGTAGTAAAGATAACTAAACAACAGTTTAGCACTTAGAGAGTTAAAACTGATCATCTTTCTGATGTCTTTTAAAGGTTAAGGAAACTATTCATAGAGCAGTCGTGGCCCAGTGGTAAGAGAGTTGGACTCATGACCAGAAGATGGCAGGTTTGATTTTCAGGGCTGGCGGGTAACGGCTGAGGTGCCCTTGAGCAAGGCACCTAACCCCCACTTGCTTACTATACAAAATGTACAAATGTATAGTACAATGTAATGTAAGTCGCTTAGGATAAAAGCGTCTGCCAAATGCATAAATGTAAATGTATTCAGGAAGTAGGAAGCTCCATGGCACTGACAGCTGACATTTGGACTAGCCTGGCAACAGAAGCATACCTTGGAGTCACATGTCACTTTATCACTGATGATTGGACGATGAAGAATCTTACACTTGCAACAATGCCTCTTGATGAACGACATACTGGTGCCAACATAGCAACGTGGCTGGAAGAGGTTGTCACAAAATTCAACATTTTCATAGAGAAAATTAAAGCAGTCGTTTATGACAACAGATTAAATGTTGTGGCTGCAATGAAATTGCTAGCAGAGAAATATAGCTGGGTACACACTTCAGCTTATTGTGAACAATTCCCTTAAAGAGTCCAGCATTAACAAAGCTCTGGGAGCTGCAAGGGCCTTGGTTGAACATTTTAAGAGAAGTGAACTGGCTCATACTAAGCTAAAAGAAAAGCAGAAACAGATGAACACACCAGAGCCTGACGCAGGGCCTGCAACCTTTTCAGTGTGCCACGGAGTTTCTTAGTGGTCAAGAGTACGCAACATTATCATGCCTTCCTCAGCTTGCAAAAGGGCTACAGAGGTCTGTGCAACATTCCCTTAGCTTTGAAACAACACCTGGAAAAGCTTTTTTACCCACAGCTTCTAAGGAGTTATCAGCAATAATATCAGCACTTTCAAGAAGGAGAAAGACAACATAGTTCTTCTGTCTGCAGCCCTAGATCCAAGATTTCGAAAGCTCAAGTTTATGCCTGCTGCTGAACAACAGAGGATAGAGGTTCAAAGCACCGTCGAAGTCCTTACTATTAAAGCAGTAAAACAGTCTTGGAAACCTACAGAAAAAGGGCAGCTTCAGGGTGTCACTGTTCCTAGAAGAGAGGAACAGTCATCGATAGAAAACATCCTCCTGTCGGACACAGAAAGCCTTAGTGAAGAGGAAGAGTTGCAAGAGGATGAAAAAATTCAGATGGTGAGGAGGGACGTACAGATGTATTTCTAAGAATCACAAATATCTAAACAAGAAGATCCTCGAAGTTGGTGGAAGGAAAATGGTAGCAGAAATTTTTAAACAATCATTCAAAACTTTAGTTACATAAATCATGTAATTCGCAAAAATGGTCCTTTAAAAAGTGTTTTAATACTATAAATGATGTAGTTCATTAACATTACTGGTGCATTATTGTGTTTTACATTTCTAAAGTTGGTTAATTTAATGTACTGTTTGGCTGTATTAATCTACATAACGCTCATATTCTCTCAAATAAAATATAATTTTTCTGGCTCCATATTGATTTGAAACGGTCATAAACGTCTCTGCCGTGTCCCGCTGCTGTCACCAGGCAACAGGAGCAGCAGGTGATGCAATTAGGAATCCTCCGCAAGGCTAGACCGTCTCATTTCAGTTAGTTTCACAGACTTTTGAGGCTGCACGTTTTAAAGACCAAGACCTCGTTGTAGGGCTGTAGCCTTCGAATTAGGACACAGCTATTGTGTTTTTTGCTGGTACACAACCTCAAATCTGCAGAAGACACTGCTATTTAACAATCTCTTACCAACAAGTTATTTATACAGTGGGGAAAATAACTGTTTGAAAATATTATTTAAAGATTATAAACTAATTTGCATTTTAGTGAGTAAAATAAGTATTTGATCCATTACCAACCAGAAAGAATTCTGGCTCCCACAGATTGGTTATGTGTCTATTGTCCTGTCATTTTAAGAAAGTACTTCTAATGCCTTATGTATATAAAATATGCCTGCCAACAGAATCTGTATCTTCCATTTCAACCTCTCCACCACCATGGATGTCAAGGACATGATTGTGGACCTGCTGCAATGGGCTACAGACAGAAGCTTGGTGAGAAGGAGACAACTGTTGGTGGATTATTCGGAAATAAAAGAAACACAAAATATCCATCAATTGCCCTTGGTCTAGAGCTATTTCCCCAATGGGGTAAAGATGATCCTGAGAAAAATTAAAGATCAGCCCAGAAAGAAGCTTGTTAAATATTTCAAGGCAGTTGGGACCACAGTTAGCAAGCAAACCATTGGTAACACACTATGCCACAAAAGATTGAAATACTTCAAGCACCCGTGAGGTCCCCCTGCTCAAGAAGGCCCATCTGGGTTTCATTTTGTGCCACGTCATGTTTAGATGCGTGGAAATGTCCCCAAAGTAACAGACCGGTGTACATTCACAAACGGGTCAGAAGTTAACAGCAACAATAATGTTTATGAGTTAATGCCATGAACCTTGCATACTTTTAAGAATTTAGCATTTAGTTGATCGTGATGAATTTTTATTGCAACCGATGTAAACACACCCGCTTACTACTTCGATCAGACGGGGCCATGTACCATAAAATATTGGACGAGAACATCCTCCCTTTAACTAGATCACTGAAGATGGGTCATGGATGGGCCTTCATCATGACAATACCCAAAACATATCACCAAGATAACCAAGAAGTGGCTCATGAAGCACATTAAGTGGCCTAGCCAGTCTGCAGACGATAGCCAGTCTGCTAAAACTTCAAGTTGCTGAGCAACAGCCAAGAAACATTTAAGATTTAGAGAGGATCTGTAAAGAGGAGTGGTCCAAAAATAGACCCTTCATTTATTTGTAAGTGGGCAAACTTACAAAATCAGCTGGGGATCAAATAATTATTTTTTCCCCCACTATAGATCTCAATGTTCTACCAGCAATTCTGGTGCTAAACAAACAAGACTGTACTGTGCATTTCCACAAAAAGAAGGTACTATTCCTGTGCCAGACACCAGTAACAATCTTACAAGTACATCTTTTTAGAAAACAACACCAAAAATACAAAACAATTGGTTTTGTAAAACAAGATGGTGTTTTGTAAAACTAGAAGTACCAAGGAAGACAGTATTATTCTTTGTACAAAAGAGATGTTGGCAAGTCAGCAAGCATTGTAAATCACAGCTCTTCTTAAACTTGTATCATAGCACTTTGATCTGCAATTAACAATTAATCAGGGACCCTTACCCCATGGAAACATTCCAAAAAACCCAAACCCCATCATTGGGTAAACAAACCAAGAAAACATTTATATTGTAACCCAATCATGGATTGAAAAAACTCATAATGTTGGACTAAAAAAACTCAGTAAATTTATAACCCATTGGTTGTGGTCGTCCCTTTTGACCCAACCATGGGTTAAAAATAACTTTCCAATTTTGGAAGATAACTTCTCATATAACAATTAAAGCAGACACCAGGTACTGGAAGATGGTTTACTACAATTAATTATTGTGCAAACAAAGGAAAGAAAACAACATCTGCAAGTAAAAGATTTTCCCATTGCTTATGGGAAAGAACCTATATCAAGAAGTGGGATAAATTAGGCAGTAAGCAAACAGTCATTTCATGAATTCCGTGTGTTGGTATTTTTCCATTTTAGAGGGCTCTGTTTTGTCTCACTACAAAGCCTCAAAGTGATAGTTTAGCCAAAATATTTTGTCATTTTTTACTCACCCACATGACATTTTAAGACCTCCTAGCGTATTCGGAAACACAAGTAAAGATATTTTTGATAACATCCGAGAGGTTTCCAGGCCTCCTCAAAGACATAATGGCAATAGTTTCTGTCAAGGTCCAGAAAAGTACTTCAGACATCATTAAATTGGTCCATCTGATCATATTGGTTCAACTGATTATTTTATGAAGCGACAAGAGTACTTTTTGTGAGCAAAAGAAACCAAAATAACAAGTTTAATCAACATATTCTTCAAGAATCAAGTAGCGAATAACCAGAAGATTTACACATAACATATGACCAGAACAGCCTGAAAACCAGTGGTTCTTAAAGTGGGGGTTATGACAAAGGTACTGCAGCAAAACAAGAGAAAGTGTAATACTCCAAAACACAATCCAAAAGTAGAAACACAGGCCTAATAGTTAAAGGGTCAGACTTGTATCCTAAGTACCAGCAGGGATTGTAGTAGGGATGCTCCGATCCATCTTTTTTGTTTCCGATTCCGATACCTGAGAATCAGTATTGGCCAATACCGAGTACCGATCCGATACAAAGGTAAAATGTTAAAAGTGCTGAATTACTTGATAAGCTGTATGCATTACTTTGCAATAGGGATGCACTGAAGTGAAAATTCTTAAAACACATGGGTTCTCGCATTTCTTCTATTTATATAGCCAATTTTTTTCACTATTGCATAAACTGAATGGTCAAAATGTTATTTTTATATTTTGTCTTGCTTTTAAATATAATACAATATAACTTAAAATAAAATTGAGCCCTCTCCCTTCTCGAATAGCCTGACTAATGTACTCTGTACACCTACAACAAAACAGTTCATTAAAAAGTGTCTTTTGATATTATAAGCCAAAAATACGAATAAACGAAAACTGTTGGATTTTAATATGCTACACTGCAAAATGATTTAAAGAAAAAACATCCATGCAAGGAATGCTGACTGACGCTGACAGACAATCATTTCAGTTTACGTCTCTCCTCCAAACTCCACCCATGAAGCTGACCTCTCAGAAGGTGCACTTGTGGCAAGGATGCACAAAACAAACTCTGACAAGTTGTTTAGTACAGGGAACTGTGTGCACGCGACCTCTGTATGATGTCAGAAGCTGTCGCGAGCAGAGGGGCTACTGTCAGACCGCTCGCTCCCATCTGAAGTACACCAAAGTTACCGACCGGTAAAGACGCTTTCATTCTTAAAGTGACGCCTGTCGTGTCTTTCTTTGACACTTCAAAATGCTTCTACACACTGCCGACATGTTTGCTGCAATAATAAAGCATGCACATCTCTCTCACCGCACTGGTTGCTTCTTCATCGCATCAGACGTCATGTTCGGTAAAATGTATTTGGCCATATTCCACTTATTCCACGAACATGCTTATTTTGCTATTTTCGGCCGAATATTTTCGGTTGCGAACATTCTGTGCATCACTACTTTGCAAGACATCAGGCTCGACTTAAACAATAATTTCCTGATCCTGTAAAACAAAATAACAAACAATTTATTCCCAAGTTTAATTATTTATTAAACCAAATTTCTGAATTCTTTCCGTTGTCTCCTCCAATGTTTGCTTGTTTATCCACGCTGCGTACAGAGCACGTTGCAAGACTATGTCACACACTGTGCACAGCACAGCCGCGGCGCAAAAGCGTTTAAGCGTGAGGTGTCTCCGTAAACTTTTACATCGGCTAGCAGATCAGGGCAATTGTCGCCGATACCCGATCTAGAATTTTATTACATATCGACACCGATACCCGATATCGGATCGGAGCATCCCTAGATTGTAGGTGGGGGGGAGTGAATGACCAGCGCTCTCTTCCACCTTCAATACCATGAGGTGAAACCCTTGAGCAAGGCCCGAACCCCCAACTGCTCCCCGGGCGCCGCAACAAAAATGGCTGCCTACTGCTCCGTGTGTGTTCACTACTGTGTGTGTGCACTTGGATGGGTTAAATGCAGAGCACAAATTTCATACTTTGCCACATGTCACTTCACTTCACTTCTTCAGAGGGACTCCCTAACCCGCAAATGGCCAAAGCAGGTTCCCCATGTCCATTATTTAATGATGCTGGGGGGCACCAAATATTTTATGGGTTTTAAGGGGGCGTGACCAAAAAGGTTCAATGAAAGTTTTCAATTTTTTTCCACTAACTTTACATGGAGCTCAACAGGTTTGCCAGACCACTGTTTTGAATCAACAAAAGAACATTAATTCGAATAATTCATGTGGTCCACATATTTTTGTATTTTCCAACAAGCACAAGCCAGAAAGTCTATGTAAAAGCTTTTTGCAGTGTCTTTACCAGATAACAGGTCCATATTAACACCTCCTCATTATGGACTGGCAACTACCACATGAATTGCATTGGTGACAAATAACCAGAAGTTAATCCACATAGAAGTCCCAACACAAAAAATGACAGAGCTTTTTTGAAGAAAACTCAATAACCACACAGAATAGCTTACTCATCCCTTACACTCAAAAGCAAATGGGTCCCACTGAAATTATTTAAGCAATCCATGATAAGACAACATTATCTACACAGACCATAACACCACTACCCTCCTGAAGGACTGGCAACTACCACATGAACTGCATTGGAGACAAATACCCAGAGGTTCTTCCACCTAGAGTAGTCCCAACACAAGAAATAGTTTTAGACAGCCTCATCAATAAGTCATGCATGTTTTTAAATGGCAGAATTAAAGCAATTAAACAAGTAGAACTAAAAATATTCAGCCACTCCTTACAGTCATAGTAGATGCAGTACTGCAAACCTGTTTTGCCCTTTTTTAATTGAGAGACAACAAACAGTGCTCTGTGGAGATCAACACCATGAAACAAATGCTGTCAAATAATTTGCCATTAACAATGGCATTAGCAAAAAGTACAGACTATGATTAAAATGACTACTGTAGGTCACAATAATGCATCTTTGACCTGCTACTAGGCAGAACGCAAGTTCTTATTTTATCAAAAAGCTGCTAAAGCAACTAATAATGGCCAGCAAAACTAAAGGTGACAATTACCTAAAAAATCATGGGAGTGTGTAATAAATATACATTTTTATTTAGCCTTTGAGGTAACACATTGCATTGGGTTGCCAACTAATCAATGCTGCTGCCTTGACAAACGACAGGCAATTAATCGAATGTTTGCTTATAATTTAATCGTTTTCCCTCACAAAATATTCTTTCACTTCAAAAGACATATGTGACCCTGCTGGATTACAAAACCAGTCTTAAGTTGCACAGGAACATTTGTAGTAATGGCCAAAAATACATTGTATGGGTCAAAATTATCAATTTTTCTTTTAAGCCAAAAATCATTAGGACATTAATTAAAGATCAGGTTCCATAAAGGTATTTTGTAAATTTCCCCCCAAAAATATATCAAAATTTTATTTTTGTGAGTGGATGCAGCAAAATTGCCTACAAAAATGGACAGAAACACGTCTACAAACTTCACTCGCTGCTGCTCTTTGGGAATTATCCACTCAAGTTTGGTATCTATGTATGAAGTTTAGAATTTCAGCTTTCAGGTTCATCTATTCTCCACAACATCATTACAGCGGTAAGCCAAAAGAGGGCATTAAAACAAACCTGCTTCTTCGCAGCGCCCTGCTACAGCGCCTTTGATAAACAACTTTAAAGGCGATTTTCTCAATGTTTACATTTTTGCACCCTCAGATTCCAGAGTTTTAATCTCAGCCAAATATTGTCCTATCCTAACAAACCATAAATCAATAGAAATCTTATTTATGATGTAAAAATCTCAAATAAAAAAAATGACCCTTAAGACTGGTTTTGTTGTCCAGGGTCTCATATTTACTCAAAATACTCATTCAGATACTGAATGTACTGAAGCTGGATGTATGTGCTTTTAAGAGCTTCAACATGTTGGCTCCCATAAGATAATGACATTTTAATATGAAATTATTTATATGTGTTAAGCTGAAGAAAGTTACATACATCTACATATATACATATGCATATTGATATAAAAGAATTCAGTTCCCAGTGAAATAATATTTTTACTCACAATGGTACCTTCTCATACACACATTTCCTACGTGGCTCACAAAAAGCCATGTTGTTCTGGCATGTATATAAAGGTTTGTCACCCATATGATGCTCACGTTAGATGACAGGAGAATGTGCATGCAATGGAAGTATGCAACTAGATGTAAAAAACCAAACATACTGTGTGTCCATCATTTTATAAAATCAAGTCTATATATCATTAAAGCTTATTGAATTTGACAATGTGCAACCTTGTCTTATTAACATCAAGCAAACTTTAATTTTTTTTCATCTAAACTAAATTGAATTTATGAATGAGCTCAATTTATCTTTTTGAATTAAATTAATTCCAAACTCATGTTCTTTGATCTAGGGCACATGCTGATTTTAGAAGAACCACCAAATAGAAGTGAAAAATTAAAATAAAAACTTACCCTAAAATGTAAGTGCACAGTCCACAAACAAACTCAGTCCTGTCACCACGATCATGGTTATCCTTTGGTCATGCACTCTGTAAGGAGACAGACAGGCATCACAATCAAAAACATATGTTTACAACATATACTTATGTTTACTGAAAGACTTTTCACAATTTATATCGAGTATGTATACATTTGATATTATCATTTTTTGACTATACTAAAGACGTGTACAACTTTAACAAAACCAGATTTAATAGGTGCACCACTGTAACCCTTTTCATGAACTCCCTCCTGACAGGTATGTTGTGACAAACCGGTGGCTCTGTTCAAGTGCTCCAAGTGTCACTACCTCAAAATCTGTGACTCGTCAATAAGTTAACGGTTTTGTCAAGTTATGTAAAACCATTTAAAATATCTGTGCTTATGACTAACATCCTATTTTAGATGTCATTCGATTGTTTACACAATGCTAATATGGTAACCGTAGGAGAAACGCAAGATGCTAAGCTGGTTGGTTGGTAACATGGAAGTCCAGCGTCACAACACAAAATGGGCTGCATGCTGGAGCCTAGGGCGCAGGCACAAACAAGAACTAGCTATGTGAAAGTATCTACACAAAACGTCGTCCTAATCTGAGGTGGAAATATAGATCGAATGCATTAAACACGGGTTTATTCCATTACCATATTAAATTGCGCATAAATGCAGTATCTAGTTCACTCTCCCCTGAGCTCATTCTCTCCCTAAGAACGCCCCGTACTCACCGTCGTGCTGGGCTTCCTGCTGCTGCCGCCTTCCTTTGTGTGACTGCACGCTTTTCCGTTGCGCAACGCGCACGCAAAGTGCTCCTGAATGCTTAATCCAAGTTAAAGACACACGAACACTGTACTTTCATGAAAAATCACAGATGATTTGACGCTAGTTTGCACTAGCCGACGTACATTTAGCCAACAATGTGACTCAACCCGCCCGGGATATTTTGTGACACCCGACTACATGAACCAATGGGAACAAGGAGATGAAAGGAAGCTCCGCCCCCAGTTCTACGGGGCCTCCATTTCAACATCTACAGTGTGGAAGCGATTCTCTGCGCGTGGTAGCTTTGGAACCTACCGTAAAATGGCCACCGAGGTTGTGGGAGGGGCTTGTTAGCTAGTCCGTGGACCGACCTACGTTACGCCTTTGAGGTTGTTTCAGGTTCCAGACTTGTAGTTTACAGTTTTTGTCAAAGAAAGCAGCTTTCGCAGGTCCAACAATGCACAGAAGTGTTTAGCAACAACGTGGGCAGTTTTCTGTTGTACAAAACATGTGATATTGGGTACAAAGCAAGAGATTTTGGTGTGGCTCCACTGGCTTTTGGATCACTACAATTTTCATTTGCCTTGAACAAGTAACAAAATGGTTGGTTTATTAACCCTAAGGAGTGTTCTAGCAAAGATATACACATGCACAACATGGTGATGTTCTACTCCTCTATGTACCATGGGGAGCACTGCAGCTTCTGATGTTCTCTTACAGAATCTTTCTTGATGTGGAGATTTTTTCACCCTCTATCCAGCTAATGGTTGATTGTACAGACTTTCCACATCTCCTCAGTCCGGTTACCAGAGTTACTCTTCAGGAGAAGCACAGACAAAATGCTACAAATGAGTTGTCAAATACAGTGCAAGGGAACAGAACAATTGTGTTAATACAGAAGAATACACTTCAAATACACTTCATATAATTGGAAATATAACTTAATATATTTCAACAAAAAACTAAATGGGAATTAAGACATTGACTTTATGGGGATTACAAGAAAATTTCATAAAAAAAAATAAAACATGGAACATTGCCAACAAATTTAGCAGAATAATGTAATTTACACTTGTGTAGTAGGCTAATTGAAAGTCAACTTGATATCCACATCGTTTCCTAATGGTATTTTTTAAGAGAAGTCATTGTGTACCTTACCTTACATTTGATATGTGTAGAACTGAAAAAAACACAGCATAAGAATATTATACTTTTAGGTGCATTGGTATAGGTGCAGCTTTTCATTCAGTTGGATTACCTGAAATCATGATGGAATCCTCATGCTTTGTGTCAATGTGACAAATCACAAATCCAAGGCGCTTATGAGGCGCTAAATTCATAGGTGCTTATGAGTCCACTTGGATGACTAAGAAAAAATACTAAAACTAAAGTTAAGGTCACCATGAATGTTGCGGTGTTATCTTAATATTTGGAGCTAAAGCAATTAGTGTACCTTATAAACATAAGGCTTGAGGGTATTGCAGTAAGGTTAAACACTAAACACACTATAAGAATGACTCAAAGTACAATGGATTAATCTGTTCCCATGAGAAAATGACTAAAAACATAAAAAATCATGACTAAAAACAAAACAAAATCATATAGCCTACCTTCAACCCTAATGATATGCTCAGGTCATGTGTATTATAACAAAAGCACAATTTATGTATAAGGATGACCATAAAATGCATTCATCAAGATATTGTCCCAATGCTTTTGCTTGGCTTATTTAAAATAACAGAGATGGAGTTTCAGATGTACCATCAGTGTTTTAAATGTTGAAACTGGTGACAAAGGATCCATTTTTACTTCCATTCATATACAGTTTTTCAAGTGGGTACAAGATAAGTTTAGCACCAGGACAGAAGTGTATGTGCAGTTTTTGCAACAAGGTAAGATAGTCATCCCAAGCGTGTACTTGCAGTACAAAGTAGTGCAGAGCTTTGCATTCCGATCCTAAAGGCAACTGTCCTGCAGTTTTGTGCCATTCCTAGTCAGAAATACCTAAAAGCTAGTCAAGTCTTTAGGATTACTTGACAAATAGAAGCAGGTTTGTTTGGTCTTGATTTGGATTTGGTCTAAATTTCAATGTTCAAGAATGAGAGTTCTACCATTTAGTCATAGGTTGTCCCATACTACATTTTATGACTCTATCCTGTGAATCCCAAATATGCCCTTTTGCCAAGCCCACACTGACACAGACTTTGCAACAGACTACTATTTAACAATCTAAATTCACCAAAATAAAGATTTGGAAGAGAATCATAAGGGTCCTGCTCAAAGAGGCGACCTTTGGGACTGGGACTCTAGAAGTTCGTTGAAGGTTGAGCGTTCCACCATTAAGGGACAGATTTTATGAAGATTTTAGAATGTAATCTTATACCATGATGTGAATAAGCCTCTTTGGCTTATTAAAAAACAAGATCCATTCTTGATTGTGCTTGCTGAAAGGCCAAATAGTACAGAGTATAGTCCAGTTTTGAGATGAAAGCACTCCCTTCGATGAAACCAGGACATTTTATAAAAATACCAGTTCATCAGTACTGACAATCTTCAAGTATGAGAAGTTAACATAATCACCAAAGTATATGTATGGCACAATGTGTTTGAACATGACAATTTGTATGAACATGGACAAGGTAAGAATATGCTGACACAAGTAGTTCTCTTTGGGCCAATCCTAACACTGTGAAGCATGATGCGTTTACTCAGAGCTGTTAAGGGATGTTCGAGAAACAGTTCAGTAATTCAGTTTAAAATGCTCTAATATAACGTAGGTGGGTTAAGAGCAATTGCACATATGTAAACATTTGTCACAAAAAAATAAAACAAAAAAGGGCAGCATACTATGTTAAAAGGACTATAGTCAAAGGCAACAGACAGGTGCAGCAGGATAAGGCCAAATGATCTTGAGGTACTTCTTGCCAGTTGTCAGGGATTCGTAATGGAAAGAACAGTAGTTTCAATAGAGGTCCAATATTTGAAGGCTGATTTGGTGGTACCATGCAGGTTGCTGTATCAAATACTTCTCTTTTAATGTTTGGAACAGAAAACACCAAATTTATGAATTAAATCCATCCTCCAACCAAAAATCGACAAAAAACATTTAGATAATAGCATCTGTCAAACACAAGTTTACCTGGAGGGTTAATCGTTGTATTATATATTGAGCATCGGGTTGATTGCAATTGCAATTGAGAGGGGATGGACTCCAGAAACAGTAGTACAGTAGTAGGCCAGCTGAAGAAAATTAGTCTCCACAAAGGACAGCTGGTGTATACAGTGCTGCTTGAAAGTTTGTGAAGCCCTTGAGCTGTTCAGTTTTCGATTGCTTTACCATGATTTTCTTATTTTATAATCACCTGCTTTTTATAAATTCAATGTCAGATGTATGTTGATCAATGGCATATGTTTGTTTAGAAGTTCGTGAAGCCCCAGCTGCATTGGTAAAGTCAAGAGGGTAACAGATTCAGGTCAAACACATTGGGTGCTTAATTAATCAGTTAAGCGAACCAATCAAATTAGACATCTTTAGGAAAGTGGTTGGGCAACACTGATTAAAAGAGAGAGAAAACCAACCCAAGCACTGTAGTGCCAAAGAGTCAAACAATGCCAAGAGGAAAGGAGATATCTGAGGACATCAGGAAGAAGGCGGTGACAGCCCATCAGTCTAGGAAAGGCTATAAGGCCATCTCCAAGACATTCCAACTTCATCCATCCACTGTAAGACAAATCATCTACAAATGGAGGGCATTCAACATGACCACAACTCTGCCTAGAAGTGGACACCCATCAAAACTATCATCAAGAAGCACCAGAAAAATAATAAACAAGGTAAAGGCCAACCCACACATCACCTCTAGAGAATTGCCTAATTAGACGGTGCCTTACCATGTTAGAATGAACTCAACCAACTTTCCAGAACCCAGGGTACTTGAATTCTATTTACATTTGTGTACAGCAGAGGTCCTCAACCACCGGGTCACGACCCAGTACCGAGCCATAGACAAGTTGCCACCGGGTGCAAAAACATTAAAGAAAAACATGTGTATAGTAGCTGTGTAATAGCACTATATTATTTATTGTGGGTTTTGGCCCATTCACATTTACATACAGTAGTGGACGTGACATAGACAAAGCGTTTCGCTTACACTTTTGGACCAAGAATCTCTCTCTTCCACACAAAACATAGCTTTGCAGTCATCAGAGTTAGAGCATACTTCCAAAACACAATCGATCCAAGAATTGCACAGGAATGGCTCAATTAATAATTTGCTAATGTACCTTGTGAATTATAAGTGTCACTGTATAAAAAGGATCAATTCAGTGACATCTCAAAAGTTTGAAAATGTATGTTTTTAGGCTTCCAGAAAACAGATGGAATAATCCAGAATAATCCTAACATCTAGTAGCGCTAACATCCAGTAAAATACAACTCGAGTCTCACTTGCATTTCGTACCTTATCCACCCAACTGCCCTCCTCCGGTCCGCGTAAACAAATTAAACCCGAAACCGGTCCATGGTGTAAAAAAGGTTGGGAACCCCTGGTGTACAGCACTTCCTATCCAAAATACCCAGAACTGAAAAGATTTTACAGTTTACATCAACCCTAATTAAACATACCTGAACCATGCAAATATAATAGATTTTAAGAAGATGGTACAGTTCTATTACAATGAAATGGGGACAATGCAATGCTCAATATGGCCGCTCCAGCAATGGAAGTCCCACCTTCCAGTAAAAAGTTATTTACTAATCCTTACCAATTGATGATTTTCTAAGGAAAGGGATTTGTACAGTGTTGCAAAGTACCATTAACTGGTGTGACTCTGGTAATCCAAAAGCAGTGTTGAACTCTATTGAACACTATATTTGAGTCATAACTTCCAGAGCTCTACAAGCCTACTGTCTCAGAAATGATTTAGCTAACAAGCTAATCATTCCATTAGGATGACAACATGGGTTAATAACTGGGTTAATCAACAATAAAACGTGCACTGATGCAAGTGGTTCCACGACAACAAAATGGTTACATGACAACATCTGTGCAGGTCAATAGAATAAGGCCCAATCCCATTGCTACCCCTTATCCCTACACCTACCCCTCTGTTTAGCACATTCACGTGAAGGTGTAGGGTTGTCTCGATTCTCTTTTGGTTGGAGGGGTAGGGGTAAGGGCCATATGGCCCTTCAAACAAAGTTTTTTTCAGGACATCACTTCAAACAAAGGGGTATGAAATTTTCCAACATGCACACGCGAGTATAAGTTTTTTGGCATTAATAAGGATTTAAACAACAAATAATAATTTGGTTTATGTTCAATTTATCCTTGTGTTAGCTAAAGTTAGCATACCGCACATACCGCATAACTGACTGCACAATAGAACCGCAACATAAGACAAATGCAAAAAAGTAGCTGTAACCAGGGCCACCTCCAGAATGGAGTCAGAACGTGATCGCAAACGGTGTGTTTGTGTTGTTCAGCCTTTAACAAAACCGTCAAGGGTCACTCTTTAGGTTATAACCCACAAAACTGATATGACTACATCTGACGATGGCATCTTGGAGGTTTGTGATAATAATCGCTGCATCTCCTTTGACCCTAAGAGCTAGCAGTGACGTATGATGACACATAATGGTAGTGGTGACCCACTGTTCCAAGGGGCAAGGTGAAAGGGCAAGGGGTATAAAATAGAATTGGGCCTAAAATTATTGTGCACTTGCTTCAAAGGACCTAGAGGAGATTGTCAGTCCATTCAGGTTACTCTGCATGTATCTTCCACTGACCTGACCTTATCCCATAAATCAGTAACCATTCTTAAAGCATAAGCATGTCTGTAACTTAGGTCTCCATATTTAAATTCAAATGAATAGAGCTTGTCATTTTAGGATAGACCAGTGTAGATAATGTGCTGGAAGACTCACAACCTTCAGGAAAGACACAGGAAACAAAACAAAAAGCTTTAAAGAGGACACTATTTCAACATTGAAACAGTTGTTCTGGGATGTTACGGTTATCTTTTAGATGTCATGAATTGTGTATTTCATAGAGCATTTTTGGGCACAACGTTGAACACAGCTTTTGTCAAAGGATCTTCTACTATGCCTGTGAACACCAAAAACTCAGAAAGTCATCAGTAATGCATCCAAGTCTAAGTCCCTCTAACTACTAATGGAGATATCTGGAAAAAGCAGTTGGAACAGTTCTCAATTCCAGTTCTGAGGACTCACTGCTCTGTATGTCACCCAACATTTAAAAAAGCTGGATTATTTTTAACCCAGCATTGGGTCAAAAAAGGACAAGCCCAACCAATGGGTTGTAAATGAACCTATGCTTGGTTGTTTAACCCATTGTTGAGTCAAATATAAAACAATTTTCTGGGTTACTGTAACCCAATAGCTGGGTTTGTCCATTTTTGACCCAAAAGATTGAAAATAACCAAGTGTGTATTTAACACTCAAAAACAAAATGTGCAGTGGGTCCCCAGGACTGGAATTCAGAAACTATAAAGATTGGCAAATAAACAGTGGTCCTATCTGTCATTGTTTATAACAACAGTTTGGACACACAGGAGTATTGAATAAAAATGAAAAAAACAAATATAAAGCTAGATTCTTCTCTGTCTCCTACTTTGTGCATCCGTTTGGGATGTGCTATTTTGTTTCAAAATGACACTGTTCCAGCAGACAAAGCAAAAACCATATTGACATACATAAGTACACATGTGAATCCTGGTGTGATCTCAGTATGGGTCTCAAAGCTCAGATCTAAACCCATACTAAAGCACTATTGGGATGAAATGGAGAAGCAAGTCAAGCATTTGCCAGTTCATTTGTTTAGCAAGCTTATATTATAAGTTTATTATATTCATCCTAGAGCTCAAGGATAACTGCTGCTAAATTGTACATAAGGCACGTTCAAGGATATTAACCCTATCTTCTACAATGGAGAAAGGGCTATACATTGTAAGCCGCAGTAATTTAACTTTTGGTAGAATCCAGCAAAGAATCAATATTAAGATGCATTTTGGTCGATCGGATCACAAGTGGACGAAAGAGACACATACCTGTTTACACCTGGGCTGCGTTCAGCCCCGTTTTTTAAACAGAAACGGTGGTGCATTGAACACCCTGTTCTGATTATGGCAGCTGAGAATGCCATTCTCATGACAACTACATCATCATCATGTTGATATGCTATGTTTTTACTATAAAACTCAATTACAACAAACATGTCTTCTAATATCTTAAATTGTTGCCAAAGCTAATTGCGCTGACATTTTTGACACACCCGCGAAACAAGAGAAAACGTATCTCAAACCACATTGCGCACCCATTCCAGGAAACATGTCGTTCAACCCGGAAACTGTAGCAAAACATTGCGTACCGGTTTGAGCTTGAACGTGCCCCTGGTGTTCTAATCCGTCTCTTGTGTCCACTTTCAACCACTTCTGTTCTGATTTTTATGAGGGGAAGATTTATGGGCGGCTAAAAACAAGTGCTTTTCAGATATTTGGATAGAATGTACTAAATAAGCGTATGCAATGTACATATAAACGCAATCGGAGAAACATATCAAGAGCAATAATTTCAAAAAAATTTCAAATCTGGAATAGTGAAAAAACACTGCACTTGGAAGTTATTCGTCTTCGTTCTGGCAAAGATTAAATCCTGTTTAATGCGCGTTTAAGAATGCTTATTCATATGTCTGTATGCAGAGAGTAGGCGGTCTCCAATGCATTCACCCACATGAGCGTCTACACCATGAACACAATCCCGTCGAATGCTTTTGCGACTACCTCTGGAAGTGGTCGAAAGTGGACAAACTCAAAACGTTTCACACCCTGTATTTAGCGTCATCCAGTTGTGATCCGATTGACCAAGACGCATCTTAATGCCAGGTGTAAATGCCCCATTGTGTGTCAGTCAAACAAAGACAGTAATACGGAAAGTATACAGAAAGCCAAATTTAAAGGGATAGTTCACCCAAAAATGAAAATTCTGTCATTTACTCACCCTCTTGTCATTTCAAACCTGTATGACTTTCTTCCGCAGAACACAAAAGAAGGTATTCATAAGAACATTGGTAACCAAACAATGGTGTTACCCATTGACTTCTATTGTATGGACACAAACCAGTGCAGTTCAATGGGTACTGCCATTGTTTGGTTACCAATGTTTTTTGTGTACATCAACTCTCCCTATATTTTCAGCAAGTATGTTAAACAAAGCTTATGAATGGAGTTTGGCTAATAAAATATCTAGTTAGATGACCATTTAGGTTCACTAACAGATTTCAGAATAATTTTAGCATGCATGTGTGCAACCATACAATATTTCATAGCTTTGGTGCACAAAACAGAAATTCAGTGATTACAAGGTGTCTAAAAAAATTACACAATTTTATTTAATCAACCAAAACCCAGCTAATTGCTGATGTTTAAATATAGTCAAAATACGTTATTTTGCATTACGCTTTGTACAAAAAAAACATAGTTATACAAAAAAAATCCAGTATACAGTGTAGAGTTGTTTTAAATTTAGAGTATCAGCAATCAAAGCACAGCCAAAATGTACATATTCATATTAACTACAACAGGAGTGTGCTGCCATATCAGTAAAGAACCTTAAATATGAATCATTCTTGAAGTAACAATATTCTGCAATGTTGTAAATATCATCAGTACCTTAGTAATTACAGAGATTCACAGTTCATTTGCCTAATAAAAAAAAAAGAAAAATTAAGTAAACAAAAAATCGAATTAATCTGGGGGAAAGAAGATTTTAAACATGCCAAATGCAACATACCTAAGAACATGACAGAAGCCAAAAACCTTAGAGGTATAACTCTTAAAAGACCCGTGCCTACTGGCATAAAACTGTGTTGAAAAACTATTTGATTGCCACAAGCATTTAGTGAGATGTCTCGGATTGGGAACATTCATTGGATTGATTCAATACTTTCAATGGCAGGCTATCGTTTTTATTTGTATTAGGCTCTCCAGCGTCATTGTGTTGATTTTCAGGATCATTACTAATAGCAAGTTTTGTCTCATCCTTTTTAAAACCTTCTTTATGACCTTCAATATGGCGTTCTAAAGCAGAGCGGAATGTGAAGCGGCTTGGACAGTAAGGGCATGAAAGCAATGTTCTTGCGGGATCTCGTCTGTGGTAACTCACATGTCGCTTATAAACGCTAAGCAGTACAAACACTCTACTACATTCCTTACATTTGTATGTTATCCTTGGTTTGTTAATTCCCTTTTCTTGAGAATCTAATGACAGCTTGTCATCTACATTTGATGAGTGCTGATCTACTTGCAGATCGTTCTGTTTATTACCCTTGTCACCTACTTTTTGTGTCGGTACTGTCATGTTGTCCTGTTCACTGCTTTCATTTGTCTTAGGTTTAAGTGTTGAGCTGTGGTACATTGCCACATGTCTTGTGACATCACATTTTTGTGGAAAGAGTCGATCACAATGAACACAAACATGCAAAGTGCCTTTATGATAACGCATATGACGAGAGAGGCTGCTTGAGTGTAGGAACCCTCGATGGCAATGTTTGCAGGAGAATAGTTTAGAACCATGATTCAGGACTCTGTTACCTCTTCTAGATCTTCCTCTAATCCCTGCCATTACTGGATTGAATCGCTGAATATGTTTTTTTGCGGATATCTGACGCATTTTACCATTGTGGGTAGGTGACTCCCGCTTAATTTCAGCTGACAAATCAATAAAGTCATTGACATCCTTCCCATCTGGATGCTGGGGTGTATGACATTTTAACAGTGTCGTAGCATTCATCTTTCTATCTTCATCCCCTTGCATTTCCTGTTGTTGTGAGGCATTGTTGGGTGGCTTGTTGACACGAGAATGACCGTTTAGGTGGCTCTGTAAGTCAGACAACCAAAAGAAACGTAAACCACAGACTTTGCAAGGATAAGACTTCTCCATACTATTTTCTTGATCCTCCTGTAATCTACTCAGAGCTTTGGAAGCAGGTGATCCATGCCACTGTTTCTTGTGCGACAGTAATACCTCTTGTCTCAAAAATCGCTTTCCACAGTGTCCGCAGCTATAAAATCGTTCATGAGCATGGTTTTGAAGGTGGCTCTGCAGACTCTCTCTGTCATTGAACAACTTGCAGCACAACGTGCATCTGAACCCCTGATCAAGGACACGGTATTGCTGATGTAGCTGTAAGCTTTTCTGGCTTTTGAACGCTTGCCCACATCTTTCGCATCTAAACTGAGCACACTTTTCGGGCATCTTAGACTCCTTTTCTGCCATCTTTGATGGGGTCAAGACAGCTTGATTGGGGGTTGGACACCATGACAACTTGGGTGCAGGTTTTCCAAATAAGAAGGAAAAGTTAGACACCACGGATCGATCGACCACAGTGAGTGTGCCGTTTTCATGGAGAGCAAACTCGATGTTTGTGTTGTTACCACTGTTACCACTTAAAGAATCAGGGAAACATATTCCATGAATGGCTATGTGTTCAACTAGCTTTGTGTAACGACGAAACCCTTCGCCACACTCTGTGCAGATGAACATGTCTCCTCCGCTTGGAGCACAAGTCATTGAGGTGTACGCCATCTTAACAAAACTATATTTGGCTTTTTTGAGTTATAATATTGAATGGTTTAGGACATCAGTTCTGGTATGATTCAGCAAAGAGATTAGAACATATCATAGCAAAATATGTGTTCCTTGGACTTTTGTATCTAGTTGAATCTCTTCTAAATTGCTTAAAAAGTCAAATCCCTATGTGCATTTAAAATGTGCATAAAAGTTTAATGTCTAACTTGGCCACATGGTCAACTTAGGCAAATAGTATGATCACATGACAACAGGATTATTACATATCTAAAGGATTAAGTCTTGGAGTGTTAATTTAGTGATCGTTAATTTCCCAGTTTTGTAGAAAGGTATGGCCTTTGAGCATAATACAATGACGTAAACCTCATTAAGTATGGCCTGCGTTGTTCCAGCCGGTGGCCGATATTTTGGATTTTGCCATCTAGAAAAAGACAGAAAAGAAACAAGACAGTTATAAAAAGAATTATAATTCTACTAAATATTGTTGATCATATAGAGAAAAAGTTGTCTTATGTGCTTACATACTATGTTGCATTCTATAGAGTCAACTAGTTTTCTTGCAACATTTTAAGTTAACATTACCCATTACTCACATGATTTATTTGCTATTGACCCTTAATAACTTGGGTCTTTAGTGACATGGGACATCATTCACTACATCCTCATTCATTTTTTGAAGTTATTTTTATGAATAAAGGCACAAGACCATAAAATGTTGTCCAATCATTGCATATAATCCAATATATTGTTAGTCTTATACTGTTACCTACCCTTCCTTTAAACCCTCACAACATAAGAGGGCTAGTCACAAAGATCTCAAACATAAAACAAAGTACTCCAAAGTCACTGTAGATGAAAAGAATCAAATAAAATGTAAACGTTTAAAGTCACGTTTACGTTTATTCATTTTAAAGTCACTCATATAAAGAGATTCAATTAAATTAAACAAGCCTGTATTTCATCTGCACTGTTGTGTATTTCATCTGCACTGTTGTGTATTTCATCTGCACTGTTGTGTATTTCATCTGCACTGTTGTGTATTTCATCTGCACTGTTGTGTATTTCATTGGTTTGCACATTTATCTCGGTAACATATCCCTTGCTTGTAAAGTTGTTTTGTGTGTGTATCTATATATCTATATCTATATAGATATATATATATATATATAGAGAGAGAGAGAGAGAGAGAGAGAGAGAGAGAGAGAGAGAGAGAGAGAGAGAGAGAGAGAGAGAGATTTTGTATTTATCTGTAATTTGATATATTTTTTGACATATGTTTATTCTATGTTATCTGTATGTACCTAGGGTCTGAGAGTAACGCAATTTCAATCCTTAATTTGTATGTACTGTACATGTGGCAGAATTGACAATAAAGCTGACTTTGAAATTCATTTGAATACAGCAAAGCTTGGTCATAAAAAAGATGAAGGGAAGGAAAACTCAGTCATTATAAATTCATGCTATTTTTTGTCTTCTTTTTAGACACTATCATGTTATGGATAAGAATAGCATGAAATAGTTTACTGTGCACCAAATAAAAACAGCGACATTTGGGTTTGGAATGTCATAAGTGTAAATATTAGTGATTCTCGCAAAACTCTAAAACAATTACTATTACAACCCTAACATGGCCCAGAAAAGAACAGATTTACACATTTTACGCACCTCAGTCCTGACGTTATACGTCCTTAAGTCACTCTTCTTTACTAAGGGTAACACCACAGATTATCCAGGATTCCTGAAGATTGACAAAAACAAACACAAGAATAAACAAACGAGATTATGAATAATTTTCTAATATGGCAATCAGATCAGAAGGTGCTGTATTTACTGCATACTATCATACTCGATTAAGGCGCTATGTTAGGTCTTTTTAACACCAACTTGTTATTTTGTAATTAAATGTTGTAGTATAGTTTGAGAAGACATTTAACGGGTCTCGTGGATCGTATGATACTGACAAGTGAGCAAGGGATGTACAAAACTGCGTTAAGATTTCAGGTAAAGATTTTAAGGAAAATTAAAGATATATACAACGCAATACATTACAAACCATAAAGTAACCCATGAACGACGCCATGCTACAAACCAAAAACTACACGCCACCTTAGAAAAGCTGATTTAGTTGGTAACATATAGGCTAGTTACAGCTGGTAAGTAAGTTACTAGTTACCGACCCGAGTCAGATGAATATAATACAAAACAACAATTACATTCTTTACTGTATTTGCAACAACAAAAAACCAGCACACCGTATCAGCGTGTTACCTTGTCGGCTCAATGACGGCCAAGCATGCGTTGGTTGCCTTTTCTGGTTATGTTGTAGCTGTAGTCCAGATATTTGCGCATTCAACGTCTGTCATAGTTAGGTTGCTTTTTAGTTTTGACTGTGGTTTGTATATTTTCCAAACAGATGTAAAATAGAAAAAACAAAGCTTCCTCTTCCCATTCTCCGCCCTAATTCTTATTCTAATATAAACGGGCAAAACACACTGCTAGGTAGATTACTGCCATCTACTGGAGATGTAGCGGTATTACGTTTAGCGATCAGAAAATGGCTGAGGGAGTTTATTCAGTAATAAAACTAATAATTCAGATACTATCAACGACTAATGGATTTTGAAAAAATATTTAGTTCTGCTTATCCATACTATTGAGGTTAAAGCCGTTCACTTTATTTAAAAGATGCTTTGACCTTAAAGGCCTAAAGGCATTTTAGGCTTAAAAACATGGTTTTACTCAAAATTAAACCTAAAAATCATGTCTACAACACTTTTATTATTAAAAAAAAACATGAAACATTTTCATAAGGGTATGCCTATATATGACTGGATGGTCAGTACGTCTTGAGGCTGCATGACGGCACCTTAAAGCTTAGCAAAGATGATCTTATAACTACGATAATGTTTGTTTCAATATACAATTAGTTAAATTTAATTAAATATACTTTTTTCAACTGCATTATCAGAAGCATGCAGGATTGTGAGGTATAGGGAGTTACAGGGGAAATGATGCCATCTAAACTGACCGATGGTCCTCTTAAAAGTGTGTAGTTTGTGTTCCACTAGCAGCACCAAACAGAATTGCAAAAAAACCCAAAACATTTAATAAAACTTACTTCACAGTCATGACATAGTCCACAACAGAAAAAAGTACCACAGAACCTTTAGCACAAATGTAATGGTTTATGAGCTCCAGTAGAGGGAACTAGTGAATAATTAACATTTTCACAGTTTTTTTCACACAAAGCTGACAAAGAAACAGACATAGGAATTAATGACTGATAATTAACCTACTTTTATGCTTGTTAAACACAAGACTAAAGTACTTTTTATTGTAACTTCATAAGAGTTTGTAACATCTTGAAGGTGCATGTGATACCTTTATTAATAATACCTTCATGCATTTTTTATTTTGTACAAAATCAGAGTACAGAATCATGTTAAACACTACAAATGTCCAGTGTAATGATATTTATAAGACTTTTTCAGAAGATTGATGTTGAGAGATCAACATCTCATTGAACAATATGATGAGGCTTAATTAGCAAGTTTAATGGATATCAGTTTATTATTGATCTTTAAAACACATAGAGCAAACCTCATATAATATTATTTGTAATGTATGTTCAGACATTTAAAGAAATAAAGATAAAAGTAGAAATAGCTTAAAAGCATGCACAATACATAAAATACTTCATTTGACTAAGTTTTTATAGTTTACCAAAATATATTTTGCAATACTTTACAGGTATATTAATAATGACACAAACAAAAATAGTATATATTTTTTACAAGGCAGTGTTTAATTCAAAGCTCCATACTAACTGAAATTCTTTTTGTCCAGTTTTCCCAGCTAATGCATCTCAGTTTTCAGTATAATGATGATTCTAAAGTCCCGTCTCATACAACAGTGCCTCATGTCTGTCGGCTATACTTCTGCATCCGAGAAGGACTTACTCCCTTGTTCTTTGTTACGAATGGTGTGCATTGAATTTGTGTAGGTGTTTGTGCGTGAAACCTCCTCTGTGAAAGCTGTTTCCAACACCTTCAGTATAGACTTGCGCATCTTGTCTTTGAAGTCTTGTCCCATGAAAACGTACAGCAATGGGTTTAAGCAGCTATTTAGGAATGCCAAACTGGTTGCAATGGGAATTCCAAAAGTGGTGACAGACTGCAGGATGGTGCAGTATTCAGCTGTCCTGTGGTTTTCCATCTCAATGAAGACCAGAATATGGTACGGAGCCCAACACAAGAAGAAGACGGTGATCACAGCAGCAATGATCTTAAAGGGACGTCCAGTCCGGCCAGACATTGATCGGTTCTTTTGGAGACGACAGATGATAATAGCATAACAGAATACGATGATTGCAAACGGCACCACAAAACCTAACAGAAAACGGGTAATGATCATGGCGCGATGGCGTAAAATACGAAGCTCCACCACTTCTAATGTTTTATAGTCATCAGAGAATGCAAAGTTATTGAAGCAGTTGATTATGTTTTTATTGTTGTGGGATGGTGCAGTATCCTTGAAGACGAAGTAAGGTGAGCTCAACGCCAGTGCAAACAGCCAAACGCCCAAGCTCACAACCGAAGCGCGACTCACATTCCGATGGTTTTGTGCCCAGATTGGCCACACCACAGACACACAGCGGTCAATGCTGATCACAACCAAGAGATAAACACTCGCAAACATGTTGAGAAAGCTAAGGGTGCTGTTGAATTTACACATGAACTGGCCAAAAGGCCAGTGGAAGCCCATAGCTGTATAAGCCACGCTGAGAGGGAGAAAAGCTGTGAAAAGAAAGTCGGCTACAGCCAGGTTCAGAAACCAGACAGTGTTGACTGTTCTTTTCATTTTAAAGCCAGTTACCCAAATCACAATGCCATTGCCCACGACTCCAAGCACAAAAGCCAGACTGTAGAATATGAGTGACATGATGTTAAGGGATTTCCCGAGTTCCATTTGCTCATCGTCCTCATAGTAGTCATAATCAGTTGAGTTGAGATGGAGTGGACCGTCTGTGACGTTGGCTGGATCCCTCATTGTATTTCAATCTGGATTGACAGAAAAAAAGGATAGATTTAATACTGATATTCATAAATAATCACAGTCATATAAAACTCTAACAAGTTCTGGTGTGGTCAGAAGTAGAAACCTAGTTGTTCTATTGTAGTCCACTAGAGGACAGAATATAAATAAGTTTGGAATTCTCTGAACATCATCTGAAAGCGTCATTTTGCTCCCTCAACCGCTATTCACAAAGAAGTTCATAATATGTTAACGTGGATGCTTATTGTTATCTGTTGTGCCATTTTTTATAAAAATGACATCATTTTTGTTAAATCCTGATGTTTCAAAGTGTTATGTGTCTTACACAAAACGTCAAGTCTGTCGAACTGCATTGAAAGGAACTTTGAAACATGCGAAATACAGTTACGCCATATCTAAAATATGATTTCCGATTTACCAAAATCATTTCTCCATCATCCTTAACTTCAAATGCAATGTAATCCAGAGGTTTATAAACGACAGAGGTAGACAGTTGGTTTTTAAAGCATATCTTATAGATGCTAGTTATATATCTCCACAGTAACCTTCTGTCTACCCGATAAATGCGCGAAAGCTTTTCATTTAATAATGACATGAAGAGCAAAAATAATATTAAAACAAATAGCTTACCCAGAGTTGTCAAACGCTTAACTTCCACAAAAGTTTTAAGGGATTTGCTCACACCTGTGACTCGCGCGCACACAACTGCAAGAATCCGCTTCTTGACAAGACGCACAATTCCTGTCTGCGACTGCGTGACGTCACCTTACCACCGCCTCTAAGTTAGTGCTCTTTGATTTATTCGTTTCAATGTATTTTGTTAACCAACGCGGTGTATTTATATACACACACATTTATATATATATTTATATATATATATATATGATTTTAATCTTTAGAGGTAAGCAAACTTTTGCAGGTTATAAATGGCGAATATGTTCAGCCTTATATTCCATGGAATGAGAGTGCGGTTTCCAGTGCGGTAAAGCAAGCAACCATTCCTCGAAAAAAACAGTGTGTTTGGAAAACAGAGTTGAGGCGAGCATCCACATAACATTTGCAATCAGACTAAGAACTTAATTTTTTACAGTTATTTATAATGCTCTGTTTCCCTACTTGTTTGAATTGTAGGAGCCAATGATTTCGATTCTGTAGGAGTTCAAAGGAGATGAGAATATGGTTTAAACTCTAATTCTATGACACAGCATATTCTAAAACTGAAATAAAACCGTTATTCCTAGGGAATTCCCTCCCCCAACACCACAAACCATAAACATGACTCTTTATTTGCTTTTCCCCAATATTTTGTTTTCTTTTCCAATGGGGCAAGCAAATGCTTGCTTGAGGGTCAAATGCAGTCCCAGTGATGTTTATTGGTGAATGTGTGAAAGCTTGCAAGTATGCTAGGCATACGCATTCACAACGTACATTCTCTTCTGCCTGTTGTACAACGTTGATGACATCCTTTTGCTCTTTAGCTTCTTATCAAAATTCATGTTCAATAAAATGCTCATTGCTGGGGCTGTAATTAGCCACCTGTTTATACTTTTTCTTTATACATTTATTATTTCTTGTATGATCGAGCAGTAGGAGAGCATTCAGAAGTGTGAATATGCTTTCTATTGGGTCAACTGAAGTCTGATTACGACATTGTCACACTGCACACAGTATTCTCCAGTCCAGATATATTCTATACAGAATGATGTATATTCTGCAGCAATCAAACATTGCAAACAGCTAGACTGCCCTCAACAAAAACTGGTGCTTTGCACCAACATAAATGATAACAACACAATAAAGCTTTTCAAATGACTGTTATCACTGTTTTTTCTGGAATCTATTAAACTTAATGTTCAACTTAATTTCATAGAACTGTGGCTGTCACAAACTGTCAAATGTAGTTTTGCTTGGTTGTGAACTTGGGTGTGACATAAACAAAACAGGACAGAAGCTACTTGACATGTCCTGTTTCGTCTTCCTGTTTTAGTGGTTAACATATAATGCTGTGAGTTTCATTACATTTACGCATTTGGCAGATGCTTTTAACCAAAGCGACTTACATTGCATTATACATTATACATTTGTTTGAGTATGTGCAATCCCTGGGATCGAACCCATGACCTTGACCTTGCTCTAACCACTGAGCTACAGGAAAGCCAAAGCACTTCAGTAGAACTTAAGCATTTGATACTTGTCATATGTCTTTCTTTCTGAGAAATAGTCATTGCAGCTGCTGGTCTCGATTGTTGTTGTGTCTGTGTGACACCTTTGATTTAACTTGTCCAGTTTTATTTAATACAGCACATAACCAATAGGTAATCCTTTATATCTCTAGTTATATTGAGTATATGGTTCCCAAGAGTCTGGTATGGTTAATATATGAACCATATTAGTTTTCAGATACAATTTAAATTTGATCTAAATAATCAGTCCTACTCCAATAATTATGAGTTTAAAAAAGGCTATGCACACATATCAAATGCTGATACAACTTACAAAAGGCCTTGTATCAAAATCTGTTGAGTTTGGCCACGCTAAACACTGGGATAAGCAGACAGAGACAGTTTATGTGTTCTGCTTATTTTGGAATACAAACAGAATGCTTTTTAAATGTGACATCCCACCGAGAGTGGAGTATGTGTGTAAATATTATGCTTAGCCGAGGCTATCACAGATATATTTTCCACCAAAAATAGACCGGCATGAAGGAATTAGTTAATGGCAATGACAGCAGAAGACACAGAAATAGTGGAAAATGCTTAAAGACTCTATGAACAAAATCCTTACCCACACAAGTCAGCCAATCAGATTAGCACTAAAAGGCCCAATGTATGAAATTTAGCAGCATCTAGTGGTGAGGTTGTGAATTACAACCAACGGCTCACTCCAACGTTGGCTCACACAGGACAAAGATGTCCTGTTTTCGCTTCTTTGCAGAAGGAGATAACGTATTTACGAAACGCGCTCTGACCAGTTTGTCCGCTTAGGGCTACTGTAAAAACAACATGACGAATTCTATTTATGGGCACCCGCGCGGTGTATGAAGATAGAAATAACTCATTCTAAGGTAATAAAAACATAACACTTCATTATGTAAAGTTTTTATACACCGCTGAACACATAGTTCTGTATATTATATTGCATTTCTGTCAATAGATCCTCCATCTACACATTGCACCTTTAAGTAAACTTTTCCAGATTTGTATGCAATAAGCATCATATTGTCAGCGCACACACTGTGCGGTCCGCAATCATGCAATATCGGGATGAGACTAGTTTTTATCACCTGGAATGATCATATGTTTGTCTGTGACCTTTTTAAAATTCACGATCAAGTTTTGTTTTGCACAAGCTATGTCTAAATTTCCCCATTACCATGAATAATAACAGACTTAATTAAAAAGAAAAATCAGATAAGCTTACTCAGAGCTTGTGTGGGACTCTAGCCTACATATATCCATGTGCATTTGTCAAAGATGGAAAACACAGCTTGTGTCGAACATGGGAAAATCATAACCAGTTCAAGCTGTAGAGGGGCACTGTGTAGGTGGAATACTGCTGTGAGATTACCGATCCCTTTCCGCCCTTCTTCCCTTGGATATTAGAGAAATTGGACAGCTTCTCTTAAGACACACCCAACCAACAGAGATGAGGTCTGGCTCTGCACCTCACCCTCACCCCCCAGCACGCCTTCATTTATTATACACCCTCACAGCAGAAACTTGTACAGTTCTGTGTGGGTGTATGGAGAATATTGGCAGTCAGTATGTAAACATCTTTTAGTATAGCTTTCTCTGGGGTGCAGAATGACTTGTGAAGCTGGACAGCTGTGAAAATGAAACAAAGTTGAGAAACCATTGCTAACAGTGTTGCTGTTTACAATACTGAATGATATTTGCAAAAACATACCTTTAGAGTACTCATGGAAACATCTCAATATCAACTACATTTTTTATATCCATTACTATCTGGGTTCAAACAAGGGCATGTAGAAAAATGATTTTGTCTTAAAGGAGCAATTTTAGCGGCATCTAGTGGCGATGTTGTGAATTGCAACCAACGGCTCACTGCGCTTGCCCCTTCCTTTTGGAGCACTATGGCGGCTGCCTAAGGACAAAGATGTCGTCACTCAGTTTGTTTGTTTAGGTATACTGTAGAAACAAAACAGTGAATTCCATGTAAGGGGACCCGTGGTGTATGTAGATAGAAATAACTCGTTCTAAGGTCATAAAAACATAACGTTTCATTATGTAAGGTCTTTATACACCGCTTATGTATATTATGTTGCATTTCTGTCTATTGATCCTCCTTAATATTACTTTAATGTGGTGCACAGACAACGTTTCTGCATGTTGTCTGTGTACATGCAGTCTTGCATATCATGTACCAGATGTTTCTAGGCCTGGAAAGAGAGCAGAGGATGAAAAAGGCAACAGAGCAATTTTGAGTGATCCAGTATGTTGTTTTTATGATAGACGTGTTTCCTTCGATTAATCATAAAACACAGGATTCTTGTGCTTTTGTCACACATCATTTCCCAAGGGTCTAACTATAGTTTACATTCTGGCAAACCACGCAGCCGATCTTTTCTCACAACGTAGTGAGTGTAGGTGTTTAATTTCTTGTTTTCAACACAGCTCTGTCACCCAAACACATACTTAAAATACTGTTAGGGTTAGCTCTTTGTCATCATCCACTTTCAACATGATCTCCAAAATCACAAATCAAATCTCCAAATCTTTTTACAGAAGCCTCATTGTAAAGAGCAGACAGTCGAAGAAATAAAGACTTACATCTAAGATTTGGCAAAATTCAAAGCTGGTTGTATATTCAAACATTCAAAATACAAATGCTATAGTCACTAAACACCAAACCATTAACAAACTTTTCTTTAGACACTTCCTTTGATTTAAGAATAGAGTGCACATGTCACACTTAAAATTAGTTGTAAGCCAGAGAGCATAAGCAACCAATCTGAAAGTCGCGCACCCCGCCAATACAGATGTGCGGAGGAAGAGAACAAAGTCAGGATAAAAATGGGGATGACAGGAAGAGGAGGAAGCAGAGTTAAGGAATAGGAGGTTGTGAAACTTTAAGTGATTAAATGCACCCTTTGTTTTCAAGAACACCACCCACACACTTATGAAAGTTTTCTATCGTGATTAATGTAGTGTTTTTATTTCCAGAAGTAAAAGAAGCTGATTTTGATTTTCTTAAGATGTGGAAGTGAAATCAAAGAAAAAATACGTCTCTTGTTTCAGATAGAAGTGCGTTTAGCTGCACTACAAAGAAATTCCATTTTACATTGCATATTTTCATTAAGTTTTGCTTTTTAATTGATTTTAACTGAGTTGTCCCATAAAGCTGTTATGAGTCATTCATAATGATGGCGTCTGGAATGGGATATTAATAGGTCCTATACTTTGTGGCAATCTAGGTCTCTCCACCGCTTGACTTGCCAACCAAACTTGCAATTTGGTTGGTCAACATAAATACCAATTTGGGTGTGTAAAACAACCAGTGGGACTATGGGGCAAAGAGTTGTGCCTGGGCTAGGGGCTTGGTTGGAGTGGATTGTTTTGTGCAGATGAAGTCAGGGTGTGGTCATGAAATAAACAGATCCAAAAGGGTTCGAAATGAACTTGCTCTGCTCTCATTTTGTGGCAGTGAAAAATCTAATGAGGCACAGTACAGACTTCCACCCTGTGTTTAAATAGCTGTAAGAGGAAAATTCTTACAAGCCGTATTACGTGTTCCTTCAACTTACAAACCTCATTAAAGACGGCCAAAACATTAGCATTCATAAGAACAGACAAAATTTGGGAGTTTCTCATTCTTTTTCTTTGCTGTCACCACATTTCCTGGAAAGTAATGCTAACCAGAAACCTTTTATCATTTGCTTTTCTAAAATTAACACCCTTGCATGCGCTCACATTGCAGTTTGGCAGTTGCAAGACTTATTCGCTATGTTATACCTATACACCTTTTTATAGATCATTTGTCTGTATACACTTGAACTAAAATGTCAGTGTTTGCATTGAATCAATGTCATTATAGAAATACATTAAACAAAAAAACTAATTGTAGATGTTTTGATCTTGAACCACAAGCACCCGCACAAACATATAGAACATTCAACGTCCTGTTAACTTCTTGCGGTTTGTTGATGCGGGGAAGGTGGGAGTGGTAGTTACAGCTGAAGAGAGGTCAAGAGTTTTGTTACTGAGTCAAACATTTTCTTCCCACTTCTGCGTTACCAGTCTAACCAAAATTCTACAGAGTGAGGATGTCTGCCAAGACCCACTTCCTATTACTTGTCTCAGCTTCCAACCACAGTGTTTGTTACCCATGAGACAACTACAAAAACTTGACCACAATGCTGGCCAAAAGGCAGACTAATATATAGATACAAAATTAGAAAATGGTAGCACAACATATTTGATGGAAGGAGGTTACGGTAGTGAAGAGGGCTCTTTGTTTTTCTGTTGAACATATGCACATATGCACATATGCATTTCAAAATTCGGAAAAACTGAATGAGGCAGCTGGCATACATACTAAGTCAATAAACCTTGCCATTTACAGGACAGTAACGTTTTTTCTCCCCCTTATTTTTTTACTTCCTCCATTGACCACATTCAACAAACAAAGTTTCATCATCTGAAAGAAGCAGCATCTGCTGAGCACATGCTACTTTTTTTGTGGGAGCAATGAGCCGCATTCCCATTTCAGTTCCACATCTGTGGCATTCCTGGATGTTAATACTGTTTTTTGTAAAACAGAATTGCCAAATATCTCTGCATCTTAGAGGATAAATGACTAAAACAAAGAGACTTTATTTTTTCCCTGTCATCTGAAATGTCAACGTTGGGAGGTTCCTTCAGTGACCGACCACTAGGGCTCGCGAGTCTTTCGTTCTGCTTTTTTGTTAGGGTTGTATGGTTAAATATAAATACATTTTACTAACTTGCATGTAAATGAATGAAATTACTTTCTCAGAGTCTTGTATAATGTTGTGCAACATTTGTTCACTGCTTCCCATTTCTGTTGAGTTAATCGACTTGTACATTTGGGTTTACAAAATGCAACAAAGTTAAAGTGAAAAAAATTTTGTCCTGATATGTTTACACATAAATATGTTTACACACCATTTACACTATCCATTTTGTCTCTAAACACAGTAAAGAAAAAAAACACATTAAAAAGTACAAACAGCATGTGTTTTTATCATTAGGAATATACAAAAGAACGTTTTGTACTAAACTTTGAAGTTCAACAAATAAAAGCAAGTCAGCTGTGACGCGAAGAAAGAACTTGCCCATACTGAATGAGAATGCGTTATATTTAAACCTTAAGTACATATAATCATGGTGTTAGTTAAATGTAGCCTTACATCTGACTATTTTTCTGTCTGGCACTGACAAACACCTTGGCACATGGGAATACCAGACAATCTGATGTCTAAAGGCTGCACCCATTAATACATGAATCAACAATTATTTATGAAGCCGAACAAAAAACAAAATCTTAATTCAGGTATAGTCTCTCTGTTCTGTGTTCAGTTTTTTACTCTGCTATTAGGAATCTTCTATTAGGAAATGAAGACCAGAAAAGCAGACAGATTTGGAAGAGAAAAATTGCTTTGATATGGTTGAGCTATTAAACAAAAATATTTTTTAGTGGTTCTCTGTGCTAGCTAGATCTGACAAAATGAATGAATACAAATTTCTTATACTAACCAATACAAATAATAAGTGTTGTCTATCTAAAAACAATTTCATGCTTTTAAGGATTATGTTGTGTGACTCAAATGACAAATTTTGCAACTACCCATTGTGTAAAGAAGTGATTCATTGTCATATTTCCTACAATTGCATTTTGAAAACAGTGAACGATGATATTATATTTTGTATGACATACAAAAAGGCATTTATTTGTCAAGAATATTATTTTGAACCTTTTTTCTCAAGGATATCTTTGATTTTAGAGGAAGATGGCAGTGACCACGCCAGCTGTGAAAATGCCATATGACAGTGATATGTCTCTACCAAGAATAAATGTATATCAGATAGTGTGTTAGACGTTTCCAGAGATCAGTAGATAGCAGTTCACACCTCGCTACAAGCAAATTAAAGGGATTTTAGACATGGCAACTCAGATATTTATTTTCCATTAGGCCTACTACTTTATATTTTCATATTTTACTCAAAATTAAATGAAAAGGGGGAATTCACAGTTATTAATTGTTCTAAACATTCAACCAAACACATTGAAATAAATTATAGAAATAAAATAAATAAAATAATAAACATTGAAATATTATACAGGAATAATCCTTATTATTTTTTAAAACAGGTAAATCCTGTTTTAGGTTAATGTTTTAAGCCTTCATGGGCTATTTTTCTTTTGATAGTCTTTTTGTGTTCAGACCATGCGTGCTTTTGGATTTTTTCTGTGCAAACCCTGACTGCCGCATCATATAGTCATGCCATCTTTTCTTGGACAATATTTCGTATAGTTGTAGCCTACAATCCAAGTTCAACTTCCTTTGCAACTCAACTAATAATCTTAAAACAAAACACACATAACCCCATCTGTAACCAAATACCATACAATCTGTGTTGACAATCTCATTTCAGACCACAAACATTTCATTGTCTGTGGCCTAACACTGGGAGGAAGATTAACATAAACTCGGCTACTAATAATCACAGAACACAATAATAGAATGTTTTGTCAATGTATTTTGGTAAACGTTTTTAATTGTTTGACCCAGATATCTAGGCAAACATAGATGTTTGATAGCAAAACAGTAAAACGTTTGTTTGTAATGTTTATTATGGTGTGTATTCCATGACTGCAAAGTAAATGACTTGTTTTATATGAGTGTGTGTGTGTCTCTAAGTATCTTGAAACACGAACTGAGAGAACAGTTGATGCAGTGCTGCCCTCTACTGGTAGCCTGTAGTACACTGTAAAAAAAAATCCGTAATTTTACAGAATCTTTCTTTTTTTGAGAGAGAGAGATTTTCCACGTATAATGTCCTAAAAAAGAATTTGACTGCAAATTTACAATACAAAAGGGGGAAAATATGTCATTTGTTATTTTACGGTATATTTCTGTGGCTCCATGCTGACAGAAAAAGTTTTTTTACGGATTTGTTTTTACATTGTTATTTAGGCAAACTGTATCGAAACGAAACCCTGGCGATAGAACCTGCTGGAATTGTAACAAATCTTCAACGGTTAGAAATACTAAATATTATAACTAAATATTAAAATCAAATGATTAAAACATAAGAAGTGAGTCGGCTTTGTTATTATCTCTAGAACTTTGCCAACTAAAATAAAGTCTATCGAGTTTAGAAATGAGCTGAGGTTTCCTGCAGACTGTATGAACACAATGCAGCAGTTATCAATGTAATACTATTCAACCTTTGTCACCAGAAAGGTGTCTAGATGAGTTATCTTTAGTAACTTTAGACGTTCGTAAAAAAAAGGGTAATACCTTCTTCAAAAACATCTAATCCACAGTTTGCCATTTCTCAATCAAGCCAGTGTCGTTGTGAAGACAACACGATAACAACATGTGACAAGAACAAATTCTTTCACTTGAATATCCTGATCAGCTCGTTCAGGTGTGATTGATTTGAGTAATGTGTGACACCTCTGGTTTAAAATATGTTGTAGGGTCTACGTCAAAGCCAAGTCTCCTTTACTCAACACACCTGAATCAAAACATTAAAGAACTACTGCATTATTATATAATGGAAAGAACATATTTTAAATTTTGATAGCATGATCTTTCTCAGCTTCCGTTTGTCATTCTACACAGACGTTTTATATAGCCTAAAGATTTTAGACTCGTTTCTTACTTTTGTAAGCTTTTGGAACAATTAAAAAACACAACACGTTACATAACAATTCATAAATAAATAAATCAATTAATAGCCTAAATAAATAGGCTACCTATTAAAAATATAATTCACTAAAATAAATACTCTCTGTTTTACAGGACTCATAAATTAACATACATTACAAATGTATGTACAAATGTAGTCCTAATATTTTGTTTTCTTTTATTACATTTTCATTTTGCCCTCTACCTTAATTTCCAAGTGTCTACCTGTCATAAAAACAAAGCTTCTTATAAAACAATATATAAAAATAAAAATCTGCTGAAAAACTATATGATACGACAATTTGATCAAGAGTTTAAGATGTGAAGGTGATAAAGTATAACTGTATAGTGTACCATAACGTTTATGGTGGTGTAATGTATTTTTGTGATTGTTCATGTGTACGTCAATGTTTATTGAAGTGTTGATTGTTTGTAAATATGCTATTGCTAAATAATAAATTATACTATTATTATTATTATTACTATACTTTCATTAAGGGACAAGAACAACCCATAATTATCTCACAGAAAAATGTATATTATTGATGTTTTTAGTACTTATCTATTAGTTATCGCGACAGTTTTCTTCGCTTTTTCTACACCCTGATATTAATTGCGTGCAGTGATGAAGGAGTTTTGTGCTTTACTTGATAAGATACTGCAAATGAGCAGTGACATCAATGACACTCCTAAGAAAAACTTACAGTGACCAAGCAATTCAGCAGGAAACCTCTAAAATATATAAGCTATAATGGCACACAAGACCAGTTTCAATACTTAATAATATTAGTCATTACACAGTCTTATTTCTCCCATATATACAGTATCATGAAGATACCATTGTACAGAACACAAATGTCATGGCATTTTTAGTATGCATCAAACATTTTTACATTAATACATTTTTGTAAGGAACATAACAGTTAAATCAGAAGAGATTTCATCATGAACTAGGTAAATAAAACTGAAGTTTAAGATAGCAAATAAGATACACAAATCAGTTCCAACTATTACACAAGTAAAACAGATCATAAGAAATCAAAGCAGAGAGGTTCAGTCAAGTTCAGTAAAAGGTCGAGGATAAATAAAGCACACATGCTGGCTTTTCAGCAATCCATTAAAGTAAATGTATTAATGATTTTATAATTGAAACATTTGTGACTTCATGAAAAACAAAAAGAAGACAAAAAGGAAGAATGCAGAAATGAGTGTGAAACTGGTCATCTAATTATAATGTGGCTGTATACCTGCACACCTTTAAAATGTGAATATGCACTTTGAAAACACGTTGAACCTTGACCAACAAATAAAACCAAGAAAGAAGTCAGTTTTACACTGTCAGTTACCAACAAAAATATAACACCCAGTATGTCATGGAGAAAAAGGAGTTTCCTTTAGTTTTGACGTACTGTGTGTGAGTCACAGGAGGGAAGACGTGAGAGCAGGGTGTGACCTGAACGGCACATCTGTAACCAGTTACACATCTGCAGTGGTATGTTCCATGAACTCAGAGCCAGCCTATAAGTTTTCAGCCTCTGAACATGAGCAGTTAGTTCAGATCGAGGGAAGGTGCAAATAAAACCTCGGTGAAGTGTTATCTACAGGAGTACAGTTCAACAGGTATGTTCATAACAATTTTTCTTTTTTTACATCTCTGTGATGACATATTGATGATAATGTTGGTCATGTTAACACACAATTATTTTAACTGATATTAAAACAAAGTAAGCTTATTATTATACAAACCAGTCTATCTAATCTAATAATGTAGCCTATATATATAATATACAATTATTATTGTAATGTTAAATTTTTCCATCACTTTTTCTCTAGCATTTCAATAATAAAATGGACATCAAGCCAGTATTAAGAAAATGTGCCACAGGGGTTCGGGCAATACTCACATTTCTCTTCGCTTTCCTGGTGCTTGGGGTGATGTTATGGGCGTATATTAAAGGTTTCCAGATAGCCACGTCTCCATTCAACATAATCTCACTTGGTTTCTACGGAGTGCTCCTCAGCCTCCATGTCTTCGTCCAAAGCTTTTTCGCCTTCGTGGAACATCGGCGGATGCGACGAAGACAAGAATCGTGCAGCTACACCAAGACAATCGGCTTTACCATCTCCGCCTATCAGGAGGATCCAAATTATCTGATGGAGTGCCTTAAATCAGTACGGGCGCTGGAGTACCCAATCGATAAACTCCGCATTATCATGGTGGTGGATGGAAACTCCGAAGACGACCGCTACATGATGGAGATGTTCCGTGAGGTCTTCGCCGATCGGGACCCTGGCTGTTATGTATGGCAGAACAACTACCACTCTTGGGACCCCAGGGCCCAAGAAACAAATGGGGCTCAAGCTAAAAATGAAGGGATGGTTTTTGAGGACCCTCAGCGATCGGAGATTGAGGAGCTCATCAGGACCAAGAGTTGTGTGTGCATCATGCAAAAATGGGGAGGCAAGAGGGAAGTCATGTATACTGCATTCAAGGCACTTGGATCTTCTGTGGATTATATACAGGTGAGTGATATTCGGACAGACTTTATTCTTCACACTCAATCAAACAGGCCTTAAGCAGGCACACTATTAACATCACATCCTCGCCACTCTTTGGTGTTTTTCTTATGTAACAGGTGTGTGACTCAGACACAAAATTAGACTCCTTGGCCACAGTGGAGCTGTGCAAAGTTCTGGAGAGTAACCCGAAGTACGGGGCTGTGGGAGGCGATGTCAAGATCCTCAACCTTAAAGACTCTTACATTAGTTTCATGAGCAGCCTGCGCTACTGGATGGCGTTTAACATCGAGAGAGCCTGCCAGTCCTTCTTCAACTGTGTCTCCTGTATCAGCGGCCCCTTAGGTAACAGACCACCTCTTACCAGTTCTTCTTGTTTAATGTAGGACTGTTAGGCCATATCTATTCCTAACTCAAAGCATATAGAATTGCACAACTTATTTGATCAGTCATCACATAAATGTGAGTTTTAATATTTCATCCATGTGTACAGTATCACTAAATAGCATTCTATTTGGTGCAGGTCTGTATAGGAACGACCTCCTACAGCAGTTTCTGGAATCCTGGTACAACCAGAAATTTCTTGGTACTCACTGCACCTTTGGGGATGACCGTCATCTCACCAATCGAATGCTGAGCATGGGCTATGCTACAAAGTAAGTGTTCAGATTATTTACGTTTTCACACCATTAATCTCTACTGACATCAACTACGAGTTGTAAAGCTTAAATCTTTATCTTTACTGTGTTTCAACATGCACTGGCAGGTCTGTTTAAAGAGGGCCAGTTAAAGAGCAATAAAATGTCCATTGTTTTTATGATGTGTGACCTTGCATTGTGTGTATTTATTTATTCGGTTATGATTTAATGTTCAAAATAGAAGCCACAGCTTCTTAATAAAACGCTTACTCATGCAAAATAATTTACTGTAGGCCTAATTAAATGATAATGTAGTCTTTGTTGTCTACGTTTTAGTTTCGCCAGAGACAGCATGATGCAGTCTGAATCAGTTACAGTCACATTTTTTCACTTTGCTCCAGCTTTTATAGTTTCTGACATATAAGATTTTGCACAAAACTGAAATTGCATATTCATTAAAGTGACAGTTCACCCAAAAATGAAAATTCTGTCATCATTTACTCACCGTCTTGTCATTTCAAACCTGTATGACTTTGTCTTCTGCAGAACATGACAGAAGATATTTTCAGGAATGTTGTAACTGAACAACAGTGGTACCCATGCATTAGTTTTGTGCCCAAAAGAAGTGAATAGATACCGCCATTGTTTGGTTACTAACGTTCTTCAAAATATCTTCTCATGTTCTGCAGAGAAAAGAAAAGTCATGAGGGAATGATGACAGAATTTTTCCCTTTAAGGGAAACCCCAAAGTAGTAGTAAATAGTTTTAAACATTGTTTTCTTGTTCTTTAAAGGTACACCGCCCGTTCTAAGTGTTACACAGAGACCCCTGCTCAGTTTCTGCGCTGGCTGAACCAGCAGACTCGCTGGACCAAATCCTACTTTCGTGAGTGGCTTTACAATGCTATGTGGTGGCACAAGCATCACCTGTGGATGACCTATGAATCCATCGTCTCCGGCATCTTTCCTTTCTTCGTCACGGCCACCATTATCAAGCTCTTCTGGACGGGCAGTCTATGGGACATCTTGTGGGTCTTGTGCTGCATCCAGCTAATTGGTTTGGTGAAAGCAGCGTATGCTTGCTTCCTGCGGCAAAATCTGGTGATGATCTTCATGTCGTTGTACTCTGCCCTCTATATGACCAGCCTCCTGCCTACCAAATACTTTGCCTTTCTCACCATGACCAAAAGCAGCTGGGGGACGTCAGGTCGCCGAAAGATGGTTGGCAACTATATCCCCCTGTTACCCCTGTCAGTGTGGGCAGCCATCTTGTTAGGAGGCCTGGCGTTCACTATTTACAAAGAAAGCAAGTTGAACTGGAAAACTCCTGAAAAACAAGAGGAGATCAAGTACTTGATATATGGATCTGTAGCGTATGTGTGTTATTGGCTGATCATGATCGGCCTCTATTGGATATGGTTTCGGAGGTTATTCAGAAGACGCTCGCAGACTTACACTGTGAATGTTTAGGATGGTTATTTATTTATTTATGAACGTTTGCACATTTTTAGAGCCATAGTTTACATATAGTTTAATAATAATGAAACTCGAGGTAATAATGTAGGTAAGAAAAAAGACTGTTTAGTTCAACAATACATTATTTAAAATAATTTATAATTATAGAGATAAGAAATGAAGCAGCAGTGAACAGTAATATATCAAATGTCTTTTTAAATGAGGCATAAAGGTTATCAGAACAAACAGATCCTTGACTCAGGTGTCAGGATGCTAATAGATTTTGATATAAACTTTATGTGTTAAATACAAATAATATAAACAAGAATATAGTTATTATCATGTTACTGTATATCAATGAGTTTCTTGAAGTGCCACTAACTTCTTGAGATCATGAACGGAGAAAACCATAAAACAGACACATTTTGTTACAACACTATAGAGATACCTTACACAATCTACAGCACCGCTCACGTGCTACAGATGTTTTCATATTTATCATCAAAATGACTACTGAATGAAAATATGACAAAAATATAGAAGTATTTATTGAGGAACAAATGTGGAAGAAATTTCAATGTTTTTTGTAATGTGTGTGTGATTATGAGATTAAGTTATTAATGCTTTCTATGTAATGTGACCGGCCATTGTTTTGTATCTTGTTAAGTATATTTATAAGTATATTTATTGCAATGTTTGTCAGTGATATGTTTTAAATGTGAATTCTAATATGTGTTATTTTATTTGTGTGTAACATAGTAGGAGAAATAAAAATGATTTTTTTAAAGAAAAACAATATGTCCTGATCTTCATTTAATGGAACACTGATCATTAGCAACATGAATGAAATATGACATGCAATTTTTCATGAATGATGATAGTATGTGGAAAACCTGTTGCTAGGTTAATGTAAACATTTCTGTATAGTTAATGCAAACATATATATCCATAACAGCAAATTTTGAGGCATAAAAGCATAACAGGTGCTTGCAGTAAAGTAATAAAAGAATCGGATTTGGTTCTCCAAGTAACATTTAGTCAAAGATTCTTAAAAAAGACATTTCTTTCATATGTTCCTAAAGCAACAAACTCCAACGGCAACAAAGTCCAACAACATTGTAAATTCTCATTCACTATAGATTTAACAAACATGTTTGTTCGATCAGTGTGAATGAGCCTTTATGCTATGCAGAAAGTTTTTTTCACCACAATAAATCTTTTTGGAGTAAAAAGGTTTTGTTGATGTTAAAGATTCTTTATGGAACCATACAGCTTAAAAAGTGTGTTGGATAAAAAAATCTGCTAAATGAATAAATATGCATTACTAGTAGCATTGAAATTATATTTCAACATTATTTTGTGACATTTGCTGGAGAAATGAAAGTTAGTCTTTAGTTATTACCAGAATGGTATAGACTATGTCTACAGCACAAACTCAATATGGATCAAACATGAGGGGAGGATTCCATAACATTTGTACAACTGATATAAATCACCACTTCACCTGTTAACTACAGCAGAATCAATAATATGTCAGGATAACAGCATACAAATAACTTATGATCACCCATCATTGACCTTTGGCATGAAGCATCAAGCACCAATGCAAAGTAAATGATTTACCATTGCGTGTTATCTGGTCACGTGTGAATCCAGACTGAATCACAGGGAGGTGGATGTTGTTTGGGGCTAATTGCTCCATATTTAATGAAGAATGTCTGGGTGTTGTACCCGTATACTCTGTTACCAAAGGCAACCAAAGATAGAAACCAGTTATTGGGGGTTAATTATTGAAACATAATAAGAGAATAAAAAGAGATAAAAAGAGAAATGCATGTTTGTTGTAAAGTTAGAAGGTAAAATTGGCCACGTTTAGGTAAACCATTGAGAGCAGCTTTGAAATACATTTTCCAGTGAACACTTGACAAGAACACACTGAATACTTATTCTATATTAAAAATTACTCTTTTCTCTCTCTAGGTATATGGTCACTTTACATACACTGTAAAAAAACTGAATTTCACAGAACCTTTCTGTTATTATAAAAATGTTTTTTTTTTTACAGATTTTCTACGTAAAATGTAAAGAAAACTGAATTTTACTGTTTTGTTTTATTTTACATTTTTGAAAAACAAATGATTTTAAAAATTACAAAAAAAGACTGCACATTTACAAGAAAAACGGGGAAAAGTAACTTTACAGGAAAAGGTAAAAACTGGAAAAACACTTATTTCATAGTTTATTTCTGGTACCCTAGAAAATTTTTTTTAACAAGCTTTTGTTTTTTCCAAAGTCTTTTAACAAGCTGATTTTACATTTTATTTTTGAAATACAGTCAAAATCTGTAAAATTACAGAAAAAGACTGCAAATTTACAAGAAAAACGGGGAAAACAATTATATATTCTTCTATCCTGAGATTTTACAGGAAAACATTTTTTAATTTTTTTTTACATTATTTCCTCCATAAGGCAAATTTCTTTTTTTCCCTCATTTTTGAAAAAGTCGCTGTGTCCAAATGTAAATTGAAGCAATATATAACATTGACTTTACAAGCAGTTCCTGCGATAACAGTACAATGAACTGGTCACAGCAGATCTCAAGTTAACAGTATACTGTATGACCAACTGACAGTACACAATTCCTTAAATCAATCATTACTGAATCATGTATGCCTCCCGGATAATATTAACAAATAAGGGCTCATTAAAAATGATTACCAACCTCTTATAACCACAAAAAAATCCAACAATTATAACAGACAGACTGACACTAACAATAAACGGAGCACTTTTGTCCTTCCTAAGGAGCTAATGATTATCTGCAACAGCATTGTAAAAGGAGTTACTGCCATGTTCCTCACTTTACAATACTGTTCCAGACAATCATTATGGGAGCACACAAAAACCATTCGTGCAAGGCTCAGCATTTAGGCTTTACTAAACATATTAAACATAAATGAATGTAGGCTAGCATCATTAAGTAGTTTATCTTCAAACTCTGCTGTTAAATGCCCAAATCAATACTGATGGGCTTCACTGATGACATCAGCAACTGTTTACACTGATGTGGGTGGAGCTACAAACACATGTTACATGTATGAAGAAATTATGTAATTGGTGACAATGACTCCTTTTGAATGTGAGAAGGCTTGGTAAAGAGCTTGGTAAACCATTCATAGACATGACCTGCAAATACACAAGTCAACTATGTGTGTTTTAGGTTATACAGTATGTCTGTTTAAACATTGGGACCAAAGAGCAAGAGCAATTTTTCACTTTTGATTTGTTGGGGTTAGTGGTTCAAACTCTTCTGTAATCTACAACCTAATTGATTTCTTTAGCAAGAAGATAAACAAAAGGTCTTGACCATCTATCTATGACGTTCTACTTCTTATGCTACATACTTGCTATCTAATGTTGCTTGTTATCAGAAATAATCAGCAGGAACTCTATTCTTTGCGGATGTGTAACGGAAGATGAGTTTGGGCCACAAAAGCGCGTATGTGCAGTAACGTTTGTTTAGGTTTTTGCTTTGAAACCCTCTATATTATCTATAGTATTACTGTGACATCAAGATTGTTTTTCTTTACGATACATTCGGAATGTGTTGAAATTATCATTTGGTATTTATTGGTTTTATTTTGGATGCATAAAATTAACTTAATGTAATTATATGGGATTATCACAAGGTGATATAATGAGAGTCATTACCTGTATTACCTCATTAGCAATTATATTTATAGCAAACTTCACGACAATTAAGAAAGACACACCATTTTTTGTTATGAAGTCTGGTTGTTTATGTTCACGTATGATGTAGTTTTGTATTTAACTGAATTATTCAGACACTTCAGTAATGTTTAGTCAGATCAGATCATTGGAAAGCTGTCTCAACACAGCATGAAAGTGCCTGTTAATTGCTTAAATGTAATGCCCCCACACCATAAAACTAGAGACACTGAATAATATTGATTATTGATAATACCAATATTAATATTAATGAATTATTATCAATACTGAAGTATCAGAATAACACAAGAAAAAGCATTATGCATTTTATACATAAAACACTGTCTGCTTATTCTTCTGTAATTCTCTCCAAACGTTAACATCACTTCCCTTTCATATGATTAGTCACTTCAACGCTGCATACCATTTGACCCATTCACGCTTTTAAGTTCTTCAGTTTGCCAAGTTGAAGTGAAATTCCAGTAACAAACCAACCTCTTCCCATTCTTACATTAAACACTAAGTTCAATACAGTGGTCATAACCAACATCATCCAGATTTTCCAACCAATGTTTACTTTAGTCATATCTTTTTTGTCTGATACAGATCAGTACTCATATAATGATGCAGTAACTTATCCACTCATCGTGATAAAACTTGACAGAAATGTAGAAACCCCTGTCGGTTTCTTGTAGTTAATGAATGGCAAAAATGATGCTTTACCCTCAACAAATGTTTGCAATTATTCTGTTTCTGCCCATCCTGTCTCTTTCTCACTCCCTGCGTCAGAGACCTAGACAGAGGCGCACATCTGGAAAAGATTAAAAAAAGGAAACAGAATTCTCTGACTAAGACGTCCACTGTATATAGACCTCATATTCTTGTCATTCCTGCTTCATGTTTCCCACACTTCACTAGCTCACTTTGACACAACAAAGCAACCACACAACTAGCAACTAGAACTCCCTGCTTACACCATTTGATGAGTCATGAACATTGATATCATCATTGCTGTAGCCACTTCTATTCACTGTGCTGATATTCATAAACTGAGGAGAATGTTTAAAACAATTTAATAGGCAAATACATGAAATCCTGCTTACAAAAAGCTAATAATTTCCCCCATTTTAGCATGAAAAAACACCTTTTGTTACAACATGTGCTAATAGCAAGGAATTTTGTCAAGCTGTCAAAACAGCAGCGTATTATAAACAGCCCATAAAAATGGTAAAACAATTATGCATTCACATCTAAAACACAACATTTTAATTACGTTCTTTAAGTTTGTCTAATGGACATTTGTGTACAGTGGAGTGTTTTTTGTTGTTGCACATAAACCAAGGATGAGCAACATAAACAATTATACAATATTGTTTATTTAATAAATTCTTTAACACTCTTGTTACATTTACCATGAATTTACCACAACATCCAGTTGATGGGGTGGGGCACAGGTCCCTCAAGTGAAACCTACATCACAGGAGACAAATAACTTTGTGGTACATACTGTAGCTTCTTTTAATATTAATAGTTATAATAGTTTAACGGAGGTCATAGTGTCAAGCAGGTGTTGACAGGTAATCTTTGGCGATCCAACTAATAATCAAATAGCTCATTTACAATAAAACAATAAGTCTATGTTTGAATGTTTTCATGATTATATAGATCAGCAAAACATTACTGCTATCCCTCTTAAACCTTGTATGTCCATATTTTGTGATTTTTATTTTTTGCCATAAATCATTATTATAAGTCACCCTTTATGTTTGTCACTTTATTAAAACTATGTTTAATGCTTTGACATGTTGGGTCTTTGAATAAAAATAACATTTTCCACATTTCTTTACTTTGGGTGTTTCCTTGTGTTTCCTTTAAAGAGTCATGACCTCAGCAGTCTGATGGGTTGTAAGGTAAAGAGATAATAAATAAGCAGAACCTTTCGTGATGACGGCTGCCAAGTTTTTGCTTTAGGTAACTGTTCCAACTGGCTACTTCATTACATCTCTCACTATTTATAATTTAAAAAACACTTTAAAATAAGACTATGTGAAATAACATATTGGTATATCTATACGCATACATGGTGATTTAAGCATCCGAACAAAGGCCCAACTCTTTGAAAACGTATGCAATTGCAAAAGCAAGGATGGTACTCCCCAAACATCACAAATATGATCATCACAATGACGATTTCAAACCCCAAATAGTGACATTCAAAGTTGATGTATAACCAGGGGTGTTTCCTGTACAACGACATTATTGGACAACAATAAAATTACCTCTATGGTCGTGACTAAATGTCTCATGACGATAAATTGTACAGCATTTCGATTTCGTAACGATAAAGCGGTTTTTCTCTTTTTATTTTCCTGCGTCAAACTATTTAGGTGTGTCGGAAACTCGGTGTCTTTCTGTTGTTTACTTAAACCAACAAAGCACAGCCTAGACATCTGCAATTCATAGGTATTCGTCTTCATGACATCGGTATTGATCTAGGAGCTTATAAAAAATGACAATTGTAAAGAAAAAATGGTCTAAGATATTAAGTCTAGTTTTCTCGTGGTGTGTGTGGTAAGAAAGAAATTCAAGTAGGCTAAATTAAATAAGATTTGTGCTGGAAAACAAAACACCAAGAAATAAATTTTCTGCGTTGTTAAATCCACGCTGGGAAAAAAAACACCTTCGCACATTAGCAACAATCGCACATTCCACTATTTATTAAACCAGCAACGTTTTAGCTGTGCAACCTTTGTATTCAGAATATTGTTAATTTTTATTGTTAATTTTTTTTTTATATCACTCTTGTTACACGCAATTATGAACTTAATACAATTACCACGAAGTTACAACTCCCAGATGACTGGGATGGGAGGGACACAGTCTAACAAATAGCTTTGTGGTCCATATACCTCATTTCAATAGTTCAGGTGAACTCAGCGTTCATGACGTCAAGCAGGTGTTGACAGGTAATCTAATAATCGAATAACTATTTATATAGTAGGCTACATGTTTTTTTTCATGTGTATGAACCAAACATATTTGGAATGATTAATGAAAAATATAGGCTAGGCTATAGAATAAATATGTAAATAACAAAATTTAAAATAGTCAAAATATGTTACATTTTAGAATCACCCTTAACTAGAATTTGCAAAAATCGTATAACCAAGCCAGTCTGCATGCATTATTTCCTTAAATTTCTTCATTTTGTCAACTCTTTTATTTTTTCAAACACACCCGAGAACTCATATTAAAATAACTGTCTGTCTTAAACGGTAAACAATCCACATGAGTTATACCGGTGTATAGAAAATAATAAACACATGTTAAAGTATAGCCGAATTAAAAAAAAGATTCGCATTTATTTACGGGGTTAAGACATTGATAAGACATTGTTTCAAAACGTTATACTAATATGTAGCCTATAGCAGGCTATAATCTTTCAACAGAGAATAGATCTTAATATTAAATAAATCTGACAACGTTTTAATAGATGTCAGATAATGAAATTCCGCCATTTCTTAAAATCCTTAGACCTCAATAAAACTGCCATGTGCAGTTAAAATAGATGAGTAGCCTACTATTACAAACCGTTCTCTGCGTCAGCTAACGTCCCAAAGGCAGAAAACAGCTGTAGAATTAAGTACGATTTAGAAGTTATAGGTCTAGCATTAATATTTACTGCCAGTCATTATATTAATTCATATTATGTAGCCCTATTCACGTAAATAAACTGAATTCTGTGGAATATATATGTCTGTGTGCTTCTGAAAGCACCTGTTTGGTTATATCACAATTTATTAAAAGTATAGGTTTGAGGCAGCACACTAACTGACAGCTGTTATAAAATCTAAATGTTCAAAAACAAACATCAAAGACAAGGTTGTTTCAGTTATTAATTAATAATATAAATTAGCCTATTCATAATATAACCAGCTACTGTATCACGCACAGCTTTAGCTGCCTACAGCCGGTTTTTCCGGTATAGGGCCACAAGTGGAGCGCTTCAACCACACACGATGCTGTTCGCGCTTGTGCTTTGAATCCCTTTTGAGGAACATAAACCTTTCATACATAACTTTGGCTGTTGCGGAAGTTGTGACCATAGTTAAATAATGGTGACTTTGGGAAACGCAAGTCCTGTCCAGCGCGTCCTAATTTTGAGTCGCGATGAAATAAGAAATGCTGAAAAAATCGATAGTAAGTGCATTTTCGCAAGCGTTACATGGTTGTATAATTTGCGTTTTGTTTTAATATGACAACGTATTAAATAGAGTTACGACTTAATGTTTACGAATAAGTCTTACACTGTTTACGTTATCAATTGAAATCATTTTGCGATCCAATCCATTGCTGACTTTATATTTAATAAAGCCATAAAATTCGTCAAGATGCTATCCTCAGTGTATAGACATGAGCAGTACATACTTCATGTGTTTTCTTCAATCACAACAAATGTAATTGTAAACAATGGTAATTGCAGTGCTGTACAATAAAGTATTTTCCGCGCCCTTTGGCATGAGTTATTAGGACAACAAAGGGAAACATAACACTGAGTAATGACTATAAAGAGTTAAGTCATGTCTGGCTATATTTAGTAACACAAAGAAGGCTTTATAACATGAGCTAGTGGGTAAGCCTTCCTCACACACTCCTAATGCCGACTGCTCCTGCAGTGTTCTCCTCTTTCAACCTTTAAACAACTCAGTTCAAAGTTTTCTGTAGTTTGATACTGACATTATATTTTCAAATCTGACTGGTAAATAATTTACTTGTATTTCAAATGGGAATTATCTAACAAGTTTTTGCCTTTATTTTTTATTTATTTTTAGATATATCTTTTCTGTGTATGTTTTTGCTTGAGCTGTATAGTTACTGGTCTCTCTGGTACAGGACAGCCAGTACAGCAACCTATGAGCAGAGAAACAAACAATAAATACCTGATAGACCAAATACAATGGATTAAAACCCCTGAGCTGAAGACAAATACTACGAAGAGACATGCTGAAACATGACCATTTAAACCTACAATTTGTAATTTGGATTATAATTTAAAGTATTATTACCCTAGACTAATGAAGATTAGCAGTAGCACTGATGTCAGACACATGGTGAGAAGTACAGGGCTAGGCAGCCACAAGGTAACTGGAACAGACAGGTGAGAAAACTGGCCACCTGGGAGGAGAGCCTGGTCAAAAACCTCCTGTAATTCTGCATGACCTAACTGTGCCAGAGGGACCACTGAGGTGAAGACCACAGACAGAGAGATTTGGTAACGGGAACCTTTTCTGATCACAAATAACTTGATGGTGCGTGTGTACCTGTGAGGCAGTAGTAGATGCGGATAAGAGAATGTTCCAGAGAGAATATTTCACACTGGTAGGTGCCTGAGTGCTCCAGCCGGGCAGAGGCGATGGAATAAAGAGGATCCACACCAACTGTGACCTCCTTGAAATGATCCATCAGTACTGTTTTTTCCTGTATGTTTAGTTCAAGCATGTGTGAAGATGTAAATAAAGCCTTAGATATTCTGATCCCTAAATTAAAACTTAAACCTGCATTTACTTTCTTAAAGCACATTTCTGGTTCATGAATTGTCAGTGTTGTCCAAAACAAAATGATTTACTAAAATATACTTGCTTTATAATGACTTTAATAACCTGCTCTTTCTTTAAGCTCTTCAATATCCTGTTTTACTCTACTGTCAAATGTACTTCAATGGGTTACTTTTTCAAATCTATTTTATTCAATCTTTAATTTTCTTTTTAAATAAATTGATACTGCTTGTTTTTAGGTAATATTGCAGTGTTTATTATAACTGATTAATCCGTGCATGCTCTTATTAAAAATTGTATTCACAAACTTGTGCGCTCATCATTTTTTATCAATTTTTACGAATTTTTAAGAAACTTCCCCTTCCCTCAAAACAACATCTCTTATACTGACAGTCCAATGAGTTCCAAATTCCAAAATTCTAACATTTTCTCAATCTATAAGCGTTACAACTCAGATATACGTCACATTGCAACTTCCATTCAATGGCGACTTTAATGCAAAAATAAACTTTTCTTTTATATCTACACCAATTTCATGTCAACAATTCATGCCAAAAAGTGCTATCTATTTCTTTATTTACATTTCTTTTACATAAGTTCACCTAAAAGAGTACAATCTTTTGCCCCGGGTTCTCCTTACCCTTGCATATCTCCAGACTATCTCTATGTTCGTGGGCAAGATGAATGGAACCTTACACCACATCTGAGTCCTGTTGGCCTCCTCTATTTTGATTTCCTTCACTGGAAAAGCGCGCACATCACACATTTTGCAATACACTAGACGCAGATCTGTAACACTTCACCTTGCAATTGAATGCCTTTTGTCAACAGAAGAAAAGGGGCAGCACTTTCTGCCTACCATTCCCCTAATTATAATATTTAAACAGAGCCTCTGGGGAGAGCAGTAAAGGAAGCGATATGCTGAGCAGTAATTGTAGCTGTGCTGTGCAAAAATGAATACCACAGTGTGTGGGAGAGGGCCTGCCATCTTAGGTGACCCGAAGGGCTATTTGAGCAAAATGATATTATGTGCAAAAGTGTGTCAAGGCCCTAGGTTTCGTTTAACAACTCTGTCTCGTTCTTAAAGACATTTTAAAGAGATAAAAGCTACAAATAGATGTTTGTGCAGTGGAAACGCTGTTACATAATTATACAGACAGTTTTGTCAGGTCGAGTTATAACATATCCATCATGTCAAGTGCGGAGTGGGTGGGTGGGCGGTCGGGGGTGCATAGAATTACACATAGTAGACTGAGCTGAAATTGCATGCATGTAAAGAAGGCCATCAACTCACCAGGGCAGTCGAGCGGGAACTCGCAGGAATCATACTGGCAGGTCAAGCAGTTATAAACGGCACCTTGCTCCTGGAAACCTAAACAAAACTTTTGAAATATTTTATGTGGAAATATGATTTTAAAAGGCAATCATATGTACTTCGAAACAATGTTTACAGCTGTTTGGACTGTATTGTGGTAATTCCAGTCCAGAGTTTGTTGAACTTTAACAGAAACAAAGTCATAAAGTTATCCAACAGCAATGTGAAAGACTGAGAATGCAAAGACAAATAAATGTTGTTAAACATCAGGCATATATTCAATTTGAAAAGTTCCTAAAATAATGTAAAACATTAGTGTTGTGTTGTTTAAACATCTGCAAACATTGCATTCTTTTGGTTATTTTGACCATTTGAAAGAAATGTGTCACTATAAAAAATTGAAGTGGTCTCCTAATTTTTTCTGCAGACGAATATGAAAAATCATATATGAAAGTATGAATGTTTGGTATAGTGTATACAAGGGCTTATACATCATCTGGTGTTCATGTTTTATTTTTTCTCAATTTTTGCATTTAGTTTTGAGGTTGAGAGTTGAGAGAACCAAGACCACAAGCTGGCACCTGAACTTTGCTCGAAATGCTGTGGCACAGCTACAGCTGAACGCACAGCTACAGGTTCTGATTACAGTGTAAAATTAAGGAAACATGAAGCACCAAGTGATAGTTCACCCAAATATTCTTTCATCATTTACTCACCCTCTTGTCATTTCAAACCCATATGACTTTCTTTCATCTGCAGAACACATAAGAAGATATTTTGAAGAGGGTGAGTAAATAAAGACAGATTTTTCATTTTTCCCTTTGGTTGCTGAACCATTTGGCTCCTTTCAAAAAAAGGGTAATATATACTGTATGAAGCTCAGTTATTTCTGTAAAACTGTAAAGACTTTTAGTAGCTTTCTCATGAGGTAATTTTTCAAAGCATTGTGAATATATATTAGTTTATTTAGACAGTATGGTATGGTATTAACAGTAAGTAAGTTACATATGGTATTAAAAGAGCCAGCTAAAAGTTCCCCCTTGTTGTGTAAGAAGCATTTTTTCATTTTTATAGTTTTACAGTCGGGCCATATAAGCGCAATGATGAAGTAACGTGTCACTCACCACAGGGGGGGAAGCATCCAGAAGCTGGAAGAAACAAGGAAAAGACTGATAGATTTATGTTCATCATTAATGAGAACAGGTTTACTAGTCACTAACACAGAACTGCATGTACACCGTTGATGTTCAAGAGAGAAAAAAATTGCAACTAAGAAAACTGAAGAAATTCTGTTTGTTATAATAAGAGCTTTACTGTACCTCTAGGTAGCTTTGAGGCCTCAGTGATGAAATTGTTTGCTGCTGCCTGTAACCTAATTTCATATACAGTGTCTGAAAATAAAGAACATGAGTGAAGGATAGTCATTCATCTCAATTACACCAAAGGAGTACATCCTAAACACTACATGTCAGGCTCTTTCCATGATGTTTCATGTCATCCTATGCCCATGCTTTTTTTCAGTCCTCTGTTATTTTCTTCAGAGTTATAACATTTACAATTACATTTACATTTTATTTACAGTTAAGTAAATGCAGAATCCATACTCACCATATTCAAAACATCATATCAGCTAATGAACTACTGAATGAGATCAAGTAAAAATTGAAACAGAACTGTTTAATAATCTGCCAACCCTATGCCTTCTCTTTATGGGGTTGAGAATTCAAATTATTATCAACACATTGCACATTGCGAGATTTTTTAAGGCTCATTTTTCATTAATAAGCTCAGTTCTGTGATATATCAGTTCATTAATATAAGCTTATTATTACTGCCCCTAATACAGTTAGTACTTAGTTCTTAAAGATTAGTGATAAGATACATCTTAAGTTACCTTCATTTGTGTTCAGGTCAAATTCTTCCACTATAGGCATAATTTCAGCCAGCAAGATATCCTTCAGCATCAAGTCAAAGCCTCTCCCTATAAGCAATCAAAATGACATGTTTTATGCTATTTATAATATAAAATATAAATCATCATAATACATATGGATCATGGAGATCTTTCTCACCCACTTTCCCCGCCTCAGTTACTCTCGGTTCATTGTTGAATATTCGATCCAGAGTTTTGAAACAAGAATCAACATTCCTTGTATTGTATTCGGTAAGAATGTGGCCCCAACACAAACGTAGACTGTCATCGACATCGATGAAGCACTGATAACAACCAAAAGATATATTAATAATAGTGCTGAAAAGGATCAGTTTCGACACCAACATTTTTGTTGACCTGTAACTGATTTTTTTTTTCAAAAAATATCTACTGATGACATCATGATGACACGTTTTAAATTAAATGAGCACATCAATACCGAAGAATGCAACAATGTAGCATTTATGTTACAATTAATTTATCAGTTATATTGAATTGAGGATTCCTAATGTATAGCTTTTGATTTCTTTTATAACTTACAAGTCATCAAGTAAAGCTAGATTTTCATCATGGTAATAATTTAGTAAAGATAACATCAGCCAACACATCTCAAAAATGCATGTGATTTTCAGTGCCGTGCTTACATTTCTGAATCCTCTTTTCCCCCATTGTCTCTCCAACCTTTTTCTTTCTCCCATTATGCACCTTTTTTCCTGCGAAGAGGTGTGAGAGAGAAAGAGAGAGAGATAGTGGGGCACAAAATGTGTGCGCCTGTTGATGGTGGGGTACTTTGCAAATGATCTAAATTGACCGGAACAAAGAGAAAGACATTGCACATGAATGATCAAGAAGGAAATAAAGACAAAAAGCAATAATGAATAACAATAGGTGCAATAAAGAGACATAAGAACAAGAATAATTGCCTGTTAAATGTAAGGGTGGAAATACACATGTTTAAAAAAGATGTGATAGAGCATTATAGGGGAATACACAGCATCGCCTCTGTGTGTGTGTGTGTGTAATAGAAAGACCAATCAAGCCCACAAGCTCATTGCATCCCATATCCCACACCCCTCCCCCATTCTATCACCCCAAAACCCCCTTCTCCTGCTTCCACCTCCCCATCTTTTCAGTGTCGCTATGGTAACGAGACAGGGTGCCTAATACATGAAGTTAATATATTTCCAGTGGCAGGAACGACTTGGGTACTAATGCATTCATCTGTCTCTGCAAAGACAAGACAATCAATAGTGAGTAGGAGCCACGCCGTGAGCCTGCCAGAGAGCGAAGGAGGTAGTCAGTCAACTGGACTATCAAAGCAAAGATCAGCATTGGACCGCACTGTCCTTAGATGGCTCTCTGACAGGAAGGCCAGGAAGTTCAAGCTCATAATTCAATTTTATTTGTCATTTTCAATGTACATCATGTGGAGAAGAACACGCATATGAATATATTCAGAGACACAAAACAATTATAATATCTTTTATTCATTATTTTGTTTTATAGATTTTTAAGTACGAACAAATTGTACTCCTATGGAATTTGCTAAGAACAACTGATATATATTAAAGAAATCTAACATTAGATAATATACAATTATATTTTAGAAAATGATTTAGATTTAAATGAACACGCTCAAAAATTAAATAAAACTGATGACAGACATAAGAATCAGGGCATCAGGTAAAGAGTAAAAGGAGCTGTTAAACACTGACATCTATAGCCCAACACCATATGTCTCTGTATGTCCACTTCATCCTTCCCTAAATGATAGACTGGTACCAGTGATGATAATATTATGGGGTCACCACCCTTAGCTGTCCTCTTATTAGATCATTTCTTTGTTTAGAACACAAAGCCAGCCAATAGGGTGTGTCCCCAACAGTCCAAACGGGGGCAGAGTGAAACATTTACTCGTAAGTTTAATAAAAATTGAATAGAATTTATAACCGCACAAATATATTTTCAATTTCAATGCAGCAGAAATAAAACATTTAATGTTTCTCCTTTCCTTGACTTTTGTAGAAGACAGCGCATGCAGCCCTGTTCCTGAGCGCCTCACCTGTGACCTAGTTTGACCTCACAGGTTAAGGGTCTCAGGGACAAAGAGACATACTGTAAAAACAAGAGCATGTTGTTGGAATTTAAAATACATGACTACACCCATGTCATGCTTTTTGACATGTACAGTTTGATTTTTGCAACAGCGCAGAACATCACATTCCAAGCATTCAAACCACCTGGAAATAATGCGTTCGGACTGCAATGCGCTGTTCGAATTCAGTGAAATTCACTTCATTCAGACTGTCAAGTGCCGTAAACAAATAATGTTTGCACCAAACTGTTGTGTCAGTCATAATAAACCCGTGGGGTGTTGCTGATTGGTACTTTGTACTGCAATATGTTTCACCGCAGAGGTTGTAAGCCTACACATGCAGCCGTGCATGATCCGCTGCACGACTGTACCAGCCACCTCAGTAAAACCTCATCTGTTTAAAAAGCTTTTCCTTTAGAAACGAAGACATTCATTTGCCGTCTCCTGAAATGGGGATGATTTCTTCTTATTACATATAAACCAAAAGGTTCGACTCAGAAAAACTAAGATTAAAGAGATTTCCAATATAAGAAAAGTTACATATGAAAAAAAATTCAAATAATATGAATAGCAGTTTCCATCATCACCGGGTAAAATAAGGACAGGGCAAATGGAACACCTACAGCACAGCATCTGGAATAATCCAATTTTTCCCCAAAATGTCCAGATTGAAACCTGTGAAGATAAAATAGAGAAATATATGAACATATACAATGCTAAACATTTTAGAAGGTTAAAAATGTGGGCTTAACACATGGATGTCAAATAGATGGAATACTAACTAAAAAGGGGAAATGAAGACGGTGGTAAAATGGTGCAATAGTGCCCCTTCTTGGTAGACAGCTGGTACAACTGACACAGTGACTGAGTGAGTGAGACACAACTCCTCAAATGCTTCACACTAACCAGAATTTAATAACACAAAATCTACAGTTAAACACAAAAAATCAAAGTGCTGATGAAGTGCTGGTTGGTTATTGCAATATTGCAGATCGGATACAGATTACGAAAAATACTATGATGATGATAATGAAAAAATTCATGTGAATTACAAAAATGAACAGCAGAAATGAGACCAACAGCTCTATTGTCCGGAGAGATCCGCTTAAAATGAAGCAAATGAGCGACAGTAGTGCACTTCAAAGCATCACAGCACCTCAGCATCAGAAAATCAGCATCAGTCTTCCATACAACACGCATACCTCGGTCCAATATTCAGCAGATGCATGTGGACAGGTGTGCACACATACAAACGCTATGACAAAAAGTCTCCTCTCGGCCACAAAGCCCTGTAGCAAAGGTGAATGTGCAAAAAATGCCAGAAAAAGAGTTTTACCTTATCGAGGGTCTTGCATCTGGAAAACACAGGCATGCTGATGTATGAAGTCTCTTGAAAACTAAACAAGCACAATTCAATAAAGGCAAAAAAACTGTTCATGCACTCTGACACACGAGACATGTGGAAATGCAAGAGTCTGACTCTGAAGTTAAACCGCATTAGACAAAGACGCGACGAAACGGAAAGAAAAGCCTAATAAATGTATAGATAAAGCACCCACAGCCATTGTTTCCTCTCATCTAAGTGTCTGGCCATCTCAGTCAGACAGACAGACAGACAGAAAGACAGACAATGAACCCAGTGGCAGGTAGACAATTACACTGATCCAATAGGTAGCACACAACCAACCTCCCCTACAGCAATCCCATAGTCTACAACACCACAGGCACCTCAGACTGTGTCTCCTCTCATTCACACACACACACACACACTCACACACACACACACACATTTTCTTTCTTTTCTCCCCTCGTTGACCAGCACAAACCAGCTCTTCCATCCTTTCTGGCTCTTCTCAGCATCTCTAGCATTCGCATCCCTCGTACCCAAACTCAATCCCTCAATCCCTTCCCAGCCAATGACATCCCTATTCTCTTCCACCTTTCTCTCTCTCTTTCTCCTTCCCTCGCTCACGTTTTTCAGGCATCGTGTCTCTGTTACTCCCCCTGCCCCCCTTCTTTTGCGGTCTGTGCGTTCGCGCGCCCATGTGTGAGGGAGAGAGAAAGTGTGCGAGACAGCGGGAGCAGGGAGGGGGCAAAGGGGAAAGGAGACGCGAGACTAGGAAGGAGCCGAGCGCGAAGGGGGAGGGTCAGAATCTCAAACAGGGTGAGAAGCCAGAGAGCATCAGGCTAGCGAAAAGATCAAGTGATGGAAAATATTACTCCCCGTGTTTGCCGCAATCTTCTCTTAATCAATCTGCGGGTACGCCTCATCAGATTACTCTCTCCCAGCGTGCCATGCTGCTCGCCTAGTGCAGCAGAGCGGCGATATTTCGTTCGTGTAGTTACAATGGTTTATATTTCTCGGCAGGTGATGAGGTGATGTTAAAATGCACATCAACACACAAAAACAGGCATATGGTGGGCAACTGGATATAATTGTCCTTACTGTATTGTTATGCGGCATGACATGACATGCAATATGTACGCTTTGTATTTTTAGCCCAAACTCAATATCTCTTGGGAACGACACGGAGGTTGCTTGTCTGTCCAGTCGATTCATTGGTTTACGACAGCCTGCACATTAGACACACTACACCACATCAACAGTTTGTTTGAGTAAATCCAAACTAGGAATCATTTCAGCCGTGTAAAACGATCAGGGTCTCATTTCCACAAGTTCAATTTGAACTAAATCCCTAACAATGCTGCATTGTCCTCGCATGGCCTCTTTAGCAAGCCACACTACAGTCCCACAGCCTCGGCGGAGGTGTAGTCGTTTAAATATGATTTATGACATGCCGGTACAGTGAGTGGGGGTGGCTACTCATTTTGCATTGAGAGGGAACAGTAAAAAAGACAAAGATACGCACAAACATCTGAGCGGGGCGCACTTGCTGTTACATTCTGCGCGGTGAGGACGAGCTAAGAGGGAACGGCCATTGCGGTCAGTGAAAGACACTTGTTCAAGAGACAAGAGCCAAGATGTCGGCTGCAGACGTCGTTCTTTGGACAGTCTGGGACAAAGACGTTCAGGCAGTGATGCGGGGAGAACATGAAAGAGCCACTTAAACAAGGGCACACGAGTATAAATCAGAGATACATTAGCTTTTGAGCAGATTACCCTCGAATGCAAAGGGAATGCTTAATAACCTTCACTTCCACATACAGCCCTCCAACACAGAGGGATGGCAACAACTGTTATTAGTGCTGCTGTCTATTCTGACTGGAAGCAGTCTGGGAGTTACGTGCTACAGCCTGTGTCTTGTGCTTTATCTTTTTTAACTCTCTCTTATTTATTTTACTAACATACGTACCATCCTTGGTTTTTCTGTATCTTAATGTCCACCTCTTTTTCTGCCTGCCTCAAAATTGAAAAATTGATTTTATAAGTCATTACATCATTTGTGAAAAAATATCAAAATTATACTGTATATTCAGTTCATTGCCATTACTGCTGAGTCAACCTTTTTAACATGTATATGAGCCAAGCAACAGTGAACAAGCTGAACGTAAATAATATGCTCAAGAAAAAATGCAAAACTACAGATTCATCAAAGGCAAGATCATTTTCTGTTGTGGGTTGATTCCAAGTCAACACACAAAATGATGAATATACGCTTTGGATCAAATCATCTGCCGAATGCATACATGTAAATGTAAGAACACAGTAAATCCTTTAAAGGAACAGGTAATCCAAAAATGAAAATTCTGTCTTCATATCCTCAAATTGTTCCAAATCTGTATATTCTATACTTAGACGAACCGCTTGCTGTTTTCTTAAATTGTAAGTCGCGGATAAAAGCATCTGGCAAATTAATAAGTGTAAATGTAAACCTGTATAAATTTTTTGGTTCTGATGAACACAGAGAAAGATATTGGAAGAATGCATGTAACCAAACAGTTCTTGTAAAAATTACAATGGTAGTCAAAAGTGCCCCAGAACTGTTTGCTTATAAATTCTGCAAAATATCTTCTTTTGTGTTCAACAGAACAAAGACATTTTCAAAGGAATAGTTCCTACTATGGTAGTCAATGGTGGCCAAGAACTGTTTGGTTACAAGCATTCTTCCAAATATCTTTCTCTGTGTTCATCAGAACAAAGAAATTTATACAGATTTGGAACAACTCGAGGGATAAATGATGACAGAATTTTTCTTTTTGGGTGAATAGTCCCTTCAACACTTTGGTGACTGACAATGTAATGCTATATTGTACCTGTAGCTTAACTGTTAGAGCATGGCACAATGGCTCGGTTATAGGTTTGATGCATATGATGCACACAAACCAGTAAAATGTAGACACTGAAGTTGCATAAAAGTGCCAGTAAAGTGAAAATCGATAATATTACACAATGAATAATTCTACAAATAGACTCAAATTTACAATTTAAATACAATTAGCCTCTACACAACATCCATTTTGGGAGATTTCAGTTTTGCAGTGTATATTATCCTGTCTGACCTCTAGTTCTTTTTAGCTGAAGTGTCGTGCTGGGTGCATGTCTGCATGAAGGAAGCAAAATGAAACAAAGCACTGAGATTCTCACTGAGGGATGACGTCACCGTGCTTGGTGCAGGTCTCCCCATTTCACAGCTGGCTATCCACACTTCTTACTCACTTTCAATATAAGTACCTGTCATTCAGCAGTTTCCTTGAGTCACCAAAACAAATGTCATAAAAACCTTCACTCTGACGAACGGTTTTGGTGCTATAGCATATACAAGCACATCTACACCACATCTATTGTTAAAACGTTGGCTTCATGTCATTGCGCATGAGCAGCAGAAATTGAGAAAAATGTGAACTGGGTGAAGGGTAACAAATTAAAGGTATAGTTCACCCGAAAGGGAAAAATTCTGTTATTATTTATTTACCTTACAACTCTTCATTTTTTTAGCAATTTAACAAAAACAAAATCTTGAAAAACGGCACATCTGCTTTTTTCCAAACAATGAAAGTGGACGAAAACTAGGGACATGGACATTCTGCTGTTGTGTGCCTCGCAGGAAAAGGTTATAGATGTTTGAAACTGGTGACAGAATAACTACTTGTGGGTAAATTATACCTTTAAAGCACCAGAGCAGTCTGAAACATTTAATTTGAAATGACACAATGTGTGAACACAACACACAATCCTACATATACAGTACAGCAGAAACGATCAATATCTGACCACAGAACAACCTCTCAGCACACCTCCAATACAATATATGCTGATACATGCCCTTTTCCCACCCTTTGGAGGTGAATAAAAAGAAAAAGAGACAGAAAGAGAGAGATAGAGAGAGAGAGGGGAGAGAGAGAGAGAGAGAGAGAGAGAGAGAGAGAGAGAGAGAGAGAGAGAGAGAGAGAGAGAGAGAGAAAGAAAGAAAGAAAGAGGGGGAGTAAGGGAGAGCAGCAACGCAATGCGGATGCTGGCTGTCTGAGCCACCAGCCAGACACACAGGGGGAGATGGGGAGGTGGAGGATGGGGGTGACTTGGATGGTGATGCAGAGATAGGAGGTACAAACACACACACACACACACACACACACACACACACACACACACACACACACACACACACACTAAAAGACAGACGTAATTTCCGCTATTTAGAAATGATGAAAATGTCAGCAATTTCAAAGAATCTTTGGTAAAACTGTGATTATTTGTAAGAAGCCTACTGCAAAATACCACTAAAACATGTTATTTTAATAATTAATAAGTGTAGGATTTTAAAACAGTTAAGTGCACAAATGCATAATCAGTAGAGGAATTTTCATTCTAACAGAATGAATGCAAAAATAAACATTTTTATAAAGCAAATATTGAATGCTGCATACCATTAGTCTGAAAGACCCAGTCGGCCGACAAACTAAGCTGAAAACAATTCATCCTAATAATTAATTTGCTTTTCTGTGCAGTTTACATTCCTTACCCACAAAGCACAAAAAACAACTGACTTCATAATGAACAGAGCCTTGAACTACCTGCTGTTGCCACCTGTGTGACTTTTAAAGTGTTACTTACTGAAGTGAAGATTAAAACTGACTTAATATCTTGGTGTATCTTTTAAAACCTACATACAGAACATACAGTAACCAAGTTTTAATATAATTCTTGCTCCCGGCTGTCCACTTGACCCCTTCCCATGCTGCTTCAGGCGTAAACGTCGGTGCTGATAGCCGTAAGCGTGCAGCCGCGGGGAAAGCTAGAAGGTTGTACAGTTATCTCCGGGCTGTTTATTATGCGAAACCATACAACCAACTACCTCACACCGCAACGCACATGCAGGACCACATCCTTCTTCATGAAAAGAGAGCTTTCTGGGGACCCTATTATGCTGTTGCCAGATAAATTGATGCAGCTCTTTCTTTAACCATCTGTGGGACCGGCATGCTTTGTCTTGCCTGATATACTTTATGATTGACTATGGCATCTCTACATTTAAGTCTGTCTCTGTAGCATGCATGTGTACTACAATTAAGACTGAATGTATGTCAAAGGAATATGTCAAAAATTCTTTTATAGGGCTTTCTGTTAAGTTTTTTTTTTTATTATGTGTGTGTATGGCCTTTATAAGCATTAAAAAAGTTTTCTTAAGATACTGCATGTTCGCTATTGTATTTAAACAGCTTTTATATAGGCTTAAAATGTCATTTACGTTTGACACATTTACATCACAAAAAGACTCACCATATACAAGCTGTATTGAATACATAGCAAAAACATACAAGCACACAAGCCTCATACAAAAAAGATGATCATTGTTGGGACATTGTTGCCCTCTGCTGGTGATACCCTGCACTGAACCCACTCTGCCCTCCCACATCCTTTCTCTACCTCTGTATAAATGTAATGTAATGTACCTCTGCTCATTAGTTACTTCACATATATTGTAAAATGACAGCACATGACACAGGCCCACACACATGTACATGCACCATCACGATCACGCACAGACACACACAACAGTCAGACTGACCTCTTTCCTTGGTGTAACCGCCTACTCTCTGCAACTACTAAAATATTCATGCTGCCCTGATAATATGATTTCTTTCATCATCAACTATCCCATCCTTTAGTTTTGATCAAACACACAAAACAAACCTCTTCTCAGTCATTCTCATTCAAAATGAATTTTTCCTAAATATAATAAAATACATACACATGTGTGTAAAGATCGCTGTGTAAATCATAGCTGCGAGGTTGTATTCCATCAGTCTAGACTGAATCTGCAGGTCTGGCAATACTGAGGCTGGAGTCTGTCTGCTAACAGAGAAGCTTGTGCTAAATCAGCAGGAAAGAAGCGGTACAGCAATCCTCTGAGACCTCTCATTTCCACACACACAGACATCAAACAACAAATGCCATAGGTTAAAGCCGTATCACTTTGCATGCCTGCTACACACACACACACACACACACACAAACACACACGCCTCTTGCACGTTTCACAGATGGCACACATGCAAAGGAATGCAAATGATCCACACTCTACCTGCTCTGTTTCTGTTTGTTCTTCGTGTTTGTTTATAGTGATGGAAATCCATTCAAGAGGTTTTGAGCTTAATATGTTTATAGGTGCAGCTAATGAGTTTATGAATGTAATGCTTAAATCAATATGGAATACCTATAAAAAAGACACAGCTTAAAAGCACATAAAAGGAGACCACACCTGTGACTGTGATGTTTCCTCAGCTCTGCAAGTTATCAGGTGACCCCTGCATGACGCTCTTTAAATCTGATGAAAAATATGCATAAAAACGTGTGGTCATGTGGCAAGCTACCATGGCAATACCCCAGTACCCATTAGGGTGTTTCCAGGTGGATTATTTTGCCTGTCCTTTTCATCTCCAGCCTTTTGCCCTTTTTTAATGAATGGTGTTCACATACTGCCCATGAATGTAGTCAGCTTGCCTTATTAATTCTTCCTGTTCCTTTTTCCCCACTGTGCCTCTTTCAATCCCTTTCTTCTGAACTGACCCACAAGGTCTCATCCGGCTGTCATTCTAAAACCCTCCATTTCCTCAATTATCCAATCCCTTCATTCTACAGTCTTCCGCTGACCTCTGTACCCCCAGTTTTTCCTTCAAAATCAAACCATGCAGAAATGTAGTACAATCGTGTTGATGTCAACTCAATCTTGTTCTCGCAAGATACATTCATGTTTTTATAACACCTCTATCGCTTCTATGTGTATTTCTTTTAAATCAAATCTCTCCTCTCTCTTTCCCTTCTGCTCCTCCATTGCACTTTCACCCATCCTGATTCTGTGTACCTGTGGTCTTTACACATCTTGTTTTGTTGTCGTGTCTTCCTGTTACTTTAAGCATTTAATAACATTTCACCTAGATTCAAAATCTGATTTAAACATGGAAATGAACAGAGCCCTTCATGATCACAAATACAAATTCAGAATCAAAAGAAAATGTATTATTTTCAGATCTCTTCGCTTACATTGAAGCACATTCTTAGATCTTGTGGAATTCATTCCTAAGTGTCATTCAAGGCAAAAGGAAAAAAATAATAAATTATTTTACCCAAATTGTAATGCTGATATAAATATGGTCGATATCTTTACAAATTTAAAAATGACTTATGTATCTCAATATTTTTGCTTGCAATAATTAATAAGGTAATTTTCTCACTTTTTTAAAAAGGAATGATTTGGATAAAACGTTCAAACACAAAATGTAGATCTAGTGACCACAAACTAGTGACTACTTTTTATTTAATAAACACACTGTTTTGGGCTGCTCGTGAAATGTAAAAAAGTGAATTTGCCAACTGGTTCTGTCTTTGGTACACTAATCTTAATTTTCAATAATATTCTGTATCAATTCAACATATTCTGTTATTTTATATCTTCAGCACAATTCTCGATAATATATAATTATCAATGTAATATCATTTTCGCTATAAAAATCAAAAATCAAATTTATAATTTTAATAGGAAAACATGAGGGGCAGCATACCTGCCTTATAGCCACTATCTATTTAAATTCCCATAGATCAAAGGACAACTTCTGAACACATTAAACCTAACAATACATCATAACAAACACATTTATGTGCTTTGAACCTGTGTAATATTCTAGGAGTATGAGTGTTAATGTGACTATATGAAGGTGTGAGCTGAATCACGTGTGAACGCATGCGTGCACCCCTGAACTGTGTAAACAGGTACTTGTTAAAGCGTAAGTGTGTTATTGTGGTATTAATATTGATCTGTCTGACTGTAAATACAGGCTTTTTACATTCTTGTATGCACTGCTTGACTAAATGTAAGCCTTCATATGCCATGAAGGCAGATAAGGATTACAGTACATTAATATAGCAAATATATAAAAAAAGGACAATAAGCTTGTTTTACAAAATAAATGTGGGTGTATTGGGCAATAAATTAAGTAAATATTAAAAAAGTATTTATTTCTTCAACAAACAAACACTTAAATGAAAAGAATCATATCACCTTTTCATACATTTTCTTCCAGGACAAATTTCACCAGTAATCCCTTTCTGCCTCTTTGCAAAACCTTTGCTACATTTCAAGGTGGCAAATAAAGTGGTTAAGCATGTTGCTATGGGAACACATTCCCTGGCAACCCTTGGCAGCCCGGCAACGTGCCAAGCGGTTGCTAGAGCAGAGCTGTCAATCACGTCAGAGGGGTTAGTGTGTGCCAGGCATGTTGGTGGGACTGAGCTCTGCCGGTGGGAAAACAGAGAAACACACGTTGGTGTGGTTAAGACTCAAAATACGAAGGTCGGTCGGCCTTCTTTGTGCACAATACGGCGCCAAAGATATTCACGAAAAGCATGAATATAAGAGTATTAAAAATATTCAGAAGGGTAACCTGAAGTCCTATGAAGTGCTGCTTTTCCATTACCAGGAGAAAGAAAATGCACTGCATGTATGAGGATGATAAAAACCCTTTTCTATGATAAATGCTACTGTACAAGGAGTCTTCCTAACAGAATTATATATATGAAGGACATATACATCTGTGCTGCTGTATTTCCCATTAAAATATTAGGGCTGGGGACAAAATTATTTTATATAACTGTAACCAGTAATAACCAGCAACTGGCTGTCACATTTTTACATTTGGCAGACGCTTTTATCCAAAGCAACTTACATTACATTGTACTATACATTTGTACATTTTGTATAGTAAGCAAGTGGGGGTTAGGTACCTTGCTCAAGGGCACCTCAGCCGTTACCCGCCAGCCCTGAGAATCGAACCAGCAACCTTTTGGTCATGAGTCCAACTCTCTAACCACTGGGCCACGACTGCCCCCACATAGCACATGTGAACTATAATTTGCAGGTTGTTTTAGGGGCAATATTTTTTATATAATATGTACGTGATGTCTTCAAAGCCACCTGTATGCCAAAACGCATAAAACTTTAATGCTGATATAATGGGGAAACCCAAATAACTACTGTATATAATAGAGCAAGTATGATTATAAATATAAAAATAACAGTGTCATGTAGACAACACTATTTGCCACAAAAAGTTTAAAAGAGTAAACCTTTTTGGATTTGAATGTTACTTAGTAACTTGTTGGCGCTGGCATTGCAGATACAGAAGAAAAGGGGTGAAAAATGAAGCCGGGAAAGAAAAGCCGGGTTACCTGATCACTGACCAGCTGGTCTGCCTATGAGTTGTGTGTCCTATGAGAAAAATGAACACCTGTAGTCCCTGAGGAGGACTAGAAGAGATCTCAGGTGATGCATCTGTGTCAGCTTCTAAAAAGACAAAAAACTACAGTATTAACTGACGCACAAACATTTAATATATCAATGATTTTGATCTTGCTATACATGCAATTAACGTTGCGACTGTTTATTCAAGTTCCGCCTCGTGTAACATTCTGTGGAGTTTCCCTGATGCATCGCCTTACCCAAATAATTGATACATCATGCCAAGACTGGACAGAAGTGTTTAAATATAAACAAACTCCAACCCCAGATCTTTAGTGCGGTATTCATATTTTATGTCTGTTTAGACAGGCTTCAGTGTTCATTTGCATAAGTTAAATTCACCCTTCTGTGTGACAGCATATTAAACAGGTCATACGCAGGTCACTACTGATGACAGAAGTAAAACTAACATGAAAGCCTGCTTTAGAAATCCAAGTTATTGCAGTTTATTAACGATTATATGGCTAGAGAGGGAAGAGTAGCCCAATTTCATAGTCTGGAGCATAACGTATCCAACACCATTAAACAGTGCGACATAAATTCCCATGAGCTGTTATTCTGTTCCACATACTTTGCGTCCTGGGGTGAGAACAGAGCCCACGCTAATCTTATCAGTACTGACGAGGACCCACAGCGAGTCACAACAATCTTTAGATGCATGCAGCGGTTCTGAGCCAAGAGGATTAATTTCAAAGGCTTGTCAGGATTTGGTTCACTGGAATCAAGTGTAAATAGGACTTATGCTTGATCATCTTTTGACTAGCCATGATAGCCAAAGCACTTCATGTTTAAGGCATATTTATATGATTATGCTAATACGTTTATTTCTATCTTTAGAGATTGGCAGGTAAGATGCAGTAATGGCAGCACTCTTCACAATTCATACATCTTTTCTGAGTATTGATCAGGTAATACATAAGAGATAAGGTATATTTAGCCGGCCATGGACTATAATACTGAGCTCAATGTCTGAATCCTAATCGAGCTGTGTTTACTTTACAGTAATGGCCATTTGACTGTACATTATTCTGCTTACAGTGCTAGTTGATAAATAAAAAATAAATCGTCATAACGTACTGAATTTAAAAGATTAATTGACAAAATAAACAAGTAAAGCTATGTAGGAAACAGGTTTGACATAAGCGGTCGGTTATAGATCTCTGCTATGGACAATAATAAAAAGTATTTAACGAGAAATTACAAAACGTACCAATTAAAAACCCTAAAATGTTTAAATACGTAATATCACATTAAAACGGTGTTAAAACACTTACATTACAATTCGGTTTCACATGCACATCACTTAACACAATGGAAATGAAAGGGTTTTCATTTGTAAAGCCTATTTGTAACGGACTAGTCTGCAAATTTAATTCCAATTTTTTTCGTCTTTTCATTAAACATTTGCCTGAAATCGTTTCCAACGCTGCTAGCTGTTCTTATTATGAGCCCAAGCCTCATCCACCCAAGGGACCTTACAGATCCTTTCATTTACTCCGAGGCTGAGCTATACCATGGATGCATTCATCTGTGTCTTTGTTGCTGTGTATGTGCCTGTGCCGACCCATAACTGCGTCGGTACCCCTGCACACAACGGATGTATTGAGGAACCTTTTGTACCTAATTTTTAGAGAGGAAATGCCGCCCCATGTTTCCCCCATTCAGTTGGCCCCTCACGGGTAATGCCTGATTGACCAAAGCACCTCTTAAAGGGGTCAAAGGGCAGACAAAACAGTCTGGTGTCATGGCAACCTGACTCTCAGCAACAGGAATGATAAGGGAGGCAGAGACAGGGCTTTGAACGGGCTGTCCATCAAATTATTGTCAAATCCCTTCGCTGGTTTTTAAATATCTTAGAAAGCACTTACACATGCACAGACACCAACACAGTCAGACTCCGAAATGTGATGATTGACATGCTTGTTTTGAAACAGAAATGAGGTTAGGAGAATTTCAAAAAATAAAAATGTCCTATCATAACCAACATCCAACATCAAATTCATAAGAACATGAATCTGTTCATTCCACTTTCCTGAAAACCGTCCACAGCTTTAGCTGCAGTGTGCAGCTGTAATGCCATATTTCCAGCATTAAATATGACCTGCGTGTGTGAAAAGCTCCTTTAACTCCCACAACTGACTCTATCACTTAATTAAATCATTTTTTCCTCGCATACTTGACAAACTGTAATATGATATACAGTTTTCCATTTCCTGAATGTCAATGTGTTATGCTGAATATTTATTTCAAATTTACGTTTTTCCGCCAGTATATAGTAATGTAGTTTTGTGCCACACTGCCAAATAATGCCCATAACACATGCTCAACAGTATGTGAAAAGCTGTCAAATAATTCAGATGAAAAAACAAGCTAAAACTGTTTGCCAAGTAAGTTTCCATTGACTAACGTTTACCCCAAACCTATTTATGTATGTGTACGGTAGGCAAGTGATCTCTCCACGGATGGATTTTGGCACAGTGTTGGGTGAGTTCACGGTTCTTTGTATTCACTGGATAAATGGAAGGCAAATGCATTCAGATCAATACCATGCAATGAGAGGGGCCCAGCGTGTGTGTGAGAGGAGGGGGACCGGTGAAACTGGACAATGGAGCAACTGATTAATCATTCCAGTGCTGTTATTGACTTTCTGTTAAAGGGGTGAGTCAGACCCTAATTTATATGTGTGTGTGGTCCTGGTAAACCCTACGGTGTGGGGACCAAATGTCCCCATAAGAAAAATTATGTTTATTTGAAAATGTAAAAATGCACAAGCTTTTTGAAATTGAAATTTCAACCCCTGTGTGCATATTTTCAGAAATGTGCATGTGTTAACTTGTGATAAAGCACAGGAACCACAAAATGACCATTTCATTACTGTATATTAGCTATAGTTTAACCATGATGAAGTTAAGATATGGTAATACAAATTGTAATAAATCAGACAAAACATGGTTGCTATGTGTGTATACACAAAACCAGTCAATAAGCAAATGACTATACAGGTTGATATCTAAATGTTTTACTTCAACTGTGGAATTGAAATTAGAATCAAACAAAGAAGATATTGGGTGCATCCCAAACTTCATTCAAAAATGCATCTTGTTACCAGTATTATTAGCAACATGTTTTTCCTTGTTTTAGTCAATTTTAAGTATGACTACCCTCTCATACAGGATAAAAAACTTGTGTTCGCCTGTGCTTGCAAGACCTGATAATGTGGTGGGGGGCAGCCCATGGGGGGTTAAATACAGACACATCAGCCAACTAGACACAACACAGGAGGCAGTTCAACAAGATTTTGGGGGGAAGGGAAGTGTCGCATTTCCCTAACGTTGACATCTGACCTTCCGACTGTGACCTTCTACATTGTCTGAGAGGGTAGACAGGGCACAGCTGAGCACAAATGTCTACTGACTCACCGGCGGAAGAAGCTCTGTGATCGCTCGTGCGTTCAACTATTCGGTGACTCCCTTTTTATTTAGTTTTTATTATTTATTCATAATTATTCACAATGTCAACTGGATTAACTTTGCATAACCGTTGAAATCTATACTGTAAATCTAACACTGAGTTGTAATAACTTTTAGCAGGCAAATCACCATAACATACGGTTGCAATCTTTATTAATAACAATTAATTTATATAATTACAATTTATATTAAATGTTGTCTGATGTTCTCAACACTAACTATCAGCACTAGTGGCGTATAGTTTGAAAAGAGCCGTTAAACTTCATCTTGAACGCTTAGCCCGTTTCCTGACCTCTCCATGCTCTAAACAAACATCCTGATGAGGAAAACCATGGTTACACCTTTCATCTTAAAGTGGCTCCTCCACACCCCATGCACCCAAAAGCCACAGCTGCTTTTCAACCAACCATTTCGTCACTTTTGTCGCCATCGCGACAGTCAACAATACAGCCGTTTTCATGCCCCTCACGCATTCCACCGTAAAGGAGAATGCGCACTAATGTTCCATGACTGTCATTGATAGGCTACGAGAAGCCAAAACTCAAAGCGCACACTTCTTATAAACCCTATAGGTGTCTATTCCTGATGTCTGAGTCTGATGTCTTTGAGCATAGATGATTGACTGCGGTACTTTGCTAAAAGACGCTGAGCAGAGACTGTGACATCAACGCTGCGGTCTGCGAGAAATGTATGAGAGCTAGCATTTGAATAGTTGGCTTCCCCTTAAACATGTCTTTACTTTCATAGTATCTCATGCTAGACCTCTCAAGTCAACCATTCGGACTGCAATATTGACAGCAAAAAGTTAACTGCTTAGTGACCCTGTGAGAACACCACATGGTTTCACTGGCATAAAATTGGAAGGAGTAATATAAAGGTTTTTTTTTTCCTTAGCTTCAATTTTTTTCCATATAAGATGTCAATCATGGGTGCTAGAAAGCTGCTCAGCTTCGCTGCTTTCTGACAAGAAACACCTGGAAAGAGCTAATCCACCAATGATTATGTGGTTATATTGCTGTCAGAACTGAGATGATGCCGTGGACTGTACAACACTGAGGTCAAAATTCTTAACCAATGAAAACAGCATAAATCTGAATCATTTAAATGGGTCCTAGAAGCATCTTCTTGTGTAATAAAGATCTTTTTTTTATCAATAGCAGTAGTATAAATTCTAATATAAATCAAAAGGCCAAATATAACTCATTCTCATTCATTTAGATTGGAAAATATGCTTCGAATGCTGCCCCTATTTTCTCTGGTTGCCAGACACGCATAAAGACATGAAGCTTTGGGGACAGAGTTTGACACAAATACACAATTTGCTGAAAGTGAACAGAAAGATTCAGACAACACACACACACACACACAACAAAGAGCAAGATAACAGAGCCTGGACAGTGTAGGATTAGAGGATAAGATAGCAGAGACAGGCAGGAGATGCAGACACAAACATTGAAACAGGCACAGATGGGAAAGCGAACGGAAAGAAAAGGTATCTCCACGAGAAAGACAGCGATACAACATAAAAAAAGGAGTGAAGACACTGGAACAAAGGTATAATTGAAAACAGGGTCCACCCTGAAGCTGGAGGCCATATGTTGAACTGAATTTCTAAAGTTAAAACCGAATATCGCCTTGCTTTGGGTGGCGAATGTATACATAATACCCCAGTTTGCATAACAGCATGCTGGGAATCTGTGCTACCTGCGAGTGGGTCAGCGGGTGCACGTGTTGTGCATGGCGTATGTCGTTGAAGGTTGGGCTTTATTTCCCTTTTAAAGGAAAATTTGGTTTGTATCACCAATGCCTATAAACCTCTATGAAAACATAAATAAATATTTTTACATATCCTTTAGTAAGCATTTTACATGGCACACAGTTATCCAAAACAACATACAGGAATACATTTATAAGAGTGTAAGTTCCCTATGAAATTAAACTGACGACAGGTGACTGAAACAGGTTGTGTATCTAGTAATAAGATCCTTAACTTATAGCTACAAAGCAAATCATACACAAACAGTGGCACCCGATGGCAAACAGTGCTACATTTATATCAAAAACACACACATACAGCGTTTCCTTTACACCTCACATTTCATTAGCTTTAGTAGGCGAGAGGAGAAACAAAGAAAGATTGAGAGAATTTTACAAGGTTGAAAATGAGACAGAAAAAAGGGTGTGTGTGAAGAAGGTGCGAAAATCAGAGAGGATATTGTCAGCGAGGGAGTTTGCTGAGGCAAGCAGCGAAGCTGTGACCTACTAATGCAGAACTGAGGAATTCTCATTGCTGACCCGAAACACATTCCTCTGGACTGCAGATATTAACCCCCACACCGCCACTGTATGCATAGCAACATATGATCATAAACACTTTCCACACACACAAACCTGTAGAGCTTACACATGTACACTGTCCTGACCAGCGCTGTAAAAACACATTCAAACCCATGCAACCACAGGCGCAGTTACAGTATCATGGCACGATTTCGCTTTTTGCAACCCAATAGAAACTTAGTACAGTACTACCTGGTATATTTAACATATGTTTTAAACATTCCACTGAATGCCCTAGATTTTCCCAAAGAATCAGGGCATAAAATGCAAATACAAATCCAACAGATTTGGTCGGGTGTGTAAGTCAGCACTGTAGGAAAACACACAGCACTACACCAGTCAGGCAAATGTTAATCAACCCCATACTGTCAGCACGTCTGTAATACGCAGGTGCAAAGTATCACCACCACTACAGCTCGGCAGGAAACACTACCTTTCAATTAAAAGCACTTATTATATACAAATTCTTAAACCTTTGACGAACAGACGGAATGCTTTAAATGAACCAATATGTCATCCAGCATTAAGCTTTAGCATCTCAATAATAAGTCAATAAGAAAAAATACATTTGATAAATTTTTCTGTCCATGCAAAATACAATGCTTATATTTTTTCCTACTGAATAAAGGCATCGGCACCACAACAGTACATTACAGTTGGACTGAAAGTGGACTGAGATTTGACAGAAGAGCTATTTAGATGCAAGTCAACACTAAAGTTAGCCTGACTAAAGCAGTCGGTTCAACACAATTTCACACCAAAATCACTTTGTAGAATTTGTAAAAAAAAATTGGCTTTTACATTGACACGTTTAATACTAGAAGAGTAGGGCAGACACATTTTAAAACCATTCATATAGACAGCCCATAGAAATAATATTTTCTTTATGATACGAAGTGAAATCACATTTACAAGGTAACATATCTTTCATGAATGGTTCGAGGTTGATTTACTTTACAATACATGTGCATACTGAGCATTTACCTTTGACCATTGATGAACTGAAGAAATATACAATATGTCAAGACTACAAAAGTGAAGATACAAAGTATATGACGCTGAATACGTTTCGTTTTACTTTTTTCTATGGCTTTTTGAAAAATTTTCAGAGATAGGGCCATACTGATGTCAAACCAATTGATTACTTAGACAATTCAATGAGGGCTCAAGCAATATGAGACACTTGAGCATATGAAGAGTCAATAGACCTTATAATGTGTTATACTGGTGATGGTTTAAGCCTTCTTTAAGTCAATCAAAATAATTAATTGGTGTAAGTACAAGTGTTGTTGTATTACATAAATGTACTTTCTGTCCAATTGGAATATTAACTACAAATTAATAGGGAAATAAATAAATATATACAGTAGATGGAAAAAAGTATATAATACAAGTGAAAGGCTTAAGCCAAATAGCCAAAAAGAATAATGATAACAATATTATTGCAATATCTAAAAAAAGTTTAGGAAATAAATATTACTATCAGTCAATTTCATCTTAAAATGTTTATTTTGTGTTTTCTCCTTTTATTTGGCCTATGAATCAGACTTAAAACATGAGTGTACGAAAGTGGAGAGAAAGAATTTGTAACCAGTATGATTACGAAGGCAAAATTTTGAACTAAATTTATTACGAACAATATTATCACACGAGTATAATTGGCTCAAAATCATGGTTTTTAAAATCATGGTTATTGTTAATACTAGTTTATTGTAACACCCCTAATTTAAACAAAAGGCATATTTAGGACATCAATCACAAAATAACTTGAACAGAATATATAAAGAATCACATCATTTGGTACTTCAATGAAGTGCTGCTTCCACATAATAACACTGCTGTTAGGCTTAAAATACACAATTGATGTTTACTCCATTAAAAGCAGAATTGACTACCTTTAAAACAACAGCCCATCAAAGCAGACAAACACTAAAACAACTGGAGCACCAATTCCTTTGTGATTTCCTTTACACAGAACACAAAAGCACTTGAATCAGAGAATCAAATATCATTGCCATGTCTGTTTTGTTAGACACCATAACTTAGGACAGACCCCTCCAACCCCAAGATGCTTGATAGGCTGGGTAACATTTTATAAAGTGAGGTATTAAAGGATGTCATGATCAGTTCAATTTAGAATGTTGGGCTTCATCACATTCCAAGGGGACACCTTATGGCACAAACTGAGAAATAGATAGAAGTGTTAACAGATGCTGTAGATTATTTTAAACTCAGTACTTTTTAAAGCATTGAGGCAGTAAAAGGGACAGATTGGTGATCACATGACACATTGTGAAAACTTCACAGAAAACAGACGATGCTTGTTGAAGAGAGACAATTGGAAGAAACATAATTGAAAGTGACGCTAAAAACCTTGAATTTTTTGTTAAAGAACAAACATTATTCTAGAGATTTTTGACAGCTAGACTACCATTACGCATTTATACATTGGAAGGATAGCAAGAAAGATTTAAGACAGTAGCAGATCGCTGTGAATGAACAACATGCCTGCTGTAAGATTAAATCCAGAGAGAAACTGTCAATTTTAAAATAGACTTTTAATTTAAATATATAGTGCAAAACACATTATTATTAAGATGGTAAATTATCTTAAACATAGTTTTGAGTTTTGGGAAATATACACAGCAAGAGCATCAGGGTGCTGAGAAACTGTACACTAATAGTAAACATATATTTGCATTACGTGGTTTAAGAAACACAATTATTTGAAAGGAAACCTTTTTCCAAAGGCAAAGACACAGAAAGTCACACAGCGATATTAGGGGTGATGGGAGGAGCGTAGTACTGGAAGAGAAGACGGGACACCCCAATAAAGAAACTAAGCTACATTTCAAAATGAATCAAGTGGAACAAACTGAAAAATCCAGGAATGATTTAGTACAGAGAACACATCAATCCAGTGAAAATTAGACTGATGTAATTGGTAAGCACAAACCGTTTCATATACCAGACCTGTCTGGGCCCCATTTTGCCATTTGAAGTCACGAATATTAGCGCACAGTGAATTAATAAAATGTGAAACAGCAATACACTTCTAATATGATTGCATGGTGGATAAAAATCTGAGATTTCTTTTAACATAGAAAGGTAAGTCGACTGCAGAAGGAAAAACGATGGAGGAAAAGCCAGAACTTAAAAGTCCAGTAATGGATGGTAAACAGTCGTGAGTTATAAAACACCCAGAATAAGACACCCAGAAATGATATCCAAACAAAATGGCACAAAAAATGCAAAGAGAAAAATAAAAACGATAGAAAACGACCACAAACACACAGTGGAGAGTAAAAAAGAAGACCAGCAACACAAGCAAAAACACAAAACGAACTAAACAGATAAATACCAGCAAGTCTTGCAGTGGTACGGTGGCTTCCTTTTCCCCGATTTTGCCCACTTCCATCTCAGCCATCCCTCGTTTCTTCTCGGCTTCCTCTCCTACTTTACTCTTCTCGCTCTCGTATTTCACGTTTATGCCAGTCCACTCTCCTCAGTGCTCCTCTCTTCTTCCCCCCTCCTTCCTTTTCTCTCTCTCTCCCCCTCATTGCTTCTCACAGATAGCTCTCCACTCTCTTCTGCTTCCTTCCTTTCTTTACGGATAAGTGTAGAGAAGAAGGGGAGGGGGAGGGGGAGGGAAACCTGCGAAAAGGGAGCGACTCGTGTGTTACAAGTAAATAGGGCCCCTCAATGAGAAACAGGCTATCCCAGTGTGTAAAACCGAGCTGAAACGAGTGAGAGAGGGAGAACAGCATTGAGACGGTTTCTCCAAACATCAGGAGAAATACATGAGGGTCTTAAAGCAATGCAACGGGAACGTGCTAAAATATGACCTATGAAGAGACAACAATCAAAAGGTTAAAGAAGTGTTTAATAGTGTAGGACAGGAATAGAGGACAGCTTGAGGTAGTCTGATAAAAAGAGAGAGAGGCAAAAGGGGGAGTGGCTTCAGACAAATAATATTAGTGGAAAGGATAGAGGAGGAGTTTCACAGTGAGGAGACAACAGAGGGGTGCATTTTCCCCTTCTTTTCTAGTTCACTTTTGGTTTTTAAATTTAACATGCTATTGCAGTAGCATACACATGATTCCTCTCAGTTCAATATTTTTTTCTCATGTCTTACTTTCAATGCTTTCTCTTGGTCAGGATAGGTCATGTAGTAATCTTGCACTTGAACTTGAAACCTCCTCACTGGTCCGCAACCCCATCCTGGCCTCCCTCTGCCCGGGAACCTCCTGCAGGAGAGTAAACAAAGTCTGGGGGACAGAAAGGGAAAAAGAACATTGATATGCAGAGCAGAGACGTGCAGGACTAGTTTCTGAAAGTTAGTCTGTTATTATATAGGAATGAATTGTTGTGGTACATTTATATCCTGAACAAAGCAGTATGTAGTGTATGTAAGAGATAATCCAGTCACAGTGAAATGGTCGTAAAGTCAAACCCTAAATCTTACTGCAAATTTTGACAAGTGCACGAGTTCAAATTAATGTTATTATTTTAGCAGTTAGCTCAAAGCTTCAGCACAAATACACCAGCATAGCCTAGATAAAACAGGAACATGGACGCGTTGCCATGAACAACAGTCAAATATAGGCTACTTTACATTTTGCATGTACATTTTTTTTTCATTTAGCAGACGTTTTTAACAAAGCAACTTACTGTATGAAACGTTAAATTAAAGGTAGGCTATACAAGGTAGACCTACAGGTATACAGATTAAAACATTATGCAAACAAATCATGTAGGCCTATTTCGCATTTACAGTAGGCTAAACACAACGTGCTGTGTGGTCACATGAGGTACGTTCCCTTAGGTTTATAAATATAATGTAAATACATTACTTAATTCATGACCTACAGCATGAATACCTACAGCATACCTTCGCTTTTACTTATCCGCTGTTCAACTAGTCATCTTTCTTGCGTACCATTAGTCATGAAGTAAACACAGGAGGTGAAGTGTCGGTACATCTCTAATGTAACTGAGCTGAGAGGCCGCTGAAAATCATCTCATCATTCAGCAATTCAAGTTTATATGGATTCGGACATAACGGCAGGTACATAGCAGACCATTAGGTGAGTCTGCGTCTGACATCAAAGTACCGCGAGAGCGATTCGAATCCGATTTGACGACCTGAAAGGCGGGCAATCAGCCAATCATGACGTGATAAACGGGTCGCGTTCTTTCACGACACGGGATTCGATTTTACTCAGAGGCGATCGTTCCAAAAATGTCCTTGATCCGAAGTCCTTTAAAGTCCCCATGAAATCAGTAATACTAAAAATATTGTACATAATTTTTGATAAGGGAGACTTTTGTTACAGAGAGTTGTCATGAGGGATATGTGTCTCAGTATTTTTAAGTCTATTTATACAATTATCATTAATGTAGGCCTATAGTGTTTCTGTAGCTCAACTGGGCACAGATATTATATGAGTAAAATGTATACAGTGAATAAGTGTTGAATGCATGAATGCAAATGTTAGTATTAAGCACAATAGATTAGTTTACAACATTCATAAATGATGTTAATTAGATGTTAATGTCATGCTTCAGAGTTTCTATATCATCACATTTCTGTCATAACAGCACCACCTTAAATTGATTCTAGAAACATACATTATTCAGACACAGTTTATTAGTAGCACTCAGTACATCTTTATGTAAATACACAGTAACATGAACACTAATGTAAAGTACAATGAAAATAACTTTACCCTGTTTCGATGACATTGAGCAACCTTCAACATTAATCACAGTCTCACCTTATTGATTGCTGTCACCAAAAGTAACAAGGACAGATCACATCATACATAATCTCCACATAACCAAAGACGCAGATCTTTGTGCACACTGCAAACATAAACAGCTATTGATCTGTTTCAGAATTGGTGTGAGATGAGAAGGAATAAAAGGGGGAGACAAAAGACATTGAACATAACAAAGGTCAAAACAAAAGTGTGCTGCAATCTCTTTCACCTTCATTAGAGAACCAAACTGGCCCTTCATACGTAACATCATTACCAGAGTGGGAGAACAATCCTATTAGGAACACTTCACTCCTAATGCAGACAAACTGTTCTTCTGCCCAAGGACAATCATTACCTGCGGGTGTGAGGGGTACAATGGGAGTGTGTGTGTGTCTCTGTAGAGGTAAGCGTGGATGAGAGGATGGTTTGCTTATACTAGCGCTGATCTTGAAAGGCCATCGCTATCGATTGCATTAAGCTTGCGAGAAGCCCAGGAAATCAATACATTTTTAAAGGCGAAGCAACTAGCACATGGCATTTTGGAATGTGAGCTTTACTGACACAAAGTGGATTCTAAAGATAATTATTTAAGAAATAATGCATAACCGAATAAAAGCTGTTTAATATTAGTATTACCACAGTAAGGCCCATTTTATTCGGCATTAAAAACAATTCAATTGGTATAACAGAATTACAACCTTTTCTTAAACTTTTGTTTCAGCTTTTTATTTCATTTGACAAAGGGATTTGATTTAGATTTACTAATTTTATTATAAATATTCATAGAAGTCAAATGTTTATAATAGTACTTTTATGTGTGGCAAATTAAGCATTTTGTGGTCCCAATTTTCTAAGCAGTTCTCTATAATTAACTTATACATAAAGTGAGATATGCCTTAGAACATTGCATTTAAATAAATTATTGGGTTAAAATCCCATTGATGCAAGGCTCACGCTGGGCCATCAAGAATGAATATATTTATAAAAATCATATAACTTTCTCTCCGTTTGCATGGCTATGAGGCACCTGTGGCTTACATACAATATGCCATTAACTTGTGGGAGCTGGAAAAGCAGGAGAATAAAAATAAAAGCTACTTGCAGAAATTTCTTTTTAAATTTAAAGCATCTTTCTGTGTAATTATAGAAAGGCTTTAATCATAAAGACTCTTATAACACAAAAATCACAAGGGCTGAGGTGTGAGGTCAAAGGAATACATCACCCTCATAAGACTGAATTTATGTGGTGGGCTAAATAACCCATGGCTCTTAAACCAAATGAATTGCTTGTTCAAACACATCCAAGAAAAAACCAGTCAGTCTACCAGCTGAGAACCGGAATTACCCACTGACAAGAAACCTGGAGCCAAGAATGCATACAGGCAGAGACAATGGTAAGAGGGTAAAACAGGGAAAATTACACTGTTTTTACATTTTCCCTGAGTTCCTATTTATTTACAGAATAGATGCAGATTGATTGCACCTCTAAAACATGCATACAACTGCACTTCCAGAAAGGAAGCTTATTGAATATTGGTAATAGCTTTCTCCCCCCTTCCCTCTGTCTCCCTCTGTCTCTCTCTCTGTCTCTCTCTCTCTCTCTCTCTCTCTCTCTCTCTCAATTTCAATTTAAGTGTGCTTAATTGGCATGACAAAATTGTACATTGTATTGCCAAAGCATATGCAGCTGGGCTGCATACAAGTAGTGCAAATATGTATACAAACAGAGGGTTAGAAATAATAATAATAATAATAGTATAAAATGAAAAGTGTGATTTGTGTAGTGCATGCTTAAAGTGAATAAATAATATATAAAATTTAAACAAAAATACAGTACAAATTTTCTACAAAAGCAGAATATACATTCAAGAGAATTAAGTAATATAATGATATGTACATATGTTGGAAACATCAGGTCAGGGCAGATTCAGTGTTTTCTCTTCTGTTATGACAGGCAGACACATATTTTGCAGCTAACACACAGTAGTCCTTGTGTTCTCCATGCAGATACAGCCTGTCAGTTTCTCATCGTTTGACAGACTTTCAAACGTCTGGTGTATGGATTTGATTTTTCCATAAAACATTGTCCATATATCCGTTTATTTCGTACATTCCATTAGGAAGTGGAGCTCTGTCTCAATTTTGTTGAGATCACAGTGTGGACACAGTCTCTGGTCCTGTGGAAGCCATGTTTGTCTCTATAGTGAGTTTATGTCCACTGAGTCTGTATGTGGTCAACGTGGCTCTTAGTTTTTTATCTGTTACTGTGTACTGCCATACTGTATTCTCTCTTTAGGGCCAAATAACATTGCATTTTACTCTACTCTTTTGTTTGAGTTTTCCAAAGAGTGATATAGTTTTGTTTCATTTGTGCTGTAATTTGGTTGAGTGTGATTTTGTCAGTATTGTTGTGGTTGAGAGCATCAGTGGATGTTAGGACTGAAACATCAGGATTGAAGCTCTGGACCAGCTGACAGAGAGGATTCATTTCTTAGCTCGTCTCTTGGTATTTCAGGGCTTTATAATGATATGACAGAGTAGCTGTGTTTTAGATGTTTCCAGAATTTCATCGCTCATTTTTTCTATCTTTCAGAGGATATTTGCCTAATTTGATCTTTGATCTACATCTTTTCTGAAAGGTGATAATTTTAGTTTTCTCTCTCTCTCTCTCTCTCTCTCTCTCTCTCTCTCTCTCTCTCTCTCTCTCTCTCTCTCTCTCTATCTCTCTCTCTCTCTCAGACAGAGTGAGTGTAAGCAGCAGATATCACGAAATATAGAGAAAAGAGAACAGTTGTGCCATCTGCTGCCAGTAAGAAGAAATTCAGCTTACATCAAGCCATACTTATTTCAATCCACTACTGCACTGCAGTTTTATAGTAAAAGGAAATATGACACAGTTTTAGCTATTTACTGTAAGACACCTTCCTTATCTCTTGTTGAGTGGATAAAGAAAATGCAATTATCCTACATTTATACCATCAAGTAACACATATAGCTATGATATACTGTGTAAAGTATATTGCAGAATGTAACCAAAAATGTTGTAACCTATTAAGTAGAAATAGAACATGTATGCTTTATTGTTTTTGCGTTGTATAATAACCACTGAAGGATAAAGAACGAAGGACAAATATAATTTTTATTATAGTATTTTATTTAGAGTAGAGAGGAAAAAACACTGTATTTGTAAGAGTAATGTCTATTACCTTCGATAAAGGCATTGCAGTCCCATCAGATAAGGGATGTTCTGTTACAGATGGAGCGAAGGAGGAGGCAACGCCAGAGAGCCCGAAAACGTAGAGTAAAGAAACAGGTGGCTTTATATAGACAGATGATGCAGGGATTTTCCAAGCTCACGATGACATCAGAAAAGTTGGGGCTTGAAAGACTGTCTATAAAAGACTAAGATTGGATGTTCTCATCAGATGCTGGTTCTTCAAGACCACTTCTCCGGTGTTAGATGCCTACTGGGTGCGCTTTAAACTTAGAGTAGAATTTATGAACAATATACTTTTGTTAGATTTTATTTTATACAAATATTTATTGTAACACTACAAACTATATTAATAAAAAATACAAAATCACAAAACTCCAAAGAAGTCTGTCGGTTGACCTCATTGAGTAGACTACGAACAGTGTACGGAGGAGTCTTTTGTTGCTGGATTTAAGGACTAATACTTTGCCTACCAGAGAATAAATATAAAATAGGCAGAAGGTAAATTTAATACCGACAAACACTCTTTGAATTCTTAATTTTGTAAATTGTATTTATAAATATTTAATATTATTCAAATATATTTGATATATTTATAGTTTTCACAATTTTGTATTTTGGTAACAGAAAATAAATTTTTGGAGTACAGAAAAAGAAAGAAAATATATAAAATACATGATTTTAAGATAGGCTACTGTTAATGTAAATATCAATAAATACTAAATTTACTTTTAACATCTTATTTGACTTACTTCCTAATATTTTACTGCTGCCCATATTTGGTTGATGAGTAAATCGGCGTCATAAACATGGATAACTGTCTCTAGCATAAAGGGGCACTGTACGGACAAGGAAGTGAGTCATTCGCTTATCGTTGACGGTAAAGTGACGTGATTGTGTGTCGACCGCGAACTCAACACGAATGAAGAAACGTGGGACAGTTTGAGCGTTTACTATAACAAGGAAGCAACGTGCTACTCAGGTTAACAACCTATTTTGACCAATTTTGAGGAAGAAGACCAAACGAAAAATATATTGATTTTGGAACAACATCTTTCGGTAAGGAATTACATTGATTTTGTCATATAGGCTATAGTAGAGTAAGTAATTAAATTGTAAAAAGTTCAAAATAGTTAATGTCAACATTCCACTCATTTATGGTATGTACGTAGAATTTAATAACAAAACATTACAAAACTTTTAGGGCTAAATTAGTTGTAGGCTATTTACATTGAGGTAAAATTACATTGTTTACGAAGAAACCGTGTCTAAAGACACAATAGATATTTTTTGTGAGATGGGGTTTCTTGCTGGGAATTTCCGATTGCTCAATTTTGAGTATGAAAGAAGCGCGACATTCAAGGCGAAAATGAAACAAATTTAATTTCGTGCGAACTTGATGATCTATTTTTTATTTCCTGTCGCTTCCTTAAAAGTAATTAAAATATATGGCATGTGGCGTTTGTCTAGCACGTGACTTTCTTCAGTCGTCATCGTACAATGTGGACAGCATGTTTTAATAAACCTTTAAAAAAAAAACTGAAAAATATTTTTTTTAGAATATAGTGGATATTTACGTAGGCCTACTCTCATTATGAACGTGTGAGTGAGAATTATTTAAGCTGTTTTGAGAACCTACTGAAACTATCCACATGCATCAGGCATTCTGCTTTACTTGCAGTTTCCAGGTGATTTCTGACTTTTAGATGAAAAGTATTTGATTTGTCTTTGAGATGTATCCTTATTGAATGACTTTTTATTGTGTCACTTAAATAATCATTCATGACTAAGGCATGACTGTAGCCAACTTTTAATGTGTTGCATCATGTTAAAGCCTTAGATAGCTATTAGCAGGACCAGAACAGTTACCTCTACATGGATGTATTTGCTGAAATGGCAACAAAATGTAACAGCGTCATTGAAATGTTTTGTCAAGAGACACGTATTGTTTCTACGCAAGGATATTTACTTTTTGCCAGCGCAAGTAAACAGCTCACCCAGTGGTGAAATGTACTGTCTGCCACCATGTTCTTTTTGAGTGTTTTCTCTTAAAATTGTAAAGGTAATAGTATCTCAGTCAGGATTGCAGCACTAACATTTATAAAATAAATTTGCATTGTTTCAACCTCTAAAGCAGCCCATGGAGTTCAAGGGATGCATGACTATTTGCATGACTTGGTTTGCAACAAACATTTTATAAAATGCTGTTCTAAAATGGACAACTCTTTTTGCTTATTTGTATTTTATTTGCCTTTAATGCAAAATATGGCCATGGTGTGATTATCAATTTAACAATTCTTACATGATGCAGTGTCAACAGGTGTCAGAGGATGCTCAGCAGCAGCTTAAAATAGAAGTTAAATATAATGTTGAAACTACGAATGTTGGCAATTTTTAAACTTTAAATAAAGGATGAGTAAAGATGATCACACAAATGCTCTTTGTGCTTTGCTTGTATATTAAAACCTCATTGATGAGTTTCTTTTGTGTCGATACAGTGCGGAAAATGAGGAGAGAAGTAAAAGCTGGAGTAAACTTCCTCAAATGCTTGGCAGTGGAACAGGGAGGTGTGGACAAAATTAAAGCCAAACAGTTTGCTGTTAAACTACAAGAGCTTCTGCTTCAAAAGTTCACAGGCCATTGGTATCCAGACAACCCTAGCAGAGGACAGGCCTTCAGGTAACCAAAAAAAGTAAAAACAGAAGGTTATACTTAAAAAAAAAAAAAAAAAAAAAAAAAAAAAGGCGTCTTGGGTTATAAATCCTGACCTATATGGGATTATAAATCCCAAACTTAAATAAAGGATTTAGACGTCCTTGTTTGTCTTTATTGTTGAAGGGAAGGAATCCTTTAATCTGATTTGCATCTACTTTTATGCATTTGGCAGATGTAAGTTGCTTTCAGTCTATACATTTATCAGTTTGTGTGTTTCTTAGGATTGAACCCATGACCTTTTGTGTTACTGATGCAATGCTTTACCCCTTGAGCTATGACTTCACCCTTTACATCCTTTCTGTGATTCCTCAGATGTTTTAGGATAAATGAAGGAGTTTCCTGCGATGAGTCAGTTGTACAAGCATGCACAGAGAGCAGTTTAAAGCCGTGTGAGTTGGGCTTTCCTCGTCAGATCACATTATGGATCGATCCACTGGAGGTGTGTGCACGGTGAGTTACTTTGTGTACAAAAACACAAAATTAAAATTCTCTTTGTTAAACTTGACAATGCAAAAAAGACATTTACATAAGGTTTTGAAATTACAGAATGAAAGGCATACAAAAAATTGGTAAACTACAAATGAACAATTATTACGTGCCTATTATATAACAGACTTGTCCACACATGACGTTATATTAATAGTGGGCAGCTAAACATGGCTTGATATGAATAAAATATAGCAATTTAAACATATTATTGATACTTGCCACACAATTTTTGTATCTCATCCACTTTACACGACCCATTTTACTGTGCTCATATTACATTACTAAGTGGCAAATGCCTGCTTTATATCTTTATATCTATTTTATGAATAAAATGCTAATGTGCTGTATGGTGGCCAAAACAGGAAAAATATGTCAATTTGTAAAAATATATATGTAAAAAAATATTAATATTTATCACTCACTATACAGAACATGACTTTCTGGTCTAAATGATCATACTGGATCATTTCTGTGAAGTGAGAGAACAGCTATCATTTGTCATAAAAGGTTTGTAGTAACAATCGATCACCTTCATGTTTCTCTGCAGCTCTGGTGAGAACTGCAGATATTTTACAGTGGCCCAGTTTACAAAAGAGGAAGGCGATGAAGAAAAAGAGATTCACTTGAATCAGGATGACACTTCTAGTCTAGTGGACTCTGTGAATCTGGATACCTCCGATTATCATTCAGCGAGCTCTTCTGACTGTGGCTCGGCTGGCTCAAGTGATACAGAAGAGGAGATAAAGGAGGAAGAGACAAAGAAAGTGGTAGAGAAAATAGTGAAGAACACAGCTCATACAACAAGATTCAAGACAAGGGAGCCAAAAGGCCTACGCAAGTTTTCTCAAGCACAGGTAAATAAATACATTGCTTCAACACTACCAGGGTACTACTACCTTGAGTTTATTTGAATGGATTGAATCTTTTTGTATTACAATATAAGCAACATAAGCAAGTGCAAATGTTAATGTTGTTATATCTGTTATCAACAGATCCCTGCCCCACATTACTTCTATCACCATGCACCAATGTGGCCCCAGAACAAGAAAAATAGAGGCATGTTCTTCACAACCGTATGCGCACCAGCACCCTCTCCTCTGTTCGCTTACTACGTCATTCCCAAATTCGCTCCACAGTTCATTGTGCCTCACGCTACCCTGCAAACCTGGGGGACAGTAAAGAGATAAAACAACTCAAACCCAGTTAAAGGGCTATTAACTGCTTGTAGCTTTTTTTAATCCATTTTATAAAACCATGACAGTGTCAAACGTGCCAGCTTTTTATAATGTTCCACTGAAAATAACTTTCACAAAATTTAACTAACGTTCCACTGAAAATAACTTTCACAAACTAACTATATAATTATGTATAACTATATTTTCACTTGCACTCATTATTTATGTTTACTTTAGGTTGTTGCTTTATGAAACACAGTCACTAAACCAAACAATAGCTTAAAACTGCTTTTGCACAGAGCACTCGCTTTATGACTTGATCTAAAACTGCACAGGGATATTTCTTAACTACTGTACCAAAGTTAAATTGCTGCATACTTGGAATTGTGCTCAATAAGATGAGAAGTAACACATTTTTCACTAATGTCATAGTGAATGTTTAAAAGGAATGGGAAACTTTATTTATAGCATTTATTTGAGTGATATTTTATGAAAAATAAAATATTGTATTTGTAAATATAATCTTACTCATTGAAAACACATTCCCAAATATTAAATAACCTTACCAGCAGTTCATCTCAGGTTTAATAGTCCAACAGTTCCACAATACCTCTGAAACTGACAAGTTACCGATACCTCTTTCATACAGAAATGTAATCTACTGAAGTAATAAAGCGATGTGCTGCATATGAATGCTCAGAAATAATGTAAATTCACATTAAAGAGGGGATTGCATTAATATCAACTGTTTAGAAAAAACTTGATTCACCACACAATGGTGTTGCTGTGCTTGTAGCTTTTTTTGTAATTTATTTCAAAAACCACTAGGTGGTAGTATACATCGCCTTAAGCCATACTTCATTTCAATAATATATTGTGTTTTTACATGGGCTTTCTTTTGGTCCTATAGAGACTTGCTGCCGTTTGTTTTATATTTATCCACAAGTGTACAATGTTCTTATAATGTTCAATCTGTTTATTTATATAGCTATTCTTTACACAAGCAGGACAAATTAAAACTTTAAATTGTTTACTGTTTTTAGCTCTGGAATGTCAAATTAATTTATTCTTATTGTTTAAATTAATCTGGTAATGTTTTGTATATGCAATCTTTACTACCTTAAAAAATAGTTTTCTTTGTGTGAATATTTATTAGTGCTTTTTATTTTATAATGCATTGTGGTTATGTAAATATTGCTTATGCTTTTTTAAACTCTGTCTGTCCATCCTTGTATTTGTGACAAATATATTTTATTACTGAAACAATAGCTGTTTATGCCATTTTTATATTTTAAACATTGTGTGAATTTCATAATTCTTCATAGTAATTCTTTCTAATTAATACTTAAGGTAAAAAAAAATCTACATTAATGTTTAAAACCCCTTGTTGGAGCATTAAGCTTAGAGCCTTTGGTTGCCTTTTAGAAAGATTTGGAGATTGGGTGTCTTAAAGAGATCTGGATACCAACTAAAGTATAAGTCATGGTGGATCTTACTATTACCATACCTTACTTTTATGGCTCCTATTCAGTAAGTAAACAATAATTAGGCTGTTTAAGAAGAGTTTCGCTGTAAGTTCAGTGCTACAGGATGCACAGGCGGAAGGATCCACATTGAAGGCGTATATGAGTGTGTCACATGGCCCAAGGTCATAACGTCATTCCAAGAGGAAGGCAGACAAGGATTAGATCTAAGAAATAAACTTAGTTCATTGGGTTTGAAAAAGGCGTTTGTAAAGTGGATAGCGACAAACTGTTGGGCCATCTGGTGTTATTTTACCACAGGCATCAATGCAGCGGATGTGGGCAGTGCTTTTTGAGTTGTCTTCTACCTGTTTCGAGGAGTGAACTAAACTATTTTATTTATTATATTTTATTTGAATGTGTGTTCCACCAGCATCCGTAGTAGCTGTCAGACGTGCTGGAGCACAAATATTATATTTTAAAATATCGCTTTAACATTGTGGTTAGTCAAATGCGCGCAGCTAAATCTTTTGTAAAAAAACATTACAATGACAGCAAATGAATACGATATTTATGAGTCACAGCAATTATATTAGGTGGCGACACTTTCAGGAGAAGGTGCTGTAGTCCATTCACAGCATTTTGTCTTCGGCATACAGTGCGTAAAAGCGCAACTTCATACAGAAGAGTGTCGGAGCGCGTCTCCACAGACGCGTGTGGCTCCGGTCAAAGCTTAAGCGCTGTGTGAGTGAGAGGAAGAGTTCAGGTGGGGGCGCGCATTTCGGAATTCACTCCGCTTCATTACTGCTCTACGAAAGTGGACCAGTTGGAATGTGGCTTGACATCAAAGTGCCATGCCATCCTCCGGTCTATGAGACATTTCGGTTGGAGTGATGGAAAGACAGGATGGAGGCGACTGAAAGAGGCGATCAGATCTGGCGGGACTGAAAACAAGAGCGCGCAATGGAAATGACTTCTCGCTTCTCGCCCTTCGACTCGAAGGTGGACGGCAGAAACTGTGATGGACTCGTCAACCACAACGGCGAGACGACGGAGATCAGAGTGCCGCTGTCGCCGTCGGGGAAAAGACTCAGCCCGATCGAGGGGGGAAATCTCTACAGACTGCGGGATAGAAAGTTTCTTTTGGAGGACAAGAAGCGCCTCTGCTCGTGGGCTCTAGGAACCGCGTCGATGGGAATAATGTTGATGATATTACATGCTGAGCTGTGCCCTGTCGTGTATCAACCTGTAAGTATATACAGCTTATAACATCCTATGAATTCCAAGTCATGATGGTGCACCTGAGACCAGGTGTAAAGCAGAATTTAAAAAAGCTTGGTCGTTTCATTCTTATGGTGAAATTGATGGATGGGGACACGATTATTGTGCGTAATTCTAAAGATTCGTTCAGACAAATAATGCTTTTTAATCTAATTATTGTTAGAAATTGGGGAAAATATTGGCTGGAACTACGTGAAACCTTATAATTATTGTCTTAAAATAAATTATTTCACTTATTTGTTTCGGAATCATAATGAAACCATTATTGATTATCCTGTAAACTTGCAAAAATAAGGAAGAGTTCAGAACATTTTTATGTAGTTCTATGTATAGATTTTATTCTCAGAATTTATGAAAGATATGAATTTTGAGGGAAAAGACCTAGAAATACTGCCCTACAAGACCTCTTATCTTGTGTCTCTGTTTATGGAGATAAAGCACAGAATAACAGTTCCAAAGAGAGCACACCAGATACCATGTGCATTGCACCGTGAACTCATTTGTGTTCCATAAGTTACATTTTGTATTCTGATTTGTAGTTTAACTGATCATGATTATGTCATGTTTTTACACTTTTTACACAGTATTTCAAGCTTTTTTTAAAAGTGCATATCTGTATGGTGCAAACTTGACCGCATTTTGAGAAACGGGTGAAAAGCAACCATTCCAAAAATATAGAGAATAAATGTTCTCTATATGACATTACATAATTACTTTAATGCTCAATACTTTAAGAAGGTATTTACTGTCACCTAAGGAATGCAGTACCATAATGAGAAAATGTACACAGAGACATACTGTAAGTGTCATATAGAAAGTAAAAGTATTATTCCTTTAACACTGATACAAGCTTTTATATCATCTTCATTTGGACTATTAGGACATGTTGGTGCTATATCTACACTATTCTGATACTACTTCGGCAACACTACTGTGCCTATTTAGAGAAAGAATTCAATTGGAGTTTGAAAGCATTGCCTGCATATGCAAGAGTGGAGGCTTACCATTGGAAACTACAGGAAAAGCAGCTATTTATGCAAGTTTTTCCACATTTTGTCCCCCCCACCCCCCTTTTGTTGCTTTAACTGCCTATGGTCATATTGCATCTTTCCACACCATTTAGTGCATAATTAGCGCCTGTTTGAATAATGGATTCAAGTGTTGACCTCTAATGGGACAAAAGCACTGTGCTGATTTTCATGTGTTATTCTCTTCACATACCGTGGTGATTGGAGTGGGAAAAACAAACTTTAGCCCCCCTACTCCAACTCCCTTAACTTCTGTCTCCTTAATTTTGTTGTGTTGCATTTTCATATACACATACACAAAGAAGTCATGAAATTGATTATTAGTGGTGCTTTTGCAAATGAGCTGTATTATGTTACTAGTTACTTTAACAGAACTGAATGAATGTATACAAATGAAGTTTCATTGCTTTTTTTGCAAAGCATGCATTCATTGTTTATAAAAACTAAAGGAAGTTTTCACCTTAGTTATGCACCTTGCCTTATTACATCAATCCAGGTATGTCAGAGCCCTCACAGTTATATATTGGACAAGCACACATCTTGTATTTCTGTAGCCTGTAGGATAGACTATACCAAAGATCAAACATGCAATGTGGTTGCAGCACTGGTAGAAACTTCATAAGAATATTAGTGCAATTCCTAAGAAAGGTCATAATTATTTTCTTAAGGGCTAAATACCTGCTCATAACAATGACTTTAATAAGTTAATGGAAAGATGGAGTACACAAGCACCTTGTGATCTTTTTATTATTTAAATGACATTTTTCTGCTTATTTTCTACCAAATGCTTTGAGTTGCTTCGATGCAGAATAAAAGGGCAGTCCTAGTTTCCTAAGGATGGAGGAAAAACATGCAATATAGGTAAATTAGGCCAGTTGACCCGATCATCATTATTCAAATAAAAAGCAATTATTAAACTAAAAGCGTAACAGTAAAAAAAGGAAAGAGACAAAATTGCAGTTTCTGACTCTACATAATATGTGTTACCCTTCAAACAACCTTATGAATGGGCATCTCTTTGGAGACTTAAGACAACAGCATGGTCATCCTAACCTTAAGATAATATTTATGACAGTGCAATAGCAAAAATAGTATTTTTTACACTTGAAAGGCCATTACAATAGCAAAAATAGTATTTTTTACACTTGAAAGGCCATTAGAGTTTTTTATTACCCAAATAAAGATGCTTAATGTTTAACTAGCCCGTGGTTACGTCAAGCTGCATTGCTTTATAAAAAGTGTCATTAGAAATCATTTACCTTTCAGTATGAGTGAGAAAATATAAAGTTTCACAGACCAGGGGCCGAATAAGAAAACATTAGAAAAACATTCATAACATTCATTTATAAAAAATTCTTAAGAAAGCCAAAGGTTGTGCTTAAGAAAAAATCTATTTAAATATTATATTTATCTTGAAGATCTCGCAGTTGTCTTAAATCTTAAAAGGTAAGATGTTTCTAATGTTTATAGGGTTGTTTCACATGTTATTCGGTTTACTTTCCCAGAGATTGGTTTAGTGATTACATTTTATTTAAAAGAATATAATTATTATTGATCCTAACGCAGGTCTAACTTGACTTATTTTACGTTTACTATGCATTTATATGTGTGTTCTTTTATTCTGCATCTAAGCAACTCAATGTTGGAGAGGAAATGTACATATAAATTCTGCAGTATGTAATGATTCAAATTCAAAACTTACATGACAAGCTTATTAAAAATCATGAGGTGTTTGTCATTTTATCTATCCATTAACATGTTACCTCATGAGCAGGGATTACTTAAGAAAACATTTAAGATGACCTATAATTTATCTTAAGAACTTTCTTATTTTTATCATTTCTTTAACATGTTCATGAATCCGTCTCCTTGCTATGCAGGAAAATTATGCAAGTTTTTCCACATTTCTTTCTCGTTTTTGCAGCTCACACTGCCTACGGTCATATTGCATCTTTCCACATCATTTAGTGCCTAATTAATGCCTGCTTGAATAATGGATTGGAGTTTTGACCTCTTAATGGCATATATGCCTGATATATTTCTGAGCAAATACTAGTATACCTGTTAAATGAGTATTTAAGTAGTTCTTCAGTTCTCACATGGAACATTCTTAAAAATGTTGGTACCTCACTATACGCTTTTATTATATAATTAGCTCTCACTATTTTTGTTTCTTTCCATAGGGATCTGTATATGCACTCTCCATAAACGGTCTCATCAGCTTCTCCACAGGGTGTCTGCTCATTCTCATCATTGCCTTCCATTATAAAGACATCAGAGTGAGTGTTTTTTCCATCGAAATGAAAATTAATTTGGTTTTACTTTCTGTGCCTGAGGACATGTGTCTATGTCTGAGGATCAGGGTCTTATTTGACATAAATATAACCTGATCTGATATGTTTTGTGCTAAATAATATGAAATGTAAAAAAATCTTGCCCATTGAAATGGTTTAAATCGTATGATCAGTAGTTAACCTTAGCAAGAGTCATGAATTGATAAAGCAAGAACAACACTTTTGAAGAATTAAATGTTTTTAACTGTCAGATTCAAAACATGTTTCCTAACAGGGGGATCTGCACTTGCAGTGCAGAGATAGGACGTGTGAACAAGAGTCTTATCTGGACTCCTCATGCTGAGTCAGTGATATGAGGGGTACCAGAGAGCTCTTGTGTGTGTTTTCAAATGCTGGATATAAAGCATAAAAACACCACTATACTAACTGAGGATATATAAGTTCAGGAAACATGAAAGAAGAATGAAGGATACAGCTATTATATTCTTTAATAAAAAACTGTCAGGCTGAACAGACATATGGGTAACATGTATAATGTACTTGTTCAGGTGTAAAGAGCAACCTGGTTGTCTTTAAAACCCCAAGTACATGTTTCTGTCTGTCTATATATATTTTGCATATATATATTTTGTATGTATATTATGTTGTATTATACATAAAGCCAATAGTTTAAAAGAATGGCTTTGCAGAGAAACTTTTAAGCGTTAAAGTGGGAAATTATGCAAGCACATGCTGTGTGTACATTCTATTAGCAAGTCATGGGATGATTTGTGTATTTGTTTGTGATTCAGCATATATTAGTATTAGTGTAATAATGTTCATAAACATATTTACCCACCGATGCAACCCCTCATCATCTGGTCCTATATTTCTTATTCTATAAAATCCAAAGACCCATACCTATTGTGATAATACAGTCTTATATGTGTGACCCATTCTGAACAATCCAGCTAAAGAGTTTACTACGCATAACATAAAGATCATTCTGTGAAAATATCATCTTAATATATTTTAAAGGGGTAGTTCACCCAAAAATGGAAATTCTGTCATCATTTACTCACCCTCTTGCCATTTCAGACGACTTTCTGTCTTCTGCAGAACACAAAAGAAGATATTTTGAAGAATGTTGGTAACCAAACAACGGAGGTACTTCTTGACTTGCATTTGATTTGTGTCTATACAATAGAAGTCAATGGGTATCACTGTTATTCTGTTACGATCATTCCTCAAAAATTTGTATTTTGTGTTCTGCGGAAGAAAGAAAGTCATACAGGTTTGACATGACAAGTAAGTAAATGATTTTACATTTTAAAGTAAATTTTCATTTTTGGGTGAACTGTCCCTTTAATATTAACTGAATATTAACAAATGAATAGTTAAAACCTAAATTTGATGCTCATTATTTTTTATTAATCAGATTTTTAGACTTTAGTCTGGTTTTCACAGACTGCATCACATTTAATTGATCTCAGGTTTTCTACCAGCTATAATGGGAAAAGTACGACAGGTGTAGCAGGTAGATCAGGAAAAATTAAACCAGAATTCCTGTACTTTCCGAAGGGCAGAATGTTATTCAAAACACGAACACTATTACCTCTCTGTGGATTCGTATGGTGTTTTTCTTATTTAAAACTGTGTAAAATGGTGTTTAAGCATTTTTGTGTCATACGATTAATGGGGCGTTCATTTGTGATTTATGGTTTCGAGTAATTTCACTGACACATTTGTCCTTCACAAGAAATGCAGTTTATAGTCAGTGAGGGCAGGGCTGGGTTTATTTTGGCTTGGCTCTTAAAGTGAATCAAGAATGCCTTGCTCGCTCTCTCTCTGCCATACTTTGTTAATCATTGCTTCCTTGTGAGATCAATCAAGTGATTCTCTTGTTGATACACATCCTGCCTCTGTTTTTCTTTCCTTTCTTCAAGCTTTTCATCATTGACCACAACCAGGTGGACTGGCGTATCGCCATGACCAGCAACCGGGTGCTTGGCATCTCTCTGGAGCTTGTTGTATGTTCTATCCATCCCGTGGCCACCTACCTGAGGCCAGACATGGGGAACAGGCTAGGGGGAAAATCCGAGGGAAATTCCTCTACTCCCCTCTGCTTGTCCTCCAGTCACAAGGAAGTCATGCTAGATGTGGAGCTGCTGCTGTCGGCCCTTATGTTCCTGAGGCTTTATCTGGTGCACAGGGCTGTACTGTTGCACAGCAAGGTTCTCCTCAGCGCTTCCTACAGGAGCATCGGCTCCCTCAACAACATCAATTTCACCTTTCGCTTTGTGCTCAAGCTGTTAATGAACCAGTATCCTGCCCGCACGCTGCTGGTCTTCATCATGTTCTTCTGGCTCTCAGCTTCCTGGATGCTGCGACTGTGCGAGAGGTAAAGAACACAGGCACATACACAGTTAAAAGGGATAGTTCACCAAAAAAAGGAAAATGATGTCTGTGCTTACTCACCCTCAAGTTGTTCCAAACATGTATACATTTCTTGGTTCTGTTGAACACAAAGGAGATATTTTGAAGAATGTGGGAAACGAAACACTTCTGGGCACCATTGACTACAATAGTAGTTACATTTTCTTACTATGGTAGTCAATAGTGACCCAGAACTGTTTGGCTACAAATGTTCTTCCAAACTATCTCTTTAAATGCCCAGAAACACTCAAACATATCTGACCATACATGCACTAAAATGAACTTGCTGCAGCTGCCAATAGTGGGAGAATTAAAAAATAGAAGCTTTAGGAACAACAATAACAAGGTTTTATTTAGTAGATGGTTTATATATCTCAGTATTCTTGCACATGGATCAGATTTTTATTTAAGCGGAGTTTACTTATTAGTCATACACAGTTTTGAATTGTATGTGGTGCTCACCGCATGTTTATTTTGGAACTTATCCACATAGTATCTGGCAATTGTCCCTCTTGCTTGATTTATTAAAAAAAGCTCATCAAGTGCCATTTATTTATTCACACACACTGTTGTATGACTAATTGTAGTCCTACAAATTCCTACAAATCAATTTATTTTAGGAACATATTGTTCTTTATGATTGACAACTTGTCACTAACCACAAGTTTTCATTTTCTTGGAACTGTTCCTGTCAGGGCATAGTTTAAAAATACTTTTTTTTAATGGTAACATGATTTTCAGGTTAAGTTTCATTCAGGTGCAGTTTAGGTTTGAAACCCTATTAAAAACTCTCATTACTGTTAATGTCCTACATTGTTTTTGAATTCTCATGAACACTGTGCAGCAAACACAGTGCAGCCACTCACATTCAGTTACTCTCTGTCTCCACCTATAGGCAGGAACAAGTAGAGACAGGTGGCATGGGCACAGCGCTGTGGCTCATTGCCATCACCTTCCTCACAGTGGGCTATGGAGATGTGTCCCCTCATACCAGCTGTGGCAAGGTGGTCTGTCTCTTCACAGGCGTCATGGTAAATATAAGAATATAACTATATACAGTGTATATATGCTTTATATAACTATAGGTTAGGTTAGTTGTGCCAAATTAGGTAATGTGTTATGGTAATGTTAGGTAATGTTCAAAGACATTTGCATTGCATATACTGTACATACAGACTTGTCAATAACAATATATAATGACAAGAAAAATATGTTTTGATGTAAAGCTTAATCAAGCCATCTAAACCAAACTTGAAAATAAAGTTAGTACAGTTTTTATACAAAAGGGTCCAACTGGGATTTCTGTAATGTTATGTAACACTAAATGACACTTTCCACCTTTAACAAATATCCAGCAGGTGTTTCCCAGAGAGTAATTTTTGTTTCCTTTTAAATGAGGTTTTTTTTACATTATAGAATGGTGACGTTAAAAGCATTTTGGCTTTATAACGTTAAATAATGTTTTCAGTAGGACCTCTGTGTTCGTTTGATCCACAGTGTTTGTTTGTGTCTGGGTGTATCTGAGTTTTCACTAAGTAAAAGAGGGAGGGAAGGCTTTAGCAATGTGATACACAGATTGTTTTGTGTGTAAACCAAATACTTTGGTTACACCCGTACAAGATCATTTCAATGTGATTGAAAATATAGTCGATATGTGTTAAAGAAACAGTTCACCCAAAAATGTCAAATCTGTCATCATTTACTCACCTCTAAATCTGTTTACATTTCTTTGTTCTGATGAACACAGAGAAAGATATTTGGAAAAATGCTTGTAACCAAATAGTTCTTGGACTCAATTGACTACCATAGTAGGAAAAATTACAAAATTACAGCAAAATGTCCTACTTTTTCCTACTATGGAAGTCAATGGGGTCCAAGAACTGTTTGGTTACAAACATTTGTCCAAATATCTTTCTTTGAGTTCTACCAAACAAAGACATTTCTACAGGTTTGGAACAACTAGAGAGTGAATAAATCATGACAGAATTTTATTTTTAGGTGAACTGTCCCTTTAAACAAAAATGTAACATATTAAATTGTATAAATTGTAGGCCAATAGGGTCATCAGCATTAAGATGAGTTTAGATTAGTTGTAGCAGAAACTGAATAATCATTGTAGTGACAGACTGAGCACATACCAGTATGTCTATGTAAACATTTGCTGTTTTGAGGTGTACAGTAGGCCTATGTGGTGTATGACTCACACAGCTGCATGTACATTTGGATTGTCTCGCCCTCCTCCAACGTCCATTTCCGATCAGAGCAGATAAGCTGGCAGGATAGGAGCATGGGGCTGACACGACAGGAGCATGGGGCTAATGCCAAACCCAGACACCTCCCTGACACAGTGGAAAATAATCCATCACTCCTCTTTTCCTCTCTCGCTCAGTGCTTTTATAAGCTTTCCCCTTTTTTTTAAGGAAAACTTTCCACCATTGCCATTTTTAGGCGGTTTATAGCATTTGGCGCCACTAGATCAGGAGGGTGTGCCAACCTGTGCCCAAGTCTTGGAAAACCAGAAGAAAAAGTTTCCTTATCCAGCTGGAAAGGAATACGTAGTGCTCATAAGGAAGGGGAAAGCCCTCTCACCTGTAGCTGATTCAGTAAAAGTATTTAACATGCCTCTGGATCTATTCACTAGTCAAATACATAAAGACCCAAGTCATCAGCATCACGGTGGTCAGGTTCTGGTATGCTCACCTGTTATCCATCGAGTGAGAGTGTAATCCAGTTTGTTTTTACAAAAAATAGTATATAACTCTTGAGGGCTTTATTTTGCACTGACAATTGTCTAGATGTAGATTATTATTGCTTTGTACACATCTGCTTGCAACATCAGTAAATAATTGGGTATGTTATATTAAAAGAAATAGTGATACATTACACTGTCTGCCAGCAGGACTGAGGGAGAAACCTATGTGAAAAATGATGGCACTCTTAAAAATGTGAATTCTGGCTTACTGACTAGGGAAATTCTATCGGTGCACCAATTTCACCAACTGTTGTGAATAATACATTTTGGAAATGTGAAGCATTTTTTCAATCTCACTTTTTGTCTCTCCTTCCTTTAATGCAACAAATGAAGGAGGAAAGGTAAATGCACATTTACAGCTTTAAAGTCACTAATGTATCACTTTGTCATGTATGGAATTCTGTGTATTGTCTGAATATGTGCATGTTTGGGATATTGAGACAGTTGGTAACCATGCTTGTGTATGTGTATGTGTGTGTGTTTGTTGTCAGGGTGTGGCATGTACTGCTATGTTGGTAGCAGTCATGACTAAGAAGTTGGCGCTTAACAAAGGGGAGAAACATGTGCATTTCTTCATGATGGACATTCAGATCTCCAAGCGGGTGAGCACATGGACCACCATATGAAAGTGTCTTGGTATATAGAAGACCCCTTCTTTATCCCTCCATTGTGTTTACAATTCATTTACAGCACATACACACACCTAGGTGTACTTCATTTCTATACTGCTGATTGGAGTTAATGATAATCAGGCTTAGCGTAAGCATTTGGGAATGCCTAACTATCCGTAAATACCATCTCTCTGTTTCGCATGAGAAAAAAAGGCAGTGACCCAGAGAATGAACAGACATGGGTGGAAGCAACGTTATTTTCCATACAGCACGCGTGTTATGAGTTAGGAGGCTTTTTTGAAATATTATTTTTTCCTAAAATAGGGAATTCCGGCCAGCAGCACAGTGTGGGAAAATGCTAAGCTTGGTCAGCCAGAGAAGGCAGCTGAGCTCTTAATAGCCAACAAAAGGCGTCAAAGGGAGGAAACAATCGGGTCCCTATCAGGAAAAAGAAACAGATTCACTGATGTTTGTGTCCTGTGAGGGGGTGTTTGCGTATATGATGTACAGGGATGGAGGAGAGAGGGCGTTTAGTGGGTGGATCTACACAGTGGGCGGGTGATCAGGGTGAACCATGTTACATTCCTCTAACAGGATTCATCTGTTTGCTTATCAGAGGGTAGAGACCCCAAAACTAAATGCATAGAGGATGTTAGATGGTAAGAGTTTTTAAAAAAGGAAAAAGCGTGTGATGAAATATCGGTTTAGTATCTGTTGACAGGTGCATCTTGCGTTGTAGGTTTCTTCATGCTTGACATTAATGTGTTTTTGGGGATGGGAACACATTTGGATAGCACTTGACCATATAAAAGGCAGGCTCCAAAAATTGGATCACTGAAAACACATTCAGTGGTTAGGAAAACATTCTGATGACATTAAACCAAGGTGGGAATGCAAATGCACTGTCACTATTGGCATGCAACTACATAAGGGTTGCATTTAAACATTTCCAGGGGTAGAAAAGAAAATGTGTTACATATTAAAAAGTAATGAAAAGTAAAGGTATTTTCCTAAATATGCACAGCTCTAAAATATATCATCTTTGTTTTTTGTAAGTGCATATAACATAAATTACATAGGCCGTTGTATGGTGTTCATGCTTTTATTTATATTTATATCAATTTATTTTAATATTTATTATAGTATATTAATTGTATTAACTTAAATAAAAAATGTTTGCAGAGATCTACCAGAAGTTAAGTTTGGTAAAGGTTTGTTTATGTTGTTGCCGCTGAAACCGTGTGTCTATATAGGTTATATTTGTCATTTATCTCTGTTTATTCACAATTGTGGAAAAAGATGCTATTTCGGTTTCATATTAATTAAAAGTGAAACGCATGATATGGGTGAAAAAAACATTTATCTATAAATATAAATTTCCAAGGTTGAAAAAAATAGTTCAACACCATTTTTTTAGTAAACATTGAAAACAGGTCCCACGTCCTTATTTTTCATTCACAAATGACTGGAAAAGTCCTGGAAATTCCATGATGCTCATCAGGAATAGAAAAGTAAAGTATGTAAAGATGTGTTGCATCTCTTTCATGGAATGCATAAAAATACGATTCTGCTGAAGAATATCCAAATATACCCTGGGCACGAAATGTCTGTTCATTTCCGGTGTACAGGGGACCAGTGGTTACATTTGATTGTTTTCCACCATGAAAAACACTGAGGTTGTTAACATAATCATCTGGATAGGTTTGGATCCTGTGCTTTGAGCTTGGCAGAAGCCATATCCTGTCACTGTGTGTGTGTGAGCGTGCCACAGATCCAACTCATCAGATCAGTGATTTACCCTGATGATACTTAAAGGAAGACATCTGGACACAGGCCCTCCTGGAAACTCTAATAATAACCACAAACACACAAAATTGGCAGAGAGCTCGTGACATCACTATGAGTAACCAGTCTTCTGCAGGAAGACACTGAGCCAGTAATAGAATCAAAGGTGGAGAAATGTGTTTTTTAAAGAAGAAAGCCCTCATATAACTTTATGTCATCCGCATTCACCCTTAAATAACTATCGTGTCTTTTCTGTTTTTGTCTTTCCTCCCCACACCAATTTGATTATACCAGTTATATAATTACCTGTGTCCACACAATCTTAAAATGTCATAGTATGATAGACATTGCATAATACAGAGTGAAATTTAATTGGAATTACAGCACTATTTATTCTCAGTTTTTTATCGATTGTCTGGTGAACAATTTAAACATTTACTTGGCACACCATTAATGGATCATTAAGCAGTTATGACGAATAGTTGACCTATTAATCACATCCTCTGTGCCGCAGATCCGGCATGCGGCAGCCAACGTGTTAAGAGAATGTTGGCTGCTCCATCGAACCACGCAGGAAAAGGACAACAACGGAGAACATCGACATCATCAAAGATGTCTGCTGGAGGCCATTCGTGTGTGAGTGATCTGTTACCTTCACAATGACATTCATTCTTTCAAAATCCCCAACACCAAGGTTGGGGGTTAAGTTCCAATGTATGCCTTGAATGCAACTCAAATACTGCATATCAAACGACTTTATATAACTCCTGAGGTTTGATTTTGTTGAAATTCAACAACAATACATCTAGAAATGCTGATGAAATGAACATTTAAAATGATCTCTGGTCACTATCCTCCTGAGACCCAGCAATTCATTTTTGTCCACTGTGGACAAACAATATATGCATCTATTTAAGTCCTACTTTACTGTTTGGGGGGGGGGGGGCTGGGGGTTAACAGAGCACACAGACTTTCTGTTCTGAATAGCTACACTACTTTTATTTGATATCCATTGTAGTGGACATCAGGACTTACTAACTCCTGTCTTTTTACATTGAAATGTATATGACATCATTACATTTTGTAATGTAAAGTGGACCTGTTGTACACTACAAGGGGACATTAAAAAACATGAATATGTTTTGTTTTAACCACAAGCTTTAATTTAAAAACATTCTCAGGATAAATATGTGACCCTGGACAACAAAACCAGTCTTAAGATTTTACATAATCTGAAAGCTGAATAAATAAGCTTACAATATTTTATGATATATGGTTTGTTAGGATATATAACAATTGGAAAAAAATTGAAACATTGATAAATTCACCTTTAAAGTTGTTCATCAGAGGCAATGTAGCAGGACTCTGCAGGATTTCTGCTGAAATTATATAGATACCAAAGTTTGTATTAGATTAGATTAGATTAGATTCAACTTTATTGTCATTACACATGTACAAGTACAAGGCAACGAAATGCAGTTTAGGTCTAACCAGAAGTGCAATAGCAGCAAGTGCAGGATATACAGTGGTTGCATAAATTACATAAATAAATATTACAGAAGTAATTTACAGATGGAAATGTACTATGACCATGATTTACAGATGTCTCTTACTATAAACAGAAATTTACAGATGGATATATACTATGAACATAATATACAGATGGCTATTACTATAAACAGAAATTTACAGGTGGATGTATACAATAAGTTAGGCTATGGTATTGTATGCATGTTTCCAGCCATTTTTGTTAGAGATTTTGATACATCCATTCATAAAAATCTAGTTTTAAGATATTTACGGCAGGAAATTTCTATTTCCAGTTATTAAAATGCCGTTAAGTGTTGGAGATGATACTAAAATTCATAAACCCTTCTTAAATTCATATACTAGGAATACATCATGCGTAATGTTATTTTGGACGCAACTATTTACTGATCCATATGGTTCTAGGACCCTGCTATTTCTCTTGAACTTTTACTTATCATAACGGATCAGAACAAATAAAACTAGCTGCATTCGAGCTTTCATAACATGCAGTCTTGCGGTTGTTGATCACATGATGGCTGTAAGAACAGCAGTCAGTGTTCTCTCAGCATCTGAAAGTGACTTGTTTCACCATCTCTCAGCTGATTGATGTTAACTCTTGATTGTTTACAACAGCTCCAATCTTTCCGCAGAGTTTAAAGAAGAGATGCTCAGCTGGCTGCCCTCTCTATCTTCCTTTATAAAAAATTTGAGATGTTTTTCAATATTATTAATAACTCGAATCTGGTGCTAGAATGTTCCATGTGTGTTTGCGAGCAGGAACAATAGTGCTTGGGTGGAGGGATTTTTGACGTCCTGTTTTACAGTTAGCAGAACTACCAAAATATGCTGGAAAGAAAGTGAGTGCTAAATGAACTGAAACAGCGCTGGATGGATTGAGCAGAGTCAGGAGGTCATTCTGGTTTCTGTTTTTGGTCTGTTCCCATTTTGCTCTCCGTCTGCATGTCACACGGACACCGGTCTGTCATTTTTGCATACTTCAGCAGTTACTGGTGGTTCCTTTGCAATGACCAGTTTCCATAAGCGGTTTGCTTTTTTGGGACACAGAATGTTCAGAGGAACCCAAGTGCAAAACCTTCACTTCAAGCAATTTCGAGAGATTGTTAAAAACTTTCTTTAATAATTTTATTGATATTCATCAGGAAATCAGCAAGAATAAGAATTGAATAGAGAAAGGACAGCTCCAACATATTTGCATTTACGCATTAAGCAGATTCTTTTCATCCAACTTAGAATGCATTCAAGGTCTACATTTCTTTTCACATACAGTTTTAGGGAGATTCTTTAAAGGGAAAAGTCCTTATTTACTCACCTTCATGTCATTCCAAAACTGCATGACTTTCTTTTGCACACAAGATATGTTGAAGAATGTTGGTAAGCAAAAAACATGGGCAGAGACATTTCTCAAGTGTCTTCTTTTGTGTATTTCACAGATGAAAGGGTCATAAGTTTTGAATCATTTTTAGGTGAACATTGCCTTGTTTGTACTATAGGAGAACTTATGTATGTGAACGTAATAGGTGCTAATTCTAATTCTCACTGTCTTTTCAACTAGATTCCGTCACCTGCGGCTGAAGCGGAGAAAACTGAGAGATTTTGCCAGTGAGATGGTGGATCTCTCGAAGGTGAGCCAGACATTCGGCACTGTCACGTAACTCAGCTCATGCGTTATCACTGTTATGTTAGATCAGCCCATGTTTTTTATTACTAGGTGTTTTTTATTCCCAAATGAAACAATTCAGCTCTGACTCAGGTGAAGATTTTACATAGATTTGTGTCCAACAGATGCAGATGATCATGTGTGATCTAAGTGCAAACTGGAACAGCTCTTATCATGAGCTTGAGCAGAGAATCATCTCAATGGAGCAGAAGCTGGATGAGCTCAGTCGCACCTTCCAAATCACCTCGGAGCTGCTCGCACAGGCGCTACATCACAGCAGACGGGACCACAGGTGATGCTGTCAACAGTCGATAGGTCTTTGCTCTCGATCTGCTTATCCTAAACAAATTGTTTATTTATAAGAAAACAACCATTCTTGTATAGTGCTTTTAATCCGAATCCATCCTGAATGTTAATAGTTTATGGAGTAAAATCAGACTCTATCTCTATACAGGTGACTTTTGTTAAACTTCTAATGAAGGCCACTATCATCTGCATCCTGTGAGCGATCTCCAGAGGAAATGCATGCTCAACCATTTCTCACACGACATTCAACTACAGAGACATTGATTACAAAAAACTCATTTGTATTTATGATAGTGATGTTTGTTTATGTAGCTAATGTTTCCTCAATGCTTTGAACATGAACTTATATAGACTTATAGGTTCAGTTCATAAGCGATACCAAGAACGAATTTTGTAGTAGTCTCAAGGCTCTTGTAATGGGCTGTCACAAAAAGTATGTGAAACTTTTTTATTCTGTTTTTAAATCACACTAGCAGTTCCTCTGCAGATGAAGTTAAAGGTGATATTTAGGAAGGTTATCATCTCTAAAGTGCATGTGTCTTGAATGCTTTTTCTGAACAGCAGATTTTTTCGTCACTTTCTCTGCGTCTAATCTGATTTGATAAACAGTGTTAACTGTTGCACAAGGACATGTTGAACAGTTACATTTAAATGCATGCAAATAGCTTGGGTATTCTATCCTTTCTTTAATGAAAGAATTTGTAAACTGCTGGCAGCTTTTTTTTTTTTTTAAAGGTAACTCATGAATTGTCATTAGGTGCCATGGATGAGACAGACTCAACTCAAACGGATGCAGAACCACCCGCAACCATGTCCCTCCAAAATTGCCATCAGCCTTTTACCCTGAATCCATGAAAAGGTTTCATAAATTATGGTTTTTAAAGTTTTGGAGTAACAAAAAAATCTTGAAAAAGAGAAGAGAATGAATGTGTTTTGTTGTTGTATCTCCCCCAAGTGGACAACATATGTATTGTACAAGTTTGAGAACTGCTGAAGTCTTTTATTGTTTAGAATATAGTTATTCAATTCCAAGGCATGTGTGCAACATAATAAATAAGGTCACTGAAAATAGCCAGAGCCATTTTGAACAGGAAAGACTTTTTGTATTTATCAGACAGGAACTTAAACTGTCAGTTTTACTGCCCATTCAAAACTGCTGGCCCAAGAAAGGTCACCAGGAAGAACACATGAATAGCACCTGATTCATTATTTCACCAATCATTAACTGTTGCTGCTTATAAAAGATCTTTAAAGCAAACACAGTGAAGCAAAACATTTTATTGCTGTGGATTAAAGAAACGTTGCATGTTGTATTGTGAATTCTACATAAAAACTAGGAGCAAATGAATGAAAACGTTTACAGCATTATTTTTGCACATTTTAATAAAGACATCTCATGTGACTAGAATTTGTGTGTTATATGAAACTAGAACAATTCAAGTTAAAACAACAACAAGAGTTCTCTGTATATTTGTGTATTATTATGTAAATATGTATGACACAAACCTCTTTAACTGAACTATTATAGTTCATAATTTACAGAAAAACTCAAAACACAGTGTGTTACATTTTCTCTTTTTGGTCATCATTAACATAACATGTGTGCAACATTTTAAACTGCTAGCTAGTGTCAAAAGGATTATTCATCCAAAAATAAAAATTCTGTCATCGTTTACTCACTTTTGAGTTGTTCCAAATCTGTATACATTTCTTTGTTCTGATAAACACAGAGAAAGATATTTGGAGAATGAAAATTACTTTATTTTTTTTGTTCTGAACACAAAATGAGATATTTTGGAGAATGTAGGACAGTAAAAATGTTCTGGGGCACTTTTGACTACCATTGTAATTTTTCCTACCATGGTAGTCAATGGGGTCCAAGAACTGGTTGGTTACAAGCATTCGTCTAAATATCTTTCACTGTGTTCAACCAAACAAAGACATTTCTACAGAAAATGACTAATTCATGACAGAATTTTCATTTTTGGGTGACTATTGTTTTAATAATAACATCAAATTTCAGTGCTTCTATGAAACCTTTCACACTATTGATGTTTTTCAGCCTCTGTGTTTTCATTAAATCGTCATTAAACAAAAACAAATCCACCACCATGATCGTAACATGTACACAAACACTGTACAAAAGTAAAGAAACAAAAACACCCCAAATAAAAAAATACAATAATAAATCTTTATACATTCTCATTTGGTTTATACAGTAGAGACAGTATTATTTATTGCACTGTGGGTTTTATGTGTTTTTCCGAGGTTTTGTATTTTTAAGCACATGCCACAGCAGAACAGAGGGTCTCGCAAACACCCGTCCACAGGTACACTCAAAGGCTGTCCTGCATTTTGGCTTTGCATTCTGTCTATGTATGAACCGTGACTCTTTGTGCCTGCTCAGTTTATGTGCCCCATCGAACGTTCTTCCACAGCATGCGCAAACAAACCGGACGGACTCCGCGTGTTGTACCTGGTGCCTCAGTAAATGAATCTGCCGTTGAAATGACCTCCCGCACTGACATTTATATAACCGTGAGCCCCGGTGTAAGTATCGGTGACGTACCCTTAGTGACGGTTGCCTTGAGATGGCACCACAATGACGACAGGGGAAGATGGGCTTAGAGCTCCAGGTTTGCTTGAGTCGCTTTTGAAGAGCCGAATCGCTGCTTTTCTTCTCATACATGGCCACTATTTGAGGCGGTGTGGTAGACTGGACCTGTGCAGGGGATAAGTGAGGCTGGTTCTTCTGGAGAATGGCGCTTACAAGGGTGGGACAGGACGCTGAGGGCACAGGGGCATTTCCATGTAACAGAATGGGTCTGATGTTTGCAGGTAACTGGAGAGGTCGGATATTACCGGATAACTGGACAGGTCTGACATTACCAAGTAGCTGAACAGCTCTGACATTCCCGGGAAACTGAACAGGTCCAACATTTCCAACTAACTGAAGAGGTCTAATATTAGCTGCAAGTGTCTGTCTTTGAGCGTATATGGACTTATTACCATTTGCTGATACTAGAATGGGTGCTGAGAGATTTACAGTTGGGGAAAAAGACACGATAACTTTGTTCTGTGTTTGCAGAGATGATGTAGGAATACGAAGGGTCATCCTGCTTTGGTTGGGCAGGGAGGGACGCTGTACAGAAGGTGAACAAATGGGAACATTGGGGCAAGCGGCTGAAACACAAGAAGGCCTGACATGAGTTTGTGGATGTGATTCAGTCAACTTAGCAGGTCCCGAATGAGAAATGTTGCCCAATAGCTCGGTCTGCATTGGAATAATTGTTTGCGGATGTTTGGTTACGGTCTGACCGACGGTATGACTGATGTTAGCAACAGGTATGACAGTCGGGATTAATGTTGTCATTTTCTGTGAAGCGTGAGAATTGGTTGAATTCAATGAAGTTGCTGCAGGAGTCAAAGGCTGAGGAATCATTTGGATGTCAACAGGTTTAGTGCTCAGGACCGGAGCAGATGTTGTTCTCTGTACAACAGGTAACTGCGGTACTGTGGGAGCTAGCAAAATGTTCATCTGGCCTGTAGCTCTTTTCCAACAGACATGACGTTTGAAAGCATCCTGTTGGGTGAACGCATTGAGGCAGCATGAACAGATATAAACTGCTGTGGGGTGTTTTTTTGTGAAATGTTTGAGCAGTACATCTTTAGTTCCACACGCCGCATTGCACATGCAACAAACAAAACAATCGTTCACATTCTCCTCCTTTTTCACAACTGTGCTATTGGGAGAATCGGTTTTATAATCTATTTTTTCCTCACAGGTAAATGACCCAGGATTCATAGAGTGATTTGCAAAAGATGTTTTCATTTCAGAATCCATTTCTTTTCTTCTCTGTGTTTTTTCATGACGTTTGTTGCGCGAGCTACTTTTCGAGTGATCGGCGTCGGAACCTGCAGAACATTGCGAGTCTGAGCTCAGGTCCTCCTCGGGGCAGTATTCTGTGTCTCCGGGTGGCAGAATGTCACCGTCGTCCTCGGTGGAATCAGTACTTTCACCGTCTCCAGGTATCACGTATTCCTCATCGAAGTGCGGCTTTGATTCGCAGGAGGAGGATGAGGAACAGTCTGAGCTTAGGTCATCATTGGAGCAGAGCCCAGATGAGGAACATGAAGTGCTGGGGGAGTGGATTCGGGTTTGTCGTTCTTTAATAATATTTTGTTTTCTAGAAGATTCCATAGACAAACTAAGATGTACAGGAACACAATATGAATGATCATGCAAAAATACACGGTCCATACTAGTGCTCATTACGGACTTTTCCATAAAACCATTTTCCATCTCTTCAATTTTAACTACAGGCTTAACATCCATTTTCTCCTCAAATGCTGTTACTTCCTGGTGATGCTTTTCCAGATGTTCATTCAGATGCCAAGTGCTCCTAAAAGGGACACGACAGGGCGTACAAAAGAGGTGGTACTTTGGATGTGCGTTCTTTAAGTGTAATGCCAGTGAAACAGTTCGGTCAAAATTTGCCATACACAGGTGACAACACACCTGGCCTTTGTGTGTCTTAAGGTGCTCCAACAGCTGATCCAGGAAGGGGAAGCGTTCTCCACACACGCAGCACGCGCAATCCTCACAGTCAACAGGCACATGGAGATCATCATCATCACTGGATCCTTCTGAGATGCCATAAGCTGCAGAGATCATGTTATTGTTACAACCCTAAAGACAGGAATTAACAAATGAATGAAAACTAGAACAGAAGTTCGTACAGCATTAATATAATGCTGAGTAGTTCAATCTAAAATAAAAACATGTAGAAAATGATGTCAATATTGAATAAGCAGTAAAACTGCCAGGCTGTGAATAAACAAAAAATGAACCAAGTTGTGAAATTTATAGTACAATTGTAAACAAAATCGAAACGTTAGGTTGCCAAGAACTAAGAAATGCAAACTGTAGAGCTAAGAATAGTTTTAAGTAAGTGTAAACATACAGCCACAGAAAAAATTAAGAGACCGTTTCAGTTTTTTTATTCACGATTTATAGGTATGTGTTTGGGTAAAAATATTATTTTTGTTTCATTCTGTGAACAACTAACAATATTTGCCCCAAATTTCAAATAAAAATATTGTTTCTATTTGCAGAAAATAAAACCTGTTTAAATATCAGAAAAAGATGCTTTGTATTTCTCTAGTCCTCAAATACTGCAAAGAAGTTTATATTCACTTTTAAACAGTATTATTTGTACATGTATTAAGGAAACGTTACACAATATTTTTGTGTGATAACCTTGTTTTCACAGTTTTTTTATGTGTCTTGCCAGTCAAATGACTTTGTCACTACTGAGGTTTGATTTTGTTGAAATTCAATAGACACTGGACTGGAATGGCCACAATATATCTAGTATTTTTTAATATGTATATGTATGTATTTCATCATTTGTGTGTATATATTGCGCAACAGATTTCTAAAATAATTAGCTTTCTATATGTTTTAAAAACAAAAGTTCCTCTTTTAAAATGTAACTCCAGAACTAAAAACAGTACTACCTGAAAAAACTGTAGTGCAAGTAGAGCAAAAGCAAAAACTATTCTGCATGCTTTAGTTTAATGTGCGTGACTGTCATGGTAAACGGATGGCAAGCATTCAATTCACAGAGTTATTTGCTAGAAAAGCACCACCTATAAAGCAACTAGCAATGAAGGAATTACTACCAATACACCTATAAAGTCAATACAAATGAAAAAGTCAACACAGGATTTGTGTGTGTGTGTGTCATAGTTCCTTATTAGGAGAGACTTTCACATTTCAACATATAGTGCACTTACAGTGTGTTGAATCCCAGGTTCGACAGCTTGATGCATCTTGGCTCCAGCACCACTCCCCACCTACTCACATGGAAGAATTTCCATGGCAACTGTTTCGCAGCTACTTTTAAAACAGTACGGATATTTAACCTGCATAAACATTAAGTATCATACACGAGGCATCCTAGATCCCCGGGTTAACACAAGTTGTTCAAATACAGTAGTAAAACGTGGAGCTTGCTCCAAATCCATTAACGTTACATGCAGAAAACTTTTCCTAGAGTATAAATTTAGTTTAAAGCAACTTTGGAAAATAGGAGAATTTTGAGCAGTCAGATGTTCTTAAGTGAGAACATCACACTTATTTACTAACTCATAGAAGAAACCCCACGTGAACAAAATAAGAGTTAACTTCAAACCATCTATTGTACTAACGTTATCATGTTCACATATTAACAGTATGCAGCAAAACATAAAATGTGGAAAAGCTGCCTTATAAACGCGCATACTTACAAAGTAATGTGTTTATTTTTTTATAATTTACGTGTTTTGAGAGTGGCTCCTCCCCCTGACATTCGCGCATGCGCGAGTCCGTCTCCAAAATCATTCCGGGCAACAAATCCTTTTTTGCGCATGCGCACTTATCTTTTATAGTCTATGACATTACCAAGCAAATAAAATCCAATATTTAATTTAATAATGTTTTACATGTTGGAAATTGTCCTTACTTAAATGCATATTATTACTGATTCCCTAATAACTTGTAATTATGTTGTTTGTGTCCTAACGCATGGGTACCAGCTTATAACACAACAGTGTAACTTTACATTGTCCAATAACTTGATTTTAGTCCTTTGCTTGGCACTGGTTTTATTTGACCTACCACTTCATATTTATGCTAAATGGTTGCTACTATGGAGTATTTGTGCCGCCCCAGGTATGCACTCAATGCCTTGGCCTCTTTGGTGAAATAATACTTTATTCTGCCTTGTACCTTAATTCTGAAAATAAACACTCAAGTTGGCAAGAATCACTCAAAAAATTGTTTTGTGTGTATAATGTTTAGTAAAAAATGGCTTACATACTTAAATTCTCATTTCTGACTTCCGAAAGTGGCATAATGGAATATTGGTTGATGATAGATTAGATCTACTGAATGCACCAATAATTAAACCACCAAACTCTTAAACTTAGAAATAACATTTTCTTCTCATGAAACATTTACATAGAAACATGTGATGTAATCCCTTTAAAATAACAACTGCATGTTCAAACAGATATCTTACAACACAATTGTATTGTTTACATCAGCAAATACACTTAGAAAAACAGGAATGCTTCTTTACATTCCATGGTTAACATCGCTAAATGTTTGTACACCATCTCTTACAATGCAAGTTTATTCTTTAACACTTGACTGGTTGGTGTATGACCTTTGCAGGTACCGGCCGATTCTCATAGAACAAACAACTCATCCTGAACTGCAATTACTTCACGGAGGAGCTGCTGGATAAACCAACTCCAGAGAGGTTGGATAAACCCAACTCACTGACCCTTATGAGACTCAGTCTTCTTTTTGAGAACTGCCTCCTCCTTGAAATCATCCGAGAGAACCAAGTTCTCTTTAACAATGACCTCACAGGTTTTCATGACATCATCACTATGACAAGAGCCGGCTATACTCAGAGAGGGCAGGTGACTTCTTAACACTGTCCCAAATTCGGGCTGCATAATGAAACCTATAAAAACACGTAGTCAATATAAACAGAACATGCTTAATATCATCTTATTTAAGATATATCAAACTATAACCAATATGCACATTTTAATCTGCTTGTTAAGTCTGACGTCACATACCACCGCTTCCGGGTTCAAAGCTCTATCCGATGCTATACCAGATAACAAAAATGCTAATATACACTCACGGTGTGATGTAAAACTGCTAAAAAAAAACAATCCTACTCTTTATAATGCAAATTACAGATGGCCAGACAGAGATGAATTGTTCATAAATTATTAATATATTAATGTTGGAGATTCCATAAGCTTGGAGACTGTAGTGTACACTAGTTTCACTTAAATGTGTGATAAGAATAAAATGCTCATAAATTAATGTTTAAATATTATCTTCACTGGAAATAAATAGCGGCCTGGACCCGGAAACGATATTCCTTACATCACGTCTTTAACAAGCGGATAGGAAAAACTGGCGTCTTTCTGTATGCCTTACCAGTTTTTCTCTGTGAGGATTGTGTGTGAGAGCTGACTTCGAGACATAGCCAAGATTTGACTGCGGAATTTAGAAACCAGAGAGGAAAAACTGGGATGTCCTCTATATCCAGGAAGCAGAGAGAAAAGTGGAGGACCTGAACCTGGTAAACAAGAGAAAAATTTAATAATTTAACTATAGATTTAAAGGGATCATACGAAGCAATTACAAGTTGTTCATGCATATATTAGACACGTCAAATATTTCCTAACAACTATTGTTTTCTGACCTGCTCTTGTCAAAGCGTCATCTCCATCATTCTCCATCAGAGGTAACAGAAAAAGATTGACTTCTGTTTCCAAATAGTCTCGACTCAATCCCGGGAACATGTTACAATCCAACATGGACAATGTACCTGTATCACAAAGCAAAAAAACATGATTATACCACAACAGTCAATGACCCAAACATCTATGAAAGAGTTTTGGATAGTTGCACTGACTGGTGAGTGGTGAGGCATGTTTTGACTGTCATACAGAGCCGACTAACCTTTATATTTTAGATGGGAATGAGCCATGAGCTTGTCAACCGCCATATGCATCTTCTTCAGGTTCCGTGGACAGAACTCTTCCCGTCTTGCCTTGTTCTGCAAAAAAACTAAAAACAAAAACATACATGTAACTATTTTACACGACTGAATATGTAAGAAATGCCAATGTTGCTTTAACATTGTCTCACCTATGTGAGGATAATACTCAGATGCATCATCAGCTCCTGAGGAGCCAGTGCTGTCATGACTGGCTGATGGAGTTGAAGGTTTTAACATCTCAGCAGTCTGCAGAAACCTGGGCAGAGACACATTGGCTTAGTTTTATAACATGTTTTATTACTTGTTTACGATTTGTTTTATTTATGTCAATTGTAGACATATTTACTGCAAATTATATGTGACCCTGGATCACAAAACACAGGAACATACATTGTATGGGTTAAAATGATCAATTTATCTTTTATGTAAAAAAATCATTAGGATATCAAGAAAAGATCATGTTCCGTAAATATATCAAAACTTTATTTTTGTGAGTCGATGCAGCAAACTTGCAAACAAAAATGGCCAGAAACACATCTAATGTCCGCTCTTTGGGAATTTTCCACAAGTTTGGTATCTATGTAAAGTTTAGAATTTCAGCTTTCGGGTTCATCTATTCTCCACAACGTCATTACAGCGGTAAGCCAATAGAAAGTGTTAAAACAAACATGTTTCTTCTTAGCGGCGGCCTGCTACAGCACCTCTGATTAACAACTTTAAAGGCGATTTTCTCAGATTCTACAGTTTTAAATAGTTATAACTTGACCAGATATTTTCCTATCCTAACAAACCATAGATCAATCGAAAGCTTATTTATTCAGATTTCAAATGATGTAAAAATCTCAATCTCAATCTTAAGGCTGGTTTTGTTGTCCATTGTTTATTCTTAAATGTTATTCCTAATTATTTTAGTTCATTATCAGTGAAACATACCTGTACAAGTTGATATCAGTGAACCAGTCCTGAATCACAATCACAACATGACACACGGTAAAGAGGAAGGCAGTGATCTGCAGAGACTAAACTCAAGAGATAGAAATGGGAATAAAAAACAAATTTAACACACAAGAGAATTTCAGTAACCAGGTTTCGGATAACATTTCATGACATACAGCGCTCAGCAGCCATGACTAACCTGCATCTCCACATACGTATGTGGGAGGTTGTATTCCGGGGGCAGTTTGCGGTCATTGTTGATGAGATGATCCAAAATAGAAGGGCTCAAAACTGGCTGCACATGAGAAACACTATTAGCCTATAAAGCATCTACAAGGATTCTCAAGTTACGGCCTGGCCCTACAGTCTGACCTGCGTGTCCAGAAAGATGACTCTTTCCTGAGTGATGTAAAAATCGATTCCACTGCTCTGATTTCCAGCTCTCTCCTTGATCTCCTGCGTTTGAGCTCTAAATACATATGCCCTGTTTAACAGACAATCGATGGGTAAAACTGAATAAAAAATGACATTTTATAAGAACAATACAAAACAAAAAAATTGGTGAAAATCAATCTATATTAGGTGGGATGTTGATCTTTTCACCTCTGGTCCTCCTCCGGGCTGTTAGCTGACAGAAGAGACATAACTGTGGATTTGCCTGTGCCTTGTAAGCCGATAACTCCCACAACCAACATGTCTGTCTGGTCTCGTAGATACTGAGATAAACAGTTCAACAATCAACACCTGAATATATTGAAACAAATACACATAATGCCATAGTTCCAGCAGAGTATGATGTAAAAACTAGTTCCTTTTCTATTATAAGATCTCACAATAAAAAAGCTCTTGCCTCCATAGCGCTGTCACACCAGTTCATTTGGTCATCTACTAGCTTTATGCTGTGCTTCATCTTCTCAGGGGGGAGGAGCTTAGTCTGACCAATCACAGCTGAAAATCACATGAAGGTACAAAAAAGTGACCTATTTTTTTTTTGTCAGATATGGTGACCCATACCCGAAATGTGACCTCTGCATTTAACCCAACCAGTGAATAGTGAACACACACTTCAAGTCATGAACACACATACACCGGGGCAGTGGGCAGCTAACACTGCAGCGCCCGGGGAGCAAACGGGGGTAAGGTGCCTTGCTCAAGGACACGTCAGTTGTTACCTGCCGGTACTGAGAATCGAACCAGCGACCTTCTGGTTACGAGTCCGACTCTCTAACCATTAGGCCACAACTGCCCAAGTGTTAATTTAGCATAAAAAAAACATAAAATATAGTCAAAATATCTGTGAGCAAATGACTCACGATCAACAGCTCCACCAGACGCAGCTGAGCCCATGCCTCTGTTCTGGATCTGATAAACAGGTTGAGTTGGACGCTGGCCTTCTCTCTCCAGTTTGGTAGTTCCGGGACCTGAAGCTGACGGGGCAACATCAGGGGCAGTTCCAGGTTTGCCACCCTCCTCTCTGGTCTTAATAAGCATGATCGGTTTTTCCAAAACTGGAGTCCCACTTACAGGAGCACTTGGTTTGGACTGAACAATGTAATATAACAACGATTACATATAGAATACAAATCTAGTCAAGTATTCGCTGTCGCTGATGTTTGTGTAAGACAAAGATACAAAGTGCACTTACTCGTTCTCCAGGAGGTTTGGCAAGAATAATGGGGGTCTTCTGTAAAAGAGGACCTGTAGGTTCCTCGCTACCATCCTGAGAATACAAGATTTTACTAAAAGGTTACACGCTTAATTCAATACAAAGGGGAAAAGATGCTTAAAACATTAAATGAGCCGTCTACCTAGAACATTACAAATAAGTAGTGATGCTTAAAAGTGTTGTGTAGGTTGGCAGCTTTTACAAGCAGACTCTCACCCTGCGCTCACGAGGAACGTAGTCTCGATCACGACTGGGACCGGACAGGTTTTGACCCGGCGGTCCCGGATCTCTTTCTCGTCGTCGCCGTCTTCTCCTTCCCTGTCCGTACATGCCGGGCTGGCTGTGACCGGACTCGGACATTCCTGTTTGCTGGATACTACTGTAAGTGACTGATTCTTTTTGCAAAACCTATATAGTATCGTAACGTTTAAAACTTAGCTTTATCACCACGTGCAATTCATAGCTATAGTGCCATAGATGCATCAATTTGCGTCATGTAACTATACATGCAAAGATATAACTGTCACTGTCTGACCACACTGAAATGCAGCGATATTTCCTATCGGATGTAGCAGCCGAGAAGGTGTGTATTACGGAAGTAAAAAATAGGTACGTCCCAGGAAATATGGCGATGCTGAAACAATATTGCGTTTATTGGTTCCGGGCGATTAAAAGTCATTAAAAGCAACAAACAAATATTATACGTGAATTTATGTATTACACATTATTATATACACCTACAGTAGTCATATTTGTGAAAAGCTTCAACGATAAATAAGTAGCCTATAAACGTGTTTTTTTGCTAACAAACTGCTCTCTTATTCGCTGTCTCTCTAGCGTCACGATGTGGACAAAATATCTAACAACAATCACTGTTCAATTATATATATATATATATATATATATATATATATGTTCTCAAATTAAAGCTAATCATAAGCAAACTTATTCATCTTCTTTCCATTTAATGCAAGGCATTTTACCATGGAGATTGGTACCAAAAATATGTAAATCAAAAGGTATTACATTTATATATATATATATATATATAGCATATATATATATATATATATATATATAAGCCTAAGCTACAATACAAAAAGTAAAACAATTAAACCATCTATAGATTACGTACATTTCCAATCATTCCTCAAATAATACAGCCTACAATGTCAATGTGCAAGTGTTTTAAACCTTTTATTTACATGTTTTGTGGTCTTTCTATTTCCAGGTTTTTTGCATTAACCATATGATTTGAAAAACACACTCACATGCATGGCTCTTACTGAGAATTTATTTCAATTCTCAGCAAAAGCCACGCATGCTTTATCCACAAGTATCTGCTTTCCAAGTTAAACGCCTTTGTGTTTGAAATCTTCCATTTCAAATAGGAAGAAAAAGAGTCCTATTGTGTTTTGACAATGACAAATGTCTTTAGAGGCTGGGAGACTCATCCAGGACACCACACCTGGTCATGTATGTAAACATGAAATTTGCATTGATTTGGAAAAGCCATTGTGATGTATTTGGGAAAGGCATTTCATATACTGCATTTTTCATATAGGCCTATTGTCCTAACTTGATTTTTAGAAATGAAATATAAGAGGTAAGAGGTAAACATAGGCTTTCATTTAATTGTCATTAAATATCTCATTAAATAAGATGTGAAAAGAGGGTCAACAGCCCAGAAAAATGCAAACATAGGGAAAATAGTTTGACTAATGGTTTGAGTGTCTACAATCCTTGCAGTAAAATGTTGTAACCTTTGTGTAAGATTTACTAGCTAAAAAACCTCACTGTGAATCCTCACTTTTAATGTAAAATAAAGATAGAAATGTAATCTTACAGTAGTCAGAGTTGCTTGTGTGTAAGCACCTTAAACACAATTTCATGCTTGACTTTCTATTGGGTATATGTATACAAATACAAGGCAGACACAAAACACAAGGACGATACACAGATCAACTTTAATCTGTTTTATTATTATTCTGAGGTAAGACACGTCACAAAGAACAGCATTACAAAAGTTGAACATTTAAAGCTAGATAAGATTGTTGGACAGAAACACGTAAATGATAGAACGTGTGAATTCTTATTTGCAATTTTAAAAAGGTACAAGAAGATCAGTTCCAGAAATTTCCATAGATGCATGAATAACCATTTGTTTTTCTTCTCATTTGTTTTATTACTGATTTACTTTTGGTTATTTACTTTCATTTTCTTTCAGTTTTCTATTTTATTTTCCATCCAACCATCAAAACCACTGGTCCTCTAAACAGGGTCTATCCCTGGCCTGTTCATCACAGGCAACTAAAAGACATTCACATATTCACAATCAAACACCTATAGCCTGCATGTCTTTGGACTGTTGGAAATCCACATTGACATCCAAACAGAAAAGGCACCCGGACCACATCAAACCTGACTGGAACCAGGAACCTTAATGTTGTAAGAAAACAGTGCTACTACACACTGAGCCAGCCTGAAATGATTTTCAGCCTATTTATTGCCACAAAGCACATTAATGCCACAAACAGTTATTTGCAGCGATTAATAAAAAAGGGCTGTGGTATTAAAATGACATCATTCAAGTTTCTCCATTAACTTAATAAACAATTTACAGTTTGATTAATATTTTTCAACATGTCTATATATATTTACTCTAACATTGTTCCAAACTCATATGACTGAAAAATTGTAATAATCTTTAGTTTTGGCACTGCATTATTACATTTCTGGAAAAACATGTATCATGAAATAAAGTGAAATATAATATGGGTTGCAAAAATACAAATAAAAATAGCTGCAAAAAGGAATTAAGGCACAATAGCTTCTGCCCTGAGGAGTTTGGACAATATTTTAAGAAGGTTTAAAGTTTTAAGCAAAATAAAATCTTTTTTTTTTAGAAAAAACAATGAACTACTTAAAAATGACTAAGATTTAAAAGGTTTCTTATAGCACCATTAACCTTCCTTTTATGGCCTTCCAGCCATATATAGCATAATATATATGTAAAGGTTAAAAAGGACACCACCTGGTTGCATGTAAACATTACATTTGCATTTGTTTGAAAATGCACTGTTACGCAACTAGCCATTGTGACATGTTTGTGAAATGCATTTAATGTATTTTAGAACCAAATAAGCATATAATAGTAACAACGGATACACAGATCTTGATCATTTTTCATTTGTAGAGGATGTATGGGCGGTGACATCACTGAATGACATTTTAAAGGAAAATGATAAGAAATGGGTTAAATATAAATGTTTCACTCCACTCTATGTACATCTGCATTCACTGCATTCACTGACACAGTTAACTCAAAATCACACGGTAGACTATTTACAAGTAGGTCACCAGGTTTCTTTATCATTTTTAAGATCATTTTTATATTATAGCCAAGATTAAAAAAATAGCTATTCAAAAGTGAAAATGTTATATTTTTCTGTTTGGATTCAATATGGCTCGAGTATGTTGTAAGAATTCTGCTTAAGAAATGAAGATGTATAATAAGGCAGCATCCTTTCATGCTAAATGTTTCATACAAATAGGATGCAAATCCACCTTTGGAAATGTATTTATAAGATGTTGCATGACCCAACCATCATTCCTTTGGCTGGACCAGCAATGGCACTTCAATGCACTTTTCTGCTCATCTGTGTCTTTTTCTCTAAAGGTACAGTGTGCGCCTATTACTTGTATTTCTAACTGTTACCTTTATGATAAATGTCCTTTAATAACACAGATGTATGATGATTCTATTTACATAAATCTTATTTTTGTTCATTTCTTCTCATCATCTATCAGCACTGGCACTGAGATGCTATGGATGTGTACCGGATCCGGCAACTGGATCGTGCACTCAAAGTTACATTACCTGTCAATCTCATTGTAGCTCCATGACCACAACTGTTTACGTGGGTAAGAATAATATGATATGATAAAATGACCATGGTATATGTAAAACAGAAGAAAAAATGATGACAGTCCTCTAAAGGTGAATCTTCACATTTAATCATTGGTCCTGACAGGTTTCCTTGATCAAAGTCAGAGCCAGAAGATTTGTGCAGATCCCTACTCGTGTCTCACCGGGAGTATAAATTATGGGATAAGCAGAGTGACCCTCAACTCTGAATGCTGTAGTACAGATCTCTGCAACAATCAAAATGCAGCAGGTATACATGAACGTATGAGTTTTATCATCATCCCCGCCTTAAGTTACAACATGTGCTGTTTCATTTCCTTTGGTTTATGTGATATCACTTCATCTTTGGATTTAACATATGGTACCCAAGGTGTTAAAGTCAACACTGTTTTTCATTCATTACTTTTATAGTGTTGCCACGGAGACCACCTAATGGGAAGATTTGTTTCACCTGTGATGACAAAGGCTGCTCGAAAATGTTGCCCTGTGAAGGTGATGAAAACCAATGCTTCACTGTAACAGGTGAGTTTATGTCCAATATCTTTTTATGTTTATAAATCTTAAATGCACATAAATCTTACACAAGATTCCTTCCTCTAGTTGACGTGAATGGCAAGAAGGAGACTCAGAAAGGATGTTTAAGTCAGCTCTTCTGTGGGAGCACTGCATCACATGCTAACGCATCACGGTTATTGGGGAGTAATGACATGAAATGTTGTGAGGGAAACTTGTGTAACAGCGGCGCTGTGAGAATAAGAGGTTTCTTCTTTTCGCTCATACCTCTAATCTTCCTACTTTTCATCTAACAAGTGGACAAGGAGTCATTTAGGGGCCTTAGAGAGTGAGCAAGAGTCTCTTGAGGTGTAGTGAGTCATTGCTGCACGTCTGTATATAGTCCACTTTGATTTTGTCGCTGTCCTTCTGAAACCTCTGATGTTTTTCAGGAAATGGAATGATGATAAATGATTAAATACTGTGTTGTGAAGCGCTTTTTAATATTTTTTATTGGTCAGATATTTGCAAAACCCAATATTTATGACAATATTTATAATGAATAATTATGATACCAGTTACTTTTAGAACTGATTTTAAAGTATTATTAGCTGTCTACAAATCACTCAATGGCCTAGGACCTAAATATTTATCAGATATGATTATTAAATATAAACCAAACAGACTTCTCAGATCAAAAGGATCAAGTCAGTTAGAGGTAACAAGGCTTTACTCAAAACAAGCATCAGTGTTTAGCCATTACACCACTCGTAACTGGAATCTGCTTCCAGAAGACATCAGATGTTCACCAACAGTAGACATTTTTAAATCCAGATTAAAAACACACTTGTTTAGCTGTGTATTTACAACCTGAGCACTGTGCTGCATTTTTATTTCTATTTTCTTGTTTTTATTCTCTGTATATGTGCAAACATTTTTAATCAATTTTATTTCTGTTTATTTGTCTTTTAAATTCAGTCTTTTTATTTGTGATTTTAAATCATTTGCTTTTTAAAGATGTTTTATGGTTTTTGTTCTATTTTGCCTTATTTGTGCATTATTTTATGTAAAGCACTTTGAATTACGTTGTGTATGAAATGTGCTATATAAATAAACTTGCCTTGCCTTGATAATTCATTATAATTATTTATAGTTAATTATTATAATGATTTATTGCAAAAATCATGAAATGTAGCCTCTATATTTTACTGTGAACAAGCTGTCCCTATTTTCCTGTGTCTTTAGTCTATATACCTCACACTTTCAGACAAATCTAACATACTACCAGTAAAGTAAACATAAATAAATGATGCTATAGTGTTTACAATGCTTACATTGTGCTGGTAACTTTTTAAACTTTGATTGTTTATCTTGCAAAATGGGTTACCCTCTATATTTAACATTCCAAAAGGGTTATAGGTTTTACTAGAATATTAAAATAATGGAATATTTGGCATTTTTACCTGAATTTAAAAGAGCGCCTATACACACTCTTCAAAATAAAGGTGCTTAAAGGTTCTTCACAGCGATGCCATATAGAAGAATCGTTTTTGGTTTCACAAAGAACCATTTAGTCAAAGATTTTTTTAAAAACCATCTCTTTCTTACCTTTTTATAAAGAACCTTTTGTGAAACTGAACTGAAAAGTTGAAATTTAATATTTAAAGTCCCATAAGGGTGTTGGCCAGAAACCACAAATGTTAGCAAGGCAGGTCATTTCTTATTTGCAATTTAAGAAAGTGAAAGTGAAAGTGACCTGATTTTTTGTCAGGTATGGTGACCCATACCCGAAATGTGACCTCTGCATTTAACCCAACCAGTGAATAGTGAACACACACACTTCAAGTCGTGAACACACATACACCTGGAGCAGTGGGCAGCTATCACTGCAGCACCCGGGGAGCAAACGGGGGTAAGATGCCTTGCTCAAGGACACGTCAGTTGTTACCTGCCGGTACTGAGAATTGAACCAGCAATCTTCTGGTTACGAGTCCGACTCTCTAACCATTAGGCCACAACTGCCCCCAACTTAAAAAAGTACAACAAGATCAGTTCCAGTAATTTCCATAGATGTCTAAGTTACCATTTCTTGTTTTTTTTACTGATACCTTAAAGACACTTGAAAACCAGGGTACAGTATGACTGCTATAGTCTTCTGTAGCATGGACACTGTTCACTCTGTAAGAGGAACTGCTTATTGAAACACCATCTGATCTGATATTGTAAAACTCTTTATATCAGTACTAGTGGCAGCCATGTTTGATGTTTGAATTTTAGCTGATGCATGCTTTTGTCGCCAACACAAAACATCCTTGACCACAGATAGTTTTCATCTCTTAGAAAACCCAGTTCTTTTGATTTTTTTGTTTAACCCTTCTACCATTCTGTTTTGGGTATTACACTGCATTATAGATCTGACAAAAACATGCAATGGTAATGGAAACATGTATAAAGAAAACAATGTCATATTATTATTTAACATTAAAGGAGAAATATTGCCAAGCTAAAACCAATATTATTAGTTGTATTTGATGTAATGCAATGTGTTTATAAGTTTAAGGAGGAAAAAACACATTATTTTCCACATACTGTACATTATTGTATCTCCTCTATGCCCCACCTTCTGCCGTCTGCTCTGATAAGACAATTTCTCCTTTAACACCTGTTTCAATCAAAGTATCACACATTGTCCTTATTTAATGGTGCAAATCCATATACATATAAAAAATATAGCCGCAAGAAGCAAAATCTAGACTATTTACAGTATATTTTTGCCTTTCTGTCAGTGAGCTTAAACTATATTTCAGAATGTTTTTCCTGATTAAAATGATTTCTTATTGCACCATTAACCTACTTTATTTATATATTTGTACAGTCTATCTATAGGCCTAGGTCTTTTTGTGAAGAGGCTAAAAAACCCTCATTCAGGACACCACACCTAGTCACATACGTATGTAAACATTAGATTTGCATTCATTTGAAAAGGCATTGTCACACATAACTAGCCATTGTGATGTTTCTGCGAAAAGCATTTAATATATTTTAATAAATTGTCTACATGGTAAAAAAAAATGTGAATCATGTTAGTAAGTCATGACAACATTGTTTTTGGAGTTTCAAAATAAGTTAAGCAATTTCAACTTTTAAAAAAGTTACAGTGTCATATAGCCAAGATTGAAATACAGTACGTTGCAATTACTTATGACCAATTTGACAAAACAAATGATAACATTATTTTAGGAGTGTATCTGAATAAAATAGGAATATAATAACTGATACATCTTGAACATGTCTTCATACAAATATGGACCTGACTCAAATGAGTGATTTTTAAAGGATTAAATTTACTATAAATATTTTACTCCACTGCTTTTCTTGCCCATTTGCTGACACTTATACTGTAAAGAAATACTATAAAGTTATGTTCAGGTAACTCAAAATCCCACCAGTCTTTATAGGTAGTTACTGTATAATACATGAGGTATCTTCATAATTCAACAAGAGCATGTTATGCAAACTTTCTTACTGTTTGGAGTCAATTCTGCTAGTGGATATTGTAAGCATTCTGTTAAACAGAAGACATTAAGAGTTATGTTTATTCAGGAAGCTTTCATGTAAAAAGTTCCATACTGCAAATAGGATGCAAACCACACCTTTGGAAATGCCTTTATAAGATCTGGCATAACCCAACAACCATCATTCTTCAGTCTGAACCAGCAATGGCACTTCAATGCACTATTCTTCTGCTCATCAGTGTCTTTTTCTCTGAAGGTACAGCTTTTTATATACATTTCACCATTTATGTTGAACTTTCTATTAATACTGTAAATTAGATGTAGATATTTTGTAAGATAAAAGATTTTGTTTCATTTTTTCATATGGTGTTCATATAGATGAAGCAAAACTTTTACATTAGGATACCATTTGTTCAAACTTCATTTTGTATTTTTTTATTATTTCATCTCTCAGCACTGGCACTGAGATGTTATGGATGCACGCCAGATCCATCAAATGGAACATGCACAGATAATGTAAATACCTGTCAAATTCAGTGTGGCTCCATGACCACAACCATGTACGTAGGTAAGAAAACATGCTAGAATAGCCTAACATCTAATACGTATAAACTCACATGATGACAATGCTGTGGGTTTTGTTAAATGGTTCATCAGTGTATCTTCACACTTAATGTTGATCTTAGGTGTCTTTCAACAAAGTCAGAGCATGAAGACTTGTGCAGATCCCTACTCGTGTCTCACCGGGAGTATAAATTATGGGATAAGCAGAATAACCATCAACTCTCAATGCTGTAGTACAGATCTCTGCAACAGTAACAATGCACCAGGTATTACGAGTTTTTCCATCATTTCTTCCATCAGTCTCTTGTGCCGTTTCATTATGAATCAGTCTAGAGATGCTTTATCAATTTGCCTATTGCATTTCAGTATACCCAAGGTTAGGTTTAAAAGAATTTGTGTATTTATTACTTATACAGAGTTGCCCCGCCGCCCCCCTAATGGAAAGATTTGTTTCACCTGTGATGAGAAAGGCAGCTGCGTTAAGATTTTGCCTTGTGAAGGCGATGAGAACCAGTGCTTCACTATCAAAGGTGGAATTTATGACCGTTATTTACATTTAAAAACTCCTTTCTTATTTGCCAGTGACTGTGACATCAGATTTCTTTTTCTTCTAGTTGACGTGAATGGCAAGACGGAGACTCAGAAAGGATGTTCAAGCAAGATCTTCTGTGGGACCTACGCAGCACGTGCAAACGTAACGCGTGTATCGGGGGGTAACGACATGAAATGTTGTGACGGAAACCTGTGTAACAGCGCCCAGACCATAAGAGGGTTCTTCTTTCCGCTCATATCTCTAATCTTTCTACTTTTTATCTAAAATGTTGTTACAAATAAAAACGTGATCGTGCTCATGTAAAAGAGTCATAGGGAGAGAGTGCGCAAGAGTCCACGAGGTGTGGCCGAGCCCTATAGCTGCATATCTTTTCTTTAATTGGACCATCATGATGTAATGCTGTTGTCAGTTGAGCATGAAGACCGCAAACCACCTGTGGAAGGTTAACCAGGTTGTGAACCTCTATATTTTACTGTGCTGCATGCATGTAAATAGGCGAGCTGTATGCAGTAATGTGGTCCCTTACATTTAGCTAGTAGATGTAGGTGTTCTGCTTAGTAAAAATCGTTTTGTGGATTTATAGAATAAAAGTAAAACATGTTTTAAGAATACCGATATGACGTAGGTTATCTTTAAAGATCTTTAAAAATTATGTGCTCAATAAGTCACGTTTTATTTCATAATTTTAACTCAATTCAAATTACATTGCATTATACGTATGCAACACGATGAAGTATCATATAGATTATGTAGGCCTTACTTAAATGACAATTGAATTAAAGTGTAAAAATGTACAGTCTTATTGAGTCTTTTGTCTGTACAACACACACTTTTACACAAATTGAACATACTATCATTTACAACACTGCATACATTATGATGTTTACATTAGATATTGCTTTGCCTCATTCGATGAGTTATAAACTTGCAGTTCTTAACCAAAGATTTCCCCCCTACCTTCCATTAACCCCCCTATACATTTTGAGTTTTTTTTTGTTTAAATAATCTGATATTCAGAGAAGCCTGATGCCTCTGATGTTAATGTGTAATACAGTGAAATAATAGCCTACTTGTCTGGTTAAGCATGTCAGTAAGTATAACATTAGGACCTCTGGTGGCAAAGTAACTGTATGACAGGCTGCTTTTCAGACACTATAACGTATTGGGTAATCCTTCTATAGGTGTTGGTGGGACATTTGGCATTTGTCCGTGTGCAAAAAAGATCTCTTTACAAAATCACAAAATCAAAACATGACATAAACGCTTAAAATTACATAATCCTCAGGATCACTTGGTTTTGAATAAATTACCTTTAGGAATAAAGGACACCTCAGGTAATCTTTTAACACGTAAAGTTGTACGGTAGGACACCGATTATACTTTTATTAACAAAACATAAGATTCAACAGTGTTTTTTCAGACAAGCGTATCATAACCCAACTGAGGGGAAACCTGTAAAATGAATTCATATTTTAGATCATTTTCATGCTTAAACGTAGACTAAGTAAATCCTTTTGCAAATCCTACAAAAGGGTACAGCTGAATACCAGAGATTTATGTGATATGGTTTGATAACTTTTTTAAACAAAATATAGAATTTTTTTTACATGTTGCAGTGGGGGCTAAATACAATTTTGTTATAAAAAAGCATTGGTGCATTATATCGATGTACAACTGTAGAATGACTCATTGTTTTGATCAAAACGTTTGAACCAGAATCTCAAATATGATGCATCATAAGCCTAACAGGATCATTTTCATGTGAAGAAGCATCAGCAATGCCTCATTGCAAAAGATGCTTTTGACTGTAATTCATGAACTTGTAGCAAAAGCTACTAAATCCCGGGTGCCTTGGCCAAAAGCACAAGCATCACAACGGCAAGCAGAGCATGAAAAGAGCACTTGATTGTGAGAAGCTTCAGGAAAGCATTTCATATGCAAATAATCAAACATGTCCTGCTCTGACCTGGTCTACCTGAAAAAAAAACATATTAAAAAGATAAAGACACCAAAGAGTACCAACAATGAAACCATCCTTTCGTCAGGAAAGGTACGGTAGAGACATCTCCATTTAAAAGACGGGAGAAGTTGGGTGCAGTCTCAAGATTGCAAACAAGAAAGATCTGGAGCTGCATGGTTTGCTTTAAGTTTTTTTTTTAATGTAAATAGAAATGTAATCTATGTAGATCAAGAAATATAACAGTAACTCTAGCTGGAATAAATGTGGTGTTATTCAACAGGTAAAAAAATTTTTTAGATCATGTTTAATCAAACGTTGTAGGAGAATATAGATATAGTTGATATAGTGCATGTAAATAAGACATCCTAGGATCCAGTCTGAACCTGATATCTGAGGATAATGTTGATTTGTGTTTTATTTGTTTTGCTGATTTACTTTCGGTTTACTTTGTCAACACAGAACACATCACCTGCAAGCAAATAATATGAGATGAACCTTACAGACACTTAATCAATTCTTATGTTGGTTTTATTACACTTCATGAATGAGTGACAGGTATGTTGCTGTTAAAATATTACATAATACATTTCATTATTTCTGTTTCAAGTATAACACAATGCCCCCATTTGGCTGTGTATTCTTTTTATTCTCTCAAGGGTTTTGCAGTAGCCTAGATTTTCTTTCTCTATTGGAATATGCTGATTTATGTACATTTTTAAAATCCAAGGTTAAATAAAAATATCAACAGCCTTCTGCCGATGTGCTAGATTATATTTGTTTAAAAGATTTTGTTTCTAGACCAGAGGTTACACTCTTAAAAATAAAGGTGCTGCACGATGTCATAGAAGAACCTTTTTTTGTCTAAATGGTTCCATAAAAAATCTTTAACATTCAAAGAATCTTTCTGTTTCACAAAAGGTTCTTTGTGGTGAATAAAGGCTCTTTGGGTTCTTAAAACCTTTTGAGCACCTTTATTTTTTAGTTTGCAGGTCAATAATTAATGTAAAAAAAGCAATAAAAGTTTACATATTCTTGCACATATTCAACAATTATTTATTGGCATGCTGTAGGGCCTCTGTTTGTGGTCAATACAGCATCAGTTGGTTGCACTTTATTTTACAGTCTTTACTTTCAGTGTACTTACCCAACAAAATACCCGATATAGCCTGTGTTATTAGTTTTAAACTTATCTGGGAATAACCTTAGAACTTCATGATTGGCCAATCGGAATCAAGTATTCCAGAGCATCAAGGAATATGTTATAATGTTACATATGGCTTGTTTCAATCAAAGTGGATAACACAATATCTCAATTTGATGGTGCAGTTTTTATTCTCCAAAGGGTATTGCAATGGCCTAGATTTTCTTTCTCCATTTGAATATGCTGATCTGCACATTGTAAAATCCAATGTTTCCATGCAATTGATTTAAATAACTACTGCAAGTAATGACAAATAATATGTAACATTATGACGTGTTTCTTTAACAAAAGCATTTCTTATTGCGTTCTTCAGGCAGATATGTATACACATATCAAAGTGAAACCCAATGCCCTGATTTGATGGTACAGTTTCTATTCTCCAAAGGCTATCACAGTAGCCTAGATTTTCTTTTTCCCTTTGAATATGCTGGTTTATACACATTACAATCCAATGTTTCCATATGTAGACCATGTAGTTTATTGAAATAACAACTGCAAAAGAAGAGAAAAATATCAATATTAAACTATAATATGAAGATTTTAAAGGTTTCATGCAGCACCATATACCTCTTTTTATACGTCTGTTTTTTATATGTATGAAATGCATTGTTAAACAGCTGAACTATGATGTGATCGTAAAAGGCATTTCGTGTATTAAAAAAAGACTTTTCCCTTACAAAAAATAACCATGGTTTTATCGCATCAGTTACCATTTGGAGAACCACAGTTGTTTTCGTAAGGGTTTAAAGAAAAAGTGAAGACGTTAACTGCAATAAATGGGACATGCATTCATTAAAACATTTTCTGTAAACTTCTATAAATTGTATAGGGATATTTAATATATAAGCATTCTGCTTAAGAAATTCAGATGTATGTTAATCAGGCAGCTTCATTGCATGCAAACGCAGAATTCGTTGCCATACTGCAAATAGGATGCAAACAACGCCTTGATAAGATCTCACATGATCCAACAACTATCATTCCTTTGATTGAACCAGCAATGGCACTTCAATTCACTTTTCTGCTGCTCATCTTTGTCTTTTTCTCCAAAGGTACAGTGCACACTATTGCTTTGTATGGTGTCTTTCTAACATGCTTAACATGTCGCTATTTATGTTTTATTAATCATGTTATATAATGACATATGTTTATAGGGGCCTTAGATTTGTTTTATTTTTCTATTTATCCCTCAGCACTGGCACTAGATTGTTATAGATGTCAACCAGATACAGAAACTGGAATATGCACATCGTACATATATACCTGTGAATCTCAGTGCAGCTCCATGACCACAACTGCATACCTTGGTAAGAGTAACAAAATACAGTAGCAAGTAGCATTTTGTTAAATCTTTACTTATAATGTTGATCTTCATAGGTGAGTTTAAACACAGTCAGAGTATGAAGACTTGTGGAGGTCCTTCTTCGTGTCTCACCGGGAGTATAAATTATGGGATAAGCAAAGTGACCCTCAACTCTGAATGCTGCAATACACGTCTCTGCAACAGTAACAATGCACCAGGTGCAAAATTTTCCATCATTTCTGCGCAGTTTCATTACCTTGTTCTACATTATTTCATGCATTAGCTTGGTGCATTTCCCTATACCCGAGGTTTAGGTACAGTAAAGACTTTTTTGACCTTCATTACTTGTATAGATTTGCCACTCCAGCTCCGTAATGGAAAGACTTGTTTCACCTGCGATGATTCAGGCTGCTCAAAGATTTTGCATTGTGAAGGTGATGAGAACCAGTGCTTCACTGTAACAGGTGAGTTTATGTCTATTTAAATACTCGAGTAATTGAGTTTACAGTGTTCTATATGGGTGTGTACGTGCCTTAGAATTTCACACAAGATTTCTTTTTCAGTTGAGGTGAATGGCAAGGAGAACACTGAGAAAGGATGCTCGAGCAACCTGTTCTGTGGGAACTACGCATCACGTATGAATGATTCACGTATATTGGGCCGCAGTATAGGATATAACATGAAATGTTGTGAGGGAGACCTATGTAACAGCGCCCAGAGTATGAAAGGGTTCTTCTTTCTGCTCATATCGCTAATTTTCCTGCTTTCCATTTAAGATGTTGTGACAAGATGAGAGCATATGCACAAAGTGTGGTTGCGCAGTAGCTGCATGTCTTTAGACAATCATATATATATATATATATCATTACTAAATAACACTGTTTGGTTGAACTGAGTGATGACTTTAAACCACCCGTAGAAGACCAGCCAGGTTTAAAGCCTCTGTATTTTACTGTTAGGCGATCTGTCCCTATGCCTAAAGAGCAACACAATGTGCTCTCTTTCGTTTTTACCTTTCGGTTTACGAAGCCTTAAAGTGTAGTTGTGGAAATCTGCTTAATTAAAAATAGCCTTAAATTTATGATATAGCCTTTAAATGATTAACATACAAATATAAAGAATCCAGTTATATTTGTGATTTGTGATTGTTTATTTTAGGAAACGGGGTAAACTGTGGTAAAAAGTCAGCAGTTTTGTGTGCATGTATGAATGTTGCATGTGATTTTTGCTTCCAGACTCTAATAAAATATCTAGAGGTCATATTCTGCAGTGAGTTTCATTTGAACACTCTGAAAAAAATATTTTTTGTGGTTAACTTATATAGTAACCTAATAAGTAACCTGGCTGCCCTAAAATTTTGAGTTCATTCAACTTTAGTTAACATTAGCTAACTAATGAATTTCATGCAACTTGTTATGTTAACTAATAATTTTAAGTTGAATTAATTCAAATATTTTAAGGCAGCCATGTTACTTATTTTTTAAGTTTTTTTTTTTTACAGTGCAGGGTTTGGTTCAGAAGTCTAATACAGTCATACAGTTTATAAATGTTCACCAACAGTTTATTGGAACCAAATATCAATAACTGTCACTAGTGTGGTTTTGTCCAGAATAACTCACATAAGTAGTAAACTCATTGTTAATTTAACAAATAAAATAAAATAAATCTTTTAGATTTTTTAATTACTCAGAATCTAGTCTGTTTTTCACACAACTCTATTTTTATTGACTTTGTAAATTGACTACTACCTGTCTTGTGGCCTAATATGATGGGGCTTCTGTGGTAGTTTTTTCTTTTTTGACATTCCTGTTTCTCCACTGTCCTATGCTATACATAAAATAAATGAAAAACAGCATACAGCAATGTGCAGACACATGCATGCACACACATTATCACATCATTACCTAATATACCAACAAGTTGCATTTTTAAAATGACCACATGGAAGCATTAAGCTTCACACATAGTTTCATGTTGGCAACCCCCTTTTGAAGTATCAGTTTCAGCATGTTTCGTATTTCAGTGCATTGATTTGTTACAGGCTGGGGGATGTAGTGTTGAGTCCACACACACTCACCTCAGTCTGAGTACAAATCAAAATGGCACAGTGTCTTCTGTTTATTCTGATGAGCACACTTTTCTACAAAGGTAATTGCTTTTTCTTCATACACATTCTGATGTTAAATTATTTCTATGTGATCTTTGTAGTACCAAGGGCAGTAGTATTCATTTTAAACTTTTAACGAATAATTCATGATAATACAATAAATAATTTCATGAAAACAACATACTGCTGTAAGTCTTTGCATTACTGTGCTTTATAAAATGTTATGTTGTCATCAGACTGTTCTGGATCCTTTTATATATATATATATTTTTTTATTTCAGTAAATTCCCTGACCTGCTATCAATGCATACCTGAGACATCAATAAAATGTACTGAAACTAAAGTGGAGTGTGCTGTCGGTCAGTGCGGGACCATGAAAACCACATCTTACATGGGTAAGAATTAAGGCTGCAGAATGTCATATGCCGCATATAAAGTCTTTATATGTAGGGTATGTGACCCTAAATACCTAAACCAGTCTTAAAGGGATAGTTCACTTAATTTACTCACCATCTTGTCATTTCAACCCTGTATAAATGTCTTTGTTGTGCAAAACACAAAAGAAGATATTTAGAAGAATGTGAGAAATCAAACAGATCTCATCCCCCATTGACTCTCATAGTATTTATTTTCCCTACTATGGCAGTAAATGGGGGTTGAGATCTGTTTGGTTACTCACATTCTTCCAAATATCTTCTTTTGTGTTTAAAAAAATAAAGTTTTGATATATGCATACAATGTATTGTTGGCTATTACTACAAATGTTCTAGTGCTACTTAAGACTGGTTTTGTGCTCCAGGGTCACAAATGTCTTTGTGTGCAAATGTTCACTGTAGGTAACAACAAGTTGGCTGACATGATTATGAAGAACTGCTCTTTACCTCAACAATGTGTGACTGCATCTGTGAACCTAGGAGTTACAAGAACAGTCATCAGCAACCAGTGCTGTGGTTCTAACCTGTGCAATAACCAGAGCGAACCAGGTACATACAGTACACAGTAGAATAAGAAATGTCATTTTATTAAATGACAATCAAATGAAAACATGTTTCATTATTAAATCAAATCCTTTACATTAGACGTTACATTACTTATACAGCAGGCAATGTCATTTTGTTATATTCGTTTTGTTTCATAGAATCACCCAAAAATGTCCCAAATGGAATAACATGCTACACCTGCAATGGAGAGGATTGCTCTTCAACTTTAGCATGTGTTGATGGTGAAGATCACTGTATCAGAGCTACAGGTATTCTAACACGAAAACAAAACAAGACGACAACCACTTTATAATTTATAAAAAACAAAAGCTTTTTTTTTTTTTTTTACGATTTTTACGTTTTAAGACAAACTAAGTTCCCTACTCCAAGTCAACAGTGTTTATCACATACCACATGCAGCTAAAAGGCATTTCTAGATCAAAAACTCTATTATGGTTTATGACAACAGAACCATGGTATTAAGTCTTGTCTGCACACACCCTGCAGGCAATGAAACAGTGTTGTATTACTAACACTCTATGCCCTAAAATAACACTTTTTGCCTCGTTATTGAAAGAAAATATAATACATCCGTCAATCTGCTCTCAAAGCTGCAGAATGATGATGTTGTGTCTCTACAGTTGATGCTGATGGACAGATGATGACGATGAGAGGATGTGCCACCAGAAGTTTTTGTAGAGGCGAGCTGTCCACACAGATTGGCCAGTCCAGTATAACCATGGGTCTGACCTGTTGTAGAGGAAATCTGTGTAACAGTGCTACAACTGTCCGTCAGAGCTGTCTGTTTCAACTAGGACTGCTGCTTTACGCTATTGTACAGGCATTCTTTTGAACTTTGGGTTTGTGATGATTCTTTATATTTACAGATATTCACATATGGTACTGTATGATTGCTCCTGCATATGAACATATGAGCATAGTTGTATAGAGATCTTGTTAGATTGTATTTATTTTGTATTTGCAGAAACTTTCACATTCATATTTTTTGTCTTTGCATCTGAAAAATAGAGTCATTCTGGATGAATGTATTGTATTTTACTCTTTCAATAAATGTAATAGATTAGACTCGAGTGTGTTCGAAATCATTACGCACTTACGTATGAGACCACCACAGGTAAGAGCAACTATAGTTTCTCCGAAACTGGTATGTAACAGTGTACATATGTTGACTGCTATTTCCCTTTCAAGATGATGAGGATTTAGGTTTCAAGACACGAACATGGTTTCATAAATCCTTTATGCTTTAGGCCTCTGAATTGTCTCGGACATAGAAAATGAAATCGCACCCTCTGACACGCTCAGGCTACCTCTTCGAATTACATCATTATCATCCCTTTTAAAAGGTGTGCACACATTTCTTGCAATTGCAAGAAAAGTCCAACTTTGCCATCTCTCCTCATTGCAATACAAGTAATGTGTCTATTTGATATATTATACTGTAATGCTTTTTGTTTGCCATAAGAGGGCGAGAAAGAGCAAAGGTATAAATAATGCTACAGCTGCATGCTACAAGCATGTTTAATTCAATTCAAAACCAAAATCCAAAAATTAATGCTACCAAATCTTATGAAATCTTATAAATAGTTTCTATAAACATTTTATGCTTATCATTGAATATTATTTCAATATTATTACTCAGAAAAATCTTAATATAACTAGTACATAAGTTTATGCATTCCAGTGTGGCCAGATACACTCCTAAACTGCTTATTAGTTAGAACACAAAACAAAGCCAAAAACTGTTAAATTATTTTTTATTCCACTTACATGAAATTACATATTTTCCCTCCAAATAACATTTATGCTTGGGTGTTCTGTATGAAAATTCCAGAGACATGACACAAAGCTAGCCAGCCCGACAGAATCCCCATTTCCTCCCCTTATTAACTACTTCATAGCCACATGCAATTTAGGCAAGTATCAAAAGAAAGGAAATTGTTGGAAAAAATAACAAATAATTACTGGAAAAAATAACTAGATCACACTGATATTTTCTACTGCTCTGCTTGTACAGTCATTCGGTAACAGTACCAAGCTTATGTGCTCTTTTGTTCTTAGGGTCCAATATACCTCGTAATTAATAGGGAATAAGTAAATGCCATTTGCAGGGCACCAAATGCCTGGAATAAGAAAACTTGAAAGTGACAATAAATGGAATGTATTTTTTCTGTCCATGATCTTACAGGATGTGAGCCAGCAGTTTACCAGGTAACACATTGCTGTTGAATCTTTGACTGTAGCCTTGCACTGCTATCCTCACATATGCTTGAAGACAAGGGCTGTTTATACAACACAAATGCTAAACTGCCGCCATACATAATGATCATGGCAAATGACTCTTTAACAGAGATTTACATACAGTATACGAATAACAAAAGATTGAACTTGCAACTTTGCATGAGCCCTCACTCGCCTCCTTTAGCGCTAATGCCACAACCCAGAACTCCCTGCAGAGAAAACAAGGTTAACAGCAGACGAACCTTAGCCCCTTCCCATATCCTCGCCCTCCCACCCACTATTTAGCCCCTCCCACCCACCTCCCATGACACAAATCCTTAGGAAAAACCCCCCACAATGACAGGGAAGGAAGAAAGCAAAGAAGGCGCAAGAGTAAAAGAACTAAAAGAGACACAAGTTGACGATGAGGTGGTCTCAGTGTTGACGGTGAGCTGAAACAATGGCAGGTGAGTAACAGGGGAAGGACGGACAGAGCGAGGCTCAGTTTTCCCGCCCCTCCTCGGGCTCCTCGCCGTCTCCCTGGTTATCTGAAGTCCACAGCTGCAGAAATAAGGAAAAGACGGGAGACTTTGAGTCATGAACACTGAATGAACAGCTTGTTTAGGTCCATTTTGGTACACTACAAATCTGATGTAATCACATGTTTGTTGCGTTTTTGAGAATGAGATTTAACCAGCATCAAATGTAAACATGGTATCATTAGGCACATTAGATCACTAATCTCAAATACATCCTAATACTGAACTACAACCTCTTAAACTGCTAGCAAATAGTTAACTTACTGTCAAGTTGTCCCGCAGTAGCTGCATGATCAATGTGCTGTCTTTGTACGACTCTTCATTCAGTGAATCAAGCTCTGCAATGGCCTCATCAAAAGCCTACAGGAAACAGATGATGCACAAACAAAAGCGATGCATTATATGTGGGTATATGAGGGTATGCAGCATGTAATTGTGGGTTTAAACTTTTCGTCTTACCGTTTTGGCAAGCTTACAGGCCTGCTCGGGCGAGTTGAGAATCTCATAGTAGAATACAGAGAAATTGAGGGCCAGGCCCAGACGAATGGGATGTGTGGGCTGCATCTCTGCCTTGCTGATTTCGAAAGCATCCTTGTAGGCCTCCTGTGAATTGGTAATGATAGCTGAAGACAGAGAAAAAATTGTAAATATATTTTAATTGATCTTCGATTTAATAAGAACTAACAGTTAGTTACAGTCCATTTATTTGATTGAACCACATTTTAATATTTCACACTGGGATGCATTGGTGCAGCCAGTTAGTTAAGGGCTGTCTGAAAGTGTGTTATTCAGCAAGCGGTTTTCAACGTAGATAGGCATCTATTTAAATACGACCTCCTTTGAGTTTCCTTACTTGGCTGTAGACCACCCCCTTACCACCTGTTTTGTACACATGTACAAAAACTAGCTAACAACGGTACATAAAGTGTTTGAAAATGAAGTGATCCTGGCGTGAGCAGTAGCTCATTATCATTTACAGAGACATGCACTGAAATGCATCGCTGTGAACATGTTGTTTTGACACGATATTAAGATGTTGTTTTACATGACTGTTAAGGAATTTTAAAGAGTAAATAGCTTCTGATTTTTAAGGCTCTACTTTGGTTTATGGAGTGTCCGACAAAAATTATTATTTCATAATAATAAGCCGTTTTTATTACCTTACTTCTTGACTGACTCTCAAATGATTCGTTCCGCGATTCATCGGTCTAATCCCCGCCTTTCCACTAGCGTAGTCTGCTGTGATTGGTTTAGCGCGTGTGTTCCAAGTTTTCGCGGGCAGGCGGGGACTATTTCTAGAGACGTAGCTACACGGAGGTTAAAGATTTGGACGGGTCACGACTCGTTCACGTGATTCAGAGTCGACTACCATTTTTACAAGCTAATAACTTTGTTATTCGTTCACCTTCGGATTTACAACTTTGCCAGACTGCTTGCTTTCAAACACGGCAACATTACACAATGCATGAAATGTATTGTTTAGGATCTTGTGGAAGTGGGTTACAGAGATTTCACAAGACCCTAAGAATCATACCATCTGATATCCCCTTTAGATTTGTGAAATGACATTTACCACTAGGGGGCGTGACCGCACAAACTTTGCAGCGAGTATGGCTTTCAATTACAAGGCTTTTGCACTGGGCACTCCGAGGGCGAGGTTACGTCATGTAAATGACCAACTATCAAACTTTTCCACTCCAAGAGAACAGACAACACAACTGTCAGCATCTGACCACCTCATTCAACCAAATAACAGGCAAGTCTGTGCTCTCATTTCTCATGCATTACATAAGACTTAATAGATATGAAGAGAAGAACTATGAAGAGCCAGATTTTGCTTTCAGAGGCCATCGTATATTTTTTGATCATACAGTATATTGTGCTGTTATCAAGACAATACTACTCTCCTCATGAGCTGTATCCTTCAATTCTCTTTACCCTTTGGTCAAGGATACACAGTAAGTTTATATCAATCAAACATGTCAGTTTAGCAATATAAGTGTGCATTAAATCATTGGTTGGAGATATAAGGTGTCGTCAAACTTTTCTTACAAAAACTAATCAAAATCTGCATTCTTGCACTCCATTCTGCATGAGAATTAAGACATTTCCTTTCTACAAGACAGAACAGAAATCCGGCAGGCTGTGAAGGAGAATTTCAAGCTCCGCCCACACAAGGGCTCTCATTCATTCATGAGGTGGGTGGACTCGAATGTCAGCACCTGGTCCAATGAAGGAAGGAAATCAGACTGCTAACCGTTTCCTCTGCAGACCTAAAGACCCTCTTTTTCTTTCTCCCGTTCCCACAACAGAAATTCCAGAGCCACGCCCTGAAAGCTTCTCAACCTCCTGGCATAGGAAGTGAGACACAAGCTTCTTCCTGTTATGCACACTCTGACCCTGGTCCTTTCTCACTCTATCATGACCGAGACTATTGAGAACAAACCACTTTGAGCTTCGAAACAGAATTTATTAGCTATACTGTAAAACTGTGGTAACATCAAGACAAGGGGTCTTTTGTACTGCACGAGTTTTCGATTATTACCCGCAGAAATGTAGTGCATTTACTCTTGAATTGGTCTTTGAGGTTTTTATGAATGGGCCTGTAGGATCCTCTTTGGAGATTTCCACCCCCCTACTTCCTCTCGAGTTTGGCTTCATGTCAACCGTTTGCGGAAACTGTTACATTATTAGCAGAAGTTAGTGTGTTCAGGTGACGAAGATATTCCTATTCACTACCACACGTGGGAATAACACAACATTTCTCAAATGCCTGCCCGATTATCCAGCTAACATAAGCCTACGTTGTTCATTAAATTTAAGCAGCTGAAAGTGAACATAACCCCCCACAAGTCCTTGAAACGGCTTACCGGTTTTCTCTTCACCCACAGCCACCTCTGCTAAGTAGCGATAGTAGTCGCCTTTCATTTTCAGATAAAAGACTTTACTTTCAGCTGGGGTCGCCTTGGGGATGAGGTACTTGTCCAGAAGGACCTGTAATAACACACACACAAAAAAACAGATATTAACGGTTTTGCATCCTGGTTTGATTTTGAAGGTGTGTTGAGAGAAAAGAGGAAAGCAGGACAGAAAGTCAATAGTCGAGATGGAGAGATAAGATAGAAAGTTCCGTAAAACTTGTTTGGCTACATGCTGTTACAAGTAACAGGCACAGGTGGAGTAAACAGTCGAAGTGAAATCTCTCCAGCAACAATTACAGTACAAAAGCCCCTTCATGTATTCTAGAATTTCAGGATTCTAGGCATTTTTGGACAACAACCTCAGATTGCTGTTGGGGGTAACGGAGGCCTGAAAGCTTGTGACAGGAGTGCAGTTCTACAGATGCTTCCGAGACATCTTTAGCAGGGAGGGGGAAGGGGAGAACAGGAAAATGGACTACGCCGTATGAGCTAAAGTTTGCGGAACTAGGTCATTGAGCTTGCTGGGCTCGTTCGCAGTTCGACTGGCCTGATTGTCGCCGCTGAGGTTGACATTGCGATACAAGTATCCATTAACACTAACTTAACTTAAAGTCCTTAAATTGATGTTGTCATGGTCATTCTAGTTGGTTCAGAGTTGCAAATGTGTTGTAACTTCACTGGTGTGTGATCTTAAAAAGGTGATCAAAGGTAAAAACCAATGGGACTTTTTGGGCTTTGCATCACCATAACTGGAAGAACAGTTTAGGCATTCCTAGTGTTTAAATCTTAAGTCGCATGTCATCGATGAACCGATGACCTACTTGTGCGTGCAACAGGGGGGAGCAATGCTAAATTTCATAAAGCAAGCTGACAGTTATTGAGTTATGGTTTTACATAACTATCTGCCTTCCCATCCTCTCTACACCAAGTCAAAACTTGTAGATAAAAGATCACCACGGCTTGTGCCAGGTAAGCGGTTTCTTTTTGTATTTTACATGTGATGATAAAGTGTAAATTTTCCTCTTTAAAGCAGTGGAAAATGACCCAACTATGTGAGGTTCCAAAATCATTCCTTAAAGGGATACCTTATCCAAAAATGCTGTCATATTTACTCAACCTGTATGACTTTCTTCCTTCTGCAGAACACAAAAACAGATATTTGTAAAAATGTTGGTACCCGAACAATGGCACAACCCATCGACTTGCATTGGTTTTGTGTCCAATAGAAGTGAATGGGTACCGCTGTTCGGTTACCAACATTCTTCAAAATATCTTCTTGCGTGTTCTGTAGAAGAAAGAAAATCATAGAGGTTTGAAATGACAAGAGGGTGAGTAAATGATGACAGGGTGAACTATCACAGACAGAGTAACAGGCAAGTGCGAGTAACATTCACGTTTTAACATGATATTTGCCTTCCTCATAAATCAACAATGTCACTAAAATGGTTCTCTGGTAATGTAACATCAAAACAAAGCTAAACAACAACTTTAAGAGCAGTAAATATTTCCATATAAGTTTGTTACATAATACACTGGAATTCACCCTATGACATCACACTCTCTGCATTCCTGTGTCAACATGCTGAAGGTAAAATTTTTGGCTTAAATGTGGAGAGAAGCAGGACACTGGCCCAAAAAACAAGAGCTCAGCAGCTGTCATTATGGGATTAGAGAGGTGACTCAACCTGTCCAGTATCACAAAACCCTACAGCCCCTTTCATGCTTTGCGAGCACAAAGTGAATGTATTCCCTCCCCTCAAACGCTGTTAATCTGACTCAGGTTGCCGTGGCCACAGCCTCATTCTCTTTGGTTTGAGCTCATCCGCTCAGAACCCAGTGACGAAGATAGATAAGAAAACAAATATTTCCCAGATGAATAGGTCTGACATCACAATGAACCACTGGTGAGAAAAGGTTAAGGTCTTTATTTTGGCCATTAGTTCAGAGTTTTAAAATTCATGTAAATGCTTAGCAATAATTCAAGAGCCCTTGAATCAATGTGGGGTTTAGCGCCCTGTTCAAGTGTACAACAAACTCAGGAAGAGATGAGCGGTCTTCTGTGGCCCACGCAACCACAAAGACTGATTATCATCACAAACAAATAGGTTAAATTAAAGGACACCAAGGGTTGCGCCCACAACTAGCTTATGCAAAGCGTTCTACTACGCCCATGTACGGTCCACAGTCGCATGGCAGAGTACAGATTCCCTCGTGTTCTCTGGAGTCCTCTTCACTTCCCACACCTCATTACGTAGCCTCCACTCTCCCACCCGAGCAGATGCTAAAAGCTAATTAGCGCCCATGCTCACTTACTCAGACTTTGGACAGAGTTTCCAAGTGATTGTGGTACTCTGGGGACACATGATATTGTGATTTATGGCTTATGGAGCTGAAGTGGACTTAAAACTCAAGTCTCCTGTGATGTTTGCTTGTATAAAACATTGTGACTTGTTATTACAATGTATACTGTTTTAAAGTTGTCGTCACAGGTCAACCTCATTGGCATTAAACAATAACAATTAAAGCATAAAAATGGCCTTCAAAGACTTGGGATAAAATAGTTTAGGTTTAAATTTCAGACAAATGTTTCTCTAAATTCAGATAAGGAGACAGAAACCTAATAATAGACCTTTAGTGCATATATTCTTTAATGTCGAATCTATATAAAACCGCTATTTATACAGGTGGAGATGATGACTGAAACAAAGGTTAAATAGACCTTGACCCTTTAAATCTGTCATCATCAAGGAGGGCAATCACGTACGATAACTGTCCCGAAGAGAAGACACCTGTGCGTACATTGGAACAAATGAGATCAGGCCTGGACTAATAGGCTTGGCTCAGAGAGGTCCTTGGTCATGATGAGTAATTAACGAAAGCAGGATTATCAACCTACGTTACCCACCAACACTTGGAATAAAGAAACAGGGGTGAGAATTTTGCTTTAGAAACATATACAGGTGTTTGAAAAGATAGAATGACCTTTAGGGAAAATATGCAATTCCAATGCTATACACTTTTTGGAGTTCCTTACCAGGACATCATTGCAGATGTCTTTCAACTCCTTCTCGATCTTCTCCCGGTATTCCTTGACCATCTGCTGCTTCTTGTCGCTGGCGTCAGTCTTCTGCTCGATGCTTGAAACCACTCTCCAGGAGGAACGGCGGGCTCCCACCACATTCTTGTAAGCCACAGAGAGCAGGTTGCGTTCCTCATTAGACAGTTCAGTGTCACCCTCAGTGACGGCCTTCATAGCGGCTGCCATATCATCATAGCGCTCTGCCTGCTCGGCCAGCTTGGCTTTTTGCACTAGCTCGCTCTTGTCCATGGCTGCTCAGTGCTGAGAAGAAAAGAGTCCGATTTTAAGATTACAGAGTTCAATAATACACACATTCTAAATGAATTTCAAGATCAGTTGTGGGCAATTCTGTGAAAATGTCAACCTTACCATGAATAAATAAAGGTTTTTACTATACTAATAGCACAGATATCAACATTTGGTGGTTCAAATAACCATGCAAGGTCTCTCTTCAAGTTTTATTTTTTTTTGTTTTATTTTTGGTGCATGATTTTCCATAGTCTGGTAAGTGCCATTTTCAGGACTGTTACATCAATAACGGTACATATTCTTCATGAACGGACATATGAAAATGAAAATAAAGTAACGAGGCACCCCTTCTCTGTTTGTTGAGTATTATTGCCTCAGGTTTGTGCATTTTAATTCACAGAAATCCTACAAAATTCCTTTTTGTCACATCCATAATGCATATTTATTTCCTTTTTTTAAATAGAAAACGTAAGTATAGACTGATGTTATCCATAACGCAAAATGTCACAACCATAACCCTGGAATTGTACATTTTAAAGAGGAAAAACGGAGTGCTATCACCATTACTATTAAAATCCATTGCATTAGCTCTATCAATAATGTATTGCAGCCAATTTGCCAAATGAGTCTAATTCTGCATGTCCATGTAGTGTCAAATGTCAGAGGCTATTGATTTAATGTAGTAATTTAATGTTCACTACACAAAACAGAAAAAAAAGCCTGAACAGTGTTCTTAGTAAAATTACACACCAATGAATCAACTGAAACAGCAAATATGAAAATTCTCTCATAAACAAAAACAACTGACAACAGTCACAATGCCATCTTACTTGAATATGCTGATCATGCTATCATGAATAATCAATGTATTGATCACTGAAACTTAAAATGTGAACATTTTCTCACATTAATGTATCATTATATTAACCTACTGGAGTCATTTGGGTTAGTTTAAAGATAAATGTATGTGATTTTTAGAACTATGTGGGATGGCACGAAGGTAAGTAAGTAAATTATACGAGAAATTTCATATTTGGGTAACTTAGACTTAAAGTTACTTAGATCTGCCTAAACAGATTCCCTGCCTCTATACAAAACCAGTTTCTTGGAAGTTGGCACAATCTATTGCTTTTATGTATCACACAGAAGTTAAACATTCAGCTTACTGCTACCTCTGAGCACCATTACTGTCATTTAAATTATTAAAGGAATTTAGAATTTAAAAAAAAATAGGAAAACAACCACAAAACTTTAAATGATATGCTCAAAGTGTTGTAAAGTGTCAGTATTACACAAAGAAATACTGCCATAAGTATTTGCCCTCCAGGGTGGCATTACAGCGCGAGAAAATATGCGGATGTGCTTTTCTCGCCAACCACGCCCAGTTTCCATAGTTACCCATTTACACGCTTTTCATATCACGTCTTCATAATAAGTTCATTCATTTTTCAAATCAGTGAATAAAGCTTATTCGGAGTGCTAGTTATTTGCTGACTACGCTAACGTTAAGCTTAACCGGTAACGTTAACAGTGGACTTTGTGACTTTTATCTAGCGTAACGTTACTTCATTTAACAGTAACGTACATAAAAAAAACGCAACGATGACAATTCAACATCAGTATGACAGAATGACGAATATATCACATATTTGACCCCAATGGTAAAGAAATCAAAGCTGTTTTAGATTCAACCGAGTTAGCATGTTGGCTAACGTTAACCATAAGAACCGATGTCTGCCCTGCCCATCGCCATGGTCGACTGACCTCGCAGCCAAGAAACCTGCGCCTCGTCTAAGCTGTTTGTAATATCAAAAATCCACCAACTCGTTCATATTTGATTTACATACATTTTGTGTAATCATAGGACTAACGTTAGATAATAAACCGAAGGATGGCGCTGAATGTCAGGCTGAGCACGATCGCAACATGCATGACACGAGAGAAAGGACAGCTCGAAACGAGACCCGAAACAATAGATAGTGAATAAAAGTTCGTTTAGAGAAACGGCAAAAAAAATTGTAACACTGATTAAACTACATAAATATGACTGAATTGGCGGAAGTGATCAGAACTAGGCTTGTTTCTGTGCCTTTCACAAACAAAAAAGACAAAAATGTAACAATACATAAGGGCGAACACAGAAGAACGCTATTGCTGATCAAACGAAGCGATATCCAGAGACGTAGTTTTAAACGATTAATATTAAGTAATGCGTTTCTATTGTAGAATCGACCCCACCAGACAACCCACCAACAGCACGAAACAAAAAGGGGCGGCCTAGATATGCCAAGCAAAATCTTATTGTTCATTTTCACCACGTTAGCATCATCAGCTACTCAGTCGCTCGCCGTGTATCGACCATCGCCATTTAAATTTCGCTTCACCTCTCAAATAATGAAACGCGACCCTTCTCCACCGGACTGACCCAACAATCCTGTTTTTTACCCCGAGCTGACGCATTCTCTTACCTGAGTGTTGGGGAAAAACGATGGTCCTGTCGGAGCTAAGCTAACCGCGGCTCACAGCTGATTCTCACGGGCTGTCGGGCTAATCCACGGGGTTTCCCTCCAATCAGACCAGCCCCAGGAGCCGAGACAAGGCTGGGCCATGTGACGTCAAAGGTAACCAAGGCGACGGCTGACTTCACGTTGTCTGTGATTGCACGAGAGCCAACGTGAGATTCAGCGGTGCACCATTTTCCCTCCACTTTATCCTTCCATGTTCTCATCTTTACATGATTTAAGGTAGAATTAAATATTAGCTCGCAAGATTTGTGTCATCTTAGGAATGCTTATAATAAGAGTGTACATGTTATTTTGGCTCATAAATATGTCAGAGTATCCCCAGCCACTGAACAAGATCCTGTATGTATAAAAAATGTATGATTCTGTTCTGAATACGATATTTTTAGCTGCATTTGATTATTATGTAACAAGGACCCTCATCCAAATCCAGAATAATATCTACTTTGCTTATGAAATTGAAATATACCTAGACAAAACACGTTGCATTGGACTGGTTTATCTCGTGAAAAACATGGAACAAATGCATAACATTATCAAGACTGTGAAGAGCGTTTCATAGGCCAAATTAGCACACAGGGCTTTCTTGGTAGAAGAGGAGCTATTTCTGCACTGCTCCAGTTTGTTTCCATGGCTAAATGAGTCTATTTTCTACACGTCCTCCCATCAGATATGAGTTCAGTAACCTATTTCAAAACTCTGTATTATTGTGCAGTACAGTGTGAGACCAATACACATGCACACGTGCAACTGATTTCTACTAAGATATGCAGCAGGAGTCACTAAATGTAAATCTGAGCGGTGGTTAGAGTTTAGCTGTATGACTAGTAGGGCAGGTTTTTAGTTGACCTAAAGCCACACCCCAGTGGTGAGAGTAACTGGCTCGAGTATTCCACAGTCAGCTACGCTCAACACTACGGTTCTCACACTCTCAGTGTGGTTATGTGAACGCAGTGAGCATACAAAGAAAACTATGCAGTGAGGAATGACAAAATGTCATGGTCTTTGCAAAGGGTGGGTAGACATGCCTCTCTGTCTTTTACTTACAAGAGTCTGTTCAAACACATACTTTTAAGCATGTCACTTCATGCACGTGATATAATAACTTGAGTGACAAGAGTACTTTTTAAATAATACAGAAGTACACCTCAGGTTAACACTTGCAAATATGCTTCTTTGCATGTTAGTATATTCCTATGTTTCGACAAAACAAAATAAAGAGTTTTGCTTGTCAGGACAAATGTTTTGAGTTCCCTTAGGGTGTGTTGTAAATCAGCCAAGTTGTCATCAATGCATATTACACTAGTTTCTCAAATCTCTGTGATTTCTATTGAATATTCATCAAATCAGTGAGACATATTTGCTTCGTCTTCTCAGTGACAGAAGTGACATTCTGTTTCTCATTATCATATAAAACATCAATGTGCGTGTCTATAGAAAAAGGAAGAAAATAAAGAGATGAATCATCTCTTTGAAGAATAACCCCCAGCACTGTTATTATGTGAAGAACATGTGCTGTGCTGTATGGCAGTACACAGCAATGTTGAAGGTCCATGTGAAGTTACATAATGTGAATATTTCTGAGGCCCCGTCTTGAAACTATACAGAGGGGTCAAGTTTTGATGTATTGCATTTTTACTGCAGATTTAACACAGTTCTATTGTGTTTCTTAACGTGGTACCCTCATATTACAATAGCATGATGACTAATTTACTAATATTTCATTAACTGATTGTCACTTACCTAACATGCCTTATTGAATGGGCCTGTAAACCCGGTAAAATTACACGTTATGCTGAAATCACATAAAAAAATAACGAAACCATTGGTAATAGTGACGCCTGCTGGTCAATATACAACACTACACCAACCATATTAACATTCTTGGTGGTGCACCTGTTAGGTAAAATTAATCTTTAAAATCGAACTTTGGAAAACAATTTAGTTTGAGTCCATTTTTTTAGTAAGATAAGTCTAAACATTTGAATAGCATTTTTTGTAATTGCAACAAGTGTTGACAAACAACTCTTGTTTTAAAAGTGTTCATGCGCACTAGAGGCTGTGAAGCCAGCGCTAGTTACAGCAAAGAACCTTTAACCCTTTTGGTTACAGTACAATATGATGAAGTTAACTGTATGCATGTTTTCGCTTTTTGTTATAGTTATTTCAGTTTTAATCGGAGAAAGACTCATAACATTAAGGTTGCTTAACTTTCAGTTTTATCTATGCAGTGTTTAGTTTACGATTATCTGTGAATTCTTTTTCTTTTTTTTTACTAAAGCTGCATCTGGTTTGAGCTAAAGTTACCTTTGCATTATCTGTGTGGGCAGGCGAAAGGTCGCCATATTTATTTATGTGTCGTTTTTAATGTTCTCCACAGGCATGTGACACTTTCCTCCAGAGAACTAACTCAGAAATACCTTCCCAACTGCCACCTGATAGAGGGCATTGGTAACATAAACACGCTGGTTGCTTTACTGGCCAGATTTCACTTACTCTATTACAGAACTGATGTCATATTACCTGTCTAATCGTTAATGTTCAGGTTTTTTAATTCACTTTGCTTTTTGTAAACCGTCCACGTGCAGTTTGCGTGAGTTTGTGACAGTCCATATAAAGACATTAAAGCGCTCACTACAGTGTTCCGTGTTTTTACAGAGTTTGGGGCTGAAGATATCACCATTCTCAAAGATGGATTAGCCTTTCTGAGTACTGTATGTCGTAATATCTCTATAAAACTACTGTTCCAAACTGTATATTTATGACGTGATGTTGGGCCTAAAAGTGTCAACCTAAAGTACCTAATTTCACAATGAAATGGTAAAAATTCAGAATATCTATCATTCAATGCCTATAGCTGTATTTGTAAATGTTGAAATGCTCGAATATAGGGTTTGAAGTATCCAGGATTACCGTTCTATTCAGATGACCCTGGAAAGATCTATACTCTTGATGTGTTGGATTCTGGCAGAAACATTCAAGCGTTGAGCATCAAGGGAGAATTTGACAAAGACTCTTTTAATCCACATGGACTCAGCGTGTACACAGATGACAGAGGTTTGGCGAGTTTATTTTGATAAAGTTATACACGTAATAAAAAACTTCTGGAATATAAAATGTTAAAACTACAAAAACAGACAAACTTGCCATCTAGTGTTAAAAAAAACAGTAATTTTGGCAAGTATGTGATTTTTGCTGGCAGACCCTATAAATGTGTGAATTTGATAAAACTTAAACATTTGCGAATTCTCTCTCTCTCTCTCTCTCTCTCTCTTTCTCTAGATGGTGCCATATATGTATTTGTTGTTAATCATCCTGAAGGCAAAAGTCAGGTGGAGATTTTCAGATTTATTGAAGAGGAAAACTCCCTTCAGTACATTAAAACCATTAAACATGATCTCCTGAAGAAGTATGTGCTTCATTAAACCACCATGTTGTGTTATTGTACTAAACCTACAGAGAGAATAATATAAGTTTCTTGATGTGCATTTTGTTAGTGTGAATGACATTGTAGCTGTGGGTCCTGAGAGCTTTTATGCCACCAATGATCATTACTTTACTAATGGGATTCTCAAGTTTCTGGAGCCTTTGATGACTTTGACCTGGTGTGATGTCATCTACTACAGTCCTGACACAGTGCAGTCTGTAGCAGAGAGCTTTCTTTCTGCCAATGGCATAAATATCTCCCCTGACAAAAGGCAAGTTTCCGAAAATCAACGCTTTTGCATGAAACAAAGTATAAGAACGTATGTAATATATTTTATGTCCTTGTTTCAGGCATCTATATGTGTCAGATATTCTGAATCATAAAATTGTTGTCTTGGAAATAAAGAAAAACACCATATTGTCACGTTTAAAGGTAAACGCAAAACTACAAGAAATGTTTACACCTCATTTGTGTAATGAAACTTGTAAAGTATGTTTTTAGAAATAAGAGAATTTGACCTGTATTTGTTTGGTCAAAGTATGATATTTCATATGCAGGAGGTTGATGTAGGGTCACTATGTGACAACATTGAGGTGGACCATGAAACTGGTGATCTCTGGTTGGGCTGTCACCCAAATGGTCTTAAATCATTTCTTGCTGATCCGAATGATCCACCTGGCTCTGAGGTGTGTGTGCTGGACAAAAATATCTATAGTTTTTATTAAACTTCAAGTGTAAATATTTTCTCACAACGTGTTTGTCAGTGAAAAAGTGTTAGTATTTTCTAATAGTCTAAAACACCCCTCCCCTTTAAAATCTAAAATAATATGTCCATGTTCTTTTTCAAGGTCATCAGGATTCAGGACATCCTCTCTAAAGAGCCTCAGGTGACTCAGGTATATGCAGATGATGGCAGTGTGATCATTGGTTCTTCAGTGGCAGCCCGGCACAGGGAAAAAATACTCATCGGAACAGTTTATCAGAAAGCGTTGATCTGTGACCTCAAGTAGGATGTGTACTTGACTTTGGGATGAATTAATAAAGCCTGAATGAAAAAAAAATCTGAAACTGCTTTTTCAATTAACAAACTGAAGAAAGACTATTTGTCTTTTGGTAGTATGTCAAATGTTAGCAATGTGATATGATATATTTTCTCAGACTATTTTATTTGTGTAATTATAAAGCTTTTTTAATGACCTAATATTATTAACATGTGCTAATTGCAGATCCTTACAGCTCAGCAGCTCTGGAATATGTTTATGTTTCTTTGAATGACTAACACAAGCCCTTGTAACAGCTCTGCACATTATTTTATTGATTTTGTGTGTGTGTTGTTGGATGAAAGCAGCTGTCATATCTAAAACGTCTGATGTAGATATGTACTTTACAACATTTTGTTCATGATACCAAGCTGAGTGTTCATTAAAACTTATTACTGTACACCAGTGAGTTTTTATAGGAAACGTTCTGTATAAGAGGAAACGTGAAGAGCAAAATAAGATCACTCTGCAGCAACAGTAAGGGCTTATTCTCAAGTCTCAAGTGTGTTGTTGGGTAAAGTTTTGATGTATTGAAAATGTAAAACATTAAATGTGGCACCCTCGGTTTTTCAATGTAAAACCTGCAGATAAAAATAACATGATGACTAATTTACTAATAATTCATAAACTGATTCTTTGATGTTCATGCCTGTTTACTGGCTATGTACACCATGTAATTATGTATCTCTAGGTTTTATAAGACAGTGTTTGTACATTATAAATAGGCCAGAATAAGTGCATATTTCCCCAATAAGCACATAGGGAAGTGCTTTAAAATAATATCGTATTTCTTATTCAATCGATTTTGTCACTTACCTCACATAGGCCTACCTTATTAAATATACCTGTTAAAATATTATTACACATAATACTCATATCACTCACTTCAAAAATTAATATACGAAACTACTGCTAACCGCTATATATACATTCTTGGTGGTGCACCTGTTAGGTAAAACTAATCTTTAAAATGTAACTCTTCAAAACAATTAAGTAGGAGTCAATTTTTTAGTAAGATAGTCTAAACATGTTGCTTTGACACTTTGATTTGCATTTTTGTCATTGCGACATGCCTTGCCAAACAACTTCTGTTTTAAAAGTGTTGTTCATGCGCACTAGAGGCTGTGAAGCCAGCGCTAGTTACAAAACAGTATGGAGAAGTCAACTTTATGCATACTCTCTCTTTTTGTTTTAGTTATTTCAGTTTTAATCGGAGAAAGACTCATAACATTAAGGTTGGTCAACTTTCAGTTTTATATGCAGTGTTTAGTTTACGATTATCTGTGAATTCTATTTTTTTTTTACTAAAGCTGCATCTGGTTTGAGCTAAAGTTACCTTTGCATTATCTGTGTGGGCAGGCGAAAGGTCGCCATATTTATTTATGTGTCGTTTTTAATGTTCTCCACAGGCATGTGACACTTTCCTCCAGAGAACTAACTCAGAAATACCTTCCCAACTGCCACCTGATAGAGGGCATTGGTAACATAAACACGCTGGTTGCTTTACTGGCCAGATTTCACTTACTCTATTACAGAACTGATGTCATATTACCTGTCTAATCGTTAATGTTCAGGTTTTTTAATTCACTTTGCTTTTTGTAAACCGTCCACGTGCAGTTTGCGTGAGTTTGTGACAGTCCATATAAAGACATTAAAGCGCTCACTACAGTGTTCCGTGTTTTTACAGAGTTTGGGGCTGAAGATATCACCATTCTCAAAGATGGATTAGCCTTTCTGAGTACTGTATGTCGTAATATCTCTATAAAACTACTGTTCCAAACTGTATATTTATGACGTGATGTTGGGCCTAAAAGTGTCAACCTAAAGTACCTAATTTCACAATGAAATGGTAAAAATTCAGAATATCTATCATTCAATGCCTATAGCTGTATTTGTAAATGTTGAAATGCTCGAATATAGGGTTTGAAGTATCCAGGATTACCGTTCTATTCAGATGACCCTGGAAAGATCTATACTCTTGATGTGTTGGATTCTGGCAGAAACATTCAAGCGTTGAGCATCAAGGGAGAATTTGACAAAGACTCTTTTAATCCACATGGACTCAGCGTGTACACAGATGACAGAGGTTTGGCGAGTTTATTTTGATAAAGTTATACACGTAATAAAAAAACTTCTGGAATATAAAATGTTAAAACTACAAAAACAGACAAACTTGCCATCTAGTGTTAAAAAACAGTAATTTTGGCAAGTATGTGATCTTTGCTGGCAGACCCTATAAATGTGTGAAAAGTAAAACTTAAACATTTGTGAATTCTCTCTCTCTCTCTCTCTTTCTCTAGATGGTGCCATATATGTATTTGTTGTTAATCATCCTGAAGGCAAAAGTCAGGTGGAGATTTTCAGATTTATTGAAGAGGAAAACTCCCTTCAGTACATTAAAACCATTAAACATGATCTCCTGAAGAAGTATGTGCTTCATTAAACCACCATGTTGTGTTATTGTACTAAACCTACAGAGAGAATAATATAAGTTTCTTGATGTGCATTTTGTTAGTGTGAATGACATTGTAGCTGTGGGTCCTGAGAGCTTTTATGCCACCAATGATCATTACTTTACTAATGGGATTCTCAAGTTTCTGGAGCCTTTGATGACTTTGACCTGGTGTGATGTCATCTACTACAGTCCTGACACAGTGCAGTCTGTAGCAGAGAGCTTTCTTTCTGCCAATGGCATAAATATCTCCCCTGACAAAAGGCAAGTTTCCGAAAATCAACGCTTTTGCATGAAACAAAGTATAAGAACGTATGTAATATATTTTACGTCCTTGTTTCAGGCATCTATATGTGTCAGATATTCTGAATCATAAAATTGTTGTCTTGGAAATAAAGAAAAACACCATATTGTCACGTTTAAAGGTAAACGCAAAACTACAAGAAATGTTTACACCTCATTTGTGTAATGAAACTTGTAAAGTATGTTTTTAGAAATAAGAGAATTTGACCTGTATTTGTTTGGTCAAAGTATGATATTTCATATGCAGGAGGTTGATGTAGGGTCACTATGTGACAACATTGAGGTGGACCATGAAACTGGTGATCTCTGGTTGGGCTGTCACCCAAATGGTCTCAAATTTCTTCTTGCTGATCCGAATGATCCACCTGGCTCTGAGGTGTGTGTGCTGGACAAAAATATCTATAGTTTTTATTAAATTAAAATGAGTATTTTTTTTATAACAACCTCCTTTCAAAATCTAAAATATGTCCATGTTCTTTTTCAAGGTCATCAGGATTCAGGACATCCTCTCTAAAGAGCCTCAGGTGACTCAGGTATATGCAGATGATGGCAGTGTGATCATTGGTTCTTCAGTGGCAGCCCGGTATAGAAAAAAAATACTCATCGGAACAGTTTATCAGAAAGCGCTGATCTGTGACCTCAAGTAGGATGTGTACTTGACTTTGGGATGAATTAATAAAGCCTGAATGAATAAACGTTTCCGTAACACTTTTTCAAGGAACAAGACTATTTGTCTTTTGGTAGTCAAATGTTAGCAATGTGACACGATATATTTCCTCAGACTATTTTATTTGTATAATTATGAAGCCTCATATTAATAACGTGCTAATTTTGCATATCCATACGACTCAGCAGCTCTGGAATATGATCGTGTTGCTTTGAATGACTAGCACAAGCCCTTGTAACAGCTCTGCACATTATTTCATTGATTCTGTGTGTGTGTTGTTGGCTGACAGCAGCTTCCAAATCTAAAGAGGAAATAACATCATGAAAGAAGTCCATCCTTAGCGTTTGATGTAAATATGTACTTTACTTACACAACGTTTTGTTCATGATACCAAGCTGATTGTTCATTAAAACTTTACACCAGTGAGTTTTTTTCTGTATTGAGAGACTTTTTATAGGAAATTGAAAACTAAGCATTACATTAAAGTCGCATTTAGAGGAACGTTTAAGATCTGAACATGGTTCTGTCTGTACAAGAGGAAACAGGAAGAGCAAAAAAAGATCACTCTTTGCAGCCGATTATCAGCAACAGCACTTCTTCTCAAGTCTCAAGTGTGTTGTTGGGTAAAGTCGTAAACAAAGTTGTAAGTGCTGGGCTCTTTGGGAACAGGAGGAGGAACCTCAGGAATCTGAATGTTCTCAAGGTCCAAGAGGCGAAGTTTTAACTCCATAGTAACCAAAGTGTCCATATCTGATTTTGTTAGATCACTTGTCATCTCTTTTCCCAGGAGAGCATTCAAACCGTCAGTCCAAATGCAGTACTAGTGAAAGATATTGAAAGTCATGGGTGATAAAACGGATGACATTATTATTTATAACCGTAATCATGAGCATGATAAGGTGACGTTGATACATTTTACAGAACAAAGGTCTTGTATAAGTTATATCTCACCTCGTGCTTGTCAGGAGCAATAAAATTGAGATATTCATTCGAGTTATGGAGAATGGAAAACGCCAGCTCCAGAAGCTCCTGAAAAGCAGAAGAATAATGATACACCCAGCCTCATTTCCTCTCCCATGATTCCCATTTGAAGTTTTCAACAGGTGCCCGTGCACACCAGATGGCTTCTGTCAACACTGCACCTGCCTCCCCAAATCATAAATGTGTTGTTGTGATGATTTTCATTCACATTCAAAAGCACTGATGAAAAAATCCATTAAAATTCCGGTTTATTTACCATTTTTTCTACTAGTGGGTAATAATGGAAAGTTAGTTGTTTTAAGATTTCTGGTTTATTTAGAAATAAGTCAAGTATGAATCAGAATAGCGCTTTAGTTGTCAGATGGCATCCGAAAATGTGATTTGTACTGTTCATAATTGCCTAAAACCTAGTATTTAAAAAACAAAGAGATATCTTTATCTAAAAGATAAATGTGCATGTTTAGTATGAAGACATTACCGCTTCTAACCACTAGTGGGTGCCGTATGAACTGTAAGTTGATGGTCGCTTTGTGCATTTAATTGCGTCTTCACGTGCCATCGTTTCGCTCTCTCAGACGTCTGTCTTTACTTTTTTTTTTCTCTTTCTCGAAACTTGTCGTCTTGAAGACTGTAATTCAAGTAAGTCGATCTTGTCTGTGCTGAATTTGGAATCGTAAAGTCTAGTCCTGCATGGTAGTGGGAGGTTAGCAAGTTTCTCATTATAATAAGCAGACTTAAGCTAACAAAAAACGCACTGTTACAACAACTTTTTTTGAGCTCATTCTTACTTACCTTATTATGCTTAAGCGCTCCTTTTTCCCTCATATGTGGGCAATCTTTACCTGTTACCACCGCTTTTATATCTGCTACTGACACTGAATGAATAAACGAGACGTTAATACAGTGAAAACTCTGGTTTACTAAAATTTACAAGTGAACATATTTAGAGCCAGTTTGCCTGAAGTCAGTATGGTCATGAATTATATTTACACACAATATGTATAAAAATACTTTGTGGCCCTGTTTAAGTGAATCTGCTACTTCTGACTATATGGAAGCATGGCGGCCGTTTTGTCGCTGAGATCACCCACCTTTCTCCTGAAGAGAGTCGTGTGGTATTTGTCCTTGGGAGACCTCCTCTATATCTCCATAGTGTAAAACTTTGTGGTTTGGTGAAAGACGACAATACCAGAACTTGTCTACAGTATGAGAGAGAGAGAGAGAGAGAGAGAGAGAGAGAGAGAGAGAGAGAGAGTGAGGGGGGAAAGAATTGCTCTCAGTTACAGTACATGTACATAGGCCTACAGTTGAAGCATATGTATATGGACACTATAGTAAAAGTGGTGTAACTAGGGATGGGCCGATTGCAAAGATTTTGCATTTAAACATTGCACAACCTTTTCAGTTGTCAATTATGTACATTGCATTATTTTTAATAACTTAAATGCACTTGAAGTGTGCACATAGCACAAGAATATTGGATCGGGACTGTATGTTGATAGATGCTGAAAAACATCTGGTGGTCAAAAGATTTGATCGGGACATCCCTAATTGTAACCATGATTTCGCTGTTGTCCTCATATCTCCATATGTTTTTACATAAATCAATATTATTAGTCACTTTATGTTTGTCACTGGGATTTGCCAACACAGTGTTATCATAAAAGTAGGCCTACCATGTTTTTCTATTTCCTGAAAAACAGCAAATTTGGACATACAAGGTTTTGGAAGGACAGCGACAATATGTTTTTGACCAACAGCTTTGCTTCAAATGACACAGTTGAGCTATAGTTAATATTATAGTACATTTGTGGTTACTTTAGTTAAACTTTGTGTTGCATACATTTGGCAGACGCTTTTATCCAAAGCGACTTACATTGCATTATACTATACATTTTGTTTCTGAGTATGTGCAATCCCTGGGATTGAACCCATGACGTTGCTAGCGCCATGCTCTAACCACTGAGCCACAGGAAAGCACAAATGTATTGCTGTTTGCCATAGTAATGAGTTATTTCAATTCAATAATAGATTTTCCACTATACAGTGACAGCACTGAAAACTAGCTTTAGATTTCAGCACCTGAGAAAAATCACTTTGGATGAAAGATGTCATTAAGGCATTCATGCTAAACGTTTTATGAATATTTGGTCCAGAGAGTTTTGATATTTGGAGGGCAAAGCAATGATATGGGCTGTTGTGTAACCCAATTGCAGAATAACAAGGATGCCTGAAACATGCAGTTGAATGTTTTTGGTAAGTGTCTGTGTAAATCAGTTGTGGTTTTGGGTGACTAACTGACCTTGTCTGCGGCGAGCGCTGATCTTTCTGAAGCAGGTCCCCTCACACAGGCGGTTTAACCTTTGCTGTTTTATCAGCTCCGTCACTTCTGGCTGGAGCTTCTCTCGTAGTTCACTAAGCATGCATACAAATAATCAGGAAAAGGTAACAAATGAAATTGGTTCATTTTTGGTTTCACATTTTTACAACTTGTGCTTACAGCATTGGATGTGACTTGGGGTCATCTTGGCTCATCATCTTGGGCTTCAGTATGGATCTGTGAGGTCTTTTAATGTCCTCTGTGTTGTGCGATGTGACACTTTGGATGATGTGCTGCTTCTGCCTTTTTCCCACCTGTCCAAATACAGATTTGGATTCATTCCTGCAATAACTAGGATGCTTTGGCTTTGTTGGTGACGTGAGCATCCTTTGCTCAAAGGCCTGGAGGCTTTAAGACAGCAGCTGTCAGTCTAGTTTGGTGTTGTCTAGTCTAGAGTGACTTATTTTAGTCTTTTATGTGGTCATGTTTTATCTATTTAATTGTGTCCTAATGGAGTCTTTCTTTATCTTGGATGTTGCATCTCTTTGTGTGGACATTAGGTAACAGAGGGCACGCTCAGGCATGGCACAGTGCTGTAGGCTGGCAAAGGGAGCTGTTTTATGGGATTAAGGCATTGTCAATCTAATCTCCAACAGTGCTGTGACAGTCAGAGCCTGCGGAGAAACATGCTGACACAGTGCACGAAAGAGTGGGCCGGTTAATGTCTCTTTAGAGAACATTGGTTATGGTTGGATTCTTGGTTGTCTCTTTTTGCACTGGATTAATCATTTTAATCTGTATAAGATTGATGGTTAGTTTGCACAGCAGTAGGCAAAGTGTAGAGTACCTAGAAAGCATTTGGATGGCACTATGGAAATGCATTTAGTGACTCGTTCAGGTCTCATAAAATTCATTTTTCCATTGCAGAAGTATGTTCTGTCAAATATAATTATTTGGACTGTGAACTTGGGTTTTTTGTGACAGGAGGGAAGTGTCCTTTCAAAGACAAGTTTGGACAGTTTTTCACCTGGAATCAGAAAGATGTGTGTAAATGTAAATGAATATTATTTTACTTTTGTTAGAAAAGATTGCTGTTCAATTGGAGGGAGATCTGCTTAGGGAAACATGCATGTTTGGGGTGCATTCAAGGTATTCAAACATGAATTCAAGGTTTTCTGATCCCAAAATAGGCATATTAAGTCCTTAATTCCAATTTCGTTTTGTATTCCAAGCTATTATATCTGTTAATGTAAATTTTTTGCATAGCATGCTATTTTTGTAGTACACCTCAAATAATAGAATGGAATATAAAAAAAACTTCCATTGTAGTTAGGGTTGGGTATCATTTGGATTTTATCAATTCCGATTTCGATTCTGCTTATTGATTCCGATTCTTATATTGATTCTCGGTTTCGATTCGAAAACAATCAAACTGTTTGGTCATTTAACCTGCTTATTGACTGGTTTGCAAAAAATATATATATTTATGAGCACTGTATTGTGTGTATATATACATAGCAACCATGTTTTGTCTGATTTATTACAATTTGTATTACCATAATTTAACTACGTCATGGTTAAACTGTAGTTAATATAATGAAACTATGGTCAATTTGTGGTTCATGTGCTTTATCACAAGTTAACACATGCACATTTCTGAAAATATGCACACAGGAATTGAAATGTTAATTTTAAGTATCTGATTCCTAGCCTTCCGATTCCCAATCGATTACGATTTTCGATTCCCAAACCTAATTGTAGTACAGTATTTTCAATGCAAAAATGTATTACTTTTAGTGTGTATATTAGTATTTTGTGTCGAAAGCAGAGACAAGACACTGCTGGCTGAAGTTTTTTTTTTTTTTAAAAAGGGGGTCAAATAATACAATACTTTGCTGACTAGTCAGGATCCCAGAAATTCTCTAAAGTATAAAACTATTTGTATTTTTTTCATTATATGTATCTGGAAAACAATGTTACAGGGACCTTCTTAACTCGGGTAAGCTTACCTTCTACTTAGCGTTTACTGAGAATGTTACTGTTATGTATATGGTATCATAACTATGTTTATAGAGATTTACCTTAGACTTTCATAATAAGGAAGGTCTTATCATTTGAAAACTTGAATTTGGCAGAATCCTTCAGGTACGGAGTTCTAATATGGTGTCCAGACATATAATGTAGAGCAGCCCTATCTGTCATCATGAGCAAAGTGCAATAAGCAATAATGCTTTTCTTTGTCTGTGACATTCAAAAAAGGGTATTGAAAAATATGAATAAAATCTGTTAAGTTTGTTTGTAATGCACAATGAATGAGCGGTTGACATTTCAGGGTTTGTGTGTAATAATAACTCTTATCAATCATTATAAACACACCTGCAATATCATGAATTAATGCCTAAAATTAGATTCCTCATTAATAAAACATTACTTCAACTTTAATATTTTAAACACATTGTAACCAACTTTGTATCAATGCATGATGTCAACATGGTCACACAATGTTTACAAAAACAAAACCTCACATGGTCGTTCAGTTCTTCCCCTCTTCCCGTGATTCTTGGGATTCTGTGTGAGTAGAGTGAGGTAATGTTAAGAACTCTCAATCAAATTCTCGCTGTACTTACATGTCACAGCCTTGTCCGCTGTGTCAGTGCTGAAACCGCATGTGTGTATCGAAGAGGAGGGAACCGTAAACGCACTGCTGGTAACAATGGAGTGAGATCAAAATACTGCAGGCAGCAGATGGTCCCTGAGCAGGAACAGTTGCTCAAAAAGAGAAAGTCTCTGCTTTACAGGTGCCTTAAGATAAAGGGAGAAAGAAACCAAATGTCGTATTTCCCATTGACTCCACTGGAAGAAAGGCTCAGTTCTGAATCATAGGAATGCTCCTTTGCTTATGTTTATGTGAGTGAACAGCCCCGATTGGACAGATGCCTTTGTGGTGCCAGCCAATGAACAGCTGGCTATGGTCACGTGGGTAGATCACAGAGGGAGAGCATAAGCAGGTTGGATGGGGGATGGGGCAAGAGAGTACCCAAAAGATAATGACTTAAGAGGTCGTGCGACTAGTTAAATGGCCGTGGAGTTGCACTGCTGTGTTTTGGTACCCCGTGAGATGCAAGAGAGGTCCTGATGAGAGGAAAGCTTTGGCTTTTATCACGAAGGGGAAGGTGTGTCGACGTGTGGGACCATCAAGATTCAGTAGCATCCTTCTCTGGTCGTCAAAGCAAAAGCCAGGGGTGTAGTCATTAGAATTCAGTTGTCATGGAAACCGGTTCAGTGTGGCCTGTCGGGCTGGTGGCAGGATTCAGTGTCTACCCCAGCATTGCACAATAAGAGCTTTGCAGACTCTTTCTCTTTTAGTCCACTATCATCCTCTCTGTTCTTGATGTGCAGTGTGTGTGTGTAAGAAAGCTTGACATGGCCAGATCAGCTGTATGTGGAGATGCTATGATTCATAGTCTGCTCTCAGGCAAATGTTTTCGTATGGGGATAGACAAGCATTTGATGCAGATTTGTTGGGTAATGATGGAGAGGTAAGGGAAGGTTGGTTACATAAAGTTGTATTTTTTTTATTTATAATACAAGATTTTATTTTCAAACAAGAAACTGGAAGCATACAGCATCCAGATTATGAATATAGATGGAACGTTTTATATTTCCAGCAAGTACATTGTTGATCAGATCCATCTTGTTTACTCAAATAGCATGTTTTATTTGCTGCTGAGCCTCTCTATTCCTATACCCTCTCTTCTTGTTGACAGAAAGAGATTGGTGATATCATCTCTGTAGACCGCTGGGAGAATCTTATCTTAAGAATCAGTGGACATTTCTGGTGATCACCATGGTCTTGGAATGCACCAAATGTCTCTAAACATTAGGCCTCTAAAAGCTTATAAAGTACCTATAAATTAAATAAACCAATTCTTTTTTACTGGATTAGAGATCATACATAAATGTCAGTTTAAAGGTTTGGATGTGTCACACAAAGCTATACTCTATATGGCAAGATTTGAGTCATGATTCATAAAACCACTTTTATGGTGCAATGTGTAATCTTAAGGAGGATCTATTAATGGAAATGCAATGTAATATACATAACTATGTCTTCAGATGTGTATAAAGACCTTATAATGAAGCGTTATGCTTTTATTACATTAGAATGAGCTATGGAATTCTGCATGTTGGTTCTACAGTAGCCCTAAATGGACAAACGTGTTTCGTAATTACGTTATCTCCTTCGGCAAAGAAGGGAAAACGTGACAACATCTTTGTCCTGTGTCAGCCACCGTAGTGCTTGGGAGGGGTGATTGGTGGAGTGAGCCATTGGTTGCAATTTGCAACCTCACCTCTAGATGTCGCTAAAATCCAACATTGCTCCTTTAATGGTTGTATGAAAATTGTTGGATGAAATTTTTAGGTAAACAATTTCTTTAAGAAATTCTGTAATTAAAGAACTGCATTCATTTTTTATCATTCAAGTGGTTCTTGAAACTTAAAACTTGTAGAAACGTTATTATCAAATACCAAAAATTAAATGAAGTAATGTATGAAATGAATCAATATGTATAATTGATATAATAAGAACGTTGGTTATCTTTTTCTGGCATAACATTAAACTTGTATTTGCTGAAGATGGAAAGGCATGCAAGAAGAAAACACAAACTTACCAATTTGCACTGTGCAAAAATCCATAAACTCATCGCATTGCAGACTTTCAGTGCAGTGTCAGCATGTTTAGAGTAAACTCATCTATCTACTAACCTCTCCAGCTTATTTATTTTCACTACTTTTAAATACATTTCACAGAACAGCTCTTAACAAAAGCATGCGCTTTTTCGTTTCAGGTCACAGTGTTGTTTATGAAAACTTCTCTCTGTGGATCTAGATTCATTTTCAATAAGTTTTTAGTGTGACACCACCAATAAGCAATGAGGTTTGAGCACATAAAGCTCAGCAGCTTATGTGACAGTCACTGGCTGGTTTTTAAGAATTATAATAACTAGTCCCATTGTTCTACATGACTGCATGTCTCTCTTTTTTACAACCATCTATTCTAATTCACAGTAAAGATGACACAACTACTGTACAAAATCAAACAATCACAATTAAATCTGATTTTAAAGATGTTTGAGCTTGATCAGAGGATAATGAAAAATATTGCGATTTCAGATACTGATGACAATCTCTTTATTTTTGGGTGAACTATCCCTTTAAATGTGCTTTGAAAGATGTCATGTCTAATGTGATATATCTGGGATGCAGAAATACTGTTGCAGCAGCTCTAATTAACTCTCACTCCTATGAGTTTTAGACACTTCATAGAAAAACTACTGAAAATTTAAAATGAGTATGTTAGGCAAGAATGCTGATGTCTGCCAAACAGAGTCTAGCTGACCACCTCCATCTCACATCTGTCAATTAGAAAGCCAGCTTCTTCCCATTAAACAGTTGCTGTGACTTGTTTTATTTGCTTATTTTGCAGTGAGCCACTAAATCTGAGCTTCTTTGCTTTTAGATTATGGAATGTTCCCTGCACCTTATGAATCAAAACGTAATGCTTCTGAACACTATGATTAATAAATCATAAACTAGAGTGAGAAATAGTTGACACATCTGGTGGAAAGGGTTTTTGTGGTCACAGTGATGATGAAATTTACTTTAATTTAAAACTTGGTGAAATATTTATTCCGTACTTGGGCTTCTCTGCTGCCTCAGGGGCTGAAAGTCTCCTGTCGCTTTAAGGTCCTGTGGCTTTTTGTTCAATAATTCAGACATTTTTTGCAGGGATGCAGGCAGCAATTTCCGAGTTGAGGTTTTAAAGATTCTTTACGAACTTGGGCGTAAGGCCACAGAGCCCAAATAAATCAAGAAAGTCAAACACGCAATTTTCATGTAGATACTGTTATTGACATCCAAAAATGTCTTTAATATTCCTGTCGTATAGTCTGTTATGTTTAGCAAAAAATAAGTTGTGTACCAAAAAAAGAATCCATTTAATATTAATAATGTAAAATACATATACGTTTGTGTGATGGTACAGATACAGATATGGCGAATGGCACGGCAAATGCAGATCAAAAGATGAGCAGCAGGTTGTTTGGAGTGGGAAAGGGTTTATGCAATTTTCATATCTCTGTGTAAATGACGTTTCATGACTGTTTCCTCGGTGGCTTGGAAAACTGAAAAGGTCTTTAGGGAATTTCTCCATGGAGAAGTAATGTGTCTGTTCTGCATTCTAAAGTTGGGTTACATAAGTCCCATTACTTCTGGTCACCGCACATATGTATCTTGTGCCCCTGCTCCTCTTCCTTGAACTGAAGCATCAGTTTTTTTTCTGTGACCAAGTGCTTATTATAGTGCTAATTTACCTTGGTTTCTATTTTCATTTTAACCATAAGTATGTATTTTTTACATTTGCTATCAATTTTGCAAACTGTCCATGCTAGTAGGCTAAATGTGCTGAGATTTCTCCTGCTCACTTTCTCATTCCCATGGGTCTTGACATTGGGATGAGATGGAGAGTACAAACGTGTATTTACTGTAGTAGGAATAGAAAGCAAAGCAGTCTAATATTAGAAATACAATGCAAAATGAGTGTGTTGGAAATGGAAAAGGGATTTAAAGGACTACAACTTAAATGACATGTGTTTATTAGATTGATTTAAAAAATCTGCTTTTCTGCTTGTGGTTTTTTAATAATTAGACACAACTTGCATTGGCATAATACGCAAATGGGATAAAAAGACACATTTTGTAGTTTCTATCAATCTGCATTTCTTTTGGATTTATCAGGTCTGCTGGAGAGACTAGTGTCTAGATCTCAGTAAATATAGATGAAGAAATCCTTGACCGTAGGTTAAATGTATACATTTTCTTTGTTTTACAGTTGTTTTATCTTGCATTCATTCCTAACCTGTGAAAGCAGAATTATTGCAAAAACTTGTAGTGTAGATCAATTTGAGGATACATTTTTGAAACCATGTTAGGTTATGGAAAGTGCTCGTTTTTATGACGTTTCTTGAATGTTTGAAATGTCATTATTCATGAATTATGAATAAATGAAAAGGAAGAGTACGTTTAAAGTAGGAAAATCCAAAGTGATTTGCGGCGCCCTAGTGTTTGAAGAGTGTAACTGCACTCATTGTACAATTCTGATATATATTTTTATCCGCTTTCACTAATTAAAAAGCGTCACTATAAACACAAAATACATCAATTTTATCATTGCATTAGTTGTAATTTTATTGTTATGCAAATCTAATCCATATGTGATAAAAAGTGTTTTTTCCGTGTCAACTCGGAGAAATGATGAAATGCTGTGATTATACAAAAGAAATATCAAGACAAAGGAGGATGATCCACACCAAGGAGTGTGGTGCAATACACGATCGACTAGAGTAAAAAAAACACACTCGGTATTTGTGTTCAACACCCAGTGGCTTTCTCACATTATACTATCTGTGGAATTACGGAGAGACTAACAAGCAAGACTATCATTATGTGTCACCCGGACCTAAGAGAAGCACTAAAAATCTATCTTCAGCGTTTAAATGCAATATGTACGATGTATTTGTATTGTTTAAGTAAACACGTATAGTCATTATAAAACGTTCAATATCTTACTTTTTGAGTTTTTACTAAAAATGAGCATTGGAAATGAATATAATTGATAAGAAACACTGTGAACTGCTGTGGTCAGATATCTAAAATATGAGGCTTATCATTTTGAGCTGTGATGGGCGTGATGAGGGGGGAGGAGGAGTCTCGCTCCGATACACAGGCGCGCTTTCCAACATTACACATGTACGCGTCTGTGTAATGTACACAACGATGACTGCAGCTCGATAAAAATATAAAGATTTGCTTTTTAAAATATCGAAGAAGATTTTCGAGTTTACAAAGCAAGTGTTTCTACGCATATTACACCTAAAACAACGTGTGGTCAAGATTGCCTTTGTTTGGCACCAGGAATTCAGTAAAACCACATTGTTTTGGCGTTCAGCACTAACGAACTGGTAAGGATTTCGTGCGCTTTTTATTATCAACATGTTTTACTATGACTTCTATACGCTTCTGTAACATATAAGCACATGGTTGGCTGGCTTCATAAATTGTTTCTGCAAGGGAGACCTGTTGTTAGTCGATCCCTTAATCGATTTATCAATATTATAACGCTTTGTTCATGCATTTGACACATTAAACGCATTTTTATTTATCTGCTCGTGTGTTTGTTGAACACTGAAAGAATGCAGTCTTTCTAGATTATATTGGCAGCTGGGGCACGTGACCATCTGGATCATATTACATCGTCTTGGGATGTTTTTAAGAAGTGACGTTTTTAAATCGCAGCCGTGATGTTGACAGCAGCGTGGGATTAGTTCAGTGTATATGGGGGCGAAATGAACTTCCATATGACCACCAAACTCTGGAATGAATGTTGGGAAAGTGGGTTACGGGGGAGGGGTCTTGTTGTGGGTTTCTCAGAATTTTAAAGGGAATATAGATCGATTCTAGACTATCTCATGCAAGAATGTTTCATTGACTCAGATGTTTTAAAAGATTTGACAGTGCCGATTCTATAAACAAATCTATGCAATTCAGGATTAAGGCTGATTTTGGTTTAACCCAAGATTTTGGTTTATCCAATCACTGATAAGTCGGTTTGCTTTATTTTTGGTTTTCTATCATTTTTTGTGAGACACACCCGATGGTTACACTGTTTATATCAGTCGCAAGATTCTCCAGAGAGATTATTCAAATGAATCGCACCTTTCATTGGAAGTGAATTCAGAGATATGCTCTTGCATTGGTGGTCGTGTTAAACAAAGTTTTTCCTCAATTGCTCACTTGTGTTTATAAACCATAAAACAAATATTATCTGAAACGCCCCACAGACCACTTACAGCCATGTGCCCAGCCATGTCTCCATAGCCACTGTTTTCTCCAAAAATAGAGCCTTTTGCCATTATTAGCAACAGAAACATGCAAAGGGATATGAACAGAATGTGGATGCTGAAAAATAAAGTGACAGTTCACCCAAAAATATAAATTCTGTTATCATTCACTCACCTCAGTTTTTGCAAATGTTTACATTTCTTTGTTCTGTTAAGATAGATATTTGGAAGAAATGTCTGCATAGAAATATCTGTATAGAAATGTACAACTAGAGAGTGTGTAATACATGACAGAATTTTCTATCCCTTTAAATAGGCCTTTATAAGTCAGGGTTATCAAACGTCCCAAAGCATCTGAAGTTTGTGTGTGAAATTCTACGGGGATTTATGACTGCCCAGTGTCTCGCTCACAGTCTGTTTTCTCTTGTTTTTTTTTTTTTTTAGACAAGATGGAAGTTTCTGTCGCCGTTGTGCTTTTGTCCTGCTTCGCTCCAGCTCTGGGTGAGTGCTTTTAGCTTGTTTCTTATTTGCTCTGCTGAATTTATTGAATTAGATGGTGTTTAGAGGTGCACTTAGAGGACTTTCAGTCAACAGAGTGAAATGTGAATCTGTAAGGCTATTCCCAACTCTCTGTACTTATTCACTTTATTTGTATGTTTCTAAAAAGTGGAAGTTGCAGAAAAAATGTTGTTGCCCATTCCCACAGACTTTCCTTTAGACTTTTAACAGTATTTGGTGAATTGGTGTGTATTCGTGTGTATGTATGCAGGATCAGCTTTTGGCAGGGAAATGCCAGGTAAGTGTGGAGAGGGTTAGAGACGTTGTGAGAACGCTAAAAACCGTAGCACAATGTAGCTTTCTGTGTCTGTTTTGAATGGCTGGGCTTGTTTGTATTTGTCAATACTACAGCAGCTCAAAAATCGAAAGCGATTCGTTTTGGCATGTTTTAACACATTTGTTCAAATGGTTCCACTGTGTCTCGTTTTTTCTTTAACAAGTTGCTTACGTTTCCACCTTTCCCTGAAGGGTTTTGTGTAAAGTTCATGAAGTAACACTACTCTCGCAACACGAGGCTGGAGCGTCTATCCATGTGTGTGCCAGCACAACTGTTGTACCAACCATGAGTACATGCAGTTCTGCAGCTCCATTAGGAGGAAGTTTTGACATTTTTCAGATGGACTGACCTTGGACGATTAAAACAAAGTTGCAATGTTTTCTAAGAAGATTTGTGCACTGTGAAGTTCAAATATTCTACGCATTGCTGACCCTTTGGATTTCTGGAGGATTTGCTACATTCTCAGACTCTTATGTTTGTGTTGGCTACACCACAAAATGTGACTGCGCATTGAAGCGTTCAAACACACAAGTGTCGAGACAAGCATAAATGCACATGCAATATGCAGTGAGTAATGGGGTTTTTTTTTCGACGTGAGAATTTTATACTAAGCATTTGAATCAAGCATTGTTCTTTGTTTATGAACGGGATAGAGGGAGAGAAAGAGAGAGAGCGAGAGATCATTAGGGTTAACCAAAGTCCTACAGTCAGACCATTCATAATGTCTAATGGGAAATTTGGACCAATGCCTTCAACATTCTTGTTTACAGAGAGCAGCACCCCTTAAAATCAGCTGTGGCTCTTCAAAAACAGGAAGGTCTATTATCACTCCATTGATCTCTTTTATGACATAAAACAGCAACATAGAATGTGGAATTACATTTTCTGCCAAAGTTCTGTTTAATATCAAATGACTATAAAAATCTTTGAAATGGGTTATCATAACATGTCTTCACAACATCATTTATTTATTAGGTACTTAAGATATATTTGTCTTGTCTCATATTGTACAGTGATGAGTATGATTATTAATGAGTTCTTCCCATGTGATAGAAATCTAAAGTGGTTAAATTTGTCACAATGTAAGCATTTCTTCAAATGTGTCTTACATGGTTGTGCTTTTTGAAGATACTGTGGTATTGTATGTGTCTGTGTGCAAACTTATTTAGAATGTGCATCAGCATTTATTAACACACGTGCTGTTGCATATCAAAATGTTCAGCTGGCACTTGATGACTAAAATAGTTTCATAGTTTTATTTGCTTTGTAAATTGTCCTTAAACAGGATCTAACCCTGCTTCTGTCTGTAAACGTTCATCTTGCTATTTGCATGTTTTTACCTGAGATTTGAATTTTAAATCTTATTTTCCTCTCTTTTTTAGCCTCCACAATGGATGAAATACACGGTAAGAAACGTTGCAGTATAAAACTGTCTTTATATTAACAAAATGTCTTAGTGGCTTATTAACAGTGTTTTAAGCCCCACCAGGCCAGACCACATGTAGAAGAGGTTTAGTCTTTAGTGCATAGATACCCCTCGCGTTTGACACTATAAGATTTCACTTCACAGTCGGTGTAAGAAAATGTTGACCATACATTCCATAAAGTCTATATGCTTTGGTATTTCAGAAACATAGCTTGGTATGTGTAGTTCTGCAGATAAGTAGGTGTTGTTCATAGTAATATGCACATGAATTTGAACAGTATATATATATGAATTGAGATTTTTAGATATTTTTCTCTTTCCCCTCATGCCAGAGTACGACAAGCCATTTCATTATGGTAAGTATAGATTTACTTTAGCTGCTTAGAGATTTTATATAATACACACACACACACACACACACACACACACACACACACTTATGGATTAAGGACATCTCTTGGTTAATCTTTATAAAGCTGGAAAATAAAAATGATAATATGCAGATTCAGAATACTGCTCTTACTCTGAGGCATTTGTTTCGCCTCTATGTATAACATGCTTAGAGTTTTGCGTTATGAGCATCAGATCTGCTCTCGTGGTTCTCACAGTGGACTGAGAAATGTTTTAAAGGCCAAAGTGCATCACCCTGCTCAGGAAACATCTGGGAAGTCGGAGAGATTTGCGTTTCCCCACTGTTTTTCCTCAATAGATGGAAAACGCTCACCCCAGGGCTGAGAATCTGAAAAGATCATCATTTTAAATCTGATATCTAATCCAAATGATTTACAGAAGAAAGAGTATTTAATATTTATATGATGAGCTAACAATAAGTGTGGTCTACAAAGCTATGTTTACATTTTACATGGTAAATACAATTTGCAGTGTTCAAAAACAGGGTGGCTATTGACATCCTGTCTAGATTACAGACATTTGAGAGAATAATTGACTTTTATTTATTCATTCAGTGTTAGACAATAATATGCTCAGTTGGCTCAATCTGTTTTGGTTTGGGCATTTCTGTCTTGTCTTATTTTTGTGCAGATGTTAATGTGTGTATTTTTAACATAATGCATTGTGTTTTTTGTTGTGGCATCATTGGGCCCATCAGGCTGTGCGCAGTGTTTTTCATTTCTCTGAATCCTTTCAGATTATGAATCCCTGAGGATTGGTGGTATGATCTTCGCTGTGATACTTTTCCTGATGGGGATCTTCCTCATCATCAGTAAGTGCTGGGCTATCTGTATACTCTTACTGTATTAGGTTTTCTGTATTAAAACCTTTGATTTTATTTTTCCTATGTTAAGTGTTTTTGGGTTAATCTGCAGAGTAGAGTTCCAACATGGTTGTACACATCTTGGAACTGTTCCTTCAGCGTGGCATATTATAAACGGTGTGACAACTGGTGAACATGTATCATTGAATGCATTTAATATACTCTGTTTACTCTGGTTAGTCATTTCTCAGACATGGTGTTATATATCACCGCATGAAACCGACTGTTGTTTTCTTAATCAAATTTTAGGTACAGTTTAGTAGATATGAATCTAAGAATGTGTCAGTCACCGAGATAAACAAGCTAAAGATCAGTGGTTCAGGGTAAGCTGGTGGCAGACCTGCATGTCTTTCATAACCTCTAAGTTTAAACCTCAGCGATACCCAACACCGCACTGTGACACTTTTACTTTGAGACCCCCACCAGCCCCCTTAAATTATTAATGAGGTTTCCAGTTGGAGATGTTGTTCCAGCCAATATGCACATGTTTTCAGTTTGACTGTTTTTATGTGCGCTTGCATATGTAAATTATATTGTAATAAAAGTGCATATTTTGTATTTGCAATAAATGCCTTCTGAATCATCATGTGGATGTGAATATTTTTCACTCATATATAATGAACTTTCACTGTTTTTGGTCTGACTTCTGCTTTCTTGTCTACTGTAGGTCGGAAATGCCGCTGCAAAGGTAGCAAGTCTAGGTAAGTAGCTTTAAATGTTTTCAACCAATATTCAGGCCAACAGTTCAAGTATGTGTTGCATCAGACAGAAATGAAATAGTAAAGCAGTTCACAATAATAGTAATTCTGTTTCTACATGGTTCAGAAAGCGACCAACCTTTAATTGTTCTAAATTTTTCTCTGTTTTAGGCCAGTGGGACTTGATGCAGAGGCAGCCAGAGGTCAGTTTTCAATTTTGGTGTCACACACACACACACACACACACACACACACACACACACACACACACACACACACACACACACACACACACAAGTAAATGGACGAATAACATATTTATTTATTTATTAGCAGGTGCGAAGTGAACAGGGTGAACAGGTAAATAAAAATATTTATTATATTTGATATACTTCTTTTTATATATTATATAGTCAACATACATAAAGGCTGTACTTTTGTTTCCTTTGACAGACGCAAGTGTCAATTTTTTGGAGACTTTTGGCTGTTTGAAACAAGAAAATATCAAATGATTTAGTCGTACTATAGTGTTCCCAACAATTCTTAATCATTTTTTTAATGAAACCATTTTTGTCTCTTGGCTATGCAGTTTTTAAAAATGTTTAAATAAAACTTTGATTCTCAGCCAGGGCTACTGCCATTGTGTTTGCTATTTTAGCAGATGATTCTCATTCACAGTTTGTACACAATTTCATATGTTTTCAGCTTTCAATGAAGTTTATAAAATGCATAGTAAGTGCTCAGTAAATATTAGACATTTTATATGTTTTGTAAATGATGTACTTCCGGTTTTGTTACTTAGCAGAGTTAACCAATCAAACTGTAGACTGCAGTAGAAATAAACTTGATTTCTAAACTATAATGTCTGTTGAATGTTATTAAGCGTCATAGTCAACATTACTGTGCACCTGTCCTGTCCCAGTCTGGCGCTCATAGTAGGCTACACTGTAAAAGTCGACACTGTAGACTAATATTACAGGTTTTAATTGTTGATATTGCAACTGCGTTCATAGCTGTTCATAATAATACACCTTTTATGACGGTCAGTGTTATACCTTTATGTAAAAATGTTTAATGTAGATAGCATTAACCGCATTCTACTGTACCTCTACTACGATGTAGTTCCCTCAGCGAAAATGTATTTTCTGACTGCCTTTTCTGTACAAATGTAGGTAATACCATATACGATAAATAAAAAAATTCCTTGTGGTTTTTACGGTATTCAGGAGGTATGCAGGTAAGTCACACTTGCTGCATTAGGGGTGGTTCTGCGCATGAAAGGTTTTGTCGGCGTTGTTCAATGGGAGGTGGTTGTTTGGCTCAAGATCCCCACCGCAATATCCCGCAATCTTCATATTCCAGACGCTAGAATCTTCCCGAGGAGAACACTGGAATACTAGACTGCACCACTAGAGGGAGCAAGCGAGTGAGGTTTCTAAAGCGCAGCATCGCCGCAGTCTTCCTCCAGTTTGCTCTCTTCATTCACGGTGCTGAATTACAGTCTATAGCAACATCAAACCCTGCCTCGGTAATACAGAAAACTGCAGCAATGGCAGATCCAACAGGTTTGTCTGTTTATTGCATGTATTTACTTTAGAAGACCAATTCCATTATAGAATGCAATAGCCTACAGTTATATGCTTCGTGTTTCGGTAAATTCAAGTGCATGAGTACTGTATTGAACAACTGCACTTGTTGTTTTGGCTTGTGTTGCATATTTCGCACAAATCTGCTTACGTTTGTAAATTGACAACGGCATATAATACATTTTTACAGAAATCCAGAGGTGTTGAATGAATTTTTGAACACAAATGCAGTTGTCGTGCTTTTGCAATTGATTTTTTAACATCGTTTGCTGTAGGTTCTCGAATTTTGTGTTTTTAAACAGTTTGAACACATTCGAAATTTGCCGGTATGATGCATCTGAGTGCGCTATAGGGCGTCGCTAGAGCATCCCGAGGAGAGAATGCGCTGCCGAAAAGAGCCAAGCTGGCACAAACCACTAAAGTTAAGCAGGACACAAGTGCAATGTTTTAAAACCGTTTTACAGCTGGTTCAAACCTTGTTTGGTGTATCTCTAAAAGATTATAATTTAAAGGGACAAAATGAAAATTCTGTCATCAACCCTTACATTGTTCCAAACCTGCATACATTTCTTTGTTCTGCTGAAAGGAAGATATTTGTAAGAATGTCAGTAACCAAACAGATCTCACCCCCCATTTACTGCCATAGTAGGAAATATAAATTTTATGAGAGTCAACGGGGATGAGATCGGTTTTGTCACTGACATTCTTCCAAATATCTTCCTTTGTGTTTAGCAGGAAAAAAACCCATTTATACAGGTTTGGAACAATTTTAGGGTGAGTAAATGATGACAGCATCTTCATTCTGTTTTGTGTTTTGTTCATGATACTTGGTAATGTGTTTTCAAATAATATCGCAATATAAGCTGACAGACTGTTAGCATTTTGAAATACAGCTTTCTTTTGATTATTACTAGAGGAAAGTCCACTCACCGTGTAACTGTGGTGACTGCAGTTATCCCTGCGCTTACACGTCCAACCGGCTTTTCGCTGAGCGCGCAGCTCTACTCGTTTTTCAGCTAATCGATCATTCGAATGACTGAGGTCCTGTTAAAAAGCACTTGAGTTTGCAAAATGCCTCACCCCAATTACACGAACAGCATGTTAAGATACCAATATATTATGTGATCACCGAATCCAATAATTGCAGTCAGAATGGGTCTGCATGTCAGAACAATTGGTTCTGAGCTGGTGTGGTATTAACTGTATATTTAGATTTAGAAAACCAGCACCTGTCCATGGTGCTGAAAGCAACCCCTGCATTGTCTTATATCTATTGCTAAATAGCTGTTTTATTTCTTCCAGAGATGTTAAATTGTAGATTGTGAAAGTGTATGTTTACATTTACTTCCAGAGTATTACAAATATGTGGACCAGAGTGCCTTTAACTATGGTAGGTCAGCAAATACTGCATGGAAATATTTAGTTCAAGCATTCAAATATAGTAACTAAATGAAAAGATGAATGTGATTGAGCACAGATTATGAGACGTTGAGGACCACGGGTGTCACCTTGGCTGTGATCATGTTCGTGGCTGGGATTCTCATTGCTCTGAGTAAGTCAATCAAATCACTGTTCCATTTACTGCATTACATTTTAAAGTTCTTAAGATGAGAAATGATGGTAATTTGAATAATATGTCAGTGGATCTTTTCCAAACCGGCCCCGGTCAAAGTCCCTAAAGAGTCCCTGTCAATGTCATTTTTCATCACATCTCTCTCTCTGTCTCTCTGTCTCTCTCTCTCTCTCAAAATGTTTTTGCCCCTGACAGGTAAAAAGTGCAAATGCTCAAAAGCATCCAAGTAAGAGTTTTTCAAGCAAGTGTACAGCCTTGACTGTGCATGTGGAATGAGTCCAAAAAAGGATGAAGGAACCTGAGGAAACTATGCTATGCCTGTACATTGGAGAGCTCATTTGCTGTTTGAATGCAGACCTGGTTTCTAAATTGACACATTACTAAACTGACCGGGTTTTTCATTTCGGGCCTCAGACACTGTCTGTCCATGCAAACAATATCACATTTAAATAATACTCCCATGTTTAGAAACAGTAACACTAAGGTAATCCTAAACTGTTAGACAAAAATAAAAACCATTTTTGCACTTCACAAATGAACAAATTACCATTGGTGTTCTTTGTGTGAATAGGCAGTGTGTATCAGTCAGAGGCTCAGCATGTCATCTTCAAGAGCTAAACTGAGTCCAAACTTACAACACTGACTGCGAGTTTGTGCCACACCGGAGAAAATGCCATGACTGCAGATGAGCATGCTCGGCAAATGTTTCAGGACCATCAGGCTTAGCAGGATAACTTCTTTTGTTCCCTATTCACAGATCAAGTCCAGTGGAAGGCCATCAACCACCAAAGACAGAAGGTACAGCAAATCTTCATTACTGTTTTATTCAATAATGCAGTCATAGTTTTTATTTTTTAACATTTGTAATCACCTTTTTATTCTTTAGTTCCCCCTCAGACAGTGTAAAGAAGATGCACGTGTGCGATTGGGTGGCCCATTTCGGAGAGGAAATGCTCAGATGCACAAGGTTACTTGCAGGAATGTGGAGGAGAGTAGAACCTACTTGACCTCTTTTTGTAAACTCAGCTTAAATGCTGATTTATTGCTGTATTTTTAGGTCTCTCTCGCTCTCTGTAGCACTGGTTCTACATTTAGTCTCTTTAAAATATTATTGGAATGACACAATTTATGAGAACCCCCCCTTAGCTGCTTACAAGGTTTTGGAGAGATGCACCTTATTTGGCTGGGATTGTTTTGCATATGCATGGAAGCAATTGCTTTATAGACCGAGATTGGATTATAGATGGTTTTATGTCCATTTTTTACAGCATGAATATTACTACATAACACTATACATTCTATAGAACAAAGCACTGTGAACGATATATTATTATTACTAATATTACTAAGTAAATGATGTAATAGCAACTAATATTTGAAGCAGCACACATCAATTATACAACATAATGTATTGTAAAGAAACAGAAATCTGAATAATAGATCACTGTGCTTCTATTCTGAATTACATTATTCAAAGCGCATGTTTGACTGTTATGGGGGAATGTTCATTAGAAGTCATGCCTTTATTGTTAAACGAAAAGTTTTTTGTTGTTGTTTCCATTAATGGGGTTTGTTATGAGTTTGACTTGGATGACAGTCATAATAAAGAGCAGGAGACAATAGCTATGTTAAAGGCAATTTTTATTATTCATAGAAGTTTGTCATGTACCAAAGACATTTGTGTCAATAAAAGTAACAAAGGTTTACTTTGATAATTAGCTTGACTTAGATTGGCATCGCCAGTTGACACATAATGCAAAACATTCCGTCAAACATTCATAAACTATTCAGCAACACATGGATGCGTGTGAATTTTATGATACATTTCACTGCCATGTAAATAGCAAAATACTCTCGAAAACAAGATTTCATCTTATTTCACATAGTGGTATAAGTATGCAGCACACTTTAATGCTAGATGTCCTAGACTTCTGATTTCATTCATTTAACTACTTTGATCAGATTTACTAAAACAGTGACCAAATGATTTCCTTACATGCTCATTACAATCGTCTTGTTTTCAAAGTGATCTAATTCTCAATAATCCATAGTCATGAAATACAGTGCTTTACAAGAAAGAGATACTTGGCGTGTTTTCCCTCATTTGAATTTCCTGAGGGACTCTAGGTACTTCAACACGGTGAATCATGCTGGCGATAATCTGGCTTGCTTTTCTTACACCTGATTCAACCTCCAACATTAATATTAACCCCACATCATACTTTAATTTAATACCACTTAAATAAATGTTTACTACCATCAATTCAGTTTGTTAAATCTTAGTGATTATGACATCTTGATACTAGAAGTTCTTAAAGACAACAGCAGTGTGGTTAAGTAGTTTTACATCAGAACCCCCTGACATTTCACCCCCTCATATGACTCATCAAAATAACACATTCACATACATAGTCAGTTGACACCTGTAAGGACTTCTGTGATATTAAGTGTGTGACTGAGTAATACACATTCACATCATACAATGAAATAAATACTGAAAATGATCTGTCCTCTGAAAGAAGGTAACATACATTCATTAAAAAAGTTCCAGATGGAACCAACAAGGTTTTAACAGTGTGACATCATAGGAGAACCTAAAAAGCAATACTCTGATCTGAAGAATGTTTTAAATCTTCAGTGAACGTTATAGAGCAAGTCTTTATGGAGTGAAAAGACATTCACAATATCATAAAATAAAACAAAACAAAACATCAAAAGGCATTATAAATATGTAAAAAAATCCCCACTGATACAGTGGGTTCCATGGACAGTTTACCTGCCTATATAAGTGAACCAATATGGTTTATAAAGTAGAAACTGGAGTTGAATGGCCAATCCTCATGACGATTTCATTGAAATCACTAATAATGAACAAATTCATTGAGGATCACTTTCATGCTACATGAATACACCCAAATGCTAAATGAGCATTTATATTTACTGAAAATCTATTGCTTTTGGCTGCAGATTCTAATCTGCACTATACTGTCATACAAAAATGATGCAATACTTGAAAATCCTCATATGAGGATACTGTACGTAATCCATCCTTCTCCAATGGTAAGCTAAATTTCTATGCCGCAGTTCAGTCATTTTTCTTTATTATTTGGCTATTTTTTAAGTACCAATTTAAGCAAGGTTTATCATTATGTATGAAATTTTCAGAATGATAATTTCACGTACATACTGCACTATTATAGGTTCCACGTTACTGTATCGCTGTTGGAGAAGGTGGGGTATGCTGGGACTGTAAAAGTAGTCCTGGTCACTCTTGGTCCTGTAAGGATGTAAAACGCCGTCTAGAGGCACTTTTCTTCTTCAATATGAGTTTAAGCTGAATAGATAAAAGGAGAAAAAGGAGAATGTCAGCTGTATATTCTCTTCTTAAATGGACGTTTTTCATTTATATCATCTACTTTCATTCTGGATCATGTCATTTTTCAGAAGCCCTTATGACTAAAGAAAAGCATCTTACTTTCTCTCCTTTGTCCCCGCTCTGCAGTAGATGAGCGGGCTGGTCGTTTTCCAGGTTGCGGATGCTGGGATCAGCTCCACGACTCAGCAGAAGTCTGATCAGTTCCTCCTGATAGGGGCTTCCATGCAGTCCTGCGGCCATGTGTAGGGCAGTGTGCCCGTGAGCCTAAAACATATTCGATATACATTTATTAGCATATTTTATAAACGGGTATATGTGCAGAATAAGAAAAAATGGAAATGATGACACCTGTACTGACAAGACTAAGAGAATGAAGCACTTTCGCAACACAACTCGAAGGCAAAAAAACATACTCAAGTACGAGTACACGAAACCAGTTCAATACAATAGCTGCTGTTATCATGTGTCTCTCACTTTTAGGTTGATGAAGGCCTGCATATCAGACAGCGGCAGGCTCAGGAGATAGCGCACAATATGGATATTCGCCTCCTTCACTGCCAGGTGAAGAACTGTCTTGTTGCTTTTGATTTCCTGAAAAAGGTCATAGCAAATACTAGTCAAGAAAGTGAAACCGAAGCAGATCAAAGCTGCCGTGGCATGAATGAGATTTCCTCCTTGTGCGACACTTAAAACGAAACTACTGCGTGTGGAACATTGATAAAATCAATTGTTTGTCTGTCTCTCTGAAAGGAACATTAGGGAAATATATGTTTTTTTCTCTCATACCATGGAATATCTACAATGTCAATACATGTGATTTGCTGTTTACTGTGCAATTCGAGCAGTGTTAAAAAATACTCTGACTGTATGTCCTGAACAAATGTGACACCAAGGAACCAACAACTTCATTCACAAGTTATGTGATAGTACAAAGGAAAAGTACCTGACTGAGCACGGAGGCTCCAGCATTTATCAGACACCGCAAGCACATAAGTTTGTCTTCCGCTTGAGGATGTTGACTGCCATCAGCGAGCCAGGTTGAAGATGAGGAGCAGGCATGTATAGCCTTCACTGTGCCACAGTGAGAAATCACAGCACAGTGCAGAGGAGTCAGACCTTAAAGAGGAGGATATTATTATTATCACATAGCTCCACTTGATTCGGACATTGAGTTTAATGTTCCTCAATAGCCACCAGAGAGTTACAGATTGTGAGAGACGGACAACCAAAATGTCATTTCATAATGTCTTGTGCAGCTTTTACCTTCAAAATTACGAGCCTCCAGATCCACTCTGAGTCCCGACGAAAGAATAACCTATAAATTCATCAGATTAGATGCATGTTTTGGGGATTCTGAATTGCACACACAAATGGGACGGCTCAACCCTCTAACCTGCATGACTCGGGGGAAGCCATACGTGGCAGCCAGATGAAGTGCGGTTTGTCCATTGACATCACATGTACTGATGTCTGCGCCAAGTGAGAGTAAATCTTGGACTATCTCTGGTTGATTGGCTGTTACGGCCACCAGCAAAGCAGTCTGGGATACAAAAGAAAAGCAATTCAATTTGCAGTCCATATATAACTTAAAATGGGCCTTTATTGATTTAACAGTATTGGGTTATGATATTCACCTTGCCCTTGTGCTCCTTGGAGTCCAGCTTTCCCAGTTCACGAAGTTTCTCTGCAGCAGCAAAAGCATATTCCCTCAAACCTTTAGCAGTGTAGATGTGTAGAATCCTAAAGAAGGAGAGGAAAATTAGGTTTTAGTTCTCGTTGAGAGCGCAAAGCCACCCATAAAGCCCAGCTTTCTGTTTTCTGTGGCGTCACAGGACCTGCGGTGGTTTCATAAGCTGAGAAACGCAAGACTTCAAAGAACCTCTCTGGTGAAACACCTAATGATGCGGTCTGCTGTGGCCACATCATTGTGAGATATATTAAAGGAAAGCGATATACATGAGGACGGTAAGCTGTGTAGATATGTAAATGGAACGCATCCAAATAAGTCAGATTTTCTTGATAATTAAAAGTCTTGAATTAAACAAATTTCATAGGGAAAATCTGTCTTCCATCTCTTGCTATTCTCTTGCTTCTCAATTGAAGTCTTGAAGTAACTGCTGATTTATTGATCTATTCCTGCATTTGTGTTAATATATCTAACCAACATTCAGAACAGGATTCAAATTCCCACTCGCTTGACTTACGTGTCCCCATCATCATCCTGCCACGTGGTTCTGTTGTAATCCATGTTCTGCAAGAACCTTTGAGCCTCTTGGAACTTCATTAGATCCATCGGCGTCTTAAAGTCCTGGATAAAATAATGGCTTGCTTGATCCTCTGGTTTAGATTCAGATGGCCAACACAGGCCAGAGGTCATATCAGTCCCGGAGGCAGTTATAGGGCACTCATTTATAGACTGTGAGGGCAGAGAGAGAGAAACGAGAGCTTTTTCGTGTGTTTTGAACAAATGCTGTTTTTGGCCTCAGGATGTTGCTTCAGACTTTTTAATACGTTTAAAGTTCTCTCGTTGTCATTTGCGCAACGCTTCTACAAAGGCTAAGTTTATTCAGTACTGAAGTTAGCTGACATGGTTTGGGAACAGCTGCATTTAGCAGTTAATGAATCTTGCTACCTTGCTTTTTGGGAACAAGTAATTTGAACTTAAATTATTTTAAACCGATTAAAAAATGTAGTTGTATAAATATAACTATATATGATATAATACTGAAGAGTTAATTTGCAAAATAATGTTTTTGTATTGTGCATTCAGTAATATCAATCAAACTGCAGTTGGGTTAACCCCAGTAATAATAAAAAATACAGACACTAACACAATAAAACCAAATAAAAATGTGATTTATGAAAATGAATAAAAACAGACTGATCTGTTTTTGCAAAAAACTCTTCAACTTTAGGTATTCTTACATATTGCTGTGTTGTCTGGCCATCGTGGCAGTCCTGCATCTGCTGAGAGCTGTAGGCAGTGGCAAGAGTCTGTCCAGTCTGGGAAAAGTTGGACATAAATGGGAATGGATTGGACTGCTGTAGAGAAGATTGTTGCTGATGCATGCCGGGAACTTCCCAACGGTCATATCTAACTGCTCCCATATCAGGGTAGCCTACACTGGGCCCTGGGAAAGAAGACATTCAGAAAATTCAAAACATGATTTATGTCATTCTACATCTACCTCCATGTAGTTGAGCTGGCCAGACTTACCAGCACTGGCAGATGATACTGATGTTAAAACCTGCTGGAAGCATTTTAAAGGATGATTAATGTCTTTGTAATTGTCTGAAGACATTTATCTTTAGACATCAGTGTTTTTACTCACTGGGATGGATGCAGGGGCACCAGCGGTGTAAGTCACTGTGGAACAGGACGGGGGTGCTGAGGAGGTCTCCCTCTTTCTCTTCTGCTCCAGGAGTTTCTTCACTGTGGGCAGAGGGTAACACACCTTTTCCTTCGGTGCTGTTGGCAGACGCAAAATATGCGTATCTCTCAGTCATACATTGTAAAATATATCATTCTGTTTAAATATCCAAAATATGAAAAAGAGTTCACACTTTCCATTATCATGCAGATGTAATCAAAAATACAATGACAAATTATAATAACATTAATAATAATACTTTATAATAGACAAGCCCTCTTTGTATAGCCTACATTATTAAATCCGTATATTAAAGAAAACAAAAAAGTGAAAATTAATGTTTAGCATGTGATTGATTCATCATCATAATAAACATAAATGGTTTTAAATACAATATGCACAATCTTGGTGCTAAGGGAAGGTGAGAAGATATACTTCAGATGCAAATCATACATTTGTATTATTTGCATTAAATGCATCTAACCTATAGTGGCAGATACAGCAGTGTTACGTTTTGCTGCTGCTTCAGCACACTGTTGTTGTTGTTTTCAAGTAATACTGCCTGATTTCACCAGTAATGTGATTTTCCCAGAGCCAATCTTTAGTAGTAGGTGTTGGTATGACATACAAATGTATTTTCTATGTGTTAGTCACCAAAAGAAACTGAAAAAAGAAAAGAATGGTAATATGGTAGGTTTCCAGTGGGCATCGCTTACGTATTCTAGAGCAGACGCAAGGAAAGTTTCTTCAAACTCTTGACCCAAAACGTGAGATAAGATATTTCCGCCAAAGGAGCATAATGTTCATCCTCTCGCCTCTGAGGAAGATACTCCATTTGGAAAAGTGGTGATGAGCTCATGTCTACCTGTCTTTTTTACTAGAAACCTATGTCTATGGAGAAGGTTCTCAAAGCCTTTTTCTGTTACTATTTCCTTTCTCCGTTACGCTCTAGTGGAAACCACATCTTCCTGCATTGGTGACGTACATCCTTTGAAGGGGCCCCGTCAGGTTGTAGCTCATAATGTAGCTACTGATCCAGAATCAGATTTGATGCCTGGCACAATACCAGTTAGCTGACATAAATCAGACCACAACAGAAGTGTTGCAATACTTCATCTAGCCAAGTCTGCAATCCTCTATGCGTAATAATAATCGCGATCCAGAATAAAAGTTTGTGTTTACATAATATATGTCTGTGTACTGTGTATATTAATTTTTATTTATAAAAACAAACCCATACATGTATATATTTAAGAAAAATATAACAATTTATAAACATTTAAATATAATTTCAATTATTGGTAAATATAAATAAATACATCTAAATAGTTCCTAAATATATAGACCTACGTGTATGTGTTTGTGTTCATAAATACAAAATTAATACGCACAGCACACAGACATCTATTATGTAAACACAAACTTTTATTCTGAATGCGATTATTCGCGATTAATCTTTTGACAGCCTTCGTTAATAATATAATTTCTTATATAAAAAGTAAGAGAAACACTTCTTAATGAGTTTATCATCTTTTTAAAGACATGTTTATGAACCATGATTCCACTATATTTTCAAGGGCATGTCAGAATGAATTGCGTGGCATTTTCTTAACAATTGTCATGAGGTTGGTTAATTGTAACTGTAACTTTCTGTATTGTTATCAGTTTCAATATTGGTTTCACCAAAACATGCTGAAGTATGCAATTTCTATCTCAAAGGGGATTCAAAAGAGGAAGGCAATTCTGGTTTAACTTGCATGGAAATTCCACTGGGGATGATCTCAAAAATAGCTTTTTTAATCTTTTTCCTCCATCTAGCTATAGCTCACTGTTTTCTAAAGTTATCACGGCTATGATCAACAGAGGAAATACTTCAAAACAGACCGCATTACTAAATGGCAATATACCTTAGTAATTAGGTTAGTAGAAATTTAAGTTAAATAAATTGCTCTAATATCTGCTAGCCTATGCCAAAAAGGCTTTAAATTAAAAAAGCATAGGCTATTAAATAAAAAACATGGACTTGTAGTGACAGGTGTTTACTGAGCTACTGCTTACTTCATAACTTTAGCAACTATTCACATTGAACGTCTATATTGTGTTATGATAGTGTTTAATATGTCCGAAAGGTTGTGCATCGGTGGTCGGGATACCCTTGTGCCGCTATCTCGTAAGTTCATGGACGGAAATCCCTGGCCAATGAGTCATGCGTGGGAGTGACCTAGCGGGTATTCCGCACATCACCCTCTATTCTGAAAATACACCATATCTACACGTACAAAAGTTATAGTGTGTGTGTGTGGTTAACAGCTTGCTCTTTTTCTAATTACATTTGTACAAGTATCTACCAGACTCAGTTATTTTTCTTTGCCTATTCTTATTATTTATAAAAACGTGTCCATTGCTGACGAGACCCACACCCGTCAAAACGGGAACTGAAAGCATACCAGGGAGGAGTAATTTATTAAGGGGTTTCTCCAGATAGCTTTAGAAATGAGCTCATTGAGTGATAGTACGCTATGTTGTTGGGGATCCTTTATTCAAATGAGTTAAGTCTATTTTAAAATGGTCATACATGACCGAATACGTTCGTATAGTCAGCTCGGGGAATTAAAAACAGCCACGAACTAATGTAAACAGGTTAGAATAACAACGACGTTTACCTACTTGGTTTAGTATTTAATGCCTTGATACAATGCAGCGTTTCTGTTAATATATTATTAAAAGAATTTGTTTCTTTCATCCGCTAGAAGTTGCCCATCATAAAACCAGCATCTGTAATGTATAATATTCTCCAACATTTTAACAGACTGAAGGCTATTCTATATAAGTAAATGTAAAGTCTTACTACTTACATTTCTGATAGTGCATGTCAGAATCCCTTTTGCTGTCTTTAAATTTCGGCTCCCACGCCAGTTGAAATGAATGATGTCAGTCGCAAGCCAGACTCTTAAATGTCAACTTCTCGAGTTTGATCACGTCCTCCCCAGTCGCTGTCTAACACTGTGTGTTATCAATTTATTCCAAGCACGTTTCAATGTATACAAAAAAGCTGCAGCCCGCCCCTTCACTGTTGAGCAGTCCAACCATCGGAAGCTCCGCCCTTTAATGATGACGCGTTCTGGGGGCACGTTTCTAAATGAAAACCTCTAGAGCACATCATGTACTGTTTTTATTAATGAATTAATTCAGTTATTTATTTAATAATTTATAAATAAAACATTATCTTTTGAGTCAAATGAGAATCTCTAACTCTAATGATTATTGATTAATCAATAAAAAACATGTAGGCTATCATTTGTGTATATTTTATTTCATATAGCCTATATATATATAATTCTTATATATTTATTTCACTTAAAGGGCACGATTTGACCAAAATTGCCTACCTAGTCTGTTGTCATAAATGACTGTACCTCTTCTTTAAGTGTCACTACTGAGTCATAGTTCTCATACAAAATTCTTCTTGTTCTTGGTGACCATATGGATTTCTTGTATAAACTGCTGGAGCATGACATTAACATAGACAGTTAATGTAACAGTAAAATTAAACCTGAGTATAGTCTGCCAAATGTATAAATGTAAAATACAATGGGAACAGGAATCTCAAATAACATCTTTTGGGTTGAACCAGAAAATGAAATAAAATTTGCACCTAATATTATTTAGATAGTTAGTTAGTTTTCCCTCATAACCATTTTTAATACATTTTGTGTGTATTAGGGGTCATTAAGAACAGTGTTTTCTTTATATAGCCTACTGGTATTAGTAGTTTAAAGGGATATTTCAGAGGCAAACTAAAATTACACTATGTATCACTCACCCTCAAGGCATAGGTTTATATTAGCCTACTTTCTTCTTTTAGACGAGTTACAGTCCGAGTTATAATGTCATTTATCCTTTTTCTTCCAAGCAGTAGAATGGGAGTGAACGGTAAAAGTTTTTTTTAAGCTCCAAAAAGTGCAGCCATCATTTAAAGCGAAGCGAAGCAAATCAATGAGTTTGTGTAAGAGAAATATCCATATTGACAACGTTATTAACGGTAAAATGAAGCAAGCGTGTTGTAAGTACCGGTGACGAACGCAGCATTTTTCAATTTATTTGACTGATTTCAGTCATTTGCCGGAACAACATGCGCAGCCGAGGGATAACGGAAGTTAGACATTATCATTAATAACGTTATCAATATGAATATTTCTCTTAAACAAATGCATGGATTTGCTTCAGAAGACCTTTGTTAAGACCACGGAGCCGTCTCAAGCAGTTTTTTGATCGATGGATGCACTTTTTGGAGCTTCAAAAAAACGTTACCATGACATAAAATGTACCATTCACTCCCATTCTACCGCTTGGAAGAAAAAGGATAAATGGTATTATAAGTCTGACTGTGTTCGTCTGAAAGAAGAAAGTCACATATAGCCTACCTAGGATGCCTTGAGGGTGAGTGAAACATATGGTGTAATTTTGGTTTGTCTCTAGTCTAAAATATCCCTTTAACCCTAGTTTGTTTATTGTCAAGACATAACCACAGTCAAGTGAGAAAGCAACAATGAGGGGAATATCCTCAAACCACCGCTTCTCCCTCTTCCTGTGGAATCTCCAGACTTCTCTCTTCATGTGTCCAGTCTAGGCTAATGATTTCTTATGCCTGTTTTTTTATATATTTTTTTTAAGCTTTTTTGATCCTAACAAACATACCACATTTTTCAGACCAACACCTGTACTTCTTTTATCCTATAAATGAGCTAATCTGCCTCAGAGAACTCAACCATGTCCATTTCCTCTCCATCTCTCCACAGCACCCACATCCTCTTTTGATCTTACCTCCTCCACCCACCAATCCTCTCCCAGCGGCAAAAAGAGTAGGAGTGACTTTATGTTATGCTACAACAGTATGTTTGGAATAGCATATATTTTTTAGTACAGTACATTTATGTACACTGTAAATGGGATGCCCAGATAGGCAGATGCCAATGTAGAATTCTACAAATGTTGTAAAACGTAGGCTACTATTTTACAAATGATAAATATAATACTTTGAAAAATTGTTCCCAATGTATAGGCTGTACTGTGGAGTACACTCTTCAAAATAAGCGCTGCTATAAAAGAACCATTTTTGGTTCCACAAAGGTTCTTTAAAAAATCATCTCTTTCTTACCTTTTCATAATCTTTCAGATGTTAAAAGTTCTTTATGGAACCATTTACACACACAAAAAATGTTCTTCTATGGCATCAAAGAACCTTTTGAAGCACCTTTATTTTGAAGAGTTTAAGTTCCATTCCAAATATAGTCTTTTGAAGGGAGGGTGGAGTAGCAGTTTCTGTCTTCATGAAAAATGGCCCCATCTAGTGCTCAAAATATGACATACATATAGACTACATACAACAACCGTTTCTGTGAAAAGATAACATCTTGGTCGAATAAATGAATAAATGGATGGATGGATGGATGAATGAATGAATGAATAAGCATACCACATAACATAGTGGTGATGATACTGCATTAGAGGAGGAAGTCTATAGTAATATGTGAAGGGAGACTATTTCATATATGATAGTAAAACCACCGTGCACACACACAAAACGTTTTACAGACTGTAACGAGTTATACAAGACAAAAACAGATTTTATTAGTGAAAAATAACTAAAACATTTTGTCATGATGTCATATGCGTTTCTGTAAGTAAATGGACTCAGGATGTCACATGATCTATATCCCGGAACTAAACAGCTGGACAAAATGGCGATATGAGCAGCAGTTACAGTGTAACACAATATGTAGCAGCAAGTAGGCTAGGACAGTTTTTACCGTATGGAATTGATAAGCCGCTATTGTAGATACATGTTTGAAGCACCCTAGTATTTAAAGGCACTCCACAAATGGATAAAGACAGACTCCCCGTGAGTACATACAAAATAAACACGATGAAGTAGTCATAAAGGGGGTGTAACGTATCGCATGGCGCCTTTATATACATATGTATCGAAATATAAATAGTTAAAAACGTCAACTGATTATGTAACGTGTACATCGCTATGGATGAAAGAAAATGTTTTGATATTTGGTATAATGTGTCGCTTGATACCGTACGCTCAGCAACGCTTGTTTGGCATTATTCTAAGCGTATCCAAGCGTGGCATTTTCACATTTTGCATGAGAACAGATTTTATTTATTGTATCTTTTTCAAACCCAGTATCTAGTAAAATGCATTTAAGATGACCACGCAGTATTGTTTCCTACTGTAAACACAACTTTATTTATGCCGCAGCCTGGTCCGTGCTCTTGGCTGGAGGTGCATAACTTCATTGGTGACCTTATGGCAGCAAGCGCTTCAGTTTCCGCTCCACTGAGAGATCAGCAGATTGATGAGACATTGAGTTCTGCCTGGGACATGGCAAGACCCAAAGCCTCTCATCTATCCCAGTCTAACCCTTCTAGACCTCACCAGGTGAAAAGTAGGACTACTGTAGGGTTGCATTGTGAAGAACGGGAAAAAGTACCCAGAGATCATGAAAGCATTGGTGAGTAAAGTTAGTGGTGATGTTTGTTTATTTTTCCACGCACACTTCATTCGTTTCTATTCATATTCTTCCTCCTTTGTAGCTCAGCATCGTACCTGCACATGTCCAGGCTGCCCGCTTTCATCATCTCCCTCTCCTTCCTCACTCCAGATCATGAAACATAAAAGTAAGCCTGCATCACAAATCCAACCACCCTCACCGCCCCAGTCCACCCCACCACAGCAGGTCAAAGACTCCAATTCTGCCCCCGTAGGCCTGGGCTTGTGTCTTGGTTTGGGTCTTTCTCTTGAAGAGGAGCCCAGCAGCACGTCTAATGCTGAACCTGGTAACCCCCAACAGCAGGACAAAGGCACTAGCACCCACAGTCCAATCCCACACGCAAACCCCGATGCCTCACCTCTTCAAGCTTTTCCGTGTCTGTGCTGTCACCACGGGTTCCAAACCTGTGCCCAACTCCTGCATCACGAAAAAGACGCAGAAGCGCATGCTGCGCACTCTCACCACCATCATCATCACCACCATCACTGCCTTCTTACCTCTTGCTTGCCGTGTACACAGTTGCACCAGTCACTTTCCTCCTTCCCGTGCCTGTCCTGCCAGCGCACGTTCCCCACCTGCGCCCAGCTCTTGCGCCATCAGCAGGGTCACGTGCAGCAGGAGAGCCTGCAGCAGCTGCCGTGCATGCACTGCAGCGCCTCTTTTCCGCGGCCTTCGCAACTGCTGCAGCATCAGCGCACCCAGCACGCGTCCCAAACGGGCGGCTTCCTGTGTGCCGAATGCGGACGCGCGTTCAATTCTCACAGCAACCTGCGCATCCATCTCAACGTGCACACCGGCGCGCGGCCTTACAACTGCGCTGACTGCGGGAAGAGCTTCAGCCAATCGGGGGCTCTCAAGATTCACCGCAGAATACACACGGGAGAGAGGCCGTATACCTGTACTTATTGCGGGAGGGGTTTCCCTCACCTGGCAGGTGTGAGGGCCCATCAACGCACACACACGGGGGAGAAGCCCTACCGGTGTGCCCAGTGTGGAAAGTGTTTTACCCAATCTGGGGCGCTAAAGATTCACTCTCGCATCCACACCGGTGAGAGGCCTTTTGTCTGCAGCCTCTGCGGGAAGAGCTTTTCTAACCGGTCTGGCATTCGCTTTCATCACCGCACAGTTCATGGGATTGTGACAGAGCCCAACTCCGTGGGAAGGCCTAGCTTGGCTACCGCCGCGTTGACACCTGCATCGCACGTCCAAAGGATCCAAGTCCCTGGTCAAGAGCCTCTCAACCTGATCCATCTCCGGCAACTGGAGGGGCGGAGTCTGTCCGGCAAAGAACTATTAGGTGGGAATCGTGACAAAACAGCCCTTCCATATGCCTGTGAGGACTGTGGCCAGCGCTTCCCAGATGCTTTATCTAGAAACAGACACCAGACTTTGGAACACTACTCAACAGAAGAGAGAGAGAGGGACGAGAGAGGTACAGATACCAACAAAGATTAGAGAGATGACCGATTCTGTCGTCACTTACTAAAATGATTTTTCTCATTTTCCTCTCCGGAACGCAGTATTTTTAGTGTTAACTGTCGTTACCCATACAATGAAAAGTCAATGGGGTTCAAAAGTTTCTCCAAACTCCCAAAAAGGTATTTTAAAAGTAATTCATACAAATCCAGTTCTTTAATCCATTTTATTATGTGATATTCACTATGTATGACAAACAGGCTTTATTTAATTATTCACTCACAAATTAAATATTGACCAGCTCATATACACAGCCCAAGTCAAATATAGATGTAAGTTGATAACAGAAAATCTTGTTGTTCTTGCATGTCTTGTGACCAAACGTCATGACACAAGAACCAATGAGATTTAATGTGCTCCACTTGCTGCCATAGCTGTTTCAGCTAATCCATTTAAAACAAACATTATTAGACTATTAAGACTATTATTGTTTGGTCATGTAAAATTCTTTGGTCTGTGACTTGTGCCTCAAGAACCTAAATTGTGATAATGTAATTTGCACCTTACGTTTTAAATCAATACCTTTGCCTGTAAGGTTGTGCTGGCTTTATTAATAATTAATTTGATTAATAATTTGTCAATCAGTGTTTGGATTTAGCACAATGAGTCTTAATATTTTTTAAAAAAACAGGACATTGTTCTGATGGTGAACTAGATTATAACAGGTTCTCTTTGCATCAGTTGTGCCTTTCCTAATGTGAATATTGCTAAGCAAATCAAAACAATTTAAGATTTTGGCTTCAAAAGCCATCAACCATTATTTATTTGTTAAATATGTCATTTTATTTCTTCTTACTGCTAGAATTGACGTTTATATGGAATTAAATGATGCTTTCACCAGAAAAAAGCACTTAAGCATACTGTATGGAAATCAGAATTATAGCATCATTAGGACATGTCATGGGCCGTCTGCAGGAGCTGACAGTATACAAGATTACGTAAAGTGGTTTAGCTGGCTTTACACAAGTCTTCAAGGTAAGTAAACCTGTATAATAAGGATAATTGTTTGGCTAAACTATATGTCCATTATTTTTATAATTAAGTGTGTTTAGCCTTTTAATTGTTGATATACTCGCTCTGTGGATTTTCACTATGCTGTGGATCTGTATGGGCAAAACCAGTGAGTGTCATCTCTCAGCACAGAGCGTCACATTTCTTTCTGTACGTCTGTCAGTGTGAACATTGATCAGTGAAAGCTTGTGTCATATGATGTTGTACTGCCTTATATTGAAAAGCATTTCTTTTTTTCAACCAAAAAAGAGAAAAACTTGCTACAAAAATGAACATGTTACAGTGTTAAAATAATGATATTATAAATAATTATATAACACTATTTTACGGTGCCCTTGTTACACATGTTACATGTACTTACTATAGTATTTATTATAAATTAGGCATAATTACATGCAACTAACCTAAAACCACACCCTCATCCTAACTCTAACCCTATAGTAAGTACATATAGTTAATTATTATTACTCAGTACTTAAATGTATAAGTACACTGTAACACGGACACCTTAAAATAAAGTGTAACCATAATTATCAGTGTTTAGTTGGAAATAAGACTTTAAACTGTATGTTCAAATGTCCTTTTATACTGTACATACATACAGTATAATGATGTTTGTTAGACTAATAAAACCTTTGTCATCTAAAATGCATTCTGTTTTTTTATAAAGCACAACAGAATGTACATAACGTATCGCATGCATTCCTCAGCCCTTATTAACTCACTAATAGTTTCATAACATGACTGAAAAAAGAAAGCACAACAACATTATTATTCAAAGGTAGCTGTTTGGTGTACTAAAGACATGGTTTCTGGGGAAGAGGGGAAAGTACCTATGCAAAATTTGGATACATAATAAACCAAACTCAGTTAGCAATGTGTACATACAGGTAATATTAAAAACTATAATTGTAGTCGATATGAACTTTCTTAAACAGTCACCAGTGCTGACTCTGAGTCACCTACAGTTACCTGAAATCAAAGATCATATACTGTAAGGGGGTCGAGCTCTAGGGAATTTCCATCGACATGTTCAGGGCAGGTCTGTTGAAAATATTGACCTATTCATTACATGTATTTATTACAACTAAATGAAAACATTCATATTTTTCCTGACATCGACTTTTGTCTGTTTTGATGTTTTACGCGGGTGAGAAGTTTCGAATGCACGCGCACAGATCCATTTCACACTGCAAACGAGCCGCAGCAACATTTCGCGCTTCAGTGAAGTCAGGAACAGCGTTTCTTTCAAAATCCATGTGAAACAAATGCGGGGGTTTTATTTCGCCTTTACATAATCTGTTTTCGTGTTATTCACAAATGATTGAATTTGGTCAATTTTATAAAACATTTGATCAGGTATTCTTTAAAAACCATTCTATTTAAATACGATTACGATTAATACACTTTTCTGATGCGTCACATCTAGGCTATTCTCACATGCAACAGCATCTCTTTCAATGCACTCACACTCTTTACGCACAGGTTATGCTGGATACAAGTGACGCATTGAACCGATATGCATACGGGGTTGATGTGAAACCATGGCGTAAGCTTTTTCTTTAATTTTGTAATTGATAAAGCAGTCAAGTACTTTGCAACAAGTGTTATTTTCTTTTGGTGCACTTTTTAAACTGTGTTTATTATTGCAATGTGGAACAACAATAAAAGTACGTGCTCAACTTGAATGCCAAACCCCGCCTTCTTCCGCGCTCATAAATTGTGTTTTCAAACGTTCGTTTCAGCAGAAGTTTGTTTTGAAGCGCAGAAGACGAGAGAGTCACGCAACCATTAAAATGAAGGTCTACATTTTTCTCGCACTGCTCGGGCTCATCAGTCTCCAAAGCTCAACTGGTAAATATATATATTTTGCTTTGCTTTACATCGTCATAAAGCTATTGTTTCCCAGCTGAAAATTGTTGTGCACAACCTGTCAGTATATAGTATAGGCCTATTCAAGTGATAAAAGGAGACCGTCTGTACCTACTGTAATGTCACACTTTTGGAAAATAATGATTCTGCATGATATCTATAAATTGGAATTGTTGGTTTTATTGTAACCCATTTTTTAACCATAATTGTATTGTTTTATGTCTTTTGTTGCTGGTTGTTAAAGTATGAAAAATGTATGCACTTTCACAGAACTGAACACCTGAAATTTGAATTCGTCTGAATGATCAGTTCCTTATCTCAGGTGCAATTCATGGGGAATGTTTGGACATAAGTGAAAATGAAAGTGTTGATGTTGGCTGTCTGTTTAAATCATACAGTCTATCTGTAAAAATCCCCAGAAAGCCTTGGCGAATAAACCTTATGTATTAGGCTATGCACAAATTCTTTAAGGTGATGCAGGAACAACAAAACAAAGAATTTGTAACCTTACCCAGTTATTGTGAAACAGTCGACCAGTTAGACAACATTTTAAATACACCTTTGACTTGAATTTTAACCATGCGTGTACAGCGTGCTCTACAGAGTTCATGTTCATGTCATTTAACACACTCTTTGTGTTATGCTATTTAACACATTATGGGCCAGTTTCATTGACAAAGCTTAAGACTAGTACCAGACTAAAATGCTAGTCTGAGTTGTCTTTACTTATAATAACTTGCAGTGACATCTTAAAACACGTCAATGCCATTGATTTGTCTCAAGATCAACAAATATTGTTTTTGGGCATGTACAGTATAGGTGTACTATTTTTTCTGAGCAAACAGGAAGCTGCGTTATGCAAATGCTAATTTAATACTGTTTTGTTTTTCTTTGCTCCTAAGCCTATCTGATGATTAAAGGGCCATCTGAGCCAGTTCTGGAAGGACAAAATGTGATGCTGGAATGTGTGGACACAGAATCTAAGCTGAATATGAGCTCAGTTCACTTTGAGCGGTTCTCTAAGGTACATTAACACAGAAACATGAATGTGCCCATATACAATATGCTTTGACACAGGTTGTCTGTGAATGTGAATAAAACAACAGCCTGGGACCGAAACAACACCTTTCTTTTCATTGTGAAACGAGCACAGTTTTGTTTTAGTTTCTTTCGCTTGCTCTCTGTTTGGCTGCCAATCTGATTACATTAAAGAGAGATCTTCAATTACAGACATATTTGATAAGGAATTTGTTTCTTCCGTCACACTTTGTCTTAACAGTTTATAGACTAACTTTTCTGTCAGGGCAAGAACAAGGAACAAGGAAACAATAGCATTCTCATTTGATTTGAATGTATTTGTCTGGAGATGAGGGCTGAAACTAGTATTTACACAGCAGAATGCAGTGTGTGTTTTTGCAGGCTTTTGAGAGCTGTTATTCTGAGTTGAATTAGTATCTGGCACTGAGAAGCCTTTCGAGGATACACAACATCTGCTGCGTCTGTCGACGCGCTGTCTGTTTGTCACCTTTTCCTGGCATCTAGATGCATTTGTGCCAAGACAAAACGAGTTTCTATACAACCAATCACAAAGACAGATGTTTTGTTTTGCAAACTTTCATTAACCCCCATCAGTAAGACCAAAGTGTCGATATCTATTTCCTAAAGGTATAGCATATTGATCAAATTCAGCAAGCAATCCACATTTGAGATCAAATCTTAGGCAAGCTTTTATCGTGTATTCAATCTGTGAGTTAACGCAACAGTTTACATTTATTTTTCACTCTTATGTCATTCTGAATACCAAAACATCTAGTTTTTATTTGAAACAAAGTAGAAATGCCATTCTTCATACAACACACATTATTAAGACCGTGTCTGTCTAGATTCAAAAGTCGTAAATAAACAGAATAAAATACGTTTAATCGCACTCAAATATAAGTCTTTTGTCACAAGACACTCATTTTTATACATCATCTGGCCAATTCCATGCTAATGTCAACCTTACCATGAAAAACTAGTTTTCACTAAAGGTTTTTACTATACTGATAGCATAGATGTCAACATTTTTGTCAAATTTTTCAAAGCATTTATTATTTTTAGTGCATGTTCGTCTTATATCTGAGTAACATGTCTCATTCTTTTTCTTCCCAACAGTACATGAGGAGGTGGTATCAACTGGAGGCAGATGACGTGTATTTATACCGCAGATGTTTTATGTATGATGTGGATGTCAGAAGGGAGGAGGGCAAACTTCGTGTCTCAATTTCAAGCATTCAGTCCTGGTCTGAAGGTCCATACCGCTGCGTGTCTGAGAACTCTTCTGCACCAGATAACTCCTCCGAGTCCCTCGACATTCCCCTCCACTGTGAGTGAGAGTCAGACCTCGGCCAAGATCTCACATCATGGGCTGTTTGAGTCTTTAGGAAACTCTTTAAGACTCTTTATATAATTAAGCAGTGATGCAAATGCCCATCGATTGTACAAACACGAATCAATTTGTGTATGTCTACAATGTCTAGATGCTTATCTCCCTAGTCTTTCCAACGTTGCGTGAGTCAAGTTGGCAATGACATCGTGTCGCATAGGAAGTTTTTTGTTTGGGATCTAAAGATTAGAAGAGAAATGAAACTCTATCTCTCATAAGATAACTAAATCAATGTTGATATTGAATGGTGGCTTTGCTGTAGCCTGTGCCCCGGGATGAGTTATTGGAATAACTTAGTGGGGAAAAAAATGGATTTATACAGAGAGGGTCAATACACACATAACAGATGTTGACATGATGATTTGTGCACAGATTGTTGGAGCCAGACCTAATACACTATAATCTTAAATAATTCTCCATCACTGTCACAAACAAGATTCTTAAATGCATGTGCAAGTTAATATTTCTATGTAAATGAACTGAATTTGTTTGTGCTATTTCCTTGTTTTCATGTAAATGTATTCAGAATCAGAGCTGTTTTGACTAATCCTCTGTATCCACCTACTGTATGCTCCCTATCTCTTTTTTCTCTCAGATATGCGAGAGGTATCAGTGCACCGGGCTGGTTTGGGCTACCTAACCCGTTATTTCAATGCGGTGGAGGAGCTGAAAGTTCAATTAGAGGATGACGTAGAGCTAGAATGTTCCACTTCTGCTTCCGAGAAACCCGATTATGTCTGGACCAAAGAGGTGACATGTTATATTTCATGTTTTATTTTGATCCAAACATGGTATATTTCTGGCTGTAATTTTTGTTTCAAGGAAATGGACATGTTGGCTTATCATGAGAGAAGGGCCTAAATTTGTAATTTGCTTATTTGAAATAAGTTCACTCTGTTCTTATAAAAGAGTTGTAAAGGTTATCATTTGTGGTTGAAAGGGGAACTTGGATTCGTGCATGGTCCATGTGAGAAAGTCACAGGTTTTGGTCAGGATAGACCGCAATAACAAGTCATATTGTGAGAATGTTTTGTCATACCCTAAAACATTGTAACATTCTACAAATATTATAGACAAAATCAACCTGAATATATTATCAATAAACATAATAATGAATATAATCATTATATAATATATAAAATAGTTATATATATTTTTTTTGTTAATGTCAGATTACTGGAGGTAGAAATATTATATCTACTTTAGATATGCTCATATCGGTTCTTCAGTACATTCCTCCTGTGTTTTATATGCATCATACAAGCATGTGTCACTGCTAGTCCATGCGTAATTGTTGACATTCTTACACAGAACACTACAGAAAGCCCCATGACAAGTTCTTATTCTCAGGCCAAAAAGTCCCTTAAAAATGTGTGGGTTGACAGGTGGCCATAGAGTTGCATGTGATGTAATGTGGTTAGACTCTTTAGAACTGCACCTCAGACTTTCAGATTTATTTCATCCATTACATTTCACAACATGCAGTGTCATTCTTTTCCAGCTACAGAACCTGCTTTAATTTTAGTTTGGAGCATTATCCAAAGCCATATTTTAATCTTTCAGGGTTGTTATCATTAACTGAAACTAAAATTTAAAGCATTAAAACGTGTGTATTAATTGAAATCAAATCAATAAAATATAGACCTTAAAAAATAAAAAAACTTAAGTTGAGGCACAAAAAGGATCAACTGGAAATAAATAAAACAAGACTGAATTTAAAGCTGAAATAAAAAAGGAAATATAAAAAATATGAAAAATATATTAATAATCATACAAAATTGTTTTGTTTTTAATACAGTATGTGCTTCCCAGTGTATAATAGGTGCAGATTCCTGTAAATAGCAAAGCAGTATAGTAGTATGTTGGAGTATAGCAGGTACCGGTTATTGTGTTCTGCTCTTTGAAAGAGGAAACAGGAAGGTGCTGGAAGCTGGTGGATTAGCTTAAACAATGGTGCTTCAGACAGAATTTGGCCTGACTGAGAATCCTCTTAATTCACTTTCATTTAAATTGAAATGGACTTTCTTGGCAGGCTGCAGAAATCCCACCTAGAGCCAAAGGCATTTGTGAGGTTATGATGCGCTTTTGCGCAGGCATTTATTTTCCTGTTTTGTCCTCTTCTGAAAGCGCTAACATGCTGTTTTTTTCAAAAAAAAAAATATTTTGACACAAAAAAGTTAATTTAGACATAAAGCAAGGTTACCTGACAATAGATGTTTTAAAGTGTATGCTATGGTTATTTTAATATTTTCATTGCGCTTACTATTAAAATTCATTACTACAGTGTTGCGCTGTTGTACTTGTTATTTCCCTAATGGGATCTATTACGTTTAGTACAGCAGTTTTTGGTTTCCCCCTTATGCATGGTTTCTTTACTAAGAATTGGGAAGTACTTATGCCTTATCTTGAAATTGTATATCTTGCTATTAGTTCCTGATTTATTTTTCACCTCTCCTAAACTTCCCTGTATATGTTTGTTTTCTATCAAGGGAGCCAACTGGGTTTTGTCCACCAGTAAACTGAAGTTGAAGAAAGTGACAAGTCAGGATGGAGGGAGATACACCTGTACAGCTCAGTCTCCTACTGTACAATCCCTCATGAAGACACGCACCATCAGCATCACTGTCCTGCCAGGTCAGAGCTGCCAGAAGGGGGCTATGGTGTACTGCTGTTAGTTAACTGCATAAAATCAACTGAAGTTAGATGCTTTGTTCTTACAACAGTTATATGGCATTGGGGTGGGTTTTTGATCATTTAAACAAATAAATTAAGAAAAAGTCTTATTATATTTATATACAGCCACGGAAAAAAATAAGAGACCATTTTCAGTTTTTATTTTTTATTTTTTATTTGATTTATTTTAAATTTTTATTTTTGCTCCATTCTGTAAACAAATTTGCAGAAAATGAAAACCGGAGAAACAGGTCAAAATGACAGAAAAGATGCTCTGTATTTTTTCAGACCTCAAATACTACAAAGAAAGTTCATATCCACTTATAAGCACAACAATAATATTTGTACATGTATTTAGGAAACGTGAAAATAGCTTTTCTTATGTGATAACCTCGTGTGTCTTGTCATGCTGTTAGTCTTTCACATTGGTGTTGGATGACTTCATGTCACACCCGAGGTTTGATTTTGTTGAAATTTAACAGACACTGGCCTGGCCACAGTACATCTAGAAATGCGATTAAATGAACATTTGGAATGGTCTCTTAATTTTTACCACGGCTGTATATATTTATATAAATGAATAGTATTATTCTTTAACACATAGTATTGGGTTTACTTAATAAAATGTCAAAACAAAACAAAAATATAAAATAATGTTTATTTTACTAAATGTTCATAATATTTACAAAATGCATTTTGACTAAATCTTGCGCTTCCATTTTGTTTAGACACAAACCACAGCAAATCATCCTGTGCTTAAACGGCACCTATTTGAGCCTGGTGCTTTCAAATTTATTCAGAAATTGATTTCAATGTATTTACTGATGTCTATGATGTCTTTTATTAGTAAATGTCACAAAAAGACAGACATACATCAGCACCGCAAGCAACCCGAGGCGACAAAGCCAGCTCGCTTCCATTCTAATCAACGGAGCCGTCGCTACAGCAGGCGCGTGTTTAGACAGCTTCATTGATCATCACAGGAACGTTCCAGCTCTGTCGTGTCATTCGCTTGCATTGTAGACACAGTGCAGGACAAAAATAGCTGCCATTAGACTATTGCTTTACAGTCATGAATATTAATAATAGTAAATAGCTGTCACGCGACATTACGGCAATGCAGTAACATCAGGATTAGGGACATTTGTCTTCTGTGGGTGATGAGGTCAGAGAGGAAGCAACAGGGATGAGGGAGGGTAGAGATGAAGAACCTATGAGTGAAGAAGACAAGAGAGGAAAATCCAAGAAAAAGAGATAATGAGGAGAGTGTGTTATTTTTAGTTGAATGTATATCAGGAAGGAAGAGGCTGTGGTGCAGAAGGTGCATTAGGCATCAGGTATTTATGATTTGATGAAAATAAAGTGATAGTTCACCCAAAAATGAAAATGCTGTCATCATTTACTCACCATCTTGTCATTTCAGACCTGTATCACTTTCTTTTTTCTTCAGAACACACAAGAAGATATTTTGATGAATGGTAACCGAACAACAGTGGTACCCATTCACTTCTATTATATGGACACAAAATCAATGCAAGTGAATGGGTACCACCATTGTTCGGTTATGAACATTCTTAAAAATATCTTCTTTTGTGTTCTGCAGAAGAAAGTCATAAAGGTTAGAAATGACAAGATTTTTCAGAATTTTCGTTTTTAGTTGAACTATCACTTTAAAGTATTTACCATTAAAGTTGCAGACTTTCTGCTGAGTCAGATAGTAATATTGCCCTCGAATTGACCCTTTACGTCTTTTTTCCATTACATCAAGGAAGTAATCCGGAAAAGGAAGATAATTACGGACAATTAGCTTACCTGCCTAAGGCTGAACTACTCATTTAAAAGTGTTCATTGGGTTTAGATGGTTCATCAGGCTTTTAAATGTCTTTTTACAACTAAACTTTTTAGCAGAGTTGAATTAAACAGTGACCGTCTTCCTGTTTATAGAGAACGCAGCATGGTATGAGTCCACCACAGGTCACGTTGCTCTCACGGTGTCCTGTGCAGTACTGGTCCTTCTGGTGGTTGGGATATCCATGATCACATACCTCTGCCGTCGTCGTGCCAGTCAAAAGACAAGCAAGGGTCCCATGTAAGTACTCTTACCTCCCTAAAAGGACTGGGAGGCGTGGATTGTTGTACACCAGTACAGTATCAGTAGAATGTGATGACTGCTACTCTATCCCCATCACCTCCCCCCCCCCCCCCCCTTAGTGCTGTTTAGACGGACTGGTCCGTGTGCAAATAACCGTCTCTCCCCGAGCACCATGCAGTTTCTTATTCTGTCTGATAAAACACTCTCTCTTCTATCTTAATCATTCATATTTCTCTCTTGCTCAGCGATGACCGCTCCCAGAAGAAACCCATCTACAGAACCAGCGTGGAGTCCCTGCCCTCCACCAGTTCTGACAAGCAGCCACTGGTGTAGAGTGAGATTGATGAAGAGCTGGAGAAAAGAGAAAACTGAAGAGAAAAGGAAGACAAAACTGAAGAGAAAAGGAAGACAAAACTGAAGAGAAAAGGAAGACAAAACTGAAGAGAAGAGGAAGACAAAACTGAAGAGAAAATGAGGAGAGAAAAAAATGTGTCTATAGATTTTATGTTTTAGGGTCTTTATTCAGATGTATAATTAAAAGGCTAGCGGTCTAAATAGTTAATCAAAAAGTATATAAAGGTGGAACAAATGATAGTTTTAACAAGGTAGGTTGTGTCCAGTGTGCCCGGCAGAAGTGCTCTTCAACAAAAGGTGTGCGATTTTCTCTGTATCGATTCAACAACCCAGCAAAATTGAGAAATGCTGAAAAGATGTTTTTTGAGAGCTGACCTTGAATTATTCTTTTTTCCCACCTGTCTTGGGTTGAAAAGGCAAATTTCAGTCCATGCAAACTAATTACCATTTGCTTTACGCATACACACTGTCTGCAGGCTATCAGATCATTTAGTCAGATGTAAATAATGAGATTTTGCTTGAAGTAAATGTATAATCTTGTGTTTCTCTTGAAAGGGCAGTAGATAAGATCCAGACCGATGCTCAACCAATTACTCTTTGCACTTTGACTCTGTTGCACTTTTGCACAAGTTTAATTTTGCCCTATATGTCTTTGAATTTAAAGCTAATAAACTGTTTTAAGTTTTACGACGTATTCAGCCTCCAGTGTTTTTACTGATCTAATTAAGATCCTATGCAATAATAATCCAAAGCAGACATGAGACTTTAACATCTGTTTTATCTCTATGTAACTAAATGGCATCAAAACAGTCTATTTCTAAAATATCTTAACATTTATGGCTGTTTTTGTGGTTAGGTTTGGACAATACTACAAGACAAAGCAGAAAATAAGCAACCCGGTATATCCAAGTCTACTATAGCTTACCGAGTGCCATAATATCTATTACATGATATGACAATAATTGATATACTGTATATGATCTCAACCTGGATTTTACCCCTTGACTCCCAATGGTTGGTAACAATCAATAAATGGGATTGAACGAAAGACGGATTGACAAGGCTTGTAGTTACAACCAGAATGTATCTGACAACCCTAGAATATAAAAGAAAAACGTCTATATCCGAAGGGGCACTCCTGAGGTATTCTTCCAATATATTACATATCTAAACTGTGCATGCTGCTACAGGCCTGTAACTTGGTATGACATCCAAAGTTTTTCACAAACATGAACAGAAAGCCTGTATAAAACTAACTCAATTTCTTAATTTTACCCTCCAATGCTTTAGTTTTGCTGGAGTCCAGCAGTTTATCACTGTAGGCATTATCTCAGCTACTCATTTCATTTGTTTAGTTTGTTATGTTACAGTTTATGTGGTTTTATTTTCACTGTGTGGCTGACCAGAGGCTTCCATTAATAACTGGAGCTTCTGTGCTTTAACAAAGGTACATGCCATGAAAAACAACAAGAACAATAATTATTATTTGCAACCCATCCTCTCTACCTCTCTGTTTATATGAATGAGAGTGTGGCAAGGTCAACTTCTTGGAGAAAAAGAAACCTAAAATATAAATGGACCTTAAGAGATTGGAATAACTATGAGCTGTTAACATATCCTGTTTATTTGCATATCAAAGGCAGTTCCATTTTTTAACATAACACCTCTAAACCTCTAAAAGCATTTCTCTAAAGCAGTTGACTGTTTTATTTTCAGAAATGGTTTTAAACATCAAAACCATTTATTTGCTGCGTAATTATTTTGGTTCAAAATGCCACAAGCTGCAATTTGGAATTAGAAACACTGAGGTGTGAAAATAATATTTCACGTCTCTCTGTTCTCAAAGGTAGCAGGTGCTTGTCAACAGTCGGGGTTATTTTCTCATTTAAATGGCTTGCAGTTTGTGTTGTATAAATGTTTCCACATCTCCAACAAATTTCATGTGTGCTTGAAACACAGTAAACAAATCAGTAAACACACTGTGTATTTTATTAAATAGTAGATAAATCAATTTTAAAGAGAAATACCAAAGAAGCTTGTTTTTAAAATAATAAATACAGCTGCAGAAAAATTAAGACACATTCATTTATTCCACATTTCTAGATGCATTGTGGCCATTTCAGTCCAGTATCTGTTGAATTTCAACAAAATCAAACCTCAGGAGTGACATGAAGTCATCCAACAGCAATGTAAAAGACAAAATCGAGGTTATCATAAAAAAAATATGTTTTAACTTTTCCTAAATAGGCTTACATGTACAGATATTATTGAGTATTGGTTAAAAGTGAATATGAACTTGTTTTCTTTGCAGTATTTGATGTCTGAAAAATACAGAGCTGTTATTTTGACTTGTTTCATTTTCTGCAAATAAATGCAAATATAGAAACAATAGAAATTTGGGACAAATACTGTTAGTAGTTCACACAATAAAACAAAAACAACCATTTTACCTAAACACATAAATATTAAATTCAGAAAAAATAAAAAATGGTCTCTCAATTTCTTTCTGTGGCTGTATATGACTCCCAGATTTTCTTGACAATATAGGTACTTCAACAACCCCCCCCCCACCCTCATACAACATGTGTCAGTCATAATTATTATGTGGATTGTTACAACAAAATTGAATATTGTTTTCACACTCACACCAGGAGCCAACAAACCGTTTTTTTGTTCTGCGTTGTCATTCCCCCATTTATCAGATGGTGTCGCTAAATACAAACAGTAATGTGCCAATTATTTTCAACTTCTTTGCTTTTTAATTACACGAGCGCACTGAGCTTGAGACAAAGACATTGAAGTCGTGTTATGAGCGGTTTCATGGCAGCTTGGTCGCTAATGATCGTGTTACTTCTGTTCGTCTTGTGTCAAATAGTTGAATGAATCACAATGTCTTATGAACAGATCTACTCACAGAAACTGTCATTTAGCGCTGCCGATCAAGTTCCACTGTCACATTACAGCTTGAAATATATTCATCAAAAAGTCATTCTTCCAGAAAAAGCGAATTTTGCATATGCAGAGTTTTAGATAGTCGCTCAAAACTTTATTAATATCTATTGTAATTCATCATGTTACGTCATAAACTTGAGCAGCACATTTGGATGCTAAATGGCTCCTTACACTTGCAAAGCGCGGTCTAGATGTTGTTAAAGTGCTATAAAGTTTATAGCTCATTGTATGTTTCATCATAACAACAACAAACGTTTTTTTTGTTTAAAAAAAATATTCAAACCCCGCCCATGATTGGGTGTACCGTGTGCGCCGGTCATTGTCAAATCCGATTGGTCGTGGGTGAGCCCAAGAAAAACCTGCCCTTCTACATTTCCACCTTTCATTCATAGTGTGTCATATTGAGAGAGCGCGCGTGTGTGTGTGTATTAGTATGTAACACAAAACGATTGCAGCTATAACAGTGGAGTTGAGAAAAGCCTCGTAGGTGCGAGCCTGCGCGATCATGTTTTTCTAATTCCCATCATAGGAAGAGGAATTAAAAGGGAATTACACCAATGATGGCATTTTCGTCTTTTTGGAAGTATTGCGCTCCTCTTTCTCTCCTGCTGCTCCTGTCCTATTCTCATACAGGTAAGATGAATGTTTATTCAGCGCACTTTTGAAGTTAACCTGCCGTCATCGTAGGACTGATAACGTGGAGAAGTATTTCTCTTGCTTTTTATTGCAGGAGGTAACGCTATAGGGTACTGACACCGGGGTGCACATAGCCAAACGCAAATGCATCTTATGGATTTAATGTTGTTGATTTACACACAGAATTCGTCTTTATACGTTTTAACAGATTGTTTGATTCACGAAGTGTTTGTGCAAAAGTGAAATCGCTTGCGCAATTGAATTCGTTTTCTTCTGAAAGTTCTTCCTGTTTACGTTTCACAATCATTTTGATGCCTGCTTACCGCGTTTATTATTATTGGGAGTAAACCTCTGCTGACTCCGTAAGCTTCTGTAATAAAGAGTTCGTTTAATAACTGGATGGGGTATACACGCGTGTGACACTCGCGCGTCGCATTGTTCAGATGTGCATTGTGCATACATAGTACAGTAACAATGTTGCCGATGTCCTTCGTTGGGATTTAGCGCGACGTGCAGAGATCCCGAGGTGTACTTGTACGGCCAATGCGACAATCAATGAAGGAGTGGATTCACTTATGTGTCATGACAGTGGACTTGCGGAATTCAGGTCTCCTCTGCGCTGTCCCATAACAGCATCACACTCCCGTCTACAGCAAATCCCAACACGGGCCGCGTATTTCATGCTTGCCATCGCATGTTAAGTGCATCTGCTGTTGCCTTGGGATTTGGATGACAAGAGCTTCTTGAAGATACTAGCTGGCCGTTTAATTCTTCTTTTCTAGCTGTGCCATCTGTTTGTGAAATGAGGCTCAAATTAATAATAATAATTAATCAGCACGTGCTGAAAATCAGCAAGAAAAGTCTGAAAAGAGAGGAAAGCAGAGTAAATAGTTCCGTGATTCACTGGCACTCCATATTTATTAGACTTTTATGGAAACTGACATTATTAGCATACGTATCTCGTTGAAATTCTAAGAGCATTCATCCATTGAAATTCAATAGCTGTTTGTGGTCTGAGCCAGATCCAGGTTTGCACGTCTATTTGTTTGACACCATCTAATAAGTGGGTTTGTAATGTTTGTTTAAGCAGCTGGAACTGAAGGCATTTACGCGATTGTTTGCACATAGCCATGCATGTATATTACTGTATGTGGTGTACTGTGATACATTCGAATTTTGTGAGCGGTGTACACATTGTTCAAATGGCAGGACTGGTTGTTCACTTGGATCTTCGAGGTCAAGAGGGAGCTATGGAGATGACTGTCATTAATCTCTCCGGTGACAAGAGGTGAGAGAGGAGGAGAGATGGGGGGTGAGAGAGGAGAGGAGGGAGGTGGAGGAAGACAACTGAACTGATTATCACGCCCCTTCGTCATATAAATCAATAGAGACGTTTGATACCGGATTCACATCTGTTTATTCCTACTATACCAGAAAGAACCAATTTACCGGAGATGTGGAATGTGGATGTGAATGTGGTTAAGGCGAGATTATCTGTGTATACCATCTGAAGCAGAATGAAAATGAAATAGGAGAAAAGATAGGAATATACTGTAGGGTGGAGGGATAATGATAACAAGATGACACGTAGTGAAACTACTTGATCTCTTACAGGGATGGGAAGGACATGCGATAAAAGGTGTGTGTCAGGTTTTGCCTACAAATAATTGCTTGATACTAAAAATGTCTTGGTGGAAATGTAAAAGTATAGAAAGGTTCAGAGGTAGGTACAGTATAGAGTGCATAATGTTATTGACGAAACAATGGATGTCAAGGTCTTTAGGTAGCAATGCAAGTCTATGATTTATAAGTTTTAGTGAAGTAAACGTGTGTGTGTGTGTGTTCATCTCCCACCCCCACCACAACAAATTCAGAATGTACTAGAAACACTGACTGTGTGTGTCCCTTGGGCATATGCCTGCAGTCTCATATTGTGTGTTCCATCTGAGCCCCTCTTCCACTGTTTGTTGCTCTCTCATTGTTCTCTCTCTCTCTCTCTCTCTCTCTCTCTCTCTCTCTCTCTCTCTCTCTCTCTCTCTGCACAGCCTTTTGCAGGGACTGACACACATGAACACACACAGACACAGTAAATGTCTGCGACTGCGCCAGTGGCATTCTGCATGCTGCATTCTGCGCCCGTCCTCTCCCATCACTGCTGCTCTCATTGGGCCTGCACAGTTAATCATCTCTATTTGTTTATTCGATGGCAAGCAATATGAGAGTCATTCGTTTGAATCTGTTTTCATCATTTGTTGGGATTCTGTCAATGTTGCTTCTGCTGGAGGGCCAAATTGCCTCCTAATTGGAACAACAGTACAAAAATGGCAGCGCTATTTAAGAACATTTGTATGGATCGTACCTTTTTATTCAAATAGGGAGCAATTTGACATTACAGTTATAGTCGTTCCCTTATTATAGAGCTTCTCGTGGTTAAAGGTTAAGAAACAGCCATTGTTAAACTATAATGTTTGATTTATTCGTCTTATTTGTCAAACAAGAACGGGAGCAGCTTCTGTAAAATCACAGATAGCCTTATTCCAGCACTCCACAAATGTGTATTCTAATGCAAACACGGAAAATCACTTTTGCATTTTAAGGTGGTTCTCTACCAGCGCTTGCATCATATTGGTAGAAGCTATAGGATTAACCTTTTTTAGTTGTATTGCATGAAATACTGAAATTGGTATTTTTACTTGTCACTTTGTTCTGTAATGCCACGAGGAAGCCTTTATCTTAAGCCAAGGTTTATCCTTTGATTCCAGCCTATGGTTGTGTAATTCCCTCAGTAAAATAAAAATGTTGACATTTAATTTAAGTAGAAGCACCTCCTACTCGTGTGCTGAAATAAGACGTGTGGCAAAGCCTTCGGGTTGCTTCCTATTTTTACTTTAATTTCACAGTGAGCCCTGAATCCAGACAGCTTACACATTTAGAAATACACAACATCACTTTATTACACTACAGCACTGTATATAAACACAACAGATGTTTCTTTAGAGACATAGAACCTACTGTTACATAATGTCACAGCAGACAGAAATGCCAAATATCTTAATATTGCCTCTCCTTTTAGAGCGTCATACGTGTCCTGAACGCCTTGTGCTCACTTCCGAGAAGAAATAAGTACAGGGAGAAATGGCCAGTTCGAAACGGTTTCAGTAAATTCATCCTGTTTTACGGCGTATCCGTGCAGGCCGGGTATGTCGCAGGTGGCGTGCCTCGCTAACTGTATTTCATCGTAATTATCTCCAATCTGATTCAACTGATTAGACACTCCTTTAATTTTGTCGTTCGGTCTCATTGCCTGCCCGCGGTCACCCGCATTAGATGCGATTCTTTATGTTTCATTTCAGAGCTTAAGTGCTTCGGCGAGGAACGGCTTATGCAAGAGTGCCATTTTAAATGACAGGAAAGATGAATCAGATGCTGCTCGGTCATGTCACATACAGACGTTATTAAGACCCGCAGCGCTGAGCGTTGCTATAATTAAACTAAAACTCTTTCATGTCTCCCAAAAGAATGTCTAGACCATTATTTTAATGAAACCAACTCGGAGAGGTGCTTCAATTAAATAACCTTATTTTTTAGGGTTATCGCTCGGAAGCCGTTTCTGCTGTTTGCTTTGATTGAATCGAGGCTTGTTCATTGTGGGAGTTTAAGTGCTTGCTCTCTGATAGGGATGTGAATTATTGAAATGCGCCTATTTATATTGGACCCGGTTTGGTGAGACGGCGCAACCTTGCTAGACGCAAGCTGTCAATAATTCAGCTTTAAACTTTTTTTGGTTCTGAAGTGCAGACAGATTCAGATCTAATTTTTCTTCCTCTTGTCCTGTGAGATGTCTGAGTGGCAGATTTGTCATCTGGGGCCTGACTACATCTTCCTCGGCATGCAGAATAATAAGACTTCAGAATAGCCATGGATTATTTCTCAGCACCTTTACAGCCTTATTGAGAGAGCCAAATAGAAATCGGCATCAATCTGCAATCTCCGCCTCTGCTTCCTAATGAGATGAATTGTAGTTTAATAGTTCTCCTGCAATATTCTTAAATCATAAGGAAACTTTCTATTTGTCTGCCTTGTCTGATAATGTTCCTGCACCCTGAGCTATGGTGATCTTTCAGTTTTACTCCCTCTCCGTTTTTAAAGCCAGAAAATCAACATGTGAGAGACTTACTGCATGAGAAAGATTCTTGGCAATAAAGAGGGAGAAAGAAATCAAACACTAAGCTCTAGGAGATAAAAGAAAGGTGACCTAAGTGTTGCGGTTGATGCCACAGAGGTAAACATTCCTCTGTATAGGGTATAGTGTTGCCATGACTTTGCAAACTCTCTGCCTTGTTTAACAACTCCTTAATTCATGTCTCCTCTCTCTCTCTCTCTCTCTCTCTCTCTCTCTCTCTCTCTCTCTCTCTCTCTCTCTCTCTCTCTCTCTCTCTCTCTCTCTCTCTCTCTCTCTCTCTCTCTCTCTCTCTCTCTCTCTCTCTCTCTCTCTCTCTCTCTCTCATTTAATTCCTTTGACTCATCCCTCCACCTGTCTCCAAGACTCCCATCGAGTCTCTGTTCCATGCCCACATGCGAAAAGGTCCCGGGCTTTTGCGGTAATTACAGGACTTTGAGTGGCACTAAAGGCCTCGCTAGGTTTGATTGGATGAAGGGCCCATTAGAACTAAAATGGGACCCGGCTCCAGATGGAGTGCGTGTGTAAGGCTTTGTGGCTTCTTGAGAGGGCGACTAATGCCGCCCGCACCGATTACATTATGTGGAGAGTGTGGAGGTGATAATGAGGCTCTGGACGAGCGGAGTGGACAGGATGGAGCAGCCCTACTCGGGACAGGTGTGTGTGTGACACGTGTCAGATGTGCGCAAAGCACATCCTCATGCGAGGAGAGAAAGACAGGAATAGATATTTTCTCTATATATTTAATGTTTTTGTTTAGAAATGCTGATGCTGAAGGCCTGCGTATGATGAGTAGTCACCATGGTAACGTGATTTCTAGCAAAATAACAGTTCTTTGTTTCATTTTTTTCATTAATAAGGACGAAATGCATCTGTCTGTGGGTCTGAAGGAACAAGGTGACCTCTGTTACTGCAGGAAATGTATTTAATCTCAGTTTATTGTAATTGCTTGGAAAACCGAGGTCAGGACAGACTTCTGCAATCACCATTTTTCTCATATAAAATTGGAACCGCTAGAAGGTTAGTGACACAATTTTCATGGAACTATCCCTTTAAAGGAGGACAGCGTGAAGATCTCAGCACCTACACTACACAGTTCAATGGGCTGTGAAAAAAGAGCAGAATGGGAAGTCTAAGAGGCAGGATTGGACCCTATTTAAGAGAGTGAAGAGCGACGGTCGGAAGGAGGAATAACAAATAAATGAGCATCTAAAGGATCTGGGGGAAGAAAGAGCAGCAGCAGAGTGCAGGTTAAAAGAATCTGTATCCAGTGAGAAGATTAAAGACAGCATTGGGGAGAAAGAGTGTAGAACAAAGTGAAGGAGAAGTAAGTGAAAACTAGGAGTTCTGTACTGTAGGTGACTGTCACAAACAAAAACACAGCAGCAGCGCCATAAAATGGGAACAAATGATCAATGAGGACATTTTACTGCAAGCCACCCGCCCGTCAGGAGCTGAGTGGCAGGTCAGAGGGGGGAAGCGCTTACACACGCACACAAACACAATTACATTTCCCTCGCAGTCTTCTGCTCTCACTGATATGCCTGCTCAATGGTGGGCTAGTAAATGAGAAGTGCTGCTTTGATATCGGGAGAGGACCTGATTGAAAACCATCAGATAACAGGCAAATTGAAAGGAATGGCACATAAACAAATTGCTTTCTCGATGTCGTACGCACCGCTGTTGTGGATCAAGGGTCACACACGGAAGAACATGAGGTCTACAGTTAAAGGGAAAGTATGCTCAAAAATTAAAATTCTGTCATTATTTATTCACCCTCTTGTCATTTCAAAGTTGTGTGGCTTTATTTCTTCTGCAGAACACAAAAAGAAGATATTTTGAAGAATGCTGGTAACCAAACAACAGTGGTACCCATACCATAGAAGTGAATGTGTACTGCCGTTTTTTGGTTACCAACATTCTTCAAAATATCTTCCCTGTTCTGCAGAAGAAAGTCATACATGTTTGAAGTGACAAAGGTGAGTAAATGATTTTTCAGAATTTTCATTTTTGGATGATAAGCAATTCAGACCTATCAGAGTCCCAGCAGCAGGAGTTTTACTTGTAGTCGCTGGCATTATCCGACACTGCTGTATCAACCCAACAGCTTCCCCTTCCCAAACTGAGAACAATGAATTCGGGCTTTGATCTTGGCTAATTAGTATGTGGTAAATAAATCTTCATTAGCTGTAATGAATTTACATCACCAAACAACAAACATCAAAAAGTTGCCGTTAATTCCGCAATTAAAATCTCAAAGCACGGCAAAAGGACGGGGCAATGCTCGCGATTACGCACCCGTCGCGTTATTTAGACTTCTTATTGTTCGGCACAATCCACAGCAGAGACCGCGAGGTCATCCTGTTGTTCCGGCGATGCGGAGAGTTTGTCCTTCCAGGGCTGGCAGGCAGAATTGGCCCTGGGCTCCAATAGCAGGAGATTACTCTCTCTAACAATGGATTACGTTTCCGAAATTGTCTCGGTTCGAGGGTGGTGCGAGACATCCCGGACCCCCGACCTTGAGGGTGGGTGATTGCGAGAGTCAACTTCAGGGAGCTCTTGTGAGAATGGGAAAAAGGAGATGCATAATAAGTAGTGCTAGATTTTTAGCGAGCGCAGGCGTGACTGGCCGTGCGAGAGATTTTGGAAGATGTGTTTTTTGTTCCCTTGATACCAAACCTGGAGCGCTCAACAATCTCAGAGCTCATCTGAAAGAGTAACGCTGGTTGGATGAGTCAGGTCCCTTCTGTCTTGCCAGTAATCACATTTCTGCGCAAGCTGTTGTATTAACAGTAATTCTTCGTCGAGAATGCCAAATTTGAGTGAGACTCATATTTGAGGTGAATGTCTGTCAGAGATTGTAGCACCTCAGGGAAGAGAGGAATAAGTCATATACCACTTTAATTACCCATGATTCCCCTTCACGTTATCTGTGTGTTCAACTAATGAAGCTCGGAGGAACACAACTCTCTGCTACAGGAAATTGTCCAATTAAAAAAAGATTGCTTATATGCTCGAAGATGGATGGAAGCTGAAGACAGCGATGGATATTAGAGTTAACAGAAGTTTTGGTGATTAAGAATCTGGTTGATGGCCCTCAAGATGGTCATGGAAATTCTCAATTGTAAAGTCACCTTGTTTTGAGCCATTTCTATAAATCTCTGAGATCGCTGGAAATGGTTTAAAATGCTTCTTGGTTCCGGCCTGGGAGGAAATCTGAAGCTGCTGATCTGACATCTGTATAGATTTTTTAATATAAAGTGTTTCTACAGTATTCACTCTCTCTTACTCTGTCTGTTGGCTTCTGCCCTCTTCTGTTTTGTCCATTACATATACATACACACTTGCATGCCTACATGCATATTCATCACTCATTTCTCTCTCGTGGGAGGTTATGATGTAGTATCAGTAAGGTAAGAGAAGGTGATTTTAAAGTAGTGGCCGTGGGCTATGCTTTGTAGGAGAACCTGTGTGTGTGTGTGTTCGACAGGTGCTCTAGAGCAGGGCACTCAGTCCAGGTGTCCAGATTTGACGCCTGTGGCTGTTCAGTGCTAATTTACATAAAGCAAATCTGCTGTGCTTTTATTCCCCCGCCCTTTCTTTCTCTTTAAAGACCTCATAAAATAAAAATTTGACTTGTGGTGTGCTATGTGGCCATCTTTATGCTCGTGTTTATATTTAGCAAAAATAAGCTTTTTACTGTAACTGTACTCTTTCTAGGAATATGGACTTGCATTGACATTGCAGAGAGAGATAACCTGATCTATATTTGTTTCTAGTATTTCTACAACTTTCCTCACTTATCTCTCTTTTTCTCAGGCTCCTGAAGTGTACATTTTGTGCAGTGCTGTACTTTTCTTATAGCTGATCGTTCTTACTTTTCTATTTTTCCCATTGACATTTCCTCTCCCATTTAATCCCCATCACACTCTTCTGTGTCTTACTCCCGCTGTCTTTTTAACTTGTTGTGAAACGTCTCTCGCTTTGAAAACTTTCACTTTTTCTCTCTGCTCGTCTTCCTGTTTTCCGTCCCCCCACATTTGAAGTCACCACACAGCTGGGCTTATGTCCACCGGGAGCTCTTCAAGCGCAGCAGTGGGACGTTTAAACCTATTTACTCACATGAATGTTTAATTTTCTCATCTTTCTGCATTATTGTAATGCTGAGAATATAAAGCAGACATATCTCTCCCTATCTCTGGCTTCCTGCAAATATATTTCTTTTACTGAAAACCTAGTTTATTTTCATCTATTATATATTGCCTTCTATTTCTTTATCTCTATCGGGCAATATCGCATACGTTTTATGTGTGTATCAGGGTAAAGCAGAGCACCGACTGGTTCTATATGGCTCTGTGGGTAATATGCGCTTATGGATGCTAGCAGTCATTGGCGCAGTAGCGTGCATCTCGCATGTCATTATAATTCCGAATGCATTTGCCAGCGTGCCCCAGTCATTCAAGCGTGCCCACATACCCATTTACGCTCATTCACACACTCGCTACTTCCAACACGCAGTATCACGGGATGAATATATTAAAGATATTTGCATCTGCCACTCTTGTAAAGCAATGTTGACTATAGAGGTGCTGCAGTTTGTGAAGAATTGACCTGAACGCAGTGCCTTTAATTTATTTTAGCAGGTCACTTCAGTTATGCTTTCTGGAACCAGAGCTTTAATTCATTTGGGATCAGGGATGTGAAATTAACCTTTAAAATAGAATTACCAGCCATTTATAATCAGATTTCTGACATAAATATGGCAAGCAGTGGTTTTATGTTTTGAAAATAAATGTGTTCTCATAAAGGTAAAAACACTTATAAATCTATTCAAGGGGTGAAAGTTGCCCCACAGAAACATTTTCTGACACTGTTAAAGATATATGTACATATATCACAAAACCCTTTACAAGGTGATAAACACAACAATATAAACCTCAGTCCTCCAGTAAAACTGTTTGCAATTTGTAAATAAGACCTCGCTAAACATCCACTTGGAAAAAAATCCCAACCGGGCGAAACCATCCAGACGTCGATACAGCTACACAGTGAGGAACAATTACATATATTGTCATAAACAAACTAAACATATTTTCTGCTACTCCAAGGAGGCACGTCCTCAATACGGTTATTTTCTAACCATTTATTTACCAGTAGTTTTTACTGGTTTATAAAACTTCTTTATACACACAGGCTGTTAACAAACACACAAACGTATCTCTCTTATGTGTCATGTGTCATGTTATGCACACAGTCCAAGTCCAGGAGGCCTGAAGTTTAAGTACATCACACACTCCCACGGCCCACATGCTGGACGAACACACTAACACATTGCCATGCTGTCATAATGTTGGCTATGGTAAGTCATAATTCCACCAGGAGGTTTAACACGAGCCAGAGGGGGTTTTCAGTTTTTCAGTCACTCCCACCCCCATCTTTAAAGCGGCATCTTACCGCTCAGCTCTCACTATCAACCCTGTGCATTTCTGTCTGTCTCGGGGCTAAATCACATCTTGTTGTACTTCACCGACCCCTTCTTTCAGATGAGCGAGTAGGCGGAGACTGAAAACAGGAGGGAAAGCAGAAAATGTCTTAATGTGTATGTGCGTGTGAATAAGGGGCCTAACAGAAAGCCTTGCAAGCAGTCGGCAACACACGTCTTCTGGCTTTGAATTAATCCTATTGATTACACTGCTGAGATCTGGGTTGTGACACAGTTGTTATTGCTTCGCGATATTAATAAAAAACTGAGACGAGAAGAGGAGGCTGAAAAGATGGAGAAAAAAGAATCAATGCAGCGGCTCATGAGGTAATTAAAAGAAGCGATGGACGGGCATTGAAGGCTTTATTAGAGGCTCTCGGTAAAATTACTATGATTACGCAAACAGCTCCAGCAACACAGGCCTTTGTGTTTAGGGAGTAATTGCCCCGGCAATGATTCAGATTCTCAACAATGTTGTTTTTCGGGAGCGATTGGAGACTAGAGAACAGGGGTGGGGGGGTACTTGATGCAAAGGGCAACTCTTCTGAATGCCCTGCTGTCAATATCCGAATTAATCACATAATCGTTTTCCACAGAGCAAATGTACTTTCATGTTCTCAATTACTCCCTGTTTTCCGGCATGCTGTATTCATGAAGATGTTGAGGAAGAGCTGCTTGTTACAGTCGTAGCTTAGCAGTTAGCGTATAGCCTCTGACACAAAGGACAGCTGTGGGCTTTATTTCATTTCCTGTTTATCAAACCTGCGGACTTGAATTGTTTGCAAAGGTAAAATACAGTTCAGTACAGACACTAGTACATATTTGAAATGACTTTGAAGTACAGTAATCAGATATGTTTTCACAGATTTTGCAAAAGTTTTGGATTGCGTTTCGATCTATAAACCAAGTGACACACTTAAACACCCAAATCAGTTTTCATGCTTTTCACACCCGTTGTGGACTCGCCACCTATCCAGGGTGTTTTCCTGCTTCAGCCTGATATATCTGGGATATTTTCCAGCACTCCTTGCACACCCAACAGGGACAAGCGTTATAGAGAACCAACGCATAGATGTTTTTTTAACATATGCACATTCTGATTAGTAATGCAAATAAGCGCATGACAAAGCTTGCTATTACTGTTAAATGGGTTTTATTATGCTTCTGCAAAGTTTATGAAGTTCAGATTAGCTTCATGTAAATGGGTTTTACTGCTGTAATCACGAGCATTTACTATGATTTAATGTGTTCTAATGTGCCTGCTATCAGAAGTGGTTTCACTTACGTGTCCTCCATATGGCCATCATTATGGTTTGATGTGAGTTGCAGAGCGTATTATTGCTTTGTATGATTAGAAATTATTAACAGTTTTGTTTTATTTGTCATTTCATTTGCAGCTACATACCACACACAGGTGTGGTAAGACATTATATTAGAATAGAACTAACAGAAGGACTAGGCCTTAGTTTAATTGGGAAATGTAAGTAGTTTTAACAAACATACCTTACTAAAAACATTACTTGTATGCATTTCGAGACAACACAAAGGCACTGATGTATTTTGAGATATGTCAGTGCAAGTTGTTTTCAGTTTGGACAGCTCTTACGTTTTTTTTAGTCTAGGACTAGTCTAATCCCTGTCCGGGAAACCACCCCATAGTGTCTAGTGTTCATAACTTAAACTAACTAATATATTGTTTTGTTATTACACCTAGTAGACTTTCTCTCTTAGGGGTCAACAAACAGTTTACTGTTATGAAAGAGATCTTTACTTTAATACAGTACAGAATACCCTGCTATAGAAGACTTTATCACACGTTCCCTCTGATGATAGTGCTCATGGTTGTAGCATGAGGTGTCATTTCCCATTCCTGCACCTTGTCTTGACGGTTGCTGTCAGTAAGCGAGTTGGCAAAAAAGGCCAAAAACTGAAGTGGCTCAGTTGCAGTTCTGTGTCGCTACACTTTAATGTGAACTACCCTTGAGAAGGACAGAGAGGCTTTTATCCATGAAAGGAAAAGCATCAAGGCCACCACCACTGCTTGTTTTTTCACATATGAGCAACTTCCCAGTTTTGTGAAATATTTTTCTTTTGCAGGTAAAGCAGTGTTAGAGCTACAGCAATACACACCTGGCATATACAGTGTCACAAGTGAAATACTATACGTTGAACTTTGTAAAAACTTCATACAGTTGAATATCACCTTGATAGCAATGTGGTCAAAGGTCAGCAAAGAAAAAGTGAAGCTTAGTTCTTAGAAAATATCTACTGTATCATGGTTTGATGTTTTGAAACTAATGCAGTGACATACAGGCATTTGTAGTTGTTACGAAGTGTCTTCGGGGTTAAGTGTTAGGTTTTAGTATTGCCGGATACAAGAAGTCAGCAAATTTCAGCCAACTGTAAAACATTATCAACCAACCATCAGCCATGAAAGACTTCTGTTTTTGAATAACGTATACAGACTGTAGTTTATGATATTAAAGTTGAAATCCATAACCTTTTTTGATTATAAATTAAACAAAAAAGTTACTGAGCAAGTGCATTCAAATTTAGAGTTCAAAACTTGATTCACAATGATAAACTTAGTGACAGTTCACCCTAATATAAAAATTCTGTCATCATTTACTCACCCTTTTGTTATTTCTAACCTGTACGACTTTCATAAAAGGAGACATTTTGAAGAATGTTGGTAAACGAACAATCGATACAATGAAGTCAATGGGTACCGCTGTTGTTTGGATACCAACACCCTTCAAACGTCATACATGTTTGAAATGACAAGCGGGTGAGTAAATGATGACAAATGTAATAAATTTTGTGTGAACTATCTTTTTAATAATGATGATTTTACTGGAAATGTCAGTGTGACATCATTTGACTTCAACCCACACGAAGAGAAGCACACAAGTAAGCTTCAAATTTATTTTACAATCACATAAAGATGGTAAAAAGTTATGAATTGCAACTTTATTAAATCAGTTACTTTTAATGATGGCAATACGTTGCTTTCCTGTCACTATAGTATAACACTATTTTCAATGTATGACTCTGAACTGAGTCAATATATTGCGGTGTTCTTGTACAACGTGCGTCAGTTCCAGGTCTATATCCTCTTCTTTGCTACCCTTGTCACCCTGTCCAAAGAGGAAATAACAAGCCAGAAAAAGCATAAAAATAATGAAGACATCGTATATGAGACAACCTAAAAACAGGCCAAAATACATTACCACGCTCGCTGTATTACTGTATCAGAGTGAGTCATCGGCACTTCCTGAATACTCCTCTGCACCCATACATACGATCTTCAGATGTTAAAAACGCACGGCGCGCGCACACACTTCTCCAGTCCCGTTAAGTAAAACAGAGAGAGGCTAATGCATTTGAATTTGGCACCGTGCAAATTCATCGCCGTTCCTCAGACGTGACCCACTTTATCTGAAGTGGAGCCCCATCCGTTCTGCTGAGAATCTATCACCATTAGAGCTCGGCTCTTCAGTCCCACTGCCTTGTGGTGTTATAGAGACCCACATATACACAAATGCACACAGTTTGCGTCTGCCCAGGGGGGAGCAATCATGTCCCGCTACCGGGGATGGAAAAGTGACAGAAAGAGGGACACAGATGTGTGTGTGCTTCTGAACTGCCAGCCAGCCAGCGAGCGTTTGGGGCCTGGAGTTTCCTTGATAAATGGAGGATGTCCTGAAATACTCTGCAGACGGGTTTTGTTTAAATGAAGAATGTGTGTTTGAGCAGTTTATCCCTGTTCTGTATGCGTGTGTGTTTAGCACGATGAGGCGTAAAGGAGCCGGATTATGCCGTATGTGAGAGGACAGGATAAACAGATTTAGGAGATGGAAAAACATGAGTGGAAGATCAGAGGAGAGGCTTTTGGATGAAGGAAACTTAGAAAAGAAAGCAAAAGTTAAAAAGGAAATGTGGGGCAGAGATACTTCGCCACAGATTAAAATGAGTCCTGGCTACTTAAAAATTAGAGTTATTACTGTGAGAGAGAGAGAGAGAGAGAGAGAGAGAGAGGGGAAAACGAAGGTGACACGCTGAGGTGGTGTCAGAGGACGTGTGTGTGCTTTAAATGGAAGGATGGTTGTGGAAACAAGAAAGATGGAAAAAAGATGTGATCATGGTAATATAAAGTCAGGGGGTTGTGAGAAAATGAAAAGAACAAAAACGAAACAAGGCGGGTGATATATATAGAAAAGAAAGATAGAATTTGAGATGAAGAGAAACAAAAGAGAGAGGATGAGATTCAATCCAGATGCTAATATCACATACGTTATTTTGAAGGTAATGGAGAGAACGTTGTGTACTCATCGTCTGTCGATTTCTATAAGCCAGTGGTTGTCAACTGGTGGGCTTTTCTAATATGGTTGTGCAAAGCAGTAGATAATTGTAGCTAACAAATAGTCATTAATATTTATGATAAATGATACAAAAATACATATCATATTTGTGTGCATATTATATATTATATTGAAATTATTAATGTTAATAATTAATTAATGAATTATTTTCTGTGTTTGATTTTTGTAAGGCCATATATTTTGTGCCATAACAGTTTCAGTTAAATGTTATGTTTAGCACTCTCAGATTTGTTTAACATAGTCTTAAATCCATTCCACTAAAATACGCTCATTTCCTCCTGGTCTATAACAAACAGAACTCTTGTGCTTCTTTAATGATCGTACAGTGGCTTTAATGATTTTATAGTGAGGAGAAATAAAGATGCAGAGGATGTGGGAGGTGAACGGTTAGAGAGGGAACAGCAGGTGTTACGGAGCTCGGAGATGAGAGATTTGATTATTATGATCATGTTGATGACGGCGCTGATGAGCGAGTAGATTCAGACGGGAAGAGAGAGAGAAAAGACTGATTAGAATTTGAAAGGCAAGTTGATGGCCGCCACTTTTCCTCAGAGGGATGAAGTCTTGTCGACCTTTTCTGCTCTCTTTCACACACACACACACACACACACACACACACAGGTGTTTACTAAACCTATACCTGTGTGCCGAATGTTGAATGCAAGCCACTTCGTGACCTTTTACCGTTGTGTCTCAGAGTGTGAAATGGATACATGTCTGCACAGGAAACGGATCAGGAATGCTGATAGATACGCAACATGCAAACTTGCATTCTTACTGACAATTTCACAGGCTCGCTGTGCGGAGATGTTTATTCAGTATCTGTATGCTTGTGCATAGTAATATGGTGATGCTCTGGAGATATATGTCATTATAAAACAAAAATAGCATGTTTTTTTGTGTAGCTTGTTTGTCCTCTCATTCAGATTCAAAGTTTGATTCCGTATCTGATGAGGTGCTGCTGAGATGCAGTAAATACACGTAGGCATTTGGGAATTTTGTCGAAACCAGAATTCGGAGTTAATTAGGTATTTATTTTCAGAAGGATGTATTGAATGACAATCACACTGGTCTGTTAGTGTTTGATAATTTAGCAGGATTAGGTGGCATGATAAAGAGTATTTTGTTCATTTGACTTACCGCTATGGGACCAACTATAAATCTTCATACAAAGATAATGATATGTAATAACCAAAAGTCTATACCAAACTTACAAAGCTAGTTATGATTACTACACGGGTACACTAGCCATCAAAATAGACATTTTGTCTGATTTACCTCCTGTATCTGAGAACAATTTGTTCCCTAAGAATAGCTAAGTGCACCCACAAACACATTGACTGCAGTAGGTGGTGATGATATATTTGGCCCTATATTAATAGTTCTGATCTACTCTCTCCTTTCTTCCCAGTAGACAGCAGATCATTTTTTCCCCCTTGTGCTTGTTCTTTCAGTACCTGACAACTTTATAGTATCTGTCTGACACTGAATTAAGTGTGAGTTGTGAATCACTATAGAATTGCTGAGGAATAGTGTGCAGACACTGGATATTGTCAGGGGAAAATCTAAGACAAAAATGCTGCTGATCAAATGTTTGTTGATCGGTCTGGCTAGTGGCTAATAATATAACAATTTATCATTTATTGAATTTATATTAATACTTTATTGTATATTAATTGTATAATGTTAACCGTTTGTTGAATTTTATTGTTTATTAACTTTATTAAACAATTTTGTTGAATGGGTCGTGTAACTTTGTCGCATTTAAGTTTAGCCAAGTAACGGTTCTTTTACTGGTAACCCTGATTAGATCGATATACTTTTAACTTGCTAGCTAATGTCAGTTACTTGTTTTTTCTTTTGCTTGTTGTCAGAAATAATCTGCAGGGACTCTATTCTTTGTGGATGTGTACCAGAAGTTGAGTTTGGGCCACAAAATCGTTCATGCGCTGTAATGTTAGTTTATGTTGTTGCTTTGAAAGCGTCTATACTCTACTAATGTACATTCAATATAAGATATAACTATTAAACTTTTATTAAACGAATAAAGCATTTTTGGATTTATAGCATGTTGAATAGGTAGTGTATTGCATCAATTTGTCAAATACTGCCTTTCTCTTCCACTTTCTCTTTAAAAATTCTAAAAATGGGACTTTCCATTGCCTCTTTGCTAATGCTTTCATTATCTCTCTCTCTCTCTCTCTCTCTCTCGCTCTCTCTCTCTGTTTTTTATTTAATGACCTCATTCCTGTCCCCCTCTTTCAAAATAATTTTTATTTTCTTTATTTCTTTTAAATCTAAGCTGGAGAGTGCTGGAGATGAAGTTGCGAAAGTAACAGCTCATACCGGTACACATGTTTCTGTGTAGGAGGCAGCGGAAAGTCCTGTGAAATTGTGAAAAAATGAAAGTCAGATGTATTCAGGTTTGTGATTGGCCCATTTCAAAAGGGGGTCACTTTCACTTTTAGTGTGATACAGAAAGTCCCCACATCAGCCCCCATGTCATCAGATGCACAAAAAACAGAATGAAAAATACGAAAATGAGAATCTCAGTGGTAAAGGAGTGACGTTTTATCTTCTTTCAACTGTCCCTCTGTTGTCGATGGCTTTCATGATGCAAATATGTGAAATGTTTGACAGAATTGTGTGACTACAGGTTCAGGCGTGTCATCTGTCTGGCACTCCTCCAGATAAGGCTTCAGGAACCCACCACAGAACATGTACAGCCCTGGGCCTTACAGGACGAGAGAACTGTTTACCTTAGATTAGATGGAGGACTTTCTGTTTCGGTTCATAGCATCTCAAGTCTTGGCAACTGATGGAGGTTTAGTGCTGTTTTACTCTTCCCAGAATTCTCTTAATATTGATGTGGGCCAATAAACCAAAGTCATTTCCCTTGCTGGGTCGCTTTGTCTGAGTGCTGGCTTTAAAATAAATCACTTTGGTGTAGTATGAAATTCACCACCAGACTTTTTGGAGTGATTTGGTTTACTCGCTGTGCCACCTTTTTACCTTTAACCAAATCCTCACAGTTCAATTCAGTCAACTCTAAAAGCTATTATATAAACCAGACAAATTTTATAATACTTGAATATTGATATGCAAGTATTTCATGCACGATACAGACACGGTTAGTTATTTTAGATGTTCATAAGTAAAAACATGTTTTTAATAATTTCTGAATAGGGGTTTGTAAAATAAAATGTAAGTAAAATTGCTCAAATATTAATTAAGCTTTAATATCATTTATTAGCATTTAACACTTGCTTTATGTATTGTTGGCTTGATATTCATTTAATAAAATGCATATACCTTAAAGGTTCACCCCAAAAATTAAAATGCTGTCAAGTTGTTCCAAATCTGTATAACTGTCTTTGTTCTGATGAACACAGAGAAAGATATTTGGATGAATGCTTGTAACCAAACAGTTCTTGGCCACCATTGACTACCATAGGAGGAGAAATTGCTTTATACATTTCTTTGTTGAACACAAAAAACACACTATTTTGAAGAATGTAGGAAAGCAAACAGTTCTGGGGCACTTAGTTGTAATTTTCCTACTGTGGTAGTCAGTGGTGGCCAAGAACTGTTTGTGTTCATTGGAACAAAGAAACTTGTAAATGATGACAGAATTTTGATTTTTGGGTGAGCTGTCTCTTTAAATGTTCAAAAATGTCCAAATAGTTATTAAGAGCAAGATATAAAACACTGAATACAGAGTATCACACATTACTGCACATGAGCATTAAAAGGTAACGGAATTAAAAAGTAGATGAATATCTAGGAACTTCTTTTATTCGCTCTTTTAAGCAGATGAATCTTCAGGCATGTGAGAGAGAAGACGTGTGAACGCTTTGAATTTAAATAAGGTGTCTCCACCGTAATGATCTCAAATGAGTCTAAGGCTAACCACAGACTCCCACATAGATAACTGCTTTTCACTTGGCCCCGCTTTTCCTCTGCTAATCGCTTAACAACATCACAGAACATGCATACATGCGTTGTTGTGGATCACGTTTGGGTGAAATTGCATTTCATTTTGCTCTGAGGTGCCGATAGTGAAGTGTGTTTAGACCCCCTCGAGCTGAAGGAGTGTGGCTACTGTCAAGTCCGCTTTTCTCTGAAACCATCCATCATGTTTTACAATTAAACCACATGTCAAGAACCGCAGCGAGTGTGAGTGTTTTGCTTCATACTATAGCCATCCAAGCCTTCCGTCATGTGCGAGTTGCCTGTGTTTTCTGTCTTTGTTCTGTTTTTAATTCACTTTTATTGACAATAGGGACAGAAAATAATGAGGATTTGAAAATAATGGGAGCTGCACTCGAACTCATGTCACCCACGTGCTCATGTGCAAACCGCTAGGCCACAGTTGACCGAGCTGCACATATACTCATGTCCTTTTAACATGAATGGTCAATTGGTACCTACAGCTTATGACTGTGTTGATGAGGCGATCAATCTAATAGTGATGTCCCATAACTTCTGTTTCACACACTTCGAGCGATGATGACACATGTTGTACTTCTTCTCTCCAACCCTCTTCCATGGCTCGTCTCTCTCGGATTCTCTTTCACTTGGGTTGTTCATCCGTTACACAATCTCTCTTTCTCTGACTGTGCTGTAGCTTGAGTTGTATTACTGCTGTGTGGTTGAGGAGAGATAAATCCTGTTGGCCAGCAGTGCTGATCATCGAAGCTGATAGTTCGGGTGGATTGGCCCGTTAATTGCCGCTCTGAGCCGGATCTCCACTGGGAAGGGTTGGAATCTTGATCACTCTTTCTTTTTGTCTGTGCTTGTGATCGGATAAAGTCAGGGTGGTCTGATCCCGGGGAACCTCACACAGTCGCTGCCTTCATACTGTAGGTAGCAGTTTTATACCACCATTTTATAGGTGGTATAAAATGCTTTATGTTTCGGTTTATGAATGCTATGCCATGGAACTGTACTGTAAAGGATTCGTGTTGAGAAAAGTTAAACAAAATGCAGTCAATTACAGAATGACAGAATGTAAAGCTGCCAAACATTTGTACAGATTAAACATTAAACTCTTACATTATAATAACTTCTATCGTAATAAGAGCTGTCTGTTTATTGAATGTATTACTGTATATTGTGTTGGTGTTCAATATGGTTTATAATGATTTGCACAATGTTATTCAAAATAGCATTAATAATCTTACATAATTTAGGCATAAATGTTTACATTTTTTTGAAATCACAAAACTGTACCTTACTTTATAATGAATAAGTTCTCTAACGTAACCTTTGGCCAGGCATAAACAAAACATATGATGAGAATAATTCGTCTTTTTAAGCGTGTTGATGTCTTTTTTTAAAACAATCAATAAATAAAAAGCTATGTGGTGCCTGTTGAATATGAAAGTATTGCTACTGACAACTATAACAAAATACCGTACTGTATATCGCAATAAAATGTCCTAGTTTTTATTGTGATGTGCAAAATTGTATACTGTCATATGCCTAGTTATTCTGTATACTTTATTGCTTTATTATACATATACACGAGTACTATAGTACATATAGACTAGTACTGTAGTATAGAACTATAGACGATTTCATCAGCAACAACACAAACAAACGTTATCTGGCCAAAACTTAACTTCCTGTAGACCTCTGCAAACAATCAATAACTGTTGAGTAGTTTAAATTTAATTTAATACAATTAATATACAATACATTATTAATATTAATTAATATTAATATAAATTAAATATTTAAAAAAAATTATATTATAACTGAACACAGACTGGAAGTTATCTTCAGACTAGGCATGGGCGTCTAGTATTGTAATATAGTAATTAATTGGTTGCCAGAGAAGGATGGCCTCACTAAGACATTTGTGAAGGTATTTATATAAATAAACATAACGTTAGTTTAAATTCTAACAAGAAATATAGGAAAATGTATTTTGTTAATCTTTTTGTCATTTGAATAATTTTTAATATGATAATAAAATAAATGCAAGAGCAAAGCAATATTGTAAATAATTTTTACAAAGGCAAGTGATGAAAAACTTGATAATGCATTTTATTAAGCCAACTTCAGACTTAACCTGTCTGTCGCTAAGCACTTTTCACTTGGAGAGACCTTGGAGTTTTTTTCTCATTGTGTTTTTGTGTGTTTGAGGGGCAGTGGGAGAGAGAGAGATGTTTGTCTCGGTGAATAAGTTGTCTTCTTTTAGCACAAAAACAAGAGCAGGCTGCTTAGTTGGAGCCTCTGAGGGTACTGTGATTGGCTCAGCAGGGTGGCATGAGAGAGAGGAAGGGAACTACACTCAACCTCCCAACTGAACACATACTCTTTCACTCACACACACAAACACAGGACCTCTGAAACTCATGGAACCTGTACAGATCACTCAAAATATGAGGTGATAGCTTGATGGTTAAGATTTGAGCTGGTAACCCAAAATGATGTTGGTTCAAAACCGGGTGGTTTGGAGTTAGCCGGTTTTGTGCCATCTAGTTCATGTTGCATCCAAAGGTTTTTTTTGGGAGCTTCTGCTGTTAGACTGTTTCAATGGTAAAACCCTACTTGCGTGTTTGTAATGTCAAGTTAAAAAAACTCTTGCAGAAAGAAATATTTTTGCTTGGCTGGAAATTGGTGACAAAATCTTGACACGTTTTCCACTAATGTTCAATAACTTCCAACACGATATTATTTAAAATCCACTGACATTCAGACGTTAAACTCTTTATTTTAGGTCTTTTGTAATATTTCCAGTTCATACACAGTCCTGGGGGTCTTATAAAGAGCCAATTTAGTGTGACTTCACTAAAGTTTGCAGCCAGTACACTGAAGCTCCCTACGGCAGCAGTCAAATAGTGTGTGCTTCCCCTCAGAAGCAGAATCTTTAAACTCAGTCACCTTCAATCAATTGAAGCCTGTATTGGACTTCTCCTCCTGAGGGGGAGGGGGAGTATGTGAGAAAAAAATTCACCCTCTGTGAATTGCTTTTTAACCCCCGCTAAGGTTAAAAATAACGGGTTCATGTCTTTGCTAATGCGCTTGATGCGATATGATTGATCGCTTTGCTTAAAGCAAAAAGAAGCTTAGACTGGTCTTAGCTGGGTTTATATGGTCTGGTTGGACCAGGTAAGACCAGCAAGTTAAGCAGGACTCTGTGCAAGTGAAGAAGAAAAATGTATTTGTCATAAATGAAGCGGTCTGGAGAAGATAAGCAGTCGAGTCCTCTGAGATTCAGGATGAAGTTGCCGACCACGTTTGCAAAAGCCTCGTGTGAGATGGATGAATGACAGCAATGCGTGCAGGAGATTTGAAACTGTAACATTGAGACTCTCAGTCTCGCGGATGACATCAAAGTACGGCAAGAGCGATTCGAAAGCAAGCGGTTCTTTGATTTCATCTGCCTGTCGGTTCTTGCAACGCCGCATGAAGTCGAACAAGCCAGTAGTGAATGCGAAGTGGAGCCGAGGTATCAAGGTCCCGCCCATATTCCCTAATAAATCAGTCGTAAACTGACAAATTGTGTTGCCATGTCCCCTTTTGAAAATATCTTATTTTAATAACTAAAAACACATTAGAAAAACAACATACATCAGTGTTATAGGAACTGACTAAAATGACACAAGCTATTTTTGGCAAAAAATTTATTTGAAGTGTAATTGGATTTTTGTGTGTTTGTTTACATGGAGAGGGCAGGGCTTAGGACCTGTAGTGCAGGTCAAACTGCTTTGTCTTGACTTTTCAGGACGTGTGCGGCACGCTTGGTTTTATTTCTATATTTGTGTTTATTTTGAGTACACATAGTTTCAAAGCATCTTCACAAATCATTACCATGTACAATTATTGTCTTTTAGGGTTTATTTATATTTGCAAATTGCAAAATGCAAATAATTAAGCATTAGGGAAAAGTTGCAATGCCTTCGTGCACGATAAACCTTTCGGTTGTTGTTGTTGTTATATGGTGAGCTCTTTAAATCAGGTCATAGACTTGTGTTGCATACAAATACATGTTTGCCTGAGCTACGTATGAGCGCACAACACTTACATTCGTAATCAACAATTTATGTAAAGTTGTCTAACCATTCACATTTTTGCAATCATTTTGTTTTTGATTATGAACGTCAATCGCTTGCAAAAAAGATTTTGTGTTGAGACTAATCTGCCTCACGAATTGATGAATCATCCACTAGTTGGCCATTGTGATCAATCCCTATTTTCATCGAGAGTTTGTGTTTTGAGATCAACTGAAAGGTTTGGGAAATGCGATGGGCGGGATTGTGCGTTGACAGTCGGGAAGAGTGGCGGCAGCAACGGCCAATCAATAACAGCCCTCAGCACGGCCATGACAGACAGCTGGTAAATTGAAGACTAGCGTGACTGCAAGACAAATGGACACAATCAGATCTGAGAAGAGAAGAATGCCTGTTAGGAATAAATGTGCACACACACAGTTTCAATGAAGATGAGCCCAAGATAAATAATGTCATTTATTCAATGGCAGAGAGATGGAAAGCGACACAATCCATGATGGAGAAAGTGAGAGAGAAAGTCATTATGGGGGGGAGATGCAGTCGATATTAAAACTATAGTTTTACTTGTGCTTGGATCACACTTTCCCCTCAATCTGTCTCCCCAGTGATCGCTGCCATTAATTTTTCAGAGCCAATCTGCCTCTTGGACCTGAAACTTCTGTCATCGTAACTCTGTACCATTCTGTGTCGTTTTTCTGCATTCTTTTGTCTTGCGTCCTTCTGTTTTTTCTTCTGCTACAGTGGCATTGTTTATTGTGCATTGTGGCTTCCATCTGGAGTGTTTGTGTGTGAGGATGCGTGAGACTGTGCTGTATGTTTTTCTTGCTGATCTGCTTAAATATCAACCTTTTGTTCGAGCCATAAACAGTCTATGTTTCTGAAGTCTATGCCAAGTGCACAGGACGGCAGAGTCAGATGTTGTGTCTGTACAATATAAGGCAACGCTACAGTTCCATATTAGCATCTCTGGCAGTCGCATGGTTTGCAGGACTTTCTTGTTTTCTTAAAACCAATGACTGCACATGCAAAGTAATTGACATGTACATTTGTAACATGCAAATTCATTCACGAGTTAGGCTTTATTTGTATGTATTGTGGCAGGACAGACATAGCTACATATGGCAATAAAATGGTAAATGTTCAAACATATGATGCTTTTAATAAAAGGATAGTTCAACCAAAAACTAAATTCTGTCATCATTTATTCACTTACATATCAATAAAAACATGTATATGATTTTTCTTCTGTGTGACATAAAAGAAGATATTTTGAGAACGGTGGTTTTGTGGCCGTATAACGGAAGTCAGTGGGAGCCAGTGTTGTTTTCCAGCGTTCTTCAAAATATCTTCTTTTGTGTTACGAAAAGATTTGGATTCACATAAGGGTGAGTAAATGATAAAAGAATCATTTGAAGAATCACCTTTTCATCTGAACTATCCCTTTAAAGGACATTTGGATACTTTGTTTTTATTCCATGTTTGTCCCCACTGCTTGTTTCGGGAAAAGAGAAAGATTCAGACAAATGAAAAACATGTCCGTCTCCTGCCCTCCCTCTTGCTCCCTTGTTGAATCTACTGGGCTTCTCCATCTATCATTCACCCTTTGCCCTCTCTCTTCTCTGTTATTTTTCTGCTACATGTTCCCCTAGACATTTCTCATTTGTTGAGTGAAAGTTGCTGGTTGAATAATCATGTTTGTACTGCTTAATGGTAGGCCCTGGCTCTTATTCTGCCATTGAGCCAAGAGAGCTTATCTTTTATGAACACTCTTTCCATGCTCGCCTCCCTGTGTGCCCCCCTTCTCCAAAACACACACACACACACACACTCATTTCTCTCTGCAGTCCCCATACTTGATTTATGTTGACCCCTCGAGCTAATGAAAAATACAGAAAAACAACCACAGCAAGCAGTAAATCAGCCCCGACTTCAGCTGTCATTGTGAAACCACTCCACTTGTTTGATTTCTTGTGTCTCAAGCAGTTGATGTTAATGACAATCCTCAAGTGCTTCGTGGCTCCTCTGCTATTATATTCATCCTTGTCTGTCATCTGTGTGGAAATTGCTTTGACTCCAGAAATATGTTTCTCACAGGCCTAAGAGACTTTGATGTGGCACGATAATACAGGTCCACAGAAAACAATTCAGCCCGACCGGTTGGCGTGCGTGTTTTAGAGCTGTCATCGGAGTCCACCGGGGTTGAGAAATAGCTATGACAAATGAACGGTCCGGGGTCGGACTCGCTTACTGTGCCGGGTGCTGACATCTCAGCGGCACGAGGGGCCTCATATTCCCCCGTGCAGATGAATTAGACACGCTTTGAATTAAAGCACCGGAAGAAGGAGGGATGCGATCTAAAATGCTTTAAATGAGATCGCAATGCTCCCTTCAAGCAGCTAAAATTAAATGAAAGGGGAGATTTTGTTATTATATAATCTTGGAAGCTATGTGAATATAGTGCAGACTGCTGGGATTAAATTTTTTCATATTCCCGTCGGGCCCTCTCCCACACGTTTGTAATCGTTTAACACAAACAGTGTTTCCTGTAATTAAAATTGGAGGAAACTGGTTACGCTCCATATTCAGAATGCCTGTTGAGAATTGTGTGTTTACATCTGTGCGTGTTGTACCGGTCAGGTCAGGTGAATCGAAAACCAGCTATACTTGTCAGAATTTTTATAGAAAATCTAAAAAAATCTGTTTGTGGTTCAGGGTGTATCTGTGGTAAAATCGAGGTAAGGCACAATTTTATTGGATAATTGTTTTTATAAAACAACAAGGCACCATTGTTCAATAAACCTGGGCCTATTATTAATAATTATCAGAATGAATAGTTCTTTTGACAAGTATTTCATGAAGCTTTTTGTTGGAAAGCAACACATAAAATAATCATATTTCAAAATGTACTCTCCCAATGCAGTCTGACGCAAAGCATCCTTGGAATTGGAAATCCTTCCCAACCAATTGTGTTTATATTAAATAAGGAACAATTCTTTTTAGTTTGACTCAACTCAAAAGTTAAAAAAAGTTGTTATAATTTACTCAAAAGTAAGAAGGTTTACATTACATATTCTGTTAAATTTGAGATTTTGTTGTATCTATTGGTTTTCCTGTTATACTGTATGGTGTGTTCATACAGTAGGTGATAAATATATAAGCATGTGAATGCAGGTCAGACGTACTGTATCATGTGTGCATCTGTGTCAGTGTTCAGAGAATAACGTTATTTGGTCAGTGGCACTGACCCTGTGCATGTTTATGCGCAAGCCACCGATTACATTTAAAACTGGACTTTCCTGGTGGCTCACCTTCATCTAGATTCATTCAAGTCTTGGTTGTTAATTTGTCCATAAGGTTGAATAAGCAAGCTCACATGTTTGTGTCTGTGTGTATGTGCACACCTGTGGCTTTGTTTGTGTTCCATTGAACACGGTTGGAAAAGATTGAAATACACAGCTCTGAATGGATAATTTTGTCTTTCTAAAGATAAAAAGTCCTGTTTACCGGATTCACCGCTGAGAGCGGCTGAGTCCTTACTCACTTTAAGAGCGTTGCTTTTTGGAGAACCAAAGCTGAGTGCAAATTATAACCCGCTTCTGTTTTCCTCTCAGCAGGGGTAGGCTGGTCTTAACACTTGGTACAAGGGACTGCTGGAGGACGTTCAAACGCATTAGCTGCGTGCACCGGTTCTTCTCTTAATATTTAATGTAAGCGTGCGTTCTGATAGCCCGCTGTAATTACCGTTCTGCCTCGTGCTATAACTCAGCCATCTCTCTGAGTGCCAGTGTTATTTTTAGATTTTATAAATGATAATTTCCTCAGACATAAACAGTGCCCTTTCTCCACCTCATTTCCTCTACTCCTCCTCCTCGCTTTCTAACTCTTTGCTTTAAAGCGAATCGGTGAAGTTATGTGTCTGCTGCTTTCTTCTGGCTGTGTTGTGTCTTTTAACGGAATAGGGAAATTTAAAAAGCTCTTTAGCACTGATATCTGTAGATACACAGCAGTGTGGAGAAAATGATGTCTGCAATCTGTCTTCACTCACACGCATGCACGCACGCACGCACACATTGACTGACTGTGGCAACCACAAGGGAGCATTATTGGCATGACATTTATGGCACTGAAGTCTTTAGACCAAGTCCACAACCCTTTTCCCATTATTTCTATCACCTTTTATTTTCTTTCATTTTATTCCCATTGGTGGCAAAAATAAAAAATGAGATCTTCTCTTTACTGTTTCAATTGATTTTCTATTAGATTAGATAAAATGGAGCAAATTGAGACATTTTGTTTTAGTCGACTACTTCTTAGATATTTCTCCTGTGGTAGTAATCTAATGTTTCTCGAGTTTTCAACAAGATCTCAAACTTGAAAAAAGAATCGCCAAGAATGCATTTGGGCAATTCTAGCGTTATGGATGTGACATTTTGCGTTAGCAATGTGACATATGAATGCTCAGAGAATGTATTTGTTACCAATGTCTGAACTATAACTATCTATTTATATTTTACAAAACCCTTGTTGACAGAGCCTAAACATCGGAAAGATTTCAGTCTTGTTTTATTTTAAACAAAGGGAAATAAATGTACGTTATAGATGTGACAAAAAAGGACACAGTTTTTGAGAGATGACATATTTTGGAGGATTTCTGTGAAATAAAATGTACAAACTAGAAGCGATAATACCCAACAAATAGAGAAGGGATGGGTATTTATAGAACATAATAGTTACTATTTTACTAAATTTTCGTGTGTCCATTTATGAGGAATATGAACAGTTATGGACAGGGCTCGATTTGAGAGGGGATGCGAGGGGATGGTATCCCCCTTGTAAAAAAAAATGACAAAGAGCATCCCCTCTGTAAAACCACCTTCCTCCCTTACCAGCCTCCATGCAGCCTCCCTCACTGGACCCATTGCAATTTGCGTATCACCCAAAACACCATCTCCCCCCCACTCCATCTGGCCCTCATTGGACAATAAATGCACTTACGTCCGAATGCTGTTCATATTTCAGTTCAGCATTCAACACCATCATCCCTCAGCACATGATTGGGAAGCTGAACCTGTTGGGCCTAAACACCTTCCTCTGCAATTGGATCCTGGACTTCCTGACTGAGAGACCTCAGTCAGTCCGGATCTGAAACAACACCTCCAGCACCACCACACTGAGCACTGGGGCCCCACAGGGCTGCGTACTTAGTCCCCTGCTGTTCACACTGCTGACTCATGACTGTGTAGAAATGCACGGCTCAAACCACATCATCAAGTTCGCCGCTGACACGATCGTGGTGGCTCTCTTCAGTAAGAACGACGAGTCCGCATACAGAGAGGAAGTGCAGAGGCTAACAGACTGGTGTAGAGTCAACAACCTGTCTCTGAACATTGACAAAACTAAAGAGATGGTTGTTGACTCAAAGAGCGATCACTCGCCGCTGAACGTCAACGGTTCTTCAGTGGAGATCGTAAAGAGCACCAAATTTCTTGGTGTCCACCTGGCGGAAAACTTCACCTGGTCCCTCAACACCAGCTCCATCAACACCAGCTCCATCACCAAGAAAGCCCAGCAGCATCTCTTCTTCCTACGAAGGTTGAGAAAGCCCACCTTCCTCCCTCCATCCTGACTATTGAGAGGGACTATCGAGACAAGCATGTGAATGCTTCTACAACGGACAGTGAGGACAGCTGAGAAGATCATCGTTTTTTTTACCCTTTATCATTATACACCACACGCTGCATCCGTAAAGGCACCAGCATCGTCGCTGACCCCTCTCACACACTTTTCACCCTCCTGCCTTTTGGAAAAAGGTACCGGAGCATTCGGGCCTTCACCTCCAGACTGTGCAACATTTTCTTTCCACAAGCCATTCGACTCACACTAGGTCTAACACATATACACTGTAACACCCCGGATGGAATTGAATTGATGGAATTGATATCAATATAGATTCAAATATTTATTTGACTCATTTATTTGACAAATTGATTCTATAGAGTTGCTTTTTATTGCTCCATGCTCTCATTTGTGTCATTTGTAGTCGGTACAAAGTTAAATATAACTGAGAGCTCTATTATATCTCCTGAGTTGTGAACGAACATCCTCTGAGAGATGTTGTAATACTCTGGATCTCACAATGTGTTGCTAACATTAAATTGAGTCATTTGTGTGTAGTAATGAACACATGATTTCCATGAGGAGGTATGTAGGTAATATTGGACATACATTTACTGTAATATGTGCCTTCCTGGAGGACTCTGGCTCACTTTCTAACCATCTTTGTTTTTTCATTGGCACAGTTTGACTTCCTCACATTCAGTGAAAGCTGCTTTGGAACAATACATATTGTGAAAAGCACTATACAATACAGTAAACACGACTTGTTGACTCAAGTTCCTCAGTTGTTTCGCTTTTTTGTTTCATTTGTATTTCTCCTCTAGTTTTCTATACTTTTGTATCCTCTTTTCATCTCTTTATTCATCTTCCTCCCATGTGGCGGAGAGCTCAAGTGACGGCAGCAACAATGTTTTGAGTACAGGACAGGTTGACCGTGAGACCCCGAAAGAGTGAAAAGAGGGAGTAGGATGGAGATAGAAAAGGAATGATAAAGGACAGAAATAAATATGTGTAACTAGAGGAGAGTGAGAGTCTCTTTTAATTCTTTCTCTCTTTCTCTCTCTGGAGACGAAGCTTTAGAACTGTGTGAAAATCAATCACTTTACTCTTTCGCTCTGCTCTCGCTTCTCTTCTTTCATCTGATCTCGGCCTCTTTTCCTCTTTTCTTTTGTGTGTGGGTCTTGCTTTTTAGTACTCCAACACATCTCTTTCAAATCCGAATATATATGAAGCAAGCACCATAGAAAACGTTATATATAAACAGCAGCTGGCTTACAGCACATAATGCATACATTAAAAGCTATATGTATATGTTCAGTTAGAAGTTGCTTGATTTAACTTGTCGACGCATGTGTGATCCTCTGTTAGTGTTCATGGTTTAATTTAACCCCAGGCTTTGTTCATCTAAGAGCTTGTGTTGCCCGAGGGAAGTGTAGTCTTAGTCAAAAACAATTAGGGCTTTAAATTAGATATTTAATGGGTATGTAGCCTGTTGGATGAGACTTCATGCTTGAACAACTACGAATGACATTCTATAATGATGCAATTCCTTCCTTCAATACATATGTGACCCTGGACAACAAAACCATTTTTACATCAATTGAAAGCTGAATAAATAAGCTTTCTATTGATATATGGTTTGTTAGGATTAGGATGAGATAAAACTATTTAAACTCTGAAATCTGAGGGTGCAAATAAATCAAAACATTGAGAAAATTGCCTTTAAAGTTGTTAATTGGAAGCGCTGTTGCAGGCCGCTGCTAAGCTTTACATAGATACCAAACTTGAGTGGGTAATTCCCAAAGAGCGGCAGCAGCGAGGAAGTTTGTAGGTGTTTTTGTTCGTGATTTTGCTGCATCCACTCACAAAAATAAAGTTTGTGTACAATAAATAAATGTACAAAATATCTTCATGGAACATGATCTTTACTTAATATCCGAATGATTTTTTTGCATAAAAGAAAAATCGATAATTTTGACCCATACAATGTATCTTCGGCTACAAATGTTCTGGTTTCGTGATTCAGGGTCACATATTTTAGTTTGTATAGTGCCTGTTGTTGTTAAGTTTGTACCTTTAATCACTTTGTGCCTTTATCGAGCTGCATTTTATTGTATATTTGCTGAATACATTGTGTAATACAGTAAACGTCCGTATGGAGAGGTACACACTGTGTTGTTGCGCTTTGATGTCTTTCACGTTGCATATCTTGCATTTCTGTTTTCAACATTGCGGCTGATACATTTTTGTTCTTTTCTCCTCAACTCTCGCCTTCTGAAATCATTGTTTTCCTCTAGCTCAGCATACCTGCCATTCCCCTCCGTCTCAGCTCAGCTTTTCTATCCCTGTGTTTTTCTCTTCCTCATCACTATGCCTCTCTCTCTTATTCCCATCATTTTGCTATCCACATGATGTTCTTCTCATCATCTCCATCTAAACTCTCTTCACTTCTTCTGTTCCATCATTTCTCTTTCTTCTTTAATCATTCTTCTGTCCCCATCTGGCACCCTCTCTCTCTCTCCCGTCTCTTTTGCAGTTGTTTCAATTCTCGCTCACCCTCTCTATATATCAAGATATGTCCCAGTTCTTTTGGGGGGCCCCTAAGGGCCAGTCCCTTAATGAATGTGAGTGTCACATGAATATTTCATGCGCTTTGTTCCTGTTTACTTAATGATAGCGCTAATTCAAAGGCCTATCGATTAAAATTTCATTTATTTTGTTTGATGTTTTCTTGTTTATTTTATTTGCTCAAGCCAGGGTTTGTTTGTCTGCGAAATAAGTGAAGGAAGAGCAAGGATAAGATTTACACAGCGTGTTGCTCCTCAGTGCGTATATGTTTGTGATACTTTAGCTTCAGTTTGTTGTACAGTAGTTCAGCATGTCCTCATTTTTCTGATGTTTTGTTCTTTTGTGTTTTTGTCTCGAGTTTCTGTTCTCTCCAGGGACACAAATACACCGTCAAAACGTTTCCCGTATTAGAGATCTAGGAAGAGAGAACAAACTCCCCTCAGCAGGATTGATGCACTCTTCATTTCCCCCCCAACATCTTTCATTCTCCTGCATGTCTCTTTTGAGCCATATGTCTGTTTTCCATTCGCTTTCTTTCGTATTGGTAGTAGTTGTAGTCCTATCTGTCTGGCCTCTTCGGTTCTGAAGCTTCGCGCATGTGTGTGCGCAGACAAATGCGATCCGCAGCCCACTGTGTCTTTGTTTGTCTTTGATTTCAAGTCTCTTTTTTCCATCTCTCCTCCACTGATCTCCGAATCTGTGTTTTTCGTCCTCTGTGATCCCATTCTCCCTGTATCATTTACAACATCCATCTCTCCTGCCCTTACATCTACCTGAAGTCATTCCTTCAAAGATTCTCTTATTTCTCACTCCATCCCAGCTTTGCGTCCCCTGATAAGCTCAGCGTGTAAAAATTAAAGCGAGCTCGAGACGGAAAAAGAAAATAAAGCCCACCCCCTATCGTTTCTTCCATTTTTTTTGTGTTCTACATAGCCAGAAGGGCAAATTTGTCATATTTCTTATGTAAAAGAAGGAAGTAAGGAAATAAGGGAGAGAGAGAGAGAGAGAGAGAGAGAAAAGAAAGAGATAGATAGATTAGGAGTCTTATGCTTTACTGACTGAGCTAGCTGGGCCTACACTACACTTGAGACTCTGCCAAACAGTGTCAGACATGTCTCACTTGGGGAATACGCAGGCACCTGTAACATTTTTTTATTCCTTAACATCATCCCTTTTATCTTTCTTTGTATTTTTTTCTTTTTGGCCTGAAACAATCTGGAAACTATAGTACTGTGAAAAGTTTAATATAAAAATCCTATTTTTGGTGAAGCATCTAATGCGCCCAAGACTTGTGCACAGTAGGCTACTGTATATTTATATGTAAATGCTTTGACAAAACAAATGTAAAATATTTGTCATGCCAATGAAGCAAACTTAAATAGAATTTGCAAGCGAGACAGAGAGGTGATATGAAAGCCTGTCAGGCAGTGCTTTGCTGTGGAGAAGAAGGACGGTGTGAGCAGTCAGATGAGAGGGTGTCAGACTCACTTCACTCAAAAGCAATTGATGGTCGTTTCAGGCTGAATTGCACCACACGACCTGTACCCTGATTCTCAGTCAGCCAAGTAATGCCAAACTCTTCATTTTACTACAGGAATAAACAGACTGCTATGTTCTAGCAGCACAATATCTGTGATGATAATGATAATGGGTGAGTTTGCAAATGCTGAATATATGACAAACTTATAGATGATGTTGGAGTCGACACATGGCGCGGTTGCGCTCCGGGCAACCTGAGTTCGATTCCCGGCTCATGATACTTTCCTAACCCCACGGCCTTTTCTCACCCACTTCACTTCCTGTTAAGGCAAAAAAAAATAAAGCTCCACTATGCAAATCTGACTTAAATCAAGTGACAAACTAAAAATTCTCAAAAATTAAAAAAAATTATGGAAATGGCGAATACGTCTATTACTGAAAGGCTGCGTTTGCATCTTAATGTGTTTAGAACAATTTGACTTTCATATACTGTGTGCGATGCTCAGATTTTGCAGCTATTAACAAAGTTGGCAAGTGTGTGAAAAAAAAGCTGTTAAGATTTTAGTGTAGATGTGTTTATTAACTGGTCATGTTGTTTTGTTCAATAATTGTCTAGTGTGCGAATGTATTTTAATATTTTTTTGTAGTAAAAGGATCTTGAAAAGCCATTCCAGGTGACAGCAAATTTAATTTGTTACACTGGTACACTTCAACCCCCCTAAGACTAAAGTTGGTCTTTGTGATATTTTATTATCTGTCCATCTCCCTGTGGTTTGCTTTCTGTCAGAGCTTGCACTTTATTTACTTTCATTTTAACTTTTTGATCTTGCATTATATCGACTTCAAATTGAATTCTTTTTTGGCCTATCCTGGATCTGTCTGCAACCTTTTGATGTGTTTTTATGTTGTCACAGCCTTTGCTTCAAAACATAGCGTTTGTGCAAATATTTGACACACCTATTTACATGAAGCTCCTCTGCAGCTCAGAGAACTTTGGAGCACTTTATAAACTTCACCAGTGTCATCTCTCTCTCTCTCTCTCTCTCTCTCTCTCTCTCTCTCTCTCTCTCTCTCTCTCTCTCTCTCTCCCCTCTCTCTCTCTCTCTCTCTCTCTCTCTCTCTCTGGTGGTAGGGGAGCTCATAATATTGGGGTACATGAGTCTGTATCGTATTATTGTCACACTGATGAGCAGGGGGTTGCCAAGCAACTCGGCTGTATATAGACTTGAGTTTATAGCTCACTGCTGTATATGCCTGCTGAGATGGCCGTCTTAGACTTCCTTTAGACTGTTCAGACATTATCTGCTGCATATCGCACACATAACTGGCAAGAGCTTTCATAAAACGGTATGCTCCAATCTGATTGTGTTGTATCCAATTTCTAGGAGTCAGTCGCACAAGGTTTTTTTATCAGTCTGCCAGAAAACTGTCATGTTTGCAAGTTTTCACACTGCAACAATAATGAGTTCAGAAGAACAACAAGTCGAGATCAAATCCAATCACTTTACACATTGCTTTGTACACAAGTGTAATGATTGGGGTTGGACGCACTTGCCTGGCCAGAAGTTAACTTAAAGTGCTCGTATGTTGCTGATAATAACATTCATAATTCTATTATTTGGGTCTCCAACTATACATAAATGCTATTAAAACTTCAAAGAATGCATTATTTGTCTTTTTATATTTCCCTTCTTGCTTCGCCTCTTTTCTCTTGTCTGTAAAACACTCGGTTTCAGCTCCTGTCTCTTTAATGCCCGCCTCATCATACGCCCAGTGTTCTCTGATTGGTCAGATGGCCTAATCTAGGCAAGGCAAGGCAAGTTTATTTATATAGCACATTTCATACACAAGGTAATTCAAAGTGCTTTACATAAAATGCTTGAAGGCAAAATAGAACAAAAACCATAAAACATCTTTAAAAAGCAAATTATTTAAAATCACAAATAAAAAGACTGAATTTAAAAGACAAATAAACAGAAATAAAATTGATTAAAAATGTTTGCACATATACAGAGAATAAAAACAAGAAAATAGAAATAAAAATGCAGCACAGTGCTCAGGTTGTAAATACACAGCTAAACAAGTGTGTTTTTAATCTGGATTTAAAAATGTCTACTGTTGGTGAACATCTGATGTCTTCTGGAAGCAGATTCCAGTTACGAGTGGTGTAATGGCTAAACGCTGACGCTTGTTTTGAGTAAAGCCTTGTTACCTCTAACTGACTTGATCCTTTTGATCTGAGAAGTCTGTTTGGTTTATATTTAATAATCATATCTGATAAGTATTTAGGTCCTAGGCCATTGAGTGATTTGATGGTAGTACGCTGATTTGCTTATTACTTTGACCTGACTGCTGAAACTAAGGTCAGACTCTAAAATGACACCTAGAGACCTCTTGAGTCAAGGTATGTGTTTACCTTGTTAGTTTCATTTTTGTTACCAAATGCAATGACTTCAGTTTTGTCTTTATTTAACTGAAGTTTTGGCACATCCAGCTGTTAATTTCATCAATGCACTGGCAAAGGGAGTCAATAGGCCTGTAGTCATTGGGTGAAAGGGCTAAGTAGATAGCTGTGGTAAGCAATTTGGTTCTTTTTCATTATTCGACGAAAGTGGGAGCATGTACAAATTAAACAGGAGCGGTGCAAGAATTGAGCCCTGTGGTACACCACACGTCATTGATGTCCACTCAGATTTATGATTACCTATGTTCACATAGTAACCTCTCCCTTTAAGGTATGACCTGAACCATTTAAGGGCCAACCCAGAAAGCCCTACCCAGTTTACTTTAATCATGAGATAGAGTTAGTGATCCAGTTGGCTTGTTGTAACACTATAGTTTGTCAACATATTCAAATCCACACTGAAAGACGTTCTTATGATGATTTTATTGTGTATTAAGGACATGTTCACAACACATGTAAATATGATGTCAAATAAAACTTAACAAGAGCATTTGCCTGTCGTTGCTGTGAATGGATTTGAAAAGTTTCAGCGCTGTCTCAAGTAATCAATCTGGCTAGTGGCTAATAATATTAACATTGATATTTTTTCATTTATATTGATTTATATGAATATTAGTACAATATATATAATAATTGTATCAAAGAAACAATTTGTTGAATTTTATTGAATTTAAAACTTTTTAAAGGCTACCATGCCAGTCTTTTTCCCACCATGTACGCAAGAGGAAGCTTAGACCAGCGTGAATTTTCATTGGTCAAGGACCAGGTTGAGTTGTGTCTGTTTGATTTAAGTCAGTCTAGCATTTGAAACACTGCACAATTCACATTAAATGGATAGTTCTCCCTAAAAAAAAAAAAATCTAAATTCTGTCATTCATTTTTAGAACACTAAAGAAGACATTTTAAAGAATGTTGGTATCCAAACAACCCATTCACTCCTATTGTATTGACACAAAACCAGTGCAAGTCAATGAGTAACGCCATTGTTCGGTTACCAACATTCTTTAAAATATCTTCATTGAAATGACAAGAGGGTGAGTAAATAATGACAGAATTTTTATTTTTGGGTGAACTATCCCTTTAATGTTAAGATTTTGTATTTCATGTTACTTGAATGTGAGGAATCAAGAGGAATTGTTTGGCCTGTTGCCTGTGTTTTGGTCTCTCCGTTTTATAAGGATCGATTCTGACACACAAACATTCACACACATGCACAATAACACAATGTTGGTCAATTTGTTTCCTTTGATCCTCACACACACACACAGATCCAAACACAGAAAAACAAGACTGATGTTTCTATAAGATTTCCACACAGGCAGAGAGAGTGAAAGAGAGAGAGAGAGAGAGAGACACTTTAGATGTAATTGGGCTTGTTGCTGGTGTGCGTGTGTTGCAGGATCACATGAAGCCGAAATCCAGGACTATTAGAACTCATTCTAAGCTTCTTAATCCATCCCGTTCCACCACTGCTCATCTATTAGCACTCCAAGCCTCATAATTACAGCTGCTCATTGGGCCTGAATGTGTGGACATGCGCCTTTCTCTCTACCAGTCGGCTTTAATCACACATACAAACACCCATTCCACATTTCACAATACCTCAGAGCCTCAGGTTCACAGATAGTGTGATTGTGCAATAAAAACGTTTTCCAAATTCAATTTATGTTGTTGCGCAACACTCAAAACAAAAAAATATACAGGATTACAAAATACGCAAAAGGGACACACATTGCAGTCGGTCCGTATATGTCATCTTCCGTAATGATGTACAAAATTCGGTTGTTGTTTTACTGTGTTTTAAACTACTCATTTAGTGTGTGTTTAAGGATAACCCCTGTAATACCCTCGTGAAAGTCCCAGAAGCAATATCTGCTGCGTTCCCATAAATGTGAAGTCACCGGTCTATAGAAAGAATGAATATTCTTTTGTGTTCTTGAAGACATTGCAGTCGTTGTCAGAGTTATTGCTTGGCGGCACGAGAGCGCTTTGTGCTCCGCCGAGCAACAAAAAAAAATCGATGTGCTCTGCTGGCAAAAGAGAAAAGTGTAATAATATTTTCACGATATAAAAGGTAAAACCTTCCATCTCTTTGATGCAAACCAAAGTAATAGCATTACATGTTTTACATTAGAAACACATTATCTAACAGAGCCAAGGCCATCAGGGTATTTAGAATGATGAGTCTCTCGCACCTGCAGTAACTCATTTCTTTCTGGCATGGTGCAAATTACAAAAGCAGATTTGGCCCCTGCGGCTAAAAACGCTAAATATCGATACATTCTCATTGCAATCTTTTAAATAGAAGACCAGACATGCGATTCAACGTGCTGATTTATCTTTTCCACCTCACTGGAGCTGTTTCTAAAGGCTGCTTGTGGTAAGGCTGAATTCTACAGCTGCTGTGGATTAAACATGTATTTAGCAGCTAGATTGATGCTTGTGATTCACAAGAGCTCTGGTCTCCTCAGCACTAATGGGATAACTGGTTTGGATGGTGGGGGTTTTCCGGGGAGGTCTTGCTTTGATGTGCCTCCTCAGGTTTTTGATTTTAGGCCAGGCGAATGGGAAGTACCTGGCACCGGCGTCAGCTCTGAGATCTCCTGGATCTTTTGTTCTACAGTTATTATCATCAGTGTGGCTCATAAAATGGCTAACAGTGTTGTGCCTAATTTCATCTTTTAACTAAACCTCTGCCCCTTGGAATCGGAATGTTCCCGTGACAATCTGAGCGGAAAAGCAATGCTGAAAATGTCGAGGATTTCAAACTCGAACCGAATTCACACAATGAGTACTAAATCGGCAGATGTTCTGGCACAGAAAGTTAAGCGCCTGCAGAATATGAACTCATTTCATGCCAGTGAGTAATAAGAGCTGGTTTTAGGACAGCCTTGAGTCCACACTGGACTGCATCCTTTCAATGGAGTTTCATTTATAAAGGGAAATGTAGAGTTATTACCTCATAAAATAACAACACAAAACAAGCAAATAAATTGAACATGCTTGTTCAAATGAAACCAATTACGGTAATTTGACAGATAGAAAGGCTCTTCATTTGAAGTTTGACTTTATATTAGATTTTTACAGATTGTTTTGGCTCTTAAAGTTGATTGGATGAGCAACAAAAGATGGTAGCTAATAATAGCGCCAGGTTGCTTGGCATAAGTTGTTATACTAATGAATGCTATTATTTACTGGAATTTTTTTGTGATTTATTAAGATTTCAAAATGTAATTTGTTCAACTTTTGTATTGCAGTAGTGGGATTTCTACCACTGTGCTTTGCGTCATGGCACAACCCCCCCCAACCATGATAGCACACATACATCTCCGAGAAGATGTATTTTTTTATTGTTTGCTCATCTCTATTCATAAAGACATTTAGATGTCAGTAAGACGTTTATGATTTAGAATGATTTTTTTGGTTTTTAGGCTTTTTTTTTTTATAGGTTATTGCCAGACAGTACAGTGTAGAGAGACAGGAAATGATGGGATATAAGAGGGAGTACAGGAACCAAGGAAAAGGCCACAAGCCGGGACTCACACTCGAGTCGTCCAATTGACCACCGGTGCTGACAGAATGATTTTAAAACACCTTTTTCCAAGATATACAGCAGATCTTTTCCAGATGATCAGAAGACATGTTACAGATGTACCTGCGCTATCTAGGAACTGTGGTAAAGTTACTGTAATGCATGGTTTACCTATAGACCGTTATAAAGCAACAACATAAACAAACGTTTATGAGTGCTTTTGTGGCCCAATCTTAACATATACAGATATAACTAATCGTTTTTGTCATACCTGTAGTCTATTTCACAGGCCTGCCAATCACAAGCAGGCACATAGATAATCGCCTTTCAATACTGATGTATATGACACACGTTTTTCTTTTTTCCTCACAAGATACTGAGGGTTAAATAGACAACCAAAGGCCTCTTTACTTCATCTCCATTTATCTATAAATCTCTCGATCAATCGTTCTATCCCTGTCTGGTCCATTCTGTATCACTCCTGATAAAAATCTTTAATTAATCAATGCTAGCACTGGCGCAGACCTCTTGTGACTCTCGCCTCCATGCTTCAGCTTTCCATTTCACCATTCCTAAGACGTCAGCATAGCAAACAGTGTTTATTCTGTCCGGCCTAACGTAATGGTCTTTGTATGCTGGGATTGTCCACTCCAGACAGTGACAACAGTGGTGACCTCACTTAAAAGTTCACGATGTCTCGTCCTTCCCCTCCTGGGATTGTTCCCTGTTTGTCTCTGTTGTTCGATTCTGACCCACTCACCTCCTTTCTCCATCTTTTTCCATCTTTCTTTATCTGGGTGAAGTGTATCCATGTGTGGTGATTACCTCTTAGTGGCTGTGGAAGTGAGGGCGATGTGTGTGTGTGTGTGTGTGTGTGTGTGTGTGTGTGTGTGTGTGTGCGTGATGTAAAGATGAATGTGTTTGTGTGCTGTGGTCAGTGTCCTCAGCCCAACAGTACCAGCTAACGGCAGTCAAGCGCTCTTTAAATGAAACAAGCTTGTTGTTGCGTTACCCTCTGGAGAGCAAAGAGTTGGGGAGGGGACAGTGTACGAGTGTTTGTGTGTTTGTGTATCACCAGCGGGTCTGGCAGCAGTATGAGAGTGGAAATGGGCGAGAGAGCAAAAGCGAGTGAGTGAGTCAGTAAGTTGAAGGGTCTGAGTGTTTGTTTGCTGGACTGTGACAGACTTTCCTGTTCTCTAGAGTCACCCAGAGTGCTTTTATCTGGAAGGAGTCAAAGATGTATGAAGATTTTTTTAGGATTTATGCAGAAGCGAAAGAGACTGATTAGGGTTGGTCTTGTGATTTGAATTCTTCTTTATTTGATGGAAAAGGGGGAAACCCTGAATGTGACATGCAAGCATTTCATTTCATGTGGAGGTTGTGAGCCTGAAACATTTTACTCAAGTATGCGAACACATGGCCAACATATTGCCTTGGTCTGTTGGAAACTTTAACATTACCTTTACGTATTGCAATAGATAATGTTAGAAAAGATCTTTTGCAAAAGAATTCTTAAAAGGGTCCAAAAAATGTATGTTAAAAATTAATTATACGTTGAATTATGAGAAAATGAATAATACATTTAGCAACTTCCTATTAATTCTTAATATTCAGAAAGTCAAAAGAATAAAAAATATATTCATAATATGGCAGATTTTATGTAGACGGTTTCATTGGATGCACACGCCTGGTTAACTTTCTATCAGTGTTTGGTTATAATATAACAATTTCATTCATGTTCATTTTATTGTATATTAATTGTATTAAATTAAATTAAATTAAAACTACTCAACAATCATTGATTCTTTGCGGAGGTTGTTACAGTTTATGTTTATGTTGTTACCGCTGAAACTGTCATATACAGTAGATGCACACACTCATATGCAGGGAGGGAGAGGGAGTGCCTATGAAAGAGCTTGATGTCATGCGTGTACAAAGTCGTGAAAAATGTGAAAATCATTAGAGCACTGAAAGAGAGCAATAAAACGAGCAAATTACTTTGTGTCAGCTGTTTTATGTTGGAGGAAGAAGAGAGAGAGAAAGAGATCAGCCATAAAATGTGGGTGAGCGATAGATCATGAGATGAATGAAGAAACTGAAAAGTGGATGAGAAAAATGTATAGGAAGAAGCGATAAAATAATAGAGATGAAAGGAGAGAGAGAGAGAGAGAGAGAGAGAGAGAGGGGTAGAAGTCAAACTGCACATTTAATCTCCTTCCTTCTCTGGCACGCTGTAAATCAACCACAAAACACAGTTACTAGAGCTTGACATCTACACACACAGTCAAACTACACTAAGACACACATGCACACACACGTACAGTTTCAGAGAGCACTGAACACTTCTAAAAAAAATGTACTGTGGTATTAGCATGGACATAAAAACATTGTAATAACATTACAAAAACCATTACATTACATAACATAACATTTTGAGAGAGAGTATACCCAAAGGTATTGTTCAGTGATTATATCTGCAGCTAATTCACTGTTAGACTACTGTATTCATACTGTACCTCATAGTATACACATGGGGGAGAAAGGCCCAATTTTTGAAAGATGTTCCCAAAAATGGTGTCTGGTGCACAGTGAGGGAAGGGTCTGTACATGAGGCCTGGCACCAGGTGGTCATTGATAAAGTGACTGCCTGGCTGTGTTGTGTGCTTCCTGACCTCAAAGACACATCGTGCACGCACAAGGGAAGCCAGTTCGGCATAGGTGAGACAAGATGCTGGATTTATGAGTTCGGTGACAAAGCAGGCATTATTCATTCCCCTCCCTGTTGCAAGCCTGGACATGGACCGCTGCTCGGAACTGGCAAGTCCGTGAGTGCAATCGCAATGACAGGCCGTCGGGAAAAACCTCTGCACCGCACAAGCAACAAACATGTTACTTTAAAATGAAAATCACGCATGCACCTACACAGCTTACTAATAAACATCCGATCGAGTAATAAAGCCTGGTGTTTAACGCTGGCTTTCACCCTAATACAGTTACACACACACGCAGGCGCTCGACGTGCTCCCTTGGCTGGCCGCCCCTCTGCGGCAGTGCTTTCTGTCCTGAGGCGAAGAACAGACGTCGCACTGTAACAGCGGGATTGAAGTTGTGCGTGTGGGAGGGAGGCTAGTGGTAATTAAATGGACAGTTTATGTGAACGCGTGTGTCCGCGTGTGTAATTTTGCTGCATGTTGCTGATGGGGATGAGCTGTCTTTTAAATGGCTTGGAAATGAGGCAATTTGCTCTACGGAGAATAATACTTTCATCTGTGTGAGCTGGAACACATGTGCTTGATAATTTACAACCTCCTGTCCGCGCACACACATACACGGGCGTTCTGCAGTGCCGTACAATTACTGTGTCCTTCTGTTGTCCCCTTTAAATGTCACCATGTGTGCGCTTGTGCGAAGCCTGTGCGAGTGGGTGAAGAGCGTTGTGTTTGCGGTTTAAGCAGACTGGATGGTTTTTGCTTATTTTTGGTGCTGTTCATCTCGGGGGAGGTGCGAAACTCCACACCCATGATGTAAATGACCAAGTGATTAAGAATTAAATCTCAGCAACTTATTTGAAGTTCACTGTTCTCCTACTGAACACACATTGAATTTTTGAGCACCTCTGCGTCGATTTTCATTTCAAGATGAGTAGTCCAGCGAGCCAGCGGCTTGTAATTGTGTTGCGTAAATAAGTTTGTTAAAAACCCCGTAAAATCTGAATTGGAGTTTAGTGGCTTTTAGTCCATGTCGATTAGCTTTGATGTGATCTGTATGCGAGCGCACTCCTAAAAATTGACTAAATTAACCTTTAGCAGATAGAAGCATTTTAGATTTAGAGTCTCATTGTGGTTCAGTCATTCAAGGCATGCTCTGTAGAATAAGAATGTTTCTCCCCTGCATTGAAGTACATTCCTGCCATACTTTTTTAAACATTAAAACCAAAGATACAACCCTTTTGTGCGGGTGCGCCAGGTGGACAACTATACTAAGATATTAGCTTAAATATAATTGTAAATACAAACATTTCTTTTAAACAAACGCACCGATTCGCTTCAGAAGACATTTAAGACCACGGAGCCATGTCGAGCAGTTCTTTGATCGATGGATGCGCTTTTTGGAGCTTTAAAAAACGGGGACCTATCCACTCCCATTCTACCAAAATCGTTCTTCCCGATAAATGGTAACTCCGACTGCCTTGTTTTTCAAGGAGAATGTCATGCTACAGATGCCCCGATGGTAAGTAATACATGGGGAAATTTTGATTCTTGACCGAAGTTTCCCTTAAACATTTTCTTTCAAAGCGTTTGTTGAAACATTGTGTACGTTCCTGCAAAAGATTTGTAGTGTTCTCTAGTGTTTTGTAGTGTTGCTGCTTACCACATTTTCTCTGAGTCTGTTTAACTAAAAGGTCAGTCTTTCAAGAATATTGAGAGTTTGTGGAGTGCGTGTATAGATGAAGAGCGAGAGAAAAGAGAGAGGACTGGTGAGTTTATGTGTTTACCTTAAGGTGCACACAGTGAACCGTATTGATTTTGTGTGTATTGTGTGGTCTATGAAAAAGCAGCTACACAAAACAGGCCCTCGTATGTGTGTGTGTAGCCGGTGACAGCATTACTTAGGGTTGATTAAAGCGGCAAGAAAAGAGTGTGAGGAGAGAAAGACAGAGCGGGAAAGATGTTTTAGAGGTCGGGTGATGGACAGCGAGATCAGGGACAGACGTGAATGACAGAGAAGTGTGGATTGGAACAAACCAAACGCAGCCAAGCCCTGCTTAATGAAGACGAATCGAGGTCCGAGTGCGGCTGGGATTGCGATGGATAGCAGGGTAACGGGGCAGAGAATGCATAATGTTCAAAAATCTCCCCTAAGAGCAACAATAATAGCCCCCTGAGTCTGAGGTAACCAGGCCATGACATCATCGCCTTGCGTCGCATGCTATGACAGCTACTCTCCTCCAGCTGTTGCCAGGCACCAGTCACCATGGAGATGCAATATAGGCTGGGGTTAAGAGTTAGGGTAACAGAAGGGTGGGGGTGGGGCTCTTGAGGGTTACAAAGTTGTGTATGTTTGTGTGCGCTTTGCACTCAAGGTCAGGTTGCTACAAGGATAACATTACTATGTGTTGTAAAGTGTTTAATGCGTAGGAATAGGAATTAAATGTTAAAAGTAATATTGCATCCGTAATAATGAAAATTAATCAAATATAAGAGATGTAAACCATGATAGACAGTAAATGTAGAGTGAGGGAAACCGAGTGAAAAAGAAAGAAAGCGGTGACCCTCGCTGACACTAATGGCTTGTCCGCAGTAGACTGACATACATTTTTTTCTTCTCAGCTCTCTAATGATGTACCAGTCATATGACAAAGATGACACACGTATATTCTGTCAAACAAGACCTGAAATGTTCTGCAGTACCTTTTGTGCTCTGCAACTTTCTTAAAATGACAACTTGGGCATATTTCTTTTTTGAAGTATTTCTATGAAAGGACACATCAGCTTTCAAAACTACTTTCAGGTCAAGCTCAGGCACTGGTTACACAATGCCAAGAAAATGAACAGTATGGAAAAACCTACATACAGTTTCTGTTGTTTTATCTTGAGACAAACTTATTAATTCCATTAAGCAGTGGTGTCATAATACACTGATGTTGACCATAAATATAATATATTAAAACCATGATTATTGATAGTGTGTTCATTTAACACACATGATAATATAGTAAATAGTTCAGCACTTGTTTAATCTAGTTGTATTTTAAGTGTAATCCATTTACCGAAAACCAACACAAAATAAACAACATTTTTGACTGGGAGAATTGTTTATTTCTTCTTATAAAAATAGATATTGCAAAGATATTGTTATCGTGAATTCTTTTGACCAAGATAGCCATGTAGTGAAAATCTGTTATTGTCACAGACCTACCATATACAATATCTCTTAAAGGTGCTGTGTGTAAGATTATGGAGAATCTATTGACAGAAATGCTATATAATATACATACCTATGTCTTCAGAGGTAGGCTATATAATAACCTTACATAATGAAGCGTTATGTTTTTATTACTTTAGAATGAGCTATATATATATGACCTATAAATTGGCAGCTTTCATGTTTAAAGGTAATGCATAGATTGTGGGTTTAATAAATTAAATAAACAAAAACATTATGCATGCAAGAAGATAACCATCTTTGTTTTATATACCCATTTCTCACTCACGTCCATAATATCTGAGCACTCCTTAGTAGGCATGATCTGCTAACTATTTAATAACATTGCACTTTGCTAATGAAAGACTACCTACAAATTACAGCATCTACTAATCTGTGTATTAGCCCAGTCACTCTCTCTCTCTCCATCTTTGTCGCCCTGGTGTCATTGAGTAATGAAACACTTTCTCACTGCTAAACTCCTGCAGCTCATCTGCGTTAGCGTAACATTCATTAAGCAATGTTGCAAATCTTCAACAGTGCCGCTAAGCAACCTTTCGTCGTTCCGCATGTCTACCTTAGCGATTCCGAAGCGCTGCCCCTGCTGTGCCTCCGCACCTGCTGTGCCTCCGCACCTGCCTGGTAGTGAGAATTTATAAACGTATCTTCATGCTGTTTTATTAAAGTCCATTACAGAAGAACGGCGCTGGATCTACTGGGGTCTTTTACCGTCGTTCTCTGCACTTTGTTAGTTTGGCCGTTATTAAAAATCGCTCGGAGCCAAGTTCAGACCTGCTCATGCCATTAATATCCTTCTAGGTCTAGTTGCTAAGTCATGAAAATCAAAATGGCCGCCGGCGAAGCGACCCCTTTCCGGGTCATTGTTATCCTCGGGTGCTGAGGGAGAGGATCTTCGGATCGATTCCAGCGCTTGGTGATTATAAGTGACAACGCAAAGCCGATAGGGGGTCAGCGGTGTGTTGTGGCAGGTGCAATAAGTCCTGTGGCGTTAGCATTTGCGCCGTGAGTTATGCACGCTTGTCAATTTGCCTCTCTTCTTTTATTCATGGAGGAAGTGCTAATGGCTCCCAAGGCTTGTTTCCTCATAATTACCATCCTTCCTCACCCTAGATTATATTAACAGCTAATATACACCCAACACAGACGTGTTAGTGTAATGTTAGCTAGTAGCGCTAGCTCTTATTAAAATGTGTTTGTTTAAGGCTGTTTTAGCGGGTGCCGCTAGAGGCGTTTAACTCTCTGCTCCATCTCAGTCGAGCGTTTATTAAGAGCCTTTAATCTCAACACGCATTTGTTTTCCTGCAAAAGCGTTAATACAAGTGTTTAAGTGGGCCGTTTGTTCCCTTGGGGAGAGAGAGGCGTTGTGCACAGGTCACACAGCACAGGTGTAGTGATTTACTAGACTCCCACAGTGCTCCAGCAACAACTTCACCCTGCCGCTCCGTGTGTATGTGTGTTTTTTGCTATTGTACCATCCCTCCCGTCCGTGTACGCAAACACTGCGCCAAGGATTAGCATTTATTTACCTCCTTTCCCTCATTTATTTATTTATTCATTCATTCGTGGGAGTTTTTTAAGCTAATTAGTTTGCAACCAAGGGAAGCTGTAATTGTGTCCTGAGGGATGATGGGATGGCGGGTGGGGGGGGACACGAGACGCGAGAGTAAGCAGAAGAATGTAACCGAGAAAAGAGCGAGATTTATTAATAGAGATTTAACGTCGGTGTAGACACGGCAAGACGACAAGGCCGTGTTGAGGCACGAAGGTTCGTGTTCGGGAGTGTTTCAGGCGATTCAGTTCCTCGCGATGATTCTGAGAGCCGCTTGTGTTGAGATTGAAATGTATGTCAGGTGAGCTGCCAACCTTCACTGTGAGTTTAACTAACAGCGTGTTTTCACAGACGGCATTCTTACATCATTTACTTTCACATTTGAGTTTACATAACCACACGAGAGAGAGAGAGAGAGAGAGAGAGAGAGAGAGAGAGAGAGAGAGAGAGAGAGAGAGAGAGAGAGAGAGAGAGAGAGAGAGAGAGAGAGAGAGAGAGAGTGAAGTGATAGAGTGCTTTGCCAGTCACAGATAGGGGAGAATTACAGTGAGATGGAACTGAATTGTGTGAGGGGTGATGAAAATTATTCCTCCTCTAGGGAGTTTTTGCCTCCTGTCAATCACTGTATTAATCTCAATCCTTCCTTCCTTCCTCTCTCACATCTCGCACGCACTGTTTTGTCCATCACTCAAAATATTACTTTCTGTCCTCAATTTTCTATCCTCAAATATCCCAGCAAACCATGAGAGACTTGGCAGATCTCATTTCTGCTGCTATTTTCACATGCCTCTTCTGAAACAGGTAGTTGTGACTTGAATCTGATTGGAGGAGAATACAGATTGTTGTAAAATGCTCAATATACACGCACGTGGCTGCACTTTGGCTGCATTTTGTACTATTCTGCCAAGTCGTTTGGCTGGCAACCACAAACAGCCTACACAAATAGTGTAATGAACCCTATAAGCGGGTGGAAGAATTGTTCATTATGAGTATTAACTTTTCCGCAATGACATTTTATATGGGCAATAATTCGATTTTTTACATGGTTAAAGAAGCTTGTATGTTATCTTACAACACTCTTTAACAGCGGTTAAAAGGATTGCAATGCGCATCTTGTGGTTGCCTATTGCTTTAATTTTTCTTTCACATCTCTCTCGACGGCTTCTATTCTGTAAGGTTCCTCCTTTTTTTGTTTCACAATTCACGTTTATGCTTTCATATTCTAGATAGTAGGTGGAATTATTTAGTATAGTATGTTGTGGAGAGTACAATAACATACAGACTAGTACAGACATCGGAATGAGCAGAATACATTTCTTAGAAAAGAAATGAATAGTCTGAATTGACTGGCCTTGATCATATTCAGTTTCCAGACACAGAAGTCGTGTGTTGCTTGTTGAAGTGAGGTGAATACACAGCGCTATATTTCAGAAAAAAACCCAGTCTATGTAGAGTGGGTATAGTATTGATTTTTCTGCATGTGTTCCACCGGGGCTTTTCTGTTATAGTGCCTACAAGGACAGTTTCAACTAGAAGGTTTTGTATTTGTTCATGTGCACTGTTTTTTTTGTAAACCCCTCTGTCTGCTTTTAAAACTCATTGCATTTCATTTAATCTCATCTGTCTTTGAGTAGAATAGGTGATACACACAGTACATGCATACACACAAACTTAAACCCAGTTCACTATGACAGTGATTAAATCACTGGAGGTCAAGCCTAGTTTGCACTGGCAGCAAAGTACCCGGTACCCAGTACCCAGTGCCCAGTCGTATCCAGAAAATTCAACATCATGCAAATTGGAAACAACTAGGAATAGGAATGAATAAGAAGAATATAATGCAGGGGTATGTTGAAAAATCATGCATTAAAATGCATTTGAGTTTATATGTATTAATATGTGTACTGTATATTCATGATATGTATTATGCACTGCTACAGTTTACATACGCTTTCCCCTGCAGACATTTTTATCAGCAAGAAAATATATATATTTTTTTAAATAAAATAAGTAACCAAAATACAGCAACCTGGTGTGTGATGCTCTAAGAGAGAAGACTCTAGCTTTTATGCTGTCAGTTGGCATTCCTACTTAAAGAAACGGTTCACCCCAAAATTCTGTCATCATTTACCCACCTTCCCAATCTGTATAATTTCTTTATTCTGTTGAACGCAAAGATAAATATATGGAAAAATGTTTGTCAAAAAAACAATACTGGGGCACCATTGACTACCATAGTAATTTTTGGTCTACTATAGTAGTCAATGGTGCCCCAGAACTGTTTGGTTACAAGCGTTCTTCCAAATATCTTTCTCTGTGTTCGCCAGAACAAAGACATGTATACACATTTGAAACAACTCGAGGGTGAGTAAATTATATAATTTTTTTGAGGTGAACTGTCCCTTTAACAACACGGGCAGCAGATCCTTGTCTGCACTCCTACTGGTGGCCACATCACGTGTTCGCTCATTTGCATGTAGTTGAACCCAATTTTGTTGCTGTCTCTCATGTCACCAGGAATCAGTTCCATTGAAAATGAATGGCTTTAGTCACTTTGACACCGCAATGCCCCATTATCTCTCTCTTTATCTCTCTCTTCATGTTCAGAGCCTCAAAACAGACATTTGTCTGTTTTCATAAAGCTCTCTCTGTATTCAGCTACCCTGTATCTCTCTCTCCATCCTTCCCTCTCTCACTCACTCTCTCTCTCTCTCTGTCTAGCTTTAAAATGTCAAATGGGAGTCAGAATGTGGTCATTTTCTGCTGATGCAAACAATGTGTCACATACACTTAGATGCATACAAGCACCTACTGAACTAAAAACATGCGTACGCTCACAGCCAAGCACACACTTCAGCATAATAAATAAGCAGTAGCTTAGGCAGTACGGACTACTTTGCATTCTACTTGTGACATTCATTTCAATAGTGCTCGTTGTGGGTCTGTTCCGTAGTGCACTCGGCGAACGAAACTCCCAAGATAAAGATGACTTAATTTTCAGCCTCCCCGAGCCATCCAGTTTACAAGACCGGCCCGGCACGCTCCTGGAGTTAACACTGGAGTGGCCCGCGACTTTACAGCATAGTTGCTTCATGTTTGTAAACACTTTAAAAGACCAAACGCATTAGTCACCCCGTCACGCGTTTATCGGAACGGGGCTTAAACGAAATCCTTGTCTTAAAAAAGCAGCAGGCATTTCATTAGTCACCTAAATGCACACAAAATGTTTCGGAATGACAAATTCAAAATGTGTAACTAATTTCAAAGCTGCTAGAGGTAGTCTCCTGAGTGATATGGTGGCGTTTGTGTGTGTGTGTGTGTGTGTGTGTGTGTGTGTCTCTGTGGAGCTGAAATGCAAATGATGGAAGTATTGGCTGTATTTCCTGCAGAAGGGAAGTAAGTCATTTTGTAGCAGCTGTGTTTGGAGCTGCTGGGCAAAAAGGGATGGGGACCACCTCAGTCCCAGGACAAAGAGAGAAGGTGTGTGTGTGTGTGTGTGTGTGTGTGTGTGTGTGTGTGTGTGTGTGTGTGTGTGTGTGTTTGTGTGTGTGTGGTAGGTTTTGCCAACACAGTACAGCGTGGGGACAAAATGTTCTCAAAAGGACAGTAAAGCTATAAATCACATAAATTAAAGGGAACAGCCAACGGTCCCCGAGAGAAAAACGGCTTAATAAACATATTAAATAATGTCTTAATGAACATCTAAAAATGCAAATATGTGAGGGTTAGGTGTAGGCCGGGTTAGGGAATAGGAAATATCATTAGCTCAGCTTAAAAATGTCAATGGAAAGTTACTACCTTAATAAAAATTAAAATGATGGGATGTACAGTAAATGGCCTATAAATGCAGACTTTTCATACATTGCGTGAGCAACTTATCTGTCATTGTATCTAAAATGGCTTATTGAACATTTTAAACCTGTGTGACATCAAAACACAAAAGAAGGCATTTTAAAGAAAGTTGTGTGGACACAAAACTAATGCAAGTAAGTGGGTGCCATTCTTCAAAATATCTTTTTCTGTGTTCTGTGGAAGAAAGTGAATAAAAAATGACACAATTTTCATTTCAAGTCCTCCTTACGAAAACAAGACAAATTTGTGCTGAGAAAGTACCGAGTAAAAGCTAGTTTAAAACCATGACATGATTTGACAAGAAATAAATGATTCAGTCAACTTTTAATTAGACTTTTTTAATGAGCTCACTTCTGTCATAAGTCTCCACAAAAGTGAAAGAGAAAATTAAGCGAGAGGGTTTCACAAACGGGAAAAGTATGAAAGATATCAAATAAATAGCATGTCATGCTGGGCGAGAGAATATAAAAAGCCAGGGGTCAGGGTAGAGAGCCATGGTGGGGGTTACATGAACCCCTTTATTGTCAAAGTCAAATGCGGCTGGTTACTGTGACAACATGCAAATGAGATGCAAACGAGCGGAACATTTGGGAGGAGGGTTGGTTGGCAGGGTGATGTTGTCATGGCGACCCCCAGTGATGCACAACGGAAGAACACAAACAGGCGGGAGGCACAGGCAGAGTGATATTAAAAGAGAGAGACGTGTTTGGCGATGAAGAGATTATGGAGCAAAGCGCTGGACAGCGAGCGTATTAAAAGAGTGCCATGTTGGCAGGACAACGAATAGAAGTTATCATTTATGGATTTGTGGGGGTAAAAGCATGAAGTGAAAGTGGAATTTGAGTGAAAATGAAAAATATGAAGGAGAGGTAGAATTCCAGTCGTTTTACTCTTTGTTCTTTCCAGCAATGTCTCCAGTTTCAGTTCTCATCAGATTTAACTGCCTTGGGTCTGTGTGTGAGGGTGGACATCTAACAAATTGATAAGGCAAAGGGAAAGACAAGTGGCTGGAGAGGGAGCAAAGAGGGGTGTGCTTTGCCGGGACAGAGAAATTGAGTTGTGAAGTGAATGTGATGCAGCACACTACAGCGTATCACAGCGGACAGCGAAAACAGAGGCAGCAATGTGCGTTGAGAGAAACTTTGAGAGAAGTTTGTCATGATACAAACATTTTAGTACTAATGCCAGTGAAATGTCATGATTGTCTATACAACATTTTGATCACATTCAAAATGGCTTTCTTGTATTTCATATTTGTATACAAATTTAATGGATAAGTTATTTAATAATAACAAAACTGATGAAGAGCCTGCATGCTCAAAAAGTCTTTGTATATTTTTTCTGTTTAATGTTTTTGTAAATAATACAATTTTAATGCTCAAACCCTGCAACTGCTGCAGTATGATGATGATGATTATTATATTTTGTAACAGTTATACTACTATTATTAAAATATAATATTAATAATATTATTATTAAAGGAATAGTTCACCCCAAAATATCAATTCTATCATCGTTTACTCACATTTGAGTTGTTGCAAATCTGTATAAATTTCTTTGTTCTGATGAACACAGAGAAAGATATTTAGAAGAATGCTAATAACCAAACAGTTCTTGGACCCCATTGACTACCATATTAGAAAAAAAAATTGTTTTGTTGAACACAAAATGAGATATTTTAAAGAATGTAGGGAAGCAAACAGTTCTGGGGTACTTTTGACTACCATTATTATTTTTTCTACTATGGTAGTCAATGTGGTCCAAGAACTGTTTGGTTACAAGCATTCGTTCAAATATTTTTCTCTGTGTTCAACCAAACAAAGACATTTTCACAGGTTTGGAACAACTAGAGAGTGAGTAATTCATGACAGAATTTTCATTTTTGGGTGAACTATTCATTTAAGTCATACTGCAGCAGTTGCGTGGTTTGGGAACACACAAACCCTTCATGCAGAGAGTCATTATAAGACCGGGGAGAGGTGAGCAGAGGGCCATGTTTTACAAATCCCACCTAAAACAGAAGGCTAAAGAGGTGAGCGTGCAACATTGAGAGAGAGACTGACAATCTGAGAAAGAGAAAAAGAGAGAGATGAAAAGACTACAGATTGCTCCCAGCAAGAGATTGTTCTCGTTGCTATGTAGCTGCCTCTCCAGCGGGCGTCACGCTGCCCGGTCCATCCCCGATGCCACACGTGGGCAACAGGGTTTTATCACCAGCGCTTACACTCGTACAGTCTCAGCTTGCTGCTAGATTCAGTCCAGCACCCCTGCATTCTCTCTGTGACAAACCAACAGCCATCAGTACAGGCCGTGTGCGTTTCTGTTCATTTAACAAAACAAACCAGTTGTGGGGAGACGAAATGAATCAGGCCAACACAGAGAGAGGTGAGAAATCGCACTGTAAAGCGAGCATGCGAGCACACCTGCCGCTCGCCTCCGTGTCGGGGACGGGCCGAAGCCCCGCTGTGGTAGCTGACAGGTCACGGGGGCAACACATCAGCGGGTTAAACACATACACACAAGCGCTGGTTTGCTTAAACAACAGCAGAGATTCCCATCCAGCTCCTGACAACATGAAAGCCTGCTGCCAATATCTGCAGCGCTGCGTGTGCTGTTTTAGTTCTTCTTTTCTGTCACCATCTTCCCTCTTGCTTTTGTCCTCAGTGTCTGATTCTGCTTCTTGGCTTCCTTCCTTTTGTCGCTGCTTTGTTGTTCCCCACCAGAACGGTCCCGGAGAGCTGGCCGGGAGGGGGATTGGCGAAACAGCAGAGGGAAAGCGCTGACTCTCTAAACACTCTACACACTCGCGGAGATTAGAAGGCTAATCAGGCAGGCCTCTCTCAGGCACCTGCGAGGCCCCTCCAGTAGATTGGGTTGTTGTTGTTAGTTAGCGCCACATTAGGAGAGTTAACTGCAATTACATTCTCCTGCCTGCGGGGGTCAGCCAGGTTACTCCTCATTAACTTCTCTCAGTCAGTTTTTTTCCCCCCTTTTGTTTCTTTCTCAATCTTTTATTCTTTCTAGGTCACATCTGAGACAACAATTAGGGGGAAAGAATAGGACTGGGAGACGGTGAGATTGGGCGTAGAAACATCTTTTGTGCTGAACGTTTTAGAGGAACACAATGGCATCAGTGTGCTCGAGACCCGAAAACAGTTTTCACGGCACACCAGCCACCCGAATGCAGGACGACGCTTTTCATCGGCGCCCAGCTGGGCGAAAGGATTGAACGTTCGGAGAGAGCGGGGGTGTGCGGTTATGAAGAAGAAATATGTCAAACATGTCAGGCATTATTTCCATGTGTGTCTGTGTCCGCTTGTCTCGGTATGTGGGAGTTGGTATAATTGTATGTGTGAATGCCTGGCAGGACAGAGAACAATGCGAACAATTTAAGGTTGACATCATCGGCGAGCGGCTTGTCAGAATTATAGCGACGCTTCAGACTCCTTTTGATACATAGAGTCTATCAGTCAGCGAGCGCGCATACACAACGCAAATGCCATTGATCACAGGGACATGACAAGAACTTCAAGTATACAGTAGAAACACAAACACACGCCCACAAACTCGATCACTGGATGACTAAATAATAAATCATTGCTGTGATGCAAAATATGAATCTGTTATCTGTTCCTTTCTTCTTATTCTGTTCTTTTCTTGTATCATTCTGTCCTAGCTTGTTCAGTTTTATTCAGGCCAGTTTAGCCACACTGCCCAACCTGAATGACCTGCAGCAATAACAAGCAATCGAAGCTAAGCCTCTTTTTATTGTCGTCTTTTGTTGTTTCTTTTTCAGTCAACTGTGAGCACTCGTGATGACATGATAAATGAAACATACACAGTTCAGCAACTCTTCAAAGAGCTGAGTGGCGACCGTGGAGCCCTATTTAGCCTCACCTGTTGAAAACACCAGCATATGGTGTGTTTTAGATGCTGGTCATTTGTGTGGGATGCTGGTTAGGGATGGATTTATTAATCGGCCAATATTTGTCCATTTTAAGATGCCCAACTGGCCATCGATTAACATAAGTGGTCATTCTGCTGAGTGCGATGTCCAAAATCTACCATAAGCCTTACCAATGATTCGAGGGAATGATTTTTCTAAATTCCTTTAAATATAGCACTGTTTCACATTATTGGCCCACCATCTTGCTGTGTAGCTATATTGACAGCAACTATTAAAAAACCCATGTCATATTTTCTCCACCAGTGTTATTAACTGGCTTTACCATCAAGATTTGCTTAGTCAGCTTATCGGTACACCAGCCGGCACCCAGCGTGGAAATTCATGCTGGTCGGAGGTGGTCAGCACAGCAGCAGGTTGCGAGTATGTGTTAAGCAGTATTGATTGTGCACAGAAACGATTGAGCCCGTATTTCTCATCCTGCTGTGATTTCCCAGGTCCCGGTGCTGTGTGTCATAGATATATGAGGCTCCATAAAGTGGCTTAGCGTAGCCAGCGTAACCTTTGACTCGCCAGCAATTTCTTTGGTCGACAGTGAAGCATATTTTGCCCAATAACCCTCCACTTACAGTACATAGGAAGAGATACAAAAATGCAAGAATTTTCAATAATGCTGTATTATAATATATGTGATGCGAATGTTCAGATTGAAACGTTTGATCCTGTCAATTTGTATGCAATGCACATTAATACGCAATATGCCTAACATGCAATTCAGATTTTGCGTGGGTGACTGTTGTCCATCTGCTGTCCAGGAAATACTGTACTGTGTGTGTATATATATATATATATATATATATATATATATATATATATATATATATCTTGTTCGGGTCAAGATATAAAAGTTTGCGCGGGTGAGCTTGCGCTTTGTGTTTCTACCTTGTCACCTCCTACCAGCTGCTGTCGTTCCATTTTTCTCTTGCTGTCCTCTGCCTGAACTCTTGCGCTCAGCATCGCCACTGCCTGACACCTCAACCATACTAATGACAGCAGTGATCGAGAGAGATATAGAGGTATATAACTGACAGAGAGAGAAGCACATTAGTGGGAAATAGAAATGAACTGTATATACCATACATACCCCATGAAAATAGAGTATAGCGATATATAATACGTATTTAATATTAAATGTATTGAATAAAATCATATAAATTCCATTGAAATAGTAATATTATATTTAGAGCATTTAACTGCATTATAGAAAATTCTGGGTTATTTTCAAGCCAGCGTTGGGTTAAAAAGGGATGAACCCAACCATTGGGGTATATATTAACCCATTCTGGTTTTTTTTAACCCATTTGGGTCAAATATGAAAATTAATTTAACCCAGTTGTTAAATTTGTTACTTTGTTACCCAACGCTGGGTTAAAAATAAGTGTGTGATATTAATAACCATAATAATTGATATGGTTTTAACGGTCCAGTTAGTGAAATTTAGCGGCATCTAGCGGTGAGGTTGTGAATTGCAACCAATGGCTCACTCCACCCCACTCCACTCACCCCTACCCTTCTAAGCACTGTGGTGTCTGACACAGGACAAAGATGTCATCATGTTTTCACTTTTTTGCCAAAAGAATGTGTTTAAGGATAGTGTAGAAACAACATGGTGAATTCCATGTAAGGGGACCTGCGGTGTATGTAGATAAAAATAGCTTGTTCTAAGATAATAAAAACATAACTTTTCATTATGTAAGGTCTTTCTACACCTTTGAACACTTAGTTATGTATATTATATTGGATTTCTGTCAATAGATACTTCATCTTACACAGTGCACCTTTAATATTGCAAAATCGAGAAGTATGGCTAAGTCTTCAACATGGTGGTATTGCACCCACTTAACATTTTGCCTTATGAGCCAAAGTGGTTACAATTGCTCTTTCCTCCTATGTACACTTGTATTTTGTGATTTATTGGCCAAACCAAGAAAAATCATAAAATAAAGAATATAAAAGATGAACTTCATTAATAGCATTGTTTTTAATGTCATTAACTTTACAACATCCTTATTTCTTTTAGACATTAAAGTAATAGTTTACCCAAAAATAAAGATTCTATCATTTACTCAACCAGACTTTCTTTAAAATATCTTCTTTTATGTTTTGTGGAAGAAAGTTGGTAACGAACAGCAGCGGCATTTACTTTTATTTACTTTATTGTATGGACACAAAACCATTGCAAGTGAATGGGTGTCGGTTAACAACATTCTTCAAAATATCTTTTTTGTGATCTGTGGAAGTAAGAAAGTCAAACAGGTTTGACAATAGCGTGAGTAAATACTGACAGAATTTTCATTTTTTTGGTGAACAATCAAATGTGTAGTAAAAGTGTGATATTGTGACATACTTGTTAGTGTATATATAAGAGTTAATAGTAGATATGAGAGACATTGTGATTGACTATTTTTATATCTATGTATATAATAAATATATAAAATAGTCCCATAAAATATTGCTCTTTATTTCTCGCTTGAGGGAGAAATGAGCTGGGAATGAATGAGAAGAATAGGGAATGAAATGTGTTTTTAGATTATGCCCAGACCCCTTGTATTTTCGGATCACAGTGGAACGACTCGGGGGAACGACTCACCTGATTGGCCGTGTATGCTAGTGTGTGGCCGGAGCACAGAGCCGTGTGTGTCTGCTGATAGGCAGTTGCTTGGCGACTGTGTGCTTTATGCTGAATAACATTACAGGCAGTGATTGATGCAGCCAGTGCCCAGCTGTGCATGAAAAAAAACAGGTAGGGAGGGAGAAAAATGAGGAGAAAAATGGAAAAATGGGAAGAGAGAGAGGATGTATTTGCCTGACTCGTGCTAGTACGAAAGAGGTTTAATAACTGTAATTATAGGATAATGCATTGAACAAAGAGATTCAAACCACACCCACAGGGGTTGTCTTCAGTCTGTGAGTGTTTGCACGTGTGTGTGTGTGTGTGTGTGTGTGTGTGTGTGTGTGTGTGTGTGTACATGTACATGAATATGTTCACACACGTGTATGTGTGTTTAATAAAGGCAGCTAAAAGAAGGTGTTTTTGTGTTTTGCATGTTTCGGTGTACACTCTTATAAGAAACTTTTTTATCAGGAAGGGACAACCAGTCAGAGCTGTCGTACATAATATATAGGATACTTTGGAGTATACAGACCTGGGTTTGAGTCTGGCCCGGGTCACGTCCTGTTTAAACCCCATTCCCACCCTAATTTCCTGTCTTTACTTTGATATCCCTAAAAGAGAGACAAACAGATTAAAGTGTTCTTTAGTGAGTGTGTGTTTTTGTGTGTAGTATTAGAGTGTCTGGAGCTCTGTCTGAAAAAAACAAGCAAATAAGGCTTGTGATTAATCTATGTAACTGCAGACGCACAAAAATAGAACTCTTTGGTGCAAAGAGATGCATGCAGCCGAGATGTGTGTGTGTGTGTGTGTGTGTGTGTGTGTGTGTGTGTGTGTGTGTGTGTGTAGATGTTCTGTTTTCTTGGCTGCTGACTATCTGATAGCAACAGCTTGAGTTTGACATGAAGCGCTGTAGTAAAATGAGAGTGCATTATTTATCAAAGAGCACCTGTAAGCTAAGGTCACCTTTCCCAGAAACTGCCCAGTTCCTCTAAAAGATGAAGTGAAGGAGGGGAATGAAAGAAGAGAGGATTCGCTTATCTGGAGGAGAGAGAGAGTAGAGGATGAAAGAGCCGGTGACACATGTGAACGACGGAGGAGGGTAGTTGTGTTTATAGGAAATTGAGGGTACTTCACCCAAAACCGAAAATGTGTCTTTTTAAACCTGTATGACCTTTTGTCTTCAGCAGAACACAAAAGCAGCTATTTTGTAGAATGTTGGTAACTGAAAAAGTGCGGGACCCATTTACAGCCATTGTTTGGTTGGCAACATTTTTCTAAATATCTTATTTTGTGTTGTGCAGAAGAAAGAAAGTCGTACAGGTTTAAAATTACAAGAGGGTGAGTAAATCTAAATGATGTCAAAAATGTTTAAGGTCCTTGAAAATCCAGTAGGCTGTTATGTTGCAGATGGTATTAGTGAAGGGCACTTTATTATTCCAAAAAGCATTTGACTGGTTAAAAATATTCATAGTGCATTTCCCCAGACTGAAGTGTAATTGTAATCTGGCTGGCCGACCAAAGGTTCATTGTTTATATTGTCAGGTATGGAATGGCTGTTCATAACACCTGTGTATAAATTAATTATTTTTGCAATTATGTTTAATACCATCAGTGACACAGAAATGACATGTTTCACCAGCTATAGACAGCTTTCTCTTGTGGTCTGTCATGATCTGCAGTCTGTGCACAGACCTCCGTGTTCCTCCTAACCAACATACAACCTCATCATTTATTTTCATAAACAAATACGTCCCACCTGAATGCTCACACTGATTTTAACTCTCTTTAAAACAATGATTCAGATGCAACTTTTCTAACCATCTTATCACACGCTCACGACTCTCTCTCTTTATCTCTCTCACGCACACACTATCTGTGCCCATGGGCTGTACAGAAGCACGGTAATTGAACTGACATACCTACAGTGTATTAATGCAAGTTTAATACGGCTGGAGTGAATGAGAGATGATGGGAGACAGAAAGGAGAAAATGGGAGAGAGAGGGCGAGTCAGGAACGCGAGCAACCGAGCAAATCAAAGCAAAATTAAATGGATTTGCATATTTGAATGAACGCCGCAGGTATGCCTTCTAATTATTTCATCTTCCCTCAGCTCTCATTTCATCAGTTGTTTCTCTCAGTCAACAGACAGCATGTTGGTTTGATGTGGATGGGTTCTACAGCTCCAGGCTCTCTCTCTTCCCTTTCCAAACCATTTAAGCATCTCTACCCTTCATTTATTTGTAATGAGACGCTTACTGGTGCTCTTCCTGTCCAGTGTGTAGTCACCCAAGTTCACCTCTTTTTCATTTTGGGATTGTTTTTCACTCTAATGTCCACCTTTGCTGATCTGCTAATTCATTATTGGAAATGCTCCCTTTTATTTAAACTCTCCCCAGAGATCCCCCCCACTCCGTTTCCCATAATTCAATTTAATTCAGTTCTCGTTGTGTGGCGTGACCGTTCACACTGTTGGCAAATCAATGAGGTATCAGTTATGTAATGCAGTATTATGCAAAGAAACAGCAATAGTTACATGGATTGAGCTCATAAATAGTTTAGCACTATCACTGACATGATTGAATGAATTAAGCGTACGTACGCACATGCACGCATAGTTGTCTGTTATTTAGGAGGCGGAATGGATCATTCAGATTTGTCATTTCGTGGATTTAGGAGAGGTGGACAGAGATTTTAAAGCAGGACGGAAATAAATGTGTAAGTGCACATTTTGTAAAAGCACATCACTGGCACACGTTTTTAGCAGTGAAGGCCAAAATCTCAAGATTAGTTGATGCCAGGATCCAAAATTAATACCCGCTAAGTGGCAAATGTAAGTTGTATTTGGCATGGAATGTAAATATTTTTTAAGCAATTGCAACATAATACATTGATTCATTGCGATGTAAAATGGGATCACCCCAAAGGGGTCTTTTTATTTATTTATTTGTTAAGTTATTAATAATAATTATAATAATAAGCAGTTTTCTAGCTTGAAACTTACAGCGCTGAATCTTTTTGCAGAGTGAAGGCCTAATAGACCACGATTGATTTTCGGCTTTCCCTTAAAAGCTCAAAACCTCATTGAAGATGAACACAGCAGCATCTCTTTCAAAATATATCTAAAATGTTGAACAAAAGCACATCTACCGAGGGTCTTTGAATTGATATAATGTTGAGACAGGAGAGCTTGACCATCACATTAAATCAAAGAGATTTGAGAAAAACACACTGCCTTTGCCATTGTCATATTGCAGTACAGTGCAGTATAGATTACTAAGCCCTTAGTTTGACGGTTCCGTCTCTATTTCTGTACCTCTGAAAATGGCCTTATATTCTGTGCATTTCTATTGCATGATGCATTAGGTGAATCTGTATTCAGTTTCTTTGACAATGACGACATTTTCTGCCATTTCCTAATCTTATTTTGAGGCTCAATGGCATTAAAACTTGTATATCGCAGTTTGATTTTATACGTTCAGTATTCCAAGCCTATTTATGTTTTGTTTTGTTTTGTAATATGATTTGCTTTTATTTGGATTGGGTCAGAGGAAATGTTTTGTTTCTGATGTGCTTTAGCTGTTATATATGGATTTCACAACCCACTTGAAGAAATTGGATTTAGAACACATCTCGGACTCTAACAATATTTCACAATATTTGCATTCACATCTTGTCTCTTTGTTTTGAATCATGCAAAGCAAAAATGGTTTTGTAGTATATATTTTCAGGTGTTTATATGTATGAATTATATAAGGGATGTGTATTATGGTAAAATAAAGCTTGACAGGATAAACAGAATGTGAAGTTGGCAAGCCTGGTGTTGTTGCTATAAGGGGTTGTGTATCAACTTTGTAAAGACGCTTATGTGTCCCTCACATCACATGATTGTCCAATCAAAATGTAATATTATCGATAAATCTTATTAAAATACTGTTTTATAGACGGATTCAAAGCGACAATGTAAACAAACGTTTCTGCACATGCTCGCTTTTGTGGCCCAAACTTAACTTTCGGTACACATCCGCGAAGAATAGAGTCCCTGCAGATTATTTCTGATAACAAGCAAAATAAATAACAAGTAAACTACATTAGCTAGCTAGTTTAAAGTGTCTAGCCAGTATTTTTTGGGTTTGCAAGAAGAAGAAGCGTTACTTGGCTAAACTTAAATGCGACAAAGTTACACGACCCATTAAACAAATTGTTTATTTAATCAAATGAATATACAATAAAATTGTGTTCATTTAATACAATTTGTTTATGCAGTAAAATATTATTATAAATAAAATAAAATATAAATAGTGCCATTAGCCAGACCGATCAACAAACACAGATCGGAAGTTAACTTGGGGCCAAACGCATGCATCCGATGAAAGCGACTATTTTTATGATGCACATCCTTTAACATGACGATACTACTGAACCAATCGCACATATTAGGTTTCTAGTGCACATTCATAATAGCAATAAGCTCCCTTTCAATTATTTTTCATGAGAATTTAATAGGGATTGGAATTGAATTATGTGTGTTGAATAATGAACTCTTTGTAATCACTTTAATACTCTCAACTTGATAGGTCTACAAGCACAACTCCTGATTAATTGTAATTACAGTAACGTCTTGCGATTCCTCATCACGCTGTGTCCAAACTCATCACCTCTCCTCCATGTCTTTTTAACACGATCATGCGCTCTGTCTCTCACTATTTTTTCCCAGACACCTCAGTCATTTTCATCATCGACGTGTAAATGTCACATTAACCAGCTTTCACTGCGTCTATCACTCTATCCACCCTCTCTCTCTTCCCCGCCCTCGCGCCATCTCTTCCCAGCCTGCTGGCTTGTATAAAAGGTTGTTATGTGAGTTAGGTGTTAATTGGTTGCTGAAGTCCATTAATATTCTCCTTGCGACTTTGTTCGTCAAGAGCCGAGCAGGGAAAACTGATGAGTGTGTGATTTTCCTCTAGAGAGAGAGGGAGCGAGAGAATGAGAGAATGATGGAGAGGGACGAAAAACGAGCAAAGGTTCAATGCCCCGCTGTAAGGTCACTGGCAGTGAAAGAAAGGGGGAGTTATTTAGAAGAAAGTGACAGGGAAAGACAGCTCAAGAGAGAGAGAGAGAGAAAAACAGCTGTGATAAGAGCTACTAAAGGGCACTATTCAGAAAGGCACAGAAAGGGAAGATTATGTTATCATATGGAGAGAAATAGTTCCTTTGTGAGCTGGTAGATAACTGGCAGAATGGGGACAGGAGGAGAATGATTTTTAAAAGAGCGCGCCGTTCACGTTCCCTGTCTCCTGTTCCTTTTAATAAACAACATGCAGCTCCGCACAAAAGGCTCTGATCCTTGTAGGAAGCAACACACAACAGCGCTCTCAGAGCCGCCGAGAATGCATTTCCTGTTGACCAGATTCGTTGTTTGTTTGTTTCTGAGCAAATGTGTGTTGCCGGATCGTGTGATATGAGCTCACTGGGATCTTTGGTTGAAGCATGTCAGATTTGGCCATATATATCTTTTAGCTAGACTTTGGTCATGTTTGACAGCATTGACCAGACGGTTTACATCATCAATCTCGTCATGTACTTTACTTACATTCTCATTGGGATGCGATATTCAAATGGAAGAGCACAAACCCAGTCCTTGCACTAGTCTTAGCTATGTTTATGTCTGTTAAATTTCTAGAGAATTTTTTATCAAAAAAAAAATATTTTCAAACTTCCTAAATACATGTAAAAAAAAAAATAAAGGAATATATAGTTGTATTGCTTAAACGTGAATATGAACTTGTTTTCTTTGCAGTATTTGAGGTCTGAAAAAATACAGTGCATCTTTTCTGTTATTTTAACCTGTTTCTCCAGTTTTCATTTTCTGCACATAAATGCGAATAGAAATAGAAGCAGTATTTATGTTTGTTAACTTTTTCCCCAAATATCAACGATTTTTAGTACTTGTTTTCAACAACAAAAAAGAAAATACATTATAAATGTGATTTAACAGAGATAAATGATCAATATTAACAATATATGCTGTCTATGTTGACTGTAATGGGAACGAAGAAATTTTTAATACATCTTAATAACTTTTTGCAAAGTTTTTTAAATAAATGTTTATGGTGGTCCATGAGACCCGCGAACAAAAACATGTACCTTGTACAAAGGTTAAACTGAATATGTCTTTTTCATACACCAACATCATTTTTTTTGCTGTGCTCATATTGGTTTTTTATTACACGGCCAAGGGAAAGGTAGAAGCATCACATGTTTGCCAGAACTTCATCAAATTTGCAATATCATGGCCAGTATTGTACAATGTGAAGCATGTATTACTGTATTTCAGTGCGGAACACAGGCATTATATGTGTTTGTGAAAAGAGTTAACTCATCTTTAAATTAAGTAGGCTATTTAACTGTGTCCCATCAACAGTAGCAAGCTTGGATTTCTATTCCGCCTGTGTTCTTCACATGCACCTTCCTGTTTGTTCTTGTGTTTGTATGTAAAGGGTGATAATTGTGCTCGTAGGATTAGAGTTTGCATGAGGTTTTAATGAGAAGAGCTCGCAGGAAGCTGTCTGATTGAGTAATGGTTGCCGGCTTGGCATAACAGCCTGGCAGTAACAAACAACGCGACTCAAAGAGAAGAGAGGGAGAACTGCATAGACAGTCTTGCACGCTCAACCAGAGCCACACACACTCGTTTCTCTCTTTTCTACGCCCATCCTCCAAGAGGCGTAAATTTACTGCTCCCTCCACCCACAAGCATTATTACATAGCCCCAAGGACAAAGCACAAATTTAATCTTTGATAAGCAGAACACAGGATCAGTGCATCAAAAGTATCCTCCACCTTTTCTGCTGATACATCAGGATTCCGGCATCCACAGACACCCACCTCCAGCTTCGGGCCTTCCTGGACCCAACTATAGATGCTGCATTAAGCGTTAAAGAGCTTTAATGTTTACAGTATCGGCAGAGGCAGGTCAGAGAGCGCATGAAGCATACGGCAGTTTCTAACATTGCGCTCATGCAGCTGTTAATTCAGGCCCCTTTGGCAGCATTTGTTGGCCCAGATGAAAACCAGAATGAAAATGATTTGGATTCAAATTTGGATAAAAGAGTGGGAAGGTTGACTAGGGACAGAGATTCATGCTGCTCATAACTGTGGGACACAGTCGCATTAACGGCAATGGAGCGTAATAAGGACAAAAGGATAAAATGAAATGAAAAAACATCTGTGCATTAGATAAGGTGTCAGACAGATAAACAGTGCATGCTCAATTTGTGCTAGCGCTAGCACAAGGGTGAGCCGAATGCTCTTGAAAACCCATCATCAACCTACTGTAAGTGTTTGCAAGGCTTCATGTTACTGTTGGAAAAAAAGATTTTAGCTGTAGTAATTTGTCTTGTTTTTCAGTAAAATATATCCAAATTGCATCATACTTTAAAACTTGTGTTTAGAGAATAGATCTTGAATTAAGTTTGTTTATCTGACCCCACTGGCTAATTTAGTGACAATTATGCTAAATAGGGAAAAAAAGCTTTCGCTAGCGGCTAAGAAAATTTGAAATATATTCTCTGAAATGAACTTTACGTAGTTGTACTTTTCAAATGCATTTATCTTGTTTTGATGGCAAAACAAAATACTGATTAAGAAAATTATTTATTTCTTTTCCATGTACCTAAATTGGAAAGCTAGTCGTATAGTCTAATGGTGAAGTCAATGTTTAGCTTATGTAAATAGCTTACAGTATGCTGTGTCACTTCAGTGGCCTGCTGGTTTTGTCCAATGCCGCGTTATCCGACGGTGTGAATGGAAGGAATATTCACGCAGCTGAGATGATGCGGGTGAGAAACGAAAGCGCATATCTCTATTGCCAGATTCATGCTGTTTGCATTATCATAAATGCTGCAGAAACACTCATGTCACGCTCGCTTACGGTTTCTGTCAGCCTTGGGGCGACTTGATTAGTTTCAGGTTGGTTTGCAAGAATTTTGGCTTGTTTGTGAACACTCCAGATTAATACAGACCAACTTGGATGTCTGCGGGGCAAGCAAAGTAGTCATGTATTCAATCATGTATAGAGCTCTCAGCTGAAGTCATGTGATCCTGTTTTTCTCATTGGGCCTTAAAAATCTACTGGTATTACTACAGTACACACACACACACATACTGTATTTTTCATACATGAACAGACACACATAGTATGCTGTTCATACATGAGTAAACCCTTTCACACAAAGTCTACTGCATTCACATACACATGCATGCCCACATAGTGTAGCTGTATAGTACAAAATGTACTGCACATCACTAAAATAAAACACATTCATTTAAAATAGCCCTCGTGACCCCATGAACACACTCTGTGTGGCAGACAGATAAAGGCTGATCAGAAAGAAGCTAATGACCCGAAGAGCTTTGGCAAAATGCACCCCACTGTAGTTGTGAGGGTGAAATAGCAAGAGACTCTCTGACTGTCTGTCTGTTTTAGATTCTAAATGAATGCTATTGTAGCCTTACACCCACCCATGCCCTTTAGAAAAATAACTGATATGTGGAGTATGCATCTGTGGACACACACATACACTCAAGTATATATAAGGGTGCACCACCCAAATCGAGTCTGTGCAGTATTCAGAGGGGTTAGAAAAGCAGATTAAATGATCTGTAGCCGGAGTTTAAGACTACCAAAAGAACATTGTGTGGGAAAAGAGGACGAAAACTAAATACATAGAAAGGAGAACGGCCACTTCGTGACCATCCACGGATGGACAGATCAACAAAGAGGGAGAAAGAGGAAAGGAGAGAAGGATTAACTTTGACCCAACCTTGGTGAAAGTGGGACGTTGTGTTTGGGGAGAATTGATTTGGAATCAGGTGGCCATTGCAGTTACCTGGGGCACAGATCTGGGCTTGTGTTCCCCTACACAGTCACTGTGACACAGTGGATATTAGCCCTGCCAATCTGAGTGTGCATGTGTGTGTGTGTGTGTGTGTGTGTGTGTGTGTGTGTGTGTGTGTGGGACTGTGAACCCTGACTGTGTTCAGTATCAGGGTGTGCTTAGAAGACTGGCATGATTTGCAGTTCTGGGCTTCAGGAGACCTGCACAGAGGCTCAGGGTCCTGCGATAAGGCTCTCTAATCATTAGGGATCAGGCCGGACTTTCTTGAGCTTTTCTGCACATTTTGTACTTGGTTTTTAGTTCATGGAGCCGAACCTTTTAATATTTCATGTGCTTTATGTGATCTTAACTTTATTTCCACATTGTACCACGTATCGATTTATTTAGGGGTTTGTTATTATGTAATAACACAGTACTAAGCATGTAATACACTAAAATGCACTAAAAGTTTAGCTTTGTACCTGCAAAGGCATCAATTCTTGTGTGCAACCCATAATTTTCCTTTGTGAAGTTGATTGAATGTAGTTGTTTGATTTCTCGCATTTTAAATACAGTTAGAATCTGGTGAAAACAGTTGGCAGACTAGATAGCGTATTGATTTATGGTTGTTTCCGTGAGCCAAACTATGTTTGTGGTATCACAGCGGCATGCTGGCACAGAGGTGTGTGTTACGACGAGGTGAAAATCAGCGGGATCGCCTCATCACGGAAGGGAAAAACAAATTGAGCTCGCAAACAGACGAGTGGAGGGTGTGGAAAAACTAGAGTTTCATAACCGAAAGCTTTTTGGGATTTAAATGCGATGTGACCTCAGACTTTGTTCTTAGCTAGCCAGTTACAGAATATAAAAACAGCCTTATGAGGGTTGTTATCTAAAGCAGCTATGTGTTAATGTTTGTAACAATTGAGCTTATACTTTCAGCGCTAATAAGTGGTTTGGCAGCATTAATCAGAAAGTTAAGTGTGGAAATTGCCATGCGCTGTGTGTTTTGAAATGTGGAGATTGGATCGTTTTAATTAGTTGCATTGAATTGGCTATTACTGCATCCAATATTTGTTCGAGAATTCAAACGTCGCCACTTAAGTGATTTAGTTAACCCTGCACTTATTGTGCTGGCGTTTAGTGTATTTTGCAGTGTTTTCAGCTGTCTGGTGTGTGAGCCTGTACTGTGTGTATGTGGTGAATTGTGCAGTCATTGACCACAGAGGCCTCATTGATCAGCTACTGAGCCTCAATACACAATGAGACCAGGCCAGCGACCTCTCCTCTCCTCCACTCCTTCCCTCCTACTGCGATCTCTCGTTCTGCTCTCCCTCAGCCGTGAGTGTTACATCTCCGCTATTTCTTCTCCCTCTTTTTTCGTTTTCTATCCGCACATCTCTCTCTCTTTTTCTGTAGATGTTCTCTTAATAATTTCTGAACACACCTTGGAATGAATCTTCACTTTCTTTGTCTGTTACCTCTCTCTACGTTCATTTCTCATCTCCCCCTCCACTCTCAACTTCACTCTCTCTCTCTTTAGTTTCAACAGTCATTGTCTCCTCAGAAACTTCTCTCTGCCCTTCTCTCTCACTCTGCCTCAGAGGAAGATAATTTATGGGAAGAAGTGAGCGAGCGTGGAGAGAGAGAGCGAGAGCATGAAAGGAGGATACAGTGAGGAAAGAATGAAGACTGAGCCAGCTGGCAGATTTATGATTGAGGGATCAGAGAATGAGTGTGGATCAAAAAAAGGACAAAAACCTGAAGTGTAATGCATTTATTTTTATAATTCTGAAAGGATAACAGTGGCAGCCCAATGTGAGATAAGACATGACCAAAAAAAGATGAGGGGGTTTGTAATGCTGAGGTCATAATTCCACCAACATTTAGATAAAAGTAATTGCCAGATGTGTTCATGCAAATTAGTTTGAGATGTAATGAAGTGAAACCTCGTGATTATCTGAAAATTTTGAATGAAAAACCCACTTTGCTTTAAAATCCAAGGGGGCTGGAGTGTGGTAAAACAAGAGCCTTCAGCTGAGAGGGAATTGTTAATACAAGCCTGAAAATAAGCAGAACGCTGTGGAGAAAGAAAAAGTGCTGTACGACGGCAGCAAGACAGAGAACGAGAAAAGGTTCAGTGGGGACACAGAAGACGTAACATGAAGGTAGAAGATATGACAGCAGCTTTATGGAGGATAACCTCAAACTCACTCAATGATTTTCCGAGTTAAAGAGTACAAGTATTCAGAGATGCCTCAAAGCACTCGAGAAAAACTTTGATCTGCCATTTTGTGGCGTAATTGCTATATTTCCCCAAGTATTTCAATTAATAACTCTGCCAGGGCCTCGTTGTTCCTTTTCTTTGACTCACTACTTCAGGATGATATGACAGACTTACTTTACTTGTTGTCTTCTGACTTTTCTCACTGTTGTCCTCAGAATTTTAATAACTGTGGGATGTGGGTTGCTGGGCCTTGTTTGCAGCAGGTGAAAAAGTAAATATAGTTGGAGTCCAAAAGTTTGAGACCACATTGAAAACATTGAAATAAAATTCAAAACCTGACACAAATTATTTTGAATTGAGAACAAGTTTGAAATGAAGGAACTAGGGCTGTGATGATTTATTGTGTGGTTCTTATGCTATCAGTGCTTATGCTATAATTAGTGTGAATCGTGATACATATCGTCCCAGCCCTAGAAAAAACGTGAAATTTTAAGCTAAATTAAAAATTAAGCACGTTTGTGACATTGACCTTGTTAAATGGTCAGATTTTATTGATTCTATTAAAGCACATAAGATTCATGCTCATTGAGCTCATTGGAACAGTCTCAAACCATGCTGTGATTACACGGATCACGGATCATCATGTTTAGCGCATAAAATCCATGCCGGCATCCATGTGTGCCATCAATAGAGCAACGGAAGGTCTTGCCAAATACTACAAAGTTATACAACTCATTGTTTCATTTAAACTGTTATGCTGATAATAAAAATAGTTAAAAAATCTTAAGCATTTTCACCAGTGATCTTAGACTTTTTGGACCCCACTGAGTATTCATAATATCATGGCAACAAAAATCAAAGTGTGTGTGTGTGTGTGTGTGTGTGTGTGTTTGTGTGTGTGAATGAGAGAAAGACAGAGAGAAGGAAAGAAAGGGTCTTTAGCTTTGGCAGCATTTGCTGTTATGTAATTTTCGCCAATAAAGCATTTTTGTCTTTTGCGGTTTAAATGTGAGAGGCTGGTGGGGACGAGAGCCAGGTTGGCTAGATGAATGTGTGTGTAGGGGCGGTATTGTGATGGTCTGAATTTCTGTCCTGGCCGTAGGCTAACTCTCGCAGGCTAGCCCGGTGTAATTGCCCTGTAAATTTCCCGTAAGCCCCCTTTGTTATGCCTGACTGTAAATGTCTCTGCAGCGCCTCGATACAACTCTGAAACAGCATGTCAGGGACACAATGGGTCCCTGCATTGCTCCAAAACCGCTGAACGCACACACGTGCACAACGAAACCGCAGAGAGCAGGGACAGAATAACCTGATGGAGTGAGAGAAGCCATCTACAGAAATGAAGAGATGGAGAGAGAAAGCGAGGGATGAAATGGGGTGAGGAGAAGATATGACTGAAATATGGTGATAGGACGGGAACGCATAAAACGTGAAGGTCAAAGAAAGAGAGAGTGCAGCAGTTATATTGTGGAGAAGAGATAAGCAGAACAGCAGGCAGAAATCATAGATGAGGAACAGATGGAACTGGGAATGAAAGAATAAACATCATAAATAGAAAATGCAACGCTAAAAGAAAAAATGTTTGGCTACAGATTTAGAAAAAAGATACAGAAGAGAGAGGGGGAAAATGGTGGATATAAATTATGGGTGAGTGGGTTTGGGGTGTTTCTGACCCCTAGTTACGGTTTGAATGCCTCAAGTTAAAATTAAGTTTTGGGGTGTGTGTGGGGAGGTAAAAGTAATCAAAAACGTCTAAATACAGTGTACATTTTCACTTGCCGTTAGATAAACGCTACATATAGCATAACAGGATTGCCGGAGGAGGTAACCATAGCAACAGTAGACCGCACTCTGATCATTATTGGACAGTACATCAATGAGACATGACAAGTCATTTTACAAATGTATGAGCGAAAAGTGTTTTGTTTTGTTTTGTGTTTTGTTCAAAGTCTTTTTGATAGTTAACGTTTAGCTTTCAGGCAGTTTGCGTTAAGTGAGATAAACACTAGAAGACTGTGGGCAGTAAATTACCAATATAATTTATCTTAAAAACGTCGACCAATCCCCCTGTGCTCTGTAGAATAGCACAAGGAGAAGAATGGGAAAAATGAGCATCAACTGGATGTAATTAGAGGAGTGAAACAAAGAGACAAGAGATGGATGTTCGGTCCATTTTCCTCTCTCGTGGCTTTTGAGTTTTCTGCATGTCCCTATCGCTCTTTCCCTCCTATTTCCCGCTTCCCTCTCTCTCCCTCGGACAAAAGCGGATGATTATACCGTGAGCCTGAGCTGCAGAACAAATCACGTTTCTGAAGGAGAGAGATGGAAATAAACAGGGCCCTCGCTGGAGAGATAGTACAGGCGTGAGAGACCAGAGAGATGATGAGGAATCCATGGCAGCGAGATAAAGAAAAGTTAAGAAAACGTAAACTGGGGGAGACAGAGGCAGGGGAATGTTATATGCCTTGAAGGGAGAGTACCAAAGAATGAAAGCCAGGAAATGATGGCTGTTACAGAGGAAAAGAGAGCTTAGCGTGAGGGTTAAAGAGACTGAAGAGGAGAGGGAAAGATGAAGAAAAAAAGAGGGGGCTTGATGTAGAAGAGGAGGCAGGGGAGCGTGTGTAGGTGTGAAAGAGGGAGAGGGAATGAGATTAGTGAGGAAAAGCGGGCAGTAGGAGAGGGAATTATGAGTTTTAGAGCGGAGCGGAAAGCGAGGAAAAGAAGGGCTGGGGATAGAAATGTGCAGGATTGGAGAGGAGTCACAGAGCCGGAAGAAATGATGAAGGACCTGGAATGAGAGAGTGACATATTGGCATAATCGGGAAGAGAGATTTGCTGGGGATTATGTATTATTTATGCTTTGAACATTCTTTTTTGAACTGGAAATGATTGACAGAGATTGAGATCATTCGCTGAGATAGCTTTGATTTGGTATCCAAGGAGGTCTGTAGTGTCTTGAGAGAGCTGTCAATGTCAGTTGCTCGACTTGAGCGCAGGGTCTTTTGTCACCCAGAAAGGTTATATTTTGCTGTAATGAGCATGTGCAGTGCACTTTCCTTTGCCACAATTGACCAGAATCAAGTATTCCGAAGAACAGCATAAAAAGAGAGATTTGAGATTAATTTTAATTCCACCCGAATACACAGCTATTGTTGAATGGCCTTCAATAGAGAAATTTGCAGCCAGACTTGGGAACTTTTAGTTCCCATACAGACCGATCGCAGAAATGAGGAACTTGAACTTTCTAGCAAGATTTTGGATTCTACAGCCAAACAGAGGTTTGATGACATGAACAGATGATTCTGTGAGCCTCAGGTTATGGAGAGTCATGTTTAGAAGAATAAAACAGGAGAAAGAGAGATCAAGTAGCATGAAGTAGTTATGAAGATATCAGGCGCTTACAGAGCGAAGCAGAAAAACTGAAGTATAATTGGATTAAAAGATTGAATTAAGGTCTTAATGTCTCGATAACGCTAGTATTGTTCAACTTTGACGTAAATCTCATAGGGGAGGTCCTGATCCTCTGTCTGGATATCTGTTTTATTCATTCGAGGCTTATAAAAGTGAATATATGACCACTTTTTATGTGTGTGCGTTTGTTTGGTTTCTTTGCGAGCGTCTTGGGGCTTCATCGCTATAATTCAGCTAGTTAATCTTGCGCGGGGTGGTTTCTCACACGCCAACTTTGTATCTGGCTTTCAACCAACTTTCTAAATTGAACTCACCTACATACAGCATAACTCACCGCAGCTTCCCCAGGACCCGTACACTGCCATCATACGGCCTTGTTTATTTATTCACTCTTATTATTTATTTATTTCCTCATTCATCCAGAAATAATAACCTTTTTTTTCACTGTCAGGGCATAGTAAATTAAAAACTCTTTTCTCTACATTCCAGAAGGACATTTGTGTGTGTGTGTTTTTGTGTGTGTGTGTGTGTGTGTGCCAGTGGGTAATGTGTGTATCAATAGGGTGCTGTCACCTGGCCACATCAGAACCTCTTCAACCCCCCAATGTTCTTTATTTATTCGCTTTTCATAGCGTCTATATGTCGGCCTGCTATCGATTGTTTGACTTCTATACTTAATCCGATTCTGAGCGGGTTGAGTATTTTATTATGGCTTGATTCTAAAAGGGTCAAGATGAATCCATCTCCAGCTTGTCATTTCTCGTGTTAACCCGGTCGTTTGTATTCATAAACCTATGTGCAAACAATGCATATACGACCATAAACAACTCCCACGCAAGTTATCTCGCGATGTAGCAGGTTCAGCCGATCCTTTCGATATTCACCTCACAGTTATATATTTTTTCAACTGCCCTCCCTCTGTCTATCCTTTTAGTTCTTTTTCTCCTCTTCATCAGTGAATTGGCAGATTTCTCGAATGGCGTATTGGCATCACGGCCGTCTCTCCTCCTTCCGCGCCATCTATCTTCCTGTTCGCGTCCCCTCCGTTTGGCCATTTACATGAAGAGGAGACAGCTGGCGCGTGGCAGAGTGCATTTAACGGATGCTCAATTAGCTGTGTTTTGTTTGACTTCTCAATCAAACACATTTAGTTACTTTTGTTAGGAATTTGGCCACACTTGTTTGAGTTGTGTTAGGTTGAAATTAGGTTTTTAATTGCCTTCCTTGCATTCACATGCTTCCTCTTGATGTATAGTGCTGTTGGAACAATTAGGAGCCATTAAAACAATGGCGGCCAAGTCCACGGACGCCGAGTGCTGAGTAATAACAGTCATTAGAATAATAATTGGGACGGCAATGACGGCACCGATTGTCGTGATATGAATCACAATATTGATGCGGAGGACAGAAATAATAATGGCCGCAATTACGATAGCAATCGTGCAAAATTTCACGATGTTCTCCGTCAACGTCTCCTATTTTCCTCTGTTTTTCGCTTCTTTATTTCAGCTTAATACCTCACCTGTCATTGTTATATTAACGCGCTCTCCTCTCTCTGAATTTAAGACAAGTGTGCTCTGAGATGGATAAGCCCTGAAAGGATTAAATTTAAATGAATCCAGACAAATGGACCAAAGGATGATGGAAGATTCAGTCTTGCACCTCGATACAAAGTTTTTTTTCTTTCTTGAACTCTCGTCGTCTTTTTGCCATCACATTGGCACAAACTCCACATTTAAAAAAAATCTATTTCTCTCTGAGACCTCCTGCCTTCTGATTATAAACCAGAAGCTACCAATGAGAAGTTTGGAGACAATCTCAACATTGCGTTTTGGTGTGAAATGAGTCATGCACAAAAGACCATTTCAACGGTTAGTTCCAAGCTACAAAAAGGTTTAAAAGTCTGGGTCCATGTTGAAAAGCTGGGTTTAAAGCAAATTCGTGACATTGACCATGTCAGCTGCAGGAATTCAGACTTTCCTGCTTTGACTGAAGCGCACTACATTTTTAGTAAACGTTCAAATCATGTTGGAACGAAAAATTTAATTTAACGCAAGTTTGTGACATTGACCATGTTACCTACTTTGTGCAAGAAGTAAAATATATATTTTTTATTTTGCATTGGATCGAGTGCAAGCTGTCATAAAGGCAAAAGGGGAAACATACCAAATAAGATTCAATTTACTTCACTAAAACTGAAGTTTGCTTTAATATATTTATAATGAAAAACATCTGTTTTAATCATAAAAGTAAGAATTTATTTTTTAAAAATCTGTTAAAACAACTGCAAAACATTCTAACCAATAGCCTCAGACTTTCAGATACCACTGTACACTACAGTATACAGCACAGACCCCTGTTCACAAAATTCCAGAAGAATGTGGCAGATGTAGACAGGAAACGTGGGTGATCATGATTCCAGACCTGACATCCCGCAACCTTACAGCATTGCTGTAACATGTCAGGTGTCATGCCAAAAAGTCACTCTGGGCATATCAGCCATCTAGTCTGAGCCATTGGGAGTGCAGAGCTGGACCAAACATGGCTCAGCCGATGTGACAATTTTACCCTAGTGATCTGTCACAATGATGTCATCAGATTGAGTCACTGTATCTCTGAAGAACTCAGGGTATCAAATCATTACTGCGCACCAGAGACAGGCTCTCCACGAAAAACACGGCTAATGATGTGCCGTGGGTTTCTGCAACATGCTCTTGCAATCCAGCGGTGATGTCCTCATCTTCAGCCTTCGCAAATAAACATCAACAACTCGGCGTGGCTGCGAAGCGTCAGCCGCGACATACGCCAGCTTCGACATGCCACAAGTGTCGTTGTGTTCAAATGGCTATTAAGATGTTGTAAACAGACTTAGCATCGAAAGTGCCATTAGTGATGTTTCCTTTTCTCTGTGTGTGAGGGATCCGAGTTCAGTCCCAAAAAAAGAGCCATCATTACTACTGCTTTCAGAGCTGAGTGTCAGGTCGAGCAGATGGAGGAGAGAAGTGAGCCAGGCCCACAGTAATGGATAAAGATAATGATGCTATTGGTCTTACCGCCGCTTAATTAGGACCCTTTTTCTTTCTTTTTGTCCTTTTCGCTGCGTCTGTCTATCTGTCAGTCTCTCATTATTTCTCTCTCTTTCCCTCTTCTGCATAGTTCACACTTCTAAGCGCAAGGTAGTTACGTGAGCTATGTGTTAATTGGTCACTGAGGTATTTCTATCTTTTGAATCGCTCTATTGTGCCACCTTTTTTATTCTGTCCATCAAAATGCATTTATAATTGATTCATTTAAATGAGTTAGAGGTCTCCATTAACTCTCTCTTTCGCTTTCAGCGCGGGGGCAGGCCGTGGAAGCTGAGAATGTGACTGTGCTTGAGGGGGGGACGGCACACATCTCATGTCGTCTCCAGAACTACGATGGTTCAATCGTGGTCATCCAGAACCCACGCAGACAAACGCTGTTCTTCAATGGGACGCGAGGTGAGCCCGGGCTGACTCATTCCTTTATATTCCCCTTGTGTCATGTCAAACATGTATGTTTTTTTTACTTCTTCAGAACACAAACTTCTGTTGGTTCCCATTGACTTCTATTGTATGGACACAAAAAGTCAATGGGGACCAATGGTTTTCTGGTACCAACATTCTTAAAAATATTTTTTTTGGGTTCTGCAGAAGAAAGAAAGTCATACAGGTTTAACATGACATGATGGGGAGGAAATGATGATGTTTTTGGATCAACTATCTCTTAAAGCAGGGGTAGGCAATGTCGGTCCTGGAGTGCTGCTGTCCTGCAGATTTTAGCTCCAACTTTGGAAAAAAAACTCACCTGTCTGTAGTTTTGGTAATCTTGAAGACACCGATGAGCTTGTTCAGGTATGTTTGATTAAGGTTGGAGCTAAAATCTGCAGGACAGCGGCACTCCAGGACCGACGTTGCCTACCCCTGTCTTAAAGGCTTTATTCTGGGAATAGGCATCACTAAAGTTTTCTAACTTAAATGGTTTACTGTGCCTACTGCAAAATTTTAGTTTAATGGCATTTATAATGGGATACAAAAGTCCAATTAGTCAGATAATTTTAATAGAAAAATGGAAAACAAAAAATAGAAAACAACATCAATGAGTCATTCAAATTGATTTAATTATTGTACAATTTTTCTGCTATTTATAAAACAAGCAGTACAAAGTTTCTGAAAACAATGAGATTTAGCAAATGAGAAATGTTTTTGGTGACATGAATTAATAACTTCATAATCATATCACATTAATAAAATTAAAAACATTCACTGAATATATAATGCTTAGCAGATAATAGATCACAAACCTTCATTAAAAACTTCATCAATCCTAATATAACATAACATAATATTATATAATGAGTTGGTCATCATAGTTCTTCATCACAGTATGTTGTCTCATCAGATTTTAAAGCAGGCACCAGAACGTATTAAGCCCTCACTCCTTGACATTCAGTAATTCTGACGCATTCCTTATTCACTAATGTTTGTCTTGCAGCGCTGGTAAGTGTTAAATATGTTAAACACAACCTTGGAGTCTATGCTACCAGTCTCTTTCCATCCCGATTAGCTTTTATCATCTTCTGGTGCCATCAGTCTTCCTGAAATCCTTTTTAACTGATTACACCTTATTTCAGTTGCTTTTAAAAGTTGCTTTCATGTAATAACATTGTTTTTCCCATCCAGCCGTCACCATTGCTTAGATTTGAAATTCCCTTTAAGTGATGCCTCTCTGTCACCCTCGTTTAACATGATATGTAATGTGTTTTCATTCATCCCTTTGTAACCCTTGACTTAGAAAGCATACTTAATTCGGTGAAGAAACTAACTGGAGAAAAGACCGAAACTGAAGGAAAAGCCGGAAGCTAAAATAGTGTCTGCGATCCCTGCTGGTACAAGTGAACATAATTGGGCCATTTTGTAGGAGCTAAATCACCCCTCTTCTGAAACATTTACTCCACTGTATCCAGACACGCTTTTCACTAATAATCTTTGGGTTTTTAATATCCGAGGATTCAACGGTATGACCATGACAGCTCCTGGCTGCTCTTACTGCTTGAGTGCTCTGGTCTGAATGCACAGAGAGAAAAAAAAACACTAAATGAAATCCTCTTCTCGCTAACTAATGAATCCTGATAACAGTCTTTTAGTGGGTGGCAGGGTGTAAATATCCCTCAGCGGTCATGGACACAATAGCCTATCCGCGTCCTTTCCCTGAGATTCATTCAGATTGGCTAGATCTTTGAGGTATGTAAATGAGGCGTGACTAAATGTGATGCCAGTCCGGACAATGCATTGACATTTCCTTGCCATTTAGCACAAGCAAAGGCATTTATCTCCTTTAGCTGGGCTCTTTTATCCCTGTCGTGTGTAACAGGGATGAAGTGAGTAGATACACATGTCATGGAAAAGCTGTCACCTATTTACTGATCGCTCATTCATTCATTCATGGAATTGATTTACTTACCAGTTCACTCGCTCACACACTTTCTTTCTCTCTCTCTCTTCCTAACTCGCTCACATTTTCCAACATGAAAGTCAGATAAATGCACCAAAAGCCCAGGTGTTGAAAAAGCCCTCGGCCCATTGAGAGTGGTAATCATCTTATGGATTCAGTGCATAGGGCTGCTGTCTGTGAGTGTGCTGATGGCAAAGGGTCATATCTCCATAGCACAGTCAGCCACAGACAAACAGCTTTTAAAGGAAGTAGGAAGAAAAGCAGTATTTAGCACGAGTCGATACGAAATGAGTTTGTGTGATTTTTATCCCCAAAAGCGCCATTCAGCCTCTGCAACTGGCATCATTATTTGTTATTATTATCATTTTCTGTCGATTGATTTTTCTTTCACCTTGGTTTCAAAGCACAAATCATTTTCTTCACTCAATCACTCTGTTTTCTGCTTCCTCTTAGTGTTTCTGTGTTGTTCTGTGACCAACAACTTCCATTTGTTTTCCTGTTTCTTCTCTTTCTCATCTTTACCTTTTCGTTTTCTTTTTTACTTGTCATTTGTCATATGATTCTCTCAGAGAGTTTACGGGTTCAGGCAAACCTTAAAATTCAAGCTACAGTCTAGCTCCCTTTATGATAAAGCAGCCAGCAGAAAAGTAGTTGGTCATTACACTAAAGTTACTCGAAAGGCAATATGTCTTATCTGTTTTATTATCAAATGATTTATAATGCTTCCGATAAGAAAGAGCAAAATTTACATATCTTGTGCATTCACAATCGGGATCTCAATGGCAAATCGACTCTAAATACAAAAATTGAATTTATGTCATTTATAGAAACAAGTTTTATTGTTGTAGATCATTTGCCGCCTTGGAAATAAGGTTCTATTTGCATTCTGAGCAGTTTGGAGACAACAAGCTTCAAAGCTTCTGTGTTCCAATTGACTTTGTAGATAAACTCTTTTGTTTTCTAAAAAATATATACAACGTCATGAAAAGGAGAGAAAAAGGAAATAAGGAATAGAATAAGAATATGCGAAAAACTCAATTTTAACAAAGGTGACGAATTGTAACTATTATCTTTTCAGGTATTTTTTTAAGAAAGCAAGGATATTTTAAGAGAGAGCACATGTATACTATCATTTATGTTTCTTTCATTACTGAATAAAAAATGTTTATAATGGTATATGTAAAGTGTTTTGGACGTGAATGACTTGGATCCAATAATGGAGAAAAACCCCAGAATAAAGCACAGAATACTTGGTACTTCTTCAATACTCAGTATATTTGCTAAAATCCCAAAAGGACATTTTTGCAAATTCTAGTCAAAAGGTGCCAAAGGAATGCGTATGTGACCCTACACTTTTATAGTTTCATATATGTATATGTTGTGAAATTCACACAACAGTGCAATATGGTTGCATAAATAGCCTGTTACTGGAAAAGCTACATTACGTCTTTAAAACAACCAGATACTCTAATGCTACTTAAATTTGACAGATTTTCATCATCGCTTTCTTGTTTTTCTGATACTGTGTATTTGTATCATGTCCATTTATCCTTACCCCCCTCTATTATTCTTTCTTTTTCAGCGCTGAAAGATGACCGCTTTCAGATGGTTCTTTTCTCGCCACGGCTTGTGCGGATCACGTTAACTAATGTTAGCGTGTCCGACGAGGGCGGCTACTTCTGCCAGCTCTACACCGATGACACACACCACCAGGTGGCCACGCTGTCAGTGGTGGTGCTCCCGGAGGTGCCCATAGTGGAGGTGAAGACCGAGGCGGTGGAGGGCGGAGAGGTGGAACTCACATGTGTTTCTCCACGGAGCAAACCTCCGGCAACACTGCGTTGGGTTCGCGACCGCAGAGAGATCCCTGGTGAGTGAGTGTGTCTGGGCAAGTTTAGCCTAAATTACGTGGACCACATATTACCATGAGGATTGTGAAATCTGAAATTACATTGTTTGGTTTAAAAAGCATCTCAATTACAAATCTAAAATGCAAGGTTTGTGTGTGTGAGTTATGGGAATAGTAAATGTCATAGCTATTAATATTATACTGTTGTTTTGTATAAAATCCTGAGGACTCAATGCACAGTTCATCCCAAGTGTATGTGTGTGCGCGTGTGTGTGGGGGAAATATGAATGTAATACAAAACAAATGTGATACATTCATATTCTTTACATGCATACGGCATATAACCAATACATACTTCATATTTAAACCATTATATATGAAGAAGATCACACACACATATTGCCAGTGACATATGTGCATATTTGCTTTGTCTCTCCGTCAGACTTTCTGTGTTCACAGTAAATGTCATACATTTCTCCTAATTTCTCTGGCATTGCCCCTCTCCCATGTGTTTGCTCATTGGCACATTTTCTCCTCTATTGCTTTATGTCACTCTTTTGAATTTCAGATGCATCTGTCCATCTGTGTCCCCTCGCGTGTGTGCAGGGAAGCGTTAGTCAAACACACACCCACACACTACTGTGTTAGAATCTGGATCCAGGTGCAGGCCAATCTGTGCCTTCCTTTCTTTTCTGTCAATTGTGCTTTCTTTCCTTCTCTATCTCTCCCTTTTATTTCTCACTGCCACCACATTTGTTCTGTGTTTCTGTTTCAGCTTTTTTGTTTTGGGCTCTAGGAAGAAAAAACTAAGAAAGAGAAATGGAGAGAGAGAGAGAGAAACCGAGACAGGGAAAGTGCAGAGTCGGATTTTGGGCTTGCTGTGCTATCAGGGTTGTTAGAATATAAAGATTGATTGCAGACGCAAGATAGATGCACTGTTCCCCAAACCTAGTGAGCTGCCTACGGAGGCAGCATTTTAAAGACCTCATGAAATCGAAATTAGAGTTTTGTGGCTTTTAGTCAATGTGAAGCCACCTATATGCTTGTGTGCCCCATACTGTGGCAAAATTACCTTTTGGTTGATATATGCATTTTAAATTTACAGGATTCTGACTCCTGGGAAAAAAGGCCAAAATATTGATGATTCATCCTGGTCTACAGCAGTTTTTGGCCAAGGAAATGCTCTGTGGAATAAAAATGTTAAATCACCTGCAGCCACCTAAGAAGTAGCAAATTGTGTTTAATAGATGTGGGGAAGGCAACATGCTAATGTCCAACTCCACTGAAATCATGTGGAGCGTTCCAGATCCGAGGGTCTTAAGATGGTTAGGATGATGCATTAGAAGAAACAGATTAAGTGTGTGTGTGTGTCTGTGTCGGCCTGCCCACAATAGATTCAATGAGACAGGTCTCAGATCAAGTTTAGATCTTTGAGCCAACCCCTTTTCCACATGAGTAAAAATAATTGAGATGTCAGACTTGTTACCAGATATGTAGTTGGTAGAGGACATTTTTCTGTAGCTCTGGTAGAGCATTGCGAGAACACACATGCTGATAAAATGTATTGCTTAAAGGGCCAGTGCGTAAGATTAAGGAGGATCTCTTGAAAGAAATGCAATATCATATATAAAACTATGTCTTCAGAGGTGTGTGAAGACATTATATAATGAACCATTATGTTTTTATTACCTTAGAATGAGCTATTTCTATCTACACGAATTTGCCATGTTTATTCCTAAACGAACAAACTGCTCTACAGAACACGTCTCGTAAATAGGTTATCTCTTTCGGCAAAGAACCTAAAACGTGACAACATCTAAGTCCTGTGTCAGCCGCCATAGTGCTTCGAAAGGGAGAGGTAAGCGGTGAAGTGAGCCGTTAGTTGCAATTCGCTACCTCACTGCCAGATGCCGCCAAATTTCACTGACTGGTCCTTTGAATGCATTGTAAGTCACTTCGAATGAAACGTTTGTTGAACATTGCAAGCATGTTGAAAGCATCCAGATTTCACTTAAAAATGTCTAAACTGTAGTTAGTTACACCTACACTTCACTCTCTTTCATCACCTCTTTTCTTATTTCTCACTTGAAGTTTTTGTCCTTCATCCTGCGCTTCTTCACTTCTTTTTCTGTATCAAACTAAAACATAATAGTCTTGCAAGAAAAACTCAACCCTGTTCTGTGCAATGTGCGCGGCTCACAACATCAAATTCATGCTGTCTGAAATAGTCACGGCTATCACGCAATCCTTTTAAAAGTATAACTAGTGTTAAAATGTTAAACAGTTCTGAGAAAACTGACTGCCTTTCCTTCTCCCCCTCATTCTTTTTTCCAGGTGTGATCTCACAGCAGGAGAACGGGAAGACTGTGAGCGTGTCCAACACTATCCGCATCCCCGTGGAGAGGAAAGATAATGGAGCGGCGCTGAGTTGCGAGGCGTCTCACCCGGCACTCGTGGGACAGAAGCGAGTTCGTCACTACAGCCTGGATGTACACTGTAAGCCAACAATGCCGTCATGTTTCCATGACTACTGCCATATTAGACTGATTAGCTGTTGTTATTAGCTCGCTGAAGCCCCATCTGTTTAAACATGTTCACTTGGCAAGTCTCTAACAAGGTTTGTTTGTTTGTGTTACATCTTGCCTGCCATGATAAAGGATGAAAAAGATGACAGTATATCCTGTTACACATCACAGGGTTGTTAAAAAAACACTTGAAATATGACTCACAAAATTAAATTTTTTCCTAATCCTTAAATGAGATAAACAAATTTGCCTTGCCGATGCTAATGGAGGGTCAAGCAATGCTGGAAATTCCTCTTTTAGACTACTAAATTATTTAAGATAAGTTAAATGAATTGAAATAGAGGCGGGAATAGGGAGGTGGTGAGACGGCAAGAGAATGTTTTTATGTATAAATATATGCAAACTCTGTGGTAATTCACTGCATTTAAACTTTAGTTAGTTTTCAATGAGTACAGATTCAATTCGACTGTAACTAATAATAAAACTTTACTCAAGGCCTTCGCTTATAAAACAGGCACTCATACGCTGCCGTGTAAAGGGCTTTACTGTATATAAAGACAGCTGAGTCTAGAAACGCATTTGAAAGTTTATTGCCGCCTCAACCCACAGTGAGTTTGTTGACACTGTGCCTAGATACTTCCCGTCTCATCCACCCCTTTCCTTCCCTCTCTCCATCTTTCTCTTTATCTCTGCAGTTGCTCCAACAGTGAAAATCATTCCCCCTCAGGGCATCCTCAGAGAGGGAGACTCCCTCAGTCTTACCTGCTCCGTTACCGGAAACCCACTGTGAGTGAACACCGACATGTTTGTTTTCCTTTTACTGTCGTTTCGGTTTGTGTGTGGGAGATTTTGATGGATGAGGAAGCTTGTGTGAAGTTTTGTTTTTACATGTGCTTTAAAAACGAATCATCTGAACTGGTCCCAAAAGAGCGGCTTTCGTCTTCTGACAATTCAAAGCGCTTACGATGGATCGTCTTAATCTGGCTAAATTATAACAGCTGGGATAAAAAATTAAGATCTGGACGTGACTCCCTTTCTTTTTCACTCCTCTTTCTAATTATCTGTCCTTGTCCCTCTGCGGCTGTGAGCATCAAGCCATTAAACCTCTCTGGAGGATCGTAAAACACCGCGGCTGAGATGAAGGATGAACGAATGGAGAGATAGAGACAATGGATGAACTGCCAGTGTCAGTCAGTCAATGCTGAAGTGAAAGAATGAAGAAAGGGAAAGAAAATAACTCAGAGGAGTTTTGGCAGCATTGCGTTAGCAAGGTCTTGGGTTCATTTCCCAGAGAACACACATGCTGATGAAAAATGCATACTTTGAATGCGTTACATGTCGCTTTGGATTAAAGCGTCAGCCAATTTCATAAATGTTTTCTGGTTGACAAGATCATAATTCTTTTGTCAACCTTTCTGTCAGACATGAGTTCAAATGTAAATGCAGCAAAATGGATAGAAACATGCCGACAAACTTCGCTCGCTGCTGCCATTCTTTGGGAATTACCCACTCAAGTTTGGTATTTATGTAAAGCTTGGAATTTCTGCTTTCGGGTTCATCTACTCTCCACAACGTCATTACAGCGGTACGCCAAAAGAGAGCATTAAAACAAACCTGCAACAGCGCCTCTGATGGACAACTTTAAAGGCAACCCTCAGATTTCAGATTTTCAACTAGTTTTATCTCGGCCAAATATATATTGCCAAATATGGGAAGCTTATATATTTTTAATATAACTTTCAGATGATAAATCTCAATTTCAACAAATTGACTTTGAATTGGTTTTGTTGTCCTGGGTCACACATGTTATAAATATGAAAAAAGGGATAGTTCACATAAAAATAAAATATCTGTCATCATTTATTCACCCTCTTGTCATTTCAAACCTATATGACTTTCTTTCTTCTGCAGAACACAAAAGAAGATATTTTAAAGAATGTTGGTAACCAAACAACATCACTACCCATTCACTTCTATTGTATGGACATAAAACCAATGCAAGTCAATGGGTACCGCCATCGTTCGGTTATCAGCATTTTTCAAAATATCTTCTTTTGTGTTCTGCAGAAGAAAGACATGCAGGATTTAAATGACTAGAGGGTGAGTAAATGATGACAGAATTTTCATCTTTTTAACGTTAACCCGTGGTTGACAGGGTTAACACAGTTTTTTCTTGTCGTATTGCTGCCAATAGATTGTCTTGATGAGTTAATGGATGTTTGTTGTTGCGTTTAGAAAAATGTCTACATTAACATAGCCAAAGCTGCCGTACGCCGTTCATTGTTTAAGATATTTGTTTGCATATGAGGCACACAAATGGCTCCCATTGTGCACAATGACCATGACAGACTGATTTATGTGATACGGGGACCAGGAGAGAACCGTTCGTGAAACGTGTAAATGTTTAATTGTAGGGACACGTTTGACGATTACGGAATGCGTGATGAGAAATGAGAATAGACCGCCCACCCACAGGGAGCGCACGTCTCTGAATGGGTGGAGATAAACGAGTGCCGGGATAGCAGGATGAGGGATGAGTCCAGATGCTTCTCTATGGTATTTGAACTCATGGTACAGCGTCTCGTGCTGCTTGGTTATAAAGCCATTACGATCCTGTTCGTTTGACATTAATCACCAATTAAACACTGTCTGCTTTTGTTGAGGGGGTGGGTTTATTATCCACAGTGTTTGTGGTCATGTGTGTGTGTGTGGGGGGGGGGGTGTATGTGAGAGAGCATGGTTCGGGGTCCTGTGAAGGCTGTAATTAAAAGTGCCCTGTGGGATTATGGTGGGTGATGATGGAGGGATTGTGTTCCAGTCAGCGTGGATGAGAGATGAGACGTTTTGTGGGGCTCAGAACAGAAGCCTTAGGCTTTTGCCCTACAGCTTCCGTGTATCTCCCGCTGCTATGGATCACCTCACAGCTGCTCGTGTGTGTGTGTGTTTGGTAATCTCCTCCTTTCATGCTCTTTTGTTTCTGTCTGTCTGGTGTTATCTTCTTGAACCTCCTGGATTTTTCCTCTCCTCTCATTTTTTGGTCACTTTTTTCCCATTTTTATCTCACCTGTGTTGTATTAACATTTTCTAAGTGTTATTATTTGGAAAAAAAAATGTTTTCAAGCATACCTTCCCTTTTATGTCTTTTCCTTTCTTCATCACTTTACGTTTATTCAAACCCTTTTTTCTTTTTCACTCTTATTCATCTTACCTGTTTTATTGTCACTTTCATTCGCATTGTTACGATCCATTTTTGGAAAATCGTTCTACTTTTCCTTACTTTAGAATGCAAATGCAATGTTTCCTCCATCTTTGTCTTCAAATCACATTTGTCTTCTCTTCCAGACCTCGTGACATCCAGTGGTCACGGGTAAACGACACTCTTCCCGAGAGGGCGGAGAAAACCGGCAACATCCTCCATATGTCGCGCCTCAGCCAATCACACAACGGCACCTACCTCTGTCAGGCGCATAATAATTACGGCCGTGCAGCTGACCACTACACACTGCTGGTGTATGGTAAGGAAAAGCCCATTAATTTTGCTCTTTCTAAATTATTCATAACAGCCCACATTTACTCATGACCTTCCATTCCTGCATCAGTAGCGTTCAAGTGAAATCTTTGTTTCCATGCTGTTTAATACAACAAAACATGTGCTCCCTCCCCCTCTCGCCCATGTTTGCCCCCGGTGGTCGTGCAGGGTACAGCACATTTGCTCTCGGTGGACCCGCCGGAGGTGGGGGATGTATTTTGAAAGAGTGAAAGAAATTAGATCCCCAGAGGTTTCCCTTCTTTCTTTCTTTCTTTCTTTCTCTTTTTTCCCGTCTTTTTTCTCACACGGTGGTGACAGCCATCAAACACGCTTGTTAACGACAGAGCTCAGAGAGAGCAGGTGGGTGGGAATGTCATCTTTCATCCAGTCTCTATCCCTCGCTCCCTCTCTCTTTTGCTCTTTGTCTTCAACAGATCTGTGTAGGTGAGCCTCTTAGCTTTGAAACTCCTCTGCACTTCAGAGAAGGGCCCTTTCTCTATATATTCCTTGCTTTGTTTTTTTTCTTCTTTCTTTCTCTCTCGTACACAAAACAGGCCGTTTTATTTTATGTGATTGTGTGTGGATTTCACATCAACCCTCTAATTGTTCGATGGCCAGACAGGTATTTAACCAGCTAAAAAGTGCCCACAATCCTTCGAAAACAAGCAAACCAGCTGAGGAATTCATTGTCGGTTTTAGTGTATGCGCGCATCACCTGCTGGAGGTCCCGTGTTCAGTGTGGGGAAGGCTGATTGAAGATGAATCAGCGATCATTGTGACAGCTCAATGAAGCTGAAGGTGTAGGAGGGCTGATCTCAATATCTCTCCATTTTGCACTGACAAACATTTTTCCCACAGATTTATTGTCTGTCTAAAGTGACCACGAAGTGCAAAATGAGAAGCAAACAGCCACTTTGGGAAAGAGGCTGCGTGTTTTGAACAGAGTGTTGTTTAGAAAGTTGAGAGAGATGGCTAGTGAGAGAAAGATAGCAGCAGTGATGAAAACACACACACACACACACACACAAACTCTGGTCTATATACCTTGTTAGTAAACAGTTTTCTACATGATGCATGCTAAGGATAGCATTTTACAGTATTTTAAAGGTGTTGTGTGTAATATGTAGCAGGATTTTTAGACAGAAATGCAATGTAATATACATAACTATGTCTTCAGAGGTGTATACAGATCTTACATAATGAAGCATTATGTTTTTATTACCTTAGAATGAGCTATTTCTATCTACATACACTGCTGGTCCCCTTACATGGAATTCATCATGTTGTTTCTACAGTAGCCCTAAACAGACAAAACTGCTCTACAGAACGTGTTTCGTAAATATTTGATCTGCTTCAGTAAAAAGTGAAAACGGGACGACATTTTTGTCCTGTGTCAGCCATCGTAGTGCTTCAAAATGAAGGGGTGAGCGGTTGAGTGAGGCATTGATTGCAATTCGCAACCTCACCATAGATGCCGCTAAAATCTCCACATTGCTCCAGAATAGTTCACCTAAAAATTTAACTTCTGTCATCATTTGCCCATCCTCAAGTTGTTCCAAAGTAGTATACATTTCTTTGTTCTGTTAAACACAAAAAAACTAGATATTTTGAAGAATGTGGGAAGCCAAACCATATAGTTTTTTATATAATGGTAGTCAATGGTGCCCTAGAATTATATGGTTACAAACATTCTTCAATTGTTCAGCAGGAAAAAAAGAATGTTTTACAGAAGTTTTCCACAGCAAACATTTTTTTATATAAATCTGCCAACGGCTTTGGCGTCATGTCTGTATGCTTAAAAATAATTTGTTTGTACACATTTTGAGCTGGAGTGCGTCACACTATACGTGTATTAAATTATACTGTACAATAATAATACCTTAAGCCCACTTGAGAACTGCAATGTACTTGTAAAATCATCATATGCAATCATTTTAATTAGGCCCTAATAGAACTATTCAGTCTCAAAGGACATTAACAGCAGTGAGCTGGACAGCAGTACAGAAATCTCAGGGGACACCCAAGTAAATAACTTGATATGAAAAATCCCCCGGTCCTGTCTTTGCCTAGGGCCCCAAAACCATTGAATTGGCCGTTTGGGAAAAGTAAAGGACAAAGGAGGAGAAGATGTTTGTCAACATTTTACACCTCGTTCCATCTCGTTGCCTTTCTATTTGTGGTTTTTGTGTGGTTGGGAGGGTTGCTCCCATTGGAAAGACCAGCCATCTCTCTACACAATGAAAACCATTCTGTCTATAAGAGGTCTTTACGAATATAGCTTGTGTGTGCTCACGTTCACGTATGCATCGTTTTTAGTGGTCGTACAGTCAGACCTTGAAACCCCCTGGAGACGTGCTTATGTAAAACAGAAGCAGCACTTTGCCAGGATTGACCTCGCTGCCAATAAAAGCCATTATGATCGAACTGCCTCAGAGAGCCACCGAAATTGAAATGAATGGAGAGGAAAGCGCGATGGAGGGAGAGATGGAGGCAGCGTTGCTCGCAGGAGAGACGCAGACAGTAATGAGCTGGAGCTCTAATTGGGAGAAACAACACGATTAATTAATGAAGTGAAACTCAGTAAAAAGGGTGAAAATGGAAAATGTGAGCGAGAAAAGGAAGGGCAATTTGAAGATGCCATTTTTGGAAGTCATGATGAGAATAGTAAGTGGTGTCGAGTCGACGACAGGGACGCGGCCGTTGAGCACAGAGGGCAGAGGTGAGAGACTCAGAGGGACCTTATGGACTCCATAGATGCTAAGAACACAACTCGAGATATACTTCAAGTCTCTCTCTTGTCTTTGGTTGTGTAATGTCGGCTCAAAACCCAAAGTCCCCAAAACTCAGGGAACAACATCTCTGACATCTGTGTGATGAAATGTTTATTAGGTTTCAGACTGAGCCGCAATGATGCACGGAAGCAGGAAGGAAGAAACGCCTTTTAAATGGCAGTTATGGGAGAAGTGTTGGAAAAAGTAAGAAATGCCATGAATAAAAAGTGAGAGCTGAAAAGAGGAACGGAAAACAGCGGATGTGATATAATACAAGAAAGTGAAAGATTAAAGATCCTGACTGTTTCGAGAGTCTGTGACTTTGGCGCACTGATAGTTTCGGTTGTTTATTTTAAATGTAGAATTAACTCGATTATAAATCATTTCTTCTGCAAGCGTTCACACACTGGTTTTACATGTGGATGTGTGTGCGTACGCACCTACATGAGCGACACCCATTGAGAAGAGAGGACGGGTGATGATTAGCTTCTCTTTCTGAACATACAGGGTGGCCTCAAGATATTGATCCGTGCCCGGTTATTGATTTGTCCGGTACTCATTCTATTCATCCATCTGAAGACCACACACACATACACACTCAAAAAAACGAGTTTTTGCTCTGGCTTATATATAAAGGTGATAGACTCATATGCAGATGGAAGAAAGAGTTGCTGTGAGCCTCTGAGAGGAACGAGACGGAGCGAGAAAGAGTGATGAGGCTAGTGCTTATATTAGAGGTGTGGAGGATGGTGAGCACAGCAGAAAGATTGATGATCTTGGGGACGGAGGGATTGAAGATTACAGTGAGAGAGAGAGAGAACAGAACCCCGGGTGCATCGTAACTGCAGTATTTTTCAGCGGTGAGGAATTGAGGGGTGTAACAGGAAGTTGCTGCACCCTGCTGGCTGCAAACGCAACCCACATCGAGACCCTTGACCCCCAACCTTCTCAAACCCACACACACATACAAGGACTACCATGTCTCATTTTGCATGTCTTTGCCGCCGCATTAGTTAGTATTTAGTTACAGTAGTTTGTAAATAACCCTGTCTCACTGCCATTCCCTTGTAGTGTCTGTCTCTCATCCTGCCATTGCTCAACCCACCCCATCCCTCAGCTTTACAAAGGAATATAAAGGTAACCCTTCCTCCATCACCTCTCCTCCTGTAATCTTCATCCCATCCCTTCCGCTTACTTTCATAACTGATGATGTTTTTTGCACCAAAAACATTGATTTCCCACCTTCTACATTTTTACTAATGTACATCTTATGCTATTTCATCTTTTTCTCCACAGCTTTTTGCAATCGTTCAATAGCTATCATTGGGTTGTGTTGATCGCTGAATGTTCAGAATCAAACAGACAGTGATGATTTTATTGTAATAGTTGCATTTTTTTGGTCTTCTGAATTGTGATTGATGTTTCCTGTCTGTGAAGCGAACACTGAAAACAGAAGCTACCTTTATGCTCATCCATCTGTATTGCATATTACTGTCAATATCTGTCTGAATTTCAACATATATTTGAATCTCCGCCTGCCTTCCTACGCTTTTTCATTTTATCTTAAATGTTAACACTACTCTTTTGCCACCTCGCAAACACCGGTATTTCCTTTAGGAATTGCAAATCTTGTTTTCCAATTGTTTTCCAACTTATTCTGCCTAAACATTTCCTTGCTGACTCTGCTCTGAATGCTTACTTTCAAACCAGTTTTCCTCCATATGTTTTCTTTTCATTGTTATATTCATGTGTTTATGTATTTTTTATTGTTCCTTAAGATGCATGTGCACACTTCTGTTGTCTTCTGAGTGTCCTTGTCATCTGAAGCACCAGCGCTGCTCTCTGGAGTATCTGCTAAGCTGCTGTTCGCCGCTTCTTGTTAGCGTTTCAGAGTCTATGAACAGATGAAGAGACGTATGCTAAAAGGGGGAAAGAGAGAGCGCAAAAGAAACGACCCCTTACATTTATAATGTTGTGTGAAGTGGGGTCATGTCAGCAGAGTGCCCTTGAACCTCCCACAGAGCTACTGACAGACTTAACTTTACTCTATAACACCGCACAACAAACACATAAGTCTTTTCACATTTGAAGTATCATTTCGAACTGATCATACTTTATCCAGGATTAGAAATGTATTCTGGATAATTACATATTAATATTTAAACCTGTATATTTAGATTAGATTAGATTAAATTAGATTCAACTTTATTGTCATTACACATGTACAAGTACAAGGCAACGAAATGCAGTTTAGGTCTAACCAGAAGTGCAATAGCAGCAAGTGCAGGATATACAGTGGTTGCATAAGTTACATAAATAAATATTACAGAAGTAATTTACAGATGGAAATGTACTATGACCATGATTTACAGATGTCTCTTACTATAGACAGAAATTTGGGGTTTCTGTCTATATTTGGGGTTAATGTAATTATTTGCATATTTATGAGGTCAAACTCGATGAGCATGCAACTTGTTTTAATAACTGGTTTTCCATCCGTGAAAATGTTTGCAAAAAACGAATAAAACACTCTCTCTTTCCAATAAATGAGCTTTTATAGTCGTGGTCAGTCGTGGTCTAGTGGTTAGAGCGTTGGACTCATGACCAGAAGGTTGCTGGTTCGATTCTCAGGTCTGGCGGGTAACGGCTGAGGTGCCCTTGAGCAAGGCACCTAACCCCCACTTGCTTACTATACAAAATGTACAAATGTATAGTACAATGTAATGTAAGTCGCTTTGGATAAAAGCGTCTGCCAAATGCATAAATGTAAATGTAAATGTAAATGATAGAGAGCTAGACTTGGGGTACCCTGTTAAAAAATTAGCATATGCTAGTTGTTTTGAAGCATATTAGTTGGTTTCAGCTGGTCTTGATGCTGTTCACTTTACTTAAACAATTCATTTTGATTTAATGTCATGTAGGCGAATTCACACTTTAAAATGATTGCATCATGTTAAACTGACGTGAAGTGGTAACACAACTCAAACAAAAAATAATTTTGATTCTTGTTCAATTTACTTAATTTAATCATGTTAATTCAACATGATTTATTTACAAATGTTGTCACAACTGCCAGTTCCCATCATGCTTTGCATTTGACTGAGTGTAAATGTCTAAATAAAGTGTTATTTTTATGCTTATGAAGACGAAATGAGAATGAGACTTATTAATGTTCAGTATTCGGTAAACAGGTTTTTTTTGTTTCTGTTGGTGGTTTTAGGATGTTACCATTGTGCTGAAAAGTAGAGCATTTGCTTAGGCTGAGAACTGACACATTAAAAAGATGTTGATTGTTTCTTTGATCTGAAGGCAGTGGTATTGTTACTTAATGCCATGATCAGTTTTTTCTGATCTCAGCTCTTGCTTGACCTCAGGTCATTGTACATTGTTTAATGTTTTTAAAAAACCTGTGTTATTAAGTAGAACTTAACCAAAAGTGATTCAGTGAAGTAGTTCTGACATGTATAAATCTTGTTGGATTCACTGGATTCATGAACCTGTTAATTTCATGTTGTGGAAATTAAATCCATGATTGAATCATGTTCCATTTTTGAATTGCAATTGGCAGACGCTTTCATCCAAAGAGCTATTTTTTTAAAAGTGTTTGTCGACATTGACAACAGAGTATTTAATCATTACTTGTACAGTGTGAGGGACCGTTCACATTTTGCATCTTTTGCGATCGATATATTAATAGTTTTAAATGTTTCTTTTTAGGCGTGTCGGCGCCACATCGAGATGAAAATATTTCAACTTTTCAGAATGCCGCACGTGCACCGCAGGTCATGAAACAAGAACCAAACAATCAGCTTCACATTTTGTGGACCAATACACAGATGATCACAGCATCTAGTATCAGAGTTATTGCAGAGTATTTTCAGCGCATATATATTCTTTAATAATATCTCCTCTTCCTAAGGGTGATTCACATTTTGCGTCGCTCCCTATTCCATTTCATATAAAACAGCGAATTTTGGACATACAAGGTTTCAGAAGGACAGTGACAATATGTTTTTTTCAACAGTTTTTCTCCTCTATGGCATTTTAGAAAAATATCTCAACAATGGCTCAAACTATATGCTTAGATTTGCTGAGGCACCAACGTCTCAGAAGTCTGAAATTTCAATAGAAACATTTTTAGATTCGTATAATTTTTTTTTAAACAAATTATTCTAAAACCCAATTATCTGAGCTATGCGATCCACATTAGTTTCATAGCTCTTTACTCTTGCTATGTTAACAATAATCTAATTTGTGTCTTTTCTTTAAAGCAATAAAAAACATCTGAGACAAAGTTGGTACTTAAATGACACAAAACTGTCAATCTCTCAGCAATAAACCTTCTTTCAGAGAAAGATTTCACACTGTATTCTTTTCTCACTGTGGTTTAGTATTAGGTGCAAAAAACAGTGATCATAAGAAGGGATCATAACCCAGGGTTAAGAACAGTGTGAAAACTCTTCTTCTGGCCATCTGACCTGCAGAAGATTATATCACATCCATTTCTAACATTTTCATTTCATGCACGTCACAGTGCAGAGTCACAGAATCTATCACCTATTGCTCTCTTTTCTTTTACGGCCTTGCAGTCCCTTCCTTATGGTCACTAGCTCTGTCTCTCTTCAATCTGTGCAATTTTCCATCTAATTTCTAAGTTGCTGTTCTTCGCATTTTTACTTTCTCCGCTACCCAGTGAGAGCTGAAAGGATGAAAGCTATGTTTTCTTGAACAGATGGAGAGAAAAAGACAATAACAGACAGAGAAGCGGTACATTGGAGACACGGAGGCTGTGTTCTCGCTTTAATGTCACTTGCTGGGTGACTGGCTTCCTAAGAAGTTTGAGACAGGAAGCGCTGTTAATTTCTCATTGTCTCCTAATGAAGCCTCCCTCTCTCCAGACCTTACACTCTTTCTTAAACATTTTGAGTTTGAAGTGTTTAATCTTTTTGTTATGAAAGGCAACTTTAAGAAATATACATCTATTTCCTTTTTCAGGAACTTGTAGAATAATTTCCTGTCAGTGTTGTTGACTATTTTGCTGCAAGCAAGCATTTCCTCCTTTTCTCCTCCATCTTTATGTCCTTTTTTATGACATCATTCTTTTATGTCTCTCTCTATTCATTTGTCTCTCTACCACTTCCATTCGTATCCTTGTCTTGTTCTCCACCCACTGTGTGTAAACAGGTTGTTAAATATTTAAGCGTGTTGTCCAGGCATGATGGTTCTGAGTCAGCTTGCATCTCATCTGTCAAAAAATGTGACTGAATACTGAAACAAAACGCACACACTCGGATTCCTTCTTCCACCCATCTATCATCTGCAATCTTTACATGCCCAAGAATGTTCAGATAATAAAGTGTCATGTAAAATGCATTTATCTGCTGTCTTGCATGTTCTCGCTGTCATCATTAAAAGTCAAATGCTACATTTCTGTTCTTTATTTGTGCGACTCAGACCCCGGGGCAGTGGTGGAGACCCACAGTGCAGTTCCGTATGCAGTCATAGGAGGCATCCTGGCTCTGCTGGTCTTTACTATTATCTGCGTGCTCATCGTCACCATCTGGTGCTCCGTCCGACAGAAAGGTGACCTCCTCTGTCCACACGCACTTAACCGACCGTGACACACTGACATGCTACAGCTCGCTGTCAGAGGACAGAAAAGCACAAATAAATATCTAATGATACAGAGAGAAAGAGAGTGGGGAATATACAAAGAAACAGAACAGGGGTGTATGGGATGTCGAGTAAAGGCTGGAATACACTATACAAGACTTTTGCTCAGATTTTGCCCAGATTTTCAGTCTGGACTGAACGTAGTGTGTGATGCACAGTTTTTCTCTGCAAACGTTCAAAAAGTCTGCAAGGGTGTGATGTCTAGTTTTTTTTATCTGTTCAGATTTTAAGTCTTGTAGTGTCTTCCAGCCTTAAAACAAAAATAAAAAAGCATTCTCTTCATCACTGATTTAACACATTGTAAGCTGTTACCTCTTTTGTACAAAAGGTCAGATTTCTGATTCTATTGAAGCACAGTGGATGCTGATTGGAACATTCTTGCATCATGCTGGGATCATTTGCACATTGTTATGTTAATGTTAATTTTTCAATGTAACTTTTCACTCTAAGTGCTCATGCTCCAAACAAATGGATCCTAAAAAGGATCAATGAGTTTAAACTTGCCACATTAATATCATATTTATTTGAGAATGTTGGTTCTGAAGATGTGCGTATATCAGCTATAACAAAAGGTTTGAACTCCAATTAGAATTCGAAGTCTGACTGTTTGTTTTATATTGTCTTTTATGTTAACTGTTACATAATGTGCAGCTGTTTTTGCATGGATCCAAGACTTCATTCCCCTGTTATGAATAATCTTATTTTTTGGATTGCAACCATCAATTTCCGAAAACAAAGAATATATAATCAGAAGAGATCAAGTGAGCTACCAATTGTTTGTACAGCATTTAATTCTCTGGCTTATCCAAAACGAAACATTACATAAGTAATTATATTATAATTCTTCCCAGAAAAATTACCTATATAGTGCAATATATAATACAATAATATCCACCCAAAGAAAAATATTAGGAGACCATTTCAAAATGTTTTTTTCAGATTTTAAAATTTGCTATATATTTGCTACATCATATGTGTTTAGGTAAAATGATTTTTGTTTTATTCTGTGAACTACTAAAAATAAAAATAGTTTATATTTGCATTTATTTGCAGAAAATGAAAACTGGAGAAACAGGACAAAATAACAGAAAAGATCTGTATTTCTTCAGACCTCAAATACTGCAAAGAAAACAAGTTTATATTCCCTTTTAAGCAATACAACAGTAATATTTATTTAGGAAATGTTCAAAATTATTTTTTTATCTGATAACATTGATTATCACAGTTTTTATGTTCACTCCTGAGGTTTGATTTTGTTGAAATTCAACAGACACTGGCCACAATATATCTAGAAATTCTGAATAAATGAACATTTGGAATGGTCTCTTTAATTTGTCTGCAGCTGTATATTTTGGTTGGGTCAAAAAAAAGACTAAAATTAACCCAAATAATGGTTACATTTGATTGATAGATTAAAAACAACCCAGCATTTTGTGTCGAAACAACCCAGCTTCTGTTAATTTACAACCCAGTAGTAGTAGGTTTGTCCCTTTTTGACCATCCCTGGGTTGAAAATAACCCAGAATTGTGATGTACAATTTGTGATGTACAATTTTTGAGCCCACCTGTACCACGAGAGAACGATGGAGTGAAGACCCAGTAGAGAATAGTTGGTGTAGAGATATGTTGTGTTCCTGAGGGCACAACACACAAAATAGGCGTATGCGTTATATGAGAGGAGAGAGGCTGTGACAGAACTGTGATATGGAGATCTAGCCCAGGGAAATGTAGGCATAGCCCTCGTGTTTAATTGCCTTAATTCACAGACCGCATTGTGTCTCATCTCTAAAGAAAACCTAATTACCTCGTCCCTGCACTGCTTTAAGATCTTCTGGTCGTCTCAGTATGTCACCATTTTCAATAAAGATCACAGCACCCGCAAATTGGGGGCGGAGGCCGGAGGAGGGAGGGACCAGAACCCACCTGCCAATCAAAGTCTGAAGCAGTTAGTTCACCCATCAGCGCAGAGACAGAGAGCATTAGGGTTGATCCTGTCTAACCTTGAGCCGGCTGGCAAGGCAGAATGGAAGTGATTAATCAGAGGCTTCGTATAAGGGACGAGGAAGAGGAACATTAAAGCCTGTGATGCATTGTCCTGGATGCACAAGGCCTGTGACACCACTGTTTTTGTAATGACCCTTTCAGCCTCCGCTTTACACTTAGAAATAAAACCGCACGTACGTAAGATCGATTTTTTAATTAAACACTGCTGTGCCTGTACCACGGTTATTAGAGTTATTTGTCCCTGTGCCACAAAGACAAAACTGTTGGCTCATATAATGATGTGAATAAAAAGGTTATATTGTACTGGTTTGCTGACTACGCGGTTACATTTTAGAGACGATTATACTTTCAATGAGTTTTGTAATTAATTCAAAGTTGGTGTGTGTAAGGTTCCAAGTTACAGTAGATGACTTTTGCTGGTCCTGCAGAAGACGCCCACGCTGTTTTTCTGCTTGGCAGAAATATGCCACATAGGTAATGAAGATTTAGATGTGTATATGAGGTAAATACAATTCAACACGGCTTCATCAATCCCCAGAGGCCAACTAGTTTTCAGCAGACAGGCTGAAGCAAAGACAAATGCATACGCAAGAGTTATCGGAAATATGACTATTTTGGATAAAACTGAGATTTAAAATGTAGTATACAATAAACGTCTTCCAATTCAAAATAAACATAAAAATTGCATTATCTGTCTCTTTTCTCAATTTCGTCTAGGTTCGTATTTGACTCATGAGGCCAGTGGGTTGGACGAACATGGAGAGGTACAGGAGGCGTTCCTTAATGGCAACGATGCCACCCAGGGCAAGAAGGAGTACCTACTGTAGCGCCGCCCTAGTGGAACACTTCAGAAACATTGGACCGCAACCACACACAACTTTCCCAAACAGACACACCCCCACCATGACAACCGGAGGGAAGCATCACAATCGTGCCATATGAAGATGGAGTGGGATGGAGAGGACGGAGACTTTAATGGAAGAGGGCGGAAAGAGAGAACAAGTGAAAGAGAGAGAGAGGGAGTAGTAGCCAAGACAAGAGGATAATTATTATGATAGAAGGAGATGCGAGGAACCACAAAGACTATCTCATATCTCACACACAGTTGTAGTTGTGTGTAAGATTGAGACAACTAGCTGTAATTATAGGACCGGGAGAGAAAAGTATCTATTCAAAATGGGCCGATCCATAACTGGCCGGGACAGCGTCGCTGCGGGAAGCCGCAAGAGCTTATGAGCTATTGAATGTCCCAACGTGAGCAAATTGAAATATCGTGCATTGCCAAAGCATCTGGGCTTCAGAGACTGAACTAGTTGAAAATACATCCACCAATTGCAGCGCTGAGAGCTCAGAGCCGGCCTCATAAACTATTCATACCGGGATATCATTGTGTTTCATCCGGCGACTCCATTATATGCTCATGTTGGCCAAAACTCACCTCAAATAATCGCTTCCTGAAGATTTAGTGGTCCTGCTGAAAGACGGTCCCTCTCATTTTCATCCTCTCTCTGCGATTCTCCGTTTCCTCCTCTCCGATTTTCCCTCCTCTCCGTCCTCTATCGCTCCACTACTGTTCGTTAATAATTAAGGCGTTAGACATGTTCTCTTTTATGAGTAGAATGAATCGGAGCGGACGGCTCGCACTGGAATTGTAAAAAGGGGCTTAATTACGGCGAAGCGTCAAAGGGAATGATGAAGCTTGACTTGTGTTAGAAAACAAGAGGGGCTTGGTAGAGAACGTGCCAGAAATGAAAACAATTTTTGATTGCTACCACACAAAACACTTACACAATGAAACATATCTCTGAAGTCATTATTTGTATGAAACGAAAAGTCTACAATGTTAAATTTCTCTTTTAAAGAAATCAGTACAAAAAAAAGACTTTCTTTTGCGCGCATTACAGAGCGATCCTATCGTACTAACACAGAATATTAGCTTAGAGGTGCAAAACTGAACAAACTACTGTTACGTCATCTTTAAAAAAATCTGAGAAAACGACAAAAAAATATATATTTCGTTTGTCTTAAAGAGATATCTGAGGTCTTAATTGTTTTTATTCCTTATTATTTGGACTATTATAATTGTTGTTATTGTTATTATTATTCTTACTGTTATTATAATTGTAAATGTTATAAATTGTATACTTTCCACGCTTCAGTTTGACCTGTAGAAACAGCTGTGTACCCACTTTCCTCTCTTTCATCTTTCTAGACCTTTCTATCCTCTTCGTGTCTTTCTCCGAATTTGTCCGTCTCCTCTTTGTCTTTCACTTCCTGTTTATTTTATAGTCTTTGCGTCGCTGTTGATATAGCTAACTGTACATCTTTATAGGGGAAAGATACCGAGCACGACAAAATAAAAAAACATTTAAAAGAATCTAATGTGGCTGACTGACTTTTTTACTCCTTATTGACTTCCTGTAATGTTTTTAATTAAAAAGAAAAAGACACATTGATAGAGTTTTACCACTGGCAATAAAAGACAGGGAGGAAAAGGGAGGATATTTTAATTAGCTGTAGCAGCAACAGAATAATAAAATGAACAAAGATGGAAAACCGGCTGACTGAGATGATGTATCATGTGGATGCAGGAGAAGACAGACAGTGAGAGACAAACTAGGTGCATTAAAATATGAAGCCTCCATTATTCCCGAGCAATCAATATACGATTGTGTCAGAAGCTCAAAAGGAGGGAGGGTGCATTTAGATTTAAAAGCAAAAGGGAGGATGAAAGATCGATGTGTTTGTTCTTTATTGATGGAGAGGCACTGCAGAAGCCAGTCGTAAACAGTAAGTGTCACATGACAATCACAGCGCACACTGTGTTCCCTGCTGTTCTGCTCGCTTTGAGCTACTGCAAGGCATTCTTGGATATAGAAGGACATTCGCTAGCAATATTTTTATAACTGCTTCACCAAACATGATCAAATAGATATAGACAGGCAGAAGGTTCGCAAGCAAACAAATGGAGAATTCAAATGTCTTCTGCTGTCACTTTTCATTTCAAGTTATCATCAATCTCGTATTAATTTTGTTTAGGACACAGCCAAATTTGGCCGACGGAAGTCACGGGCAGATCTACGGTTTGTTGGTCAAATACCACATCAAAGTTTTCTTTTGGCTTTATCCAGGCAAGGACATTGAACATTGCATTCTCTGCATGACGGATTCGAAGCTTCCGTGCTTCTGGTAATGACCCCATTCAAGGAGATGTGGATTAGAGCAGGTGTGAAGAATTGACTGAAGCTGCTTCGGTGATGGAAAATTGTCATATTGGCAGGAAGCTAAAGGCTCTCGAGCGAAAAGAACACTTGAATGTGCTCTCAGTCACGGAAAGGTTTTACTTGTTTTTTCCTTTTGACAGCGTGTCTTCACTCAATACTTCACCCCGGCGTTTGAGGTTAGCACACACTGCAATGAGAAAGAGAGAGGGAATGAGAGACAAGAAAATCATGAAATTAAGAAAAAGCATGAGACAAATTACAGTCTCAGAGTTCGGCCTGTGGAGTGTTAAAAACATAAACTGGGACGCTGGATTGAGGATTTCATGCTTGAAACAGATTGATAATGGGTGGTTTGGGAGAGAAAGGGAGAGGGGAGAGGAAGAAAGGGAGAGATCAACACAAATATTCAGATACAAAAGGAGCCGTTTCTCACACAGGCACTGACACAAGTGAGCGAAAAGAATAATCCAATTAGTGTGAAACAGGGCTTTCATTCAAGCTGCACGTAAGAAGTGTGCATTTAATCAAAACAGCTATGGAATCCTGTTTTCCCTGGGAGTTATTGAGTGGTTCATTATCTCAATGCATTCATACAGTCTTTCCCACTTGATATGCTATTATAGTGGTTTTAATTAAACATTAAGATCAACCCAAAAGCTTACAGTACGCTGGGTTTAAACACGGATGGAATACATTTTAATGTAGCGTATTTAATTATGCATAGGTATGTAAATTCCTTTGAGACGGGTGGGTACAAGGTCCTAAGGATCCCATTTCTGTATTGTTTACTTTGACCATTAATCCTGGAGGATCACTGATATTAGACATGGCAGCAATTGAATATTTATTGCGAGGGTTTTGCAACATGACACGAATCACAATAATTTTAACATTGTTTATAATGCAAATAGACTGCAGAAAGCCTGGCATCTGAGATGAGATAATATTGGATTTGTTTTAGTCAACTACTGAATAGATTTACATACTGTATACCTTATGAATGCTCAGAGGAAATGTTTTGCTGCGTAAGGTTTGCTGTTTTTGTTTAATTTGGGAAATGAAAGCAGACACAGAATTACACAGAATTGTAGATGTACAGAAAGATTTGTATTATATATTCACATTTATACAGTGTATATTATTAAATACACAGACGGTTTCAAAGCAACAACATGAACAAATGTTATTTCCCATTAATGCTTTGTGGCCCAAACTTAACTTCCGGTACACATCTGCAAAGAATCGAGTCCCTGCAGATTATTTCTGATAACAAGCAAAAGAAATAACAAGTAAACAACATTAGCTAGCAAGTTAAAAGTATGTCTAGCCAGTATTATTTTGGGTTACAGTTACTTGACTAAACTTAAATGCGACAAAGTTACATGACTCATTTAACAAATTGTTTATTTAATAAATTATTATACAATTAAACTCAACAAATTCTTTAAGTTATATAATTATTATACAATAAAGTATCAATATAAATTAAATAAATAATAAATTGTTATATTATTAGCCAATAGCCAGACCAATCAACCAAGACTGAAACCCGGGCCAGGCGCGTACGTCCGATGAATCCGTCTATAAGTCAAGTTCACTCAAAAGGGGTTTTCGCATCGCAGGAACGGTTTCATGTTCCGGGACGGTTTGCTGGAAGTACCTGATTTTGTTGTGTTGGCACCACAGGAATCAGAATTTTAGTTCCGGAGAACCTTTTTGGAGGAGAACTTTAGCTCCTTCTCATAACATAAGCAAACGCTGATTGGCTGAACTTCTGTTGTTGGTTGTTGTTCGACGGACGTGCTTAAATGATGTTGCTGTCGACCGGCTTACGTCACTAAATAATTCCTTTAGCCAGTGCGAATGCGATTGGGGAAATGGCCTGAGGGAAAACTTAGTTCACGAACGAGAGCCTTCTTTACTCATTCCAGAACTTTGTTCCTGAACTTTTCCACTCGGAAAGCGCCTAAAGCAAGAGATTGCATTAGGATTACTATTGAGCAAATCCAAGACATTGTTAAGACCTCTTCTGCAACATTAGATTACTAGAATCTGTTTCTGAGGAGAACAAGTGGAGTGGTATGGGACATAGCAAGTCTACAGTAATCTCATTACTGAAAATAAAAAAACTAGATATTAAAGAAATTTAATTCGCGGGTTTTTCTCCTATGAGTGTATAATAGCTGTTTAAGTGCCCTCTTCACATCCCATGACATCACACTCCTGGGGGTACTTTGCCTTGAGAAATTGGACCAGAGGTACAAAAATCTTCCACTGAACAAAATGCTCCCCCCACAGACTTCACATGAGAGGAGATCAGGTTGGTCACACATAACAAGCAGAATTCATTGTCTACCTGCTGAGAGGGCTGGTGAAGAGGAGAGGGGGCACAATGCTATACATATGGCAGAGTATGGAAACCACGGTAGAGGATGGTCTCTGGATCTAGTGGCATTTGGGGCGAAGAGGTACAAAGCGTGGGTAATGTAGAGGGGCAAACAAAGCATTGCCAGGCTGAACTGACCTTTTTATAGAGTATGTAGCACTTACGTGTACTTGCGGCAGACACAGGAGAACAGAACTGAAACAAGAGAGGAGTAACAAACACGGTGTGTGGTTCTCAGTACATTTCAGAAGAATCCATTGAGTAAGGCCGTTTGACAGTTGTGGTATCTCATATCCTTTGCTTCAGATCGGTCCAGCTGTACCTTCTTTCTGAACAGCTCTCCAGGTGTCAGGGGAGCTCGAAAAGATGAACTGGCCAAAGGCAGTGATCACAGAGATAACCCACAAAACCCACCTATGAGTCACTAAGCCTTCATGTCTAAAAGAAACTCCGACACTGTCGGAATTTTACTGTTAGGCGGAGTCAGCGAAATGTAATTCTCTGATTTTGTAGTCAGCACAAATGTGTCTTATTTCAGATATGCAAAAATGAAAATAGCTGAAAGTTATTTCACAGCAACTGTGTTGCATATGCTAAATTTAGTCACTTCAGTTTATTGGTTCCAAGGACTTTCAGACCCACCTGTTCTTCTGTCGGTACTGCAGGTGTGCGATGAGGGTGAGCAGGAGCACCAGACACATGGTGAACTGCTTAATCATCAGGGGGCAGACATCATAGTGATGCAGGTGTACAGGCACTGGGAACTCCTCAGGTGCAACAGAATAGACATCGGAGCATCCACAATACCACCTACTGACCCAAGCAACCCCAGACTCAACTTCAGACATGCAGATAAGGCTTCAGCCTTTGTTTCCTGCACCATTTGCATTGTAACATGCAGTCATAAAAAATCCAATGAACACTGCTAATACGGTTTAAAGCAAGAAATAAAGCCACACAGCATATATAGCATAGAGAGAGTAATTGAAATTGAGAAAGAGAGGTCTTAGAAAGTAATAAAAAGGGCAAATGTCACTGGGAGCAAAATGAATGAATTAAATCTGAGATTTTAAAAAGGGATAAAGAAGATATGTTAAGGACAAAACCCAGCTAATGGTCTTTTGGGGATTTCAGGTTTTCTACATAAAATTATTCTACAGGTAAGGACCTGCAAAAATATAATCATAATATTTTTATTTTACTTTTTTATATTAACTAAGTACGGCCATTCAAATCAATATACAATGTTAAAAATAAAGTTTTTAAAAAATATAATTTTTAAAAAATCATTAATATTTGTATTTAAAATTCATCATATAATCTATCATACAAAGATGCACACACTACATATTTTGGTCATTTTTTGGCTATGATTATGTCTACTTCTCATAATCTCATTACATTTTGAGACATTTACATATTAACAATATAATATTATGTTAACTTTAACCAAAGCTGTTGTTTAATGCTAAATATTTCATTGCTTGCTCCCCACACTGAGATGTAGTAAGTAAAATAAAATGTGTTTATGATTCTGTATCACTAATGATGATTTTTGCTTCATAGTGTAAATAAAATATTATTAAGTGACACGTTCTTTAGGCTAGGCCAACTTACCTCAATTTCTATGTTACATATATACATACATGTAACAGGAAATCCCTTCCATGTATCTTTCTTTTCACCAAGAAACTCTTGGCCTGAAAAAGGTTGAAGACCTTTGAATCAATTATTGAAATACTCTGAATATATTATGCCATTGTTTCTGTTGAACTACGTCTCACCTTTTATAAAAGCCTCTGCCCAATGAATAAATGTAAATGAAATGGGCTCCACGATTTCAACAGCAGTCAAAGGGCCAAACCTTCACATTTGCTCCCTGCTTCTTATTTTTTCTGTAACTTGCAGGTCAGTCGTGTGTTCCTTGTCAGCACTCCAGGTGGGATTAAAAAAGATAACTGGCAACGGGAGAACAAAGACTGAGAGATTCCTCATGGCATTTGTGGTTTACACTTGGTTGAAAAGGTTAGCAGAGTCTTGCTGTGACAGGGCATCCACACGGCGTATGTGAGCGTAATGCGAATCCGCCGAGTGGAACAGCCGGAGGCATCACGCACACCGTTACAGCCGCTGTGACAAACTAATCACATCCTTGCCACAGTCGCTGCTGTGACAGACAGGTTATTTCATTTTGTGCTTAGACAATAGGCAATGCATATTGGGATGAAAAAAGCTGTTAAAATATCCCCGGAAACGCTTCAATATGCCACCTGTCTCCTTATCATAATGAGTTTGACCTTTTCAACAGCCACCGACAGTAATCAGTTCCAGAATGCCCATGAGTGTTTTATAGTAATGAACAATGATTGCGCAATCTCTTAATCCTCTGCTCCTCACAAGCATGGGCTGGGCCACCGGGTCCGCTCTTCCCTTATTGTTTTCCCACTCACACAAATTGATTAGCTGAAATAATTAATGGTGTAAAAGTTAGAAGTCGTCTCATTGTTCTGCTCCCATTGTAATTCTTTTGCACTTATTCACTCGCAACACAATTAATTTCTCCGGCTAATCAACTATGAGCCCAGATACACAACAAACACATGCAGATACACGCTCCTCTTCGGACCAAAGGAACAGGAAACGTGCTAATTCAAAAGCAAAACATTGACAGTTGAATAAAACGGTGAGAGAAACAAGTTATTAAAATTGCCTTAATTGGACAAGAAGATAAATGTGCATTCTTTAGCCTAGAGTAATCCTTTACCATTTATCTCATTGCTCATTGTCTCGGTCTTGCGTGAACAAACCTTCACCATTTTTACCACAACTCGGAGTGTAGATTTCTGAATTTAGTCAGTTCATGTGCAAAGCGGCCCTTTCCATTAGATAAGTACAGAGGACAGCATTGATGCAGCGTTGCACTCCATAAATAACATCCATTTCATCCATTACACACAACCACGATGACAGACACACTATCAAATTTGACACGCCAGCACAGATTTGTGTACACTTTATCTCTAAAGTAAACCAATATGGCTGGGAGAAAAAATAACAAGAGGAAGTGCTTATCTTTGAGAGTTTAGGTGTCAACATGAACTCATTCACTTCTCAGCAGGTTATGAAATGATAGACTTTTTCCATGGTTCAAGAATGCTGCTTCATTGATTTTCTTAAAAGTTTAAACAACAATCTTAAGGTCATAAAAGTATTATAGACAGACAAACATAGAAGAATGGCATGACCCATTTACCTGTGTTATATGTAGGCTACACAAAACCAATGCCAATGAGTACCAACGGTTTTCTGTTACCAACATTCTTCTAAATATCTTCTTTTGTGTTCTGCAGAATAAAGAAAGTCATACAGGTTTGAACAGGTTTCTTGGAAATTTGATATTCCCACTTCTGAAGTCATGATTCCGAGCTGGTTCTGTTCAGGTGCTTTGTTGTCGGAATGAACGGATTCATGCTTACGTGTATCTTGGGAAAATGTTATGATAACAGTTTTCAACCATACTGTATAGTTTTACCACACTATCTAGTTAGCTTGCTGACTATTCTGAAATATTGGTGAAATACATGCTATTTTTGCTGTGTATAAAACATATAATATGCTTCAAATGCTTATTCATGTGTGTAAATATGTAGCCTACTAGTTTAACTACAAGACCAGGCAATGAAGATGTTACAGAAAAACTAATAAAGCATATCTGTCACAGCAGAAATCCTTTTTCCATCCGCCATGTTGATTGTTTAAGGCCCGCCCATCTCAGGAACTTGTGTATCAAAATTATTTCCCAGTGGGAAATGAGATATCAGAGGGCGTTCATGTGCAAATTTTCCTCGGAAACTCATATTTCCGATCATCTGTAAAAATGTCTTTCTTTGGTTGAACACAGGGAAAGATATTTGGACGAATGTCAGTTCTTGGACCCTGACTAGGAAAAAATACAATGCTAGCCAAAAAAGGCTGTCCTACATTTTTCAAAATATCTCATTTTTTGTTCAACAGAACAAAAATTATTATTTTTCCTACTATGGTAGTCAATGGGGTCTAAGAACTGTTTGGTTACAAGCGTTCTTCCAAATATATTTCTCTGTGATCATCAGAACAAAGAAATGTATACAGATTTGGAACAACTCAAAGGTGAGTGAATTATGACATCATTTTTACTTTTGTTTGAACTATCCCTTTATTTTTGGGGTGAATTATCAATCACAATCTCATTTGCACCTGATCACCTTAATTCTGTTAGCCTACCACACACATTAAACCATTTCCTCACTTCTTTTTGTTATATTTGGATTACATTTGGTACCAAACACATCCTTTAATAGGTTTATTAGGACGTATTTTGTTATTTTTTTTAACGTTTAAAAATTATTGTGACCACCTACGTGGTTTAATACGGTATTTTCAAATCTCGCGATAACAAGCGTGACTCGCCCCTGTTATCACGCTTAGGAAACCCTACGCGTCCCTCTTCTTTTTGCTGTCCGCAAGCAAGGTAACGCATTCTCCGTATGTTTCCGTGATACAAAGTGGGTTTTATGCGTTATTTGCCACTTGTTCGCTTCCAGACGCAGTTTATTATTTAGCAAAACTCCTATTTACTCCGGCCTGTCCATAAAATGCAACACAATACATTGTATTTTAAAAATAAAGATCGGATGGCATGCAATGAAGCCCCGATGTTCAATGGCTGCGCCCATGCATACGTCGCGGCCTGGTCAACCCAACACGTCTCGCTTTAAACGTCATTAGGGTTCAACAATTAATGATTACATCTAGACAACTTTCTCTCAAATAACGCCAGTGTAATTTTTTACTTGGTATGTTTTGTTTGTACACTTGTGAATGTTGTTTTTCGCGGTGGTATAAACGTGGTCGGTAGCTAACGGCTAACACGCCGGATAGATGCATGGGGTGCGTTTTAAATCTAATCTTAAAGGTAATGCAGTGATTCTAAAATAATTTCTACGGGGTTTGATGCATATTTGAGCCATTTAGTAAAACACCTTGTGCTGATGTCAAAGAAAACTGTCAAATGAGTGACTTAATCCATTGATGTTTGTGGTTTTAGATGCCAGGCGGTGGTGTAACAGTGAAAGACGTCAACCAGCAGGAGTTTGTCCGTGCGCTGGCAGCCTTCCTCAAGAAGTCAGTTCAACTCTGTGTTTGAAGAAGATTGTGTTCATATGACTGTATCTATGGCTTAGAACTATCTAGTAAATATGTTGGTTGGCTTATTTTGGACGTTGATGTCGTCACAGGTCGGGGAAGCTGAAGGTGCCGGATTGGGTTGACATTGTTAAGCTGGCCAAGCATAAAGAGCTGGCTCCCAGTGATGACAACTGGTTCTACATCAGAGCTGGTGAGTGTTCATCTTTCAGAAATGACTGCTGGAATACACATATTCGAAGTTTATGATAGTTTCAGCTGAAATCCACACATGCTGCACTCTTGAAAATAAAGCGATGCCTTAGAAGAATCATTTTTGGATCTACAAAGAACCTTTTGTGAAACTGAAAGGTTCTTAAGATGTTAAAGATTCTTTATGGAACCATCTAGACTAAATAAAGGTGGTCCTTTGGAATCGTGAAGCACCTATATAGGATGCTGGTTTGAGATCAATGTACTTTACAAGCTTTGTATCATAATATTGTTTTCCATAGTAGATAGAAGCCAGTATTAAAGTTGAATTGCTTTATTTGTTTCCAATTCAAACAGAAGTGTTATACAATATTTCAGAGTAGGTGGCTGTTCTTTTGTACTATACTATGCAATGTAATGTGGTAATACTTTTGAAACTGTAGTTTGTAAAACTGATTTGATAACAATATTGATGTATAGCATTGGCTGTTATATCATTGCCTGTAATGTAAAAGTTGTTGTTTTGATATGTTGCTATTTTCTAAAATGTGGACTTGAATAAGCAGCAGTGTTAACCAATTCATCTAACTTTCACATTGGCAAAAAAAGTCAAATCTGAGGTTTCGATCTGGTTTAGTTTTCGCTGTCAGTTGCACTAGAGCTGTCTCATAGGAAAGTGACTTTTACTCATAGATTGTCACTTCTATTCTAAATGAACACTTGTCAACCATGAGGAAGGAGTTTCTGTCACATCTCAGATAATACACACATGTTGCAAGAAACTCGAGTCATGTGATTCTTTACAATGCACATACAAATTTCCTTAAAAGCATAAAGTATTAAAAGATGTGCTTTGTGACCTGACAATGTTTTTCACAATGGGGTTAACAATAATGGATGTTGAATGTGCGCAGTAGTGGCAGGCTTGGACCTGATTATCGATGTCTCAGTCTTGTTAATATGTGTCAGCTGTTGCTGGAAAACTGCTTCGGTTTCAGTAAAATATTCATCAAACAGGCTATTGACACACTTTAGAAAATTAAGAGCTGGGTTTTAGTCTCTAGAAACTTGTTACAGATTTTATGTCAGTGAGAGCTGCTATAAAGTGGGTCGGTCCTGCATTGGATTTCTTGGATAAAAACTGTTGGCACTTGTATTGTTCTCTTTTGCTGGCCTAACTGTCCACTTTTCTGACCTCCTCCCTCTCAGCCTCCACAGTCCGTCACTTGTACCTGCGCGGAGGTGTTGGTGTGGGCGCTATGATCAAGATCTATGGCGGGCGTAAAAGGAACGGCGTGTGCCCTGCTCACTTCAGCGTGGGCTCCAAGAACGTTGCCCGGAAAGTGCTCCAGGCCCTGGAGGGTCTTAAGATGGTGGAGAAAGACCCTAATGGGTGAGTGCCCTCCTAACTTAAGTGGGCTAACAGCATACAGTCTTTTTCAAGCTAACTTGGTCCTATGATGATATGTACGCTGCCACTTGCAGCATTTGCTACATCTCTTATTGTGTCAAGATGCATGGTTGTGATGTTTCATGAACTCATTTTCAATTGTTTGCATTCCAGAGGACGTAGACTGACTCCTCAGGGGACCAGAGATCTTGACAGAATTGCTGGGCAGGTAAGGACTGTTCTCACTGCTTCATGAGAATTAAGAAATTCTAAAATGTCTGCCCGCTGTTTGCCCTTTTTCAAAGTTATTGGCATAAATGTGCCATGTGCTAAATCTGATGAACCTTTCCTTACTTAAATTTAAAGCTTGTAAATAATTTGACCACAATAGCTTTGATATTTTATATGCATATGGAGACATGCGTATAAGCCTTAGCTGTTTTTTTGGCCCGCCGCTGGTCTTCCACTCTCCCGCGAGCTACCGCTGTGCGCCAATCCAATGCTGAAGGAAGTAAACAAGCCGATTGAATTTCATGCTCGCTGGGCTGCCGTATGGCAGCATTTTATTCTGCCTGATCCCCTTAATGAGCTGAATTCAGATGAGTTAACGTGATTTTCTTGTCGTGCTTGCCTTGGCTGTATCTTCTGCACTCTGACTTCTTCCAGAGCACTGTTGATATCCTTGGCTTCGCACTGACTGCTTGATCAAAACCATTGTGTGTATGGCAGCATGTTTATTTTAATCTCCTGGCTGAGATCAGGTCCAGAACTTGATTGGGCTGCTAAATATTTTCAACAGTTGGTTAATTTCTAAAGGTTTTGGGGGTGATGCAGAAAATAATGGCTTTACTGATTATTACTTGACTCTTGTCATGTCTGTTAATTCTGATCTCTGATTTTTATTTTACAGGTTTCCGCTGCAAGCAAGAAATTGTAACATGTAAAATAAACTTTTGTGAAGGCCTCAACCCAGTGTCTTGTCTTTTGATGTTTGCATTCTCTTTCAATTACAAAAGCAAAGAAAGCCATGTGGAAGTTCAGTGATCTATAAAATGTGTAATTTGCTAGAAATGCATTTATGCCTTTTGCGGTCGTTGAACGTGTGTGTGTGTGTGTGTGTGTGTGTGTGTGTGTGTGTGTGTGTGTGTGTGTGTGTGTGTGTGTGTGTGTGTGTGTGTGTGTGTGTGTGTGTGTGTGTGTGTGTGTGTGTATAGTCTGTGTGTGTGTGTGTGTGTGAAGTCTGTCTCTGAGGTGGATTGTGCAAATTGCATGATCTTTTTCCAAGAGTCTGATAAACATTACAGCTATGTTTCTAACATCACATAATAGCATTGGTGCTGATTGATTTACTCATTAAGACAAATGTGTCTGTCTTTCCCTGCTGCTAGTTTTGGAACTGATAACTGCTATGTGATTACTTTATGGTTACTGTAATAGCGCCATCAAGTGGATTGTTAGGTTATGGCCAGTTTACCTGATTTTGTCCAAAACATCCCATGGAATGTGCGAGTATGATTTTATGACAATTTTCAATATCTGATTAAACTTATTTGCCACAACCTGTGAGGAATGCTAGAGGCACAAGCTCTGTTTTAAGAGTTTATATATTAAAATGAATTTGTATAAACTTGTAATCAAATTCTGTATACATGAAACTTGGGGTTTTTTATGCGGTGTAGTGTCCCTCACTACAACATGACACTTATGAATTCCACCATCGGCACATGTTTTATTAGTTAATATTGATTTGCAGGTAGGAAAACTTAATCATCTGAGATAGAAAGATGCTATATAAATAACACCCAACAATTTTATCAATGAGTTCTGCATCATCATCTATTTCTCTAATGCTATTGTATTAGTCCTACAGATGTGGGTTTGCGGTTTATTTTACGACTGCTTTACTATTCTCTTTAAAACATTTACTTTGTGTAAAAACTGTCTTGGCAATGTTATACTGTTGCGAAACTACCCATTTCATAGCTAGGAAGAGTAGCTCTTAAAGAATGAATATCTTACCTATATTTGCATGTAGGCCCTACATTTATTCATTTAGCACAGTTGTTCTCAACTTTTTTTACGCCCATCATCAACAACATTTGAGGGGTCCCCTGCTCAATTTCTACCTGCTAAAACATTCTGGAGCTTAATATTACTAAAAATATTTATGTATGAAGAGTGGTTCCAAAACGCTATAAATCAATTTTTTAAATGTTCTAAATTCATGTTTTTTATAATGTTAAGTTTTTATTGTCTTTTATTGTTTTAGCTGTATTTTTTAGTTAAATCAAAACTATCCAACTGCAGTTAGATAATAATTGGAATGCACAATCAAAAAACATGATTTAGGAAAAATAAAAATAAAATGATTTATAGCGTTTTGGAACCAAACTCTTCATATATTTTTTTAAAATTCCAGACGAAATGTTAGAGACTTGATCGAAAACAACTTGAACTGACTTATCTTAAAATATATCAGCGCGGTCGTTTTGTCTCGAGATGCACACCACCAGTAATGTTTTTGTAAAGTATGTTTTTAAAAACGACTTGAATACCATAATTTAACTAAAATCTAGTCTTGTCTTTAGGTAATACCAGTCCCCTTAGTTGTCTTCGACATTTTGCCGAGGTTGAGAAACTCTTTTAGAAGACACTTTCATCCAAAGCAACCTTTAAGGAATACAAAAAACAATTCATCTTAGAGGGCAATCACAAGAAGTGTTCAGATATATAAAACAGGACACAGAATGTAAGAAAAAATACATATTTGAAGATTTAGTTATTTGTAAACTGCTCTCGGAAAAGGTGAGTTTTTATGAATTCCTATCCTGTTTTTTTTTTTAAGATGAATGGATGGCTTTTCTCCTTTTTTGGAACAAGCTCAAACCTAGGCTGCAATTCTCTGGATTACATTTCCATAGAACCTCTATAAGAATTGGTTCTGCCAATATTAAGGCATACCAGTGGTCTGCTCATTTATTATATTCATGACTTGGTTGTGGTTTATAATCCTGTTACATAGCGAGACCTTGAACAATCAAACTTGTTCTGTTTCCTAGACGACAATGTGATTGTTAAAATATCACAACGCAGTTTCTTGCATTTAAGCATTTCGTCATTATTTTCTGTTATGTGTAGGCTACTGTAAAGTTACATTTGTTAATTCAGTAAAGCCTCACCTAAACAATTTTAATAATACAGTGGAGCATCATTAACTCCGCCCCCTCTCGGTGAGTTGTGGGTAATATCATCCTTTTAGTGTCCATGGGTCCACACTTCGATTTTTTTAATTCACATTGTTTTCGTGATCTTTTTGATCCATGCAGTGCGAGTGATAGTAAGGACACCAAGAACGAGGTACCACAAGAGGAAGGCTAAATGTAACACCGCAAAGTCGCATTGTGCGTGTTTAGGGCCAGCGAGCCGGTAAATGGTGGCTGTATCCTGCTTGTAGTACTGATGTAAATCACCAGAGGGAAGCAAAGATCATGATTTATGCGATCCACTACTCAGAAGTTGAGCTACATCATAAAATGAAATGCCTCAGAAACCAACGTCGTCTAAGAATTATTTTTTTAAACAAACAAATGTATTTAAAAGGCCTCCTCTCTGTTTAGAAGCAGTGGAAATTGTGTTCTGCGTGTCACTGTGATACTGCGTTTGGGTGCTAGTTTGAGTTGCAGTTTACTGTACACAGAATGTGTGTTCAGATGATCCCTGGAAAAACAAAGCGGAAGCATCTGTGTCATTCCCTGTGTCCACACTGCCATCTCTCTGCCAATTTATCTGTGTCTGTGTGTACACAAAGCTGCATATGTACTACATCAGCCAGTGTGTTTTCTTTCATCAAATGTATTCTTTTCTAACATTTAATTCTCAAACTCTCTTTCTCTATTGTTTTTCAGAGCACCAGCTGTTGCAGAACACCTGCGCCCCTCCTCCTCCTCACCTGCCCCCTTCTCTCTTTCTCTACCCTGTAATTTGGAAGCACGGGAGAAAGATAAACATGTCTGTGAACGATAGAGGAGAATGTAAAGAATGCTGGCAGAGGAGGTGTTGCTGTTTGTTCACTTGCTACTGTTGGGAGGTGGGGAGATTTAGTCTGGCCTCCAGTGTCACTCCAAGCCCTCAGCCTTGATGTTTCATCTTTTAAAGGGACAGTTTGCCCCAAAATCAAAATTCTGTCATTTACTCACCCTCGAGTTGCTCCAAAGCTGTATAAATGTCTTTGTTCTGATGAACGCAGAAAGATGTTTGGAGGAATGCTTGTAACCAAACAGTTCTTGGATTGACTACCATATTAGGAAAATTACAATGGTAGTCAAAAGTGCCCCAAAACGCTTGCGTTCATTCTTCATAATATCTTCTTGAAGATATTATGAAGAATGAACGCAAGCGTTTTGGGTTCCTACTTTAGTAGTCAATAATGGCCAAGAACTGTTCAGTTACAAGCATTTTTGCAAATATCTGTCTGTTTCTCTCAGATTTTTTTGGAGGGTGAACTGTTCCTTTAACTTTTCCATGGTGTTGTTTCCATAATGGAGCATGTGGGTGTATATAGAGTAGATTAAAATCTAGAATTACTGTAATTAAATTATTGAGATTAGATAAATGAAGTCACTCTGTTCTGGTGTAATACATTAAACATTTAATAGTGGCAAACATTTCAGTTCATCACCGAAAAGCTGTCAGCGTGTCTGTAATTTTCCACTGCGGATGTGTTGATTTGAGGATTTCTGGGCTATGCGGCTGCTTTTTAAAATAGCGGTGGTTATCAGTGATAACCACTCATCACCATTCTTCTCTCCACCAACCTAGGAGAGGATAGAGAGGTCAAAACAACTGAACGTAATGATGAATGTGATCAAGTCGAAATCTAACATTCCTGATAAACAAAACTTTTGTTTGGCTTTCTCCCTCTCCAAAAATACTTTTGTGTTCATGAGAGCCCGAAGATCTGTTTTCCTCAGAATCTATTTATACAGAAGTTTTCCTTTTCACACATTGGTAAAGTGTGTGTAAATAGTTTTTCTTTTTACCTTTGTCCTCGCCGTGCCTAATCTAATCTCTCTGAATTGAGCACAGAGTTGTCATTGTTGGTTTTGCTGTTTGGCTGTGTCGAGAAAAGTAAACGTATTGAGTTGAAGCACGCACAAAAGATTTTTTCTAAACAAACCCTTTCAGTCGGTAGAGTTTCCTCATCTGCTCGCCACCTCCGACCCTCATCTCTCTAGCTGTCTTGCTGTCTCTTTCTCTCTCAGGCCGTCACTGACACTTACAGCTTCGGCGTGGCGTCATTGCTAATCTACCCATCATGTTCTGTTTTTGTTTAGGGCAGGTGGTGTGTAAGTCCTGGTGTTTTGGTGCATTAATCTTGTCTTCGTGTGCAAATGCGGCTGCGATGCTTCCTTGTGTGTGTGTGTGTGTGTGTGTGTGTGTGTGTGTGTGTGGCATGGCCTCGGGGCAGACAAGCCTGTGTTGTCTTTACTCAACAGGCGCATGGCCTGCTCTAGAACATAACACCTGTTTTGAGGGCAAAAGGCGAACGGAGAACAGATGCAGGTTAGAACGACTGTGTTTGTCTGGCACATGATATGGATTTATACATTTGCCTAGAAGAGTCAAACAATTGTCAAAGGAAAATCATTTTCTTAATCAATTCAATGCTACGTTTTAAGAAAAACTATTGACACATTCTGCATAAATGTAGGATATTAAAGAAGTGGTATTATGGTTTGCTTTTATTACACCATTGGCATATGATCTTTTTTGTTTTTGTGGAAAAATTCAGTGGTGCTAGAATGAAAAACTACATTTTAGATCAATTAGCTTAAACAGGTCATGTTAAATGTTCAGTAAATTTGCTTTTAATGTTACCTCATACATTTTCATATTTATATGAATGAGATTATCATACCTTTTTGTACCTCTGGTGATAACGCTTTACAACAATAAGGTTGTACTTGTTAGCATTAGTAAATGCATTAAAGGACTAGTCAGTGAAATATAGCGGTAGTATATAGTGGTGAGGTTGCGAATTGCATCCAACGGCTCACTCCACCCTCCCTTTCAAAGCACTAAGGCAGTTGACAAAGCATTAAGATGACGTCACGTCTTCACTTCTTTGCTAAAGGAGATGAAATATTTACGAAACACATTTGTATGTTTAGGTATACTGTAGAAACATGTCAAATTCCATGTAAGGGGGCCCGTGGTGTATGTAGATAGAAAACGCTCATTCTAAGGTAATAAAAAAACATCACGCTTCATTATGTAAGGGCTTTATACACCTCTGAAGACACAGGTATGTGTATTATATTGTGTTTCTGTCAATAGATCCTCCTAAATATTACACACATCACCTTTAATGTTAGCTAATGTGTTAACAAATAAAATCCTATTGTAAAGTGTTACCCATCTGGTAAATCCAATGCAAAGCAAATCATATAGGAAGGTGTGAAATGATGACATTTACATTTATTCATTTGGCACCCCTATAGGTTGTAACTTGGCTTTATCTGAACCATCTACAGTATGAGGGATAATCTGATCATGCCCACCTCCGGTTCCCTGAATAACAGTCACACGCAATCTTGTTTGGGCTTATTAAGGGTCCGTCTCTGTCTTTCCTCTTAAACAAGTCCTCCTGATCTAAGCGCACAAACTGATAACCAGGCAGTCCTTCCATTTCTGCAGTATTTATCTCGCCTGCGTCCCACCACCAATTCTGCTTCATTCGGTGAGGTGGGAGTGAGCTCTGTATGTGGTTACTTCACCGCTCTTTCAACTCAAACCACTGTTCTCTATATGCTCTCAGCTGTGTTGTCTTATCTCAACAGTTTCCCTCTCTGGTTTATTCCTATCAGCCTCCTTCGGACTGTTCTCTGCAGACAATACACATCCACATTTCCATTCCGTGGTGCAGAAATATGAATTTTGCAACATCCCGGTATTAAATATTTACTCGAACAGTGTCCAGAAGAATGCGAACACAAGCCATGCACATACCTGCGGTTATTTATTAAATCTCATGTGACATCCCATATTCTTTCAGTTAGTATAGACAAGCAGAACAGCACGTGCAAGTAGGATTTATCAGGATGACTGTATTCTCTAGAAAGACAGGAATGATGGATTATTTATGAGCGCTGTAATGGTTAGAGCTAATGGTATGATAGTCTTGCAGGTCCTCTGGCTTTTATGTTGAATGCAGTAGTACATTTTTTTTAACTTGTGCCAAAGTTTTCAGACTATTCTCTCTTCTCCTCTCCCCATGTGTCCATCAAAGTTCAAGCTTACTGTTTGTAGGAATGCTCCCGGGATGTGTAGTTTGATTCGAGGTGTATGTGTGTTTGGAATATTTTTTTGTATGTTTTACAGTCTCTAACTACCGCCAAACTTTATATATTTCAAGTTTAATAATTCAATTACACAGTTAATTAAAATGTTGTATTTTTCCAGAAGGCTGATTTCCTTTATCACTTATATTATAAATGTAATAATACACACAAAAAAATATTGCGGTAAAAATATTGTCCTATTATAACAAACCATACATCAATGGCTCATAACTGATGGCCTTGCATAGCTGTTTACTGCTGGTCATCATGGTCTAATGAAGCTGGTTGACCTTCCGTTCCTGGAATCCAGCATTCACAACATGGCTTTTCAACACTGTTTCATCCCTTTATCCTATCCCTATCCCCTGTTTTCTTACCATCATTAGATCTCATGGCACGACTGAATAGACCTGGACAGAGTGGGACGGGGTCTAAGATCTTTTGTTTCAGGTTCTGTCTTGGAGCTTGTCTGTCAGGTAGTGCAGCGCTCCAAAGCCACACTAGGACATTGAGACTGCTGTCTGGATACAGAACAGTGACTGTCCCCTGCTTTTGAAGAACACTCAGGAGAGAACTCGCACGGAATGCTAATGCTGCAGTCAAAGTCAGGACAGTGAAATTTGGGACACTGTTCCAGAAAGGAGACATTGTGTCATTGCTCTGATGTCCGTTAGCATGCCAAGTTGCCTCACATACCCTATTCTAAAGAAACTTCAAAATTCAAGTTCTTTGAAATGGAAGTAAGGTATTGTGGGTTAGTAAGGAAATTTGACAAGGATTCTTACGTCTGGATTTAGGGTACTGAAATCATTTTTGAGCTCTTAAAACAATCTGTTTTGGAGGATGTGAATTAACATCTCATTCTGTCACGCTTGGAAAGTCATCTGCATACTCTTGTCATCAGACACAGATGAAAGGTTTAAAGCACCGCTCAACTGTAACAGACAGATATTTAGAGTTACATTATGCGTGTGCCTGAGGCACTACAGTAATGGGGAGTTGTGCTTTCCTGCCTTTTGATATATGAATGACCCTCTTTTTCATTTTTCATCACAGCCACGATGTTTCTTTCACAGCCGTCTCGTGTCCGACCGTGTTTTAAATCTGTAGCTCTACACACACAGAATTTCATGAATAACAATGCACTTCTACTATTCATTGCCCTATGGGAGTAATGGTTAGGTGGGTACAAAGAACCCGGCCCATTAAAGTGTCCTGCCACCTGCAAGCATAACTGCCACTCAACTCTTGCTGCCTGCACACTCTTTCTATCCCCTTTTTCTTCTTCTTTGCAATAGCATGTTTTATTCCTTTTGTTGTCCTGTTGTGTCATTTCCAGGCCCGAGTATGGAGCAGGTTGGATTTATGCATTCATTTTCTGTCAGAGAAATTAATATAAGTACATTTTCCTGTCATAGTTTAATGTGTTTAATGGTTTTATCTACCCCAAATATGTAAACTCTGTAGCTGATGTTTTTATTTTGGGTGGTGTGGTGTGTAGTTCCATCTGAATGATGCCGCATACAGAAATACACTGTAAAAAAAGTTTGTTTGTTCTTTAAACAAGATTTTTACAGTTTATTTATGAAATATGGTCAAAAACTGTAAAATTACAGAAAAAACTGCACATTTACAAGAAAAATAGGGAAAACAATTTATTATATATCCTGTAATTTTACAGGAAGGTTTTTATTTTATGGATTTTTTTACACAGTACATTATTTGGCCATCAGCTGAAGTTTTTTATCATTTATAGAATAAATTATTCTCAATCCCTCTGTTAAAATGACAAACCTGCTATTTGTTTTCATGTTTTGCTGTTGTTTTATTCATTGAGGCATTGAGAATACTTTAGACCAGCATTATGGTGTATTGTGAGTGACAGACTCACAGAGACAATAGATAGTACACTTGCCCAAGGCCACAAAATAATATTTATGCTGGTTGCATACCTCTAATAGCCTTTATAATCCAAGACATTTCTTTTGGCTGACCTTTGAACAATCATTTTGAATGTTTATTCAATGTCTTCCATTCTTTAAAACTTACCATGTGGCCTTAGCAGCTTAAGTATTGACATGGTGCACTTTTCACCTCTCAGACACTTACACTGGGTCTACATAGTCCTAAATTAAATAGAGTTTTTCAGTCTTCCAGTGAATCCAAAAAGCAAAAGTGTAATTCACTTTTTTTCTCTCTTTTATTTCCATGTTTTACATGCTGATGGAGAATGGCTCAACCTGCTGTATAAAACAGCACACACAGACGTAAGAGCGGGGAGGAAGAGCACAACAAGGCATTATGGGTATAGGTGTAAAATAGATGCAAGGTACAGAGAAAGAGTGTGAGATTGTATGCTTTTAAAAGGCACTCAGAAAAATCTATTATTTCTACTTGTAAACAGATCGATTGTTCTTGCATTTTCCCCTTTCTCTGTTATTACTGCCAACAGTGGAGATCATTCTGTAGACTGCAGTGTGAAGTCATTTCAGTCCAGCACGAGTCAGAGATGCTGAGTCAGATTGCTCATAACCTCAGGGCATCAAACAGCATCATTCTACTAGGAAGTGCTGAGCAATGGGTCACCATGACAGAATAACTGAGCTATGGTTGATAATGTCAGAGGATGATGCCTGAGGATGTGACTAAGGCAAGTGTCCACAATTCAGTAGTATTACAAAAAATGCTTTTGTGCTTTCTGTTTTTTTATTTACATTTCATTTAACACTGCTTAATGTGCACATTGTCCCAGTCTACAAGTGTTAAAGTAAAGAGCAGAATCACTAAAAGAAAAAAGACCCAATATGCATTGTGGCATTGATGATCTTCATGTCATAATAAACCGGTTGTTTTAATACACTCGACTAAGCATTGGCAATAGGCTTTTTTTGTCAAACCTCAAACTAATGCTTTATAAAGAAAAGCAGAACAAAGGTTGAAATGTACTATAACTAAATTAGCTATCAGACTGGTCAAATTGATTTGTTTTAATCAATTAAGCACTTAATATTGGATGGCATGGCTGAAGCTTTATATATGACGATAATTATTCAAAACATTACAATGGATGTTAGCTGTTGTTTTTATCTCTGTGGAACAGTGTTTTACTACCAAACTGTTAAAATATCAGCCATAATTAACAGCATTAAATGCATCTGGTTATAAACACGCACACAGACATGTATACGGAGATTTTTAATTAACAACTAGCAAATAGTCTATGTTAGACCATACACAAATCTGATATATAACATTATATAGAACATATATAATCCTGCCTTATATTTGTAATGCATACGCACTATGCATTATGAAGTATATTCAAACATCATGTGGAGAACCTGTGCAATTCTACAATCTTGAACATGTATCCATTGTTGCATAGGATTATAGAAAAAAATGTTTCTTTTTCTATAAAAATATTTTCATAAAGCATTATTATTTAGTCACCCTTCATGTTTGTCTGTGGGTTTTGCAACTTGACCAAATTTAACCAATGAAATGAAATAAAAACTTGTCACAATTATTAAATATTCTTAAATTATTGAAACTAAATGAGAGGTTTCTGCTTAAAAGTGATGATATAGCATATATGTACAAGTGTTTTTTTTTTACATCTGTGAAATAGACCATATAGACCTATATGTGTTAAACATGTTTTTCCATTTACTTATATGTACTTTTTCTTGCAGGGTGGCTCGCAGAGAAGCTTGGATTGTCCTTGGGACCCGCTTGCTTGATCAAAGGGATCGAAACAAAGCTCAAACCAACCAAGCCAGATGATGACGCCCACACACACACACACACACACACACACACACACACACACACACACACACACACACACACACACTCCTGCAGGACACTGCGCCTCACCATATGCTGAATAATGATTATGATTCTTATTGATTTATGCTTCCATGCCATAGCACTAAATTAAGTCTCAACCCTTTTCAAGAAATTACTGCAGTGAATTTACATCACGTTATCCTTGGCTTTTGAAAACGGCGAAGAGTTTGCCTTATACTTGAATAATGTAATGTTTTTGCAGACGGTCTATTTCTGCTGGAAGCTTGGGTAAATCAGCTGGTAAGTTGATTAAAAGAACACGTGGGCATTCCACTGCACTGCTACACTTGTTCTGATGAGCGGGCATGCTGGGAGCTAAGAAGCCCATGATCACAGCGCTAAATCACTGGAGAAAGTGTGCTCGCTTGTACCCTCTCAAATGACTACAGCGGGCTGGGATTTCCGATCTTGAGTTCTTTTGTTCCTTCTTTCTTCAAACGCAAGCTTCCATTTAAACTAGCAATTTGTCATTGTGCTTGAGCATGTGTCATAGTCTCTCTTCCCTGAATGCACCGTCATTGGGGCCTAATACGATAATGACCATCATCATGAGTAATAGAAGGTGAGAGAGATGGGCAGGCAGGGGTTGAAAAAGAAAAGGGCTTTCAGGTGATGTAAAGATGTAAGAGGAATTAAGGGGTTGAAAGTGTAATACGATAAGGAAACCAAAGGTGGATTAGATCATGATGACAAAAAAGGATGAAAATAAGATACTGTGAGATTTATTTCTGACTGTTGATGCTGGTTTGTTAGTAGCTGTGGTTTATTTACGACACAATTATGCTTTCACAAAATATTGCTCAAATATCAGTTTGGATGTTTTTTAGTGAAATTTAGCGGCATCTAGCAATTAGGTTGCGAATTCCAACCAACGGCCCCCTCAACCGCTCTCCCCTCTTTTTCGAAGCACTACGGTGGCTGACACAGGACAAAGAAGTCGTCACATTTTTGCTTCTTTGCCAAATGAAATAACATATTTATGAAACATGCTCTGTTGAGCAATTTGTCCGTTTAGGGATACTATAGAAACAACTACCAAATTCTATGTAAGGGGACCAGTGGTGTATAGATAGAAATAGCTCATTCTATAGTTAATAAAAACATAAAGTTTCATTATGTTAGGTCTTTATACACCTCTGAAGACATAGTTATGTATATTATATTGCATTTCTGTCCATAGATCCTTCTAAATCTTACACACTGGTCCTTTAATTCATTTAAATTGATAAACTTGATGATTTGAAGCTGGGGTAGACATGAGCAGAGAATATAAGAATTATTTTTGTACACTATTTTTATACCTGTTAAAAATATATTACTAGTGCCTGCCTGGAATACTTAAATCCCTTTAAAGACTTGAGTATTTCATCTTAACCTTTCCTCTCTTACACTGTGTGCTAGGCTTAAGAGTCTAATGGGTAAAGTGGCTTTAGTCCAGTCTCTGAAAGGGCTGTGGATTATCCTGCTGGTTAAATCGATAAAGAGCAGAAGTTGTGTGACGACTAAATGTGTGTTTGGTGGTTTGGGGGTGAGTCTGGTTGTCCCCCTTAAGAGATGAGGCCCCTCGGGGGGAGGTGACATCAGCTGAGTTTGGCACTGAAACGGGCCTCACCGCACACAGATGGGGCCCCATTATGAACCGACTAGCACGCACAGAGAGCAACACTGCCTAATGGACACACAGGTGGACAAACACTGGCATGATCTGGCTCTAGAGAGATGGACTAGAAATCTGAGCCCAGAGATCTCTCTCTCTCGCCGAAAATACACTCTTATTTCTGCTGTATTCTGCAATCGTTATTTGTTATTGCGGGAACAATAGCTAAAGGTGTTCAAATATGATCTTCTGCCTGGTTTGATGTGTCCACAGATCAGACCACAGTCTTACTGGTTTTCTTTATATAAGGATTATGAGATCTGTTGTGGCCAGCATGGACATGTTGATGCACATATTGATTACCTCATTTACATGCTTTCACGCTTTGACTCATCCATAATGATCCCTTTATTCATTCCATGGAACTGCGTTATTTCTCTTTAAAATGATTTATAATTTACGTTTATATAACTCGGAATATATTTCACAGAAATTGCCTTAAAGCTCTAACACCCCCATCTAACTTACCACACATATTTTTTGACTCCATGTTGAATTGTACCTCCGGCATGTTGCAGGCGAATGTGTGTGAATAAGAGAGCGCTAAAAATCGATAAAGGTTTAAAGGTTCTCAAGGCATTTAAAGTATGAATATTTCAATATTGTTTTCTGGGAGAAATTTGATGTGTTATGTCTTGATGTTTACTGTGTGGTTTTCAAAGTAGAGGACATATTTTGTATGATGTGTAACTTTGATGTGATTTTTACATTATGTAAGTTTATGCAAAGTACAGCAATGTCATATAGGCCTAGATGGTTTTGTTTGCAAGAAACATTGTTTTGCAAGAATTTTACTGCTTTATTTGACAATATTTTCATGTATTTTTAAAATGCGGTAAAATGTCAAATTACAGAAACAGACCGCAAATTTACAAGTTGAGCGTAAAATAACATGAAAAAGCTGCTGGAATAGTACCCTTTTTATAGGTATTTTTTTACAGTACTATATGTTTCTTTAAAATATCTGGTAAGTCCTAACAGTGTAGGTAGGGTATGGTTTACTTTGAAATATCTTTCCTGTTAAACAATATGTTCTTATGTTCTACCCAATTATTGCCATTGAATTGAATCTGCAGAAAATCACTATGTTATATATCATCCACCAGGTAAGCTAAGCAAGTCCTCTTATGAGGGATAGATTTGCTGCTATCCTCCTTCCTTGGTACATCAGTTCACTTGTGAGCCTCAGAGATTTTAGCCTCTGTCCTCCAATACTCCCTGCCCTCCAACTCCCACTCTGACCAAAGTGATTTTATAAGGTACTGTAAATGTTTTGTAGCAAACACATTTGCACTTTAAGTTATAGATACAAAAATACCTTTAAAAGGCATTTACAGTGAACACAGTCCACTAAATTATAATGCATCGTATAGCACGCTCCATTTTATACACTATAGATTGATTGATGGAACGATACTTTGCCAAGCGTTTCACTTTAAGTAGACAGAACTATAAACAGTGATAACTGATCTGAAAATCATTATCTAATTCTTCTTGCTGTACGATATAAAAAGCATGCTGCCATATACACAATAGAAAAACTTTGCTGTAACAAACAAAGTGCTTTGAACTGTTTCACAGGCAGGGATTATGACACCAGCAGTTCTGTTGGGTGAGTCATCCTATTTGGTTTTACAGTAAACGTGCATCATGAAGCATACAATATACAGTCCTGTTGTGTCCTCACTGCTAATGAGGCTTCTCCTCAGTGCCAATGGTGAATCTTCCGTGTTTACTGATAGTTAGATAGTTAGTTCTTCTATGTTCTCTGACCCACACATTAAGGACTGATCTGTGTGGTCTGTGGTTTATTATAATCAACTCTGTGTGTAAAGAAATATGGTAAGTCAGGCCGTGGGCAGATTGAACGATATCCTCCATTGTTTCTCTAAAAGCCCCCATGAGAAAGAACCCCGGAGCTAAAATGTCAGCACGTCCGCCCACGTGCCATGCACCCTGCCATGACTGGCACGTAAAAAGCCAACTTTTTGGGTTAAATCCAGAAGTTACGTCGCCATGATTAGAGACTGTTATGGCTAGATCAGAAAGCTGGATATGTGCAGCTTGTGGGCTTAGTGTTGGTAGTGGTGCTTTCTGGAAAGAGAGCAGAATATGGATCTGTCCCATCTGTGCTTGGGTTCTAATCCCAGCCACAGGCACCTTGTGCTGCATATCCATGCACAATCATTGGCGATGACAGTTTTTCAGTTTTTGAGTAAACTGTTTCTTTCGTAGCTGTGGATATATAACATATCACCATTTATATTGTATTTCCCTCCAATACTTTATCTCATGCAACTTTGACCATAAACTGTTTTTCACAGGACTTCCTGCAATGCTCACTCTGAGCCAAATATTACCACTCCCTGTACCATTTTGGCATTTACTGAAAATACTATAATTTTCCTGTTTATATGCCAAGTGTTATAAAAGCATTGTCAGCATTGTCTCAGTTCTACATAGTTTATTTAATCTTTATTTATTAAGTTTGTGTTGCACTTGTTCTGGCATTCTATGTGGACAGCAAAGTAAGAATTTAATTGTACATGGAAACCTCACTGTGCATATGACAATAAACACTTTGAATCCTTTGAATCCTTGAATCCTTTGAATAAAAATGCATCTCTTGAAAAGCACATTTTCCATCACGTCCTCTGTGTCCAGTCACCAAAAATTACAGAAAAACCATGCATGAAAACTAAGTCATTGGGGAAGATAATAACCAGACTGCAAATGTGTACGTCTGTGAAGAAATAGTCAAAAATTGAGCAAGGATATATACAAAGAAATTGAGAAAGTGTGTGGGCATGGGGTGTGAGAAAGAGTAGGTTATGTAAGTGCACTAATATGTATGCGAAACAACCTATAATATAAAAAAGTGCAAGGCACATCAAGGCAATACAGCGACGCTGTCTATTATTCTTTTGCTTTGTCTCATTCACTGCAAATCTTTCCTGCTTTTTCTCTCTTAAGCCTCAATTTATCATTCTGTTTCTCTCTTCTCTGCTCCTCTGTTCTTATATATCTCTGTTGTTCCCTGAGGCTTCATGCTAGTCACACCCTAACACAAGAATCAAAGAGCTGTTCTGACCTCTTCTCTCCCCTTTTCATCATTTTATCATTACACGCCTTTATCATCCTGCCATCTGCTTGTAGTTCTGATGGTCCTGAAAATGACACCGAGCACAACACTTTTGAGAGAAATCACACACAGTTTAGAGGACTACTGCGCTCCTGGGTCAAGCGAAGGCTCTGATGTTTTCAAAGGGCAAAGTCTCCAGACCATTGAAAAGGTCACAGAGTGGGTTTCGGTTACTAGAATGTTCTTCGTGACCAATAGTTGGACCTTGTAACTCTATACCACATACAACGGAAGCTTAATTTCATAGCACGATAAATTCAGGCTTATCTCTAAAATTATCCAGAAATATACTATGTTGGGAAAAAATGTACAATATCAACACTGCTATTTCCTGGAAACAGATCTTAACTGATCGTAAAGAAAGAAATGCTTCGAATGATTGTCTATGTGGACTTTGAAGTGCAAAGACCCACCACTGGTGTTATGCGATGAGCATTTTAATGCTCTGATGTGCTGTCATGCCCCAGGAATAGCGCAAAGTAACGGTTATGACACAGCTGAACATCATTCTGTAGTATGTCCTATGCATACTCTCTCTATTTAAGCCCCACCCTCTTTCCTCTCTCACTCTTTCTTTCATCACTTCTTTGACCCACTTCATTTCCCATAGACTCCCCTCTTATCGGGTTCGATAACATACCCTCTCTCAACTCTTGCCCTGAGAAAAGTAAAGCAGCTGGTTTGCTCAAGCTATCCTAGGAATGTTTGAAACCCTGTGAGCACTGAGAAACTATTATTACCAATGTGACATCGAGATGCACGATCTAAACTTGTGGCAGGGCTGAGATTATACTATCACATCTCTGCCTGAGTGAGAAACACCTCTCTTAGTGACAGGAACAACAAAGCACAGTCCAAACCATAATGTGGGGAATTTACAGAATGTTTTGCCATATTTACCATTCTAATATGTTTTGCATAATATGCGTATATTTATATAATTGAATCACTGTTAAAATGTAGTTTAAGGTTAAATCCCTTAAATTAAAATCAAAATCGGCGATTGAGGTACCGGGAAAAACGCGTTCCCAGTTGGCCGGTTGCATACTCTCCAGCAGCAGGTTTGGGAAGGGAGAGGGGAGGGGCGGACGGGTCACCTTTTGTGCGAATATCAGGCAAGTCACTAGTATATACGCATCAGATTTCTGGCTGTAAGAAGGACGCCCTGTGTGTGAGTGAGTGCGCGAGACAGTTTGAAAGCAGAGGGTGAAGGAGTTGTACGGACCCAAGACAGACTGACCACCAGACATCGCAAAGAAATCAAAGCGACACTGCGCGAAAGAAAGCCGCTAAGTTAAGAAGCAACTATGGAAGGAGCGATGCTGGGACGCTTCGGGGTTTGCACCTTGCTTTCTTTAACGCTGCAAGGTAAGTTCAGTCGATTTAAAATCATTTTACAAAACGCGTAAAGGCGTATTTACGACAATTTCTGTAAAAAAGTAATTAAAATCAATGTACTAGTTTACGAATGTAATTCTGAAGTGCACGTTGGAATGGAGTGAACATTGCTTGAATAAATGCGACTTTCTCCTGATGATTGTCGCACCAACCTGTTCTTCAAATAAACCCTTACAAAAATATACCATGGTTTTACTACAGTTAAAATTGAAAAACCATGGTTACTGTAGTAAAATGGTTACCACAAAATAACCATAGTTTTGCTAAAAACCATAGTTAGTTAACGATGGTTACTGTAGTAAAACCGTGGTTTTGCTATAAGTAATCAATGCACCAAAAAAACATGGTTACTACACTTGTACCACAAATAACACATGGTTAATTTTCGTAAGGAAAATGACGGAGGAGGAGTGCAAGTGCGTCAAACATTTTTTTAACCAACTTCGGGGACTTTTCTGTGGCTGTTTGTGGTCTTTAAAGGTTTGCGGCTAATGTTTAAATCTGGAAATAGTTCAAAGGTTAGCAACCCGAACAAGTCTTGAGGAGTGACACTCCGCTGCACTTGAGAGCGGCTGTATGTCGCCGGATAGACGCGCTCGCGCTCTCTTTCATCTCACTTCAAATGCGCGACAAACCTGCTTGCAGGACTCCGACTGACCGCCTTTACCATTTACCACCTCTCTCGTATAAAAGTGGATGTTTTACTAGCACTTTGTTGACCCAAAACGGAAGCCGTTTGCTTGAGTTTCGTCGCGTCAATGTAAAGTTAATGACCTGTTTAACATATAGTTACATTTTACACAACTCTTTAAAATTCTCATTTATGACCGACTGTTTGAATTTGGTCAATATAAAAATGATGTATGTGCATCGCTCCCCTGTTACAACTGCACCAATCCAACCCCCACTCAAAATCCAAACCCCTCCCAGGCAGGCATTCCTCCCCATCCCAGAGGTACCTGCTTTTATCTTATCTGCTCTTGAGCCTCTCTCACTCCCTTTTTCTATCAAGTGTATCTGTCTTTTCTGGTATTCTCACCTGCTTTCGGTGGTGCAGCTATCTACTGTCTTTTTACTCACGTATTTTATCCCTCTGCGTTCTTTTGTTTGAGAGAAAAATGCGCACAGGCTTCGCTCCTGTCCGGAGTGTAAAATGCTGTGTGGAGCAACAGAGAGATGAAGTGTTTCTTCTGCTGCACAGGGTTTAATCTGTGCATGATCATCTTTTTTGATCTTTAAACCTCTTGTGAGTCTTTTACTTATTTATTAATGTATGTAAGTTTTAAAATTCACTCATTTAGCAATGCTTTATATAGGCTGAGACAGTTCATTGGATCTACTGACACTCTTGCGGCCAGACCGTATTGCTATCCTACTGAAAGCTGTGTGTACGTGTTTAAGATATTGAGTGCATGATGGTGAGAACATGCTCTTTGTGGTTTCTAGTATGTCAGTTGAACCAACTGACCCCTGATCCCTTGAGTCTAATAAGGTTAAACCAGTCCCCTTGTTTTAGAATAAGTCACACAGGAAGCATGCAACTTTTTCAGTGCATACAGTGCAGTTAGTTTTAATTCTGTAGCGTTTAATTGCCAAGTGGAAACCGTTGGACATTCATATTTTGTTGCTTACCCCTGCCAGCCAATAGGGATACTAGTTTCTGCTCCTGCTTTTTTATAATTTGTCTTATCTGTTCCATGATGGAAAGCTCAATGATTAGCATATAAAAATAAAAATATAAATATTCATGCCCAGCCTCATATTTAGTTCACCTTGTTACTTTAACTACCCTCACCGTCAGTCAGCAAAAACCCTTTTCATGTGGCATTTTTGCTTTTCGGGCACCAAGTGTGTATCCTTAGGTGGTATCATCACACTACCTTGGAGAGGTGTGTGGCTGCATGCGTTTGATCACAGTAGGATGTTAGAAAGTGGCGGAAAGAATCGCCGTGACAGGTTGTCAACCGAGTTTAAGGAGCTTCATAGAAACAATGCGCTTCCCTCCTTTGTCTATCACGGGCTTATTCCCCCGCTCATTTCCTTGCTTAAATTTCTCCCCAACCACAGCGGCTTCAAACGGCAGCACGCACACACATCACCTCCTGCTGCCAGCAGTAATTATTATGGTATTAGGAGGCTTCGAATTAAAACCCTCTCTTTGTGCTGGGCCAACAGATAAAAGCCAAACTTGTGTCTCTGAGGTGGCTTTTCCGAGCTCAATGCTCATGTTGATAAACACGCACACACATTTAAAGATTGCATGCACACATCTGTGTGCGCAATCGGCCCACCCCGGTGCGAGCCCACTGGTTAACTCACCTTATGCATTGTGCAACTGTACAGAGACAAGGTGCTAATTTGGTTGTTGATGGTGGTGGGTAGGGCCGGTAGTCTGTGATTCAGCTTACTGTTGTGGGCCCCAGACTCGCATAAGCCTTGCGATTCATTCTGTGGGGGGGAGTCACTGCTTGGAATGAGAAGCATTCAGCAGGGGACAGGTTACATCTCGCCCCCTGACTCCATCTCCCCCCTCATCTCCAGGTTTTCTCTCTATCTCGTTCTGCACAGATGGACACACAGGTTGCCAGTAAAAACTGGTCACGCAACCATAACGCTCTGGTTTTAATCCAAGACCACAATATGATGCTTTTCATGCATTGGTCACATTTGAGTGGTTTGACAGTTTGTTTGTAAATATAGCTGAAGTATGTGGCACTTCTTCTTGGAGTTAAACCTGTTATAATATTGCAATTATTCTATCAATTTATAATGACATAAATGTTATATCTTATAGTAAAACCATAGCCAGTTAAAAATACAGCTGAGTGATAGTTCAGCCAAAAATAAAAATTCTATCATCATTTACTCATCCTCTTGTCATTTCAAAATCTATTGGATGGGCACAAATCCCATGCAAGTGAATGGGTACCGCCGTTATTCGGTTCCCAACATTCTTCAAATTAACTTCTTTTGTGTTCAGCAGAAGAGAGAAAGTCTTACAGGTTTAAAAGAGGGTAGGTAAATGATGACAGAATTTTCATTTTCAGGTGAACTATCCCTTCAAACATGTTAAATAATGAACAGAGAGTATTTGGGCTTTAATTGTGTTATAAGCCCATCACGCAAGCTTGTTTTTGGAAGCTTAGGCCCAATGACGGCTGTCCTTTTGGCAGGCGGTTTGAAGAGAGCTCACTGGCAAGAAAACAGCGACAACCACATGCTACACTTCAGCTTGTTGTGAGCTCAGAAAGAGAGATTCAAAGCAGTCTGGCGTTTCATCTTAATATCATCTAAGCCAGGGTTTCCCTATCTTTTTCATCCTATAAACCCTCATTGCACCATCAGTAAAGCTCAAGTTCTCCTTTCTTAACACATACTAACTATTTAACTTACTTGTAGGCCTATAAGAGTTTCTGTTCAAAACTTAATAATTGATGTCATTTAGCATTCTTATTATTACTCTTTAGATTAATTCTATTTGTCTCAGATACAGGTATAAACCAAATACTGTGGGTAAAAATAGGCTCCTGAAGCTTTGTTTCCAATGAATAAGAAAGATAAGCTTGTTTATTTATTTTTAATCAGTTCTGCGATCCTAGAGAAACTTTCCTAAGAAAGATTGTAACGATTTTTAGAAATATAATTCAGTTATAACCTTCTATAATCTTTTTTTATAGGTTCAACAAATTCAAAATCTTTTCAAGTACCTCCCGGAGCTTTCTTAAGTATCTCCCTCACCCTTAGTTGAAAATTACAGATCTGAACTCCAACAGTTCAGACGGTGCTGCAGATGTTACAAACACAGACACAACACACACACAGAGCTGTAATGCACTAGATTAACTCTGTCTGAGTTTTTTCAATGTCCCTGTGGTTATTAGCATCTCTCATTGTTTTCAGTAATGATGGCGCTGTTTGTAGATCAGCGGGTGACCGTTAATGTTTTCTGTGATTTACGGTTGTCTCCATTATGTCTTACACACAGCTTTTGTGCGTGTCCTAGCATAGATATTCAGCTTTCATACACACAGAGAGGTTGACAGTGAGGGCAGACATGTGTATATGGACAATTCACGCAGAGCTCTTTTGCTTAGAATTTATCACAGCTACTGCTGATAGTTGTGAATTTAGAAAAGAAAGCCCCTCCATCTTTCCTCCTCCTCCACATTTCTACTCAGTCTACACCCAAACCCCCCACCAACCCTCCAGGCTTTTATGAAATCTGGACCCTGCCCAGTTCTTCGGTCTTCAAACACTCTGCCCACACTACAAAGCCACCGCGGGCAGGGCAGAGATAGAGATAGGGGAAGCAGGTAGCCCCGCTGCCCTTTGATTTCTCCAAGGCTGTAACTTCAAGGCTGTTATTAGCGGCATACAGGAAACACAGACAAACAAGAGTGTGCGAGGAAGTTGTGTGTGCTTCGTCGTCTGTTTTCTGTAAAGGATGTTGAAGTGGTTTGATACTAAAGCCCAGTGCAGAAGGATACGAGGGACAGTAAAAAGCTCCATTTGTGTGCCTGTGTTTGTGATGGGGATGTAGTGCTTTTGAAGCACAGCCTTGAATGTGGGGCCGATGGTAGTGAGAATGGAAGCTTCATGGGCTCTTTGGGGAGACGGGGTTAAGTGCGGCTGATCCATTTAGCTGTAGAGATTGGCAGGGCGATTGGCCAACGCAAATCCTGAAGCCTCTCTCAGGCATTCCTAATGGATTCAATGCTGATGGGTTTCCTTTTGGGGAAAATGTCCCTTTTTAGCAGAGAACTTAGGTCATGCTGTAAGGTCGGCCATCTTGTAGTACACTGCAGCATCTATTAGACTCTTATCGATCTGGAGATGGACATTAGTAGTACTGAATTGATTTGTTTATCCTAACAGTGTACAGGGATTTGGCTTACAAGAAATGCTTTGTAGTTTTACATCTTGTTTTCTGTTATACACGAAGTGGTCTGTTTTGTTGTCGGATTACGGTATATCTAGGATTGAGTGATAGGACAAAGTAATATTATTAATATTTGCAGCATTTTGATTATATTCAACATATATATATTTGCAATAAATGCTTAGTCAAAGACATAAAAAAATACAAAGATTGTCTTCATACATTCAATGTTTTCATTTCATTAAATTAATAGGAAGGAACAGGATTTTTCAAGACAATTTCAAAGCAACAACATAAGCAAATGTTACTGCGCATGCACGCATTTGTGGCCCAAACTTAACTTCCGGTATGCATACACAAAGAATAGAGTCCCTGCAGAGTATTTCTGACAACAAGCAAAAGGAATAAGTAAGTAACATTACAAAGCAAGTTAAAAGTATATCTAGCAATTATTATTTTGGGTTACCAGTAGAAGAACCGTTACTTAAATAAACTTAAATGCAAGACAGTTACACGACTCATTTAACAAATTAAATAAAATAAAATTCAACAGATTATTTATTTAATACAATTATTATACAATCAAATAATAATATAAATGAAATAAAATAAAAATAGTTATATTATTAGCCACTAGCCAGACCGATCAACAAACGCAGACCGGAATTTCTTGCCCGGAGCGTATATCTGATGAAACCATCTATGAAAATACTCATCATCTCAGCAACCTCAATGGTGATCATAAAACTTCCTTACCAGCATCATTGGACAAAAATAATGGTAATGAAAACTTTATTAAAATAATCACTATATTTACAGACCTGCTTCATTTTATATATTACTAGCACAATCATTGTTAATATGCTGTGAATATTGAACATATCAGTCATTCCTTATTACAGTAGGCTATAACACAGACTGTTTTGTTATCACTTTAAGCTAGTTTACTGCTAGTTCTGAGGCTGAGTTATGAGGTCTCGCTCATTTGCGTAATGTCACAGTAAGACCACGCAGAATCTGGTTTAAACTGTGCCAGATTTACCTGTAAAACAGAGTGGTGCTGAAACACCGCTTGTTTAAGAACTCCTCAAACATCCTCTTCCTCACACAGACTGTCCCTATTGTCCTCATGCTATCAGCTGGCAAACATTCCCTAGAGAACAGTCTACTGACGCAGGGGAGAGAAAAGCTTTTATAGCCCTCAGCTTACGGCTGTTTGGTTAGTGGAACACACCCCCGGGCTCAGGTATTCACTGCCCTGCCCTCCAGAGACCCTTCAAGATGTGCTCTCGCTGGAGATCACACACACATTATTATAACCCTGAACTTTTGATCTATTGCTCTTGCACCACCTGAAAATGTGTATACAGTACACACAAAGCCACCAACATTTTCTTTTATTGGAGAAATATTTTTTTTATTATGTACACACACTCTTAACACATTTTGTCATGTATCAGCAATTTAAATATTTTGTTTCGCACATCTGGCTTTGGCGGGTGAATCATAGTTCAGTAGGAGAAGCTGGCGGTGTAGTCTGCGTGTGTATCTGAGTTTCTGGCTGTGATGTATCATCTGAAATCTCCTTTTTAATCGTTCACTCTCTGTTTACACAGTATTGTGCCATGAAGACATTTTTCGTTCAGGACCATGTTGCCTTTTTTTAATCTGGTTAATGGTTAGCTGAGCATTGTTAACCTCTTCGACGAAACCGGTCACTGTTTGACAAACCGCATTGTTGCTTTAACACAATTGACCCACGGAGCACTGCAGGGCTCACTGGTGATTTAAAATGTTCTCGTAGGGAGGAAAGCAATGAGAGAAATCTGCTGAGCAGGGGAAAGTAAATGGAAAGAGTCCATTAGTGAGTGCGTGCAGACCTGCAGCTCATTACATTAATCCATGATAGTGCAAAAGAACGTGTCAGTTTCTGTTCAAATAAATCTGTTTATAAAAGACGGTAGATTACATCACCAGAGGGCTTGTGTGTATGTGTCAGTCGGATGTTTTGGGAGTCGCTATGATCGGGGGTTCCCCGTTCTCAGGTTGGGATTGGGTGACAGATCACATTTCACTCAGGATGCACACGTTTACCTGCGGGAGAAGCGCACCTTTCATTTCTTTCTAACGCCAGCCCCCACAACCTGCCTCTGTAACATACACAGTGCTTTCCTGTGGAAACCTGTACTTTAAATTGACCAGTATAAATCAAAGAACAGATTTCTGTCTCGTTCTCTTTTGCCACATGTGAAACCCTTCATTCCTGTGATTTAGATTAGCTGGCGTGGTGTTTGTGGTTAATGAATGTCCCAGGCTGAGTTAATCAGGAAGGTGGTCTGACGGTCCAAGGACCTCAATGCCAACTCTAATTCTGTTGGTCGCCTGATTGACACCCAGCTTGATAATCATATTCAGGCCTTCGGGGCTTAAACTCACATTGGTTTATCTCCAGTATAATCTCAACCAATCAGTGATTTCCCTGTACAGTACACCAGCATGTGACTGACAGCTGTGGCAAAATTTTCTATTTCAGGTTTTGCACCGTGTCATCTCTTATAGGTTGTAACTGTATATTTGCTCTGAAATGAAATGTAATTAATGTCCAGAAATGGGATTTGTATGTAATTTGTTTTTAGTACAAGTCACAGAGGATGTAGATGAAGTTTGTAAGATTCACATTACACATCTGCACCAATGGGAAAGATATTTTATAGAGCTACGATCTTAACATGCAGGTTTAGTGAGTCTGAGTCACTCAAATGTAGCACAAATGAAAATCCAGATGAAGACGTTATGAATTATCAAAGGAAATGGGATTTGTGCAATTAAATTACGCTTTCATGAGGACCAGTAATTTCTTGTTTGCTTTCTTTCCTAGCAGAATCCAGAATCTCTCTTAAAAGACAATTACACACACAACTGTGGCTTATGGTGGATTAGTTTAGTTTGTTCAAAAGACAGAAGCTTAAGAAATGGTTCTGCGCTAAAACACACAAGGTTTTACCTTACTTAATTAGACTGTCATTTTGGGAAGAAACAGATACGCATCCGTAGATTGAATCTGTTAGGCATACGTTTGTTGCCATTGTTGATGTCTTTGGGCCTCCTGGCTGGCCGTATGGGGTGTGAAACACCCGTTGGGCGAGGGCAGTGGCGGCTGTTGTTCCCCGCCTCGGCTGAACATTTTTGTGATGGAGGTCAGTCTAATCCCCGTTCCCTTCCAAGTAACCATAGCGACGGGCACGTGGAATTCCCTAGTCAATTAACAGTCAGAGTGGGAGTAGGAGAGGGCGTGTGGGCTCATATTGACGGGTGCAGCGGGGAGGGCTGGTGGAGAGAGAACAGAGGACACATGTTCATTAAAATGATCCACTCTGGATCAGATGGGAGATTCCACCCCCCCCCCCCTTAGTCTCTTTGAAACAGATTGATTGTGTGAGTGTGATACTGTACCTTACTGGGCTAAAGGCAACTTTCTCACACTGGTCTCTTTGCTTTGCCCTGCGTTTATTCTTACTTTGTATTTTTTTCTTTTGGGAAACCCCCTTCCTTCCTTCTTTTCTCATCTCTTTCCTCTCTTCATCTCTGTGGAATGAAGTATTCAATATTACACAGCTTTCTAAGATTCTGTCATCATTCTGTCATAAATCTCACCCTTTCTTTTTTCTGCAGAACACAAAAAAAGATATTTTGAAGAATGTTGGTAACCGAACAACGGCAGTACCCACTGACCTCTACTGTATTGATACAAAACCAATGGAGAGCGCTGTTGTTCGGTTATCAACATTCTTCAAAACATCTTTTGAGTTTTGCAGAAGAAATAAAGTCAAGAGAGTGAGTAAATGTTGACAGAACTTTTAGGTGAATTATCATTTTAATTCTGGTCAGAAATCTTTTATATATGGACTATTGCAGTGTTTCATTGATCATTGTCTTTGGCAACCAAACACAATGCTCCACAGTTTCGCATAGGTCTCACAAAATCCTAAATCAGTATTCCATGTCAGTTGATTTATTTGGAAAGTTCATTCTGCAAGTTTTTGTTTCATCAACCAGTTCAGTGTATGATTCTCACTTTCTAGCACACGCAGATATACAAACGTGTGGCCGCACACGTGCATGCACACACGCTCTTGTACCTGTGCAGCAGTTGTGGGACAGGGCTACATTGTTAAGACATTCCTCAGGGCGCTGGAATGCAGGTATTAATGCGGAGTGATGTGAGAGGGGGAGACAGGGAGACACAGAGACAAGGTGGAGAGAGACAAAGAAAAGAAAGAGACTGGATTGGGGAAATATGAGGGAAGAAAGAGTGATGGAGTGGGACAGATTGAGGTTCCTAAGGGGAACATATTGCAGGGGGCATTGTAAAGCAGGACAGAACAGAGACAGTAGTAGAGGATTCTGGGTAAAGAGAGGTCACTGATTTTCCAGGTTACTTTGTGTGTGTTGACAGTGTGTGTCAGGAATGTGTTTATTATTGATAGAACTAACATTACGGTGCATCACTGTGAAACCAGGGTTGTCTTTCGTCTTATTCCAGAGGAGAATTCGGATTTAAAAATAGGAAGCAGAATGCCTGGGATGTCCTAGCGTAGCGATAACAGTACCAGCTGGTGATCGGATCTGCCGTTGATCAGAGTGTGTGAATAACTGAGAACCGGAGAGGACGGGGGGAAGGCGGGGGTTGCCTGTTGGTGCTTTCATGGTGAGCGCCACATTGCCAACCAATGTCAGCCGTGCCATCTCTGCTATATGGCCAGGTGGCATCAACCAGCATCGTGTCCTGGCACTTGCAACACCACAGCTTCCAACATGCAGGGTGGTGTAATCAATGTCAAAGTCGACCTCCTCTTCCCCGTGATCTGCCATAACCCTCCCTAGATTTTCCTCCCCTCTGTCCATCTGCTTCCTGCAAGTGCTGAGCAACTGACTTGAGTTGCACATTTGTCAGGGAACAGGGTTTGCCATACGAAATGTGAACGTTTGAGTATTAAAAACTGTTCAGAAGCACACGACTTGTGCAGAATGACCAAGTGAGATCTCAGTTAAAGTGATAGCGAATTCTTGCATCATTTGCTCGCCCTCATGTCATTACAAACCTGTATGACTTTCTTTCAATGTCACATTGGTTTTGTGTCTATACAATGAAAGTCATTGGGTCCAATGTTGTTTAGTTACCATCAATCTTCTAAATAACTTCTTTTGTGTTCTGCGGAAGTCAAGCAAGTGACTAAATGAGAGTCAGTAAATGATGACAGAATTTTTGGGTGAACTATTGCAGACAATAAAAGTTTGCAGTGTAGCCCCTATTGAACATTTTTTTTCACTTTTTCATTTTCATGCACACTCTCTCTTTTTCTCGATCTCTCTGGGAATGCTAGTTTACAGTGTTTCTCCGGATGAAGTGACAGAGAGGCAGAGAGACAGCTGGACCCGCTGCCCCACATATCAACTTACACATGCTCACTGGCATGTCTGTCTGCAGTCTTCTTCTCCTTCTATCTCTAATTCTCTTTCGTTCCACTTCTCTTGTTCTGCATGTTGCTCTCTGTTAGTTCCCTACTGTACACACACAGACACATAGGGCTATGTCTTACGGTAGACTTGGTGTCTTGTGTTCATTTTTGTGGAGTGGAGCTTAAGCCCCAAGCACACAACTAACAATAAAGCCATGCAAACAGTGAGTGAAACCGCTCTGGGGCAGTAACTATGAGCCTCACCACACACACACGCATTCAGATGGAAACACGCTTTAGAGACTTGACTCTTCGTACCCCTGCGGTGTCATTCATTTGTGAAGCGCGGAACGTTTCACTCGTAGACAACTTTAAAAAGTGCAGACTGAGTGACAGACAGGCAGATACTGCCCCCAGCACCCCTCCCCCTCCGCTTTCCCCGTACCCCCCATTTTAGATGACAGATGGCTGTTTTCTACCCTTTTGTCACTTCGTTCTCTTGCCTTTATACCTGCCTGGACACGGAGCCTATCCCCCACCCCAGTTTTACAGAACCCTTAGCAAACACACTAAAATCCACTCATTACCCAAGAGTTAGGACACAGCCCGAGGCCTTGCATACTTCTCCAGGTGTGTTTTAGTACCGAAGCTCTTTAAAGTTCTATAAGAGCAAGGAAGAACTGACACTTTTCTTTCATTCTAGCATGAATGGTGGACAGCTGCAACTCAGCATGGTGTGTGTGTTTGTAAGGTTGTTTAGTGGATACGCTATGTCGTGTCTTTTAATGTCAGTCGTGTGCGTGTTCGCATATTTTACCGGTCAGACAATGAGTCACAAAATAGAAGAAAAGGCAGAGATTACATCACGGTTCTTTAATGTTTGTTTTAATAATGTTTGCTGAATAGTTCACATATTTGAGCGTTGTATCACCTTTGAAATGTTATCACTACACGTATGGATAATAGTAAAGGTTAGACTGCAGAAAACCATGTTTTAAGTAAAAGAAGTTAAAAATCTAAATATGCTTAGAACCAAATACATTCACATGAGGAAAAATTAAAAACAAATAAAAAAAAGAAGCTTTATTCAAGATTCTCCGACATTAGTTTTTAGTAATGTATGCAGTTAAATGTATCTTATAATTTTATTTTTTTAATCGTACAATACTTTCCAGTTTTTCACAGCTCTTTTTCTCTGTTTTCTCTCTCTTGCTGTCTTTGTTTCAAAATAAAGTATAATTGGACACAGTAGCCTCTGTTCTTATCACTCTTTCACCCAAGGTTTCAGCTCGCTGCCCTCCTCTAAGGCTCTCTCTATCTCTCCTCTTATCTCCACATGCACAAACTTCGGTCCATCCTGCCAGAACAGTTGAAGAGGATAATGTTGTGCCAGGGGCATCAGAGCAGCCTGTGTTCAATTTTATCCATTTTTTCTTTTTGCCCTTTTTCTTTTTTGGCCTCCCTTATACCATCAGATCTCCCTCCCTATTCATTCGAACTTTAGTTTGATCATTCAACAGTAAAAACGCACTCGTCTTTCCGTCCAGCTGGAATTCTGATTAAAATGATAATTTGTCACCTGCCTGCCCTAATATTGATAAACATCATTTTTCCGTTTGATCACAATGCTGGTTCCACTTCCTTCATGTCTTTGTTCAGGCTGTGCTCTTTGTCTTTATACTTATCTGCTTCTCAGCAGACCATGAACCTTCTAGCCAGTCTCCGCCCACTTCGCATTCACGCTGGCTTGTGCTCGCTAATCTTATATCTGAAGTTCATCGGTGTGATGGTGGTGTTACACAGTATCTGTTTGTTTGCTTCTTCATTGAAGCAGTCGTGAATTAGCTTTCCTGCTGGGTGCTAAGCTGCCTGCTGACCTTGAGGGTGGAACCAAGTGCCTGTGTCTCACTTTTAGAAGTGTATGTGCTTGGAATCTTATCAAAATGATATTGTTAATGAGAAGAAGCTGAATGCATATGTTTGATTTTTTGCTCTATTTCAAAACCTTGGTGGGGTATGGACGTGTTGTCACTTTACCATGCCGTAGCGCACCCATGTGGGGTGGCAAAACACTCAGCAAAATGATTGCTTACAATATCAGGAAATATCTGATTCTTTTGTAAGTCATAGGGAAGTCGTAAAGATCACCGTCGAGTCCAGCTGCTTGAAATTTTATCACATAATTGCGTGTTTTAGTCCTGGTTTCTTTGTTTCACCTATTATCCATTTTGCTCAGTGTTTTGCCACTCACAGGAGCATTTCCCGCATGTCCCGTGGGACACGTCCGGCATGTTCACGTGAGAAAGTGACGTCAATGCATACCCTCTATTGTTTTGTGTTTGAAGGTGGAGATCGTGAATGTCCGGGACTCCGAGTCAGGTCTGAGGACACAGCTCGGACACAGATATGGGCATGTGTTTACTGATAACAGAATTCCTGGAAATGCACAACTGATACTTAACTTTCTTACACAACCTTAAGGAACCTGTGACTCTACATCCGATGTGGCACATTTCAAACAATTGTGAGCGTGTGTTTGTGTATTTCAGTCTGAAGTGGTTACCTCAGTTTTATGTGTGGTCCTGTCTCTGTCTTCAGCAGGATGTTATATTCCCCCTTCCCTTCATGTATGATGTACTCCATATTCCACCTCCTTTTTGTGTTTATAGACTTTTCTCTCTCTACTCATTAATTTTACAGCTTTATATCCCTTACATTCTCCCTTCTCTCTGTATCTCACTTCTTTGCTTCCTGGCTTCTCTACAGGTTGAGACGTGTTATGTCTGTAATGCAGATAAGGCCGATTCTTTAGTTCGCGCTGCAGATCCTAATCTCACTCAGGCCTGACTCTGCTCTATTGTTCTACTTTCGCAATGCATTTCTAATTCACTAACAATTTTTAATGTTTACTACTGCTAGATATTATTACATCATTCACCGATTCACTTCAATTGATTCTCAACATGACAAACATGTCCCATGTTACTTTTTTATACACTGACTTTGTTGTCCTGTAGTGACATCATGGATGACGAGCAGAACATATTTTCTGCAGGGGCAATTTGTACAAAACAGGGAGTATGATCTGTCTCTTCTTTGATGTCTTAACTCTGATCTCTGTTCTGTAACCTCCAGCAGTGTTGGCCTGGATCAATACATCAATCAATAAGGATGTGATTCTTTAGACCACAGACCTAACCCTGACCTGACCTTGCCCGAGACTCCGCCACCCTTCTCATTCCTTTATAACATCTCCGTTCATTTAAGGGGATGCGTCCTCTCCCAGTTATCCCTGTCCCCCCCCCGGCCGGTAACCTTGTTGACACGGCATTGTTGTCCTCTCCGCCCTTCAAATTTAGAGCTTTTCCCAGTGGATTCCAAGCGGGAAGCTTTGTCTGTGTTAGCTTTATATAGCCGACTCTTTTTGGAAAGCAATAGGGATATAAAGGGCAAGTAGAAGTGTGTGTGTTTGGGTTAACAGACTGTCAACAGAGAGCAGGTTTCTCATAATTAGACGGATTAGGTTCGATTGTTCCAGACAGACACACTGAAAGAGTCCGAGGGGTAATTTGTTGGAGGCGGTTATGATGGGCACCAGCCACTGATGTCTCTCTAAAATAAAAATTGTATTGCTTAGACCTTCATAGCTCAGAAAACCTGGTTAATAAAAATATAGAGGTATGAAATGAATGTGGATTAAATAGGAATTTGAGGAATTCATTGAGAAATGTGAAATCTCCTTTTTTCCTACATGTTTTCAGACACTCAGTATCTTTCTGCACTCGTATATCTTTTTGTCTGTCTGTGTCTCACTGATGTCCCGTCTGTTAAAACAAATTTGCATGGAATTTAAAGAAACATGCATATTTGTGTACTGTATGTGTTTACAAACTCAGATGTGTGTAATATGCTGCTCATATGACGCATTTAAACACAACAAACAGAGATAATGCAAAACTATTCTGTTGTTATGTGATTACGTGTGTGATCATGTGAGTTTGTTATCTTTTAACTCTGTCTGCATAACAGACGAGATGAGAAGACAATGTTAACATGCGATCCCCAGCAGTCTACAAACAAACACAAAATATGGCGCTTGTTGTTGTGTTTTATCACTAAATTGAAGTGTTTTTAAAAGATTAGCTCAGCCTAAATTAATGTTGTATACTCCAAACCTGTTTGGCTTTATTTCTTTTGTGGAACCCAAAAGGAAAATGAATTCAATACTCTATTCTTTCTGAAGCTTGAAGTCTCTATTTTCCAAAACAGAAAGAAAGTCAAACAGATTTGGAACCACATGACGGTGAGTCAAGGATGACTCAATTTTCATTTTTGGTTGAACTGTCCCTCAAGCTCATCGTGGGTATTTAAGAGCTTGGAATAGTAAATAAAGCCCCTTGTCTCGTCCAAATGTAATTTCCTGCCGCAGTGAAGGAATATCTGCGTGCATCTTTTTGTTTGTGTGTATGGAGTTTGTGTGGTTTTATGATGCCATGCTGCAGCGTCCTCTGTGCTAGGTGACCCTCTGTTTTAATCAATCAAAGTGGATCACAAGACCATGACAGTTATACAGGGATGAATACAGTGACAGAGAAAGACAAAGAGAGATTACAGTAGAAAACACGAGAGGAGGACTCAAATCAGAAAGTGAGTTGAAAAAGTGGAATCATTAAAGGTAGAGTGCACTGAGCTAACTGGGATAAGATGGATTAGCTGGCTGTGAGCTGCATCGATCCTCCGTCGAACTCTCTGACTTGTTTACACGCTCGCTGCGCTGAGCTACAGAGCTGTAGACACAAACCCCATACGCCCGTGAGACTGTGAGTCACTACCTTAACACTTACCCACAGCTATTCAAGCATTATAAAGCTTAATCCGTCCTAATAGGGAAAAGAGAGGGAGAAATCAAGGGCTTGGTGTCGCAGTGTCGGAGAGTAGGTAAAATGGAGGGATAACATGGAACAGTGGTTTCATATTAGAAGCTTAGCGCTGTGTTTTTGGTTCGAGAAACTGATAACTTGTACAGACAGTCCTGGATGATGAGGTCATGCTTTGTGCCACTAGTCTAAACCCAGTCATAATCATACTTCACAAATTGCTTGGGGAATCTTTCCAAACAGTGTCGTGTTTTGGGATATAGAGGCATGATAGCTATCATGAAGTACTTTGGGGTAACATGTAAATGCTATGGTAAATGAACATAGGTGTGTTGTTATTTTTGGCAATACCAGTAATAAATTATAATTTCATTGAACAATAGCAGATATGTGGGTTGATGTTATAAATTTAAAAATTATAAATGCACTGCAGTTTTTTTTTACCATTTTACCCATAAAACTATTCAAATATTCTTTAAACAATACCAGTAATATATGTTATTTTTAATGAACAATAGCTGATATGTTGGTTGATATTATAATTCTAAAAATAATAAATGCAGGTTTTTTTTAACCATTTTACCCATAAAACATTCTTAAAACAAGATGTCTTCACTGTCCTTCCCAAACCTCAGATTTCCAAATTTGCTGTTTTTCAGGAAATGGAAAAACACTGTACTTTTAAATGATTAAATACTGTGTTGTCAAAGTTAACAAGCACTTTTTTAATACTTTAGGGATAACTAATAATAATGATTTATGGCAAAACCATTAAATATGGAGATACAAGGTTTTAGAAGGACAGCAGTGATGTATATTGAATTTGTTTAAAGAGAATATCTTAAATTGAGTTTTTAATAATTTTGTTCTTACCCCATTTGTTTTGACTTCACTATAGAAAATAAATGATGTTTTGATACTTTTGATGTTTGTTACTGGTATCAAAAGGCATGCGTAGAATGAATGCAAAAATATTCTTAGAACCTGAATTTTTGAAGTAGTTAATATTACAGATACTGATATGGTCGCCAATATATCATACATTCCTATTAAAGTACCATCTGATAGCATCACTCTATCATGATATCGCCACAGTGCTTTCGGGCACAGGGAATATTAAAGAAAAACTCCTCAGATAAGCGTCAGAGTGAATGAAACAGTGGAGGATGAAAGGGGGTGTTGAAAGAGCAAGGACTGTTTGTGTGTGACCTTTAGCCTTCAGTCTACTGTTAACACTGTCAACATTCTAAACAATCTCACTTTATGCTGAAGACAGGCTTAGAGGAGAAAATAAATAAGAGAGAGACAGAATCAGAAGGATAAAGAAGAAAACCTAGAGGGAGAGACATCGGGAAGAAAGATTTGAGGAGAATGGGGGGGGGGGTTATGGGGTAGGGAGGCAGGTGCAAGACTGACTTTAATAGCATTGTGCTGAAAACAGCAGGATGTTTATATTGATATACACTCTAAAAAAAATCCGTAAAATTTGGGCACAATATACTGTATTAATATGAAGGAATTTTTACAGTTGTTTTACCTGTATTTTACATTTTAGCATTAACGGAAATGTCCATAAAATAAAGAAAAATGTACTGGTAATTTTCTGCCAGTACTTTATCTGTTTTTTAGGGAATTTTTTTTATAGTGTATTTATCCAGAGCACTTTACAGTGCACTCAAACTATATGTTTAATTTGTGCTTGCATTTCATCGAACCCATGACCTTGACGTTGCGAGCACAATGCTGTTCCATAACAAGCCTTGACTTTTAGCTCTGCCTTTTCACCTTGAATGCTTCTTTAACATCCTCTTGCCCTCCCCTACTCCTAAAACCCTCTCTAACCTCAGCTTTACTCTATCAGAGCTTAGATTTAAAAGGGCCGATGGCTCTCGCTATCTTTTCCCGACACACACCCGTACAGACTGTGGCCACAATAGAGGGGCCTCATGTAAACGGACCTCATAAGATCGCCAGCGGTGTTCGTTTCCCCCTGTTTTCACGGGACCGGTTCGACAAGGCTCCTCTTATTGTATTTCACTATGGAGACGTGAAATGCTACGATAACGTCCTCTTTTAATCCTATCGGATTAACAGCGTATCATTTGATTAAATTTTCGGCACGACTCACTCATGGGTGAAGCTGTTAATATACGCATTGCGGATGTAATTATGCACAGTCATTTAACGTTTATCACTCCACCCACAATAACCTCATTTCCATGCAAATTTTTATATCATTCCCTCATTTCCTGCTTTTCCCGTTCTCACTAACCCGGGAACGGGAAAAGAAAACTATACCGGCTTAACTCCACAGCGGTTGACAGGAGAGCAGACCCGAGGATGTGCAGTCAAACATCAGTAGCCTCAGGGATTGCAGACACTTTACTCCCTCCCTCTCTGTGTTTCTCTCTCTCTGTCTTTCCTGCCAAACTGAAGCTCATTAGAGGAAAAGAGATTCCTGACTAAATAGAATGGGGCTGCTGCCAGGCTGAGTGAAAGATGAGGGTGAGAGAAGGAAAGCGAGGAAAAGTATGTTGTAGTGAGGAATAATACTTTTTTAAGCTATGGATATAAGTTTGGATATAAACCACTTGAAGAGGTCCTGGAGTCACTTGAGCATATTTACACTTGAAATTGTTAACCTGGGATCATTTTTAATCCTGGATTAACATAGTCTGCGCTCTACTGTTCACACCGTTTGTGTATTTTCTCAATTGTTAGATTTTGCATGGTACATTTGAATAATGTGGTTTATTGTTCTCAGGTGCATATTTTCAAGTTGAATAACATTAATTTTACCAAAACGAAATAATCAAGTGTTGAAATATATTAATTTTTGCAGTCATTTTGCAGACATTTTTAACTATTTCCCCAGACGCTACGTGAAAACTAACCAAAGCACGGGCAAGTTTTTTGTGACTGTATAAAGCTCATGAATATTCAATGAGGCAAGTCACATTACTCCTTGGCATTGAAATTCAGCAGAACTACATTACCTAGTGTTAAATACAGTTGCTAACCTTTTCACTAAATTAGAAAAAATAAATGTTGCATAACCTAGTGTTAACAATGGCCTTGACCCTAGTGTTAACAAAGATTAATAACATCAATAATATGTGGGACAATGACATTTACAGATAAGCCATAGTATAAAGAGCTTAACTGTAAGTCATCACCCCAAACTGAAAATGATTTACTAATTATTTTTTTATGTATTCTTGTTACGGTTGAATAAAATAGTTTGTGGGGATGAATTTTGCGGTTTGTTAATAGAATCCTGTTTAAAGCCTTGTCCTTTTTTAACTATAGTCCATGTTTACTTAGTCTGATGTCAATGGAGCTTGTGTGCCAGCCACCCCGCCAATCCCCCAAAAGTCAAACGCAGTATTGTCCAGCTAATAAAGCACCTGAGTGTGAGAAATGCCGAGCTTAAGAAGGGGAGGAGAGAGAAAGAGAGAGAACAGGCAGACAAAAGAAGTGTTGATACTACGAACTGAAGTCAGGAGACTTGTATTAAGACTGACCAAGGGACTGTGGGATGGGAAATGTTTTGTGTGTGGCCTGGTTGAAAGCAGAACTTGAGTTAAAGCTCATGATAATCAGTGCATGAGGTCACAAAGCTAAAGGAAAAAGTGGAAGAAAATCAAAGAAAAATGTATTTCTTTTTAGAAAATCTCTTTAAACACCATAGAGATGAAAAAGAAACTTTTACTTAATTTACTTCTGTCATCTTTTTCTCCCATGTTTCATCTAAGAACAAGCCTAGTGATTATATTGTGTCTCTTTTGGAATGTCATAAGAATTCTTAACAATGTCTCAAAGTTGCCTGATATGATGTGATTACTTTCTATTGAAAACAAATTTTAGGACAGAATTCAGACAAAATTATGAAGCGGGAGAGCAACTGGTACTGTAGCTGACAAATGCGCAGCGCTTTGACTTCATTTTATTTACATTCCTCATATTCCTGCAGAAACAAAGCTCTGTTGACATTGTCATTTCAGGCAGGATAACCCATTTTCCGTGTGGTTATCTACACTCAAAACACACTGTGTCTGCTCAATATTCATAAATATGACTTCTACTGTAATCATCCCTCAGAGCAAACTATGCGGCACAGGGGGAAGGTTGAGAGAGAAGGAGAGAGAAAGAGGGCAGCGCTCACCATCCTAACCCTTTTAGTGAGATTAATTCAAGCCGTAATGTCTCTCTCTCTCACACGGCCCTACTATTTATCTTCTGACTCAGCTTTCTCTCCCTTTTTCCTTATCCTTCTATCTCCGTAATGAGCTTGAGTGGTACGGCAGAGGTGCCCGTGTGTCGTCTGCCCGTCCTCTGCATTGTGTGCGGAGCAGCTGCAGTGTTAAAACACACAAACAGAGTGAGCTCCTCTACAGTACCTGTCAGCGCTAATACACATACCCAACCAACCCCTTCATCCTCTCCCTCCCCACTGCTGTCACTCACTTATTTGTTGTATTGCTGCCTGCCTCCATTTTTATTCCATCTCTCTTTCTTTCTCTCTCTGAGTTCCATTTAATTCACTTCATTTTCTGATGTCCATTACTGGCTGTTGCGCCATTAACTGTCATCTTCTGAGCCTGATTGCTCTGCCAAACAATGCATATATCTAGGTGCACAGTTTTGCTAGAGTAAACGCGGGGAAATGCAGACAGGCGCTAAATTGCAGCATTTAGACTCTCCTTCCATTTAGACATCTCTGTGTCTTTTTATATTTCCCCATATTTAGTCATCCAGGTTTCGTTTTCAGACCATCTCTCAGATTGAACCACCCAACCCCCAGCGAACCTCATCTCCCTCCCCAAAATTCATTTTCACATTCAGCTGAAGTTAGAAACGAGGGGCTGGTAATTGCTCCGCCTGGGGGCTGGTGAGGTGAGAGGGAGAGAGAGTTGTCCCTCAGCATTAAATATTAACTCAGTTTTTCATCTCTGCCTCTTTACTGACATCCCCTAATAAAAATCCCATCTCTTCATTTTTGTCAATGCCATGTGAGTTTCATTCCGGTCCCTTAGAGGCAATTTCAAATTGGGTTTCCTGAAACAGGCAATTTGAAACTTTTGAGATGGACCCTAAGATTGTCTTCGGTCGCTCTTGCAAGCCACTTAATGAACTATGATTAAATTTGGTGATATATGTTATATGTATTGATACAATTTGTGTCATTTAAGCAAACCGATATGCTTCTACATTTAGTCTTGTAATGCACACTCATGTGTCACAGACAGAGGAGCAAAAAGAGCATTTTCCTCTTTGAGGAATTCAGACTAACTTAAAAATAACTAAAAAAAGAATTCAACATCAACCGCTGTTGCTGCGGAGGATATATTTTGTTTGAATAATTTATTCAAGATTTGCTGCCCTCTTAGACAAAATGCACCAGCTAACTAACTAGACTATAAATTATACATGCAGACCAGCACATCAGATAGCTTTTAAAATGTCTGTAACATTGATTTAATGTAAGTATATAAAGCACATGCTTAATAAACACATCTTTTATTCATTCTTAAATCTTATAGATTACCGTAAAGCAATGCGCAGATATTCTCAGTGTAAACACAGTTGCCAACTTCTCTTTCTATATCTCTCATGCTGTGTGTGGTAGTTACTCTGGCCCTCAGTCAGAATTGCTTTGACTCATGACCCTGTTGTCTGGACAACTGCAATATCAAAGGGGAACATTGGCTGTACAAAAGACCTAGAGTGATCTGACCTTGTAGCCCACTTCACACAGTTTATAGTCTGACACTGTTTACCTATTTATACAACAACTAGAATTTACACATCATTAGGAAAGAAGATAGAGAGCATCAGAAATAGCCAAGCTGGTTGACTTAAACGGAAAAAGGGGAGAGGCAAATAGAGAAGGGAGAGAAACAGAATGACAAGTTTTATTTAACATAAGCACACAGAGAAGTTAGTTTTATTGCATAAATAAATGCATGTAAATGACTTCAAACAATCAATTGCATGCCTAAATCATTACAGCATGACTGTAAATATACACTGTAATGAAAACAGAGTGGCAGGGAAAGATGCATGAGATGAAGGAATGTACCGCTTGGTGGGAGCCAAAAGATAAATCCACACGCTTGTTTGATGTGTTGTTTTAGCACAAGACTCATTGACCACACACACAACCTGTATGTTCAGCCTGAAGTCAGCTGAGCATAACTGCATACGTTTAATAACTTAACTAAAGTCTGATGTCAGTGAAGATATAAGTGTGGTGTAACCCGGGTCAGCTGTGGTCCAGATGTGACTTTATGCCCAATGTAATAAATATTTTGGTTTTCTAATAAAAATAATTTGCATTTGATTGAGGAACAAAATTATGTAAGATAATAAGAATAGTAATTTAAGCTTGATTTATTCTTAAAACAGGATAAAATAATAAAGATATATTTTCTTTAAAACTGATTTAGATTTACTGTTTGTGGAAATGTAGTTTTTAGCCTCTTCCTCTATTGTTGTTGTGTCTGTCTAGCCCACACAAAGTTAAAATTCAACACAGTTCAGAAGTGTACATGGATAAAACCAATATAACAAAGGGCAACTATAGGGTGAGTCAGGATCACACAGTTTTAATTCATCTGGCTTTGTCGGAACAACAGGTGACTGAAGTGAAACATCGGCCTTTCTTGAGTATTGTGTTTCTATTAATGTGTTGCTAAGTTGCCACTTATTTTTGAATACATTTCATTTTCCAGCTTTCCATTTAGTCTTTCTTAGTCACTTTGGCAGTGTCCTTTATTTCATATTGTTACCCAACCCTGGTTTCAGTTCGCTCCAAACCTGTCTGTCTGTCCTTTTCTGTTCACCCCTGATCTTGTGACTAAGAGGGGGTGTGCCCGTGTGTGTAAATGTGTGTGAGAGAGCCAGCAGCTGCTTTTGGTGCTCTTGCACCTGTTCTTGTCTCATCACAGCACTGATGACTGATGGTCAGGCCTTACATGGATTCATCATGCCCCTGTCTGCCCCCCACACTCACAGCATGCCAGCTTATATTCACTGATTGGTCATTTTGTATTTGGCAGCCTTTTTGAGGATGTCAGGAAGTAAAGTTCTACCTGTTCTTACTCATTCCCTTTAATTCCTGGTTCATTCACATGACCATGCTCTGTTGCTGTCTGGCCTGTTTTTAGTTGTGAATGTCATCCAGCTCTAGGAGCGTTGTTATTCTTTCCTCCCACTCACTGCTATTACCCCTCACGGCAGTCCTGGTACGCTGTTGCCATAGCAATAATATTCAGCACGATATCATCACTGAAAATTAAAGGCCTCTGTAAACATCGGCAAGGTTAACACTTTCTGTGTGTTTACATAAGTGTGGGTGGATGTTTTCTAATGAATATTCCCTGTTTTTGTTGCATTTTTTGTTTATTTTTTTATATGCTTCTGTCTGCTTGTTTTTTGCATAAAAAGTATGCAAATGCCATTCTTTAGTTAAAATGTTATAAAGCATTTTTCATGCTTTAGACAGGATGGTAGAGATTTACAGGAAAGCATGGGGTGGAGAGTAGGGAACGGGATTGGCAAAAGACCTCTAGTCGACACAGATTAAATTCTAATATCTGTATAACTAAACAATGACAAGCCTGCAATTATCAGTGCAGTTTTTGGTAGACCAGAACCTGTTACAGAATTTTGTTTCAGTGGATTTTAGTTTTTCAGGAAGGTGATCGGGCATTGCATCTTGGGTTTAAGTTTGGTGCAGTTTGACCAGTAGATTCACTGTTCCACCAGACGCAGTCCTCATACTGAAAAGATGCAAGACTTAATAAAGATGCTCAGCTGTGCTGACCCACTCTCACAGTCAGTTAGAGAGACAAGTTCATCGGCTCAGTGTCTTTAGCATCTTCTTCCAGATGTTATTTTAAGGAGTGCACATAATAAATGTGCTCAGAGGAAGATGAATATCATGAAAGGTCATGTTTTGAAATATGAAGAAAAGTCTTTAAGTGGATATGGAAAGTAAAGCAGAGAACCCTTTACTTCGGTTACGACAACATTTGTTTATCTTACCAGCTGTGAGCTGGTATTTGTGTATGTTTTTAATTCCATATTTTTACTTTGAATAAGATCATTCACAGGGCTCTTGTAAAAGTCTGTTTAATCAGGTTTGCAATCACACATACACTGAATATATTCATATGCACTTAAAAACACACACTATTTTCATGACCGTTTTCACTTTCTAATTGTATCATAACATTACCTTAAACCTGAAGTATGTCATTTGTATGCTTATCATAGCATAATAGGCAAGTATCACCCATTTAAGCACCGTAGCTTAATGTGTTAGCGCATCTATGAACTTCTATGCCAATGTGTTAATAACTGTCAAGTACCCTGTAAGTGAACAAAAAAAGCATTTATATTAATATCTTCTATTTTACACTCTTTATATGCGCAGAGGACTCAGACGCTTCTTTTGTTTAAGCCCTCATAGGACGGGCAGCTCATGTACCCTTGCCCGAGTGTTAATGGAAAATTGAGTTTACACTGAAGCTGTTGGCCATGAGGGAGAGATCATCCCCCTCGCCTGTCAGACCTCGTGTGCGTGTCTGAGCGAGAGAGTGTACAGTATGTCCTCTCAGTGGAAAGATACTGTATATACACACCATTTATCTGTATAATACATCAGACCCTCTGTGTGTGCAGGTGATGCCACCACGACCCAGAAATTAATGAAAGGAGGTTACAAAATGTGTGGGGAGGGAGGACATACTGTAAATTTAAAGAGGGGTAAAAAGATCTTAAAGTGACAGCGCACCCAAAATTCTCATGATTGAGAGATTCTTTTTAAAGGTGTAAGACAAGAAAGAAGAATATGAAAATAGTGAATTAATGAGAACGATGTGAGTGGAAGTAAAAAGGCAGCCGGCTCTACCGTTTGCTGTGTGCATGAGTGTGAAGGATTGCATTTAGCTTGCACTAGGGTCAGAACTTCAATAGGAGACAGCAGGCTTTGACTGTGGCAGCTCTCCATCTCTCTAAAATCGACTGGCCCGATTCTGCCTTTCTCTCCACCATCCAGCTGGGTGAGAACTGCCTTACACTGTTTTGAGTTGTCAGAATTCAGTATGGCAGCGGTTCATAAATACTAAATCTAAGTGCGCGCGCGTGTGTGTGTGTGTATACAGTCTTCTCTCAGTGTGAGTGTCTGTCGATGTGTCTGCTGCTCACAGTCAGAACGTCTCCTGTCCATCTGCTTCTCTCTCCCGCTCTCTTTTTTTAAACCCGATTATCTTTCCCTTTGCGACAAGCACTTGCTATTGCTCGCACCCGCACACGCGTGCCCTTGACCGTGCCCCACCCGGCCCCTGCTGAGGTGGAGATTGAACAGAGGAGCCACTAATTGCACCTTAATTGCCCCTCTGTCTGTCCAGCTGCTCCCCTAGGCAGAAAAGAAGAGCAGAAAAGTAGTATTGATCAGACAAATCGAGTGTGTTGAGTTAGAATTGGGATGGGAGCTTTAAACAGATGCATTAAATGTTTACACTCGTGCATACTCGGGCAGAAAGCAGGCAGCTCCAGATTTTTGAAGGGCTGTGGCTGTAGGGTAGAAGATGGGAAGAATTTGCTAAATACTGTTATGGAGACCATTCCTTTTTGCTATAGTAGGTACAGCCCTACAACCATTTGATGTGTCACACTCACAATATTTTGTTTTTCATTCATTTACAGCTCTGACCCATGAAGATTTGTTATATGCTTTTGTGTCCTGTGATTGAATGTCTGTCTACTCAGAAGACAGTACGGTTTTGAAGCAACAACATAAACAAACGTTACTTTGCATGCACACTTTTGTGGCTCAAACTTAACTTCTGGTACACATCCACAAAGAATAGAGTCACTGCAGATTATTTCTGATAACAAGCAAAAGAAATAACAAGTAAACAACATTAGCTAGCAAGTTAAAAGTATGTCTAGCCATTATTATGTTGGGTTACCAGCATTTGTTACTGTTATTAAACTTAAAATCAACAAAGTTACATGACTTATTTAACAAATTGTTTATTTAATACAATTATTATACAATAAAATTCAACAAATTGCTTATTTAATGCAATTATTATACAATAAAATATTAATGTAAATGAATATAAATTAAATACAAATAGTTATATAATTAGCCATTGCCAGACCGATCCACACAACAGGTCACACTGTTGTTCACACTTGTTTTTTGACCAGAAGTTAACTTAGGGCCAGGTGCGTGTGTCTGATGAAATCGTCTATAGGTATATAAGATATCTGTTGAATACCTAGGATCTATATAGACGGTTTTACTTGCTACAACATAAACAAACATTATGTGGCCCAAACTTAACTTCAGGTAGACCTTCGCAAAGAATCAATAACTGTTGAGTAGTTTTAATTTAATTTAAAAGAATTAATATACAATAAAATATTAATATAAATGAATAATAATACAAATTAAAAATAAAATAAATTATTATATTATAACTGAACACAGACCAGAAGTTAATTTCTGGCCAGGCGGGTGCGTCCGATTAAAGTCTATATAGTATATATATGTACCATAAGGTATCACAAAATAGTGATTGTTTCTTAAAACAGATTTATAACCATTGATTGAGTAATAAATGCACACGTCACTGCTTAAATATGCACATAGAAGAGACAGAGATATGTGCTCTGTGCATGTCTGCACATATTGACCTTTGACCTCACATGGAAGTCTTTAATGCATTCACTGTCAATCACAAGAGGAATGTCACACCCCCACACTGACCTCCACACTTTCACTCGTGCACAAACTTTTCAATTAGTGTTTTTAAAATAAAAAAATCAATGGCTTATATGTGGAAATTTCCATAAAACATTCTGATGGGTTTTGTCCATTATTAGCCCGTTTCTAATTGCACATACTATCTAGAGTTTGTCCAATAATGCTAGACGGCTGTCGCCACACTTGATTGTTGTTCCACCTCCACTGGGATGTGAATCCAGACCGCCAGAGATCTGTCTGTGTGTGAGTGGGCGAGTCAGAGGGGAAATTAAAAACCTGAAAGCAGGAATTACCTGAAACTTTATTAGCCTGACTGAAGCACTGTTGATATGTGCGCCGTGTGATCGGAACAGACACTTAACTGCGTGTAAATGTCCAGAGTGAAGAATCGTTCTGCTAAAACAGCCGCTCTGGATCTGCTTGTAAAGACTCTTCATTTCACTGATCATTCAATATTGCAAAAATGGCTCTTTAGTGATCTTGGCAGGTTTTAGCTCTGCTCAGGCAGTCTGTGTGACACACAGCATTATGGCTCTCATGAGCTGTTTGTTTTGGTTCTGCACTTTAGTGGGAGTCATGAGAATCTGCTGGAGAGAGTGTTTATGTTTGGACATGTGTGTTGTCAGATGGAGGAATCTCAAGAAGAGGGCGGATCCTGAAATAGATTATTGTCTGTTTGGATGCCACACGGCTTCTGTGATCCGTGACAAAGGAGGTCCCATGGGGACTGTGGACACAAAGCCATAACTCATGTTACATACTACAAACAAAAAGAATGGGGATTTTTTCTTTTAATATGGGTATGGTTTGGTTTGGGAGCCTAGACTTTTTTTTTTGGTGCCACAAAAAATCTATCTTTTGTTTTTAATTCCTATCCCATGTTTTATTCTAAGTTGTACACTAAAGAGAAGTGTGTTTTTATCAAGACAATTACTTCTTAGTTCTTCTGGTTACCACACTGTTCCTCCCAACATAGTCCTGCTGTCCTCATTTTATAAGACCACAGGGTTATCTATAATCTCTCTTTTGCTCCTTCTTCTTGCACCTGGATCTGTGCAGCTGGCCTTCATGTTTTAAGTCAGCAGGAACACAATGGCTGTTTGAGAGTCACAGCGTGTGTATCATTTCTCACCGCGTGTGGCTGAGGCTGGCGGGGAAAGCCATCAAGGCAAATTGTTTTAAATGATGTTTACTGCTGGCCATTTCTTCTTAAAAAACATGTAATAAAAAAGAATCGTTAAGCATTGCTATTAAATGTTTAACCATTTCTTCTCCTTTTACAGTGTGTTTAGCTGCAGTCACGGTCAATGTGACCCCAAAGGTAGAGGTGATTAAAGGAGAGATGGTCAAGCTGCCCTGCACATACACCACCTCTGAACCTGCCTCCTCTCTTGTGGTCCAGTGGTTCATTGTGAGTACTTATTTTTAACCTTAGTGACAAAAAAAATCCTAAATGTGAATTACTTGTATGTATCATGTATGTGGCCACTTTTCAGGAGATTACAGGTGTAAGGAAGCAAGTAGCTTACTGGCATTCCCAAGGTGATGCTGGCATCGATTCCAGCACATCGCTGGCAGATCGGTTAATCCTGGGAAGTGACAAGTCCCTCACCATCTCCCCAGTCACGGTGGAAGATGAGAGGACCTTTTACTGCCAAGTAACCGGAGGGCCTGTGGGAGCCTCCGAGGCTGGAACCATGGTCAAAGTTTTCTGTAAGTATGGCTGAACATGATTTCAGAATGACATGCAGATAGATACAGACATGGCAACTTAAGCCCTTAGTGTTTTCAGTGTTTCATTAAAATTGGTTCCAATTATACATAATCCTGTTTATATCTAAATCTATTCAATCACCCATTTCTTATGTATTACTTAAGAAGTCTTTTGGGCAATTCCATGCAAATGTCAACCTTACCATAAAAAAATGAAGTTTAGCACAGAGCCATAGCACAGATGTGAACATCTGGTGGTTCAAATGCCAACGGGAGGATGCATTTTTTTTTTCTTTCTTTATTTTTAGTGCATGATTTTCCATAGTCTGATAAGTGCAATTTTCAGGATTGTGACATCCATAACAGTCCATATTACTTTTGAATGGACAAATGAAAATTAAAATAAAGTGACAATTTTTGTTCTATAAAAGGCATCCCTTCTCCATTTGTGGGGTATTATTGCTTCTGGTTTGCACATTTAAATTCACAGAAATCCTAAGTATGTAAGAACTGTGTCCTTTTTTGTCACATCCATAGCGCACGTTTATTTCCTTTTTCTAAAATAGAAAACGTGTGCATAGACTGATATTTTTCTGATGTTTAGACTATCAACAAGGATTTAGTAAAATATAAACTGATAGTTCAGTATATTGGTAACAAATACATTCTCTGAGCGTTTATATGTCACATCCATAACGCTGGATTTGCCCTTTTATTAACATTCAAAGGGTACATTCATACAGCAAAAGCAGAGCTGCAAATTCTTGTTTATCAAAGTCCTTATTAGTTTATAGTTATTTCATTTGTGTATGTGTCTGCGCCACTAACAATTTTGCATATACTAAATGGGACATATGGCCAGCCACTTTAACCCCTATTCATTAGCCCTGGTTTGTGTTTATAAGTTGCCCCAGGTCAATTATGGCCGTAAAGATTGCATTTGACACTGTTGATTAATAGAGTCATTGCACTTGTCATGTTTGATGGATGTCATTTAAAGGGATTGGAGAACCAAACAGCTGTATGTGCATTTAACACTGTGCTAATGATTACTGACCTCACAGCAGAGTACCATGCCGTTGCATATAACTGATCTCAGACCAGCTGCAATTAGACTTATGCTAAAAAAAAAACAGCCAAAGTTAATGTATCTGAAATCTTATTTTTTATAAATGAGGTCCATACAAACATGTATTTAATATTTTAGTGTACGTTCAATTGGCTGTAATCAGTCTGCATTAAGTGATATTGAATTTTCCTCCCCCTGCTCAGTAAATCATTATTTCTTTAACCCCTTCCCCCAGCTGTGTGTGATGAGGTCACTTTATGAAAAACTGTGGCAACTGTGCATAGGGGGTCGTGAGCTGCATGTACGTGTGTATTAGAGAGAGTAACAGAAGAGGCTCTTTGTTCGTTTTCCATGCCAGACTGTATAGAGAGATCTGTAATGGCTGTAATAATTGTGAATGAGTGCACTGGGACCGGAAAACAATAGCATCTCATCCCAGGAGACAATACTGCTGCCTGCCTCACAGCTAATGGCTTCACAAGAGGGAAATGTCCTCGTTTTGAGAGAGAGAAACATCAATCTCCATACAATTTTTTTTCTCTTTGTGTCTTAAGAGAGATTTAGACATTTTGGGAGATTATTTGGTCTCTGAAGGGATGATTGTAAAAATGGACAGAAAAATATGAGATAAAATCTTTTTTGTCTCAGACCTAGAGAGTAATCAGATTCAGTAGAGATCGAATTTAGACTTTTGCTCAAAACAAGACTGAAGCATGCATAAAGTTCTTCAAAGGTTGAAATGTAAAAAGAAATGTCAGAGAAAATGACCAGTGTTGACACAAATGATTCATAACTGAGAAATACATGGTCTGTTGGGCTATGAAAAAGCAATTATTGAGAAATAAAATGGGAAAAGAGACAGAGAGAGAGAGAAAGAGAGTGGCAGAGTGAGTTAGAGAATGTGTGTTAATGTTATTAAAATGATGCTGATATGATGACCTTAGAAATGTTTTGGAACTAAAACAGAGAAAGTCATTAGATTTGCCTGTTGCCCTTTTTAGTATTTAGATTGACCAGTTTCTGTGTGCATGCCTGTTTCTGTTTCTGTGACAGTCTGTAATTTGTTTAGAAAATCATATCTTGAGCTTAACTTGATTTAGCCTATCAATAAAAATGAACTTGTAGTACTGATGTGTTCCATCTCCTTTCCTCTCACAGATGCGCCAGAGAAGCCAGTGATATCTGGCAATAATCAGGCCATCACTGTCACTCATGACTCCATCTCCTCGTCCGAGGTGGGTCTCATGTTTTTAGCTGTATATGGTAAATGTGAAACTTTGTGTGTTTCAAGGTAACCGGTTCTGTGGTGTTTGTTTGTGATCTGTTTAGGTTGGTAAATGCACCAGCAGGAACGCTCACCCTAAACCTCGCATAATCTGGTTCAAGGATGGCACACCTCTGCCTGAAGTGAAGGACCAAAAGGAAAGTAAGTGTTCAGTCTCAAAAGATCAGTTATTGTTATTCCGATTAAAGGTGCTGTGTGTGATATTTAGGAAGATCTATTGACAGAAATGCTATATAATATACATAACTATGCCTTCAGAGGTGTATAAATCATTCTAAGTTATTAAAAGGTGTATTTCTATCTATAGTGTTATGCGAAAGTTTGGGAACCCATTGAATCTGTGAAAATGTGAGTTTATTTTGTAAAAATAACTCACATTTTCACAGATTCTGCAAGGGGTTCCCAAACTTTTGCATAACACTGTACATACACCGTGGATCTCCTTACATGGAATTCGACATGTTGTTTCGACAGTATAGAAAATATATACAAAATCATAGTTATGCAAACATTATATAAAGGAATGTTGTTGTTAACTTTATTTAAAAAACTTTTAAAAGGAAAGAGAGTCTGGATGAGGAGTCCTTCTAATCTTACCTCTCTCTCTCTCTCTCTCTCTCTCTCTCTCTCTCTCTCTCTCTCTCTCTCTCTCTCTCTCTCTCTCTCTCTCTCTCTCTCTCTCTCTCTCTCTCTCTCTCTCTCTCTCTCTCTCTCTCTCTCTCTCTCTCTCTCTCTCTCTCTCTCTCTCTCTCTCTCAGAAACATACATGATACCTAGTGTAGTAAAGGAAGCCTCAGGCCTGACCACTGTGACCAGCACACTGTTTATGCGGCCTGAAAAAGCCGATGCTAAATCAGTCTTCCACTGCACTGTTGAGTACAGCATGCCAAACAACCAGATCAAAGAGGACAGCTCTGAAACATTCAGCCTCTCACTGCTCTGTAAGACACACACACACTCACTCACTCATGATGAGTCAAACAATCGCATTTTCCCCTGAAAATCCTCATCCTGTGCTCTCCTCCAATCAGATCCATCGGAAAACGTGTTCTTTAAACTGATGAATCAAGGGCCAATCAAAGAGGGAGATGATGTGCATATGATGTGTGAGACTGATGGTAACCCTCAGCCAGAGTTTGAATTTCATAAAAAGGTGAGACCATCTATGCTACATTACAACCAAATTAATTAGCGGTTGCCCATTGGATCACGCTGACCGTTAACACTCGCTCACTTATTTATCCACTCGCTCCTAAGAACAAACAACTGACAGGATCAGCAGGGAAGTTAGAGCTGAAGAACGTGACTCGCAATGATGCTGGGACCTATAAATGTGACGCTCTTGACTTTGATGCTGATGTTGAACTTGTCAAGACTTTGAACTTTTCAGTGCATTGTGAGTATCAATTCCACACACCATACCAGACTAGTTGTTGACCACGGATATCCAAGCCATGTTTGTCAGGTTCCATGTGAAGTTTTTTCCATCACTCCTTAGGCACGTTCACTTACCGCTCTCTGCTTGTGTCATTCTGTCAGATCTTGACCCCGTGGAGGTGGATCCAAAAGGTCCTTTGACTGTTTCTCAGGGAGAGGCTGTGGAGCTTCAATGTAAGACCAAATCCTCAGACATTTACACCCTGCAGTGGAGAAAGGCAAGTCAACAAACCTCCATCCTTTCTCACTGTACCTCAGATGCTTTGTGTTATCTTGGTCATGTTGCTTTCTGTGAATCTTTACTACAAGGGTTTTTTTTATTTCACTGTCTTTGTGTATGTGTGTACTGTAGGACTCAAAGGTGCTGTCGCAGAATGGTGTGTTAAGTCTTCAGACAGTGTCTCTCTCTGACACTGGTGTGTATTTATGTGTGGGAGCTGTACCCTCTGTGCCAGGCCTCCAAAAACAAGCCAATGTCACCCTTACCGTAAAAGGTACCACTCTATTTACATAAACATATAAAGACCACTTTATTTAGTGACGCTATCAGGATGTAAAAAGACTTTTGAACAGCATAACAAACATGTTTTCGAAAGAATCACTTACCCCGCCTTTAAACTATGGTACGTAAAGAAACAGTTACGTAAAGAAACAAGTTTAAATGTTGAATTTATATAAAAGTACAACCTGCCAACAACACTCAAGCAATATCCGCCAATCAAGTTTCTGTGAACAAAGATTTTAAATCAAAATCTTTTTAAAGAAAGTATTAAGAGTATAGAGTTGCTCTATCCTAAAATAAAATTCTTATAAACTGCTAAACACTTCAAGCTGTTTCTACAAATGTATTAACTCTCAAGTACCTTTTTGTTTCACCAGGAAAACGTTGTTTCCATATTTGCTTTCCTGTGTTTGTTCTATAGCGGTAATGGCCTTTATAGTGTTCATGTGTAGAGTTCAAACATTTTCCTTGTCTTTAGAATTTACGAGCATGAGAGGATGCTTTGCACTATAACATATAGGAGACATTCTTTAAGTTGTCCCCTAGTACTAGGCTCATGTAATAATGTCGTGGCTACTGTAGACGTAAAGTTGTGTAAATGAAGTGAAAAGGAAAGGGCTTGGGAGTTTAATGTAACATCCCCTTCTAGGCTGACCAAATAGGGCCATAGATAAGCTAGGTGTGCTATTTTGCTCTCTGTCTCACTCGCTCGCTCTCATTCTCTTTCTATTCTGTAAGGTAAACCTGAGATTGATACCCCAGTGGATGTTTTCATTGTTAAGGAGGGAGGAATGATCACTCTCAACTGCTCTGCTCTCGGTTATCCTGCTTCACAGTTCACCTGGACACCTTCTGGCAAAGAGGTGTGTGATTGTGTGTTGACATGTCTGATTTGACACAAATCTATGTTCATTGTGCATTAAAAATGATTTGACATGTGTGTGCAGTCAGTAACAGTCGTGGAGAATAGGGTGATCAGCAGAGTGACACTTGAAGCCACATCTGCAGTCCTGAAGGATGGTGTCACGTGCGAAGCATCCAACGAACATGGAATGGACAGCAAGAAGTTCAAAGTTTCCATCAAATCAGGTTAGCATCTATTCTTCGTACATGGCACGCTAGCTTAATACTTATTATACAGTATATATACTGCATAATTCCTGTATATATTGCACATTTGTCAAATAGGTATCCAACACATTTATTTCCTTGATTCAAAGAAAATGATCATTTAATGCAAATGTTTACCTGCTCGATTGTCTATATTTTTTCCTTACATCTTCACAGAGCCAGTGACAGACACAGATGGCAATTCCGCTAACCGAGGTAGACACTTGTCCCAGCTCTCTCTGCTCCTCCTCTCCCTCTCAGGACTCTTTCTTGAATATACTCCATGATCTAGTTCTCCAGCTCTGCACATTGTATATTATGTACCGCTACCAAACACTGTGTATATTGTATATTGTATTATGTATGTGATCTTTGTATGATGTCCGTCCTATATTTTCTGGATGCTGCACCTTTAACTTTCCCCCGTGTGGGACAATAAAGGATTCTGTTCTATTTTACTTTCCTCTCTTTCCTTCCTCTCTGTGTCTGAGGTGTCTGTCTTAATACTCTTCTTTTTTCCTTCATCCTCGAGCGTGTGGTGAGGTGTTTAGCTGGTTCGTTGCATCACTCTTGTGTGTATGTGCATTGCATGTGTGTGTGTGTGTGTGTGTGTGTGTGTGTCTACGCTGAACACTTGCAATAAAACTAGTTTTCTAATCGGTATTAAGATTGAAATATCCAAATGGCCTTAAACAAGATCAATTTACTTTAGAAGCAAAATTGAGTGCATATTAAAATTTCTTTTAGGGAAGAAATCTCTTACCCAACACATATCTGTCATATTTATACAATTCTGAGGTTTGCTGTGCCTAAAACAAGAAATAACAATCCTGCTGCACAGACAACTAAGCTCTCAAAAATCTATTTGGCTTCTAAAGTATATTTGTCTTGATGTAAAAAAGATTTAGATGTGTTTACTGCAAAACAATAAGTGTATATTGGTTAATGGTGGAGGTTTGTGTATACTGTTCAATGGGACTCAACTGTCTTTTTCCCATAATGCTGCTTGAAGGAAACCCCGTGTTTAAAACAGGTCTGTATGACCCCTGCTGCTCTTGTGTTCTCTAGTTTGTGTGTGTGTGAATGAGTATCTGTGTGATTTTCCCTTTGCTTACAGCTGTGAGGAAGGATGTGAGGCTGTGTATATTGGTTCTTGTATCATGACCTTATTTATCACGAATCACACTGTGGGTTTTGCATTTGCCGTCGACTGAAGAACAATTGTTGGAATAACTTATTGTTCTGTTTTGCTTTCTTCCCACCCTCGTGACTACGCCCTCCGTTCCACCCTTTCTTGTCCTCTCCCATCCAAAATCGATCGCTTCTTTCCACCAATCATCCTCCATCTTTGTTTTTCAACATCTCACCTGTGTTCTTCTCATTTTCTCCCGCTCTCCATGCACCCTCCCTCGTGTTCTCCCTCACGCTCTTGCTCTCCTCAGCGGACAGACAGCAGGCTGGTTCGAGCGCGGTCGTGATCGCTGTGGTGGTGTGCGTTCTGCTGCTGCTTCTCCTGGTGGCTGGGCTCTTCTTCCTCAATAAAAAAGGCAAGCTGAGCTGCGGGAAGAAGAACAAGAAAGACGTGTAAGTACTTTCTAATATTTGCAATAATATGTCATGTTTTACAGCACAGTCATGTATTGACGCTAAGCCTTTTGTCTTTGTAGGGCATCTGGGGACATGAAAGGTGGTATCGTGGTGGAGATGAAGTCCGGTGATAAAGGCAATGAGGAGTCTGGTCTGCTAAACAAACCCAATACAGATCAGGTGAGGAATCATAGACACAGTACAGTATACAGTAGGGTACAATTACAGTAAAATGAGTGATTTTTATCATCTTAAGGTTTCCATTTGCATGCAATTGCCTCAAACGTTATCGTTAGTTATTACATGGTACTCTGGAATGCTTGGTTCTGATTGGCCAGTCACGACATTCCAAGGTTTGCTTAGTTAAATGATGGCCAGTAACACTAACTTTGACTTTTATGTTTATTAACGTGTCCAAAAAGACAAAAAAAGTCACAAAAAAAATGTATTAACCACTTTTCCTCATTCACAGTGTTAAAGAAAGAGAAGAACGCAAGAAGGACGCAAAAGGAGATGAAGTGATGGAATTGGAGCGCTGTTTTCTCTTCATAAGCATCAGGCCTGATGGAGAAGAGAGAAGATAAATTCATTTTAGCTGTACAGTTTTATTTTGAGCAGGGTGGGGGGTGGGTACGGTAGGAGCGACTATGATGTTAAACTGAGGGTGGGTTTCAGTTTTGAAGAGGAAGGGGCAATAAATGTAAATCTGGCATTATTTTGATAAGGGCACCTAGTGGGACATGATTTTGTCATCAGGTCAATCGTGAATGTCCGGGCAGTAGATCTCTTTGGAATAAAACACCAAATAAACACCAGGTCAGTGCTAAGCAAGCAGTGTCAATTAATTTATATACCCCAAAATTAAGAAAATAAGTCACTAGACACTGGATGCTGTGGGAACTATAGCTACCCCCTGCGTTTACCAAGAAACTGCACTTATTTTTATTTTGAATCCTACACATACCTATATACATTACATGGCATTATCCTGACATTAGCTGCTTTTGTCATGATGCATGGAACACATTGATATGCCATTATCATATCATTATCATACACTGTCCAACTGTTCGCATATGAAATTATTAAGCCCTGCCATTCATATCCGACCTTGTATAGTCCATATTAACTTTTTTGCCTCAAATGTTTTAGATCATGCACATTTAGATTAAATAGCACACTCATTGCTTTTCTAATGTACCACACCTTTAAGAATTGAGCTAAAACCAAAAGGCAGGGAGTGAAGTAGAGAGGTGATGTGTGGGGAAATTCAGAATTCCATCGATTAAATGCAAACAGAAAGCAGAGTTCACAGTCATTCAGCTCAAGTATGAGATGCTTGTTGTTTTGGACATGCTTTAGAGTTCCAGAACTGAATCAGCTCATTTCCTCTGTCCTGCCCTGGATTCCATTCTACAGCCCAAACATGTTCAAAGACTCGTACTGAACTCAGTCATTATTAAGCATTGAGCTACTAGGAGTACAGGTCAGGGGTTTAAAGTTAAAAAATTACAAACTAATGAGAAACGGCTCCCGTCAGGACTTAGGGTTGATTTGTTTGTATATTTTTACTTCAGCTTTTCAGCTTCTTTTTTGTATTATCAAATATTTGAAAGTGATCTAAATGATCTCCATATTGAGCACAAGTCAAAGCACGTGTGTTTCTGGCATACTTTTTCTGTTTGTCTTTACACAAGGTCATTGTTATTCAATATGTAGAATTTATGTATAAACACCTTAAGCCTTTCTTAAAGTTGACCCAGGCCTAGTGTGTACAGTGACACCCCAAGCGTTTCATAAACAAAAGATGTCTGTAAATTTTGAGAGGAGGGTGATAAAGAAGAACAGCTTGTCAAATTTGAGAGATGGGGCCGGAATTTCCTATTTACTGTTGTTACTGAGTGATCAGCTTTTGTTATTTATCATTTCTGTTCATAACCACTTTTACTTTGCTTTAGGTTCTTTTTTTAAACCAAATATATATGATTGAAGAAGACAGGCTGTAATGATCTCTGTTAACATGTATATGGTGATTTCAGGTTTCTTTGTTTTACATCTGTATGTATGTTTTTTTCTCAGTAAAAGCACACTGTTGTTCACGTGAGGCACAGCTGGACGACTCTAAAATCACTGTGTTGTTGGAACACCCTGTAATTTTTAACAAGATCCCACTGATATACAAAGCTGAGAGCCTTGTTATTTTCTTTAAATAACAAGTTCTTTGAGTTGCATGTTAGAACAACAGCAAACTGCAGGATGATATTTTAAAACTTTACTTAATGGCCACAGACACATGCACCATTCATCTCGAAACAAACAAACCAGTGATTCTAGACTCTAACTGGCATTATGGATGCAGGGTAACTACATTTGGATAAGAGCATAAAAAGGACTAAGCAGACATGGGCATGGGGTAGAAGTTGGGATGGGGTTTGGTTTGGATATAACATTGTTATTGTTTTCCTACTGAGTCTTTTTGTGTAGTAAAGAGTGTTCTAATGAATTGGTATGTATTCATTGTCCAGTGACACATTATCTAAAACTTTGGAATATGGGAAAGGGAAACTCCTATTTTAAACACTGGACATATATACATAGTATATAATGGCAATTTGTTTTGTTTTATTGTAATCCTAATGTTTTTGAGATCATTTACTGATGTAAATTTGCTAAATGTAGCCATGCACAGGTTCATAACTGTCAATGCAATGTGCTTTAGCACTATGGCCAATACATTCATACCAATGTATCTGAGCACTCAAACTGTTGTAGGTAAAAAGCTTTTTTACTAAGGGGTGTATGTATGTCTTAACTACTGAACAGTTTCTTATGTTTTCTGTACCAATTGAACTGGTCTTGCAAGAATGAACAATGTTTTGAGATGTCATAGCCTGTCATACAGATTGCTAAAATTGTTTATGCCCTCCAGGTATACTGTATATTTTGTGGTACGCATTTGTGAACTTTGTAGCTTGTCTTCTGATTGGAACTGTGTAGAATTTATACTGCCAAAAAAGAAATTCCAAAATACATGTCTCCTGTTTTATGTTATTATAATAATAATAATAATATACTGCAGAAAAATATGTATATGTTTATATATGTATATACATTGAGTTTCCCTTTAGGCTTCCATGCTTGTTAATTCTTTGTTTGTTAATAATGTCAGTGCAGAGTTAAAACGGTCAGGTAAGTGTATCGTACGTGATCTGGTTAATAATTAAAATATGCAAACCCCCCCTTAAGGTATTTCTACATGTAAAGACAGTATTACCTTTGAGGACAGTTTTTTACACACTTCCGTAATTTAAAGACATTTTAGTCTGATCATTACAATATGTAATCTGATAGGCGTGGGGTTTGGATATTCCATCTTTGTGGGAATGAACCAGCATGTTCAGGGATATAATGTAGGCTATAGGAAGTTTGCTCATGATTTTATTGCTATAAGTTACTTGGAACCCTGAACTGCAAACAAGAAGAGGGACTGGAGTTTTTGACAAACAATCAAATCGTTGTACACTTTTAAAAAACTAATTTTACATTTTAATTTTACAATTTTAAAATAAGTTTACGGTTTTATTTTACTGAACTTTGCATATTTTAAAAAATGTGTTAAAATATTCAATTACAGAAATGAACTGCAACTTTACATCTAAAATAATATGAAAAACGTAATTTTACTTTACTACAAAATATTTTACATTTGTTTAGCTGCTGGAATTTTCCTGTTTTACGGGATTTCTTTTACAGTGTATTATGTCAAAAAAATTGTAAGAACACAAATCTATTTGTATATGTTCCACCACCTGTCATCACTAGAATTCATAGAGCCCAAGGCGATTATGAGGATGAATCCAGATATGCAAAAGCATTTTGTTAGACTCAGGACAATGTTTTTGGTTGGACCCCATCAGACAATGGTCCTAAATACAGGATAGTAAAACTACACCTTTAAAATGTTACTGGGTCTTTAAGGCACTGAAATACTATCTGTATTTAATTCAACATGTACAACATCATTATTTTAAAATGTATCTGTATACCGCCTCAGGTCTGGTTATGACTATATGTCTGTGATGTCCATTTGAGTTTGAGAAATGAGACAGATGTACAAATGAGAAAAAAGGGTCATCTGCAGATCCCTCAACATTCATTGAGTTTGACAGTTCAATCACTTGCACAATGTCAGTCTCCTGTCAAACCAAAGCTTTTCTAGCACAGAAACAAATACATTTAAATGCAGTTATATATCGTTTGAAACGAAGGAAATAGAAAACTGATGGAAGATGAAAATGTCTAGTAGAATAAGAAGTGCTGTGTTCCAATAGGCTGCACTTGAACAACCCTCAACAGAATTTTAGATACATGGACATACTTGTAAAGAAAATTAGAAAGGATACTTAAGGGATTCTGTGAATAAGGGAATGTGGGTGACTCAGCTGTATCAGATACTCTCAGTCACGTTGATGCATTTAATTTACTTAATGGAGACACTGATGTCTAGATCCATTCCACTGATTTAATGACGATTCTTCCACATCAAAGCAAGTGGCTTTCCATCTTTCTCCCAATACTGCTCTACTCTGTACTTCTCATTGCTGCGTGTGTGCGTGCATGAATGAAGACAGAGATGCTGCACTTTTACTCCTTTTGAAAGGAGTGCTTTCATAAAATGGGCTTTAAGTTTGATATTAAAAATGTAATGTTATAAAGTTTTTTTGCTAAGGTTGCTTTTTCATAGCTCTGGAGATTTGATGTTCTTGAGTTTTGTGCGATTCTCTGAAGGTGTCATACAGATCTGGACTTTTCTGGAAGAATGGGAGAGACCTCTTTACACAAACTGTAGATTGTTGAATACTGAGAAAAAAACCTTTGCTTTTGTATTTTAAACAGAGGTCACATTCTTGTAAATGTTTGGTCCTGAGGTGAAATCTCTCATGTAAACAGTCAGTTCTCTGTCTTACCCCTTTTAGGAAAAACATGACCATCAAGATGCAAATATCCTGATATGTCTAAATTATTGGGAGCCATAACCTCAGGAATGCTTTTAAAGTCCTGCTGCCCACACACAGTGTCTTAAAAGTGAGGCTGCATCCATAGACATCAGCTTGTTTCATTCCCCTCCATCGACTCAGCCTCATCCATTTTCCTACCCATAATGCCTTTCTGTCATAGTAGGGGGTTTCAAGGCTTAATTTCTTGGAGATTTCTAATTGCAAATGTGTGTGCACTGTGTTGTGCGTACACTCAATTTGCTCTTCAATGATGCATTGAGCATAAGAACTCCTCAGTTGCTTGTTATCCTCAACCTTGTGTTACAGCCCCTGCTGTGTCAGGGGTTGAAGCCGAATGTTATCAAACCAGATTAGCTAAATTATCTCACTTTGCTACTTCAAGTGAGACATTTTTTTAAATTAGCTTATTTTGTGATGAGTCCTTTTTTGTTTTAATTAGATTCTGTGACTGATGAGAAGAGTATTACGTGGCCCCAAACCAGCAAGCAATATGTGAATTTTCAGCAAGCATTGGGTGTTACATTTTGCATTAGATTTTTTCTTCAGGTGAACAGTGAGGGAGTTTCTCATGCAGCAAAGTAGAGATAGCAGAAAGGCCTTGACATTATTCACATAGCCTAATGCTCTTTATTTATCACCACCTTTCTTGACTTACTCAACAGTGAGTGGTTAACTCATGGTGGTTATCTGTTATCTAAGACTATATGGACAAAATAGAGCACAACTCATTCAACAAATTGTTCATTTAGCTAATAAAGTAAATAGCCTACAACAAAATTCAACAAATTGTTGTTTTATTACAATTACCGTACAGTATTAATATAGGCTACATTAATATAAATACATTAAATAAATTATAAGTAGCCTATAAATAGATATTTACCCACTAGCCAGACTGATCAACAAACACAGACCGGAAGTTATGTCCGATCTTCCTCTGTAGGGCGGTTTGCACACCCTGGTAGCTGTTGTGTTCACCTGATGGAGAAACATAATATAAACCGCTACTGTAAGGCAAGCAGTTTTTTTTCACAGCTGAGAATATAAATCCTTCGCGAAGACAATCAAAGTGCACATACAAGCAGATAAACGTCGTATGTATTTGCATAGAATAAAAATAAAATGTGAAAAAATAACAAATCCATAGTAACTAATCATATGACATGTCAAGCCACTTGGCTTTAAGTACTATTTGGTTGCGTCATCGAGGTTGTTTGTAGTTATGTAAGCTTTCCAAACTTTGCCAAACTCATTTTTGAAATGGACGTAATTATAATTTTGAACGGCAGGGTCATATATAAATTTACTTTAAAAAGGAGCGCGTGATGGAGTTCCTCTACACACAAACTGCATGTGAGTAGAAACTAAATGCGGCTCTCTATTCATTATACTCGTAGTCTGCATGACACTGTGTGATTTGTGCCGATCGTTGTATTGACAAGTGTTGTTGGTAATTGTCTAGGTGTGAGGACGTTGATGTCAGTTTTATCAACACTGAATCGGCCTCCTCGTTAAAATAGCCTACCACAGGCCTCCGCTGGTTTGGAAGTAACATGAGTAGGCCCTAGTTGTCTGGTTTTGAAACCTTTGGCTTTGTTTACGTCTGAACATGCGTCTGATGTATCACTCGCTGTATTCGTGTGTTGCCTCACGTTAAAGCGCAGAAGGTCAAAACACCTAAACGTTAAAGTTATTATTGTTTGAGACGCATGAGTGCATTTACACTATAAATGCGATGTGACACGCGTTTTTGACGGCTGTTGAATGTAGTATTTTTAATGGAATCAATGTTTGGATCCCGTTTGGGTCTCTGTTTTGGGTTAACCCATGATCACCCGAGACAGAATTAAGTTGATAACATATTAATCTAATAGTGTTTAAACAGACCTGCACAAGTATAAAGAAAAAGGTCAGCAGTGTTTCCGTGTGTTAAATAATAGTGATGTTAAAACAGCAGTCATTCATTTGTCATAGATTTATTTATATACCCCTGCTTTTAGCCTAAAGAAGTCAAAATAATCTTGTTCATTAAACGTAAAGCTTGTTTTTGGCAGTATGTTGGCTCTCTGCAGTGTTTTGCCTCAGGGGTTTCCTTCTCATGACATAATGCCTTGACCAAAAAGTGCTTTTTAAAATCTGAATTCCTGTAAGTGCCATTATACACATCTGATGACAGGTACTGTCAGTGCTTTCATGTACTGTGTGTGTGTGTGTGTGTGTGTGTGTGTGTGTGTGTGTGTGTGTGTGTGTGTGTGTGTGTGTGTGTGTGTGTGTGTGTGTGTGTGTGTGTGTGTGTGTGTGTGTGTGTGTGTGTGTTTGCTGGTTTCCTGTGTCCTGTTAAGTATATCTAATCTGTAGGCTTTTTGTTCAAAACGTTTAGTTATGTTAAGCCTCAAAATATTCAGGGTGTGTTGTTGTCAAAAGTGAGTATTTTAATATTTAAAACGATATACTTGGGTTACAACAAGTTTCCTTTTGCCTTCCTTTGTGGTTCAAACCAAACAAACTCACACGATGTCTGTCTTCATGAACTGTTCTGATGCAGTCATGCCTTTAGGCGCTATTTTCCTAGTTGCACGCACACACGCACGCGCGCGCGCACACACACACACACACACAAGACAGGACTTGTTCAAACTCTGCTCTGTTTGTTCATTGAAGGCTGCTCCATGCCCCGTTAAACACAGTGGCAAAAATAAACTTATCGATATATCGAGATTCTCCATACCCACTGGCAATGCACACTGATTTTAATATTTCAATTGTGTTAAAATAGAAGAGGGTTTTATTTGTGCTCTCTGGGGGAAGAGTTGCCAGTTTTTGTGCTGCGGTTGGCATGTGGTGGAAATGGAATTTAAGTAGATTAAAGATAAATATATATCCTTGCCATCACATAGGCTGGTTGAGATGTGAGGCGGCCGTTGCTGATACAGGTTTTCTCCTGTTAGATTTATGCTAAATTGAGACCAGCGTTTGATCTCTCCGGGTCCTTTACATGCAAAAAAGCCAACTGCATGCAAAAGCAGTATGAGTAAAATTCCACATAATATAGAGGTGAGCTCAGATTTTCCATTAGCTCATGCTTTCTGTGCATTTTTTGTAGAATGATAGAGTCTGTCTCTTTTATAACAAAACAGCACAAAAAACGAGCTCACCAATGCATTATCCACTTATCAGACATATTATTATGTTGGTAAACCTGGAGCTTAAATGAACACTTTTATTATGACACGCAGGTGTCCTTTTATATAAATATACTTGAGATCAATATGGTGGGCTGACATTATAGATCACTCGGGCAGTATTAAAAGCACCTCAATGAAACCATTAGAACACAGAACTCACTTAGCGGCTGGCGGAAACGGTGATGGGGACGGGAGTTGGAAGGGGTGGCATGGTATAAAAAAGAATTTATACCAGGCACCACACAGGCAAAAAAATAAGAGGGGCAGGTGGTCTATATGCAATGCAAAATCCAGATCCGCTTATACAACAGTTTAATACTGTAACGGGTCTAAATGGAGGCATATGTGTAATTGGAGAGAGAAAGAAAACAAATTGTGTTCTGTAGCTGGTTAAGGAGAAATAAGAGATGGGAGAGCAGATGGACAGACGATGAACAGACTGGGGTTAATTATCACAAAGTCTAGATAATAACTGCAAGGTTCTGAGTAAAATAAGATTAACTACAAAAATGTGTAAAATTGATATTTATACATTTCTTTAGTTTGGGATGACAAAAATGGATGGAAAGGAAATACCATTTACACTGCAAAAACTTGTACCATAAACTAAAAGTATTCGGCACGCTTCGTGGTGTCCTCAGCTGTGTTTGGTCTAAAATCTGTTGCTTATGTGCTTTTGATACTTGTATAGACACAGGGATTATAGATGGATGGAGATTGATGAATGAAAATAAAAATGTAGTTAAGTTGTTGTAGCATGTGAGGTCTGTAAATGGTGTCCTTCACTGAAGGTCTGTCTGGTTTGTGTAACTGTCTATGAATAGTGCTTTCTGGTACTGCGGTACAGTATTACGGGCTGCTTTTCATCACACTGTATTTCTAACCTGAAATGTGGATAAACAGAGAGGAATTTGAGTTAATGTGCGATATACTGGAATCCGGTATAATGGCATGTCTTAACTATAATGAATTAGTAACTGAAGTTGTGCAGGTGGATTTTAGATGATGGAAGAGATGGTCAAAAAGAGAATAATGGAAAATGGAGAGCGGTTAGACAGGGCAGAGTATTTAACTGCTGAAACAGATGCACCTATCCAAAGACAGATGAGGGCCTGGGATGGAGAGGCGGGGAGGGTTCTGTTGGGATGGGTGGAGGAAGAGACGGAAAGAGAGAAAAACAGAGAGATGGATGACAGTAAAGAAAAGACAGATGGTGAAGTTACTCCAGTATTGGTCTAAGTATTAATGGACACAGCTGTCGCATGTGTGTGCGCGTGACATTCCTGAAAAAGAATTTAAAATGCTTAACATTGACAAAATCTTTTTCTTGTAGTGATGTTGAAATCATGGAGCCAGGGTTTGGATGCATAGCATTCAAGGATAGATGGACCAATAGATGGACTCGAGGTTAGGAAGAGCAAGGATGACAGGCATTTAGTTATGTTATTCCAGGCAGGGTCTTGTGTCTTTAATTTGGATTATAGTCCAGCTCTGTGGAAATCTGCTGCCATCTGGTGGTGATGGAAACAGGAACTCTTTGTTCAAACACTATAGGTCATGTAATTAACACTGGCTAAAATCTTTAAACAAGCTCATTAAACCTGAAATGAATACTGTACACAACAATAAGCAACATCAAGGCTTCAGACACAGGTGCGTGTGTGCGTGCGTGCATGCGCTTCTGTGTGTCTCATGAAGCATTAATGGCTTTATCAAAGTGAATTAGGCATGAAGGGGAGAAAAGCTGAGGTATCCCAGAGGATTTCACATCAACAGAAAACTGAGAAAATGTAAAACACTCGCTCAACACCTGAGAGCAGAACATTAGCCTGGAGGCTCTCCTCCAGATAAAAAACCCATTACAGAAAGGACACATTAGCATAGTTGTATTGTTTTCTTTTGCTTATTATTTTTATATTTTGCTGGTACTGCCACTGCCTGCAGGAGGATGGCTTTTATTTATACGACCACACGGAACCACAGTTCAGAGACAGAAACACTTTTGTTTTTGTTCCACTTGAAACCTTCATTTCAGGAATAATAGGGCCTATATTTTGTGTGACAGTGCTGTCATCATTTACTTTTGTCATTTCAAACCTGTATGACTTTCTTTCTTCTGCAGAACACAAAAGGGAATATATTGAAGAATGGTGGTACCCAATACCCATTCACTTGCATTGATTTTGTGTCCATACAATAGAAGTAAATGGCTAAAACATTACCTTCAAAATATTTTCTTTTCAAACAGCTTCCTTGCCACCAATTAGTATATATTTGTATACCTGTGCTAAAATAAATAAACTTGGATTGTTGTGCTGGATAACAATTGATCACTTTTGGTCACTTTTATTATAAGGGGAGAACAAATGTGATTTATATGAACACATTGGGTTTTAAATGATAAACTATTTTCTGAATATTTCTGGCCCTTGCTTTGGTATCATGAGATCTCAATCTATTGTGATGTTTACACATGGTCTAGATGGCCGGTTGGTGGTTTTGCTAATATGAGGTGAGGTCTGGTAATTCAGTTAATAATTAAATGTCAATATTGCAAAATGCACAAGTACATTCATGTTTGTGTTTCTTATCTAGCTAAAACGAAACAAAAATGCTTATAAGTATAAAAATATTTTTAATCGAATATTTGTTTCATTTTAATGTTTCATTTAAAAAGATGTATGTATTGTGATTCTGTTTAATGTAAGTGGTTTTACTTTTCCTTAAAGGGGTAGCACACCCCAAAATGAAATTTGTCATAATTTGGTGATCTTTCTGTATGCAATAGACGTGGGTGGGGACCAGGGACAGCTGTGATTGTCATTTACTTTCATTGTATATTGAAGAACAAAATCTTTTTTTTGTGAACTTTCACTTTAAGAATATTTCAAACAAACTGACCAATCACTGTATGAAAAAGAAAAAACTATTATTTGTGTTGACCATTAGAGAATAACAGGAATAATCCAAATAATCTCAATTTAAGAAGATTGCTGGTTCTGATCTCAATCAGAAACTTGTTCCCCTGAATTCAGCTTTTCGAATGTTTGCAGTGTTTGTTTTGTGACAGGACAAAAGTAAAGAAAGCTACTTAGTTATGTACAAATGTGGAGTTTTATTTCAATGTGTTATTAATTATGAGCACAGAACCAGTTAAAGTAGATATACATACATTTCTTTAATTTATACAGATAAACTACAGTGAAACAGTCAATGATTCTGTTTTAACCTAGACGCCCAGTAGAGGGCACCAGATAGACAACAGTCAGCAGCAGTAGGTCTACAATCTCCATCCAAATACAGCTTGAACAGCAATGTGCCTTTGCAATATATTGCTATTTAGTTGACAGAGAACCTTTGGGATAAAACAGTTATGTCTTCACCATAGACCGTGCTGTCTTCGTGCAGAATGAATGTAATCTTGGTTCCAACGTAGTGACTTTGGACCAGGAAGTGATGGAAAGGTTCTAGTGAGGTATTCTACTATATAAGCATTTATAACAAAAGAGTGCACTTAAGCGCTGTCTTGGGAGTAGAGCATGTGGTACAGTTGGTCACCGAAAATGCCGGAGTAGGTGCTGACAGCGCGAACCGTCTCGTCGTATACGTTCCTTGATGCAGGAAGAAATGCATGTTGTCAGTGCAAAATAGATCTATGGAAGCTCCATGAGCATGTATCATAAGACTGTCTATGTCCAAAGCCCTGAGAAGTCACTACCAAAGGGTGTTTATACATATGGACTTACTTGGCTTTCTCTTCTATCTTATAACCCTTGATGGTCTCTACATAACTGTTGGCGGTGTCAACACTCTTGTCATAGTAAGTCTTTAGGGTGTCCATCACATTGGCAAAGGTTCCCTGTTCCTCGGCCTGTCTGGGCACCCGGAAGCTCTCCGCACCTGCCGGGGCAGTAATAAGTTCAGTGCTCAGGTCATCTAGGCAGCGTGTGACATCAGTTTAGTTATTTTGCTTATCATTACAAAAGGAATCAAAAAGTGCAGGAAATAAGCAGAAATAAAAGTCTAATTTGAGTGTATGTGTACATACCCAGAGCGAGCAAAGCAATGAGTACTGCGATAGCCAGTAGCTTGTTCATAATGTCCGTCAGATCTGGAGAATTTAACTCTTTTCAGATGATGGCTACACGAGAGTGACAATATAATTGTGACCACAAGGGGAGCTTTGTTTTTTGTCCAATATGGCAAGCATTTATTAGGTAGACACACTCTTTCTGCATGTGTTTACACTAGGTTTTTACAAAACATTAAATGTGATTTCTAGCGCTTATAAAGCAATGTTATTTTACTTTAGATTTGGTTAGAAATTGTCTGCCTGTTACATCATTTCAATTCAAGGTATGAAAACTAGAGAGAATTTCTGTTCCTTACATAATTCCATCTGTATCTAGTTTTAATTTTGGTGATATTAAAATTTTCAAAACAGACAATTCACCAGTATCCTTAGTTCCCCCATATAGACAATCTCAGTCACATGTATAATCGAGCAACATAAATATGTCCGAACATTTACAATTTAACACAATTAATACAATTGAAAACATACTTACTCAGTAGATGTGTCAGACTGAAACAGCAAAAACTCTGTGGCCTACCTTATATATGGGTGCTGATGTATTGACCTGTTAACTCATGTGCCAAAGTGCAAGTCTTTCAGACAGTGGCGTAACTTTGTTTTGAAAAGTGGTGGGGACATGCAGTCGCGGCTCTCTCTGTCTTCCGCAAATATAACTTACGAGTGCGACCAGCGGGAGACCAGCGGTGCATCCTGCGTTTTCCACGAGTTTTAGATGTTAATGGCCACTAAACAATCCACATCTTCCGCAAGCATTTCTTAATTTCTTCCAAAAAGTAGTGGGGGACATGTCACACCTATCCACCCGCAAATTACGCCTATGCTTTCAGATAAATGTGTGAGCGTGTGTTTATGTCTCTGTGCAGCTGTGTTTTCTTCAACTGGAAGATAAAGCTAAAACTGTTGAACAAAGAGTCTCAAGAAGGGGAGCGGTTATGAAAAACAAACCTTGTTACTCTTTGTCATCCAATGGATCTTGAAGTATATTTCTGATTCTTTGAGATATTCAAAAAACAATTTAACATTAAGTTTATTAGAAAAACTCAGTGGATTTCATTTGTTTTCAAAGTGTAAAAAAACGATTTAATTGTGTGATTTGGCTCCATTATGAAGGGGATCTTTGTTTTATAAAAGAAGCCATGTAACAATATACTTTGATGTCTTCTGTGATCTGTGTATGGCCTCTAGACAGATAAATTCACAGGTTTGTCTTGCGCAATTGAACTTCTACACGTTTCCAATTGAAGTCCTAAGTCTGTTGACACGTCATCTTGATTACTTAAATGTCCCTTTGTCTATAATATGCATATTTAGCAGTTCAAATCATACCATGGCATTGTTTTGATAATTTTGTCTCTTGAGTTTCAGTAGAAGGATTCAGGTTGAATGTGATCATCTATTTTTCTGTCTGTCGGCTTAATGGTGAGATAAGACTTGAGTGAAGTTAAAAAATTGCAGTTTCTGTGAACTGTAGTGATTATCTTATCAGGATTGTTCATTAGATGAATGTAAGGTGGTTGTTTAGTTGGCTGGTTTGAAATTTGTTTTTATTATCAAGATGCAAACTACTTGTCTTTCAAATTTGAAGTTAAACCTTTTTTAGATCAATGATTTAAATCTTTCTTCAGATGCTTTGTTAGACAGACATGTATTAATAAGTTAATTTAAAAAACGTCAACACATCGAATTCTAAAATAATGCATTTAAAGCAGACTAGGAGCACATGCTCTGAATGTTTTATATTTTTTTCATCTCATCAAGTTTGCATTCCTAAAAATAAACAAATTGTAGATGTATATTGTTGTGTGTTTATTTTCTGGAGTATGTGATACAGTACACTTAGCAAGAACCACAATTGAATATGTAACTGCATCATTAAAATGAGAATATGATTGCTGCTTGGCACAATGCCAGGTTGTTATAGGCTGTATCTGGGGTATGATCTTCTGGTCAAATATAGCTTGAGCCACCTGTAAAATGCTTGCATTATCAAGAACTATTAAATACACTTGACTGAAATGTTTTCACTATTTAAAAAAAAAAACTTTTAATCTTAAGGCATATCTCTGAATGTTTAACAATATTAAAATACTGGAGAGACCTTTTGATTGGAAGATATATGCATTGGGTTAAATATACGCAAATTAATGTGTCCTAAAATGTAACAGCAAAATTAAAGGGAAAAAATGCAGATACATTTGTAGTATGCTATTTTATATTATAAATATACATATTAATAATATATTATTAACAGTTTGTTTTTTACATTTTTGCTATGTCACACAATAGGACACATGTACATATTTGTGAACTACCATTTTCAGACCTTTTAGATTTGTGAATAAAGAATATATGTGACCCTGGACAACAAAACCAGTCTGAAGGGGCAAATTTGGATTTTAACATCATCTGAAAGCTGAATAAATAAGCTTTTTATTGATATTTGTTAGGATAGGACAATATTTGGCCGAGATATAACTATTTAAATCTCTGGAATCTGAAGGTGCAAAAAAATCGAAACATTGAGAAAATCGCCTTTAAAGTTGTTAATCAGAAGCACTGTAGCAGGCCGCTGCTAAGAAGAAAGAGGTTTGTTTTATCGTTCTCTTTTGGCTTACCGCTGTAATGATGTTGTGGAGAATAGATGAACCCTAAAGCTGAAATTCTAAACTTTACATAGATGCCAAACGTGAGTGAAATTTGTAGGTGTGTTTTTGTTCGTGATTTTGCTGCATCCACTCACAAAAACTCTTTATGGAACCTGATCTTTACTTAATATCCTAATGATTTTTGGCATAAAAGACAAATCTGTCTTTTTGACCCATACAATTTATGGGTTTGTATAGGTCATACATTTGTATTTTATTTGCTATTACTACAAATGTTCTTGTACTACTTTTGTGAGGGGCTTTGGCCATTACTGTGCAATATCTGTGAAAACCTTTGAGTCTAGAATGGAATATACTCTACCATTACCATACCATTGCTTTTTAGAAACTGTTTTCTATGAAGGTCCATACTATATTAAGACACACTTTACATACGTAAACATACATAAAACCATTGCAAAGTATGCATTATCCACAGATTTTTATTTAGAGTCTTTTTGTTTGCTTTTGAGTCACACAAAATCGCATAATACTCTACTAATGCTGGGCTGGATGCTTTTTTTGTTGCACTGAATAGAACAGTATCAAATGCACAGAGAGAGTATGTACACGCAAAAACTGTATTCACATAATAGCTATAGGCTGGACTCCTGTCTTGCAGTTTCATTCAGAATTGGATCCATTATTGAAGCTGTGAAAATATAGATGTAATGCACATTTAATACATATTATCTGCATATATAAAACGAGTCTAGATTGAACACAGCCGGCTGATCTTTCTTTCGTTTTTCTTAGGTTAACAAGCAGCAGATTTTAATTCTCAGCAGGCATGACGGTATCTAGGACTGGCTTGATGTTGTTGATAGCTTTGTCCAGGCTTTCACCAATGTAGGGGCGCAGATATTGGCCATAAGCACCAAGAGCACTCATGCGAGCTTTGTCCACATAGGGTTCCAGCTCAGTGGCCCAACCGCTGGAGGAACCAGACAAGACAACCATTTTACATGCATGAAACATCTGAACCAAAATGTGAAAGAAAATGACAATGGGGTTGTTTGAGGTTATAAGGGTAGTGCTCACGTGAGGATCTTGATGGCGCTTTGCACTCTTGGGCGACTCTTGATTTCCTCCATGGCCTCCTTGACTTGTTGTCCTGTTGGTGAGTCATCAAGCATTGGTACGACAGCAGCTGCGAACTTAGTATAGGCGTTGACAATCCTCTTGAAGAAAACAGCCTTCAGCCCCTCATATTTCTCCACTAACTCCTTGTCCGGCTCTGCGGGTTCTGCCCACACACACACCGACACTAAAAGACAAAATGAAAGTCAACTTGCTATCCTATGTGAGAATGATTTGTCCATCTAAACAAGCCAAATATACAGAAGTACTGATCAGGCCTGAAGAGGCCTTCTGTTTAAATGTAAATGTATTTCGTATCCTACCTTGGAGTGCAAGGATGAGAGCTAATGTCAGCTTCATCTACAAAAGGAAAAAGAAAATTCATTCAACTCATATTCTTGCTGAAAATTAGCTTAGAGAAAAATTGAAATTGAAAATAGCTAATTGTATTTTGAATATGCAAAATGTTTGAATATGTTCTAGCACAATAATAAAAGATTCATTCAAATAGTTTTCGTGCAGTGATATATGTAAATGCATACAAAAATGACAGGAGCAGTTACTTTACCTTGTGCTAGTAAGATTCCTGTAGAGAGAAATGATGGACTGGAGTCAACTGCACCAGCTGAGTCTGCAGTTATACTGTCTGGCATCCACCCCTATATCTGTCTGACCACTTGACCAAACAGACGTCATCACAAACACACACACATATACACAATCATTCCTAATCGCACACATCTGCTCACACTGCATGCATGCACACACTCCCACGCAGGTGGACCTACTGTCCCTAAAGGGCAAACACACACACACACACACACACACACACACACTCAAAGTCCACTGTTTCCTCTCTGTGGATTATTGAGGTGTTAGAGAATGCTTATGAAATATTTGATCAAAGATTTGTGCGCATGTGTTCTGTTTAAACCAAGTTTATCACCGTGCATAAAAGATGCAAAAAGATCTTTAGCTTACGCTTTTGGTAGCATCTTATGTAAAAAAAAATACATCTATTTAATATGTAAATACACACTGTAAAAATGATTTGTTGATTCAACTTAAAAAAATTACATTTTGCATCAATTTCATGCAATAACTAATATTTTTATGTTAAATAAAAAAGTTTTTTTAAGGCAGCCGGGTAACTTTTTTTTACCTTGAAACAACAAATTATTTTGTACAGTGCACATTTAAACTCATGCATGTTTAGTCATTGGTTTTAACTTTATTTGCTCACATATAATGTTTTGGCACTAAAATCATGAATTGTCATGTTGGAAAGCTGTTTAATTTCTCTTGCAAGAGTGCCAGAATCAATATTTTTGGACTTGATGTACATAAACCAATAAGGGTTGAGCAAAGGTTGTGAACAGCTTTCCACATACTAAATAGACAGAGCTAGATGCAGTGAACTTTCAACTTTGGAACATAACGTGTCTAATCTAAAATATGTGGCCTTATTTATTTATTAGTTCTTTCTGGTTTATTATTAGTATGTGATATTTGGTTATATATTATTAGTATATAATATATTTTTCTAGTTTTGTCCCTCTCATTTAGCTGGTGATAATCCAGCATAATATTAGTTTAATGTGCAGAAGAAAATGTATAGAAAATGATTTCAACAACAACATTTTTAAATATGTGTTTTAATATATGCATGTATTGTATCCATTGGACATTTGTACATATTTATTTAGCAATAGAATGACTACAATTAATATCTGGTTTTCTGTAATAATTTTCAAAAAACCTAAATACTAAAGACATGAAATCAGACATCAGGTTGATCCAAAGGTGGGCACTCTATTTTTCAGTCTCTCCCACAGAGAACTTGCATTGCCTTTAGCCCACTCCATATAAGAGTCAGTAGCCTCCTTGAAATGTTCCTCATAGTACATGCCAGCAAAATCAGCCACTGCGCTGCCAACATTTAGGACTTTAGCCTTTGTTTCCCTGTCACGTAACAGGCAAACAAACATGCACAAACAAACAGATAGTAAAACAAATTTAGAACAACTTAGAACACATTTCTTTTAATTTAACTTATTTTTGAAACAAAGTGAATTAAGAAGTGATTACATTAGCGGTATACCTGTATGCTTGCTTTGCTCTTTCTAAAATTCCATCAGTTTCCTCCAAACTCTGAGATGGCAACGGATCCGATGCGATTATACATGCTGAGGACCATATATTTTAAAAGAGTTTAAAAAACATGTTGTAGCACATAAAATTCTGTTGAGGTTTTTAAATGTTTGTTACTAGCATCATAACAGCAGAAAGACTTCATAAAATATAAATGCATAAACACAAGCAAACCTTGCAGCATCATGACCAGCACAAAGATCATCAATCTGGACATCTGTAGTAGAACGATCAATTATATTGTAATTTAATTCAAATATAGACTTATATATGTTTATAGACGTTCTTGTTCATTAGTACAGTTTAATAATGAACAAAAACCTATTTAGACATATGTAGTAAATATATATATATATATATATATACCTTTACAGGTCTTTTTCTCTTCAGTAAGACTTCTAGCTTGCTTTGTCACTGTTGTTTTTGTGATGAGGTTGTCTTGGGTTCAGTCAGATTTCTTTGAGTGATAACTTGCTGCAGTAGTGCCGTATTTGAATCAATTCACATTCTGAGAAACCGATTACCGATCATTTCTGAGCAGGCACTGCCTGGTGTTTGTTTAGACAATGGCCATGTTGCAAACAAGTGTGAAATAACACATTTGTTGAGTGTGCTACAAATATTTTAATTATTAATAATAAATGTTTAAATTGACTAAAACTAGGGTTTTGTTTATGGGTTGCGTGTTTAAGCAAATCTTTGGTGAACCATTTAGGATCGAAGTTGGGTGGGGGTCTATATGGAACAAAGCCATTTGACTTCATTGTGTGCCAAAAGCAAATTTTACTTTTGGTGTTTGTGAGAGCTCATATTGGATTACTATATAAGATAGGTTCCTGTATGATTACAGTAATATGCAATGATATTTCAATAAATGCAATGTTAAAATTGTAATGTACTGTTGTTAAGAAACTACTTTTAAATATCTGTTTAATATTTTTGCATTCATATCAATTAATTGATCATCTATATTAACCAGTTTTCAATCACTGTGTGTTCATATACTTAATGATGGCTTAAACCAGCATAACCAACATAAGTTTCTCAGTCTTTATTTCAATACCACATTCAATACTGGGGTGTAATTCTAGGAAAAGAGGTCAGATAGCAGTCCATTTACTGGTGAACCTGAAAGATTCAAACTAATCATGAGTGTACTGATCATTAACAGAGGACAAACAGTGACTTTAGCCTGATGTGGCCTGATGGTGGAAGTTTGTTGACCTCTGATTCTGTGTACATACAGGTATGTTTACATTTACACATTTGGCAGACACTTTTATGCTAAGCTATACTATTTATTTAGCAATTTGTAAATCCTCTTGGAATCAAAACCGTGATCTTGGTGTTGAGCTTGGTATATATTTAAGGTAGGGGTCAGTCTGTACACTGTAAATAATCTGATGTAAAAATGTCTCTCAACAAAGGTAATAAAATAACTTCAGCAAATGCTTTTGGTAGGGGCAGTTGTGTATACTAAATAAGATTAGTCAAAGCATAATTATAACAAGCAGTTTATTGACTAGACTGAAACAAAAAACTATTTTACATGAAAAAAGGGTTTGAAAAAGAGGCTCTTGTGTTTAATATGTATACTAGTAGCGTCCAACACCAAAGAAAATTCCTTGTGTGTGCAAGCACACTTGGCAATAAAGCTCTTCTGATTCTGAAAATTCCAGCATGCACTGCAGCATGTGAAATGTAGTTAAAACTTGGATTCCTATTACTGTTTATTGACTTTAGGGTATTGTTGTTGTCACTGTATGTTGCTTGTCATAAGTTATTTTTTAATAAATGTTTGTTGATTGTTTCCACGATTGACATTTGTGTGTTCAGTGTATTCAGTGCATTTAAAATAAAGGGTTTGAACAGTTATTTGACCAATGATTTACTCTCTCTTAGGTACAGTATGTATATAATATAAAAACAAAAGAATGTAACCAAGATAAATAATGCATATTAATAATAAAATTAGTTATGTGTTGGTTTTTTTTAAATTAAAGGACATGGGACATTACTTATATTAAGTTAACTACCAAGTTGAGTAAACTTTACACTAATGAATGTTGAGGTTTAGAAGACTTAAAAATGTTCTTTACGGATCTGGTAATTTTGTAAAAATGTAACCTACAAAATCTACATTTTTAATTGTTTATTGTAACATATTTGTGTTGTGTAGGTTGCTTATGAAAAATCATGTATATTTAGAAAAATTCTTGATATGAGTATGAATCTTGCAAACACAACTAATACATTTTATACTGTTTATTCATTTGAAACAAAAATCCAGAATTTCATTTTAGATTTCTATTTTCGCCAAAATATTTAACAGCATTCCACAAAACAAACTATTGTACAGATTACACAAATGACACGCAGATGATGACAGCTCATTGTGACCTTAGAATGGAAGTGATATTACATAGTCTGTGGGTCACTGGTTTTTATTAATTGAAGGTTTCGGACATTTTCTGCTTCATATTCTCAAAGTGCTCTGTAAACCAGTTCCTGTTAAGACAAAAACACCAGTCCCAGTTAGAAATATAAACGGCTTTTACGTGTTTTTAAAAGCACATATTTAATACAAAATATTTTATGAATAAAATGATGACGATCTTACTTGGTTTTCTGAGCAAATTCACTGTTTTCAATTTGTCCTAAGACGTTTTTGCCCTTCTGTGTCAGATCATCAGCAATCCCCTTCACCTGGCTTTGGAAAGTGGCAAAACGCTCCTCTATTGTAGGCTCTTCCTGGGCATCTGTTTACATTTGTATGTGTAAGTTAGTGTATTATATTTACTGCCACAAAAGACCATTTTAAACTGAAATAGGATGTTCAGTATATGGTCAGAGCAAGTACCTGTGTGTGCGGCAAGCACAAGCATAAGCACCGCAGCAGCGAGGTACAGTTTCATGTTTTCAATCTGTCCTGTAACACAGAGTAAATTAAACGACTTAAAAATCATATATTAAATTGGTCGATAAATAACTACGTAAATGAACGCACACAAGCACTTATATCATCACCTGGTGAATGGACAGCTCTTATTTTTTCTACATTTAGCATTTCAGAATGTTGCAATATCAGAAACAATGATATATATTTTTTTCAAATAGCTGCCTTTTGCATGTAGCCTAATAAATATAAATATATATAGATAAAACCATTACATACATGTTGAAAAAACATTCTATAGAATTGTATATTTTTTGAAAACATCACAATGTAACCAATTTGCGTGCGTGTTTTTTTTATCTAGAAAGCTAAACATTTTATGCCAAGCTATGACATCTAGATGTCGCCAAAATACTGCTTATTGTTAGGATATTTACTTAAAGAGCGCAACAAAATTAAAATTAGTTTGACTTTTTCAGTGCCAAACTTGTGCGATTAGCTACATGGTCTGTTGAAAAATAAGTAAAAGCCCATACCTTTCTTGCAGTGTTCAAGAGAATTCAGCTGAGATTGTAATGCCTCACAGATGAACGAGGGCTCTTTATAGCTGTACAGAGCTGACGTCGAATGATAACACCACCTCTGACCTATTAAGACCTCCTGCGCTTCGCTTAGGAACCACGCAGATCTGTTGTTTGGATTTCTATGTTGTCATACTGCAAACATTAGAGTTGCTTAAATGGTAAACATGTTTTGAACTCCATAAAATCGTTTAAACGAATGTTTAATTCAAATTTAAACTGATATAAATAATTATGTTGCCAAAGTGGAACCTAGTAGTAACCTTTGAAACAACGATATCAGTCACAATCACTATTAAAACAATGATAACAGTGCAGATGTTAATGCGTTTGATAGTGCAATGTCCATGTATTATCAGGATTTTAAAAACAAAGATCCCACTCCAATCTTGATTATTATAAATCGAGACCTATAAATCTGAAAGTATATGTTAAGGCTGTACTCATCTCCATCCTATTGAAGTTGGTCTTTGACCTGAATAGCCACATCATTAGGTGAGACAGACTTGAAGCATATTTAAGATTGTTTATCTGAATCTAGTTACATAAGTTTCAATCCTGACATTGTCTCTTAGCACAACAGAGATGTTGGAATGTGTTACAACAGCTGTATTATTAACCACCTTTGGATTTTTGCTGATCTAGGTCAGCAAGATTAGATCTGATAACCTTTATTACCCTTTACTGATCGAATGCATACGTGTCTTCTTAATTTTATTGATGCTTTTGTATTGTATTACATTTACAGTGTAGTATTTAGGTTTCTGTGATATATTCTGTATGGGAAAATTCCCAAAAAAGAACCCCTATAGACCCTCTTACATGCACTACACACTTTATTCTCATCATGCTGCAGGACTGGAGACGTATTATTCTGAATTTGGTAGTTTATTCCTACAGTAAAATAAAGTATTGTTTTTAAGGCCAATGTAATACAATTTAATGTTGTACATTTTAAAAGAAATTGGCACAAAAATCAAGGCTTTGAACTTTGTCATCAAGTGACCTAAAACCAGCCTCCCTGCAACGCGTGCACACACTTTTAGTTTTTCAGCTGTTTTTCATTCTGTCTTCAGGTTAGAATAACACGTTTTCTAGTAATTCAGCATATCTATTTAAAAACATGATCTTGATAAATGTTTCGCTTAAAAGCTGACTAGTGTTGCAAGCGCCTAGACTCAAATGAGGGGAAGTGAGACTATGCAAACAAGGACATTATGTAGAATCACAACAAGAGACAGTGAACTACAATTACCTCTGGTCACATTTGAAGATGAAAGTCTAGGGGTGGGGAAGTGAGGCGGATGATGGTTGAGATATTTCCTTTGTGACTGTTAACCATGTTATAGCTAGCACACTGAAGCCATTTGTGTGAAGTCATTTAAATAATCCTAAATTGCTAACTGCTTGGCCATTTACTGCTCATGCATGCATAACTTGCCATCTCTTTTTCTTGTAGCTGTTAAAGATGGTCCATAGTCATCTAATTTGGTTGGGAATAAATGAACATGAGTTTGTCTAGTCAGTGGCACGCTGTGCTATTTCAGCTTCTTTGTTGACTTTTGAGACAAGATGTGTGTAATACAAGGCTTGTAATGCAAAGTGTAATTATATATAACATGTGGTGTAGTGCAAAAAAAAACTAGCGTTGAATAAAGTGCACATGTTAGGTTACTTATTACAAAATAGTTATGTTAGTTATGTAAAAATTCTGAATAACATTTTCTGTTCTCAAACTTTTTTAGAATAGTTTGGGTTATCTTTTACCAAAATTAGTTTTTTGATCAGGATACCATTTGGACAAGAATGTTTCACCACAAGCAAATCAGCAAATCTATTCAGCTGTGATGAAGAAAAGGATCATTTTACAATTAGACTCCCTATTTGTAAAAGGATTTTTTCTTCATTAGAGCTGAATAGATTTGCTAAACCAGCTAGGATTAGGACAGCGATTTACAGCTTGTTATGCAATCTTTTTTTCTCATGTTTTGTGAATAAGGTTCATATTTGTGAACTAATGGTTTTAGTTAAACTGACTTCCCATTAAGAATAAAATTATTCCCACTGCAAAATGAGTTAGAAATTCCGCAAAACAAGGAACATTGTCAAGGAGGCTTAAGAACAGAAACCGTACAGCTTGTGAAGGAGTAATACTGATCAAATCTGAAAATAAATACAAAACTGTTAAGACAGACAGAGGAAGGGTGGCATCTACTGGCAATTTGTATACGGCAAAGCTCACACTGTGTTGTGTTTTTTCAAATACAAGTCTCATTGTGTTTGTGTGTGTAGTTTGTATGCACAGTAATACATCTGGATAACAAACACAAGATGGCAGAGATTAAAAAGACAAACAAACAGTGAATAACCACAAGCACAGCACGTACCTCTACACAGCAGACCTGCAGATAAACAAATGGAATTTAGATGCAGATCTCAACATGTCCACTTTGACATTGAATAGCAAAAGTAAGACACAGTTATAATGTAGTAAGAACAGGGCCCTAGACCAGTCACAAACAAAATTGAGCTATATGATCCTGGCATTGACTATTTTTGTACGTGGAGCATTTCAAGAGGATATTTTAACTTCTAGATATGATATCCTATTAGACAAAAGACGAAAGTGGATCTTTCTAAAGAGTGTGCTTTTTTCGTAAATTATGGTGATGTACAGCAAACGTCTAATTCATACTAAATTAATTATGTTAAAGTTTCACAATGTGAAAGTTGTAGAAAGGTGAATATATATATATTATTTATTTTATAAGTTTCTTATATTGAAATACTAATACAACTTAATTGAAAGCCTTTTTTCTCCAACAAATATTTTCTTTTTTTAAAGTACTTTGTATAAAACATTCTCTTAAAAAGTTTTTTTAGTTCACTGTAAAAATGTGCTGCTGTTATGCAGTTTGCCAGTAACTTAATGTACATTTATATTTATCTTGGCAACAGTTTGTTCAAACTATAAAATAACAGCCTCATGCAAAGCAATCTTTGAACAAACTGATGCCAATAAATTAGATAAATATAAATCCTACAGTAAGTTGATAAAATGTTTTATGCTCTCCTACTTGTAAGTCACTTTGGATAAAAGCGTCTGCCAAATGAATAAATGTAAATGTAAGTTACTGGCAAACTGATTTTTTGAACGTTGTTTGAATTTGCCTGCAATATTATTTTGTGTAATTTGCTACATTTTATACTTTAACACACAATCATCCAAAAATGATTCAGATTATTTGAAAATTATTTGAAGGAACACAATTTCTTTTTATTTATATCTAATTGATTATTGTTTACACAGAGAACACAAAATGTAGTTAACAATGCAACCTTAGCAAAACATTTGTTGAAAGAGTTAAGTCATCCAGAAGGAAGGTGTGAACCCCAGATACTCTTGCCCACACAAGTCTCCTGTGAATGCAAGAGGCAGAGACATGCGTGACTGTCTAAAGTCAGGCGTAAGGCGACCTGGGCGAGTGAGGGGATGTATAAATGTTCTACTGTAATTCATTTGTGTGGATAAAATAAAAAGTGGATCACTGAAGCCTAAATGCACTAAACCTGGAAATGTAAGACTAAAGTAGACATTGTCGAAACATGCCTTTTGGATTGAACTATAATTCATGGTCACTGCTTCTTGTAAATAAAGTTCCAAACTCCTGTTTCAGGCCTGTATTGGGAGTGGTTATAATACATGTTTGAGCCTGACTGTATTAAAATGATTAGAAGCCAGTAGACACTTTGTCTGACAACTATAGTATCATGTAATAAGTAAAAGTGGCTCACTTGGCACTGTTTGCCTTTATGAGATTCTTGTTTTGTGTTTTTGAGATGTTTTGTATGCGATGGGAATATAACTGTGGTATACAGAGAATACTTTTTGACAAGAATGAAAACATAAATAACTCGTGTAGTAGGACACACATTTATTGTAAACAAATTCAAACACCAGTGCACAAAACATGCATAGTAAAATATTTAGAGCTACGTGGCTAACAAAGCTCATCTCTGCATATATTCTTGTGATTTATTTTGAACCGTGAAGGCACAGTTTGATTATTTTTTAAAGGTGACATATAGGCTACGTCAGCTCCGAAACATTAACCAACAATTTCCACAGAGAAGTGATTCATCACGAAATTGCTTTACATGCTAATGAAAGACATTTATTGAACGTAGATTATGAAATAGTGGGTTAATACTGAGAAAGTAAACATGGTGAGTTATTTATCTGTCCAGTGTTGAACACCAGTAGTTTTTTCGAGTCCAGTTCTGTACTCCTAAATCTACCACAACAGCACATTTCAGTAACAAAAGACCATCTTTCTGTTTGATGTTTACTGTAGATGAGTGTACAGAGTTCTTAAGCCTGAGCGGGAAGAGCTTCTGAGGCCTCCTTGATCTTGTCCATGACCATCTGCAGCTGCTCACGGATCTTCTGTGAGTAGGGGGTGAGGAGGCTGGTCAGCTCGTCCACACGTCCCTCCAGGGAAGTGCGCAGGGTCTCGGCGGTCTGCTCGAGCTTCTCTTTCAGAGCTATGGCCTGTACCTCCAGCTGCTCGCTCACTTCCTGGGCCTGAGACTTTACCAGTTCGCTAAGGACACCCAGTTTTTGGTTGGCACCATCTTGGACCTGGCTCACGTAGGGCTCGAAGCGGTCCTTCACGGCATCTGCGTTCTGGGAAGCGCGAGACTGGAGCTCACCCAGGTAGGTTGCCACGGTGCTGCGAGGATAAAAGAAGAATGTTAACCCAAATGTGTTGTTATTTTAACTTGTTTCTACTTAAAAACCTGGGAGAAACAGATGGACATACTTGCGGATCTCTTCAGTGTCCTTGTTCAAACGCTTCTTCAGTTTGCGAGTGTATGTGTTGACGCGGTTCTTGACATCATCGGCGTTCTGCTCCATCATGTTTTTCAGCTCTTGCAGGTACTGGGTGGAGCGTTCCTTGGCATCGGTCATGTCAGTTTGCAGTTTGCTAGTCAGGAGCTGGAGATCTTTATTCAACTGACCGGCAGCATCAGAGGTGTATGGAGCCAGCTGGGTTTGAACGTTGTCACTGTACGAGCTCAGCTCAGCCATGGTGTCAGTGATAAGGGTGCTGCAAAACAAATAGTCAGTCAGGAATGATGGCGATTATTTGAGGTTAAGATTGTGTATATGTGGTTGTTTTAACTCCTGTTTTTTGTTAACTTACTCAAGCTCTCTGCTGAGCTGAGAGCTCTTGATGTTCTGCACCACACCATCGGTGTGTGTGTTGAGCTCCGCTACGTACGTCCAGAAGCGATCCACCATCTCCTCCCATCTGGGCTGAGGAGCATCGGCCTGAAACAGAACACGAGCATGGCAGCCTGCAAAGAAATGCCAACAACAATGTGAACTTCATGATCATTTTAAATGATATCCAAACAACAGTCTACAGTCTTTTCCAATGAGTTTATGCATTATGAAGCAATGTGCATTGAGCCAAACTGAACCAAAGACAAAACCCAGTGTAATTGTTTTCCTTACCAGTAATTACTGCCAGAGCAAAGATCACTGCCAGAGCCCTCATTTTGATTGACATACAAGTTCACCTGAAGAAACCAGAACAGAAAAAGGAATGCATCTTAAACCAAGATCCTAGTGTTATGCTTTTTAATTAGATTTGTCATGACCAAAAACTTGATCAGTCCTACACAGAAACTTCGTTTAAACAACAATAATAACCTGCAAAGTTATCAAAATAATTATATTATTTTTCATATATCATGTTACTTTGTTATAACTGACATTTAAATCCAGAACGATTTAATATTAGTGGTTTAATATAAAAAGCCTTTAAATACTCGAAGGCTGTTCGGTGATGATTTATCCAATATTTTACAAACGCATTCAAACTTTTTAGTCACAATCTACCTCAATAGTTCAGATCGAGCTTACTCACCTGAGAAGAGTGTTTTCTCCGTGTGGAGAGAGTCGCGGTGTCAGGTCTTATATACAATCCCGGGACTCGCAATCACTGCCACGTGATTCATCCTTTGTTCGCATGCAGCATCATCCCACGCGTCTATCAAGTGTGCGAAGTCCGCATCTTCTTGCACCAGTTGGAGATGCATTGCACAATTTTATTAAGCCCCTCGTGAAGCTTTAAAGAATATGTCACTTTTACATTTTATTAAAGTTTTGGAGTTCACGGGGTTAAACATGTAGCTTAGCACTAGGTTTTAAAATCACAGTTACAAAAAATGCGCTATTGTCTATGTAACAAAACTTTCAATCCGAATAAAAAAACAGATTAGACTTTTATTAGCCTACGGTTATATTCAAATTTACAAGTAAAACGCATTTTCAAAATTGTTAATTTTAATAGCCTACTACTCTGCTTCTGTTCTAACATATTATATTTATTTATTTGAACTATTTTAGGTTGAACTATTTTTATTGTAGGTTTTATCCTTAAAGGTGTGGTTGTAATCAGGCAGGTTCAAAGAAATATATTTATTTATTTGAACTATTTTATTTGTAGGTTTGCCTGATTACAACCACACCTTTAAGAATAAAACCTATACGCTTCTTTTCGAGTGGGTCATTTAAAAAGTTGCAAATGTTTCCTTGGGACAAAACCTCCTTGATCAAATGGACAATAGTCTGCAGATGACCCGAACTTTGCATGCAGACGCCAACATTGTTCAGGTAACAGTGATGGTTATCGACATTGAAAACCCTATTAGCATGTTTATAGAGACATTTGGATTAGCATTTACGGTAATAACAATAAGAAAAACACGCGTAGGGAGACGTTTTGTATTGTTTAGCATATGCGAGTCCAGTGCGCAAGATTACGTTTGAACGTTGTTTTTATGTTTGTATGTCTTATGTTATGTAACATATAGGCCAGATGTGAATGTGATAATATCAGTTTTACAACAACCGCTGATTCCACCTAATTTGGTCACCAGTGCCCCTCCTCGTCTAAATAATGCCGTTTATCTTGCACAGATAAGGCACTTTTGGTTTTAGCTGAATTAGTATTGAATACGTCTATCCTTTAACAGGTCTATTCTGAACACAACCCGTTAGAACAGGATCCGTTTTTTCGTCAAACTAAATCTTTAGTAAGAGCAAAATCCCTTGAGTAATTATGTTTTTCCTTGTAACACAAGCCTTATCACCCACATTTTGATTCCACCTATTCAGTGATCTTTAGCCTCCTGTCCCAACTTGTCCCTTTCATCTTGTTGAGCCTTGTCTGATTCACCCCTGCAGCTGCCGCAAACAAACTTTGGTAAAGCAAAGGACTCAGCAGGATCACTGTTGCTCCGGGTCACAAGTGTGCATGCATACAATATACAGTACATACTGTAGGCTAGTTTCTACATCTGCTATTGTTCTGCTTACAGCCACTATTTAAATGCATTATTTTTTAAAGCCGTGCATATAGACTTTTTCTTATATGTAGACACTGTATACTCCTACTAAACCCTATCTTTCGTTCACTGTTTCAGCCTTGTAGCTATAACATGTTTAGTGCATTTTGAAGTACTTGTCTCTTAAAATAACTTGCATTTCGTATTTAGAGATTGCGTTGGATAAAAGAAATAAGTGTAAATGAACTGCTTTGGCCCAAAAAGGTTATTTAGTATCGATATGAATATATGTCAGCGTGACTGGTAGCATTGATGTCAATATCTGACTGTCATCAAAATGCTGATGTTATGTCAAGAAACATACTTCCTATTTCCATGGTTTTGTTTCCTGAAATCAGGAGTAAGGCAGCTTGAATAGGTAAAGCTATTGATGTATGACTGTGATAGAAAACTGTTGGGATACTTAAAGACCAACGAAAAGACAAAACTTTAATGTTTTTCTTCTAAAAAAAAATCAACTTTTTTAGATCAACCATTCTAATGCTTATGTGTTATCCTGTTAATAGATTCGTAGATTAAAGCTGTCCTAACAGAGCACTCTCTGTAATTCCCCTGACTGTTGTTTTCATAAGGAGAAGATATGTGCCAACTATTGGACAAAGCATTTTTCATAGGTCTCTAATTAAGAGTTGTTGAGTGCAGTTTTTAACGTTTTGTAATAACCAGAGGTATTTCACATGACTTATCCAGATTTTTTTAATACTAAATGTACTGTAACAGGTAGGAAAAGTGGTTGAAAATGACTCCTCTTTAAAGCAAACCCCAAATGAATTCAGCGAGATGATTTAATCATGAACTCATGAAAGGTCTTTGTTGTTTTTGGGCCATGTGGTCTTTGCCTAAATGTGTGAAAGGTGACCAGTAAGCACTGAACGCATGTAACCTCAGCCAGCTCATCACAGTACTGTGGTTTCTTGGTCCAGTGAACCGAGTGTTTCAATATAGTACTCAAACTGTGCACTGCCTCCTCCCCAAGATAAAAGTTCTTCACACAAGATACACCACAGCCATGACTTCAGCAGATATACAGAAATATAACTCCCACAAACACGAGTGCTAGTGTACTTGCTTATGAACTCTAGTGACCGGAGTTCTGTTTTCTTATGTATTTTTTCTGTTATTTGTGACTCACTTGCGTGGTTTTTTAAGTCAGACATTCCAGATCACAGGGAGCTCAGCTGCTTTTGGTCAGAAAAAGCTGTCTGTGCATTTTAATCGCTCTCTTGACCGACACTACTATTTTCAAAATGATGTTTTATGTTGTTACAGTAAAATATTTTTGTGTAAATTTAAAACAGAGGCAACAACAAACCATTTCACTAGTAGAATTGCAAAAAAAATCAATTTATTAAAAATTATTTACACAAGAAAACAATACTGTAAAAAGGCTGTATTTTCATTTACTGTGTAATGCTTTGTTTTGGTCACTTCTGCCTTGCAGTGTTTTTTATACAGTATACGGTAAACAAACAACTTTCTGTTGACGTGTCCTAGTAATGATGGCATGCCTGGTTAAATTCTCTTGGCAATGGCAGGATGAGCTTCTTTGTGTGCATTCAGGATATGAAGGTTGTTTTTGTTCTCACTGAATTGTGTGGGAGACTCTTGGAAATAACAGAACGGGTACATTTACAAACCTGCATGGACATGCTGCCGCAGAGATTTGTGTGGGATTATTATGTGTTTTTAGTGTCTGTGGGTGTTTATGTATGTTCTGGTGGCACGTGTATCTTCATGCACTGATTTTAAAGGTAAACCTGGCACGTAATGACCAGTCTGAACAGTAAACCTTGTGGTGACATGTTGAAAAAAGTGATGGTGAACTTCCACTAGGGGGCAGATGTGACTAAACTTGCCTTTGTTTACTTCGTTTGTACGTCCACTGCTGTCTAGAATTGAGCAGTTGATCTCCAAGCACCTACAATTCTCCCTCTGAGAACACACGTTTTACATGTGATCATGTGTTTTTGCACATGTGAAATTTCATGTTTCTGTCAAAGTGCACAGTACAAAATACAAAGTGCACAACAACACCCTTTAAATCATAACTTAATGTGTGGATATGAACAGTCTGTCTAACTAATAGTTCAGCTCATTTATATAACTAGACATTCCCAATCTATATACACAGCCATGGAAAAAATTAAGAAATCATTCCAACTTTTCATTTCAGACCAGGATTTCTAAGATGTATTGTGGTCATTTCAGTCCAGTGTCTGTTTCATTTAAACAAAATCAAACCTCAGGAGTGACAAAAAGTCATCCGACAGCAATGTGAAAGACTGACAGAATGACAACACAAATGAAAACTGTGATAAAATCGAGGTTATTACATAATTTTTTTAACTTTCCCTAAATACATGCACAAATATTATTGTTGTATTGCCTAAGGTTAAATATAATTATACCTTATATTATACTTATTTTATTTGCAGTATTTGAGGTCAGAGCATCTTTTCTGTTATTTTGACCTGTTTTTGCAGGTCTCATTTTCTGCAAATAAATGCATATAGAAACAATATTTATATTTAAATTTGGGGAAAAATAGGGTCAGTAGTTCACAGAATGAAACAAGAACAATAATTTTACCTAAACACCAACCTATAAATAGTATTCAGAAAAACTGAAAAGATGCTTTGAAACAGTCTCTTAATTCTTTTCCGCAGCTGTGTATCTGGATATCTATATCTGTAGGCATTTTTTCCCTGTTTGTTGGAAATGTCATACAGTACCTTAAACACTCTGTTTAATGCTTTTGTAAAAGTGCAGAAGTCCATAACTTCATGCTGAGCAACTCACCAACTTATGCTTAGTGATTATAATAATACATACACTATATTGACAAAAATATTGGGTCACTCTTTCTAATAACTGGTCTGCATAAAGCCAATTCCTGAACCCAGCTAAACACATTTGGTGTGACTTTAAATGCAGCCTTTGAGCCAAAACCTCATCACTCCACATCAATGGCTTGTACACAAGTTCCATAGAATATCATGATATGCTGCAGCATTAAGATTTGTTCTTATGGAAATTACTAAAGTCATCAAACCTGTTTATCAGATAGGGTGACCCAATACTTTTGGCAATATAGTGTATAAACATGTTTATATTTTTTGGGTGGGTTTCATTTAACATCTTCAACTTGTATGTGTTTATATACACAGTTTGGTTGCAGGCCTACACAAATTTCAGAGACAAGATTTTATTGATATAACTTTTATTTAGTTTTTTGTGTTTTGTTTCATTGCTGTTAATAAATACTTCCATTACATAAACAGGTGCAGTTGTTAATCACAGACAGTGAAAATGCATTCTTGAAATGAATCAAAGAACCAATTATATCAGCAGCTAATGGCAAATGTCTTTGAAACAACACAGTATTTAATTTCTGTTGATAAAGGACTCATAGAGGGAGGTGAGCTGGGTCTTCAGGTCCTGGGCATAGGGGTCCAGCTTTTCCTTCAGGTCTTCAGCATAGGGTGTCAGACTCTGTTGAACCATCTTTGCTCTCTCAGCAATCTGGGCCTGGAGATCCTCAGTCATGGGGCTCACGGTCTTCTGAAACTCCTGGAGATGTTGGTCTACCTTCTCTTTGATATCAGCGGTGTAGGGCTCGAGCTGAGCCTGCAGCTCCTTCACGCTCTGCTCCACGCTCCCTCTCAGCTCCTCGCTTTTCTGGAGAAGAGTGGCCTTCAGGGTCTCCGAATCCAGAGAATCTGAATATGGAGCCATGGCTGCTCTGAGATCCTCCACTCTCTGCTGAATCTGACTCTTGACGTTGTCAGCATAGGGCTCCAGTTTGTCTCTCACTGTGATCAGATCTTGACCCAGACGCTCCCTCAACATTTCAGCCTCCTTGGTGATTTTGGTCATGAGCTCTTCAGTCACAGGATCCACCTGTTTCTTGAGGGTGATGGCATATTCGCTGGCCATATCGGCACTCTGGGTCAGTCTAGCACTGAAAAAGCAAGTTTCTTGGTTTCATGTCAGGACACAAGTAACATATTTCAAAAGCAGTATCCATCAGGTGTGTTTTCTTGACTTACTTGACTTCCTGCCCCAGTTGGGAATTCCTGATCATCTGGACGGTTTCCTCTGCGGTATATGTAGCTTTAGCAACATAACTCCAGAATGCATCAGTCAACTGCTCCAGCTGTGGCTTGGGCTCATCAGCATAAAAAAGGTTGGCTTGGCAGCCTGTATTGTTACATAAATCTCAGTTAGCAACATTAGAAATGGTACAATTTCAATTATTTTAAATAAAGTTTTATTTCTCACCTGTAAATACAGCAAGGGCGAGCACTACAAGAACCTTCATGGTTTTAGTCTTTGCGCTGTCCAGTCTGAAGAACAAGTGAGGATGTAGCTGTTTCATATCTGTATTTATACAGCAAGAGGTGATTGCTGGAGTGAAAACCCAAAGTCCAGTGGGTAGTGCCTCGCTGTCAGGAGCGCTCCACATCATAACTTGACATCCTGACATTGTAACATAGGTCCTAAATTCAATACATTCAGTTGGCACATGGAAAATAAACTTGTATGAGTTTTGTATGATACGTGTATTAATTCAATAATGAATACTTGTTGTCATTTTATCCCTAAGTGAACAATTAAATAAAAAAGCAAATGAATATGCAGTGAGCATGATTTAGGTAAGAAAATAACTAATGTTAATATATATTTTTTGGTGTAAATACCAGACTATTTTAGTCCCATTATTTATGTGCAGTGGGGGTTTCTGAAGTGCTTCTGTGTAGATGGCATATAAGTGATTTTTGAATAACTCAAGGGAACCCAAAACCATACAATCTTCTTCCAGTTGAATACCCTCATTAATGATGAGATTTATCTGAGATACTTAATCTACATGAAACCAGACAGAGTTGGACCTTTGACCTAATAATAGCAACAAATGTTACAAGACTTTGTTCTTTATATGATAAGATTTGACACATCACATAAAGCGAATGTGATTTTGGTCGTGTTTTCACATGGATATATCTTGACAATATATCTTCACAATTGCTTTCTTGCCATTTGTCTTTTTATTTCCTAAACTATCCACCTTATACCGTTTCTGCTATTTCAATAATCTGCACAGAACTTAAAATGAATGTGACCCAAACTAATTCCCTACAGAATTCCTATTACACTAAGATTGCGAGCCATCACTCAGCGCATCTGTTTGACCTTTAGACAAATAATTGCTGATTATTTAACCGTTAGAGCATTTTAGAAATTAATTGTGTGTGTGAATTAGAAACTACTGTATTACATAACTGAGCCACAGCCAGGGACACACTTAATGATTTTACTACGATTTTGAATAGAATTTGATCATAACCAATATTCGTGCCTAGTTTATTCCAGTTGTGCTCAATCGTTGTTTAAAATCGTAGATAAAAATCATTTAGTGTGTTGTTCGTAAAGATTCTAGTCTTAGGATTTATGTGCCTGTTGTTGTCAGGCATGCTCATTATGATGTTGAATATTTGTAACTGGCGACTTCGATTGATGACGTCACTGCTGCCATGGAGATGGTACCCAGACACAGAGAAATGGCAGACCAAACACACAAAAACGTTTTACCAGTTGCCAAAAAGCAAAGTGTTATAGCGAGCCGCTCCTTTGCGCTGATAGCTATCAGTCTGAGTCTGGTGTTTCGTTACAAATTGTAAGGCTCAACCTTTTCCATAAGGTCATTGAAGTCATTTGGCTTCATCCTAAACATCCTCCTGAACCCTTCCTCTATCTATTAATATTATAAAACAACGAAGAGTCACTGCTTATTTAGTGACGCAAAAGTGAGAATCAAAGCGTCCATCTGCATGTTGCCTCTCCATCCATAACCTCACCCATATCATATGGTTTCTTCCGCTTTTTTGTTTATTTTCGGCACAAATCTACACTGGCAACAATCAGCGCCAGCCGTCTCTTCCCCTCCCCTTTAAAAAAATAACTTGTTGGATTAACTTAATTTTATTATGACTCATATTTGTACACAATTGAATTGATTTATCTAAACTTAAATTGAGTGAATTATATATTAATATATATATATTTCAACATTACAAAACACTTAAAAGTGCCATTATCTCTAATCCTGCTTCACAACAAACACAATGTAACACTTTATTTGAACATTAAAGATTAAAGAACGTTATGAGAGCAAAGCATGCTGGGAACTCAATCTGCTGTGTAGTTTCAGTTTGTCAATGAAAAGGAATTATGTTGTCCCAACACAAATAGATTAAGTTATGTCAAAAAGTCACCTATTTAAGTCAGTTCACATCTAAATTGTGTTTAAATAAGAAACCAATACAAATATGTTAGATTAAACTATATTCATTAAGCAAAATGAACAACCTTTAAAAATATTTTTTTGGAGTGTGTTTGTTTGCGCAATTCTGAAAAACTATAGAAGAGGACAGAATGTACGTTTATACAGTGTTATTTAGTTTTAAAGTATTTAAGTTCAAGTGATTTGCCTAGTATGGTGTGGGGACATGTGTTTGTTTTTCTACATGAAGCCATACAGATCGGTCCATACTTAAGTAGTACATTTTTAAATATGTGCACTTATGGAAAGTGTTTTTACTTTTAAAATGTTTTACTTATACATTATAAAGCATATAACATAATTTGTACTATACTACATTTCATAAAGAAATGTTGTTTTTATTTTTTATATAATACTTTAGTACAATGTCAAATATAGTACCTTGTTTTTACTTTTTACCTCTAAAAGTGTGGAGGCAAGCCTTTGTTTTTTTTACAGCAGACATTTTTTGGGTTTATTTATTTAAAAAGAATGCATATATTGCAGAATTTAAAAAAAAAAGTACAAATACAAACTACATTTAGGTTAGTTTGAGTATTGTGTTGACCACGTAGACTTCTGATTTTGGACTGAAAATTTTATTTATTGGACAGAGTCTTTAAAATGTTTAGTTGCTTGTGGTATAGAATTCATAAAAATCCTTCAGCTCTCTGGTGTAGAGGTTCATCTTTTCCTTCAGCTCTTGGGTGAAAGGCTCCAGCTGAGTCTGCAGCTCCTTCACGCGTTCATTCAGGGTTCCTCTCAGCTCCTGACTCTTCTGGATCAGTGTGGTCTTCAGTGTCTCAGAATCTAGTTTCTCTGCATATGGAGCCAGGGCCGACTTTATGTAATTGACTCCTTTCTCAAATGGATCGGTGACGTATTCAATGTAGGGCTTCAGCGCACACTTCAGAGTATTTAGTTCCTCCAGTAGACGGTCAGTCAGTCTCTCCAGTTGTGGCTTGGGCTCATCGGCATACAACGGGTTGGCTTGGCAGCCTGTTGTTTGAACAGCATTACATTTATTTTTTTATTTTTTAGGTTATGCTTTACATACACTATTATTGTGATTTACATACATTATTCTTGTGTGTTTAAAGGTGCTGTCTGTAATATTTATTGACAGAAATGCAATATAATATACATAACTATGTCTTCAGAGATGTATAAATACCTTACATAATGAAGCGTTATGTTTTTATTACCTTAGAATTAGCTATTTCTATCTATATACACTGCGGGTCCCCCTCGCCAAGATGTTCCTATAGTATCCCTAAACGGACAAACTGTTCTACAGAGCCTGTTTCATGAATGTATTATATCCTTCGGCACAAAAGCGAAAACATGATGAAATCTTAGTCCTGTGTCAACCACTAGGGGGGCAGTTGTGGCCTAATGGTTAGAGAGTCGGACTCGTAACCAGAAGGTTGCCGGTTCGATTCTCAGTACCGGCAGGTAACAACTGACGTGCCCTTGAGCAAGGCACCTTACCCCCAATTGCTCCCCGGGCGCTGCAGTGTTAGCTGCCCACTGCCCCGGTGTATGTGTGTTCACGACTTGAAGTGTGTGTGTTCACTATTCACTGGTTGGGTTAAATGCAGAGGTCACATTTCGGGTATGGGTCACCATATCTGACAAAAAAATAGGTCACTTTATAGTGCTTTAAAAAGGAGAAGTAAGCAGTGGAGTTAGCCGTTGATTGCAATTCACAACCTCACCTCTAGATGCCGCTAAAATCTCCACATTGCTCCTTTAATACACACTATAAGCCTTTAGGTATAGTTTATCTTGTCTACAAAGAGCAATATGAGTAGAGTAGAGTAAAGTAGATATATTTCATGAAAGCAGCAATATAACAATTATATTTGATAAAGATGTGTTTTTAATACGTCTAACCTGTGAATACAACCAATGCAAGGACAAGAAGAGCTTTCATGTTTTCAGCTTTAGCCTGTAAAGAAAATAAAAGTTTAAGAGTCTTTGTACCTTCTACAATTGTAAATCAAACACTAAAGTGCTATTAAATAACAAATAATAATTTTTACCTGTACTTGTCAGTGCACTTTTAATCAAGGCTGTTTAGTCTGAAGTGGTTGTGATTCATATCAGTTTATATATGCATCAGGTGGTGACTGTTGCAATAGATACCCAAAGTCCAATGGGTAGTGCCTTGCTGTCAGTATTACTTCATATCAAACTTTCCTGAACGGGGACTGTTTCTTACAAAAGACTGAGTTTAAAGCAACCCATGAGAAGTGTCAGGCTGTAAACTTGAAAGCACCGACTGCCATAGAAGATAGTGTACGGTCACAGCAATAATGGTGAGACTGTACACTAGCGGTCAAAAGTTTTGGGACACATACTCACTTATGTGTTCATGTTTTTTCCACATTTTAGAGTAATAATAAACTCATCACAATTATGAAATAAAACAAAGGGAATTATTTTGTAATAAAAAAGAAAAAGAAATTTGTATTTTATCGTCTTCAGTGTAGTCCCCTTTCAACGTAACCTCTTTATTGATTGAATGTGTGTTTTTCTTTTTTTTTTTGAGAAGGTCATTAAGTGTTTAGATAGGACAATGACTGTATAACACTTATCAGTATCTTTACTCAATGATACTGGAGATAACATTGTCCCAGCCTGTGATGGGACTTGTTTGTACTGATATGGATAAGTAACACGTTTTACCATTCAAAAGATACACTTTGGTTTAATGCAGATTGTTTTATTTGATCATTAAAATCAAATAAAATTGACACTTGCAAGAACACACATTGTTTTCTCACATATAATAAAGTTCCCAAGTTTCACTAAATAAATATGCATCAGCTATACAGGACATTTATCATACATTTTACTCATAAACCATCAAGAGAAACTGTTAATTTTGACTGGTAGTTTTGGGGCATAGTCGGATGAGTCACAGTTCTCATTCATGAGCAAATAGTTGATGTAAGATGAAGTCTTTAAAGAAGAATTTAGTTGGAGTTGATAAAGGACTCATAGAGGGAGGTGAGCTGGGTCTTCAGGTCCTGGGCATAGGGGTCCAGCTTTTCCTTCAGGTCTTCAGCATAGGGTGTCAGACTCTGTTGAACCATCTTTGCTCTCTCAGCAATCTGGGCCTGGAGATCCTCAGCCATGGGGCTCACGGTCTTCTGAAACTCCTGGAGATGTTGGTCTACCTTCTCTTTGATATCAGCGGTGTAGGGCTCAAGCTGAGCCTGCAGCTCCTTCACGCTCTGCTCCACGCTCCCTCTCAGCTCCTCGCTTTTCTGGAGAAGAGTGGCCTTCAGGGTCTCCGAATCCAGAGAATCTGAATATGGAGCCATGGCTGCTCTGAGATCCTCCACTCTCTGCTGAATCTGACTCTTGACGTTGTCAGCATAGGGCTCCAGTTTGTCTCTCACTGTGATCAGATCTTGACCCAGACGCTCCCTCAACATTTCAGCCTCCTTGGTGATTTTGGTCATGAGCTCTTCAGTCACAGGATCCACCTGTTTCTTGAGGGTGATGGCATATTCGCTGGCCATATCGGCACTCTGGGTCAGTCTAGCACTGAAAAAGCAAGTTTCTTGGTTTCATGTCAGGACACAAGTAACATATTTCAAAAGCAGTATCCATCAGGTGTGTTTTCTTGACTTACTTGACTTCCTGCCCCAGTTGGGAATTCCTGATCATCTGGACGGTTTCCTCTGCGGTATATGTAGCTTTAGCAACATAACTCCAGAATGCATCAGTCAACTGCTCCAGCTGTGGCTTGGGCTCATCAGCATAAAAAAGGTTGGCTTGGCAGCCTGTATTGTTACATAAATCTCAGTTAGCAACATTAGAAATGGTACAATTTCAATTATTTTAAATAAAGTTTTATTTCTCACCTGTAAATACAGCAAGGGCGAGCACTACAAGAACCTTCATGGTTTTAGTCTTTGCGCTGTCCAGTCTGAAGAACAAAGTGAGGATGTAGCTGTTTCATATCTGTATTTATACAGCATGAGGAGGTGATTGCTGGAGTAAAAACCCAAAGTCCAGTGGGTAGTGCCTCGCTGTCAGGAGCGCTCCACATCATAACTTCCTGACTCGACCTTCTGTCACTACATCCTCGTATTCAATGCAGATAATGATAAGTGTGGAACTGTGAACTCTTGTCTACACGGCAATGATATGAAAGCTGGTAGCATTGTAACCTTATATGCACATAAAAAATATAGCAAGTCATTATTGACAACAGTATTCTCACTGGAAAAATCTGATGCATTGTTCAGCTAAAACCACACTTGAGTTTGAACATTTGACCTATGAACCCTCACAACCTACAGACCCAAATCATACATACTGTACTCTTCACTCATGATAAGGCCTGACACGTCATTTGAAGCCTTTTGATTTTGTATCTGATGGCATTCACTGTACTTTTCTCCAGTCCCCTGGCCTTTAGCCCTAAAGCAATTTACTATGAAAAGAACAGGCAATCAATGTGATAACATTATAAACAGTGTTTTTCTTATTAATATATGATAATGCAATTATTATTCTGGTTACAGGAGCTCTTAAGCACACAATATACACATAACACAAGAAATAGAAAAGAATATAAAATAAATATGGATAAAAATATAATAATATACAAAGGTGCAGTTTAGTTATGTGCAAGTGTGCCTAGTAAGTGTATATTACATCTGTGTACTGTACATGTTTAAGACCAAGAAAATATAATAATATGTATTTACATAAAGTGTCAGAGTAAAGATATTGCACTGATATATATATCACTTAACATCTAGGAGGTTATGGTGGATGTACTAGCTGTTCAGGTTTGAGATGGCCTGTGAGAAGAAGCTGTTCTTGAATCTAGATGTTCTAGTGCGCAGTGTTCTGTATCGTCTGCCTGATGGCAGGAGTTCAAACAGATCGTGTCCAGGGTGGGAATTATGAGTATTTATATATTTCTTTAGACAATGTTACACTTTAGATTATATTTGAATTATTCTTCACAAAGCTTCACCAGAGTAGTAAAACTGTACTTCTCACCACTAGAGTGGGCTATAGATGCTTTATGTGCAAGAATGATTAATCTGAAGAAGTAAAGAAAAGAAATGTGCATGGTGTTCATAAAAATAATGAGACTTTGATGCAATGTGGTTTATTGTTACACTATTAAGACAAAACACAAGCAGAGCATTTTTAAACATACAGGAAACATTATTATCTGTTAAATAAAAAAGTCAAGAAAGGTGGAACAGTTGAAAACTGAAGCAGATCCAAATTAACCTAAATGTGAGTCTGGAAATATTAAGACAGACAAATGTAGATGTTTGAAGCTCGCACAGATGTTAGTTCACTTCTTTGATATCTCTTTAAGAGCATCTGCATATGGAGCCATGGCTGCACTGAGCTCCTCCACTCTCTGCTGAATTTGACTCTTGACGTTGTCGGCATAGGACTCCATTTGGCCTTTCAATGTCTTTAGATCCTGCTCCAGAACCTCTTTTAATACTTTAGCCTCTTTAGCAAAATTGGTCATCCATTCTACAGCCAGACTATCCATCTGATTCTTGAGTGTGAAGGCATGTTGATCAGTGCTCTGTGTTAGTCCAGCACTAAAATTTGAAAAGGATATTGTGTATTTTGTGCCAGAGAAGTAGAATGATAGCAAACATACAATTGTGATAAAAAAAATTGGCCTCTGGTAGATTTTATTTTTTTACCTGGCTTCCTGTCCATACTGGGTCTCCCCGGTCACCTCTGCTGTTTCATTAGTGGGATGTGTTGCGTGGGCAACGTAACTCCAGAATAAATCTTTTAAGTATTCCAGATGTGGATTGGGCTCTTCAGCATGAATAGGATTGACTGTACAACCTGTTGTGAGAATAAACCATTTCATATTATTCAGATAATGTTAATCAACAAAACAATTTTAAGAAGTGAGATCTACGTATGTATACTATGAATGTTCAAAAATATACATTTTCAAGAATATAAATGTAAGTTAGATGATTCCTGATTTGTAGAACCGTATTTCACATTTTGTCAAAAGTAATTTTTTAACCTGTAAAAACAGCTAGAGAAAGAATCACAAAAGTCTTCATCCTTTTGGTTTCAACCTGTAAAGTAATAACACACCTTGTTATTTTTAAAGAATTAGCCTTTGAAAAAAGATTTTAAAATTGTATTTTGAATTAATATAGTGAATTTCTCCACTTACCTGCGTCACTGTTTCAGCCTGAAGAACAAGTGAAAGTGGCTGTTTCATATCTGTACTTATATATTCTGAGGAGGTGAGGAGAGCACAAATCCAGTGTGTTGTGTCTTGCTCTCAGGATTACGCATCAAAATTTATCATATTTCATAACAATGAGTTTTTCAGTTTGTGTAAACAATGATAGTTGTGGGGCTAAACCATTTTAACAGACAGCACATTCACAAAATAATAATGTTTAGCAGCAGATTCCAATGATTCTTTCATAATTCTAGAAAAAGTGAGTTGTCATTTTATTGTGACAGAAAGATGAGTTTTGTATATTAAATTCAATCATTATTGGTTGTGTTTCTTTATTTCATCCTTTATTTCTCTTTTTGTCATTTATTAAACACTTTACAGACGTCAGTAATTCATCGCTAACAGTCATTGTGTCCTCCACAGCTTGTGGAAAGAAGATAAATGTATAATATCTGAGTGAATGTTTATATCTACTGTAACTCTGTGTCCCATTATATAAAGATTAAGATGTAATTTAGGAGTATCAGTCGCATAAATGAATGTGAGTATCTGTGTCAACAATAAACATGACGTAAACATTTTGATAAACTGTACGATGTGTTGAATCATAAGTACATCTGTAACTGTCAGAGGTTTATGCTTTTAGAGTTCTAGACCTTGACCTTTAGCTGATTCTGTGTTAGACATTGAGTTCAATCTTTTAAAAAATACGTTGTGTTTTTAATCATAATAGTTTATTCCATATACGATTAATGCTTCAATACACCTTCATTATGTGCTTACAGTAGTTTTTAAAATGATTTTTTACAAGTGCAACTCATGCTTTTCCTAAAAGAATGGATAACTGTGATGATATTTATTTTCTTAATGATATCATTCCTGTCTAGTCTAGTAATTTGGTTTCTTTTCGGTGTTTTTCATGGCATGGGTACACTGTAAAAAATATATGTTGGTTCAACTTTAAAAAAAGAGTAACTTGGTTGCCTTAAAATGTTGCATTAATTTAACTTAAAAATATTAGTTACCATAACAAGTTTGAATGAAATTCATTTGTTTTTTAAGTTGAATGAATTTTAAGGCAGCCCAGGTTACTTATTTTAAGTTAACCCCCCAATTTCTTTTACAGTGTTATAAAATGTGTGTAAAATGGCCTTTTACATCACAAAGGTCTAATTTCTTGGATCGGATTGTGCTTTTAAAAAATCATTTGGCAACTTACATTTATAATCTAAAAGTATGAATAATAAATGACATCTTTCACACACCACCAGAAACATGTGGTAGTAAAATGCAGATTTTTAATTGTTGCATAAATAAGAAAATTATAACTCAACTTTATAAACATGCCAAACACAACATACAATATTCAGTCACAAATAATAAAGAGTTACTAAATTGAAATAAATAGACAACAGTTATAAAGAAAAAGAGAGCAAATATCTATATACAGTGGCAAGAAAAAGTGTGTGAACCTTTTGGAATTGCATGGTTTTCTGAATAAATTTGTCATAAAATGTGATCTTCATCTAAGTCAAGGGTATTGACAAACATAATGTGTCTAAAAAATAAGAACACAAAAAATTCTGATCTTTCATGTCTTTATTGAACACACTCATTCAACATTCAAAATGGCAGTGGAAAAAGTAATTGAACCCATATAATTAATAACTGGTTGACCCACGCACCCCCACCCCCCCCTGCCATTAGCATCTCTATCCATAGCATCTCTATTGGGTTGAGGTCTGGGCTCTGACTTGGCCACTCCAAAAGGCGGATTTTGTTTTTCTGAAGCCATTCTGTTGTGGACTTGTGTTTTGGGTCGTTGTCCTGTTGCATCACCCACCTTCTACACAGTTTCAGCTGACGTACAGACATTCTCACATTATCCTGAAAATTGTCTGATATACTTGGGAATTCATCTTCCCCTCAATAAATCCAAGCTGGCCAGGCCCTGATGCAGCAAAGCAGGCCCAAATCATGATGTTTCCTCCACCATACTTCCTTCGTGGTGTCCTGCCGTGGATACCCTGCTTGTTTAGTGTTTTATGTATTGTCGACTCATGAACATAGATGTCAGCAAGTTCTAATGATGCCTTCAAATCTTTGGCTGTCATTCGAGGTTGTTTCTTTACCTCATTGATGAGTCTTCGTTGTGCTCTTGGTGTCATTTTTACTGGGTGCCCACTTCTTGGTAGAGTAGCAACAGTCCCAAAGTGTCTCCATTTGTAGATTGTTTGCCTAACTGTAGACAGGTGAATTTCTAAAGTCTTTGAAATAACTTTGTAACCCTTTCCAGCTTTATGTAAATCAACAATTCTTGATCGTAGGTCCTCTGAAAGCTCTTTTTGGCGAGGCATGGCTCACATAAGCGTGTTCTTCTTGTGCAGAGCAAACTTCAAAAGTTTGAGGGGTTTTTATCAGTCAAAGTAGCTATAGTCCACACCTCCAAACGTATTATCTTATCAAGACTCCAGGTGTGCTAAAACCCCCTATTAGCTTTTTTGAGGTCATTAACTCAAGGGTTCACATACTTTTTCTTTTTTTTTTGATTTTATGACAAATTTAATCAGAAAACCATGAAATTCCCAAAAGGTTCACATACTTTTTCTTGCCACTGTAGGTGCAGATTGATGGTTATGGTGTCATTTTAACTCTTTCTCTGCATTGGTTTCTAAATGGACAAATGAAAGACAAAAGATAATGCTGTTGACTAGAAGTTTGATTTAGGGCATGATATTACACAGATGTTTAAAAGTATGAGATTTTGGAGTCAATGCTAACGCAAAGATAAACATTCCAGTTAGTGACAGAAGTCTTTAAAGAAGAATTTAGGTGGAGTTGATAAAGGACTCATAGAGGGAGGTGAGCTGGGTCTTCAGGTCCTGGGCATAGGGGTCCAGCTTTTCCTTCAGGTCTTCAGCATAGGGTGCTAGACTCTGTTGAACCATCTTTGCTCTCTCAGCAATCTGGGCCTGGAGATCCTCAGCCATGGGGCTCACGGTCTTCTGAAACTCCTGGAGATGTTGGTCTACCTTCTCTTTGATATCAGCGGTGTAGGGCTCGAGCTGAGCCTGCAGCTCCTTCACGCTCTGCTCCACGCTCCCTCTCAGCTCCTCGCTTTTCTGGAGAAGAGTGGCCTTCAGGGTCTCCGAATCCAGAGAATCTGAATATGGAGCCATGGCTGCTCTGAGATCCTCCACTCTCTGCTGAATCTGACTCTTGACATTGTCAGCATAGGGCTCCAGTTTGTCTCTCACTGTGATCAGATCTTGACCCAGACGCTCCCTCAATATTTCGACCTCCCTAGTGATTTTGGTCATGAGCTCTTCAGTCACAGGATCCACCTGTTTCTTGAGGGTGATGGCATATTCGCTGGCCATATCGGCACTCTGGGTCAGTCTAGCACTATAATATGCAAATATAATATGTCTGTGTTAAACTTCATACATTTTCAGATTTTAGTCTTTGGAACTCACTTACTTGACTTCCTGGCCCAGCTGAGACTCTCTGATCATTTTTAGAGTGTCCTCGGCCGTGCGTGTTGCCTTGGCAACATAACTCCAGAATGCATCGGTCAGCTGCTCCAGTTGGGGCTTGGGTTCATCAGCATAAAATAGGTTGGCTTGGCAGCCTGGTAAAGATGCAAAGAAAAGAATTTCCCAGTCAGTTTTCATTTCCCAGTCAGTTATTTATTACTATTGATGTTAATGTTGGTAACAATAATAGTTCGAACCCGTTAACATTCATTATGTTGATACAGTAATATAGCATGATTTACCTGTAAAGGCAACAAAGGCGAGCACCAAGTACAATTTCATCTTCACTCTTGTTTCACAAGGAAGAGAGAAAGGGAATTGTTTACAATTTTGTTCCTTTTATTTGACTGTTTATTACAGCACTACTGTAAAGATGATCTTACCTTGTGTCCCACGGTCTCTGTAGTGCCTAGTCCAATGAGTTTGTGGCTGAATATACATATAAATGTGTGTGAAGTTAAATAGTCCACAGAAAAAATCAAAGTCCAGCACTCAGTGCCGTGCTGTCAATGCCGCTCCCCCAGAGTCACTCCGGTTTTTTGTCACATGATGTTGTGAAGCTTTGGACCTTCTGATACTGTCTGAACCATTCAAACAGACCACCATAAACTTTATGATTTGTCCTTACTAATGTATTTTCAATGTTGAGAATAATACATAGTGACATAGACAATGTGACACCTCAAAGGAATTTGACTTGGATTTACAGTTGGCAGCCTTTACAATTGACTATAATAAATGATAATTTATTATAAAATAATAATTAAAATAATTAAAATTTATTCAACTTAATTGAAGTGTTTTGATAATAAGCCAGGAGATTTCTCTGATAAATAGGTCACCTTTTGTTTTTATGCGCGAGGCGCTGCAAGGTAACCTTTGTTCCTCCGAAGTACTGTGTGTATTTCTGGTTGGGATGTCCAGTTTCCACTGAGGGAGTGTGGGGTACACCTGTAAAACCATTTTTATCAGTTTTTCTTTGTATTTCTTGACAATGACCACAAATAGGTGACATTAAATACAGCAACTCAGCAGATAAAGTATCGAGTTGCCTTAGCAAATGGGTTTGAGCCTCAGGGAACACCCTTTTTTTTATTTTTTTTACTTATTTTAAGATGCTTTAAAAAAGGGACAGAAGGACAGAAGAACTGTTTTGACTAGATTTTCATTTAATTCAATATAATTACATTATGCATTTAGAAGAGACTCTTATTATAGTGATATTTACAGTGTGCCTACAGCAGAAAGTATAAACCCACAGTATACTGCACTGTATAAAAGAACAAAAGCACAAAAATGTGCATAACGCAACACATTTGCTTTAGGGAAGCAAAAATCTGCATATGCAAATGTAAGACCTCCTGGAATAATATGAATGTAGGCAGCAGGCATAAGCCTTTAAAGTAATATTAAAATCAATTAAGGAGTGAAATTTGGGATAATTGGTGTAACTGAGCATGTTCGCAGGGAACATATACTGATAAAAATGTTTACCTTGATCCTCCACCTCCCCCATAGACACACCTCTCCCATCAACCAGCCAGCGTGGAGGGGCAGAGTTCACTTACAACATTACATATCTGATTTCCTCAAACACTACAACATGCACATAAATCGCGCACAACCTTGAAAATGAAAAACACAGAGAGCACCATGCTATAAATTCCTGGCACACTCTCTTGCCATTTTTATACTGTTTGCTTTTTGTTTGTTGTTTATTTTCAATAGGTAGCTGTATCACTTTTATCTGTTGTTTGTTTAATGTTTTTTTTATTCTCACTAGTTTTTTTCATAAGTCTTTATATTTCAGAATAAACTTGTAATTGAAATTAATATAATATTTTTTGCTCTCTTGATTTCTTATTTCAAATATAAAACAATAATAAGGCCCAACACCTTATGAACCAAATTATGAATTTCTATTTATGACCAACATGTTAAACCATGTTTCATCAATTAAACTGGAATTCACTATCTCTATAGGATGTTGGTCTGTCAAACAAGATTTGGAAAATTTGGTTTTACAGATAACATACAGTAAATATTTTTTTGTGAATGGAATGAAAGCATCTAAGAAAAAAATCTACAAAAAAAACCCATTCCATTTTGTTGAATAAAATTTCCATAAGTGTCAGTAGGCTATTGTTTTTTGTTCATGTTTCCCTTTCCCTTTATTATGACCTTTGTTTGTTTTCTAGGTTTGTGTCCCTGTTTGTTTTTCATAGTTCCCTATGATTTGCATCTGTGTCTGTATAGTTTCTTTGTCAACTACTTTGTATCTATAAAAAGTCTGTTTATATAGCCTAATATGTAAGATTCAAAGTTGTGGCTACACACACTGGGACAGTATGTGAACATGAACAGTATTATGGTTGAGAAAATGTCTGCCCACTTGTTTTCCTGTAACCATACAATTTGGTTTGACGTATGTCAACGCATTTCTTTAGCTTAAACAACTTTAGGTTATACAATGGTTTTCTGTAAACCCTGACATTTACAATATAATGCACATAATATTTAGAATTTAATTTTTATATACTATAGTCGTAAAACACATTTCTTAAAATGTGAAGACTACTATGTCAAAGCTATATGAACACATGTGCAAAACAACTATATCAGAATCAGAATAAGATTTATTCGCCAAGTGTGCACACACAAGTAATTCGTTCTGGTTACAGGAGCTCTTAAACACACAGTATACACATAACACAAGCAATAGAAAAAATATAAAATAAATATGGATAAAAATATAATAATATACAAAGGTGCAGTTTAGTTATGTTATCAAAAACTTTCAACTTAAAAAAATTGTTGTTTTGCTTTATAAGATTAAAGACACTTAGTGTGCTACCTAAAAAACTACATCAAACCAAATTGTTCAGTTATAGGAAATAGGAAGTAGAAAAATATTTCCTCAACTAAACATAATAAGCTGTCTGTGTCCACATATTTTCACAGTGTGTATATCATCACAACTTGAAATGTAGCGTGTAGTTCAGTAACAAAGTTGAGTAAGAAAAAAAAGTAGGGTAATATCAACATCAATGGGGGCAGTTGTGGCTTAATGGAGAGTCGGGCTTGTAACCAGAAGGTTGCTGGTTCAATTCTCAGTACCGGCAGGTAACAACTGACATGCCTTTGAGCAAGGCACCTTACCCCCGTTTGCTCCCCGGGCGCTGCAGTGTTAGCTGCCCACTGCTCCAGGTGTATGTGTGTTCACGACTTGAAGTGTGTGTGTTCACTATTCACTGGTTGGGTTAAATGCAGAGGTCACATTTCGGGTATGGGTCACCATATCTGACAAATAGTTCACTTTCACATATATTTCAAACATGTTGTTAATGCAGGACAAGACTTAATTTTATATTTATTTGATATTTGAGTACAGTAAACTACTAACAATCTATAAACCTCATAAGTAAAACATGAATGTTTGTACATGGGTTTAAGTAAGTAGACATTGTGGTCAGGTAAACAGGACAGGTATCTCAAGTATAATTTACTATACACTTTCAGTACAAGAAAAATGTTTGGTACAGTGTGACATTTGCCGTATATTATCAAGCATTAAAATACTTTGTTTATAGTAGCTGTGACTACTTCCTTGGAATTCTTTCTCTTATTCTAAAATGTCTACTGACATATTTATCAACAGCACCGATCTAAACCTGAGGCAAACATAAACAAGTCAGACAAACATCTATTGATTACTCAATATATTACAATGCTTTACAGTGCATGCATGTTACAAGTAGAAATAAAGTTCGAAAAACACTTGTTAATGTTCATTTATCTTTGAGATTTAGAAGAGTTTGCTAAATTTTTTCAGCCCGATCTTCTGTAATTCGTATACATAACATGCAGGTGCAAAACTGTCAAATATGTAAACCAAATTGCAATTTTACGTGTATATATACGGCAATTTTCTACTCATATTCAACAGCAATTTGTCTTATTAGCCTGTCCCCTAACCCAAAACCTAAACCTAATGATAGCCTGCGTGCATATTATACCCTGTCCCCTAACCCAAACCCTAAACATAACATTATTTTTTGAATTATTTCACTGTTTCCTCTTAATGTATGTTTCAAAATGGCTGCTCTCTGCCGAGGGCGTATTATTTCCATGCAAAGATTAGCGCATATACAGTATATCCGAACAAATTTTCAATGATCACGGACTGTACACCCCCCTACACATTTATACTACATACTGGACCCGGGGCTTATAAAATTGGAAGTTGTAGGTCCTGTGTGTGTGTGTGTGTGTGTGTGTGTGTGTGCGTGCGTGCGTGCGTGCGTGCGTGCGTGCGTGCAAGAAGTGCAAGAAGTGCAGTAAACTCAAAACTAATTATTTCTGTAAACTTATTTTCATTATTCTATTTTATATTACACTTGAGTTTCTTTAAATAATTCTCAATGTTCTCATGAATAAACAATGGCCAATTAGCATTAGCTGTAGCATTACTAATGTAATGCTTTCAGATCAAACATTCAACATATGTGAGTCTGTTCTCCTCCTAAGTAAATGCTACTCCTCTGCACAATGGTAACCTTTTAAAATCACGAATGTAACACAAACTCTTTAAAATAACAACAGAACAGAATACTAAACATTTATAGGCATCATCCTGTTGTCATCTTAATTTAAATAATAAAATAATACTTTATTTTAACATTACTTCCATTATCCAGGCCATGCAAAGCATGCTGGGAATCATGCTGATGTCATTGGAAGATAGAATTAAAATGTTTGAGTTAAGAGACTTCTTATATTTGTGTTCCTGGAACTCAAAATGTTCACATAGTTCAACACACTTTTTTCTCAAGTTTTAAGATAAATAAACTTTTTCACAGTTTGGAGTACAGTTCATTATTATACTGTATAGTACATTATACTGTCTGTGAATACAGTGCTCCATCATATCACTCATAATTCCTGCAGCTGTTAGCAATAGTACAATCTTTATCTCCAAAAACTCTTTATCTGCAATTTATTTAAAATAAAAATGTATGTCATACAGAAAGAAATATGTCAATTATATGTGAAATTTAAATACCTTTTTATATTTATTATATTAACATTTTAAATTAATATGACAAATAGGGGGTTTTTTGTTAAGTAATTTGCATATGTAATAGTTACTGATACAATGAATAACAGCACTAAAATAACTTGACAAGCAGAAGGCATTTCATTTACTTGTTAACTTTCAAGTGGGAAGATCGCAGCCCAGATTTGACACATTCAGCAGCGTAAGTGACTGAATTTGAAATGTCTTAAATAAATTAGTGACAGAAAATATATTTTTTTAAATATTAAACTACATTTTAAAGTAACATCGTGATTAATTTGATGTGGTCAGTTAAAATTATATGATTAAAATATGATATAATTTTTAAAATAACAGTTAAATCTGATCGATATGATTTTCAGCAAAGATGAATTTGTGGGCTTTTCTTCTGCTGACTTCAGCTTTCTGCTCTGCATCACCAGTGGTAAGTCTGAAAGTCGACAACCTTTGTGTGATATAGAGATTACATTGTAAAACCAAAAATTATGTGTTTATGTGTGTTTGCACACACATTTGTTTCAATATTGAAATTTGAAATATTGTTTTCACACCCTCAGCCTTCACTAAATGTAACTGGTGAGTACAACGATGTATAGCATGAGTCAATTGTTAAGTTAAGTAATCACTGTAATATGATTTTAGAGAGTAAAGAATATTTTGTATTTATATGTAATATGTTTCTTGGAATGTCAATTTCTCCTATTTTTATCATATAATACTGTTCTATGTAACAAGGATATCTAGGTTTTTTGTAATATAATTACATATTAAGAATATTCAAACAAACTACAATTCCAAGGCTTTTTCTGAGACTAAAACATCAATCAGTAGCAAAAGGACCTCATTTTACTTCCGCTTGTGTAGTATTTCCTGACTTAACCTTGGTTTCATTTTTTCTAATTATATATGTTCACAAAGTCTTTGATGAGGAACAGAAGGTTATTTCTGAAATAAACAAAGGTAAAACCACTGTATTTTGTTAAGAACTGATTTTAATTTAGATTTTCATTGATGCATTAGGCATATACTCAATATACCAAACCACTTTATTAAGTCTTCTTTGCTAGTACCAGGTTGAACTCAAGGTCATGGTCAATATTCTATGTTCGGGTGCAAATTTTTGTGATAGCTGTTAGATTGAGATCTGGTGAGTGTAGAGACTTTTTAATACATCAATTTATTGCCGTCTTCAATAAACTAGTTTGAGATAATCTTAAGATTTGGCTTAATGGAAGTGGGGCGGAGACCTGAAGAGTGTTTTCCCGAAAATACACCAACACATAGACTTTCCAACTCGGGGAAACAACACACTGGACTTTGTTTACACCACCCAGAGAGGATCCTACAAAGCCCTCCCCCTCACCCATCTTGGCGCCTTAGACCACATCACTGTCATGCTAATGCCTGCATACAGATCACTCATTAAAGTCACCAAACCAGTTTACAAACAGATACAAGTGTGGCCAGAAGGCTCATCAGAGGTACTTCAAGACTGCTGTAACACCACTGACTGGGACATGTTCAAGCAGGCTGCCACATACAACAACACCACAGACCTCCAGGAGTACACAGAGACTGTCAATGCCTACATCAACAAAGTGCATTGATGATGTAACGACCACAAAGACCATCACTGTGCGGGCCAACCAGAAACCGTGGATGACAGGGGAGGTCTACCGTCTCCTTAAGGCTCATAATGCTGCCTTCAGGAGAGAAGGTGAGCCTGAGGACAGCTAGGGCAAATCTATCCCGTGGCATCAGAGAGGCCAAGAGACAATACTCCAGGAGGATATCCCATCGTTTTAGCGACAGCAGAGACACTCGGAACCTGTGGCAGGGGATTCAGACCATCACGGACTACAAGCCCCCACCACAGACCTGTGACAACAACATCTCCCGGCTAAATGAGCTGAACGCCTTCTTTGCTCGCTTTGAGGCACAAAACGACACCACTGCACAGAAGACTCCACCACCTCCTGGCGACCAGGTGATGACAGGTCCCCAGACAGCGTGAGGAGATCCCTCAGCAGGATCAATGCACGCAAAGCTCCGGGTCCTGACAACATTCCTGGGCGTGTGCTGAGAGACTGTGCAGCAGAACTCACTGATGTCTTCACTGACATTTTCAACATCTCGCTGAGTCAGGCTGTTGTCCCCACATGCTTCAAAGCTACCACCATCATCCCAGTCCTAAAGAAGTCATCTCCATCCTGCTTCAATGACTACCGTCCAGTTGCACTCACTCCTATTCTCATGAAGTGCTTTGCACGACTGGTTAGTCTGTCCTCCCCCCCTCTCTGGACCCCTTCCAATTTGCATATCGGTCCAAGCGCTCGACCGATGATGCCATCGCCACTACTCTCCATGCTGCACTCACTCATCTGGACAAAAAAGACTCATACGTCAGAATGCTGTTTATAGACTTCAGTTCAGCATTCAACACAATCATCCCTCAACAGCTCACTCACAAACTGTTCCAGCTGGGTTTAAATACTTCACTGTGCAACTGGCTGTTGGACTTTTGGACTGGGAGACCTCAGGCAGTACGGGTCGGCAGTAACACATCCAGCACTATCACACTGAACACGGGGGCCCCCTAAGGATGTGTACTTCGCCCCCTCCTCTACACCCTACTGACCCATGACTGCTCGTCATCACACGACTTCAACCTCTTCATCAAGTTTGCGGACGACACAACTGTGGTGGGTCTCATTAGCAACAGAGATGAGACAAACTACAGGAGTGAGGTAAGCCACTTGGCCAGATGGTGCAGTGATAACAATCTCTCTCTGAACATGGAGAAGACGAAGGAGATTATTGTCGACTTCAGGAGAGCGCACACTCTGCATGCTCCTCTGACTGTCAACAATGCGACTGTGGAGAGAGTGAGCAGCACCAAGTTCCTGGGTGTGCACATCACTGAGGACCTCTCCTGGACTAACAACACTGCAGCACTGGCCAAGAAAGCACAACAACGTCTCTACTTTCTCCGCAAACTGAGAAGAGCCAGAGCCCCAACCCCCATCATGTGCACCTTCTACAGCGACACCATCGATAGCATCCTGACCAGCTGCATCACTGTGTGGTATGGCGCCTGCAACGCATCCTGCCGCAAGAGCCCCCAACGCATAGTGAGAGCAGCTGAGAAGATCATTGGTGTCTCTCTCCCCTCCCTCCAGGACATTTTTGGTACTCGATCACACAGTGATCCCACCCATCCGTCACACAGCTTCTTCAGTCTGCTGCCATCAGGGAGGAGGCTCCAGGCCAGGACCAGCAGACTAAAGGAGAGCTTCATACACCAGGCAGTCAGGAAGCTTAACTCCTTCCCGATCCTGCCTTCCCTCCCTTGCCACACGCACCTCTGAACTCTGAACATCCATCCCTTCCCACATCATACACTTACCCGCACTTGTCACTTTACGGAACATTGGACTGCTCAACCCCTCTTCAGTATTGGTCTGAGCCTCTTCAACTACCTCTTAAGTCAGTTGAACAAACCTGCTAACTTTGACACTTTAAAACAGACTAATAAGCTTTTTTCACTACATTACATCTGCACTGTTGTGTATTTCATCTGCACTGTTGTGTATTTCATCTACACTGCTGTTTATTTAATCTACACTGTTGTCTACTTCATCTGCTCTGTTGATTATTTTTATCTGCACCGCTGCTTATTTCACTGGTTTGCACATTTATCTCGGTTACATATCCCTTGCTTGTAAGTTGTATTGTGTAGCCTATATATATATAGACTTTGTATTTATCTGTAATTTGATATATTTTTTGATATATGTTTATTCTATGTTATCTGTATGTACCTAGGGTCTGAGAGTAACGCAATTTCAATCCTCCATTTACTGTACATGTGGCAGAATTGACAATAAAGCTGACTTTGACTTTCACTTGATTGTTAGCCCTTTGAGCCTAAACCAATCTGGCACATCTCGTAGTGCATGAAAATTCAGAAATATGCAAACTTTCCTGTCTGGCACTATTTACTAAGCCACATTCAAAGTCAATAATAATTTTTCCATTATGATGCTTTTAAGAGGAACTAGTAGATCCTCTTGACCACGTTTATAGTCTATATGCCAAAATGCATTGAGATGCTGTCACATGATTGGCTAATTAGAAATTTGTGTTAACAAGTTATTAAACAGGTGTACCTAATAAGGTGGCCGGTAAGTATATGTTTTCCTGGCTATAAATAATTCAATTTGTGTTATGTACTGTATTTTGTGGTATAAGGTTTACACCTTAAAGAGGGAGATATCATGGTGGTGAGTTGTATTTTAAGACATCACATGAACAAACACAAAAAAATTCAGATATGAGTTATCTATGAATTTATTCCCTTTTACTATCACTATACACTATCTGTTTTAAAGCCAATGGAAAGGAGTTCAACTCTGGCATATCAATACCGGTGGGAAATACCTATCCCATATGTGCTGAGCTCTAATCTGAGTAAGAAAATATGGGTTATATTAAAACTTCTATATCTAAATCTACATGTTTTCCACCCTTCTTACATGATTTTGATTGTGATTGTAGGTATGAACTATAAAGGAGTTATATTAAGGGCCTTTGAGCAGTTCAGACTGAAATCATGTATTGATTTTAAACCCAGGACAACAGAAAATTCGTATATATTGGTGGAGAATGGCGGGTACAGTATAGTTACATTTACAAATCTATAGCCAATTCTGTTATATCTTTTAAAAACTACACTATAATGAATTCAATCTGGGGCCTTATGGATAAATCTTTTCATAGATTTCATCCTAAAATTGTGCGTATGCACTAAAAGCTAGATTTTGCTTACGCACAAAAGTTTTCTGATTTATTTTAATGCCTGCCCCAGAACTTGCACAACATTTCCTTTTTAAAACTTAGACAGTGGAAGATGGTGCGTAAATGCATCTCCTTCCCCAAAAAAACACATATAGATCTTACAACCCTTATAGTTTTATTATGCATAAAGTCATTTCAATAGGCATATATCCATCCAAGTGATGAGTAGGCTACGTTAGGAAGACGTTAGGAAAAGCATGAGATACAGACTACACTCTTAAAAAATAAAGGTGCTTAAAAGGTTCTTCACAGCGATGCCATAGAAGAACCTTTTTTGGTTCCACAAAGAACCATTCAGCCTAAAGGTTCTTTTTTATAATCTTTTCTGAAACAGAAAGGTTCTTCAGATGTTAAAGGTTCATCTATGGCATCAAAGAACCTTTTGAAGCACCTTTATTTTTAAGAGTGTATAAATGTCATATTACATTGCTAAAAACATTCAGCATCATTATGCCGGAAAAAGCATGCTCCATCAATGAAAATGTGGAAAATGTTATCTATCTATTTGTAGAGTTTACAAATCATTCCCATTATTTCAATCACACCAATACAAATCTGCATGCACGATCTAGAGTGTATGCACATGTACGAGTGTTTCCAGTGTATGCATTTTCACATCACCTGAAAGGTGAACAAATAAGCTTTCCATTAATATATGGTTCTGGAATCTGAGGGTACAAAAAACATTGGGAAAATGGCCTTTAAAGTTGTCCAAATGAAGTCCGTAGCATAGCATATTACTCACAAAAATAAAGTTTTCATGGAACCTGATCTTTACTTAATGTCCTAATGATTTTTGGCATAAAGAAAAAAATCATAAATTGTGACCCATACTATTTTGGGCTATTACTGAAAATGTTCTCACATTACTTAAGACTGGCTTTGTGGTCCAGGGTCACATATTTGCTTGGAAAATGTGCGTACTCACATTTCTATGCCTATTCTGTGCATAAGCAACGTTTAGATCAGACCCCTTGGGCATGTGAGCTACCATTACAGCTATGCAAGTATACATCTATGCCCTCTGACTGATTTTGTAGGTGTTCGTCGTTTGTTGGGCGGGTTTCAAGCTCGAAGAGCCAAACTCTTTACATTGGAGACGGTTGTGGAACTAAAGCAGCGGTTGAGCATCAGTTTCTCCATGCACTGGGATTTTATCATGAGCAGTCAAGATATGACAGAGATGAATATGTGACAATAAAACATGAAAACATCAAAGCAGGTTGCTCTATACAGTAATATTTCACCTTTTCAAATTGAACACATTTTATAGAACACTTATATAAGGTGTGAGGTTCCATAAGGTTCCTTATGGATATCCAGTTAATAATTGCAATAGTTTTTATTTTCAGGATATGAGATCCATTTCAAGAAATATAGTGAGAATGTGAGTAGTGTCCAAGGCACCCCATATGACTACATGTCTCTCATGCATTTTGGTAAAAATGACTACAGCAATGGTAATGGATCCACAATCATTACGAAGCATCCTGAGTTTCAAGATGTGATTGGTCAGAGCCTTGACATGAGTGAATATGATGCAATTGAGCTCAACACACTCTATAAATGCAGTGAGTATTTTTCCTTTATTGTATGTTTTATATTATGTTATGTTATGTTTTCTAATGTGGATTCTTTGCAACATAATGAACATGTGACAGTTGTTTGTGTATTTTAGTAGGGCCTTTGGGTGTATGTATCATATTTAGCATAAACGGAATGGGACAGTTAAAAATTATCTTTGTGTTTCTTATTTTACACATTTTGTTTGTGTTATAGATTCGTCCACCTCCTTCCTTCACCACTGTAGTTTTGATGATGAATCTCTGTGTCAGATGAGTTTCTGTTCTTCTGCTAAACGCGGATGGCAGAGAGTCAGTTCAGTGAGGGACGTCAATGTGACTGACCACACCTACTTAGACAAAAACACAAATGGTGAGATTTCGGTTTTGGTATTAGCAAGACAGGCTGTGCACTGTATTGAAGACAATACTGTAAGATATTTTTCCTTGTTCATGACATGTGTCCTCATTTGTCGCTGCCCCATATGTCAACTCTATACCCATTGTTTTTGTCTTTTAACATCTGCAGGAACTTCTTTCTTCATGCACTTTAGTGTAGAGGGCAGAAATGAGGGCAACTCCGCTAGACTGGAGACCAGAGAAATGGTCCCGACAAGAGACTGCAAAGTTCAGTGTCTGCAGTTTTATTACTATCACAGTGGCAATGAGAATGACAAGCTCAAAATCTGGATCAAGGAATACCAGGAAAGAGAAACAGACAGCAGAGAAACACTGAGACGCATGAATCAGATCACAGGTTACTTACTACATGACATTATTTGTCGCCTCAGATTCTATCTGACATTTTTGTCAAAATTGAGTTATTCACATTCTTTTTCTGTGACAACCTATATACATTATGTGATATTCTTTTTACATATTGGGACTTTTGTGAAAATGTTGCTCAAGGTTCATTATTTTAATTTTCTTCAGGACCCCCTGAAAATTACTGGAAGCTGCACCATGTGTCACTAAATGGGAAAAAACCCTTCCATATAGTTTTTGAAGCCCATAAAGGAGCTGGAAACTTCAGTGGAGGTTTCTCATTGGATGATATCAATATTGCACAGACCGAGTGCCCCCAAATATGGCAGAAAAGAAACTTTAGGAAGCTTATGAATGCCAGACCAACTAGATCTTACCAGTTTAGTCCACTGTATTACTCTAGTGAAGGTTATCGCTATCAGATTTTATTGAGAAATTTTGAGACTTACTTCTCAATGTATGTTCGTCTGATATCTGGTGAGTTTGATGACCAGCTGCAGTGGCCTTGTATATGGAGACAAGTGACCTTCCAGGTGCTTGATCAGAATCCACACATGCAGAGACGCATGTCCTATGAGAGAAGCTTCACCACTAACCCAGCCCATCTTACTGGTGAGACATTTTTTCAGGCATATTATGTAGCACTTACACATTTCTTCAGTTTTTTATATGTTTTGATAAACTTATATTTTACCCAAATATTAGAGAACTCATCCAGATGTTAGAAATTCAGCATCTTAGATTAAATATAAAGTAATTCCTACTTTGTCTAGCTTTACAGACACATTTTGTTGTAACAGGTAACAGATCAGCATGGGATAATCCTCGACATAATGGAACTCAAACCAAAATTGGCAGCGAGACTGTATTTGTTACAAGTGGATGGGGATATCAATATTTCATGTACAAGGATGAGCTCACTAAAAGAGAGTTTATCAAGGGTGGAGACATCATATTTCTCTTCAGCATGCAAAGTAGGTTTTGTGACACATATATCTTCAGAGAACTATTATATTTAAAGATAACTTACTGTAGGCTGTAAAACTGACCAAAGAAGGTTATCAAAAGTTTACTTTATGTAAACATTCAGTTAAATGTTGTTTACTGATTCAAAATACTTTGTCTTAGATATCTCTGGGCTGCTTCAGAATAATTCTCTACCCTGCCCCTTTCCTAATGAAAGTGCTTCCAGGTAAACATCCATTTAACCACCTATTAATAAATAACAATGTATAAACAACATTTTGTGTGGCTAAAGTTTTACGTTTAGCATTAATTATTTTATTTAAATCTGATATATTGTTTTATTATTTATTGGCAGAGCTTCTTCATCCTCACTGATCCTCTTGGCGGGTTTGTGGCTTTTACTGCTGAATTAATCATGAAAAAAAAATGCTTTAACAGTCCCATAACTGCGATATGAATACACAAAGCATTATGTTGGTATATTTCATTGCCACCCTATATGTGGGGATGCTAGTAGAGCTGGAGCCTCTTATACAGTATGATAATATTAAATGCATATTTTTAGTTAATTGTTTATAGCAGCTCACTTAACATGTTAATCTTTGATGTTAATTTAATTCTTGCCATATATTGCAATGTAGAGTGCTTTAATGATGCATACTTCACAAATTCTCTACTATGCATTATTTAAGTCTTTAAAGTCTGATCAGATATGCTTACTTGTCACAATTTATACCAGTACTGTGAATTTGTCGTATATTATTCATTTTAAAATTCTATGTCATGTCAATGCAAAAGATGCAAACAGATTATATAAAGAGTAAAGCATACTGTATATCACTTTCCAAACAACACAGTATCTTAGTTTATTAGGGTAGTAGGGTAGCACCTACTTCAAAGTGTAAACTAACCGCAAGTTTTCAGTGACATTTAGTGGCAGATGGTGGAATTGCTACTTGTGATGTGCAATAGATTGCAAATCACTTGGGTCACTTGGTTTTTTTATATGTATATTTTCTCCCAAATTCTACACTGAATATAATAAAAAGTTGATTAAATATGTAATTTCCTGCACAGCTTTTTGCTTTTTACATTTTTCACTAGTATCACTGTGTCATGCATCCTCTGATCAATCTACATCTATTAAAAACACCATTCAGAGAAAACAGCATAATTAAAGCCAGAGAACAGTAAAGTTTAGTGGACAAACAATAATCCTCACACTTATTCAGGACACTTATTCATTAGAATTGACTCGTCTTGACTAGCCTACCGAAGGCACACCAAACGATGAAAAAATCTTATCCAGCCTTGGAATTGGTTTTTTTTCTTACTTTCAGCTTAACTGTGCTTGCCTGCCCCCTAGCGTCTATACTGAACATTACATTAAACATTACAACTATGAATCTATTATCTATCAAAACAAAACTGCAAATGCGTCATATTGTTTGCCAGCAATGATAAAGGCCCGATATGCGCGCGCCCGCGCGACCTGTTCCTCAGACGCAGCAACATGCGCGTGACACAGAGACGTGAGCTTACAGAAATAAACATTTGAATAAAACAGAAGAAAAAAAAACTTGTTGATGGGCGTGTGGTTCACTGTATGTGTACAAGAAAGAGTTTTTCACAACACACATGTGGCACATGAGGAAACATAAGTTTTGTCTAAAATAGCGCCACAGATGTTCTAGAAGACCATCTTAGGAAGTTAGTTAAATGTACTGTAAACGCAAAATTCTGCAGTTTCACTTGAGTTTGACATTGTCTATTATTCTAAAATTGTGTAGGCTACATTGACATTGGGACTAGATAAAATTCACAGAAATGCTTCTCTTCTGTGTTTGTCTATTCTTTAGTCTCTTTGTGTTTGTATTGCAAACATATCTGCTTATGATAATAATAATTTAAAATATTGATTAAAATATAATATTAATATAGTTTATATAAATTATTTGCATTAATATGAATTTTATGAATAGTAGGCTATTTAATCCGATACAAAAAAAGTAGCTTAACTAGCTACTTGAGTAGTTTTTTTCATTGCATGCTTTTTCACTTTTACTCGAGTAATTAAAAAAAAAAGATTTTGGCTACTCTACCCATCTCTGCCAACAACATCCAATGAACAAAACCAAAGACAAGAGGGTACCAACAAACAAACAAGGACGTTGTGTGACAAGACTGGCGAAACAAGGGAACGAAAAGACATTAAAAAGAAATGCACAAACGGAAAAGGAAATGTAAACTTTAACAGCGAAGGGCAACAACAAAAAGTGGGGAGCTGAAAGACTCCCGCGCGTTCACTCCGGCATTTTGTGGCATATATCCTTAAACATTATAACTACACTTTTTACTCTACAATGTCCTAATGTGAAGCGTACTGCTATTCGTAAAGAAAGTACTTCTGGGTAAACATCCCTTTTAACCATTTTTTATTAAATAGCAATGTAAAAAAAACTTTTTAACAAAAATTTAACAATTTCGCATTAAGTATTTGATTTAAATCTGACAAATGTTTTTCCTTTAGTGGCAGGACTCTTCCATCCTCTTTGATCTTCTTAGTGGGTTTGTGCCTTTTCCTGTTGAATTAATCTGTTGAAAAAATAACTGCTGTCGCAGCATCTTGACTTCACAAGAACTAAATATAAAGCATTATGTTTAGCCTTCTGGTATGTTCCTTAATTTATATAGCACTATATGCAGGTTGTTAGTGCAGTTGGAGCCTCCTCCTTGTATAACGTGTAATAATATAAAATGCATATTTTTAGTTAATTACTTTATAGCAGTTCACTGCTATGTTAATCTCTGATGTTAATGTCAGTCTTGCCAATATATGGCCATGTAGACTAGTGCTTTAATAATGCATGCTTCACAAATTCTGTGTTAAATAAATGCAATTTCTTTTTAGTGTGTAAAATCATTGGAAAATTTCTGTTTGTCAAATACAAACAGAATGTGCCATTTACACAAGTATTGTGAATGCATCATATATGATTCAGAAGTAGCAGATTGATACATTTGTCAATTTTAAAATCTTTGAATAGCACTGCAAAGGAACCAAAATGCAACCAGATTATGTAAAAAAAAAAGTAAAGCATACACACGTGCTAGACAATCTTAGATTGTTACTAAAAGGTGATATGTTCCCTTATACTGTGAGGTGTAAACCAACTACAGAATTTCAGTGACATTTAGTGGCAGGTGGTGGAATTGCTACTTGTTGTTATGTTCACTAGATTTCAAACATTGCTATATGATACTTTGTAGGATTGGCCTGTTCCATCAATGACCCATTTAAACCCTGTTTACACACTCATAAACAACTGACAATACAACTGAACTAAGTCAGGGTTTAAATGGGTCATTGATGGATTTCTGACAGGCCAATTTTACAAAAAATATCCTGTTTTTTTGTGGGGTCAATGTGACTGACCACAACTTGGGCAAAGAAACAAACGGTGAGATTTTCACTTACTAATAGAAATTTATCCTATTTATTTGTCCTATTTCAGAGTTCAATTTCTGAAATAAAAAATGTGATCAAACTGCATAAACACTTCAACTGTATGACTTTCTTCTGCAGAACACAAGATATTTTAAAGAATGTTGGTAACCCATTGACTTCTATATGGACAAAAAAAACTATTCAAGTTAGTGGGTTCCACCGTTGTTTGGTTACCAGCATTCTTCAAAATATCTTCTTGACAAGATGTAATTTTATAATGATGTAAAAGATAATGACAGAATTTTCAATTTTGGGTAAACTATTCCTTTTTCTCACTAGCAATAAATACCTGTGAGACTACAGAATTACTGTGCATGTTGTTGTGTAAATTTCTCACATTTACTTCTATTGTCATGTTGTCTTATGGGGGTAAATAAGGTTAGGATGACTCACGTCTAACAGCTGACTACATTAGGACAACTGCAAAACTGGTATGGTACAGTATTATCTATTCTCTTTCTTTTTGAGAGAGTGTGAGGGAATTTTTTTTGCAAGTCAAGGTAAAATCTTCCATCTTTTCTGATCCTCTTGGTGGGTTTGTTCCTTTTGCTGCTGAATTAATCATGAGAAATCGCCACTGTTACAGCCCCATAAAACAACCGCTTAGACTTTCAATTGAAAGCACTCAGCCTTCTAGTAACTGAAAATGATAAACGTATATTTTTGATGTATGTATATCAACTGGTTAATCCTAGCTAGTTAATCAAATGCTCCCGGGTGCACCTGAAAGATTTTAGCGACATTTAGTGGCAACTGGTGATATTGTGTCTTCAGGCATACAATGTTTTATTGATGCATCTCATATAATCATAATAATCATGTAAAAAGTATAAAATAATGATCAAGCTTACAAAACAGATTTTTATATTTATTGTAACGTAAAAAATACATGATCTAACATTTTCTTTTCGACACTGTCAATACTCAAGCACTTAAAAACTGGCAGCTTCACCACAAAATGGACAGATCCTGCAAATATAAATATTATACAGTTTAAATTTATTGAAATAATTCTGAGGTCCTTCACATTTAGGGGCTTAAACCCAAGCCTGTATGTGTGATGTCAGACTGCATGAGGGTTTCCCCAGCTGGGTATAGATTGAGTGGGTATCTGCCTTCTCAACTTAAGTAACCTCTCACTGCCTTGGCTCTCAGTTTGTATGACATTATGCTCCTCAAGTGATTGGCGGATGAAAGATTTAAGCATTGGCAGTCCAAAGCCAGTTGTAGCAGAGACTGGGACAATGTTTGTAAAATGCACTGGGCTTCTTGGGTTCATGCCATCAGGAAGGCAATGTCGTGATTCTAGAAAGAGCATAGGGTACCTCAAATCAAACAAACTCCTTGACATAAACAGTCATCAAGAATGATTTAAAGGTCAATGCAATTTAACAAAATACGCTTTCGCTTATTGCAAAAACTTAAGACCACTCAAAGTCTTATGCGGTTTCAAAAATGATGACTAACCGGCTCGACAGTTAAAAAAGTGCATGTTTGAATAATGCCTACCTTCCTGGTTCTCCAGCTGTTCTTCCAGTTCCCTAAGCTTGTCCCGAGCCTCAGGGAGGTCCATCTTATTTATAACCAAGATGGCTGGCTTGGATAATAGTTCTTCCTTATACAGCTCCAGCTCCTGAATAAGAGTCAAGGGCTCAATCTGAATGCAGTGATGATTACAAAGCATCCACTTTTTGAATTCATAACTCTTGAGACACCCAGTAAAAATCGTTTTACTTCATTGCTCCACATTTGGTCATAAATTATGGTGAAAACTGCAATTCCATGCTTAAATTCAATTTTGAATTCTAGATTTGTAGTTTGACTTTGAACTCAGAGGTCTGAACACTTCTGTATACTGCAGATGTTTTACCTTGGTTAGAAGTAACACTGTTTCAAAGGCAGACCTTGCTGGAGTGTTACTAGCTAGTTGAAACCCACAGATATCAACCTAAAACATAAAACAGAACTGGATAAGACTGCACCCTCAGACCACTGACACTTAATATTCAGGTTCACGAAATAACAGAAAGATCACAGTCTTACCACAAACATGATGTGCTTTGTTCTCTCCACATGTTTGAGAAACTTGTGTCCCATGCCTTTGTTCACATGAGCACCTTCAATGAGTCCTGGTAAGTCTGCAACTGAAACCTAAAGAGCAAAACACACTCACACACTTATAGATGCATTCTCAAAAGAAATATGTCTGTACGTTATATTTTTTATTCCACAACGTGGAAGGGAGCACACTGAAATAATAACAACTTTTTTTACAATGAGTACTCCTAACTACCGCTGTCATAATTAAACAGATATCAGATGACGTCCTCCTAAGCTGACCGTGAGTTACTGTTCTGCACAAAGAGGCTGTCATCTTACCTGCCTGTGATCTTCATACATGATTTTTCCAATTTCAGGTCGTAAGGTTGTAACTGCAGATGAAAATAAGAAAGGCATAACCTTGGAAGCATTCAAAAAGAGAGTGCTTTTCTAAAACGCAAAGAGAACAATTCAGCTTATTTTACTAAATAGTCCTCCTTAACTATGTTAGTTTGTTACTGTTTTGTACTTACAGGGGTAGCTGGCAATCTTCGGTTTGGCATGAGATAAGGCAGTCAGTAAAGTGGATTTACCCGCATTTGGAAACCTTAAAAAATAATACAAATCTTTCAGATTAAATCTATAATACAGAGGTAGAGTCTATTCACATCTCGATACGTTTCTCTCACCCTACAAGTCCAACATCTGCAATGAGTTTGAGGTCCAGTCGAATCTGCCTGGTCTGACCTTTACTGGGTAAAAACCCAGAGTGAAGAGAGCCACCCTGGCCACCTCTAGCCACTAAAAGCCTGTCTCCTTCATCATTCAGCTCTCCTGAAGATAAAACAATTACAAAATTCTTTAAATTACCTTTTATTTTCACATAGAACAAAACCTCACTAAAAATTACAATACGAGAAGAGAATAATGACAAGTGGTGTAAAAGCTTAAAGAGAAAATGTCAAAAAAAGATGTCAAGTGTTGTGAGAGAACAATCCAACTGTCTGGATAAACCAGACCGGACTGACTACGAAATTACCAAGAATCCTCCCATTATCTGTCGTAACGCAGATTCCCGTTGGTGCAAAGATCTGAGCATCTTCTCCTTTCAACCCTCTCAGAGCATGAATACTGAAAAAAAACATAAAATATACATTTTATTTACAAAACCAAACTTACCAAAAAGCCTAATATAAAGGGGTAGTTGAAAAATAAATGTGTCCTATGGTGTCACAACAATGAAGATAAATCTCTTTTATGTTTTAGCTATGTTATATTATAAATATTAATAATATATTAGTAACACTTTGTTTTCTAAATATTTGCTGTCAAACCATAGGACACATGTACTGTATATTTGTCAACTACCCAAAGACATGATTTGTGATGATTTATTTTATAGGCTATTTGATGGCAACTATTAAAAAGGTTAGTTGTGCTAGTGCATCACATTGTCTGCATGACTACTTTTCTCAGAAAGACAGTAAAACACATCTGCTTCAGATTTCACACATAAAAACAATCAATAAAAGAAAATCTATCTGCTGCAAAAAAAAAATGAATAAGAATGGCCCACCTGCTGTTAGAACCAACTCCTGCAGTATATCGTTTGTTAGGATGCTTGTCCTTTATCTGCTTTAAGCTGACTCCTTTTTTAGCCATTACCCAAACATCTCCACCGTTTCCACCTTGTCCCCCCAAGCGTGGCAATCCCATTCCCCCGCATCCACCCTTCACATACAACCTCATATTGTCCACAAAGTTGCCATACTGAAAGAAAGCAGAGAGGAAATAACATTACCATGAGCGTTCATTGAAACATAGGTACAAATGCTACACTAAATCGCAAGTGCTTGCAACTGCAAACTACTGCTACATTTATATAGCAGACGCTTTTATCTAAAGCGACTTACAGAGTTTAGGAAGCAATGAAGCGATAACCTATGTCATACAGGAGCAATAATACAATAAGTGCTAACAATGACCTGCTTGGCATTACAACGAGTGTACAGCCTACTAAGGAAAAACGAATTAAGCTTAATTTTCTGAAATATAATTCAGCCTCCACACCGACCTAGAAAGCAAATTAGCATTTAGATGGGGGTCTGCGTTTCTCTCTAGGGTTTAATAAGCTAAGCTTAACTAAAAACTTCCCCTACATACGCTAAACATTTGATAAAAGTGAAGACATACTTTGTAACACACATGGAGTTTGCAATATTTAGTGATGTTTTACATGCTGTAAAGCCCGTAAATAAATAACTAGAAATGCTGAATATGGCGAATGCTATTCGAATAACACACCACCGTAACTAACCTTCCGAAAACAAACTCTGCTTGTCCAGACCATGCCGAAACAACTGCTCGACTCTATGAAGTCTATTTCTGTTACAACGTTACCTATTCTGCATTGCTAAGTGAAGGACGAGCCACGTGAGTGTGCTTCCGGAAACATGACAACGTGTGTTGCGATTGGCTTAAAAGACTGTTCATCACACACATAGATATAAAAACTAGATACCCGCATAGCATCTGTTTCTATGGGCCGCTTCGGCCGTAGGCCGCCGCCATATTGGAATAGTGCGAGCCTGTCAACACTGACTGTGTATGATTATGAAAACATTTGTTGTGTAAACTCAAAACAATATATGTGCTACACTAACACATGACAACAACGAAAGGTTATCCAATTTTTCGGGAACTCAAACTTAAGCCATGGCTGCGCAGCGTTGTGGCCATAGTTGTGGCATTCTAGTCAGTGGACTGTTCCAAGATGGCGGACACGTCTACGTGTCTGGAGCATTTAAATAAGACATCTAGTTATATTTATCTATGATCACACCGGCCTCCGCCTCTTTTAACATATATGTTCTAATACATAGGCTACATTATATTATACAACAATATCATCCTTTAAAATACTAAAAATTCTTATTTTAAATTGCGTCACGTAATCAATAAAACCTACAAAAACGATTTTCCAGATTGTTTATATCACTTAAATATATGGTGAATACTAGGCTACATAAATAAAGCATCCTGTAATAATATATTTTTGAGTTCCTGATATTTTAAGTTCCAGCAGGGAAAATATGAATAATAGTAGGCTAATCATGAGCTGCTACTGTTCCTCGAATTGTAATTTAATCACGTGCCTCATCTCAGGTGTTTTGTTGTGTGAGCGAGCGCTATGGTCAGTGGTATGACGTGGGCGCGTAACACTTTAAACGTCCCCATAAAGTTGTAAAAGATTCGCTGGAAGCCATATACGCCTCAGCGACATGAAAGGACGGCTATAGGATAGAAATCTCAAACACCGTTTTGTAAGTACATTATTTTGAGTAATTTTGACATATAGCCTAGTTTTTTTATTTGGTAATGCTGTGACATGATACCATATAGGCTACTTTGTGTTTCATTATCAAAAGGTAAATGTTCTTTTATTGCAATTATGCATGCAAACTTAATACTAAATGTAAATTGTTGAACGGTTTTCTGTATATTTCTATATTTTCAACTCATTGAAGTTTTGTTGATTCCAGTACTTCGATGGGACGACTAATTGGATTCTTTGACGGCCAGTGGTGGCACCTTCTGTCACTGTGTCTTCTAATGCTTTCCGCCGCATCATCGCACTCTCTACCTCCCGACCTTGAAATGTTGAATGCCGAGATAGGGGCCGGTGGCAAGGCTCCAGGTAGTCTGAGGGAGATAAATCGTGAATGCTGGGACGCATCGTCACTAGCTGTAATACAAGCGCGTACATTACGCGTTGCAGATACCGTTAGTGGGCTCTGGAACTTCATGACATACCTGCGCGGATCTCATCAACCTAATCATCAAGACATGTTTATGGAGCTGGCACAGGTCTTTTGGGAGCGGTATGTAGACTGTGTGCTCTCCCGCGCGCATGGACTAGGCAGAAGGGCCAGTGCGTCATGGCAAGAGAACTTCGAAGTGTTAACTTATCAGTCAGAAGGGGTGAGGATCTAGTTACTTCATTGTCTATATGTAGAGAATGTATTTTTGTATGTGCCCTCCCCTGGTCTATCAAACTGCAGCTATAAAAGTAAATAGCTTACATAAATAAATGTCACTCAAGCATGAGCCATTTATCAGACGCATGAACCAAGCAACTGTTTTTATATTACAGACGTGTTGTATATTCTTGTCAGTTTGCAAAATGTCTACCTTAGAAAGTTAAATTCACTATGAAATCTCTTGCTGGAAAATCAAAAGACTAAAATGCAGTGGAATCCAAATGGCCACTATGACAGTTATCATTTCACATAAATGGATACGGAGTAATTCTTCAATCTGTTATAATCCATTGTGTTAAACTGCATGGCGCTGTAAAACAATTTAAAATGGCATAAAAATATTTTCGTGAAATGTCGGGGGTAAAAATGCATTCTACAACTGGAGCTACGGCATTGATGGGGAAAATTACCTATACACAAAATGACCCTTGAGTTTAGTTAGTCATCTGTATAAAAACTCACTCTTGCAGAACCCTGGAGAGCAACAACAGACCCAGACAATAAACACAATCACACCAAATCAACATCCATTTAAACCATGATTCATTAAAGTCAAATACCTCAGCTAATCCACGATAAGAGTGTACATGGCTTAATATATTACAAAGCACTTGACAGTAAAGTATACACAATTCAGGTTTGTTGTTTTGATTTTGCTCAGAATCTTATATGATTCTGAATGTGAGGTTTTCTAGCACTTTACTTACTGTGATTAGATTTCATTTCTGTGCCACGATTGCTCTATTTTTACCTAATTCATATTTAACTGAATTAGGTAACATTTTAGGTAAATTATTGTAGGGGAAAAATGATGTAGGAGTAGTAACTGATTCATGTATGACAAGAGTGTGTAAAAATGATTGCATGCTGTTAAATGTCAATGTTCCACCAGTGGAACACTGAGGTAGCCTATATTTCAATATTTTGCAATAAAATTCCATTCCAAAACATTTAAAAACGATTGAAAACATTGAAAAACGATATATCCCTGGAAAGGTCTAAGAACTCATAGAATACATATTTGACCAGTGTTTTACAATAAAAATGATGTAGGAGTAGTGTTTGATTGATTTATGATCATATGCCAGTGGAACACTGAGGTATATTTCTATATTTCTCAGTATATGTTGTGTTGTCAAAGGTTCGAAAACATGACAAAGTGAGCATTGCAGCATTCATGCCCCTCAAGTGGACATTTGGGGTACTGCAGCTAAAAGCTACATTTTTTGTCATATCGAGCTCAAATTCAGAACTTGGTTACACTTGAATTTATGGATTTTTTTTGGCTGAAACAAATATTTATTTACATAGATAAATATTTATGAATTTATATATACATGTTTATATTTTCATAACCATCAAATTAAACTCAAAAAATGTTTTTAAAAATATTTTTTTGTATATTAATAATCTGTCAAATGTCTTATTTCAAACAACCAACTTTGGGTCTGTATTCCAAAGCATTCATGATTTATTACCATTTTAGCTTGGAGAGGGAATTTTCATGTGTAGGCTATGCTCAAAAAGGGCACTGACAGTTAACAGATTAATGAAAACCTGGAATATTACATTCTGAAATAGCCCTACATTACTTTCAAAGATTCAGCAAAGAAACACTCATGGTTGAAATAACTCAAGTTGTTCATTAGAAGGGTATTGTTACAAAAACAATTATTATTTACAAAAAATTAAACTAACGATTTGTGATGATCAAAAACAAGTTAATTGAGGAATACCTGGAATATTAAATGCTAAAATTATTTTCTTGCAAACGTATATATTTTTTTCATTTTAGACCCATGTTGTGCATCAAAGGGTTAAAATTGGTGCGAAATATGTCCAATATACTTTTTCTTAGTGCTAAAGGTCGCAAATTCTTAATTGTTAAATTATAGCATGTGTCCTTATATGAAACAATGAAAATAAAAAAATAAAAATCTGAATTTAGGGTAGGCTAATGTGCTTGGACTCTATCATTGCTTTTATTATTCAGTACATACATATCGACTCCTTATCACAAATTGAACGATAAGGGGATTTTGCAACGTCAAGAAGATCAAGAAGCTGGAGCTCGGATCGAGTGGATCGATTAAGTTTCCTATCGTTAACGGGGAAAAAGCTGTATATAATGTTGCTGTATTTCATTGAATGCCATGTGCGTAAAGCAGACTCCACGATTCTGAGCTCGCTCGACATGCCTGTCGGTGCAATAACACGAGGCGCAGATGATGCTGAACTGACACAGCTTCTCCCAAGCCTATAATGCAACGTCGTGTTACGCCGGTTTAACATCGTTGTTAAACGAATGTGTCCCCAGAAAACATGTCAGTCAGTTCTTTGAAGCGGAATCTTTAGAGATCACATCCATGCCATCCTGTGACTCGGCTTGGATCCTCCCACATGGGATACGGACTATTTATACCACGCGCAGCATCATCCTGAACCTTCCAGAGATACGCGAATCTGAAAAACAGACAATCTGAAGATTTTTTTTGCCTTGGAGGTAAGAAAATCTAGTGTCACTATAGTAATATGTGTTTATTACTATTTTAAAGTAGGACACATGCAGATGTAGGCTATTCTGCAATGTTTATAACGCGTATTTTCGCCTTTCTACATAGCCTATGTCGGCTTATACACTAAAGAACGTTTTGATACTAAATGAAGGGTTGTTATAATTCGACGCCACTTTACACAGTTTTAAATAAATGCATTTTTGCCTATAATTTATGATTCACACGCATCCGTTAAACAGGAACGAGATACATTTTGTAAAAGCACATAATGATATAGCCTAAAGTCAACGTTATCTTAGTACTGTTTGTTACAGTTAAAGATATTCAGAGCAATCTTTGTCACGTCGTTACTGATAAGTTCTGGAAAGCATAGACCAGTCTTTTATTCAAAAGCTCGGTTTTAAATAATGTTTTCTTAATTGCAAAAACCAAACTCGGATTTTTGGGGTCTGCAGGGGTGCGTACATACTTCCGCACAACATGTAGACACATGTGATCACAGAGACACGTGTATGTAGCCCTGTCTGTATACACTCACATTCTAAACTAACTACAAAACCTGCTCAACGCTCTTTGAGAAACTGAAGATCACATCTTAACATAATTTGTACAGTAAAATGTGAGACAATTATACTTAGTATATACTTTAGTTATTTTAGATTATTTAAATCTATGCATTTCTGAAGTCTTCAGAATTACTATTTGCGCTGGCAATTTGCTTTGATATTGTAATATTGTTATTTAGTGAAGATCTACTATTAAAAAATCTGAGACAAATGAGTCAGACAGGGGCTTGGTCAGCCCATGTGAGTGCTCATAGTGAATGTGTTTAGGAGACTGTTAAATGGGGCAATGGGGTGGAAATGCCAGTTTCAAACACTGCCAACTCTACCAGTCCGCCCCCATACACACCCCTGTCCCACCATCCTGCCCCGGTTATGCTTGGAATCCTGCACGCTTTGAAAAGTGTAAACAACCAGGGTGAAAGAAAAAGGGGGTGTGTTAGGTGACTGGATGGACCGACTGTCAGAATGCCAAGCCCACTTTTTTGAAAAACATAAACACAGGCAGCACAGATTACAGGCCAAACTGATGTGTAATCAGGGGGGATTTACACCCGCCAGGACGAGACAATGAGTGTATTCGGATAACACTGCTATCTCTTTTAAACGGTTTATAAATTGCTTTTGTCAGTAGGCAGTAACAGCACTAATCTTGTATGCATATGACATAAATAGCATACAAAATATTTTAAACACAACAACTAAAAAAAGAAAACACAGTCATTACATAATACATTTTTTAAACTGGAATAAATACATTACATTTATGCATTTGGCAGACGCTTTTATCCAAAGCGACTTACATTGCATTACACTATACATTTTTGTTTCTGGATATGTGCAATCCCCTGGGATCGAACCTATGACCATGGTGTTGCGACCACCATGCTCGAACCACTGAGCTACAGGAAAGCTGTATACATGAATCCGTTTTGCAATGTTCAAAAAAATTGTGCAGACCACAATAATTTGATGTTGATTGACAGTGTTGTGTTTTTTTTAACCAGTGCCAGCTCTGATTCTGGCTGCCAGTATGCCTCTTCTGGCAGAAAGTTCCCTGCCACGGGACTGCGCTCGAACTGTGCCAGTAGTTATCATTGGTGAGTCACAAACAAGAAAAAGTCAATACATTGACCATTGTTGTGTAGTTACTAATACTCCTTAATCTTTCACAGGGAACGGCCCTTCAGGTATATGCTTGTCATACCTTCTGAGTGGGTATACTCCATATTTAGATCCCATGGCTGTGCACCCAAACACCATCCTCTTTCGTAAACTACAGGAATCTAAACAGGTTCCTATAACTGAACAGGTAATAAGAAATAGTTAAAAAAAAATGTAACAATCCCCCAAATTTTACACAGTTAGTTTAGCAATAAATCAGTTTTCTTCACACAGGATTTGGAGTATCTTTGTGAGGGATTAGAGGGGCGTTCCGGGAACCCTGTGGCAGTGCTCTTTGACACCCTCCTTCATCCAAATGCAGATTTGGGCTTTGAGTTTCCATCTGTACTGCAGTGGAGGCTGGAAAAGACACGACACATTCCTCATTTGGTCTTGGGCAAAGCCACACCTGGTGGTGCCTGGCACGTGAGTTTTTTTCATGATAGGGCACATCCCAGTTCCTGCCCTTATAAGGCTCAGGTTTTAGAGCTTAAAAGACTCATTTTCAAGAAAGAATATCTTCTGAGATATTGCCCCATGTTAAAGGAATAGTTCACCCAAAATGAATATTCTGTCTTTATTTACTCCCATCTTGTCATTTCAAACCTTAAAAAAATCTTCCTTTCTGATGTCCGAGGCAATGGAGGGTTCAATGCTGACAATTAGTCTTGGTATATGGATGGAGTTACCAGGAGTAAACTACAAAGATTTGACCTTAGGCAAGAGAAGGTATGTAATATTGATAACAACTGTATACGTTATAAAGACAAAGCCTAGAAAGAAATAGCAGAAAACCTAAGCAAATATGGTTTACAGTTTACAGACTAATGTATTAACTTGTGTGGGATCTTTTCACAGGGGGGCGTCCAACGACAGAGCCACTCCAGAAGAGATCTCTTCCTACTACAAAAATTATGTCAAACTCATGGGCCTCCAGAAGAACTTTGTCGACAACACTTACGTCACCTCTGTCCAGAAACTCCACCGCAGTCATGAAAATGGTCTTGGGAATAAAAAAGGCACCATAAATGATCAGATGCATAGTGTGAAAAATGGCTTTGATCACTGCAACAAGAACGGGACTGAGAATGGTCAAAACGGAATAGTAAACGGGTCAACGAATGAGATCCAAAACGGAATGGAAAATACCAGTAGGGGTGGGCTTGAGGAGAAAAAAAATGCAGATAAAAGAGGCAAAGAGGTGAGAGAAAGTTTTGGGGTTTCCCAAGGGCTTTCACAGGGACTCTGGGAGGTCAGGGGTTACCAGCAGTTCCAGGGGGCCACTAATGTCCCGTTTAGTTTATTTGCCGAGAATGTTGTACTAGCTACAGGGGCATCTGACTCTCCCGCTCGATTGGGAGTGGAAGGCGAGGATCTCCCTTATGTGTTTCACAACGTGCGTGACCTTGGAGTCGCTGTCAGCTGCCACGGCAACCTGGGACCTTCCTCTGACCCCGTGCTGGTAGTGGGGGCGGGGCTTAGCGCTGCCGACGCAGTGCTGTGCGCTCTGAACCACAGGGTCCCCGTGTTACATGCCTTCCGTAAGCGTGCCGATGACCCAGGTCTCATCTTCAAGCAGTTGCCAAAGACACTCTACCCAGAATATCACAGGGTCTATCACATGATGTGTTCCCAAGCTTACCCAGCATCCCCTGCTGCCAACACCACAACCCCCAGCCCATCTCTCTTCCCAGACTACACCAGCTTACCTGAGCACTGTGTGCTCTCCTTCCAGCCTGACATGCACTGCGTGATGAGGGGATCCAGCGGCGTTCTTACAGCTCTGAAAGTCTCAATGGTGTTTGTCCTGATCGGGTCCTATCCCAACCTGTTTTTCCTGAAGGAACAAGGGCAGTACCTTGGCTTGGATCCCAGCAGGCCCATTTCCTGCAAGCAAAATCCTATTGACATAAATCCCTACACCTTTGAGTGCAATGCCGATCCTGGGCTTTTTGCCATGGGTCCCCTTATTGGTGACAATTTCGTGCGCTTCTTGAAGGGTGGTGCTCTTGGTATTGCTAGCTGTCTGCTTAGGAGACTTAAACAGATGAATAAGAATAATAGGAAGCTGATCGGAGAGGAAGGAGGGCGTGGAAGAGAAGGGAGTAGAGAAGGATTTGTTTAAGGGGAGCAGGGCTTTCTTGACAGGGCTTTCATTTTTATATATGCTGTGAATACATTTGCTGTAACTACTGTACACATTTCTTACCATTTGCAAGAGAAGTACATTTATAAAATGAGCAAAAGCTAGGACGACTTGCTTCGCTCCCAAAAGCTTAGGTTAACCGTTTTCCCAAATGGGTTTTACAGGTCATGAATAATGTGCCAATATGCCAGTCATTTTAAGTGTGAAGTACTCTTTACCTTTTATTGTTGCAAATGCTGTCCGTTGCCTTGTTGTTGTTGTAATTCTGCTCTTGGGGAATGTGAAGACAAGATAGAGAAAATCTCCCAATCATGATTATAGTGCCTAGGGTGAGGAGACTTGCCCAGAGCTGTACAAGCAAGCAATACATCAGAAGCAGGCCAAATTCTTAAAAATACCTGTGAAATACCAACAAACGCACAATTCATGTATATGACCTAATGCATTTCTTAGTAGGATAATTAATGTACAAAACATGGCCTTAGCCCAAATTCCTTAAGATTATAGATCATCCAAAAATGAACATTTTGTCATCCTTTACTTACCCTCTCATCATTACAAACCTGTATGACTTTATTTTTTCTGCAGAACAATAAAGAAGATATTTGTTGGTAAAAACCATTGGTTTTGTGTCCATACATTATAAGTCAGTGGGGACCAATGGTTTTGTACAATAAAATATCTTCTGTATCATACAGGTTTAAAATGTCAATGGCTGATGACAGAATTTTTGTTTTTGGGTGAACTACCCTTTAAGTGTCCTCTTTACATTCTGTTCAATTGGAAATATACACCGATCAGGCATAACATTATGACCACTTTCCTAATATTGTGTTGGTCCCGCTTTTGCAGCCCCATACGCAACGAACTGTGATGCACTGTGTATTATGACACCTTTCTATCAGAACCAGCATTAACTCTTCAGCAGTTTGAGCTTCAGTAGCTCGTCTGTTGGATTGGACCACACAGGCCAGCATTCGCTCCCCACATGCATCAATGAGCCTTTGCCACACATGACCCTGTTGCTGGTTCACCACTGTTCCTTCCTTGGACCACTTTTGATAGATACTGACCACTGCACACTGAGAACATCCACAAGAGCTGCAGTTTTGCCCCATCACAATTTGGCCCTTGTCAAACTCGCTCTAATCCTTACGCTTACCAATTTTTAATGCTTTTAACACATCAACTTTCAGGACAAAATGTTCACTTCCTCCCTAATATATCCCACCCACTAATAGGTGCCGTTATGAAGAGATAATCTGTTATTCACTTCACCTGTCAGTGATCATAATGTTATGCCTGATCGGTGTATTCTATTTGAAAAGACAGAATTTTAAACAGACAGAATATCATATCATCCTTTGCTTCCCCCCCAAAAAAGTTTCTAAGATAATTCTGTACTACAGAGTGTGTAGAAGAGTTGATGATGTAGAAGAGCCAGTGCAATCCAGCATCAGAAGTAAAGCAATACAGCCAAAAGTTCATGATGTGCAAGCTTTATACTTCAGATTTCTCTGTTGTGCCAAATAACTTTCTATAAGGCTTTAAAGAAACAGTGGGTTTTTACCTTTAATACTCAGACTGAAAATTTACACAGCTGAGGATAGCTTAGATTTAGATCTCAACAAAGGACTTGAAATTATGGTGACACGAACCCCAAATCATAAGACAACAAGCTGTAATGAAGTCAACAGTCATTTAATTTATTGCAGAATGGTTGAAACTAAGAATATGAAGCAGGTTGCTTAAAACAAGTTGGTGTGATTATATGCGATTGCTCAGATTTGTAAAACCTTCGATATACATATGTTTGGTACACAGTATTTTTATTATAGACAAATAAACCTCTTATAAAAAAATCTAACGTTTTTTTTCTTGCAACTCTCTAAGCTTATCAAAAATCATTCAATGTTGGGTGTAGGACATTAAAAGCTCAGCCTTCATTAATGTGGAACTGCCAGAAAAGAGGCTCCATGACAATACAGAACTATTATTTCATCTCCTGGTGGTTCTAGGGTTGTACCTGAAAAACAAAAAGTTAGAAAAGCCAAGTCATGTATGCAGTACAGGCATCATATCTACGGAGGCTTTTAACATTCCTGTCTTATGGTGACAATTAGTAACCAATGTGGAAATGATAGAACAACCGAGCGAACTAATACATACCATAGGCTGTAAAAATCAGACATTTAATTCATCAAACCAGACATCCCCTTAATAAAACATGTCTGGGACACTTCATTAGCCTGGGGGAGGGAGCGGCAGAAGTTGTTGGAAAAATAGAGGTGCTGTTTCCTTTCCCTCTTATTTTTTGTGTGATGTTCCCACTCCATGCATGACTGGCTGAGCACCATGATTCAGAGATCAAACAGTAGTGCTGGATAAACCACACGGCTGTGGTGGTGTGTATATTTGAGAGTGTGTTTTTCTGCTTGAGCAGGAGAAATGGCACCACTTGCAAGTTCAGTCTCCGGGCAACACTTTTGTGTCTCTGATGAGACCTAAGCAGAACATCTCAGGAGGAGAACAATGGAGAGAGTTTGGTTGTATAAAGACAAACAACTCACATCACCTTGCATAAGGAGTTATTTGCAAAATTATTATTGAGAAGTTGTCTGACTCTTTCCAGAAACTTAGTAATAAAATCTTATGAGAAGTGATCCAAGTTCCTTAAACCATCCCTGTTTTTTTGTGATAATCACAGCAGCAGCTCATTAAAAATATCAACGGGTTCTTCGCAGCCCAGCGTGACTTCAACTGTGAACAATGATTTAAAAGCAGTTTGGAAATCATTGACGTCACACTTTCCATGTGTGTTCTTTAAACGAGAAAGCCTCCCGTCAACATCTCACGCATGACGGCTCAGAGAAATCACATAATTCTACAATCCCATGAATTCAAGTAATAAACCTACTCGCACAAGTTTGAGAATTAACTTTTCAAACCCTTACACTTGACTGGACTTTTGCACAGCTTTGCATAACCAATTCTCTAAGCGTGTGCCTGATAGTAATGAAACAACATTGGAAATCAGAAGTCCATCGGCCCCGCACAGCCCGTGTGTCAAAGTATCCAAACCGGTCAAAGCCTGTCCACTGCAGCCCTGACTGTGCCAACACAAAGAAAGTTATTGTCTGTGAGCTTTTATTCTGTAGGGTGAGAGGTCAGCGTCGGGATGAATGCAGTGTTGGTTTAGGCAGGTGCCGAGTATGTGTTTGGATATATGTGAGGATCATACAGAGCTCAGATGAGATCAGTCCGGGTTCAAATGAGACCAAGACCGTCTGAAAGTGCGCTGGATGTCTCGCTTGTTTCTATCTAGCCGCTCATCTTTTAAATGCGTTATTAGCCACAGAAATACGCAGAGTGCATACCTGAACAAATCATCACCCAAAGTCTCTTCTCGTTCATTCTGTTTTTCTTCCTGAGAGAGACAGAGAGAAAGGCATGAAAATGAAAAACTCTCGTAGTCAACACTAGATTTTTGTCTATATGAGTTAAAGGCATTTTACATGGTACAGTTGTGATAAACAACATTCTTCTGATGTTTTTTGCAACAACGGTCACTACTGCTTCAGTACTACATCTTGTAGCGATACTGCAAATATATATACTTCATCTTTGCTGCTCTCTTTTCCTTCTGCAGTCTCTCACCTCAGCTGCCTGTCTGAGCCACTCCTCCAGTTCAGAGTTCTTGCTGCGATTGTGAGCCACCAGATCACAGCCTCCGATAATATTGGGCAGCCCCTTTAATCCAGGGACGGATGTCTAGACATGCAGATAGAGATACACACCCACCAAATACCATTTAAAGACACATAAAACAATCTATCACATTCAGACATCATGTGTATGAGATAATATGTGCAGTACCTTGCAAAACGTTTTGACATTCTTGCCATTGGGGTCGCGGGTCTGTAGTGGGATGTGTCTTGATCTGGAGGAGTTGCTCACAGTCAGGGACATAAACTGAATCTGTACAATCCCCTTGGGCAAATCAGGGTCATTCTCAGTTCCAGACGGAGAGACTGAGGTCTTAAGAACAACAGTTTTGTTAGAAAACTCAAACTATAACACCATATTAAAGATAGAAATATAAAACTCTGAAAGGATATTTTATACAAGTGTAGGTCAAAGTAGCTCACAGTCAACGTCTGTGTTAAACCCTCTCACCTGCATTTCCTGTTTGGCTACAGCTTTAGCTTCACAAGGTTGAGAAGCGCCATTTTGGGTCCTTGAAGTCTAAAGAAAAATAAAACATGGGACTAGCTGTTCTGCAGATAATAAAAAAATAAAGAAACAAGCAGTGTTATTTCTTACCACAACAAGGGACACATCTTCCTCCTTGACATCGGTTTCTGGTCTTTTTACCCCATTGGCTAAACGATCCGAATTTGGCGCTTGAATTGACGACCTCTTTGACTGACTCTCAGAGCCCTGATTTATTGCAGCCGGGCCTTTTCTATCACTGTGCTGATTCGACTTGCTTTTTTGCTGATTGGGTAATTGAGGGCTGTTGGCCGTGCTGCTCCGTGCTGACTCAAGACATTGTTTTTTATTGGCTGCAGCCTGCAGAGGTTCATCCATCTCCTCAGACATAATGGACTCAAGCTCTTCAAGTGACAGATCTAAATCAGCAGCTTCTGCTTGACCCGATGGGACATCATGCTCTGGTTCTTTTCTCTTTTTGCTGCCAGAACTTTGAGTGGACCCACTACCCTTTCTGTGATCTGAGCTGAAACCCAGACTGGCACTTAAGTTATGTTCTGAGTTACACTGGTTTTGGGCTGTACTTGAGGTTTTGTGAGATCTACTGTTGGAGGAAGTTTGCTGGGCATGAGAGGGAAGCAAATTCATCATCATCTCATCCTCTTTGTTCTCATCGACTTTTCTGGAGATTTTGGCCTCTGACTGGACAAAACTGGCACTGTCTTCACGTGGTCTGCAACCAAACAACAGTGACGATAATTTCCCCAAAACTATTTACAAAGCTTCACATTTGACATTTTACAAACAATACTTCAAGACCGTTTTCCAGGGTAGTTTGCTATTTATAACTTGTTCCTAGCACCAGCCACTTGTGGTCAGATCACACAAGACAACTGTAAATGTGGTCTATGTGACATCAGGTGTATAAGACTTGCCTTTTCTTGCTCACAGGCTGGAAATAGTGTGTGAGCGCCGACTGTTTCTGGGGAGACTGTTTTAGTGTAGTAGTGCCACTGGCAACGGTTGTCGATTTCAAAGAGCTATCCAGCCCCCTGCCTGATGAAGCAAAACCTGTTTTCGACCTCTGCTCAGGTTCAACCCCACTGGAGCTCTCTGGTGACATCACTGTCTCAGTGATAATGCGAGACGCTGAAGGTTCTGGGCCGAGAGATGGTTTACTGGTTGTTGACAATGTAGAAAGCTGTAAAGCCCTCTGTGTGGGGTGCGTCTTCTCTGGAGTCTCACCAACTGCACTGATTCCACTTGTGTCTATCCTGCAAATGGGAACATTGACAACATTCATTTTTTAAGTGTTCCTCAAATGCATATTAGTATTGTGTTGCTTAAAAATTTTTCTTTGGTTTGCAGTATTCAAGATCCATAAATATCCATGAACATAACCATATTTTTTATTTTGACCAGCTTGTACCATTTTAATTTTCTGCAAAAAATGTCAGTAGTTCACAGAATGAAACAAAAATGATCATTTTAGTACATTCAGAAAAACAGAAAATTATTTTGGAGTGGTCTCTTTCGTTATGTGCCAATGGTTGTGCAATTTGTCAATTATAATAATCGTATTTATTTAGGTCTATTCATTTTTTATTGAACAATCAGGTCACGAATTCTTCACACAACAACTCTCTGTTACCTGCTTTGGCCAAGTGAGACCTCAGTGTTGACCACATAGGCTGTGATGTTCTGAGAAGGTGCTGCGAGAGCCGTCTCATCCACAGCAGTGTTCTGAAAAAGTGTCTCTGAAGCCATGACTGATTTCCCTTTCACCGATTCTGTGGGAAAAGTTGAGAAATTGTTAGTGATGGGTTGAGTTGCAGCGTTTGTGTGTAAAGCCGTATCTGTGAGCAACAGCAAAGATCATTAAGTACAAAATAAAAACACATCCTAGTCATTGTTAGTTAGTCCATGAATTATTGGTAGGGTTTTTTTGTCTATTTTTTTATCCATAATCACTCAGATGGGTTGTTCCAGGCCAGTTTATGCCACGAAAGCAGCAGATCTTTTGCCACTGTCAAAGGTCTGGCTACAGAAGACGAAATTATTGTAAACACAGTGGGAAAACTATTAGAACCCAGTCTGTGTGCATTGGACTTTGCGTTTATACCTACCAGAACATATTGATGAGCAGGGATTGCAGTAGGTTTGATTACTGATATGGATGGCTGCCAATCCAATCTCAGATTCTGTGATAAAGCGTAAGCCTTTTCTGCATAAGAAAATAGATAAGTGTATTACATTAAGGGATGTGAAAAGTACCAATGCCACAAGTACAGGTGATATGTGGTACCAACTCAATTTAGAGTATTGTGTGATAGACTGGCGACTGCTTTAAAAACATCGTTTCTTTGTTTTATCTCTAAAATTGTTGTATTATAAACATACTCTTCCTCAGGGTGTTTCCTCCCACGTTCCAAAGACATGCAAGTCTAAGAAAGATGTTAAATTGTCATTCCTTTAACTTGTGTGTAGATCAACTAAACTAAACTAAACTAAACTAAACTAAACTAAACACAAGAGCCCTTAAGTTAAGACCTTAAATGCAATGTGAGCAGCAGATGAATTATATCAATACAATATTTGCTAAGAAATAATAACAAAATTACACAGAATGGAAAGAGTGAGACTAACACATACACTCACCTGTGCAAAATATGGGCTACAGACTCCACCCATTTCTTGGTGGTGGGAGGGATCAGAGCTTGTGAGTTGCCAGATATCATGTCAACCACACAAGTACTGCTTGACTCCAAGAGTGAAAGGGGCAGAGAGCCTTCCTCCAACAGCTGACTCACAGCACCTCCACAACTCACAGCCTGACTTAAACGCTTCATCTGAGAAAAACACAAAATATTCATAATTACAACAATCAGAACTATGTTGTATACATGATATTAACAAGTAGCACATGTCAGCATAATATCAAGAGGCTTTCAAATGAATATGAATTTAACTATATATGTTTAAATATATTTGGATGTGACAGCACATGTGATCTTTGGAATTTTACATTAATGAATATCGCAACATACAAAATACAGATGCACCATGCCAATTCTCCAATTGTAAATTATAAAGCTCACAGTTCGCAAGTAAGACAAAACGTACAGCAAAATCTTTAGTGGTTTACTTTGACAGTCAATTTCTAATGCTACATTGTGCTGTGTGTAGACCACACAGTTTTAGTAACCTAAAAAGAAGAACCTAAAAGAAGCTTTCCAAAGTTCAGGGGGAAAAGTCTGCTTTAAGAGTAAACCTGATATCATTAACCCTATAACTGTCCACTTATTTCGAATGTGCTTAAAAGCCTATATATAACCTTATCACATAGGCAACACAGGAGGGAAAATTCCAGTAGTTTCCATCTCACGAACAGGCCTGCTGGTTACAGAGAATATCACAGCTTCACCTCTGAGTCATTCCTCCAGTAACAGCAGGTTGAAGCTCTCAGAAAAGATATAACATCAACCACTCTATGGGTTAATGTAAATGAAGAGAAGACTGCATAACAGTCTTTACTGTACAGAAGAGTCTGGCAAATTACAGCCCAATAATTGCCTATGTTTTACTCCTGAGAAAAACAAAAGATCCTAAAATATGAGAAAGCCATAAACTTTATCATTTTGGAATGAATAGAAAGTATGTGACCCTGAAGTCTTATAACCTAATTATGAGATAACAAGCATTAAAGTTTGATTTCACCCATTGAATTCACTATGATTTCACTGACCTTACAGTCAAAATTAAAGATATCAAGGCTATATTTTCACAGGATGTACTTCATAAGAATGTAGCTTATGTAGGATCATATAGTCGTGGAATTAAGAGACCTTTCCAAATTTGTATTTAATCAGCATTTCTAGTATTGTGGTCATTCCAGTCCAGTGTCCAGTCCAAAATCAAACCTCAGGAGTGACACTCAGGAGTGACAAAAGTCATCCAACAGCAATGTGAAAGACTGACAGAATGACAGGACACATAGAAACTGTGATAAAATAAGGTTATAACATAAATAATATCATTTTTTTGAACTTTTCCTAAATACATGTATGTTACTGTTGTGCCTAAAAATGAACATGAACTTTTTCAGAGCAAAATAAATTCAGAGCAGCTTTTCTGTTATTTTAACCTGTTTCTCCGGGACTCATTTTCTGCAAATAAATGCATATAGAAACAATATTTTTTGTTTGAAATTTGGGAGTATTATTGTTAATAGAATAAAACAAAATAATAATTTTACCTCAACATACCTATAAATAGTAAATGCAGAAAAACTGAAAATGGTCTTTGAAATGGTTTCTTATAATGTATGTATGGCTGTATAATGTAAATCACAAAAAAATGACATCCCCTGCCCATGATGTGACATATTCTGTGCGTATTTTTTGACAAAATATCAATTTTGATTAGTAGTAATAACTGGTTTTAGAAGCATTAGTATTTCTATGACAAGAAAAAAAGAGTTATAGTAACAGTGGTACTAATAGTAATAGTGAAAAATCCTCTTGCCTGTTTAGAGTTGAAGAACACAAATGTTTTCCCTTTGAAGAGACTCTTTCTCTCAGGTCGAGCGCTCAGGTCCAGATCCTCTTTAGTCAGACTGGGCTCATCAATCTGAGGCCTAAATCTGACCCATATGAAACACAGCACTGTCACACTTTATTGCACATACAATACAAAAGTACAAAAAGATAGTAATAGACATCTGTACATTATGTTCATAGTATATATCCATCTGTTAATTTCTGTCTATAGTTAGAGACATCTGTAAATCATGGTCATAGTACATTTCCATCTGTAAATTACTTCTGTAATATTTATTTATGTAACTTATGCAACCACTGTATATCCTGCACTTGCTGCTATTGCACTTCTGGTTAGACCTAAACTGCATTTCGTTGCCTTGTACTTGTACATGTGTAATGACAATAAAGTTGAATCTAATCTAATCTAATACATAACAAAAATTGCAAGTAAAAAAAAGTCTTTCTTTACCTTTCAGGTTTAGGCAAAGGCCGTTTCTGCAGCACAGCTTTGCTAAATGCACTGAAAAATTCAGGCTTTACTATAGGTCGACAGCACAGCAGGGCACAGATTGTCTGCCAAAAAAAAGAAAAAAAGAGATGTGCAGTCAGGTGAAGTTCAGTTGTATTTTGAAGGTTTCATTGGAAACTAATCAGTGAATAAAATAATCATCCTCTCAAGGCTCAAATGATGTGAGTCACATCATGTTGTTTCTGTAATCAATGGCCTCCTCACCTTTATGGTGACCTTTACAGTCGGCATGACGAGATGTGTGCAGTCAAGTGTCCACATGTTGACCAGACGCCCCCCTACAGAGCGCACGTTCTGAGAGAGGGAGACCTTCCCTTCGTTATCAACACATGACGAACAGACCACAACAGACTCTTTCTCCAACCTGAGCGGAAAAAGGATGGTCCATATCATTCATATACATGAATGGACATAGAATAATATCAAAAAGTTAAGATGACAAATGACATGAATAAATAAATATGTATCCCCATATACACAATACAAACCTGAACTTGCTTTGAAAGACTCCAAATGTGACACTGTCTCCAGTCTGCAGGGTCTTCGTAGAGCCAGTCTCGAGCTTCTCACCATTGACAAAAGTGCCATATTTAGAGCTATCTTTCAACGTGATTGCCTGCCAAAAGCATACAATTATGAAACAGCTATGTACAAGAGAAACCCTTCACTAATCCGGCTGAAACACTACAGCAAATAGGGCGATTGCAAGCACTCCTTTACTGGCCTTCCATCAAAAATGATTTTTGTTTTGCTTTTGACTGGCACACGATGACCTCTAAACATTGTACATGACAAGTTATTTACCAAAACATGAGGCAATATGTAACATTCCTTTCCTAATTATTTGTGATCTTTTATTTTAGATGCAATTTGTATAGTATGAAATATTTATAGTAATATATTTTTATAGTAAATTCAACAATACAGCAACCAAATTCCTGTATGTTTACATAATAAGGCCATTTTTCTACATTGAAATTGTACCTAATAAAAAATGTATATAGTAACAAATATTCATATTCTTACTATGTACTTAAACTGTGCATTATACCAATAAATTTGAATTACTTTCTAACAAGTTAGTATTATACAAATAATTTATTGTGCCTGAATTAAGCAAAGTACAAATGACTAAGAGAAATAATCACATCTATAATTATTCTTCTGATTAGTAATTAGCAAAATAATCAAAAAAATAAATAATCATTACAATTAGTACATTGAAACTTGATTACTTGGGTAAGATCATTTTCACAGCACTGCCTATATTCCAACTTTATTAAGCCACATTTATGAGAGGTTCATTTTTCTGACATTATTGTCACAAAACCTTACTCCTATAATTCATATAGATTCTTATTTTTTTACACAAACGGTTGCATAAGTATATGTAATTTATTCTGAATAGGGATAGAGAAGTGGATTTAGAGGTATTTTTTAGAGGAAGTGATCCCTTCCAGTGCCAAACCCACTGCCAGGATGTTGTCTTTACTGTCAAAAGGGTCTACCCACTGGTGCTCCCAGGTGAAAAAAAAGTGCACTTCCATAATGTTTTCTAATGTCTCTATTTTCGCACAGAAATGGTGTACCTAATATACTAAAAAATAATCTTTAGTACCATCTAAGTGTACTTACTCAACTATGCTATTTTGAGACACAATGAATATAAACTAAAATGTGCTTTTAACATACTAACTAAATAAATGTTTAAATACAGTGATAGTATGTTAGTAGATAGTTCTCGTTTTGTATATTAAATTAAAAAATAGAGCACTTTAAGTACATTATGGAGGTGCACTTTGCTAATATATGGCTGGGGTCCAACTTCAGGCTTTAATTTAGCTTTCCTGTAGCTCAGTGGTTAGAGCATGGCGCAAGGTCATGGGTTTAATCCAAGGGATTGCACATATCCAAAAACAAATGTATAGTATAATGCAATGTCGCTTTGGATAAAAGCGTTTGCCAAATGCATAAATGTAAATGTAACAAACTACCCCAAATTAAAAGAGCAGAAGAACAGAAACTTTCCCTGGGGTCATGGCGACATTCTGATCCTGAGATATGATTTACTGACTGATCACTTAAAACCTCCTCAACTAGATTTGAGATATGAAAATAATAGTGATTATTATATTACAATTGTAAGAAATACTTGTTTAGATAAATAATTGATCTGTAAAGATAATAATACACCTGTAATAATAACTCACCTGTTCAGTGACAGTGAGGCAGGCATGCTCACGGCTGATGGACTGATCATTGGACAGCAGTACCTCACAGTTCTTACGGCCGACCACATACGTCTGACCAGAGAGCAGAAAGAAGCTTTCCCCTTCACAGACAAAATGCACAAATGCTTTTCAAGCATATCAAAGCAAAAATAATTCAGACATCATATTTGTAGTAAGTAAAACGCCAAAAATGTGTAGTAATTATTAATAGGCTGCTTTCTTTCTGTCAAAAATGACCAGATGAAACTTTAGTGACACAGTATGATTATAATACATACAGCATTTACCAGCCACGACAAAATAAGACATTAGTGACACATTCTGGTTATAAAACATATATCTGTATGTAACAATTCAACTGTTTATCTAAGAAAATATACGTCTAGTGAGATGGAATATATAGTAACCTGTTAGTTGGCCTATAAACAGAACGACACTACGTATATATTGACTAACGTTAGGCTATGTACAGAACATTTACCTTTAGATTCTGTTGATTGAAGATTCCACATTTCAAGCGATTCGCTATTTACCTATATTAACTCATCTATTGTGTCTGGTGTCATTCACAATAAAAAAAGATGTTTTTAAAAACTGAAGCGTGTTTACTGGCGCGCCACATTCACATCTTTCGTGTGCGACGTAATAAACGTCAGTTTCAAAATAAAAGTCGTTCATGCCTCGAGGCCACGCCTCACACTTTTAGCTTTTTAAAACATTTAAATGCGTTTGTCAGTGTTAAGAAACACAAATGTATCGTAACAAGATTAATGATTGCAGTACTCATCAAATAAATTTGATGTGTATATATTTATTCATGTGTTTTTATTTTTATTTTACATAACTTGCAATAAAAGTCCATTAAGTAGAGCTGCTTTTAATGTTCTTTTTAGGCATCATGTTTCCAGAATAACAGTGTTTTTATCAATCAGAGGTTGTTTCATAAATACCCCATAAAATCCGTTAATTACTTAAAATATTCCCAATCAGCTGTAACATGTCAGTGTGCAAGACAAGAGGTAGAATATCAAGCTCCGTTTCAGACTTCTTTTCAGTGCTTCAGTGAGTTAAAGAATGCGTGTATGAGCGTACACGTGCATCAAAGTTATTTACATATACAGCAATCATATCAATGCATTAGTTACAATGCTTCCGATTCAAAGGCATGAGCTAGCATTTCACAATACCTCTAAACAACTGACAACTGCAATTATTCCTTCGGATCTACATATTTTTTTTAAACACTACAAAGTGTATACATAAAGGGGCGGTTTCCCGGACCGGGATTAGACTAGTCCTAGACTAAAAGAAATGTAAGAGCTATCAAAACTGAAAACAACTTGCACTGACATATCTCAAAATACATCAGTGCCTTTGTGTCGTCTCAAAATGCATACAAGTAATGTTTTTAGTAAGGTATGTTTGTTAAAATTACTTACATTTCCCAATTAAACTAAGGCCTAGTCTAGGTTTAAGATAATCCCTGTATGGGAAACCACCCCGTAGTGTTTGTAAAGAAGGTCTGTCCACTGTATTATTCCCAAAGTTCAAATGAACTTTCCATGATATTTGGAAAATCATTAAACAAATAAAATCTACTCAATTTAAGTTAGTTCAGGCTTCATTTCATTACAAGGTCCCAATTCCATGTTGTAGTTCAAAGCCTGCAAGGCCAAAACTTTTTCTTTGTATTAGTGGCATCTAGCTTTGTACTAGTGGAATACACGAGTGTGTGTGTGTGTGTGTGTGTGTGTGTGTGTGTGTGTTTGTTTGTGGTAAAGAAAAAAACATGCCTTCTCAATACATGCAAAGGCATTCTGTAAGAAACTATTACACTGACTGGGAGTCTAGAGTCCACAATGTGGAGACAAACAGGTGCAAAAAATTGAAGCTCCAATTGAATTACTGTAGCTTAGTTACATGCACGTCTACTAATAAAGCCAATGGATTTAAATACTTCAACCTCAGTTGTTGAGTGATGTGAGGTTAAGGACAGAGGCATGAGATATACATATATATGTAAGATGATGTTTGAATTATTCTTCTGCTACGCTATTTGAGAAGTTAATGTGTGAGTTGAATGGAAAGCGTTCAGTGGCCAGTTACATTAGAATGAACATCAGACTTCGAGTGTGTGTTTGTGTGTGTGTGTCCATGCATTTTTGCATGTGTATGACTGCTATAAATATGATAAGCAGCGTCAGAGGTGCTGCATTCTTTCCCAATGCACGTAAACACAGTAAGAAACAGAAAAAGCAGCAGATGAATATGTCTAAAGATGTAAAGAAGCATATGGTGAGGTAAAAGGAAAGACTGATAGGTTCGACTGCAAAACAGCACCAGTGTGTTTCTCAGGCACAGAGAGCAGTGAGTCTGAAGGGTTATTCAGTGCAGGTGTTATGATAAAAACAGCTACAACCCTCATTTAATGTACACATGCTGTTATTAAAACAGCATATTTATCTGCTTCAGGTCTCAACAACCACATCTGCAGGATAAATGTTCTCACTGCTACACTGTTTTCCTCTTATCATTGTTTGCATTGTCTGTAATCTATTCCAGAATTCCTCAACGTAATTCAGAGGGCAGATTCTGAGAAAAGAGCTCCCGATGACCCGTGCGGCAGTGGGTGGAGCCTGCGCAGCGATGCTACAGATGTGGAGCTGAGGTCTCCGCAGCTACTCAAATGGATACCACCGGCCCTCACAGGGTCATCGTCCTGGCGTCGGGCGTTATGCCGACTGTCACTATGAGAGTGATAGTGCCCACGGCAGTGATGGTGGACGTGCTGCTGCTGCCCCCTGTTGGTTCCCCAAGAGTAACGAAGCACCTTTAGACACAAACACATACCACAAATCTGAGATCACAAGAATTTTTTTAATTTAATCTGGAAATATGAAAAAAAGTAAAATCATTTAAAAAATAAGGAATTTTTTAAGGCCATTATTACATGCATCTGTCATTACAGCAAAAGGTAGATGTACCAAATACATACAAATTCTGATATTCAGCCAAACTTTTATATTCCTATTAATATGCTGATAGTACAAAAAATGCTAAATTGAGCAGCTCTCAGACCAGGTATTACCTGCTCCAAAGGCAGATTTCCCTCTCCTCCTGTCCTCCTTTTTGGCCCTTGAATAGAGTTTCCAGCATGCTCGGTTGCAGGGGCTAAATTCCGCTTTGATCTCTGCAGAAAACGCTGCACTAAAACCCTGGTGACCTAAAAGAAAAAAGTAAGTGTTCTGTTAAGCCTCCACTTAGGGCCAACAAGGTATGTTGACTTTTTTAAAGCCAGATTTACCTTGAGGTCTCCGAGTGAGCGAGCACAGTCTTTGGGTAAACGGAGAGAGTTGGCTTGGGCTTGTTTTGATGGCAACCGGCTACTTACAGCCTTAATGCTACCCTTCCTGGGCAGGGATGCAGGATGTGCAAGAGACGAGCGAGGCAGCAAACAAGCTCCAGATGATGGCCCTACGCCACACGGGAGATACAAACAAACCAAACCAAAGAAAGAATGTAGGACAGATGATTTACTTTAATATAATTTGAGTCACATAATACTTGTAAAATTTCATTTTTTACTTAGCTCTTCACATTTAAAAACAAGTACAAACGCACTGTACTTTTTCACTCCTTTTTGTTTTTAAAACCAGATTGTCTGGGTGCTCAAGATGCTTAAGATGCCATACACTAAAAAGAGGTGTTGTTATGCATTTGTTTCTGACCTCTGGAACTTGAACACTTGAAAAATTATATTATATTTGCAGCCTAGTTTTTTTTACAAAAATATTGTATTTTAATCTAGGGAGGAAGCTTTAAGTTACAAAATTACCAATAGTAAAAGCTTTTTTATTACAATTACAATTTTTTTAAGAATTTGATATTTTAATAAACTTTCTTGTGAATGAAAGAATTTTACCTGTTTCTGAAGAAGTCTGAGACCCGCCCACACTGACTCCTTTACTTCCACCTGAGAAACTGAAATCACCTGAATACACAACAGCAACAAACACACACTTGATATAATGTTTTTGCAGAGAAAAAGAGTAAAGGACCGTTCACACTATGACAATAACAAAACCTTTTTATAGTTATAGTAATAGTGTCAACGGCCCTCAACACACATACACACAAAACACAGGAGAAACAAGCTTTGAAATACATTACACAGCACAAACAATGAAATAAAGGAACAGTTCACAAAAACATAAAAGTGAGCTGACTAAACACAAACAATACTATTCAAACACACACCTGTCTCATTTGAAGAACTGAGCCCTGGTTCACTGTGTGACCTCACAAGGGGAAAGAAGCCATCACTGTCTTTTCGATCCCGGCCAATTTGTTCATGGATGCATGGGCGTGGATGGAGCACAGGTACTGTATGGTCTGAACGGTCTGGAGGGGCAGCTGACTGGGCTGTGGAAGGCGGGTTGGTAAAAGCAGAGGAAGAGTCCCGACGCGAGGGCGTGCAGGGACAAACTCGAATTTCTGGGACAGAGGCGTGCTGAGATCTCGCTAACAGCTCCAACTGAGAGCAGCTACTTGCCAACAGGGCTTGACGCCTCAGCACTGGTGACCTGTGGATAAAGATTACATATCATTAAAGGTGTCCTTTAAGATCAAGGTCTTATTCTATTCCCCCTTGTGTCATTACAAACCTGCACGACTATCTATCATCTGCAGAACACAATAAGAAGATATTTTGAAAAATGTTGGTAACCATACAACACTGACCCCCATTGACTTCCATTGTATGGACACAAAACCACTGAGATAATTCTCAAAATATCTTCTTTTGTGATTTTTAACAAATAAAATCATAAACCTACGTGTTGCGAATATTCTAAACATATTCTATAGGTTCATTTAAGTATTTAAGTAAAAAATAAAAAAAGACAGACCAGGCATAGTCCTCCTCACCTGTAGGTGGAGGTGTTGTATGTGCTCGGAGAGGAACAGGAGTTTGATCTTTCCCCTCTGAAACAGCGTCTGCCTGGGGGAGCCACCACCGTTCCTTCTGGATGTTGCGGCGAACAACGGAAACTGACATACTCTCCCCCATCCCCTCCCTCACTGGCCCCCCGTGACCGCACCCGAATGCCTACTGCAACTTCCATGAGACAGGAGTCCTCCGATGGGGAGCTGTCATCTGGAATATCCACAATCTCAGACATCAACAGAGAGCCACTGTCCATAGACACTGAGAGAGAATATACACAAACAGCAGAATTAAAGAGACAGTGCCGATTTCTACTGGTGAAGCAGCGGAAAAGAGGAAGAACGTACCTTCACCACTGAAAGCTGTAGATGTTCCTCTCTCTCCAGACAGCTCACCAGCTTGAGTGTCAAAGACTGTAGCCTACAGACAGTATTACCCATCCTCAGACAACAACCAAAATAACGACACGCACAGAAGAAAATTCAATTGTAATTCTTTACTTTTAATGAATATTTACCTGACTAGTAGCCCTTTGACCCATCACTGCCTCATAAGGAGGAGGGCAGTCGGTTGGGTAGAGAGGCACTGGACTCTCCATTGATCCATTATACGTGACACTGCAGATAGACACACAAAAGGATGTATGATAGTTAAGAGAAATGTTTGTTCTGTTTATTTTTCATTTGACAGAAAAAGCTTGATGTTGGCCTACTATACAAATGTTCAGAACTTACCATTTATTGGTAAGTTATTCCAAAAAATTACATTTATTGAAACAGGATGTAAATAATCATGATTGACCATATGAACACATTACCGCCAATATTTGTGACACTGGATCACAAAATCAGTCGCAGTAGCACAAGAACATTTGTAGTAATAGCCAAAAATACATTGTATGGGTCAAAATTATCGGCAAAAATCATTCGGATATTAAGTAAAGATCATGTTCCATGAAGATATTTTGTACATTTCCTACCGTAAATATATAAAAACTTTATTTTTGTGAGGGGATACAGCAAAACAAAAATAGCCGGAAACTGAAGGGTCATGGACAGAACAACATTTTTTCTTCTTTTTGTGCACTAAATAACTATAACTGGAAAACGTGTGACGACATAGTTGGAAGAAGTTGTAAAAATGTTACATAAATCCTGCTACCTAACACATAAAGATGAACAGATTTTCAGATTGTCTATGTTGTGAGTGTATCTTTACCTCTGTGCATCAGTCTCAGAGCTGCAGGTGTATTCAGGAGGATAGTAAGGGGGTGGAGGAATGGGTGGAACAAACTCCTCAAAGTCCATCATGTTACTGAGAAATGCATCCTGAGGAGTGGTGCATTCTGGGTTGACAGAACGAGAGCGATGGGGAGCCAGCTACAAGCAACCAAGAAACATAAGAAAGTGTGAGGATCCATCCACAGTAAGATACTGTACTAATATGTTTTGCCTTACACTCACCAGATGCATCAGGTCCAAAGAGAAGATATGGATGCTGCAGGTGACAGTTGACAGAGTGCAGATTATGGTGGAGAGAATACTGAGACCACAGGCACTAAAGAGCAGATCCTACAAAAACACAAAGCATACACAGTCATGACCCAACTTTAAAACATATTCCAACAGGTCAGCTTACTTAATGTCAAATATGAGCAGACACAGACACTGCAATGACATCATGGAAGAAAAAATACGCTGCAAATGCCTTTTTAAAGGTTTCTCTCAAATGCTATTACACAAGTGTAGATCAAACCAAATGGAAATATACACCTTGAGCTGGTGACGCACAGCGTGGCAATCTGCGTGTTGGTATAGTACCAGTGTCTCATCTTCTGATGGGGAGCATGTCTGCTTGGGGTCACAGCAAAGACACAGGCCATTCTCCATCTAAAACACACACACTTCATTTAAGGAAGAGAAGTGAATCAAAAAAAGAAAAAGAAAAGAATGGAAAGTATACCTGACAGGTAAGATAAGATTTGACCATCTGTGCATTCTGACATGAGAGCATTGAACCAGCCAGACTGAGAATCACACACACGGCAGACAGCAGCATGAACAGGGACACCTGAACAAATGAAAAACAGCATCATTGAAATCAACAAAGAGCAACAAACACACATGGACATTCGAAACATTTTGGTCAACATAAAGATACATACGACAAGTGTGAAAGGCCTTCTCCATGATATCACTCCCACTACTCCTGACGCTACAACCTAATAACAGATACAAAGCATGTTAAACTTTACATGAGTAATACAAAAACTTTCAGTCTAAAATCAAGTTGATATGTTAGTGTCTAAATGGTTTGTTTTCATAATTGAATTGCTTTTTCACAATTTAATTATTTTTATAGAGACAGACATTTTTTATTTTATTTTTAAAAATGCTAATATTTTATGCAGTAAAACTGCATGCATGACAATACATCAAAATTGGACAAATATTGTTTGAAACAATGCTGTCATTATTACTTTACATCACAGCATGCATACATACATACACAAATAAATATAAATAACCATATAAGAAAACAAAACAGTATGTGAGTTTATGTGACACAAGAGAAAGAAACTTACGAAAAAGCCAGCCCAGAAGGGACATGACTGTCTGACACGGGGTGATGAGGTGAAGGCCAGGCTTGTGAAGCTGAAGGCCAGCACCATTGCTCCCAAGGCAAGGTGACACAAGCCCAGGTAAAGCAACACGCGTGCACTTGTCCTCCCAGACATTGCCCTGCGACTTCCTGATAGACCTCGAGATCCGGACATTGAGGCCACACTACTGGAGTCCGATGGTGAGGGCATTGTGTCTTGAGAAATACTTCCGAATTTATATGATTTTATAACTCAGTTTTAAACATATGGGGTGTAGTGCTACGAATATCATCCAGAACCAGAAAAGACTTGGCATAAAACAATTACAAACCGGACCATACAGAAAATGTCATGAGATGCTATGGTTAGGATTTGCATAACATCAATCCAAATGGTAAAACTCAACTTCGGTACCGTCACACTTATGTTGTGTCAACATTTATTCCTGACGTCGTACATCTGACTCCAATAGCTCTTGATTCTCCATCCATCGCCCAGCTACCCTTTCTCTCTCCCCATCCCAGCGGCATTGCGGTATCCAGAGCGTTTAGCAGGCCGAGTGGCTGCTGCATCCGCAGGCCAGCGGTGCAGGTTCGGCCTTCTGACTACTTCACAGAAGAGGATGCGCGGAGCAGGACTAAAGAAAAAACACCTGCCCAGCACACGTTCAAGTGTATCTTCACTGCGTTTCCACTCGAGAGCCTCGCAGCCCCAGCCTGACTCTGAACAAAGCTCATGAAGCGAAACGCTAAAGGTATCATACGAAAAAAAGAAGAAAATGCAAAACCAAACCAGCCCCGCTGTATCAGTTCCCAGAAAAAAGCGGACTATGCTGTTTTCATTTTCAAATGATGTACTTTTAAATGATTGCAAATGTATGTTTTCCCCTTTGAGGCAGTTTTATCCTGGCTAGATTATCTGCTTTTTCTTTTCCTCCCGCAGTCACGAGGACTCCCGTCCCGTCCGTATCCCGGACATAAGCATCACTGCGCCGTAAGCTACGTAAGCACGCCAGACTCAACTGTCTTGGGGCGCACACGTGTTATTTACATACAATATGGTTATCATATCTACCATTCAAGAGCAACGTAAACTGTACGCTGTCATCTTAGTGTAACTGAATTTGAGGAAGATTAAATAAACAGCGCAATATGATAGCACGTGGCAGGATATTTATCTAATGCGGCAATGCATTCATCCAGCGCTAGGTTCTTTTGCTGCGCTGGATGGGAGGTTGCTTAGCAACGCACTTACGCGGTCGCAACTGATGGGCCCTTCCTGCGCATGCGCAAAAGAATACCATCGCCGATTTGTATGATTCTTGTACGTTATTATATAATAACAAAGGCGGAGAACTAAAGATAAATAATAAAAAAAAGATATGAAATATCAATTTGGAAGATCATTATTATTGTACAGTCGCAAATCATATATAAAAACAACTTTTTAAAATAAAATAATATATACTGATGAGACATTCTTCTTTATTAAAATACAAGTACAAGTATGTAGGAAAAGATATAAAAAGTTGGAATAGGGCAGTGAAACACAGAAAAAAGAGTGAGACTTTATGGTGCAAAACCAAACAGCTGTAGATTAAATCTGACGATAATCCCTTTAGGAGAAAAGTGTGGTGAATTTTCAGTAAATACTATCATTTTCCATCTGCAACCCATCTGTTTTCACACCACTGACTTGACATCCTGAAATCACTCATGCCATCTATGTCTAGAGGACAAAGGCTTTAAAAATAGGTGATATTCACTTTTTACAGATGCAAATATTCAAATATGCATCTATGAATGAATGAATTTCATAAAATACAAATAATGTTTATAAAGGTTTTTTGTCTATGTCTACGCTTGAAATAACACTGAAGTGAGAAAACGTATTGTGCAAATGAAAACCAATCCTTATAATCCAGCCAGTGAGCTGTTTTTGTTGTGTAGTGCAAATGTAATATGAGTTTCCTCTAAACACATGAAGGCAGAAACCTGTTTCCTAACTTATATGAAATACTTCACATCACACTTACAAGAAGCACCTTCCTTACGACACTTCCTATTATCATTTCATGTTCACTCTGCAAACAACTCTGAGATTAACACTGCAGTGCTCTGTGTGCGTAGTGAGCCTGTTCCTAGAATGAAGGTGTAGCTAAAGAAGAAGACATTTGGACGACTTTTTCTCTGTGCTGGTAAGTTTAACCTCTCGACCGGTTGGACCCTGTGAAAACAGGTAACATGAAATTTAGTGCAAAGATCTCTGTTTAGACAATGATTTAAGAGTGAGACAAGATATGATCTACAAATATGTAGTGGATATCCATTACAGTCCTCAAGTGATTGTGTATCTGTACGTACAAGTGCAGACAACAAGCATCAACAATATCTGTAACCATAAAGACAGGCAACTTACCGGCTTCTTATTTGACTTCAGCAAAATATCCCGAGCAAGAGAGCCAAAAGACTAAAGATGGAGAAGCAAAGCTGAACTTAACTGCATACACTTAAACAACTTAAATGCACAGACAAACTCACAAGATATTATTTAAAATGTCCTGTGTGTGATTATGATGTTAAAAAATACTTCCATGACAGCTTAATAAATAAGCCATAAATAGTTTATTTTCTGAAGGTTGCTTTTAATATTGCTGTTGTTTTCTGATCAGTAAAACACAGCAGCATTGGCTAAACCAATAGCAATAGTCTATCAACTCATACCTCCTCAACGTTGATGCTTGATTTTGCACTTGTCTCCAAGAATCGAATACCATGGTCCTTTGCAAGCTGCGATGAAAGCAAAAACATATGCCCATCAATTACAAAAAACATCTTTTTTTAAGGTTTGTCATTAATTGATTAAAAAAAGTTGTATTTTTCCATACTGTAATTCTGAAATGTGCACATATATATTCCGGAGCTTACCTTCTCACCTGTCTCCTTCGAAACTTTCCTCTTGGCCTCAATGTCACACTTGTTTCCCAGTAACATCCGACTTACACCTGCTGATGCATTCTGGGAAACACAGAGTAACATAATGCTCACTTCCTCATTTCTTGCATAGCTGAGACTAAAGGCCTCATCTGTTACACTGTTGTCTCTGTTCTGGTAACCTGCATGATGTGTTTTCTATGGCACCTTAACAGGAACTGAAACTTCCGAAACTCCTATTTACTAAGAATCATTTCACTTTATGGAGTTTTTCAGGAAGGCTGTCAAACATTATTAGATTATTATGTTCACCTTTTTGAATAACTTATACTGTTAGCAAATAATATTTAAAAACAACAAGCCACAGCGGGGAACACAGAAGGTTCTACCTACACTTCCTTATACACTATGTTTTTCCAATCCAGTGCAAAGTCTAAAGATTGGTTAATTTATACAAAATAATGGGATATTAGACATATTTAAAACAAACAAGTCACAAGCTCCCATGATCCCACACTATCATCAGGTCTGTTGTTCAAACTAAGCAGAGATGAGGCACACATGCTTTTACATTCTGTACGTTTGAAAGTAAAAACAGTATATTTTTCCTGGTTAAACATCTTATTTTGTCTTACTTCTTTGATACTCTTCATCCAGTTCTGAATATTCTCAAAGGATTTTTCATCAGTGATGTCATACACAAGGATGATGCCCTGAAAGAGATGTACACATGTTAGATTCACAGTGATTTAATAAAGATTCACAATGGGAACAATCTGATATTTAACTCTGATGTGGTGATGGAATACACTACATGACTTTTCAAACCGGAACAGATTTCAAAACACTAGGCATCAAGTACTTGTTAACATCTTAAAGAAAGTCAACTGTACCGTACACTTATTGTAACTACTGATGACTCATCTGAGTCTGAGCAAACATCATGTAGTGTATCCCAGCCTAAAAATGTTTTAAAGAATAAGTGTGTATAACATTTGTGTTTCTATGCTCGTCTCACCATAGCTCCTCTATAGTATGCAGTAGTGATGGTCTTAAACCTCTCCTGTCCTGCTGTGTCCCTAACCAATAAAGGCACACATAAGACATTTAAAAGGGCTCAGAAAGCTCATCATCAGACAACCTATATAACAAAGCGTTAGTTATCACAGCAGCTGGACTCTGTACTTCCGTCTACCACGCTTGTCAGACTTTATTGAGTTGGCAGAAGGCCTGTGAAAACTAAAGCATGATTGTGCCAAACTCAACTAGACTCCACCTCTGGCATATTTGCACTCAGCATGCTGTTTGACGGTCCGCTGTCAAACCGAAGTAGAAGCTGAAGATATGTCAACAGTATCGTGTGTACACAACGCTGGTAACTATTTACACAGACACTCTGAACGTCTGTTAAGATGTTGAATCAGTAGTTTCCAGTAAAGCCATCCGTCCAATAACTGCTACCAAGACGCTCATAGATGGGATGTACTAACCATAACACTGAACTAAAAGCGAAAAGGTATAACATAAAATGAACACATTACCAGACTTGCAGTTTTACTATCTTCCCCTCAACTTCAATGGTTTTCACCTTAAAGTCAATGCCTAGGACAAAAAAGACAGAGATATGAGAGATATGAAGAGCATAAAGGAGAGGGATGGGAGGGGCAGGAAGGAAAGATGAACAGATTAAACAGAGTCACGAGAAAGACAGTTCTGGGAAAACGCGCAAAATTACAAAGTAAAATAAAAAACAGAAGTGTCATAATGAGATGCAATCACTGCTTGTAATTGTTTATATATATCACTATAAAGAGGAAGGGGGTCTTTTAAAGATCTGGGTGAATGCACTGCATGCCAGAGATTGACCTCCATTTGATGCAGAAATGGAGTGGGAGGGGGTTGCTGGTGGAAAAGAGAGATTGCAAAAAGATAGAAAAAAGGGGGCAGGCTGTGGCTGGCAAAAGCAACGAGGAGGGAAAGGGCCGGAAATGCAACCAGGGAGGAGGTGGATACATAGAGAAAAGCACAGGATGATCCACAGGACAGATTGAGTTATACTGGAGCAGGAATGAAATGACGTTAGGGCTAGTACTGACATGAATCAACACCCATACAGGAGCACTTGTTTTACAAGATAGGAACTTGGCATCGGAGCAAAACATGTTATTGTATGATGACGACAAGGAAGTTAAATAAAAACGTGGTAAAAATCATTTGAGCTTTTTTCACTTACCAATAGTTGATATGTATGTTGAATTAAAATTATCCTCCGCAAAACGGATGATCAAACACGTCTTGCCAACACCACTATCGCCAATAAGCAACAATTTAAAGAGCAAGTCGTATTTCTTTGCCATCGTTACGAAAGTTTGTTAACTTTAAAGTTGAAAATACGTTTCGTTTCGTTAATACACAACCACAGACAGGCGCTTTAAAATCCTCCAGAACGAAAATTGTTCTCGTTTAAACGTCATGGATTTCTTTTTCCTTAAAAACTGTCACCAGTAAATTCTGTCTCGATTATCTGCCTCAGTACGTCCGGATAAGAGATAACACAAAATCCACCCAGCAAGGAAAAGTTTGCTCCAAGTCCTTAAATCGCGTCTGCACCAGGTTTTCAACGCGGATGCCACGCACTCGCCATTTGGGGATAACGTTAGACTGCACTACTTTTCTCTCCTGTAGAGAGTCGTTGAGTATTCATCCCTACATAGACAACAGACAGTGCACTTTTTTCCCCTTCCTAAACTTTCCCTTGCCCGAGTTTCCAAAAGCTGACGTCGATGGAGGGAGAGGTTAAAGCAGTGCTGCTAATAACTGCCGAGAACATCTGTCAACAGAGGGCGATGTTGCACACAAAGATGCTAAAACAACGCACCGGCCCCATTTAACCATATTAAAGTTTAAATTGCTCCAGCTGCTTTATTTGTGGTGATTAATTTTTTATAATGAATGTACACTGTGTTGAAAGAATGTAGGACTAGGCTTTGTTAATATGATTGACTGATTTTGGGATATGATTCATACATTCACATTTTCAAATTCTGTACTTTATTTATTCATTTGACAAATAAAAATATCTTACACCGATTACATGTTTGCAAGTTTTCCTTTCTTTAGTGATCTTCTTTGGTTCTCAAAATGTGTCAATTTTGTCAATTTGCCCTAACCCATCATTTTGTATTCCAGATTTTTCTTTCTCTTAAATTTGTTTTTCATTTAGGCTACTTGTGATTTGGAATTCTATGTTGTCAGAAATGTTTGTATTTTTGTGATGAACATTAATGAAAATATAATATAACAAAGGAAATTAAATTAAATAAAGTATATTTAAAAAAATGTGAACAAATTTATTTAATGTGTTAACAACACAAGTGTACTATATTCAACATTTAAATGTAATGTGTGTGTAAAGACAATAAAACAGCTATCAAGTAAACGCACATAATTACAAGATTTTTTTCTACCCTACTTTGTTTGTTAATAAGAAATGATTTTATTAAATGTCAGCAAAGCATTTCCTGCCCCTGCACATGAGCCCCGTTCATATGCGCCATGTATTTCCGCTAGCCCCCCTTTTCGGCTGCCGCTCCATACTCGCCAACATGCCTGTAAGTGCGTGCTATCACAATCAACCGCATTTAAACCTCAATCACGCCTCATTTGTGGATAAAACCCTATCGATTGAAGAGGGGAGGGGTTGTCTTCTTCATTCCGCCGGTCACGATATACTACAATCGCTTATTTTGTGATGAAAACTTTGTAGAAAAGAGCGAGGCGCGCGCTCTGTGTATAGGACCGACAAGATGGCCGCCTGCATATGCGTTAGGAACGCATGGAGAGTAACGCAATGAGTGCTCCGTCAAACACAATGGCGATGTTTTTTAAAGCATAAATCTAGTAATATTAGTGATTGACTTAAGAGTTTTCGTCACAGTTTGGAGCTTAGATTTTCGTCTCGTGTTCATCATAGTAACGTTACTGGTTGGATAGAAAGTTGTCATAAATTGGGCTATCATTAGTAACGTCACAGGCATTATTGTCTGTTTGACAGTCAGCTGGTCTATTATGGCATTAAATCTACGGGTCAATCAATCATGTTAGACACGTAAGCTAGCTAAACCTCAGATACTGGGTTTATAGGAAATGCAATGACGTACCGTGGTTATTTATCACCATTTATCGTGATGATAGATGTGATTGAAACATTTTATTACTCCTCTTTCAGCTCGCGAAGGACTTGTTGCACCCAACGCCAGAGGAGGAAAAGAGGAGACACAAGAAGAAGCGTCTCGTACAGAGCCCCAACTCCTATTTTATGGATGTCAAATGCCCAGGTAAATAATATTTTTCAGGCGATGAAAGGTTGCCAAATGCAAACATTTTGGTGGCCATTTGTATTATCCTGTTTTGATGACTATTGAAAGATATTGAATTTCTGTATGCAGCTTTAGGGATCATGCACTGTAGATACACTGCAGTGTCATACAAACTAGACATTAGATTACTTATTTTATGTTGAGTTACTGAGTCATGAGCCGTTGTAAAATTGCCTGCATATGTGATCATGAACTTATGCTATAGCGTGCTCGAACTTTATGTTTGTGTGTGTGGAGCATTCTTTGACTAGCTCTTTTTTTTCAGGCTGTTATAAGATCACTACGGTATTCAGTCACGCACAGACGGTGGTCTTGTGTGTAGGATGCTCTACAGTGCTGTGCCAGCCCACCGGAGGAAAGGCCCGCCTCACAGAAGGTATCATTTTAACATGCATAAATAACATCAAATGTGTCCTACTTCATTTACATCTGCACTATTTTACATTTTGTAAAGTAGTGATGTATTTTTACAACTGATTCAAACAATTTTGGATATTTTATGCAGTTAGTTTTCGTATCTTTTCCATGTAATGGTAGAGAAGGGCTTAAATGTGTTAAAACATTTGTGGCAAAACATTTGAAGTCTCATTTTTCAACAGGAAAACAGTCAATGCATCTATGTAGATCCAAAATATTAGTTGTTAACAGTGGTGGAAATGGCAGAGATTTAGTAAAAAAAAATTAAATAAAAGATGATCTACAGTTTGAATTGCAATTTTGGGATACCCTTGAAATTCCCCCATATTTCCAGCGCTGGGTATTACAGTTAGGACAAAATGATTATTTTATGGCTCGAGTAAATAGGATAAGCACACAGTGCATATTTTACCATTTGGAACATGATTCTATGTCATCTCTTTAAATGCAAGCAGAATATCATAGTGGGATTTTCTTCTCTCCAGATGCAGTCAGAATGCTTACAAACACACATAAAAAAATGGCCTTCAGAAGATGACTAATGGATTTTCATTTTTGTGTGGGAGAAATATGACTGGAAGTGCACTCGTAGATCAAAGATACATATACATGCGCTTGTTAATGTACCAGCACCATGGCAACACGCCCGCACAGTCCACCCTAGTGTTTTTCCACTTGTTCTCTTCTTGAGCTAAAGCTTGCTGATCAGTAAAGCTCTGGTACCCTCTGCCCTGCTGGTATCAAACACAATAGGATTGCAGCAGAGACGACAGCAGATTGTCTCATTTGTCTCATCATATTGTTTCGTTCTTAACCTGTCAAATGTCAAATTCAGTACAAATATATTTTTGAGCTAGTTACAAGAGCCCCCAGTTGGAATTTTATTGCAACTTGAGTTCATCATCTTGCTGAAATGTACTATTTGCTTTTAGTTTTTCTGGAGTCTAGACTGTATTCTAAAGGCATTGTTATTTCTGTTAACAGGATGCTCGTTCAGGAGAAAGCAGCACTAGTCTCTCATTAACTAATATGCAAGGACAAGGGAGACGACGGGAGGAGAGACAGGATTGGCTGCTCCACCGGGTTTAAGTGACTCCATTCATAACGGGTCCATGTTTCTGATGCGTGATATGGAGACGAATGCTAAACCGAGAAGAGTACGTGAAAACTTGAAATGTCCAAGTGCTGTCCGAACGCAGAGCTTGCTGGATTGAGGCGTGTAACTACCGAACCTGTCTCTCGCTCCCTCTCACTTTAAATAAAGGATTTTTTCATTTATATATGTGTGTGTTGTGGTATATCACTTGCATCAGATACGATGTTAAAGAAATTCTGATGGAGAGCTTTAATGCAAAAGCTTCAACAACAAAAAGTATTACATTGGTGATGTGTGTATTATGATCTAATAGGCACATTTTACATGAAGATGTTAAGTAAAAATAGAAGTTTAAAGTAAAAGTAGCATTTGAGAACCTGCTGGTTTAGTTTGTTGCATTGAACAGAAAGTCATAAAATTATGATAATGTACTTAAAAGTTCTCTTTGGGAGAAGAAGGTAAGGGATTTAGTTTTTAGCGAGCACTCCAGAGCCATCGTCTTCTCTGCTGGCTTTGGTCAGATGGTTTCAGCCACACTAACAAGTGTCTTCTGTCCTCTGGAAATAAATCAAGAAGTTATATCTAGTTATATCCAAACCAGTAACCATAACAATCTGGCAGCACTTTTATATTTAAGGCAAAATAACTAGTGCACACCTGTATTAGTAGAGGCTGTGTAGACAGCAGGTTGAGTCTGAATATAAGACAGCATGGTATTGTATGCTGTGGAAAATAATTTATAATCAAAAATGTAATGGCTTCAAATCCTAATAATTCTATAATTGTACATAAAATGTATGTGACTCTACCTAAAAAAACTGCAGCAGCAGCAGCCAGAATAGCAAACAGCACAAATGTTACAATGAACAAATGCCCAGAATGTAAATAAGCATCAAGTTGACCTGACCATAAAATACAGAGCATTGTATTACTCTTTACATGTATGCATTTCGCAGACACTTATTCAAAGCGACTTTGCATTCAAGCTGTACATTTTTCGACCCATTGCATTGCATTGCTATGGTAATGCTACCAGCTAAGCAACAGAAATACATTGCAAATGTTGCTCCAACTACAGTAGTACAGAAGCACATTTAAAGGTTCGGCTCCACGGTTGCTACTTTTAAACACTAAGTAGGCCTATAAATCAAATGCGATTAGTTGCGTTCTAACCTGATTCCCGGCTCTCCACAAGTCTAGTCACCCTCACTATATGTGTCTGTGTGGAGAGCTCTGTGTACAGGGTGATGCTAGTAGAAGATGCCTGATCCAGGAGATGTGATGTTGAATAGACTGACATGAGAAGGAGGGTGGGGTCTTCAGCCGAATGGACCTTAGATATCACAATATCTGTGGTGTCTGAATGGATCTAATAAAAAAAGTGTTACTGTTCAGGGGTCTCAGGGCCTACACAAGGATAAATATTAAAATTAACTTCAGGCCATGCACATGTGTCCGATGAACCGTCTATACAAAATTATAATTAAAATAATCTCTTACTCACCTGCAGTGTGCTGAGCATGTCTTTGGTGCCGGACACAGGGATTTCAGCCACATGTTGCTGGGGTGAGAGGTTGATCTCAGTTACAGGACAAAAGAACGCTGGCACATACAGGAGCAGAACAGAAGACTGAACAGAGGTGGAGGACAGGGAAAATGGAAGCGGGACAGATGGGGATGACTGAGTGTGCAGACCGACAGACAGATAGATGGAGAGAGACAGAGTGGATAGCATATGGAGTATGGAGTTTGACTGCGGCTGCACAGAAATCCTACAACTGTACTGAGCTGAAACACAAGAAACGATGAACGGGTTAAAAGTGAAGCACAAGCTTTGTTTACACTGCACACAAAACCAATTTGTTTTTCAATTCTGATCTCGCAAATTTTCCATCAGTTTTGTTTGTTTAGACTGTGTAGTCAGTATCTAGTGTAAAAACATTGCTTGCTGTAGTGTCAGCATGCTGCCAATCAGTGTGGAAAAAGAAATTGGTAATTTTATGCTGATCATTTCTCTCATGACCTGCTGTAGTTCTGTTAAAAAATAAATTTGTTATTTTTCCCATTAAGCCACATACTTTTTCCAAGACTGCAAAATCATTTACTAATCATTGATGAACAGATTTGTTAACATCAAATGTCATCTAATTTTCTGCCTTTCAGATAAAAGTATTTTTTTTAATTATAAATGAATTGGATACACAGTTGAAAAAAGTGCACTTGTATAATGTAGCTACTTTAAGTACTCTCTGTTTTTGCGCACTAATTTTGTACTTATAGTGATACTTAAAGTTATTTTCCCTACTATGGCAGTAAAGGGGGGGGTGAGATCTGTTTGGTTACTGACATTCTTCCAATTATCTTCATTTGCGTTTATCAGAACAAAGAAATGTATACAGGTTTGAAATGACAATAGGGTGAGTAAATGATGACAGCATTTTCATTTTTGGGTGAACTATCCCTTTAATATACTAAAAATGTATGTTTAGTACTTCTTATGTCCATTGAAGTGTACTCAACTGTGCTATTTTGAGATACCGTGAATATGCTTTTAACATTTTTTTAAAAATGTATTTAGTTACCACTTGAAGTACACTTGAACCCAGCTTGTGCCCTCATGCCCTCATCAAGTCATGTTGATAAAAAGAAAATTTCAAAGAAGAAATAAAACTTGTTTCACCAGTGTTGATATCATAGAAGGGTGACGCATGAAACACAGCCTGCAGTGTTTTTAGCTGTAGGTAGGGGGCGCTGAAATGTAGTAAGCACTGTAGCTCTGCATCAGGCTGTAAGTTCTTCTCTATGGCCTCCCACTGCTCCAGAGTACATTGAGCTACCAGAGAGTTGATGATAACAGATCATAAAATGCTATAATAATTTGTCTAAACATGACAGACGTGAAAGTTCCGTAAAGACTCGCCTGTATTAGCAGAAGAGGTGTTGAGGTCTACTTTGACTCTATATTCTGAAGCTTCAGGCCAGTTAGTAAGAAGTCTATCGGCAGGAACACTGACCAGAGGAATGGACGCTGGCTCCACTGTTACCTGCGTGAAACCACAAACATTCACTACATGCATACCCCCGTTTTGTTAATTCTCCTGTGAAACTCCTGAAACGTGATTGTGTTTGCGAGCGGATCGACAGACCATAATCCCAGCGGGTCTCCTGGATTTTGGTACCCAAATGTCGATATGTATGACTATGTGTCACATACACTCCTCATTTACACTAAACAATGATCACCTGTCGGTAGGTTTGCTGTCCTCCCTCCAGCTTGTAGGAAACCATCACTGTCCCAGAATTCTTTGCAAATGCCACTCCAGTCTCATAGTTCATCTGAAGGATCTGACTTGAGGACACGTTCCATCTGCCTCGCTGAGCTTAGAGAAAAACACAATCAAAACACCATTACGATTACATTTAAGGGCTTTGTTTTGCTCTGTTCGCTGGTCACCCAACAGTAACTTACCATTCAGGTTTGTAAAAGGAGAGTTGAAACAGATGACATCTCCTGGTCGCAGTGATTCTGAGGGTTTTGAGATGACAGGCAGCACTAACAGAGGTATGTAGTCGCTCAGAGATGGGCTTGTAGGGTCTCCCTGGACCATCAAAACTGTTAGACCCGGAGATACAGTCTGCACCAGAAATGACTTGATGTCTTTATCGGCTGCCAAATGCACCAGATCATCTCTGAGACGCGGTAAAGAAAAACATTAGATTTTGGTGTAATTTGTCTTTGTATTTAATGAGATTTTAATGTTGTCTCACAGTATCTGAATACCTGTTAGTGGTAACAGTTGTTCTTATATTATGAGAATGAAACTGTTCTCCTAAGAGGTTGTAGTAAAGAGGCACGATATTGATCTTCCAGCCCAAAGGGAAGGCAGGCAAGGCTTTCTCACCATCACTGATCAGAGACGATACAGCCAAAACTCGTACAAACCACACCGCTGACACCTCGATAAACAAGAACATTTGAGATCTTAAACATCTGACCAAACGATTCAGGAATGTATTAACATGAAATATTCTCACCTTTACACTGATGAGCAGTGTTTGGTTGAAACCACAAACATCCATGGCAAAAACCTCCAACAGGGCGGCTCCTGTATCAGGCCCCGCTCTTAACATCCCTTGCTCGTCGACAGTAACAAGCCCTGCCCCCGAGACGCACTCACTGAGGACGTAACGGACTGGACAGATTGAGTCTCTGAAATGGACACATTTAAAAAAAAAATGAAACTAAACATCATTTTCAGCTAGATCTCAAGTGAAACTAAAACGAAAATATTTATTTTTACAAGTCATCAGAGGTAGTTGAGTATACTCAGAAGTTGAATTGATGGTGATGTTGGGAATATTCAAACATACAAACTCACTTATTGCTCTGCAAGGAGTACTGAGACTGAGGGGACATGAGGATCGATCTGGGACTTCCTGCTGCTAACTGCATCTCTTCAAACACCTGAGATGAAAGAAAACAAGACAGATTTAGGGCAAGATGTGCTTTTATTTTTATAAATCCATTTATATGTGATAATTCACCCAAAAATGAAAATTCTGTCATCATTTACTGTCGAACTTGTCATTTCAAACTTGTATGACTATACTTTCTTCTGCAGAACACAAAAGAAGATATTTTGAAGAAGGCTGGAAACCAAACAGAAACAACGCGAACACAATGACAGCATATACCACTGTTGTGGAGGCATTTTGCATCATATTTCTAGATTCATCACAGCATTTAAACGTAGTCACTGTTTTTAAGTAAAAGTCGATTTTTAAGTTCTTATTTCAATGCGTCTTGCTGACCTTGCTGATCTCTTCAAGGTTATCTTTTTCAATATGTGACTGATGTATTTACCTGTATCTGTATCTCATCAGTCAGATGATCAGAGAGTGACGTGTTGCCGTTGTGTGTCTGTTCGAGCTCCACGCACACTTTAATGCTGGTCTTGCCCGGAGCTTCGGCCCTTACCAGCACAGAGAAACTGTGAGAGGGAGACACACTAACGGCCACCTGAAACACACAGCACAATCAAAAAATACATGCATGCACTTCTTTAGCACTTTTGGTAATGTATAACCATTTTTACACATTCATGCACTGAGTATATAGACATCACCTCTGCGTGCCTTGCTTTGATCTCCAACACCCCCGGCTTGCTCAGACTCCAGAAGAAACTGAGGCCAGATTCAACACTTCCCAAAGCCAGAGGATTCTGACCACTGTCACTCCCCATCACGTAAACTGGCATCTAGAGATAAAGATTCATATACCCTTCAATAAAACAGACAGCACAGATATGGTTGAACTAAATAATGATGGTGATGAGGTGATGAGCAAACCTCTGCTCCGACAGACAGAGTCACTAAAGGAGCTTGTATTCTTACTCCTAACAGGTCAAATACATCCAACTCCACTTCATCCTACATGACATTAAACATTGTATGAGCACTAAAAATATGGGTACAACCAGTGCATAACATGTATTGTAATTGGGAGAGTGGGGACACGTTTTGGGAGGTACTCATTTATAACATGTTTAAAAGTTGTTATTACACGTCCTTGTTTAGATAAAACCTGCATTTAAGTACAGAACCTACCTGTGCAAGGGTGAGCAGTGCTCCTGTGTCTTGTCTCACTGTTTGAAGAGCTCTGATTTTGACCACACCCACTGCCACACCCCTCACCAGTCCAGTATCAGTCACCACTGCTACAGAGCTGTCACTCACGGAGTACTCCACAATAGACCGTGGATGAGACCCTCCCTCCCATCTCACCTACACACCAAAACAACCAATCAGATAATAGCACTGTTCTCCATTTCAAATATATGAAATATGTATATATGGTTAGGGTACACATATAGTTCATTCCCACCTGTCGCACACCTCCAACTGCCAGAGTAAGTTTCTGTGGCTGCAAACGGAATGCTGGGTAAACCTGTATATTTTTATGGGAGGAGCTTATAAGACCCCCATGACCAGACACTGCTGAGAGATGTACGCTAGCCACGCCCACTGCCAGCCCTGCCACGTGAAATCCCACAGAGTACATATCCACTTGCCCCGCCTGCCTATAAACATACATATATTTATACACATACACGATACTCAGACATACACATGTTTTTCCACATTGCATATGGCTTAATTTACTACATTTTTAAGCATCAGAAAGAGCTTTCTAGCAAATCTTACTTCACAGAAATAATGGATGAAGAAGGAATAAGCTTGAGGTTCATAAGCGACAGGTAATGACTGAGAAATGGCTCATTATTCAAGTCCAGAACACGCACTCGCACCATGACGGTATGACCGACCTCAATCTGAAATACACCAAAACAAGGAAAAAGGTACAGTGAACATGAAATGATAAAAAAAAATGATGTTATGAAGAAAGAAAAGACACTGTCTGTATGCAGCATACAATATCAGTGAAGTCAATCTGAAAATCTGTGATGTCAGAGACCAGGATGGAGGCCACAGCAGGGTCCGAGGTCAGACAGAGGTCATGAGCCAAAAGATTTGAGGCACCTGGATGAAGTGGGGACGCCTGGAACAGAAACATTCTACTGAACTGATTTGTATCGCAAACCACTTTGACACAAGCATACAAGTTGTGTACTAGTGCATTATATTTATATTGTATAATATTTCATTACAGTCTCACCTTTCTGTACTCTCACCTGTACCATATTGGTGTTCTCCATATGAGTGATGTGGGCCAAATTCCTGTCTTGTAAATGGACCTGAAAGTGTCCTGACCCATGGATCAATGTCAGATTTTCCTGAATAGAGGAACAAATTAACTGATAAATGATGAAAAATCTAATTAACTACTAGAGATCATGAACAGAAATTATTACTCACTTTGACTTTTGGATGGTTGAACAGAGTAACTGAGTGTGTGGCCCACTGTACGTCTTCTACCAAATGCAGAATCACATGCTGAGACACTTGGGCTGTTGACATCTTATACAGAGAGCAAAGGTTGTTACACATCTACTACAAACATACACAGAAATATACAAAGGGCTCCAAAAGTCTTGTACACCCCACATAACAGCACAAATAAGCGCACACATACTTGTGAACCTCCACACACCTCTGGACATCTGAGAGTGACATTAACAGTCACAGTTCCAGTTTGCTGATGGACTTGAAGCACCTGCCAGGCTTTAAGAACAGGGCGGTCAAGGATGAATCACATTTACATAATGTTCTGCAAACTAGACCAGACAGTGCAAACACACCATGTAGTTTGTAGCCTGTCCGAGTTGCTTTGTCAGTCAAGTTCATTGTGGATTGAGGTGGTAGTAAAAGGAGATGAGGATCAGAGGTGGTCCAGTTCGCCGAGCAGGAGGTGAAATTATCAAACTGCTCCCCCTTCTGGTCAAACACTGACAACTGCAATACAATGGTCCTACTGCTGGACACAGCTATCTGAGAGAGCCAGAATGACATGAAAGAGTATGGTAATGTGATATTTAATTATATCAGAGTCATTCTATGAGAATAAAAGAAGTCCAAACATTGAGAGAGATAAAGCGTCACCTCATTAAATAATTATTGATAAAATCACGTCACCTATCTCACTATAAAAGGCAATGTGTGTCAAATATAGCAGGAAAGCAATATGCTATTGACTTAGTGCTCTTTGATCATGAAAATGAAACTGGGAACCTAGTTAATGCTTGAATGAATCTTTGAACAAAAGGTGGCAGCAATATCAGTCATATTTAGATGAAATGGAGGCAAGAGTGTGCAGCTAATATATTTCCTTAGAAATCAATTAGTTTTAATGCAGCATAAACATGCCATGACAATCTTGCTGTGTGCGTGTGTGTGTGCGTGCGTGTGCGTGCGTGTGTGTGCGCGCGTGTAAATAAGTGAGCATGCAATCACTGGCATTTTGCCTGCTTGTAATTACTCTTTCTGTCGTTGTGTGTGTGTGTTTCGCTTTGACTAATGATTCGGTTCATTAGATCGGTAAATCTAATGCAATCTCTTCCTCTCTGACTGTGCTGTAAGCATACAAAAAAAACACATTTATTAACTAATGACCAAATAACATTTTTATTACAGATGTGATGTGACACTTCACACACAGAGACAGAATAGAGATAATATATTGATTGCCAGGATTTTGACATCGACCAATGATCAAAGTGTTGTTTCTGTGTCGGCTACGGAAAAGCCCTCGCACAACCCTAACACACACACATACACACGCTGCTTGGGCTCCATGCATGCAGTTACTATGGAAACTGCCATAACACTTCACCCTGCATATCACACATAATTGCATGGCAAATGAGAGCAGCGGAAAGAGGAAAGGAGAGACGGAGGTCTGGTGTGGGTGTTGGGGGTGAACCAGAAACCCAGACACCTGGAGGGTGAGAAATTGAAAAAGAAAAGAGAAAGAGAGAGATCTGTGCAGGTGAAGTAAAGAGAGGAAATGACTGAATCATAAGAGAGTTTGTGTGAGAATATAAAAGCAACGGGGGGCAAGAAAGGGCATTGCTCACCGGTCCACAGGGGTGCTGATGCTGAGGGCAGGAACTGTGATTGGAGTACAGAGGGATGCATGAAGGTGAGGAGGCGTTGCACGGGAGAACAGAAAGAGAGAGGCTTGCAGGGACGCCGCACGACACATGAACTCTGCTCTCCTCGACTGCGGGTATCTCGTTTAATGGACCTGGAGTATTACCACACCTAAACACCAACCACTGTACACATAAACACACAAGACAACAAGGTTTCCAGGAATCGCCTACAGAGCATGAAGAGCTTATGCGTCAGGGCAAAGTTCTGAATTTGAACTTTTAGCTGAAATTGGCCACAGCCCACAGGATGTTGAAATGGAGTTCAAATTGGAATGACCATGAATGAGAAGAACTTACTAAAGTACAATTTGGAGAAATGTAGCAAAGTCACACAACACAGGGATTTTAGTTCAGCACAAACTTTACACCAAACCATTACTTCAGGTGTGTAGGTGCAATTTCGAATATTTCTTATCTAATGTTGTTTATGAAAATAAAAGTGAAAATGTAATATTAAAATTCAATTTTGATTTTCTCCTTTTGAAAATGAATAGTTCACCTAAAAAATACTTTCATTTAACCTAAAAAATACTTTCATCCCCCTCATTCCAAACCTCTATGCAGAACAAAATATATTTTGATAACCAAACAACACTGGCCCCCATTGACTTCCATTGTATGGAAACAAAACCACATTTCTCAAAATATCTTCTTTAGTGTTCTAAAGAAGAAGAAAGTTTGACATGAGAGTGACTTAATGATGACATATTTTTGGGTGAACTATACCATTAAATGACATTACTACTTTGTGTTTGTTAGCTAAAATTAAAATTAAAATGTAAAACACATTTTCAATGCAGTTCTGTATGGCACAGAACCCTCTTCTCACCATATAAGCGACACATGTGTGATATTGCAATCTAGGACATTTCTTAACCTGTTCTCCCACAGCGGTGCACGTGACCCAATAAGCATGTCGAAGTTGCCTTGCCTCCGCCGAATTCAATGTCTCCACTGTAACACCCCCTGATGGCTGTGCCTCGATGTGACGGAAGAAACGGATGGGGGCCGGGGGCCAGGGCTGAGGACCCCCCTCAAACACAACCATACGAGCTGCGCCCACTGTGAGAAGAACCTTTGATGCGAGAGACTGAGAGAGAAAATGGTCATGATACTTTCCTTCCTCAAGTTTTTCCTTCATCTTAGTATTGTCTGATCTTTCACAGCACTGAACTGTTCTGGTAAACTCCCATAGCTGTGTTTGCCCTGCGTCCCTTCTCTCTGTGTCCCTGACATGCTATAGAGTCATACATCAGCACAGCTCACATTCACATTAATCTTCTGCTACCATCTAACAGTTCATTATATTAATAAATAGCCAACATAGAGCTGATAAATCACCCTTTACACATATATGACAGTCAGCACAAATCATGCACACGTGCACACTCACACACACACACACACACACACACACACACACACACACACACACACATACTTTAAGTGGGTTGTATGCCACCAGTGATGTCGTCTCACTGATGTTGCATCCCTCTGTTTCCACTGTGACAGTAACAACAGCATGACCCTGTGAAATAGCTTTTAAACGGATCCCTCCACAAAACCCAGCATCCGGAAACACAGGACCTGACAGGGAGGAAACAGAAAAGAATGGCTTAGAAAAGACATGTGATGGTTTGGAATATGTGTGAAGTATGTTGCAAACTAAAAAGCTTTTTCTTATTTTAAGGTAGCATGAGATTATGTAAGAGAGCTAAGGTTTTGTTTTTGTTTTAAGTGACAATTCACCCAAAAATGAAAATTCTGTCATCATTTATTCACCCTTATGTCATTTCAAACCTGTATGACCTTCTTTCCTATGCAGAAGATATTTTGGTAATGAAACAACTTTGAAGCCCATTGACTTCCATTGTATGGACATGAGAGTGAACAAATATGAATTTTAATGTTTAGGTGAACTATCCCTTTATGTTTTATTCTATTAATGTTGAGATTCATATCGGTGTAATCCAAGTGTTTGCTTCATATGCCAGACAGCTGTGCAAGTTAATGTTCATAAATCCTCTGTCAAACACAAAAGCGCATCCACTCCATCAACTCGACGTTGTACGCGCGATGTACTAACCGGATTACACAGAAAAGACTCTATTGATTTTCTCAGTGCTTTAATTTAAAGAAGGAGAAATGAACTAATTAATTCTATTTTAATTTGTGGTGCAGTGCAGAGGAAGTTCTAAATAAGGCAGAGCACAGAGAGCGAGCGAGAGAGAGAGCGAGAGAGAGAGAGAGCAAAAAAGATGAGGTGTGTGTGATTGAGAGTAGATCACTTGTTTCTTGTGTTCAATATGAGCCGAGGTCAATTAGAGCAGGCAGACGAATGAATGTGGTGCCATCAGAGAAAAAAGATACAGAATATCGAGTGAGTCATTAGAGGGAGAATGGATGCGCTATACGAACAATTGCAGTGATGGAGAGAAGTAATGTGGTAACAAGTTTTACCTGGCACACGTGTAAAGATGCCAGTAGGTTCAGTGTGGACGTGTAGCAAGAGCTGAGTACAGTCTGTGACCGGCACAAGATTACTCTCCATTAAAAAAGACTCGCCGTTCTGAGGTTTGTGTGTATGGGAGATGCCGAGTGCTTGAACATCTGCATTGGTGCCCCTGTGAGCATACGAATGTGTATCAAAGTCTGTGTGAGAGCAGGAGTCTAGGGGGTCCAGGATGCCCCACAGAGCCACGGGAAGGTCTATCCTGTCCCCGACACGGCAGTCACCCCTCTGTGGCACCAGCTGCAACCGGCTGGGTCTCACAACCATTACCTGCATATAAACAATTAATGAGATAAACTATAGTTTGTGAATCTGTGTTTAACAGCGTGCACACATTTTACCTGGCCGAATACCCTATGTAGTGGGTTTTTGGAATCCGCAGCTTGAATTTTAGTTTGTCCCATTCTCTGTCCCGCTATGATCACCCCTTTAACCGTCACTGTGGCAACTTGACTATTAGACAAGTCCCACATCACAGAGCCGCTTCCTCCATCCACCTGGAAATACAGAATCTATTTCAGAACAAACATTATCCCCCAACACATGTAGATAAACAATATTGATCTGAGCTCTACCGTAAGATTGCGACGGTAAAGTTTATTGTGGGGTTGCCATGGAAACACAATTATAGAGGGATGCAGGCTAAGAGGGTTGTAGATTTCCACTTCCTCTTGCACTCTGATTGGTGGGATGACAGGCCACTTTTCACCATCCTATTACACAACACACAAGTTAAATTCACTAAGATGGAATAAACATACAAAGACTCAATGATATTTAAATATCATATTAAAAACTTGAAGAAATCCTTATCAAAGCAAGCAACAACAACAATACCGAGCCCCACAACGCTGTCAAAGTCTGGCACTTAAATTTACGCCCGACCGAAATATGATTTCCCATGGAGGCAGTTTGGATAGATTGCTTTAATTTTATGTGTACATTGCATTGACAGGAAGTTTGTCGACTGAAACTAATGAGCAATGTTTCTCTCTTACAGAACCATAACGACTACATGACATTGGATAAAACTCCCCCCATGATGTGTTTCATCTTCCGCCAGCATCGTGGCATCCCACAGATGCAACATGCTGTCTTTTCCTTTATAAACAATAGGTTTCCCAGCACACCCCATGCCCCTGTTTACACCTCACACTGTGTGTGTCCTCATTTCCTGTTCGCCGTCTCATCATGCCCCCTCGGGTGGGGCTCCCCCTTTAGATCTGAACACAGCTTGTGCCATTTACTCAATAAAATTGAACTGTACTTTCGTGTAATGGCTTGCTGAACCCTTCAAACTGAGCAATTGTACTGAATGTAATCCCAGAAGCAAGAAATCTGACATCATATGGCATCAATTCCGTATAATTAAACCCATGGGTCAACAGGAAAAAAACAGCAGAAGATAGCAAACACTTCAGCAAAACTAGTCCAGACATCCCACCCAGCAAAAACTCATTTCAAGGAGGTTTGGTTATATATGTTTAACAATAAAGAGACCAATCAGAATACTCCGCCGTCAGTCAATTCAGAGCCTGACTGTCTATAGACAGTTTCATCGGATGTACATACTGGGTTTGTTGATATTTAACTATTTATATTTTATTTAAAGTATATTAATGTTCATTTATATTAATATTTTATTGTATAATAATTATATTAAATAAACAATTTGTTGAACTAATACATTCTGTGAATGTGTGTTACCTCAGACATAATGCTATGAAGTGAGGCCTGTATTGAGGTTTTTCCTGTCCTAAGGGTCTTCAAACGGTGGATGGAAGGATCTGAGGTGGAATCCAATGTCACTAATCCTTCAGTCTCTTCTACAACAATAAATACATTCTACAATGGAAGAGGTGAGAGGAAAATCATCATTAAGTGACCCTAATGTTCCAAATGTGTCAAACTTTCCTTCTTCCAGAGAACACAAAATGTTAAAAATGCACCGGCCACTGTTTTTCATACAATCATATTTGCATTTCAATATTTTTTTAGAACAACACAAGAGTGAAAAAACAATAACAATGTCCTTTATTTCTGGGTGAACTATTTCCGAACTATGTTCAAATATTTTGCTCCTGTCATGTGAAGAGATGCAATGGAGCATAAACTGATAACTGTGAAAGCACAACCTGTGACAGGTGAACCGCATGGCCTTCGTTGTCATGGATACGGACAGTCAAATAATACTGCCGTTCTCTCTCCAATACCCATCTGTCCTCTTCTTCCTTAATACCCAAAGCTGAGACAAGCACACAGACAAATGCATACAGTATAAAAAGACTATACCTGTATAACTTCATTCATGAAGAAATCGCAAGGTGTGCTTTTAAATGATGTGCGTGTGTTAATGTATGAACAGTATGTAAAACGCACTCATGTAACTGGGCTCCACCACGTATATGGTAGCACGAGGGAGATGGGATGTTACTTCAGGGGGCAGATCTGAGTCACCGTTGAGTTTAGAATTGATACAGTCAAATACCTTGAAGGGATAATTCACCAAAAAATGAAAATTCATCATTTCAATGTTGGTAACCAAAAACCGTTGGTCCCCATTGACTGTGTGGACACAAAACCAATGCAAGTGAATGGGTTAGCAACATTCTTCAAAATATCTTCTTTTGTGTTCTGCAGAAGACAGTCATACAGGTTTGAAATGACAAGCGGGTGAGTATATAATGACAGAATTTTCATTTTGGGGTGAACTATCCCTTTAACATAATCAACCCTTCAATGAAAAGCACAATTGTGTTGGATACTGTTGTGTGAAATGGTTAGCGTGGCATGACCCAGCTTGAAGGCAGCGACGGTGGTTGTCTCCTCTTCAACACAGATGGTGTTACAATACATTTTGCCTCTATACCCATCCACAACCAGCCTGTATCCTTCCTCTGACAGAGTGACCTCTACAAACAGACAGGAGAGTGGGAAATTAGATGCAGGTGTAAGAAACTCATCTATCCTGACATATGCAACCTTGTGTTCGGGGGGACAGCATGCATCTGCCTAGGTGTGAAGCCATGAGTTTAGGGTTGTTGAGGTGTTATCACTATAAAAAACTGCATATTGGTCATTTCAGCTGTGTGTGGGGGTCAAATAAGCTTTATATGCATTCAGTTTAAGTATCTTAGCATAGCTGCCCTTGTATGTTTGACTTTTCCTAGAATGATACAGTGTTTGAATAACAAACATAAGGTGTACATTTTTAATACTTCTTTATGAATAACAGGGTATTGAATTCTGGATTTTAATATCAATTTTCACAATAATAAAACTGCTAAAGAAGAATGTCTGTATCAGTGCCCTGTTAAAAAACCCAGCATTGGTATATTTTTATACACATTATACTATATGCTGGTCAAACAGTCACAAACCAGGTCTTTCAGTCTGGTGTACAGTTTATATATATAAATTTGTACCAATCTCTCTCTCTTCCTCTGTTTTCCACACTTTGTATTTGATAGTTGAGCCCTGTAGCAGGTATGTGTCCCCCGCTGGTCTCAAGAATAGTCTTTCTACCACAAGCAAAGTCACACTGGCTGCTTCGACACGCTGAAAACACACACACAGACACACACACGAAAGCAATACACCATCATATTCTAAGAATTGATTTATTCATAAATGACACCAAAAAAAGACGTTTGAGTGTGTGGGTCTGCCTGAAGTAGCATGTGCATTCATGCCTCATGTTCAGGGTCTGTAAGAGACACTTTTATGTGTGCTGCGCCACTCCGGACCCCGTACAGCAGGACGCTCTCACCCCTCTGACCAGCTTCCTCCAGAGACAGGATATGAGGTGGAGAAGAATAACCAGCATCACGATACCATACAAATCTACAACAGAAAACAAGACTTTAGTATCATCTGGTCCATCACTCTTCCTTTTTTAGACTTTTTCATGTTTATTAAAGTCCCTTATTATAGTATTGACTACTCGTTGTGTCCAGGGAATGGTTGCCCACAAAAAGATAAAAAAAACATTTGGCCAGATAACATTACCCTGTTAAATCAAAACAATTTGCAACAATGTACAGAAATATTCAGTTTGGTCCAAAGCTCTCTCCAACTGGCCTTTGGCCATCAGACCATCCTTATCGAGCCCTGCATCTGTTGCTGTCATTATGCATTATTTCTCTTTTTACTGTCTCCTCCCCTCTGTGTCCCTCTTCATTTTAGGACTCTTGTTCACCTCACTGTCTCGATTGCATCAGACTTCTTTGCCAGCCGCCAATTAAACTTCAAGCCAGCCAGAGAGCTGAAAGTATTTCCTGTAGATCAGGCCAAGAACAGTAGACAGTCATAACCTTCCCAACTACAAGCTATAAAACAAACTTCCCTTACTTACAAAACAGTGTCCCAATGTAATCTGCAAAATAAAAAGTACCTTCGGTGTCAAACGCCTGGACAGACAATTGCAGGGGTGGGTCATCGGTAAAAAGCTGTCTGGTGGTTGTCACAATCTGAAGCCTTTCGATCCGATCAATGATGACGTCACAGCGCAGAATGTGACCCGTCACTATAACGGGAATGAATGTCTTTTTTTTTTTTATAGATCAAATGCTGAGACATTAATTTAAGCAGCCAATGAGGCAAAGACTTCATTAAAATGTCAATTTCATATGCAAAATGGTAATGATGATCACCAAGTTTCATTTCAATTGCTCTTAAAAAAATCTGCATGAACTGCTCTAATGGTTGTGAATATCCTTCTGAAGAAAATGAAAAGCATCTACCCCCCCCACCCCCCTTTCCCCATTCAGTCCTCACCAGTGTCATGTGCTTGAACCACACTATGGATGGGAAGAGCCCGAGGAGAGGGCAAAGCGGACACCAAGCACTGCTGACTGCAGGAGGACGCGGGCAGCGGCTCTGGAGGGCTGACGGCAGACAGAGGATACACCCTGACACTCTCGGGTTTAGAGGACAACACCCTAAAGTCATCATCAAACAGTGAGACTGTTAAATAAATGAAAATTACTCATACTTCTATATTCTTTCTGTTATTTTTTCATATATTGTATTGTCAATGTCTTTTTAAATATATATATTTACACTTAATATATACACTTTACAATAAGGTTCCATGAACAATTGTGTTGGCATTAACCAGCATTAACAAAGATGAATAAATGCCAAACATTTGTTATGTTAACTGTTGTTGTTAGATTTGACATTAAAGAGAAAACCTCTGTTCATAGAATGCAGACATCAGAAAAATATTAGTCACATTTTTCTATTTAGAGGAATATACATATGTTATGGATGTGACAATAAAAGGATATACATTTTTGAGAGACAACATGCACAAAATTGCACAAACCAGCAGCAATATGTCATTTTAAAATTACATTTCAAACAAATGGTGAATTGATGGCTCTTCATAGAACATGAAATTTAATTTTCATGTATCAATTAATGAAAAATATAGACTGTTATGGATGTGACAGTTCTGAAAGCGGCACTTACCTTTCACCTCAAGTGTTACCTAAACTTCTAATGGATTTAATGGTTATAATGGAAATTGCATTTGTTTTAAAGTTAAATCAAATGGAATAACAGTTAAAACAGCCTACTGGAATATGGCCCAAATACACTAGCGGTCAAAAGTTTTGCGACACTTGAGAGAAACTTTTCTCATTATTTAAAAGAAACTTTTGATCTGAGGTGTTTGCTTAAATATCTGAAATGTTTTTTAAATGATTAACTTTGACTGAATAGAAAGAACAGCTAATAAGAGCACAGAATAGATAAAAACTTTTTAAATATTGTTTAAAAAGCATGTCAGGGTGAGACCTCAAGATAAAATTACATGAAAACATTTCTTCAAATGTTTTAATTTCTTTTTCTTTTTTTAATTACAAAATGATTCCCTTTGTTTTATTTCATAATTTTGATGAGTTAATTATTATTCTAAAATGTGGGAAACTATGAACACATAAGTGAGTAAGTGTGCCAAAACCTTTGACCGCTAGTGTACAGTCATTTGTGATGGTTTTAATGGTAAACAGCTAGCATGTAAACATTGTTTTTCTTCCACTTTCATACGTCGTGCAGTAACCTACTTTTTTAGGCCAACGGCATATACATGCAAACAGGCCATTTCATCTAAAGATTTCTTGACTTTCACTGCATTTGTTTTCAATTCAGACGCATATAGAGACAGAATAGTTTGCACGGCCCCTGTCACTCACCATGTGTAGCATCCTCTCTGTGCTGTCAGTGTGATGTTCACAGGCACACGAGCGCTCAGAGGCAACAGCAGCTTGGGAACGTTCAGTTTGCTCGACTGACTCAATGTAATCAATGAGTTCATTAGCAAAATCCCCCAAACTGCCTCTTTCATCAGCATGATTAAAATACAGCTCTACGGTCAACTACAACACACAGCGGGAATACCGCCGAAAGACGAATGCTATTGAGAGAGAGAAACGTCTGCCGTTAAACGACGCGTATCGCTGTTGATTTTCGAAATATAACTTGACGCTCAAAACTATATTGGCCATTTCCAAAGCCAAAACAAGTGAAGAGCATATATAGCGTGGCCTTTATAAACTAGGCCTACTGCATTAAAAGCATCATCAGAGAGACGAGACCGTGTTGGTGACGTCACGTGCACGGCAACTTCAAGCTCGTTTCATGTGTTCAGTTGTGTTTGTTGTCACTCATGCAATAAAGAAGTGTGTTCAGTTACGCAATGATACGCACACACAAACACAGTCATGTATAGATATATACTTTATTAATTCTCTCTGGTAAAATAAAATTACAAAATAATTTCAACCTCAAAACGGCACCTCCCTCATCTAGAATTAATGTTAATAAAATCGTTATTTATACAGCAATCATAATTTCCGTGACGAATGAGAAGAACGCTATCGCATAATTTTAATAAATGTGAGCTATAACTGCGTTAGTAATTATTATTGGTAAAAAACTGAGCCATACAAAGCTAAGGTTCAGTAACAGCATACTGTACAATATTCCGAGCGGATGTAATTCAGTATTCCGGCCACAGGGTGTCGCTATTAGTCAGTTTTCAAAAATGGTCTCCGTTGAAATGGGGTCAGAAGTAAAATAGTCTCTTATTCCAACACACCATTATAATAGAAGCAATTCCACTCAGAAAATGACTATAATCACTCATTCTACAGTTATTTCCGTGTAAGAGCAGCTGTTCCACCTTGATGCGGTGGTTTCATAATGTACCGACTGGCTTCGGCGGCGCGCCTTTGAAATAATGCTTCGCTCAAATGGCTGTTAGTCTCTTTCGGACTTTTAAAAAAAAAGTGCTGTCCAGATACCTGTGATGATTTGTCAATCATAACATTCTTGGGCATTGGTTATTTATATCCGTAACCCTCTAAACACGCATCATTTTGCAACACACACAAAAGTCAGTTTCAGTCGACTATAGACAGAGCACTTTGGTAGCAAAGAGAATAATGAGAATGTGTGTGAGTGTGTGTCCATGCATGTACGTCATGTGTGTCTGAAATGTATACATTCATGTTAAAAAAGGTTGTCCTAGTGGACTACGTGAAATATGGCAGTTTCGTCATAGGGGGTTTTTGTGCAAATGGTAGCTTCTCCGTCACGACGTATTCTCTGGCGTAAGCTGCGTAATACTTGAAGTTACAGTGCATTACAGTATACGTGTATGTGTATGCGTGTATATGGTTATGTCATCATCATTACTATGCGTCCATCTCTCCACCCCCGGAGGCCCTCAGCAGCTGGAGGTGCTGGTGTTGGGACTGTCCTCTGCGGGCTGGGCCGTGGTGGTGGTGGAGCTGGTGGGTGGGTTGGCTAGTGGCAGGCCGGCAGTTGTGGGTGATAGCACAGCGGGCACGGTGGGGTTCAGGACCTTGGCGTCACGCTCGCGCAGCAGTTGGATGAGGGCGGCGTGCTGGGCGCTGAGTGTTGCGGACAGGTGAGCGGGCAGGGTGTTAAAACCGGATGTCAACCGTTCCACGCGCTGCTCCAGACTTAACATCTGCCTTTCCAGATCCTCGCTGCGGTCGTTCAGCTCTGACATTAGTTCGTACATGACGCTTTGCATCTGTGTAGAGAGAGAACAGAGTTAGAGAGTAATACTGTTGAATGGAAACGGGGAAAGAAAGAGAGGTGGGGGGGAAGACAAGTCAAAAATGAGATCTGTTCAATACCTCAGTTGTTTCACCAGTAATGATATTACTCTTGAGCAACGAGATTACAAAAAGGTTTTCTAACACCATGAAATCATACTTTGCCATTCTGACAGTTCTGGCCATTTGGAACCGATACATTTTTTTTTAATGCGGTTGTACAAAATTATATTGGAGATCTCCAACAGATTCCCTGTGAATTAAAAAAGCAACTTTTGAACAAAAGATGCTAAAGTTATGCAAAGAAAATGGGAGCATAGAAAAATTACATTTGAAATGAAAGGGATAGTTTGGAACGCCGTCACCATTCACTTTCATTGTACATTAAATGGCAATTAAAACCTTCAGATATCTCCTATTGTGTTCCATAGAAAAATCTAATCACACATGATGGCGAGTACATTATGGCAGAATTTCCTTTTCAAATGACATCAAAGCCTAAGATCCTAATACAATACACATAATAAATTACAGGCCCACCACAATCCTGGCACATGATGTCCAATGTCTTCACAAAAAAATGGCGTCCAGTCCACAAATACACAACAACTCAGACTCCTGTACAAAATGACACACTGTCATCTCATTCACAATGAAGAAATACACACGCTCACTATCCAGGAGGCCCGTTCACGCAGACATCACGAAACATTTCTTGGATTGCACACATATTCTGTCATTCTCCAGCTTCCCGTCTCTCTCCCCTCCCACCCTTTCCCTTTAGCCTCGCTTCTACTGTCATCCCTGCTTTAACACTTGTTCAGGTTGCTAGGAGACACAAAGCCACGGAAACAAACGGGTCAGCATGGAAACAGTTGAATGCTGAGATATATTTGGGAAAGCAAAGGTATGCGCGTGTCCTAGGTATTATGCGCCGCAGTGCATGTACTCGCAACCTTGGGCATTATAATGCGTGTGAGTGTGTATGTACAGTATGTGGGCACATGATCATTTTGCAGGAAAGGGAACACAATGTCATTGAAAGTGTGTGTGGGTGTCTGCTGTTTCCTAACAGATGTAACGTGCATATGCGTGGGCTCTGATGTGTGACCATGTCTGTGAAATTGTGCGTTTTTTAATGCGTGTTTATGTTTACGGTAGTCTTACCTTCGATAAGTCCACCAGAGTATTGGCTTGATCACTGAGTTTTCGTTGCTCCATTTTAACACTCCGTAATCTGCGAAAAAACGAAACACACATGCATAAATCCCACACGTAGGCCTTTAAATGCCAGTAGCACCAACAGACTTCAGTTTCAAAGCCGACAACTGGCTAATGAAGTTAATCAGCTTGTTTTTCTTCATTTGTTTGTTGTTCAGTTCTCCGAGATGAATACACAATTAGGAAGTACATCATAAAAGCACTGGGTTTGAAAGGATTTCGTGAGTGTGGGATTTCATCATTTGTCATGGAGTCTTTAAAATAAAAGGCTTCGATTTAACAGGTGCCCCTGACCAGCTCCAAAACAAAACAGTGACGGGAGGATTAGTCTCAGTCCCAGCCAACTTACACTACTTACATGAAAAGAGGCAGATTTTAGTCACTTTTATGTTTGTAGTCAGTTTGATCAAGTCAGTCAATAAGGCCTAAAATACTTTTTTCTATACATTTTTTAAATCAAAAATTGTTACTGCAATGAACAATTGTACTGGCATTAACAAAGATAAATACATGCTGAAAAACGACATTGTTCATTGTTAATTCATGTTAGTTAATGCATTCATTAGCTTCTATAGACAAGTACAAAATGTAGCAGATAACCACATAAAAATGTACTTCTGTGACCACCTAAAAAAGTACTAATGACTCATCTTGTACTAGAGAAAGATTTGTTCATATAAATACTCTCTAAAATGAAAATATTTCTCCCAATACCAGCTGACTCTCAATAGCAAAAAGCAAAACTTAAGTGTGTTTAACAGTCTATTGGCCAAACCCCTGCTTGAATAGAAAATATGTCATTATAGCAAAAAAGTATTTTATAATTAGGCATGGACCAGTTACCGGATTCAAGGTTTATCGCTGTTTGAAAAAGTCACTAAAATTGAAAATAAATCAAAACCACTCAAATTTTTCGTAGTACCATTCTTGCTGTATATTTTTATTATTTTAGCTGATATGTTTATTATTGTTGCAAATATTCCATATGTTCCTGAAAAATATAATATATTGTGTTCAATTACAAATGCAGTGTGTTTTTTACTAAATTGACATATTTCTCTCATGGGTACCTCGGGTATGTGTGTAGTTAGGTCAGATGTGCTAACTGCTAGAAACACACTCATCATAACTAGCCACTCGACCCGAACGTGAAGCACTTCAAATGGTTTTTGTGTAGTTTTAGTTCAGATGATTTTAGATAAAGTTCACTTGGCAAGCTAACACAAAAATACCTATCACAGAGAGCTAAAACTGAAATTCGTAAATTATTCGATGGACTTGTACAGCGTAACACAAAGTTGTTCTCACTGGTGAATGGCTTGCAGGAACTTCCTCTGGTGCTTGCGGACACGAGAGTGGTCGATCTTCTTCATCAGTTTGGTGTGTTTGTATATCAGCCAGGTCTCTCGTAGAACATTCGCCGCTGCATTCTTTATCTGAAGGGACATGTCACCATAACAACAATATCAGCAGCAGAAAACCACATCAGGAAAGAGCGATCACAGTATAACCCTTTGCTTTGCCAACACGCTCGCTCACCCGCTTGCACAAAACCCAAACGTCTGCCAAATTAATAGCCCTTTTGGGAGATATTTCACCTGACAATAGATCTTCTAGATCATAATTCTGTCATCCGGTCTATTTGCAATTCTGGCCCCAGACCAGCGATGCCAAACAAGAGAGGGTCATGGTTTTGGAGATCCTTGTGGTAAAGTTTTGTGAAGAACTTTAAGGAGTGTGTTTTGTGGTTCAAGTTAAACCACCTTGTGATATGGTGTTAGAAGCTCCTCCTTGGAGTTCTCTCTAAAGCTTTCCTCTTTTTGCAGATGTCTTAATGCCAAATCTCAGAAATGACAGCAGATAAAGAAAGGAAGGAAAATAAATGGGAAATAAAAAAAAAAGAAAATCAGCTTGAGTGAAATGAATGAGAAAACTTCAAAGGGCCCCCGTGTCGCGAGGGAAGAACAATTCAATTCTCGCTGGGCAGTGGAGGGAGGACAGAGCCTTCCGTTTTTAATAAGCCCCCGATTTGACAGTGTTCCTCCAGGCATAGGGCAGCACACTGTTTCTGGATTTAGCACTGTCCAGTTCTGATTAATTAACACTGGTCATCCTATTTAATAATACAAGAGTACAAGCTCTGGCTCAACCTCAATGCAGGTTTCATTTATAAAAAAGAGTCACTGACAGGAGCAAGGTAAAGAATGAGAGAGGGAGAGAGAGAGAGAGGTGTAGAGCTGCTGGTTAAAAATACACACACTACAAAAATATATACTGAATTACATTCACAGAGAATCACATATGTTGTTTGTTCAGATCAGGGAAAGCCATCGTGTAAAGTGACAGTCTAGTTTAGATATACCAGCATGAGTTATTATCCCACTGCGTGAAATAATCAAATTATTCTGTAGAGCTTTTGCCCTTGCACCCTTCACCACCTTAACATTAGTTCTTTCTACAGTAGCCCTAAACAGACAAACTGCTCTACAGAGCGCATTTCGTAAATATGTTATCTCCTTCAGCCAAGAAGTGAAAACCTGACGACATCTCTGTCCCGTGTCAGCCACCGTAGTGCTTCGAAAGGGAGGGGGAGCGGTGGAGTGAACCGTTGGTTGCAATTCGCAACCTCACCACTAGATGCAACAATATTTTCAATATTTTCGTTTTAATGCAATCAAACAAGCGCAATATTATACCAGTGCAAAACTACGACTGCAAATTGAAGCAGAAATTCATTCTGTTGTGTTCACTGAAACTTGCGTGATGAAAAATGAAATTACCGCTTAGCTTACTTGTGAAATAAACCTGAATAAAACTATTTGAAAATGACTCTAATACATCAGAATATCACACTTGTATGTCTATATAAGAATTATCTATTTAAGTAAGATCCACACTAAGCTACTGTGTGAGAACCCTGTCTACCTAAACCATGCGGTGTCATTTATTCCTTACGGGAAGAGTGAAGGGAAACACCCGGTACAGTAAACCCTTTCGCCACCGTGTCTCCAAGGCAACAGGTTTGCGAGGTTAAAGTTGCGAGTGATTTTTCGCTCTTTTAGCAGAGGTTTGTAACCATAGTAGCAGCAAACTCACTGCATGAAGAGGATATCCACGGCATGGCATTTATCGATCCACCTTCCTCACTCTCCTCTGACAGGCCGTTAAGATGAAGCAATTGAGTGAGTGCGAGATAATAAACTTTTAAAAAAGAGTCTCATTTCCCTCTTTCTAAGCATCTCTCCCACTCGCTCGAGCATTTACTGTAGCCGCATGTATGAAGGAGCACTCCACGGCTAAAGTGATTTTTTCATCCGTGATGCAATTATTGATCACCAGCTTTCCAGTCGCTGATGTCGGCCGTGATGTTGCCTACATATTTGATACGGGGAGCTATTTCTGAGTCTTTCACCGCATAAAACATTCAAAAGGACCTAAGGAGAGAGCAAGCCGTCTGAGTGAACGCTGTGCGCGTACCCGTTTGGTGAGCTGCGTGTCCATCATGAAGTTATGCACGTGCTTCTCCGCCTTTGTCAGCTCAAGCTTCCTGGCTACCACGGCAACAACCAATGCGGTGCATCCTGCTCCCTGTGTGAGAGAGATGAAGAGCAGGAGACAGAAGGTCAAGGAAAAAGAAAAATTACACACTTGCATTATTAGTACAAGACACGTGGCATACAACTTCATAATAAACAAGGGAGATCAAAGAATGGGCCGGGTAAACAATTACTGTAGTTCATTCAAGGTGAGACAGTAGCCGTCAAATTAAAAGAGAGAGGGAGAGAAGTGTTGTGAAATGCATTTTAGCGTATCCGCCTTCAAGCAATTTGTCTGTTTTAAACATGAAACAGCTGCACAGCATGATATATAACAACATAATGTCCTGTTGCATACAGTAATGTAAAATATGATTTGAGTCAAATGAGATCGAGCAGTGGGCGGGGCTAAGCTGCACAAATAGAAATACACAATAGTCTCTTTGCTAACCGCTTGTCATGGGTACAGTTAGTTCTGAGAAAACTCCAAAAAGTTATTATACAATAAAATATGAATACAAATGAAATAAAGTATAATTAATTACATTTTTTGCCACTAGCCAGAACGATCAACAAAAATAGACCAGAAGTTATCTTCGGGTCAGGCGTGTGCGTCCGATGAAACCCTCTATACTGGGCTTTAATATATCTCAGAATTGCACATGTACTGTTTTAGTCAAGAGAACACGAATAGTGTAGATATAACTGGTTAGACTGAAAGCACTAGTGTTCATACACACACCACACACAAACACACACATGTGTTATTATACCCATTAACACATCACAAACTGAAGGCATCGCCGCTGACTGCAGAGAAGTGGTTGATGTGAAGATGTGAGGAGAGGAAAAGAAACTGAAGCAGGTTGAAGGAGATCAAAAAACAAATCCATTTAGAGGTGAAGAGGTACACAGAGGCAGAGGAGAGACATTTCAGAAAAAGGAGAATTTCTAGCTTGTAAAAAGCTGTCGGGTGTTTGAGGGGGTGCATGGGTGGGTGTTAATGAGGTCACAGAGCCACAAATAAGATATGAACTTGAATTAAAACGTGACTAATGAAAATGTGTGTGTGCTTCCCAGGACTGTGTTTGTAGCACTAATAGAACCACAAAAACCCACTTGTAGGACAGAAGAGACTTACAAACCCCAAAATACACCACCAAAGCCATTTCTCTGAAGACATTTTTAAAATGCACTTTTGTTGCCCATATTTACCACTTAATAAAACATGATGAGCATCCGTGGAAAACCCCTTTAGGACAGAAACAATGTGTATGTGCTTGTTTCCCATATGGCAACTTGTAGAAAACTGCTAACAAACTGCTTAACGCAAATAAAACAGAAACACTGCTGAATACTCTAAAACCAGACAAAACCAAATGCTACGTTTATCGCCAGATTCCTTTACTTTGAGCATATTTCCAGATATGACAGTTATTAATAAGAAGAAGAAAAAACTGCTGTCAGACCACTATTATGTTAGCATAAGTGCTTCAGCCTGAAATGCTGAATCTACGCGGTTATGATGTTACAGAAAGAATTACACTCGACTATAGCAATCCATTAAGTAGGTTCTCTTGTGTTCGAGTGTATTATACTAAGTGATGTTAAAGAGACTGTGATGTATGTATAACATCTTCCGTTCCACATCTACATTTGCAGACAAAACAGACAGGTGCTTCACACATCCCCAAAATCCTTTAGCAGCACAGAGCGGCTGGCGATCTAAACCCCTGCCCAAACACTCCTGTTCCCTCAGGGCAGTGGTACATTCTAACAGAGCTGGCCTTCAATGTTGTCATAGCAACAAGTCCCATAATTCCACCTATAGAAAGTCATTACAATCACTCTCAACAGTGAAAGAAATCACTTCCAACACTCAATCACTTCTCTCTCTCTCTTGTATTTTTACCCCTTGGCTTTTCATCTCTCCGCCTGCTAACAGTCAAACATTGAGGGAACACAAACGGATTGAAAATAGTTCAATAGTTTACTTTTTAGTAAAAAGACAGTGAGAATATATCTGCATTCCTGCATTCTCAAAAACAGCAAGATGGTTGTGACTACATGTGATAAAATGGTCATCTAGTCAACCTTATTCGAGAGTCATAAAAAGGGAATAAAATACATTTTTGAAGCAAGAAATAACACTGACAAAATCTCAATAAATCATCACAATTGTTATCACAACAAGCTTTCAGTTTACAAAAAAGAAACGTAAAAACAAAACAACAGAGAAAAAACTGAGAAAGCTTGCTATTTCTAGTAACACATATTTGCCCTTTCTCAACTCAATACTGACATAAAAAATACACTCAAGCAGTTCCTCAACACAAACTGTCAAGCTTTAATTTGGCACACAGACATAAAAGCCTGGACAGAATTATGCAAAGCAATACCTGGGGCTTACATTAAGCTAACTCCATCTCGTGAAGTAATCAGGCAGAACAATAAGAGCCCGAAACAGCCTCATAGCTGAACAAATGTGCCATCCTTCAATTCACAACAGAATTCATCCAAAAACACTGGATGTATGTTTGTTGGTGTGTCGTGGTGTTTGCTAACAGACACCGATGGTGATTTCAAAGAAAACAACAAAAAGAAAAACATCTTTAGGATGTCCCTTGCCACTGTGGGTGTAAAAACTATGCTTTTTGCACATGTGTGTGTGTGTTTACCATGATTCCTGTGAGCAGACACACTCCCTTGCCGCAGTAGGTGTGAGGCACCATATCTCCGTATCCAATGGAGAGAAAGGTGATGGAGATTAGCCACATGGCACCCAAAAAATTACTAGTCACATCCTGAGCATCATGATACCTGAGAGGGAGAAAAGATTTGACCACAGTGAGTGTTTTGAAGGTATATTTGAACAGGTGATGGCTGTGAATGTATAACAGGACATGAAATAAGCAAAACTGTTTAGCACATCTACGTTTTCGCATCTGGTCATCAAAATTTTGTACGATTTATCCAATGCAATGCCCCATGATCTTTGGTGTTGCTACTGGCTTGTTCTAGCATCTGTATTATCACATAAGTGATGTCCAATCACCGGCCACTTTATTAGGTACACCTGTTAAGTTGTTTGTTATCACAAATTGCTAATCAGCCAATCATATGGCAGCAATGCAATGCATTTAGACATCTAGACGTGGTGAAGACGACTTGCTAAAGTTCAAACCGAGCACCAAATTGGGGAAGAAAGGCAATTTAAGTGACTTTGAATGTGGAATGGTTGTAGGTGCCAGATGAGTATTTCAAATACTGTTTTCAAAAACCAAAGATAGATGAACAAAGATATGAACTTGTTTTCTGAAAAATAAGGCATTCATAATTATATTATTTAATAAAAAAATATTTTTGTAGTTTATATGCATATTTACATTTACATTTATGCATTTGGCAGACGCTTTTATCCAAAGCGACTTACATTGTATTGTACTATACATTTGTACATTTTGTATAGTAAGCAAGTGGGGGTTAGGTGCCTTGCTCAAGGGCACCTCAGCCGTTACCCGCCAGACCTGAGAATCGAACCAGCAACCTTCTGGTTATGAGTCCAACTCTCTAATCACTGGGCCACGACTGCCCATATATTTTTACATTTACATTTACATTTATGCATTTGGCAGACGCTTTTATCCAAAGCGACTTACATTACATTGTACTATACATTTGTACATTTTGTATAGTAAGCAAGTGGGGGTTAGGCGCCTTGCTCAAGGGCACCTCAGCCGTTACCCGCCAGCCCTGGGAATTGAACCAGCAACCTTCTGGTCATGAGTCCAACACTCTAACCACTGGGCCACGACTGCCTCGCAGCATTTTTAATGCTGAAATTTCATACATGAAGACCAGAAGTGGGTACCAAGAACATAACCGGTGCTACTTTAACAGAAGACAAGTGAAGCTCCCCTGAGCACATATAAGAAACCTCTGTAAGTTCCTTTGATGTCATTGGAGAACATCAAAGAACCTTTGACATTTTTTCGAATCTTTTTAATATAGTTCCTCTCTGGAGAGTTAAAAAGCCTGTTGTGTACGTGCTGGGCTGTGTTAGAGCAGCACACAGCCTGCAGGGAGACGCCTCCTCTGGAAAGGACCTGGCACAAGATGACTTTGAATGCAGTGCATAAAAATAGAGCGGATCCCTGCGGACTTATGTCAGGAAGGTGCTGTCCTGATCGGACGTGGGAACTGAAATGTGCAAACCGTCGCTGGAGTCGTGCCGCACGAGCACAACAATCATCGCAACTTCGGCCCCCAATTGAGGGAAACCCTCAATATTTCACACTGCATACCCCCAGCCTAACACATACTCTGTGTTTGTAACCATGACAACATGCCTGGTAGATTCAGAAACACCTACTCATTGGCCCGAGGGCCTAGTTTATCCAGCGACCCTTTTGAGATGCATGGGAAATCTGTTGATGGAAGACGTGATTGGCTGGTGCCTGGACCACATCCAAGAGAGTCTGAACGGCAAAAAGCTGTGTTGAGAAAATCAGGTCACCCATAGACAAGGGTGTGAATGAAAAGGCAAAAAACACGACAGTCTTTTCTCTCTCTCTTTTCCCCCCTCTTTCTTCTAGCTCTCTAGTATGCGTTTTCTCTCATCCCTGCACAACAGCTGATGCACGAAGTGTTTGCACACCTCGACTGGTGTTATCATCCAGGTGCTGCCACTTATTGGTGCAATCGGGTGATTCCTCATTAAACGTAAGATGCCTGACAACGTCTAGACAGAAAGTGGCAGTTCGAAACACACTGAATCATTTGATTATTCTCTCACCTCTCACACACTCTTACGGTCCAGGCAGCGATGATCCACAGGGAGATACTGAAGACCAGCAGCACAGTTCCCGGGCAGATGGTCATCAAAGTCTTCATCACAAACCGTGTGTTAAAGTGCACCTGAAGAGAAAAACAACAACCACAGTATAAAATCAATGACTCAATAGTCAGAAGTTATTACGATTTAGAGGGTGCCTGGTGCGAAGGTAACTTCCGGTCTGTGTTTGTTGATCAGTCTGGCTAGTGGCTAATAACATAATATATATATTTATTATTATTAATTGATATTCTTATTTTATTATGTAATTATTTTATTAAATAAACAATTTGTTGAAAAGGTTGTGTAACTTAGTTTAGCCAAGTAACGGTTCTTCTACTGGTGGTAACCCAAAATAACACTGACTAGACATACCTTTAACTGCTAGCTTATTTTATTTACTTATTATTTCTTTTGCTTGTTATCAGAAATATTCTGCATGGACTCTATTCTTTGCGGATGTGTACCGAAATTCAAGTTTGGACCACAAAAGCGTGCATGTACAGTAACGCTTGTTGATGTTGTTGCTTTAAAACCGTCTATACTCTTATTTTTTAAGATAAAACAAGCAAAGATGGTAAATCAGATGCATTTTTCAGTTTAATAGGTCTATATCTACACATAAACTTGTGCTCATTCCAACTTGGCTTGGACTATGAAAATTATTATTTACTTGATGTAAATAGGTGAAAACTTGACATTTTCATTTCATTCATTTCACAAATTCAACTAATAATTTGTCAGTTTTCTTTTTTACAGTGCAGTCATCTGATACCTTTGAGCTTACACTCCAGTATCACAATATTGTAGTATCGTTACAAGATACTACATCACGATTCATCATACCCTTAATAAAATGTCACATAAAGGGCATTTCTCTAGAGGAAAGAAGGTGATTTCTGAACTAAGACAGACCACATGATCATGAATGCACAAACAGAACATGAGAGCAAAGAGAATTAGCATTTACATCTCTTTGAAACAAGAGCTTCTCTCAAAAGACAAAGTGATTACCCTCTCCAATCAGCCATTTAAATGAAAGTGCATCTGGACCGATTCTCGGCCGTTTCACGTTATTTCAATGGCATGCAAGGACAAAGTTTCAACTTTGAAATATCAAACTCCTGACAGCCAGTCATTTATCAACTTTTCTTAAGCACAACGCAGAAAAGAGATACACAATATTTACATCCATCAATCAGCCAACTAAAGGGGACCAGAGATAAACCTGCTCGAAAAACACACATCCATCACACATCATCATATAATCTGTTCAAGCAGAAAAGTTATCAGTTACTGTATATCAAGTGGCACCAAACTGCTAGACTGCATTCTCACAACGTAGAAATAATTAGAAAATGCACCTAATATCAGTACTGATGCGTCATAGCTTTAAACCATCAGCAAAGCTGACTTGGTCCATCATTTAAAACTCTTTCTTCAAAACTACTGGTCACTGTCACTCACTGTACCGGACTGTACTGCTCTCAGCCACAGCTACATGAACAGATTCAGGTCATGTCAGTCCAGACCTGCCGTCAATATCAGGAGAGACCTAAAGGGATTTTCTCCAGACAGCATGTGAGGGTACAGTAAGTGGGCCATTTAGGCTTGACATGAGGAAAAATGAGGAAGCTGGTGATCAGATTCGAGCTGGAAAAGAAACCATTTTGAAAATAATTTGGGTGAACCCAGGAAAATACACTTGCACAAAAGTACTTTAGTATGAATTGCACTCACTAATTATGCTGTTTGTTTGCATGTGCTGCTATTTTACATTAGCACCCGATTCCTTTATGAAATAATTCACGTTAATATGGTCACAAAATCTCTAATTTGGGAACCTTCTGGGAATTGTGTGCTTGTGGAACTGTACTGTGCTGTTCCACCGTTGCTCTTTAAAATGCTGAAAGTGTGCTCGACTACACCACACTTCTGGATGTGTGCCCGGTTATAATGTTGTTCTTCATCATTCGATCATCATTTGATGAATAACTGCTGCCATCATCAATAGAAAATGTATTGAACATCTATTTTACATAACATTCGAATTTCATTTCCAAAAGTGGTAACAGCGTGACTTTAACTACAAGTTGAGTCTAATTTACATAGAAAAGAGAATTGTTTGCTTTAAAAATACTGACAATGGCTAATCTTATATACGGCGCAGCACTATTTTAGAGCGTCTGGTTAAACTGGATTTATTAGTGAATATGGTATATTGCACTGCCACACATCGGTTTAGTGAAATCAGCCAACTGATATGACCTCTGACCTTGTTGAGTGCCCCTATACTGCGGGAGGAGGCATCAGTGAAGAGCTTGCTGTGTAGCAGCATGACTCTGGCGATGAGGTAGAGTCTAAGGAACATGGGCACAGACAGCACCATGTCTAGATCCGCCTCCGCCTGCGAGGGAGCGTAGGAGAAGGCCAGCCGCGCCCGCCACATGAATTTGAAGTCGCCGGGCACCGGGTGAACCGCCGAAACAATGAGCTCCAGAGCGATGAGGAGCACCCGCTCCATGGTCATGGCGATCCGCCAGTCATCCGCACCATTGTCAATGACGAAGAGCTAACGGGGAGAAGAATAGAAATGTTTAACATTGCAAATGAAATGGAGTTTGAAAGCAAAGTTTCAATTGAGACTTTCACAGGATATAAGTCTCAAGTCTAAACACTTTGCATAATGGATGCCAAATAAGCATTCAATCAGTCAAAAGAAGTGCTCAAGGGTACACAGCAGTCACTTGAATACATAACCGGATAAATAGGAAAACACAACCTAAAATAAGTGCAAAGCGATAAAAGCTGTGTAAATCAGAGGGGTTTTGGTCCCAGTCAGCCACGTATACGATGAGTCACAGGATTTTGTTGGTCGCTTCAATTCTATTTGTGTGGCAACCCAATTTACATGAAATCCTCGTATCGCTGCTGTCCAACTGAAACCTTGTATCGCCATATTTCATGATTTCTATTTTTTACCATAAATCATTATTATTAGTCATCCTTCATGTTTGTCACTGGGTTCTGCAAATATCTAACCAATAAAAACTATTAAAAGAGTGCTTGTCAACAAGTATGACAGTATGTAATCATAAAAGTACAGTGTTTTTTCCATTTCCTGATAAACAGCAAATTTGGACATAGAAGGTTTCAGAAAGACAGCGACGAAATACATTCATTGGTAATGTCATGATGTCGCTTTCCTTTGGACACTGACAGTTTATCTGAAGTCTGGTGCTAAAAAATTCCACATGTTAGGTCAGCATCCATGCTACAGTAATTTTGGAACCATATTCCTGAGAATTTACATTAAATTGCTTTTACACCATTCTTATCAATTCATATTAACAAATGTCATATTTCGGAAAGCTCATAACTTGCCACTTTACACTTTAGAAAAAAACACTGCATTTTTATCAACAATTAAACACTGTGTTTTCAAAGTTGACATGTTAGTTTAAATGTGTTTAATTGTTAAAATATTTTATTTAATTGGTACAAGTCATTGCTATATAGTATTTAGGCCTATATGATCTCTGACTCCTGTCTTTTTGCAGACATACAGAACAATAATTTAAAGGAGCAATGTGGAGATTTTAGTGGCATCTAGTGGTGAGGTTGCGAATTGCAACCAACGGCTCACTCCACCACTCACCCTTCTTTTGGCTGATACAGGACTAAGATGTTGTCACATTTTCGCTTCTTTGCTGAAGGAGATAACATATTTTGTCCGGCTACTGTAAAAACAACATGATGAATTTCATGTAAGGGGACCCGTGGTGTATGTAGACAGAAATAGCTCATTCTATAGTTAATAAAAACATAATGCTTCATTATGTAAGGTCTTTATACACCTCTGAAGACATAGTTATGTATATTACACTGCATTTCTGTCAATAGATCCTCCTAAATATTACAAACAGCACCTTATTACTCCTACAGCACATTTATATGCAGGTATCACTCCCAAATCTTTGCAGACTGTACAGTATGTGGCTGGTGTAACACAAAAACCTTCACGGCGAATGAAAGTTGCGAACCAACTTCACACATAAAAATGAAATGTCATGGAATGTAAGCACTCCTCAAGACTAACCATTCATCACACATCTAATTCAAAACTTTAGTTATGAATTAATAATTCAGAGCCCATTAAAACAAGTAGAGCTGCTGCGAGTAACTGAATGAGTGCAATGCTTCCTCAGGAGCAGCACAGGAGGCTAAATGAAGGGGAAGACGATTTATAAACCCCACAATGAGAACATGCTTAAATAGTCATTTTATCCTGCCAGGAAAGCCAAACAGATAGAGCAATAAGCAAACAGAATTCTGCTGGCATAATGCGCAGTGACAGTTATATGATTCTCTCTCTCTGTCCCACTGCAACTTCATGTCAGACGGTATATCAGTAGAGTCTAAGGATGGAACGGGAAGCTAATTGTGCTGTTGGCGGTGTTAGATGTGTTTAATGTTAATTGTAAGTGTTACATTGGCGAGGTTTGTTTAATTGATACGAAGGCAAGCAGGGTTCTCCCCACTGAGACTGAGACACACACACTCACACACATAAGAGCTGCAAATTATGATATGGGAATCCTTTGAATGAAGTTATATTTATGAAGAGATATCTGCCGGGATGTACGTCCACAGTGCAACAGGTCACCCAACCATCCAATGAAAATGTTTTTCTAAACGCTTTTCTTCCGAAAAATCCCTGATAATGTAAACAACATCCAGTCTCTTCCCCTAAACATGTTGCTCAGTGCATGTGTGCGTGCCTAACTCGGTAAAGGCCATGGTGTTTGTTGTATGGCAGTTAAATGTGCATGGGTTTTTTTCTGGAAAAGCCAGACTCGTCATGGTGACTGTTGCCTAGGCGACAACATCAAAGACCAGCCAAGCTTAATTAGAGTCCCCTGGTGAGAGAGGGAGAGAATGACTGTGTGTTTATGTGTGTGCATGTGTGCAAAAGAGAGAGAGCCAGAGAGAGAGAGAGAGACAGCGAGATAGAAAGGAGGTGGAAGAGAGAGAAAGAGGCAGAGGGAATGAATGTAAGGGAGAAATACTCATGTGTGGGTGGTTGCAAGAAGAGTGAAAGAGAATGTGTGAATACTGTATGCATGTGCATGAAAGAGCTTGCGAATCTGCATCTTGTACTGGTTGGGTGTATGACTTAAAATGGTTGAATGCAATGTTCAATGTTCATCATCAATATATCTTCAGTGGATGATGGCTATATGATGCGATGAGAGACTATTATTTCTGTTCATCTGCCCACAATCATGGTTATCGAGCATTTTAAGATAGCGTAATATCACTATTTTCTACATTATCCAAATAGTTTATTATTACATTGGTTATTAGATATTTTTGTAAAAAAATAACAAAGTTGTACATTTGTTCAATATTCTATAAGTTTTATGTCTCTGTTATCACTCTGTGGTCTCTTCTATTTCACAAAATAAAATAATCAAATCAATATTTGATATTGATTTATTTAACAAGTTGTTGTAAGTAGGATAATGTTTGTTCAGCTGGTCATTATGGTACAATAAATCTCTCAGGATGACAGAAAATACACCCTGCTTGGATTTATTTTGTGGTAATGACCATGCTGACAGTATATTACCTTAGATATTTCTTTTTTTTTAATTCTATTTACATTAAAAGATTTTGGTTCTTATCACTGATACAAAATGTTTTATGATCCAACATAACCATAGGAATATTCCATCATAACTTTGTGCACTTGATGAAATCTCACTTTTCCTCCGTCATCATCGCTCCCGTTTCCGCCTCTACACGTTACCCCTAATTCATCTCTCCCCCGCCCAAACCCCCCCATCCTGTCGTTCTTTTTCAGGCTGAATTGCCACCAGGATATGCTGAATAATTAAATTCCATTAGTGAAGGTAATCTGTCAACATGAGTGACTGGACCAAGCCGCCTCCCTTCGCCCATCAGACAGAGAAGACAAGAGAAGGAAAGAAAACCCAGAACCTCCCCACAAATGAGGGCCAGAGCCAATTAGGAAACATTAAAAAAGCAAGAGAGGATGAATAGAAGTGCCGAGTGTGGAATGAAAGAGGAAAAATTCACAGGTAGGTAAGGTAAATGGGGAGCCGTTCAAAAGGGAAAGAGATTAAATAAAAAAGGAAAGTGTGAAAACAGATAAGGGGCTAAAAGGACACAAAAATATGATGTTCAAAAACTATGCATGATAGCCACTTTAAATGTCCTGAAAGAAGTGTATACACAATGCGTTGCAACAAGCTCACAATAATAATAATAAATCCAAGATTAAGGACGGGTCAGAAATTAAAAATAAGTTATAAATATATCTGATTATAAAAATACAAATATACATTATTTTTATGACAAATTATAAATATTCAATATTTATTTAATGCTGAAAAGTATTTAAAAAAGAATAAACCCAATTTTTTCAACCCAATATTTGTTAAAATGGCCCAATATCAGCTTTATAGAGTAGTGACAGACTTAAAACCTCCATTTTTGTATCATGCGGGTGAATCAATGATGACAGAATTTAATACTAGTGCAGGACTGCTAGTGGCACCTCATTCCTGCATCATTACTCGCCTGTCTACAATGCTTTTATTCTTCTGTGTTCAGATAGATTTGTAAAACTATACATTTGATGACAAATGCAAGTTTTATGTCTCGCATCACTGTGGTATTCTTTCGCATAATAAATATTTTCACCTCAAATTGTGTATTAAGTAACCCTGTAATAAAATACATAATAGGAAGTATCCATGTTGGTATGTAGTACCTTAAAATGAATCTGTCTACTGTATGTAGGCAGTAGGCTTCTCAATAGATTATAAAACAGAGCTTTAATGTCGGTCACCTTTCTTATTATGTACTTACTGCACACATAAAATCACTTACAAACACTACAAATTCATATAGGCCAGCAAATTTCCCCACAAGACAAGAAAGGCTTGGTTACCATTGAGACAAGCCCTAAAAACAGTACTCTCTGTACAGACAAACACATATGTATTTATCTTGTAGGCTATATGTACATAATATGAGAAATCTCCTGTAATGTTTATGCAACGGGATAAGCTTGGAATTCCCTCTAAATACATTTATATACACGCCTCTCTCTCTCTCTCTCTCACACACACATACACGCATCCTCCCGTATGTGTCGCCAGTAGCAATAACAGCAGGAAATCCCTTTAGTTTCCAGCAAGCAACAACTCACACAGTGACACTAAGCAATGAGACGTGCTGTGACAGTGCTTGTGCAACGTTCTGGAAATGTTTCCCTGTCATTCTGTTGTCAGTACCACCCATACTCTGCTTGAGAGTTACCACAGTTAAAAGCTTTTCCTCTATATTACCAGCTTTATCTAAGAGCAAGTAATCTGTAATGTGTGGTTAAAGGAATAATTAACCGAAAATACATTCATCATTTATTCAGCTTTAAATGATTCCAAACCTGTATGACTTTCTTTCTTCTGCAGAACACAAAAGAAGATACTTTGAAGATGGTATACAAACAACACTGACCTCCATTGACTTCCAAACACACCACAATATTTCTGAAAACATCTTTTGTGTTCCACCCACAGTTTTAAACAACACGAGGTTGATGAGGGGGAATCTTTTAATATTTTAATACTAGCACAGGACTGCCATTGACACCTCATACCTTTTCAAGTTTTGGCTCAATAACTCAATACATATTTGAGCTTGATTAATCTTATTTTACACAAGCAACATACACATCTCTGCTACAAATAAATATTTAAAGTTTGTTGCTAGAACCTATTGTTCTCATGCAATGACAGCAAGAGTGACAGAACTGCAAAGGTTATAACTGACACCATGTGTGGGGTTCATTGGAACAGATAGGGTTTATATACTATACATTATATATCACAGTGAAAGAAAAATACAGAAACACAAATCACAAACCTCTATAACTATGTAAAAAGTCTCTTACAATTAACCCGGCGTTAGTTTGTGCCCCACTTGCCCCTACTGTATGTTAAGTCACTAAAGGCAACACAGCTTCCAAAGCTCATCATAAAAACCAATTAAGCAAAACGTTTCCAGAATCAGTCCAACCTTGAACTAAAGATAATTATAAAATTGGCTTCAAGTAATGCTGGTGATACACCAAATTCTTTAATGGGTCCTAGCTGAAGTCGCACAGCCATGAATCATCTTTTAATGCGGTTCTACCGTAGTCAAGCCGTACGCAAACTTCAGCCAAGTTGGCTCTTTGCTGGAAAAGCACTTACATTAACATTAACATGCACTTTGGTACAAACTTTACCTCCGAGAGCCTTTAAGTCATATTAGCACACTGATAAACACACAACACTGTATCTGTAAGTGCACAGGAACTGTCCGGTAAACGTGATTTTGGATAAAGATGTGTATTATGCAGGATTTAAAGTGTTGATTCAGGAATGTGGGAATGAGGAGACCCGAAGGAACAGCAATTCCACTCACTCTGATTTTAAAGTGTCCCTCAGAAGATTTCTAATCAACACCTACCCACATCATGTTATCTCCTTTCTTCCCAAAAAAAGAAAAACACACCGGACGCACGCGCACACACACAGACAGACTTTGTCCAGGAAAGAAACCGGCAATTCACAACTATTTTACAGGGTGGCTAATTCACATTAATTTGCATGATATCATTCAAACATTTTGTATGATTTGCTTTTGTGCCAGTGACAGTTAAGTTTAGGAGTGGGGTTAGGAGAGGGGCTTCAGTATGGCTTTTTTCTAATAATTGATGTTTTTGTATGATTCACCACCTCGTAAAACAGTTCGAATTCCGTCAGATCAGACTGACACAAAAAAACACTTAATCCAGCAAAATGAATGAAACACGCATTTTACATTGTAAAAAACCTATAGAATGTATAAAACATGGACGTAGTGTCCGTGACGTCACCCGTAAGTTTGTGAAGAGCGTTTTTGAAGCCTAAAGTGGGCAAAGCTGGCCGTCACTTCAGGATAACTAAAAATAGGCAAAGAGGCGGGATTTAGGTGGAGCTGAGGTGCCTGGTTGCTGAAACCACGCTCACCTATCTTGACATGAGGTCAGGCTAAGGAGCTAATGCTATAGGTTGCATCATGTCACTGGTGGTTGGGGTGGAAGATATCATAAGATACATAATAAGATACAGTAAGATAATGATAAGATACAGTTAGATAATGATAAGATACAGCAGCATTCCACCTGTCACTCAAGTGGCTACGCCCTTAATTATGCAGAACTTTAAGGCTTAATATCATTTAAGTGAATGAGTTATACAATAATTCACCCCCGGTAGGTTGCCCCTCGAGAAAACCACACCTATACATATTACGACATTAAACACATATTCTTTGAGTCTTTCTAGTCTGTACACTATAAATCCTAAAAGAGCTTTAGACAACTCTAAGTGAACTAAAAAGTGACACAACACAACAACGCAAACCATACGCACACCATTGTCTGAGGTGTCAATTTAGTCTAAAGGGGTCTAGAATCATTTGCAGTGTTTACACCCCGTGACCCCTGTCAAGAACCCTCCTCAGACCCCTGAAACAAGTATAAAAACAGAAAGTGAAATATATAAAACTACATGCCTGTGTATGTTCATCAGAATCTGAGATAAACAATTCACAGACTCGCAAAGGGGCAAGAGACGCTTGACTGAAGGTAAAAATATAACCATAGATAGAGACAGAGCAACATCAAAAGGGAAATAGACAGGTGGGGGTGGAGGCAATGAGGGGAAAACACGTAACAAGTAGAGAGCGAGCAAGAGAGAGAGAGAGAGAGAGAGAGAGAGAGAGAGAGAGAGAGAGAGAGAGAGAGAGAGAGAGAGAGAGAGAGAGAGAGAGAGAGAGAGAGAGAGAGAGAGAGAGAGAGAGAGAGAGAGAGATTTAAGGGTTGCGTGTATAACTGTTACGCACAGCAATCGTGCCAATAAAGTACTTTGCAACTGAAATAGAAAATTGAATTAAGAGGGAAAGAGAAAGAGAGTGAGTGAGAAAGACAAAGTGTGTCTATTGTCCACTACTATTGTATTGCACTTCCTATTTTCTCTTCTATATTTTTATTTCAACACATATTATTTTATGTTGTTAATCTCTATGTGTCAAATAATCTAGACTCTTTGCTCAACATACAGTATGTACAGTGTTCTCTTTATTTTGTGTTTGTTATGTTTTCTTCATGTGTGTTCTGCTACACTGCAAAGCCTTTGTGTTGGTGATACAAATGTGCATTTATTTGTCATGCCAATAGTCCACATTAAGAAACAAAACTGGGGAGGGGGAATAATTTGACAGAGGAGAGAGTGTTAGAAAAAAAGAGACAGGCGAATTACAAAAAGGAATCAGAGAAATAAAGTGAAAACAAGGACGAGCTTGTTGTAATATTCTGTTGGGTAAATGTGTAAACCGATTTCACCCTTTAATGAAACACACACACACTATTCATGTGCTAGTTCCCCACAAACTCACACAAACAAACTGCTGGCTTTAAGTCAACATGAAATAGTGTTTGCTATACGTCTTTTGTATTGTGACACGCTTCTGTGAGAATATTTGATTTTCATAAACAAAAATTGTGAAAGGCTGTACTGTACGTACAGTAGCTACTACAATGGACTCGTGATGTCAGATGAAAAGCTGTGGTTAAGGCCTGAGCGAGTTAAAAGATCCTTGATGAAAGATCACAAAAAAGCATTTATTTTAGTTTCAAAAGAAATTGCACTGATGTATCGATCAAACTAAGACGAGAAACACGTATTGATTTTAGAGGGTCGAGTCTGATTTCACATTCACTTTAAATACGATGAGCGAGTCAGATTAACCTCGCTTTTATTACAACGTTCAATTTTAAAAACATTAACGGTGACCATTTCATACCTTTTTCACTAACTCCCTATCCTTCCAGCTGGTTTTCTAGCACGCGTGTTTCTGTCTGTGTGCGCTCGAGTCTCTTTTGAGAATGCAGCGAGTTCGCAAACTGTATTCATTGATAAAAGGGCACACATGCTCCTTTTCAAAGTAGCTGTCAAACACTCACAAAATGACTCACTGTTGTAGACGCACACAGCCCTAAAAATATCAGCTAAATGTCTCGAAGACGCTCGCGCTTCTAAAGGAGAAAGACGACGAGTTTCAGGGAAGTTTTGAGGCTTGTGTGTGTGTTTGTGTGTAACGCTACGCTACAGACCACTGCTGTGAGTGACATTCCAGTGCCAGTGCTCCTATTAGAATAATGCTAATGAGGAGTTGAGTTTAGCTGCTCTTGCTGATGGCAACAGCCTAAAACAACATTACTCATCTCTTCATTACACTATGCTAAAAATGAGGCTAAAAACAGCAAAAGTAGAATGCACTTGAGAAAGGCATAGAAATGTTTTAATGTGTTGATTTTGTCAATAGTTTGTTCTAACTTGTAGTGGCTATTACAACACACCTTTTAGATTGAAATATCCATATTGTATAAAGACAAAGTTTACATACAAATTTAAATTCTGTCATCATTGTATCATCAACTACCACATGTAGCTGAAATCCTGTATACAGTATCTTCGCTTTCCTTCTGAAAGGAAATGGAAAAACACTGTACTTTTTAAATGATCAAATAATGTGTTGTCAAAGTTGACAGGCACTTTTTAATACTTCTTATTGGTTAGCAAAACCAAGTGACAAACCTAAAGGGTGACTAATAATAATGGCAAAAAATTAAAATCACGAAATATGAGGTTTCAGAAGGACTGCAGCGATATGACAGGAAAGAAGATATTTTGAGAAACGTCTCAGTGGTTTTGTGTCCTTACAATGGAAGGCCAATGTTGTTCGGGTACCAACACACTTTAAAAAATCTTGTTTTGTGTTCTTCAGAAGAAAGAAAGTCATACAGGTTTGGCATGACATGAGCGTGAGTAAATTATGAATTTTTTTGATAATTTTCCCTTTAAGAACAGATTAATCAAAAGGTGAAAATGTCTATAATATTATAAATATGTATACTATTTGTGTGTGTGTGTGTGCGTGTGTTTACCTGGACCTCTCGAGCATGGTAAGCGATGATTAGTCCAAGAAGAATGACGGTGGAAAGGCTTATAAGACACTTCAATGCCAAAGAATACATGGAGCTCTGTGAAGAAAAAACACAAATATTCATATCACACACGCACACACACACACACACACACACACACACACACACACACACACACACACACACACACACACACACACACACACACAGGGTTTAACATTACTCTAGATTTGAAACCACATTATGCATAACACACCATTATTACACATACACACAACCAGTGGTGTACCGCAAATCCTGCCCATGGCAATAAAATAATGCACCAGCACTGAAATCACAAGTGCAATACCACTGATGTTATTTCAGCAATTTAGCCACAAAACCTGATGCTTACAGTGACTTTTTACTGTTGACCTACACAAGCTTGAATGTAATGATCAGTGCATGTTTTCTGTATGAATCAACGTTTAAGCCGTATTTCTTTACAGTTGAATTGATATGTAACTGTTATGAAATGTAAAATGTAACCCTAATAAAACCCTCATATTTCACTGGGAGGGGTCCCTGTGTTGACTTTCCCCTTGTTCTGGCATTGCACATTTACCTATCTTGCCAACATACATTTTCTCACACAAACTCTCCCATGAAAAGTTTAAAATGATTTCCTGCCTGGGCATCAGTGCTGTCCAGCTGAACTGCAGACATTATTAGATTGGCCACCCGTGGGTCTAATTTAAAGTTGCGTAGTAGAAGCATTATTTTACACGGACAGACAGCGGTGTCTGGGGGATCCACAGCTCCTTAAACAGTCTTTCACTCACACACCCACATATATACAGTATATACAGTGCTTCTAACTTTTATAAAACCTCTTAAAATCTTGACGGCCTTTATTCATTAGCATTGAAAACACTGATCGTCCTCAGTGATTGTCAAACTTTTCACCACGTCTGCTCTAACAACAAAGCTTTTTCTTCGGTTATTTTACCAACGCTGACATCTTTTTGAACACAATATTAAAGGGACAGTTTGTCCAAAAATATCAATTATGTAATGGTTTACTCAAAACTGTATGAATATCTTTTCCAAGTGGAACACAAAAGGAGATGTTATGAAGGTTGTTAGCAACTTAGACCCTATTCTCTTACACTATATGGGGAAAAAAAACATGAGGGACAGAAGAAACCAACTATGGCCATAATAATGACGATATTGATTGTGGCTCGAGTAGCAGTGGGGAAAGTTGACATCTGATATTAGTAGTCAGTCATACTTTAGTGTGCCGCAAGGGACAAAACGAGAAGCCTGACTGAACTCAAAAACCGCAACCAGTGTCTTCTGATATTTACAAGCTATTTTAGAAAATACAAGCCCAATGTCACAAATGATCGAAAGTGGACAAAAGTTTAACATTCTTATAAACGTATCAGATTTTAGAACTAAGCTTTCTGATTGGATGATTGGAACATTAGTGCCCCCGTTTCCAGGAAATAATAGTAATCTAGGAATTTGGCATTATCACGTCATGAAATAAACCAATATTCAAATAAAACGTTTAAGTAAAATTTCACTGCATGTCTTTAAATGAAAGCAAATATAAACATATAAGACAGCACACACAGTTGCACGTCGCTTCTTTAGTGGAAGCGCTTTGTTGAGGTTAAAGGGACAGTTAAAAAAAAAAAAAGTTCTGTCATCATTTACTCACCCTCTTGTTCTTTGAAATTTCTTTCTTCTGCAGAACACGAAGGAAGATATTCTGAAGAATGTTGGTAACCGAACCATGGTGGTACCCATTGACTTGCATTGGTTATGTGTCAATACAATAGAAGTGAATAGGAACTGCTGTTGTTCAGTTACAAACATTATTCAAAATATCTTCTTTTTCGTTCTGCAGAAGGAAGAAAGTCATGCAGATTTGAAATGACAAGAGGGTGAATAAATGATGACAGAATTCTCATTTTTAGGGTGTATCTCTTTAAATTGAATGCACACACACACACAGAAAATCCTGTTTTTTCTCACTTTTAACCAACCATTGTTGATTTGTTACAATCGCAATTGAGTCCTCTGTTTCTGTGGCATGACCATCAGGGACCAAGTTATATATATGTGTGTGTGCGTGTGTGAGTGTGTGTATAAACAGCGAGTATGATGAACACACTCATGGCTAGATTAGCAGTTATTGATCCTGTCATGGTCATGATGGACAACATACAGAGGTAATAGGCTTTCTGAGCACCATTAACAGCATTTTCTTTTGCTCACACACACACACACAAAAAATCTTCTTCCTGCTCTTTTTTCTTTTCTCAATGTATTTAGTATCTTTTCTTTACTTCTCCCTGGTCCTTTCATAAAAACCTAGCAAATCTGCTCTGACGTCTGAATACACAGTCATCTTTGAGCCTTCTGTCTGTCACGAGCACACTCACACGCATTCACACACAGACATTCACAGCTCAACGTACCGCCACAAACGCACAGTCATCTGTGATTCTAATGCAATTACTTCCTCTTGTTTCAATGTCTTCGTTTATCGCTGATGTCAGGTGCGGTGACTTTAAAAAATCCTTTAAAATGATCCCTGTACACACAGAGAATAAAATCCAGCACACACACAAGAACTACTGTAAAATTCAGGACAAAGACAGATTTGCAGATGATTAATGTTGCTGTATATGTAGTGCTTTGTGTGTGACTGACCCTTCATTCCGAGCACTTTATCTCAGTGACACAGTCTAATGATATGAACAGTCTGGCCAAACCAATCTGAAGAACACTGCACTTCATCATTCACCTCGACTGAATCTACACAGAGCAAATAAAACACCATCTCCCCTAAACACACACATAGTATATCCAACCAACCCAGCTGGTAATATGTTCGGTGGTGCTTTTCAGTTTGCCTTGGCTCCCAATAGTTGTCCGCTTCACATTCAAAGCTCTGATGTTTGCCTTGAACATGACCACTGCCTTTACTGAAACTCACTGATTCAGACTTAGATTCAGAGCACCTGAATCTTTAGCCATCTTCAAGAATCTATTTCATCAACACCTGATTCAATAACAATAGCACTAACTTCTGTTTCTTTTTCTTATGTATTATGTCAAATTCATCTTTAATTTTGCTTATTTCTGTCTTTAACTTGGTCAAGGAATCACACTGAAAATGTATGGAGCAGGGTTATTACAGTTTTGATTTTAGTTTTATTTCATTTTTCTTCAAAGGTGTCATTCTCCGTTATCCAGTTTTTCAAACTTTAGTTAGTGTGTAATGTTGCTGTTAGAGCATAAATAATACCTGCAATATTAAAAAGCTCAATGTTCAATGCCAAGCAAGATATTATCTTCAACAAAATTCGCATATCAAGGACTACAGAAAACGGCTGGTGTTGGACTACAGCCCTCTACTTCCCGGGTACATGATGTCACTAGTCTTTGAGTCTTTGAATAACCTCCGCAAACATGAATATGCCAAAAAAGGGGTGTGACCCTTCCAGAGAACATGCGCTAAGCTGCTGTCAAATCACAACACACTGGACCAGCTACACAATAGAACTGTTACGTATTTCTGAAGGAGGAACTTCATAGAACAAGGAAGACATCAGCCTGTTTTTATGACAGTGAAAACAGCAGTATAGAGAAAGGTCAATTGTGTGAAAAATACTGCTAATGTTATATTGCACAATCACAATCAAAGCTCCGAAAACACCAAAAGAACCTTTAATGTTTAATATTTAAAATTTATTTTTAGACTAAGTTTTTATGTTAATTTTAGTTCAAACTTGGTTTTATACGCTTTTGGCATTTTATTATTTATTTTTTACGTTGCTATATAATATTCATTTTAGTTTTAGTTTTCTTTATTTTTATAATTTTAGTGCTTTAAACTTATTTCAGTTTATTTTAATTTTTATTGGTTTATTTTTTTCAAGAAATGTTTAGGTCAATATTTGATTTGATTTCAAAAAACAAAAACGCTTTCAAAGTTTTAATTTTAGTAAAACTAAAATAACCTTGGTATGGAGGCAGAGTTTGCAACCACAGTGACTCTTACATGCATCCACCAAACTCAATGTGATCAAATTCTTGCGATAAGCAATTTGTCTGTCCACACTGGACGCAAAAAGGGGTGTGACGCAACAATCGATCACAAAACACAGCCAACCAAAACAGTTTTCTCAAAAGCTTTGCTATAACTTTGTATTCTGAATTTATATTTTCAGCCTGTTCATCCATATTTGATGATTAATATTCATGAGGTGCAGAACTTCCACCGAATGAGATCGCTGCTTGGGGGGAGCTCTCAGCCACGATGTCACAGAAACGTTTCGAAAATAAAAACCAGTGTTGTTTGCCACGTATTGCTTGCTATCACGGTCAGTTACGCCCAAATCTCTTGCGTCGTGTCGCGTTTGGTTAACAGTTTACGATATGTGTGGAATACACACAATAGCGATAACCATGACTTCTTATGTTACAGATATGGATAAAAAAGTCAGCTAAATAATTATTAATTATTAAATGATTATATAATTTTCCCCAAAACATGTATTTCTTATTGGTTTCGCATGTATTGAAAGGAGTGTCTTAGATGCGATTTTACAGTTTCCCAGACAAGGCTTAGCTTAAGCCAGGACTATGCCTTAGTTAAAATGGGATATTTAAATCACATTTATAAAAAAAACTACTGGTGTGCATCTTTAAGATAAATAATCCCCCATTCAACTAGACAGGACTGTGGTCTTGCTGTGACTTAAATTGCTCCCCAAAGGCGTTGCAATGATGGCCGCCGAGTGGCACAACATCCTAGGTCTCAGGTTTTACATTTGTCAGTCCCTACAATGGAGGCTATACCTGACACACACACACACACACACACACACACACACAAGCCCTATTACACACTGACTGACATCTACACATGATTACACACTGACATACACCATTACACCCCTGAAAACCCAATTACATACTCAGGGGCCAAAGGAAAAAATGGACCAGCGCACAAGCACATTTATGAACACACAGTGATCCACAGCACGTACATTAAGCTCAGCACTAATGGTCATTTGAGGGTCCTTCTAATTCAATGCAATGTTGCCCTAGCTCTTTCTCTCCCTCCCTCTCTCCTTCACTGACCCTCCCTCAGGCTCATCCATCTCTTCTGTGTATGTACTGATGATTATTGCCCCTGTGGGAGAGCAGTAAAGAGCGTTAGTGTGGCAGCAGTGGGATCAGGGGTTTTACATGATGACTCAGCAGACTTCACACACAAACATATTTGCTTTTCTATTATGCTTTTCATTGACTTCTAATGTGTTTATGCTTAACTAATGATACGTTCTATACCCGAATCCTACACATACCCTAAAATATATACCTTACACCCAAATACAGCCAAACCTGTACACATTCACACGATTGTTTTTCTATTATACAAATAAAGGGTGGGGACTACATTGAATATATTCAAATCCTAATTTTGTCTGTTTATAAAGCCATATTCCTTATGGTTGTTCCCTACAACATAGGCAAAATGCTCCGTGGCACATTCTCACAGCAACCCATGACCTCATGCGCAGGCGACAGGCTGACCAACACAGGCATCCACAGGCTTCTGTCAATGTACTAATGTCCGAGCCAAGACAAACCCAATGAAAGCTGTGACAGTGTGAGGAATATGTGAAGAGTATATTGTCTTGAATAAAATATATACATTATTTAAATAAGAAATATTTAAGATTCTGTTTTTTTTAAAGTGCTTTTTTTATGTTAACTCAGTTGCACAAAAGCTCACAACATTTTCTGGCTTCTATGGTACATAAGATGCTCTTTGGAACGAAAATCATGCTGGGATAAAATGGATTAACACGTTGTGGATTTACTTGTGGATGTTATGCCATCTTGAATGCATGCTGTCATCAAAGCAAAAATACCAAAAAAATCATGGCAATTCTTCAATAAAAAAGTGCATTAAAGGGATGATAGAAAATTCTGTCATCATGTTCTCACCTTCATGTCATTTCAAGAACTTTTTTCTTCTGCAGAACACAAAAAAAAAGATATTTTGAAGAATGTTGGTAACAGAAAACCATTGGTCCCCTTTGACTTTGTTTGATTTTGTGTCCATACAGTAGTCAATGGGGACCAACAGTTTTGGGTTACCAACATCCTTCAAAATATTTTCTTTTGGGTTTTGAAAAAGAAAGAAAGTGATACAAGTTTGAAATGACAAGAAGGTTAGTAAATGATGACAGTTTATTCATTTTTAGGTGAACTAAAATGCAAAAATAAACTACAATATCATACTTTTTAGCACATATTTTTTTATAGTTCAATATCTTACTGTTCATGGAATGCTCAGATTGCAAACAAATAGGCAGCATGAAAGTCCAAATATTTGAACAAACACCACAAACAAAGCTAGCAACACTGGCTCCTATTTCACCCTGTACTCTATTATTCTGTTTTCCCAATTCTCTCTCTCTCATTCTGCCTGTTCCTTTTACCTGTCTATTTTAGGAAGAAAGGATGTGTAGTGTGAATGAACCAGCGATCTCCTGAGAAAGGATAGCACACACACCTACACACAATCCGCCACATTTAATATGAACACAATCGTACAGTCATGCGCATATGTACAGGGACCACAATTAAAGGGATAGTTCACGCAAAATGAACAATACTCGCCCTCTTGTCATTTCAAACCTGTATGAGTTTCTTTCTTTTGCAGAGAACAAAAGAACATATTTTGAGGAATGTTGGTAACCAAACAACGGTGGTACCCATTCACTTCCATTGTATGGACACATAACTGATGCAAGTCAATGTGTACCACCGTTGTTCGATTACCAACATACCAAAGTCATATAGTTTTGAAATTAACATTCGCCAAGCCAAAATTCAAGAAAAATTGGTTTGGCGAGTAAATAATAAAATGGAGCTACTTGTCAGTGCATGATTTACATTGAATTCATTTAAACTGTCTACTTACCCCCAGTGGAAAATTTGCCATCTGAGGTTTACTAAGGTTTATTAAGTCCACATGACAGCTGGTGTTTCACAGCAAACATGTGACTGCCTTATCTTGTATAATACAGCCATTGACAAACTGATTTGATGTTTGTCACCAATTTACACAAAACGTCACAATGCAGGTTTTTTGGGCTGGTACATGTGGCATGTGTGGCACAAAGTTATTTTGGGTCCCTGCATATTTTGACATATGCATATTTGTATCCAGACCAACCCACACACATTGCACACCTAACCAGCTGCGTAAAGAGCACATCGTCGTCTTCATATGCCCAAGCTGCATTTTTGCTTGAATGCACATACACACGGCTTCCATCTCTACCGAGAAGAGAGCGGTCAAGAAAATGTTCTTGTCTCATCAGGAATTCCCTGCTGCTTTTATCCTTTCAAAAGCAGCTGTCACACACACAGAGCTCAAGTGGTGTGGCAAAGCCATCAATAGGAGCTTGAAAGTGTGCAAAGGTGATTTTCAAGAACGTCTGACATCACTTCCTCTAATGTTAATCATCCATTACAATATAGAAATCTCTTTTGTTGGGAGTTTCACGAGATTGCGGGGTGGCAAATCGCCACGAGATCGGTCTAATAAAAATCGTACAGTTTGGAAGATGTTTAGCATTTAGTGGAAAGCCTCAGATTTTCAGGTATCTCTCACAGACCTTTAGCAGTAATGCACTGAGAGAAAAGCCCTTTAATTGCTCTGAGGGGCAATGCAGCACTAACAGGCCTCTATTGTGCTGTTTTATAATGGATATAATGGTATACAATCAGCATGGCCATTATTCATGTGCAAACTTGACTCACTCACCCGTTTCCATCTCAAATAAAGAGATTTTATTACAGCCTTTCATTTCATCTCTCCTAACACTCACTCGCTTTTCTCTCCCTCTCCAATAACACTCCCCCGTTCACCGCCCACTAAAATAACAGAGAGAGTGAGAGAGAGAGAGAACTAAGGATAGTGAGTATGAAAGAGATCCAGACCAAGAATAATTATCAGGAGACAAGAGGAAAGCAACCTTCTGAGAAGATTCTGAGAGACAGGGTGGAAGAGAAAGAAAATCACAACGAGAAAACAAGGAAAAGTGAGTGGGTGAGACAGAAAGAGAAGAGAAATAAAGAGGAAAGAGAGACACAGAAAGCCAGAGGGAAAGCAAGCAACGAAAAAGCAATACAAATTTCCTATATGCCTGCCATATCACAGCCACCTGCGGAACAAGTACAATGAGCCCATGAACAAAGTGCTTTCCCGAACACATGCCGAGACAGAACCATTCAGAACAGTGCTTGCACAAACCCGCTCGGGCTCAGAGACACACTAGACATCATAGTTCTGTTCCAAAACCAAGTGAGCTGTCTCACCGCCTAGGTAGCATTTTAAACACCAAGGATCTGACCGATTTTGCATATCTCTGCTAGATTTTCCCTACAAGTCACGGGCAAAAGAATTTTACAATAATGATACTATTGCGATATCTATGATCTATTTTTATTATGTTAGTTATATATATTTTCTTCAGAGTTATTACTACTTACTCAAAACAACCCAACTGCAGATTGATTGAGATTACTTAAAATATAAATATTTTAATTTTTGTTCTGAAGATGAAGTTCTTTTGGTTGTGAAACTACATTTGAGTGCTAGTAATTCATGACCAAATTATTATTTTTTGGTGAACTATCCCTTTTAAGTAAATTGTTAAAAGAATGAAATACCAACACTTAGTTGGGGTGTAGTATTAACATAATATCAATATCAATTAATAATATCAAAGTTATTGTCAATATTGTATATTGCGACACCCTTACGCCCCATCGCTGCTGAAAATCGCTGATCATTTGCATCAAGTTGAAAAACTTGACTTTGTTGTGTTACTAGACACACCCACCTCCTGTTGCTGTCGCTAATCTACCATTGAAATAAATTAGATCAGGTTGCTCTTTCACTGGCAGACATTGGCGGCGTGAACGGGATGTTAGCCTGTATGGCAGCAACTATGTAATACTGTATACAAACACTTCTCTCCATTTCAATAGTTTAATACTTTGGGCAATAAACGCTAATGCTGTATGCAGTTAAAACAGAATTGCATTTAAAATGTCTTTTTTGTGTAATTTGACAAACTTCTAGTGTAAACCCCGCCCACTTCGGCTTCCATCTGAATACAGATACAGATAATTTTGAGATTGTTACAAATACAGATACAAATACTGGCTCCGCTGCACACCACTACTGTATGCATAAGTGTCTTATCTACTACTTTTTAAACAATTCAATACATTTACTTGCAACAAGTTTCTCTCTAACAAGTGACACCAAAGCAAAATCAGCTAATAATGAGCTCATCTCTATCTTTCTTTCTCAATCACACCCAGGCTATAGCAAACAGTTTCTCTAGAAAATATTTCACCTTGACACGATGCGTCAAGATCCATTCAATCATTCAACCACTTTTAAAGTATAAAACTCAGAAATCGGTCACTTTCATAATGCGCTAAAGAGTTTGGCTTTATCTAACATGCTTCTAGTCTGTAATTCATGTGAAAGAAACTAGATATTGAGTTACATTGTGTAAACTGTGATAATTGTTCTCACTTAACTATCTGAAGGTTATGAGATTGGTCCTTACGTAGAGCAAAACTGAGGCTTGCCATTCATCAATAAAGACAACATATATAGAACTTTCCTAAAAGTCATTGCATACATTCACGTCAAACTATTTAAACAAACTGTCAACTACCGACAAATTTGAATAGGCTCTTGGTACAAGTTAGTAGCAGGTTACGACTTTTCTGTATGTGGGTGTAAGCGAGAAACCCTCTGTTAGGTGTAAAGTACAAAAATTGTCTACATCACAAACCTGCAAGATGACAACAATGGATAATGGCCTAATACAGTTTATGACATTTTTTTTAGCTAAAGCTTTTTTTTGACCAAACACTAATCACTGAATAATATCAACATATATTCCAAAGCCATGTCTACTTATAGGCACCCGGTAATGCTCCACTACAGAGTAAATCTCATTTAGGAGAAGTCTATAGGACAAACAATATTCTGGTGAACTCTCAAAATTCCTTTAAAAAGAAGTTTCCCAAAATGTATATTCACAAAACAATCTACTTTATGCCTCTACAGTACGTCCCAGTCAGCTGTCCAAAACAGTTTTTTGCGCCTACGGATATCTGATACGCTCTGTCTCTGCTTACAAGATATGCTGCTATTGACCACAGCAGCAATACAAACTTTGAACTCCTAATGCACGTGTACATGTACACGAAGATAGGTGTGAACTATTTAAAACATGCACGCTCACACCCTGACAAACAAATGTGTCGCTACTGTCTTCTGCTACAAAGCACTTCTCCAAGAACTGCGTTCGCATTTTCAAAATGCTCTTGCTAACTTTGCTTGTGTAACGTGATACGGTCTTGAACCTTCCGAATAACAAATCTTCCTTTGATAGATTCTTGTGATGCCAATTATAAGATGCTCAGAGAAGGTGCGTCTGAACAGATGCTAAACTGCTCTAAACAAAATTTTATTTTTTCTACTTTTAGTTCAAAGGGCCATTTGAATTTGATTCTTGTTTGGTTCACAAACATCTGTCCTTGTTTTTTACTGTCCTTATGATTGAGAGAGGCTAACTTGCTTACTGCTGGTTTCTTTTCTGAACGTTTTCTCCTTGTTCTAGAGTCATCTTACTGGTAGCACACTGATTTGTCATTTCATCTACTAAAAACACTCAAGTCCTGGTTAATGAAGTCCAGTGAATGCCTCACCTTAGTGTAGACACCCCAGGACAGCTCGGTCTCAATCACCATGACAACAATGCCAAACATGCCGAATATGAGGGCATAGTCACTAAGTCTCTTCCTCTTTTCGAACAGCGCCCTCCTGTGGCCCAGTTTGTAGCCAATGTTTTGATTCTTACGTTTAGGCGCTTTGGAAGCGCTCCTCCCCACCCCTCCTGCAGCCCCACCCCTCCTTCCATTGGTGCCACCCGCTGTCATTCCACCCAACATGCCTCTGCTTTCAGAGAGGGCGTGGTTCTGGTGATAGATGGACATTTGATTGGCAGAGGCCTCGAGTTCGTAAGCGTGTCCGTAAGGCGGATCCTCTTTTGAGGAGATAACAATCTCTGGCGGGTTCTGGGATTGCGATTGGCTATGCTGAGAGGAGGGTGGCGCACCCGGGCCGGCGCTTGCCCCGCCCTCTTTGCTGTCACTGCCGCTGTCCGACTCGATGAGGTTCCTGCGGGAGGCGCTAAGGCGGCTTAGCGGTTTCATCACGCCGCCGCTGTACTTGCACGAGCTCATGGCGATCTCTGTAAAGGGGTTGCTGTCCCTCCTGTGCACCAGGGGGCTGGCCTGCCTATGCTTACATCCTCTCTCCCGTTCCCTTTCTCTCTCTGTGGAGGGCGAATGAGAGGAGTAAAACAGCGCGTTGTAGACGGGCGAAGTCTCCCCGCTCAGACTGTGTTGGCTACCGAGGCAGGAGGAGAGCGGCGTGCTGGTGGGGTGGAGAGCATTGGGTATTGGCGTGGACAGCTGGGGAGTTGTGGACAGGGGCAACTTGGGCAGTGACGCTGGGGGAAGGTTCGGCGTGGTGGGCGAAGGAGTGCCGTTGAGACGCTCCAGGCTGCTGTTTCCTCCCGTGTGATTAGAATGGTTGGTCCCGGGGTAGTTGCCGGAGAGGGAGGCGTGAGAGATACCACCTATGGGGAGGGGCGGACGTTGCTCTTCGTCCTCGTTCCCACTGAGGAGGGCCAGACTCAGAGAGGGAGGGGGATCCATGGCAACCAGGCTCCAGCAGGTTTGTTTGTGCTCTGCTCCTCAACTCTGGAGTTTAGTTAGAAGGGAGAGAGAGAGAGAGAGAGAGAGAGAGAGAGAGAGAGAGAGAGAGAGAGAGAAAAGGATGGTTTCATCTCGAAAACAAAATAAAAGGAGCGGACCTAGACCTAGAGGAGGCTGAAATATGTCTTTATGATGGGGAATCCCATCCAGCTAAAAGACAGTGTGTATAGATAAAAAGGGGTTTGCTAACAACAAGTTAAGAGTTACAATGTATGGATTTGTGCTGGAGAGATGCGTTTATTTATCGTTCTAAGCGTGCACTCTCTCCATCGCCTTCTCTTTTCCTCTTTCTCTGACACCCCCTCCTCTCCTCTCTTTCCTTCCAGCAATATCTGTCACACAAATGCAACCAGTCTAGATTATTGAAAAACTTGAAATGGTCAAAACATGGCCTCTGGGCTGACCTGTGACAAATGCAAGACTCAATGTATTACCAACAGTCAGCTATTGACGTTGGTAAGCATTTTTATTGCATTAAAAATAAACGAAATAGATCAAATCAATCTGATAATTTAGTAAATGTAATGCTCACTCTTATAATAGGCTACATCACTTTTAATGCAATTCCTCCGCTACGTTTTCTTAACAAACATCTTTCTGTCACTCACCTCTCGTCTGTCAGTCAATCTCCGCGTTCATACGCGATTTCAAAAGCGGTGGGAAAATATTTCTTCACACTTTTTCTTTTTCATGTTGTCACCGTCATGTCATCATTTCTTCTTCGCTTCGTTGCCGACAAGCTGTGATTCCAGATTGAAGGTTTTGAATTACAGAAGTAAACGATCCCGCTTATTTACTGAAAAAGCCTCCTGTGGACGAAAGCGACTGTTGCGTTCAGCACCTGCACAATGATCGCGATAAACAAGGAAAATCAAATTCGGGAAAATATTTTTTTCTACGCTGCTGAATATTTTAGGAGATATATCCACTCGTTGCGTTAATAACTTCGCAAAAGTGTAATAATAAGAGCTCTATGAGAAACATCGATTTAACACAGGCATCTGTACACGAGTAAAGGTAAAAACTAACATTAGCCTGACATTATGTCTAGAAATGGATGCATATCCTCTAGCTCTCATTCTGACAGCACGTCTCTCATTCTCTCTCTTTCTCTCCCTCTCAACTTCTCTTTTGGGCTCCGTCTCTCCGCCCTGGTCCCTCCTCTCTGCTCCTCTCATTGGACAAACATCGCAGAACAAAATAAGATATGATAAAACTACAGATAAAATTGAATTTAGTCAAACCACCTGGCGCTCTTTTTCCTTACTGTTAGCATAAAGATTCTTCTAACATAAAATAAAACGACATTAAAAACATATAAATATTTTTTAACTATAAGTATACTAGTAATGTAACTCTGATAATAAAATATAATAAAAACTTTTACACAGTAAAACAATAATATACATAAATTAAATTATTTACCATGCAACAGTTTGTGTTCTAAATAATAACTATTGTGTTTTGCCAGAGCGTTTCATCAAGCGCACGTGCCCGAAGTTAACTTCCGGTCTGTGTTTGTTGACACGTCTGGCTATGTGGCTAATAATATAACTATTTATACTTTATTTAATTTATATAAAAAATTAATTAATATTAATATTTTATTGCATAATAATTGTAGGCTATTACATAAACAATTTGTTGAATGGGTTGTGTAACTTTGTCACATTTGACACAAGTTTAGCCAAGTAACGGTTCTTCTACTGATAACTCAAAATAATACTGACTAAACATACTTTTAACTTGCTAGCCAAATAATTTACTTATTATTTATTTTTCTTGTTATCAGAAATAATCTGCAGGGACTCTGTAGGCTGAGTTGGATGAGTAGGCTGGGTTACGTCTGGGTCACAAAAGCATGCATGCGCAGTAACGTTTGTTTATGTTGTTATTTTGAAACCGTCTATACCATATACGTTTTGTATGTAGGATCACCCTTTACATGGCTTAAGCAATGTAAGCAACCCACAGTCTGCACTGTTGTTTAGTTCATCATTTGTCAATGTCAGCCACCAAAACCCATCAAAGACCCATCAACAGTTGGTCCAACCAGCAAGCTGGCCTAAGTGTCCTTTTGTCTCTAGAACCAACACCTGTCACATTTCGACAAGTTTGCAAAACATTAAATGAGCATATGGTCATGTTTGCATCATTTTGTATGATGATTTAGGAATAAAATAAAACTACAGCAACCTGTTCAGCAGATCCTGCTGACCTTCTCTAATGCACGGCAGTGAGGTTGTCTAAAAAAACACAATAAAGTGAAATGAAATGCTTAAATGAGTTTCCAGGTAAAAGTGTCTCATCTTTTTGCTATCTCATGGCAACAGCGTCCTCTCTATCATGTCATTATGTTCTTGTTCCGGTAATGACCACGTTAAATCCTACATTTCTCGCTGGCTGCCGGCCCCTTAAACCGGAAATAGAAGGATGGCGCTCCATTAGTGTGGACAGAAATGTTATATGCCAGGTATGAATAAATTACACATTTATGTCACCTGGAGATGATTTCCCTGGATTTAAGGACTATTACAGCACAAGCCATATGTTTTCCTTGTGACATCATCGGCAACAAGCACAGTCATCATCCACACGGTAGTCATGGTGATGATGAGGGTCACATGTCCAGACATATTTTCAGTATAACATAATCTAAAGGCACAGTTCCCCAGCGGCCAATCCAGATATATTAAAACAAAAGCACAGAGCGGAAACTGAGAGGATCAAAGACCTGACAGAGGATTAAATCAGAAATACAATGACGAAATATTAAAGGGAAAGACAGAACAAGAGGCATTAAGCAAGAAAAGACAAATTTCCACCTTACTGGAATGGTCAAAGGTAACAGGACATGTCCAGTTATAACTCAAGAACAGAGAAGTGAGCAATGACAAGCGACAACAAGAGAGACATTTAAGGTTAATTATCGTTATAAATGATTAGATGATGGCAATGGTGTTACCTCAAAATGTAGAGGATTTCCATCTTTTATCCCTAAAAATAGCCATTGCACGCTAAATACATTTCATACTTACATAAAGTGGCATTTTCTGCATCTATGGATTAAAAATATAAAACATGTCCCCAACTAGAGTCCCCCAAGGGAATCTCAACCATTTACGCCACTACAACAACTAAAATCATCACAAATGTTTTACATTTAAAGGGACGGTTCACCAAAAAATAAATAAATTCTGTTATCATTTACTCACCCTTGAGTTGTTCCAAATCTGTATACATTTATTTGTTCTGATGATCACAGAGAAAGATATTTGGAAGAATGCTTGTAACCAAACAATTCTTGGACGCCATTGACAACCACAGAAAAAATTACAATTGTAGTAAAAAGTGCCTCAGAACTATTTGCTGTCCTACATTCTTCTTTTGTGTTCAACAGAGCAAAGAAATGTATAAAGCAATTTTACTATGGTAGTCAATGGTGGCCAAGAACCATTTGATTACAAGCATTATTCCAAATATCTTTCTGTGTGTTATTCAGAACAAAGAAATGTATACATTTGGGTGAACTGTTCCTTTAAATACAGTACATCATTAATTTAATAGAATTTGTTACGAAACACTTAAAAATGAAGGTATTTCTTTCATAGTGACACTTACGAGACACAGCAAGACTAATAGAAAAGTAGAAAACAATCACATACAGAAGAATGTGGAGAAGCAAATCTTTAAAAAAAAAAAAAAAAAAAAAAAAAAAAAAGGTGAAATGTGTTATGTTGCTTTCAGTCTTCCTGGCAGTGAAGGTTATGGATACAGGCAACACTGAGATGGGGAGATAGTGACACCAAACAAGTGCTTTTGTTCCTTTTGTGAGGAGAAAAGGTCAGCTTCATTCCTAAAGGACACCTCTGAAATTGTGTATTACATTAGGACACAATGATAAATGCTGGAAAACGTACGCACGCACACACGCACGCACGCACACACACACACGAACCATAGGATGCAACCATTTTCTCTAAACACCACATTGACCAGAAAGGAGGAGTTCTTTACTTCTTATTTTAAATTGCACCTCTCACTAACAGACGTGTAGGCCCAGCACATTTGATTCACGAGTGTTTGTGAAGGGGATGCTGCGGCCACGCAGGCCATAAAATTCCCATTTTCACCCGGACCAACTAACTCGCGCACAAAACCATCAATGCTAATCAATAGTGGAATAACATCACTCAGTGGGCAGCGATGAGAACACAAACCCACTTTATTTACTGCGAATGTGAACTCAGCAATACTACACTTCAGCTATGCATCATCCGTCCGGCCATTTAAACACACAAACACACTTTGTTCTCGAAGTCAGTGGGAGGCGATGGCAAAACTCTGCGACCTCTATGACTCAGTGAACATGCTACACGCATGCAGCGTTTTAAAATGATCTGGAATTCTCTGATGCCGCTACATCAAAGTTAGTGTCGGGTTGCTAATCGAGTCAAAGCCCATCATTTGATTCCATTCCATTTCATTCAATACATTTCAATATTGCCTGAATATTCTGCCAGCTGGGGAAACCCTCCTTTTTAGTCTGATACATAAAAGTTGATTTAAACAAATGTAATTCAGACAAATAGGATTAAAAATAATAATGCTGATGCTTTCAAATAAAATATGATTATGTTTCTTCAATTTAACACGGTACATTTTTTCACCCGTCCACTCAATTCGTCCTCTTACGCAGGCTTTCACATTCACCCACTCTTGTCTGAGGGTAATGAACAAAGGCCAAGGAACTTGAGAGCACAATGAGAGGCAGATAAAAGAGGTGCGAGTAAGAGCTGGAAGAAGCAAGAAATAAAATGAAGAATAATAAGAAAATGGAGGACAATATGAATGACAGACAGTTAAGAGTGTGAATGATGGAGGGCTGAGAAACAGAGAGAGAGCGAGAGACAGATGGACAAACACAGACATGTAACCAAAAAGAGAGAGAGGAGCCACAGTGACGGTCTGGCGCTATGTCAAATGCTATGCCTTAGATCCCATTAAACTATGAACACACACGGTCCATATCCCATTTCCAGCAATCCACACAGACAGCTGAGGAGCAAACGCAAAAGCAACACAACAACGACACACAATTTGTTAGTCATCATTCTCTCTGTCTGACAAACACATTTGGACAATATTCTGTGTCCATTAACGGTTCGATCCTGGTCTCGGTGCTATATTGCACTTTAGACCATCTCACCCAGTCCAAATGTTCTGCTTGAATTCAGTTTACATTCCTTCACTGTTTCCGACCTAAAGAGGAACATTGCACTCATGCATTTTGTTTTCCAGTACAAATGTCTAAAATTAAGATACAATTACTTGACAAGCAAAATGACAAAATGTTAAATATTGTTTTTCTGAAAAAATATGAAAATCAAGTAAAAATTTTGAATTGGAAAAACTTGAATTCACAGATATTGACTATTAAATTGACAATTGACAGATATTGCTTCTCAAGTATATATTTGTGCTGAAATAAAGAAATTCAGTTTTACTCAGTATGGCTGTGCGATATTAAAGGAAAAAGGCGATATCATATTATATACGATAAGTTGCTAAATAATGTGATATGCAATATGATGATGTTTAAAATCTGTCAAATCAATTTAAAGTCAATCAAGATATATTTAAAAACTGAAATTTATACAACAGACATACATGTCCAAAAATGTTTTCGAAATATTGATCATCTTCCACACATCATGCATGTTGTTTTGCTATACCTGCATCAAGTTTGATTAAACATAACATAACTTATTTAGTAATTGCAAACCGTTGCAATATGCAATATTTTGGCCATTTTGATATATTGAAACATGTCTTTGGAAGTTCAGATGATCATTTTGAACGTAATTCAGATTGCATTTGATTTTGATATAATACACTTCAAATGAGAAGCATACATTTTAAATACAACATGCAAAAAAGTCAAATATAAATTACAAATTAAATCATTCATCTTCTGTCTGTTGTTGCGACACGATTGAAAGGACATTAAACTCATTGTTGGGTTTTAATAATGCTACAAACTGAAACCTGAAAGAAAATGTCAATTATTTGACTTGAAACTAAAACAAAAATTAACAGAAACAATTAAAGTCAACTCACTGCCACCCATAATAATATTTGAGGCCTGTCAACTCCACCTCAAAGAAGAAAAAACCCCGATTCCCCAAAGACCCCTTACACAATTCACTGCAAGGACATTTCCTCTGCTGGACCTTTAAAGCGTTCTCATTACACACATGCCACCTGCAGCCCCTGGAAAAATCCCTAAACTGAAGGCAAAGAGGTCAGGGTTAGCCTGCTATAAAAAGATTACTACATAAATACCAGTCCATCATTCCTGCCTCAACTCTCACCTTCCACCTCTCCCTATATTCCTCCACTCGCTCACCTTTTCCTATAACCTTCATTAAATGTTACCTTCTTTCATTTGCTCCCTTGTGTCTAATTGAAGCCTGCGGGTCATATTTGCCCACATATTCTGTTTTATTGCACACTGATTGTCATTTGCAGTCAATCGGTTCATATATTTTTGAAATACATTTCTGAGCAATTCTGTAACAAAATCCAGCGGTCATTGAAGCTACACCACAAGATGTATTCTCATTTATAATGTGATTAATTCATGAAAGAAACGACATGGATTTGGCATGCACTTTGAATAGCATCACAGTATAACCTCATTATGTAAGCCTCAGATATGCACAGATTTCTAAATACAGTAATAACACTTGTGCCGCGACAGTTGGTGTGTAGGTGGAAGTTAGAAGGGAAAGCCCTTAGAGGTTGAGCTCGCTCTCTCGCTCTCTCTCTCTCTCTCTCTCTCTCGATGCACGCACGCACGCACACACACTTCACATCACATTACTGCATTTGTCATGCTCTGTAGTCAAGACAGGCCTGCAGAACAACTTCGATTTCACTGAGTCAGCTGGTGGAAGCGTGCACTGTGAGAGCAGTTTTAAATGTTTTGTTTCAGGGCTCAAAACGGTATCAGCTGTTGCGACTTGTCACCAGCATGCAACAAGTGCCGAGAGTAAACCTCACAAACACACGAGCATCGGTGGCCTTCGTATTCATTGACCACTGCCGGTTAACTTCTCTCGTTTTTCATTATTTCGCTCCCTCCCGAGGTTGTGCCCACACTACTTAACCTACTCCCTCAGTCCCTTCTCTCATTCATTCTGATCTGTGGGCATCGATCGGCTCGTTTTAAAGGCCCGTGGAAGCGACTAATATTTCATCTAGGCACCGTGCATTGTTGACACATCTGTCGAAATATTTGGACAGAAGTGCAGTTAGATAATAACAAAACTCTGCTGTTATAATCGCGGAGTATCAGAACGGCTCTCCGTTTCCAGCGCAGGTTAACACCGACACTCCGCTCGCTTTAATAAAGAATGAAATTATCAGTAAAGTTCATTATCGCAGACGGACGAATTCCAGGTGGTATTTTATTCTTTATCTAACCTATAAAATGTCTACAGACCGTGTCAGCAGATTAGTTTAAGGAACAATGAATAATTTCACACTAACGTTTTCTCTTGCCGAGCTCACGCTGGTTTTTGTGAAGGAAAGATCGCCACCCAGCGGCGTACAGTCACTTTAGCTGTAAACGCTGGTCCAGCAGCACTTCCGTTTGAAAGATTATTTTCAATGTTTTGGAATTTACCATTTATAGGTTTGGGTTTACGTAAAATGATTATTTTTGTTTTATTCTGTGACGTACTAACTATATTTCTTCCAAATGTCAAACAAAAATATTGTTTCCATTTGCATTTATTTGCAGAAAATGAAAACTGGATTAACAAGTCAAAATAACAGAAGACCCTCTGTATTTTTTCAGACCTCAAATACGGTTCATGTTCACTTTTAAGCAATACAACAGTAATATTTGTACATGTATTTAGGAAGTTAAATACAAAATTATGTGATACCTAAGCTTTAATCAGTTTACATGTGTCCTGTCATGCTGTCAGTCTTTCACATTCCTGTTGGAGAACTGTGTCACTCCTGAGGTTTGATTTTGTTAAAAATTCAACAGACACTTGACTGGAATGGCCACAATACATCTAGAAATATTGATTAAATTAAAATGTAATATGGTCGTATAATTTTTTCGTAGCTGTATATAATTAAATCTAAAGATATGAAAACAGCGAATTGACATTTATATTAAAGAGTTCAAACTCATTCAATAAAATCATTTTTGTAAGCTCGTCTGCAAACCTAAACTAAAATATTATGTTTAACAGCTGAAATTTTGTGACTAATATGCCAAAATATCAACATTTTCAAATACTTTTTTTAATAATGAATAAAACGTCATTTTTAAAAGAAAAGCAGTTACTGTTGTTTTGGAGTTAAAAAAATTGTAAATACCAAGAGCTGCCACCACAAAATTAAGGTTGGAATAATAATGTCTTTAATTACTTCTTTAATAAGAAACGTATTGTTGTAGGTTTTAAATTGCTAGTTACATTTCTGTACTAAAAATCTAAAGGTTTTCTATAGCAATAATAGAACTTATTTTTATGTCCCTTTCGTAGACAGCAGACACCTTGAAATTCTATTTCCTCAAATAAAGTGCAACTACTAATTTTTGTTTTGATTTAGTTTTTAATTGAAAAAAAAAAAAGATAACTGCGTGTACATGAACAAACCTCAATAGCTTGTAGAGAAAGCATACAGATTCACATGTGCTGGTAGAAGGAAATAACATGGAAGTATTGCTTTAGTCTTACAGCAGTGCATCGGTTAACATTGTACCTGTACACATACAACACAAACATAGCAGATTCTAGAACACAATATGGAGGAACAAAATACAGGGAAATGAAACTGCTCAGGTCCACAAAGGTGCATATGATTGGTTTGTGCCACCCACCCGTTACAGCAGATGCAAATCAGAAAGTGGTTGGCTGCATGCAGTATCTACCAGGAGCTGCTGATTTTTTAAACACGCACATAAACAATTGTTAAAACAACACGCATCGTATAAAAAAGACATTCTAAAAATCAAAGATAGAAAAAGTTAGCCATTCTTACAAAATATATACATACAATATATACACATACATAAACACACACAAACATATATAAACTCACAGTAGACTTTATATATACATCTGTGTGCATATGTATCTGTATGTACATTATGTATACATTTGACCCAATTCGATTTTGGGATGCAGAACTTTACATACTCTAATGTAAAGTGCTGCAAAAAATACAAATAATTCCACCATAAATCGATACAGTAGCAGTTTAATTCTACAAATTAAAGCATATAGGTCATCTATATCAAGTTATAAAAGTAAGTCAGGAATTGGTACATGACCACGTCAAACCTCGATGTCAAATGATTTTCTGCAACCTGCATTTGCGGAGTCCAATAAAATAAAATCTGAGATCCTTTAAACTTTAGCAAATGTTTTACCTGATCAAAACTGCATTTGAAAAGCTTTTCAATGACAGGGAAATGTTCTACTTAAAATCTCTAATGATAACTCAAAAGTACTCAGACTAAGTGAGAGTTATGTCACCACTACAGTCATGTATTATAGTGTTCTGCTGGTAGCAATAATTGGTTGCTAACACAATTCTGCAGAGTGAGGGGAAACCCACTAAAATGTAATAGAGTATCATGTCTATTTTGGCTTAGGTTTATAACGCTGTTGCCATAGCAGCTTCCTTTTCTGCTTGGTCATGACAAATGAAGTTACATTTTCAAACCCACAGGCTTACCCTGCGTTTCCCCATCTAAAAGAACATTCTCTAACCCTGTCCTCTCACATCACCCAGTATCTATTTTTCTCTTGCTCTACCAGCCACACTTGCACACCCCCATCCCTCTCTTTGTTCTTGCTCTACCCCTGTAAGCCTTGAAAAGTTGAATGCGAGTTGTTGTTTGTGCTATTAGGACCAACGGCACAGCCCTGATTGGCACCTGCGCACCCACTTTCCATGCCTTTGGAATCGCCCTCAAAACTTTTTTCTTCTAGGGGCTTCCCAATCCAGGAGCCATATCCATACTGTGTAAGCGTCAGGAAGAACAGCCTCTTGGCATCCTGGAATGAAGTGGCGGCCATCTTAGCGTGGGCGTACGAAGGCAATGCCAGCAGATCGATTCGTCCCGCGTGCTGGCACAAGCGATGGAAAAGGCGTAACATATTTGACTTCGAGACCCTCGATACCTCCATCTTGGGACTGGTGTGAAAAGAAACGACAGGTGTCATGGATGAAAGCCAGTGGCTAGGTTTTGAAATGCAGAGGACTGATCCAACTACATGGAAGGATTTCCTGTCATGTCTTCACCTGGTTATTAAGATACGCACCTGTCAAGTTTGCCTTTGGTTCCATCCAGTACCTCCACCGTAAACTGGTCCGGCTGGCTCCAGTTAACACTCGATTCTTTGGTCTTACCTGTGTGACGTGTTGAGTCATACACACTCACCCTGCCCACCTGCAGAGAGCATAAAGAGTTTTATGTCTTATATCAGTACACTCAGATATCCTTGTTGGTTTGGCTGTGATCTGACGGTACCTCAGGGTGGTTGAGAGTAAAATTTGGTGGTAGACTGTTTTTGAACTTATCCCCGTCTCTTGCCAATCTGCAGCATACAGCTCGAGTCAGGTGACCATGGCTGTACAGGTATCCTAACACATATGAAACCATTTAACCATTAATAAAGTCTGAACCCAAATTATACTCATAACCATTTAAAGCATAGCTTGAAGCACAGCACGTTACCAAGTGTAATGGAGCGCAGGTAAACAGGGTGCATAAAGTGGCTAAGCAGTGCCCCCTGAAGGCCGAGCACGTTCCATCGCAGGATCTTGTCACTGCAGCTCATGGTTCTCAGGCGCTCACCATGCTGAATGCCATCCCAGGTGGGCACGATCTCACTGGACTCGACAGGGATTGTGCCCTCACCTTAAAGAACGTTAAGTAAAATAAGAACAGTAACAGGGAGAGAGCACCAAAAACGTATCCGTCTTATAAAGTTAATGTTAAAAATGTGTAAATACAGTAAGTACATTATACAGTAAAAGATGTGTTGTGTTATGTTATTCAGCTTGACATAAACCCTGTGTGCGTTCTGACAATTTACTTAGAATTAAAAGTCGTGCAATTCCAGCGCTATAGATGTGACATTTCGAAGCGTAAAATATAAATTCTCACAGAATGAATTTATTACCAATATACTAAATCATCTGTTTATATTTTACTAAACCCCTGATGATAGAGTCCAGACAAAAATATCAATAAAAGAGGGAAAAATTCATGCGTTATGGATGTGACAAAAAACCCTGCATGTTTTTGAGAGAATGCACAAACCAGAAGCAATAATACCCAATAAATAGACAATACATGTCTCTTCACATGTTACTTTATTCAATTTTTCATGTGCCCATTTATAAGGAATATGGACTTTTATGGATGTGACAATTCACTTACATGACTATGGAAAACTATGCTTTAAAACACAAAAAAACGAAAGTTGACATTTGAATTCAATTGCCCAGTCATTTTAAATGAAAGCGCCTGCCAAAAACATAAAAATAACATCATAATAAAGAGAATAAGCTGTAAGCATACACTGACATTATTGAAAAATATAAATGAAAATATATACTAAGCACCGGAATGGTCAAGGGCTGAATAACCATGAAAAGTTGATTTGGATAAAATGATTTGGACAAATTGTGCATTTGGCACCGAGGATTGTCACGTGTTGGAAAAACATTTGCCTCTTTGCTTTAAAATAACACTTTCATCTTTCTGAATCATTTTTCGGATAAAATGACATCTGCTACATTCATATACCTAATGTGATAAATGTAAATGGCCATGCTATTGCTCTTCTTGGCAATCGGCTACAAAAGTTTCAACATTTGTACACATATCCTAAATGATGCAATATTCATGCCATTTTTTGTTTCTCACCATTTTCCACTTTGGTTCTAAGCTTGCCCTGTTTGACGTTCTCGAAGAGGGGCATGTGTCCAGAACCGTTTATCTCAGCGCTCTCGCTGCAGGACTTATCGAAGAGAGCACCATCACCACAAGGAGCAGTGCTGTAGGAAAGAGTGTGAAAGCACAGTTATTCATGTTTACAGATGAATATCTGTTCTAAAAGTAGCTTGTGTTTATGTCTTACCTAATGTACAGATGAAAGGTGATGTCAGATTTGATCTTGAGCTTGCCATCCTCTGCCAACTCAAAAATGGTCTCATCAGTGGGACTTTGCCAATGCTTCATTAGCTCACTGTACAAAAAACTGAATCATACAGATACATGGGTTATTATACAAATAACGGACTAATTATATATTTATTGCAAACTGGATTATTGTGGGCTGTACATCAGTAATAGGCTTTTGTACAATAATACGGAAATAAAACAAATGATACATTTACATTTAAATTAAGAACTATTTAACAATTTATTTGAACATTATTTGCCATGCGTCACTTCATTGATATATTATGATAATTTACTATTATATTAATATCATGTAATTGTTCTGGATCAATATTAATACATTTTATTACTTTATTTGATTATATTGATATTGATATTTATTTGATATTATTTGAGTATTGTTTTAATTAATTTTAGTTTATAACTTTGCATGTATTCAATTTGCCGATATTTGATTTGGAAATTAACATAACAAAAAAGAAAAAGCTTGGTGTCAGACACTGTCAGCATATGAAGTCTATATTGATGGGCTGCAGTGATATAAGCCTCTTTATCTTGAACAGTGAGACAGCACGAGTGCAAGAACGAGAGAAAAATGAATTATGGGAAGGAGTCTGAGAGTTCCGCTGTAAGATGATACCGGATGAAGCCTCTCCTGGAGATGATTTCAGCGTGGCAATCATTAACCGTGTCCCCTCGAAGACTGAGCTCCTCTCCTTTAACACAGCGGTTCCCTACAGGCGCAAAGAGTTAATAGTTACATCATGTCTTTAACGGGCTGATGCGTCACATTAACCGTGTCTGTTGTGTATGTGCGTTTGTACCTGTCCCCAAGCTGACAACTGTGCCGAGACTGTCCGTTCCTTTCCTCATCACGATGGTGGCGAGAATCTTTCTACCCAGAAGGCTGTGCTGGATGCGTGTTGTGAGGGCATTAAAGCGCTGATGGCTCAGCATGGCGATCTGATCGTGCATCGTACTGCCTGATACGGGCAGCTGGAACAAATCATTTTATCATATTAAAGACCAAAACAGCCTATTAAAGAAAATATCTGCCAGAAATTTGTCCTCTACTAGTTTTATCCTCAGTGGAAAACTGACCCTCAGAGGTTTATCTTGGGTGCATAATGTTTTTCATATACACTACCGGTCAAAAGTGGAGGATCACATATTTATTGTTTATTTATATTTTTCCACATCTTAGAATAATAGTAATCCCATGGAATAACACAATTGAAACTCTGGGAATTATGTTGTGACTAAAAGCATCCAAAATAAATGAAGAATTTGCAAAATCGTACGCTTGGCATTTTATCATGAACCAACCTAGAAAGCATTTAATATAGTATAGAAGGAATTTCATCCATGCTATACCATTACTGGCTGATATTTATTCATTATTTGGTCTAAGTAATCCATTTACATTTTTGGTTTTAAATAAAAATGTTTTCTAATGTAAAAAATAACATGTTGGCACAATTATATTTTAGTCTTTAGAAGTCATTTCAAACATTAAAAACATAAAAATTTAGATTAAAAGATTTGTAAGATCTTCAAGAAATAGTTTCGTCAATGATCCTGAACCTTTGACCCGCAGCGTACGCTGGCATGAATGTTTAATATTCCCAGCAATATAAGCCACCAAAATGAAACCAAATCATGATGTGACTCGCTGATGCAGAGATACTGAGACTGGCCTCCCCACACTGCAAAACAACTAGCTGCAACGTGCGGAGTAATAGGAAATCTAGTAATATTTCTAAATATACCTCACTGTTTGCATGTGTGGTGTTTACATTTATTACAAACAGAAAGTATTAAGTCACCTTTTTAAAGTCAGAGTAAAAATGCCAATAATAGCAATCACTTTAAAGCAACCGTAAAAAGCAAAGCAAGGCTAGTATACTACTTGCAGACAAAAGTAATGGTATGTTTGTTAAAGTGATAGTTTTGTAATCATTATGTCAATCTCTTGTCATTTCAAACCTGTATGACTTTCTTTTTCTGCAGAACACAAAAAAGATATTTTGAAGAATGTTGTTTAGTGGCACCCATTTACTTGCATTGGTTATTGTCCATACAATAGAAGTGAATGAGTGCTGCAGATGTTAAGTTACCAACTTTCTTTAAAATAGCTTCTTTTGTGTTTTGCAGAAGGAAGAGGGTAAGTAAATGATGAGAATTTCATTTTTGGGTGAACTATCCCTTTAAGCAGTCAAAAATCACCACCAAAGAGAACGCAACTAATGTTTCTGTGAATGAGACTGTATGTGTGTGTTTAATACCTCTGGTGTGAGCTCTCCGGTACGTGCTGCTTTTTCTGCCTCTCCTATAAGCACCCGGAGTGCGGCATCTGCTGCCTCCTGCTTCCCCTGCTTCTTATTACTAGCACACACAGGAGGAAACCATCGCCCTCCCAATTTAGCCTGATATGTAAACCTGAGAGAGAAAGAGAGATACAGAGGGAGAAAGAGAGAGAGGGGGTGCAAATGTGCTTGACATTTGATCTTTTTATTGTGTGGTAGAGCAGTGGGGAGTCAAGCACACCAAGATGAGACTCCTGCTGCTTCTTTAATAAAAACATAAAAATGTGAGACGTGACCAGATGAGAGTAAGTGTATGTACTTGGGCTCGTGTGGCTGTCCCGACTGGCCCACCAGGCGGATCTCAGCAGCGAAACCGCGAGCACGGGCGTACTCCAGCAGGCCGGAGACGGCGTTGTTGTTCAGGTGGTTGATGAGGTCACCCACACCCGCCTCATGGGCTGCCTGAAGCTCCGCTGCGGTCAGTGGGGGGAGCGAGGGGCATGCAGGCATCGCTGGCTGTGATTCGCTTTCACTCAGCGGACAGAAATTACCTGAAGGCTGGAAGAGAAAGATTGTGTTCAATCGAGCAGCACGTGGATGAACACGGAGGGATGAACACGGCTATGTGGCATGTCAAAGCAGTGGGGGGGTCAGAAAATTAATAGGATAGGAATATCTGTGTGTGTGTGTGTGTGTATTACAGTAACTAATAGTTTCACATTAACAAAATATATCATCTTTGCTTTTCTTAAAATACATTATTAAAGATTACAAAAATGTTTGCATCCAAGTTGAGTAGTTGTGCCTGGAATGTAAACTGAAGCTCAGCTTTGAGAAAAATTTAAGGAGGCCTGGCAAAACATAACATGTGCAAAGCTTATTGAGTTAGGGTCCATAAGAATGGCTATAAAATATGACTTTATTAGAGGACCAAAAACTGTTAATAACTAATAAAAGCTGTAGTCAATTATTGCTTTATTTCCAGCAAGCTTTTTGCTTTTGTGTAAAATATATATTTTCAAATAAAACCTCTGTTGCCAGTAATGCTATGGTCTGCCTTTGAGTCTAATAAATACCTTAAAAGTTGTCTATTTTGATGGTTTTATACTGTATTTTTGTATCTTTGTAACATAACTCTTTACTTTCTTATATAGTCACAAAGGCTCTGTTTCTGTCTTCCTTTCTTTACCTTGTTGAGATGCAGTAGTCCATCTCCCATTAGTTCTTTCACAGCCTCCTCTGCCGCCAGCTGCCTCGCTGCTTTCTTACTGGGCGCTGAGGCTTCTGGGAAGAGTCGCTCGCCAACCTTTACCCTGAACATAAACCTAAAACGGGAAGTAAAAAGGGGGAGATGACAGGAAAATAAATGAGAATACCAAGTCACACTACATTATATTTCTGTAATTAATAAAAACCCAATACATTTTATTACCCAACAATTTCCAAAATGGATTTTTCTGTATGGTCATGCAAATTTGGCAAACGCTGCTTTATTTACATCAGTGCCAGAAAGCAGAATCTCCCTTTGACTTAAGGCCAAGTTTACTACACAAGCACATGGTGTATATTAACAAGACAGGATTTGCTTGACAACATTTCCACCAGAAACATATACTTGGATACCAAATGCAGGCCTGAAGCTTAATTCTTCTTATAATGTAGTAAATTTTAAAAAAAGCCTGATGCACTTTCTCATGCCCGCCCACAAAACCCCAGTGTTGTCACATCATTAGACACAAAACTTAGATTTAAAAAAGTAACTTGTAAAAACATTCGAATTTTCGCAAATTGTAAAGCCATATGGGTAAGGACTTTCTTATCTGCAACGCAAATTCATGCGAAGGCAGGGATTTGATACAGACTCTGCTCAATGCCAACAAAAAATGGCTTCCTGTTTCATCTAATATTCTCAGAGCAAACACAAACCCAACTCGAGGACATATAGCGTATAAAGCGAGTACAAGAAAGATAAGCTACAGCAAGGACAAGAAACTGATAAAAAAAATTGTCCTTTAGGATGACACAAATCAGGCATTGTGTTTCATAGTTTGTCTCATTTTAAGGTTTTATGGACAGGAAATGTGTGTGTGTGTGTGTGTGTGTGTGTGTGTGTGTGTGTACAGGAACAGGAACAGAAACAAGGAGATATGGTAAATAACATAAAGAGAAAGGTGAGGACAGCGAGTAAGGAGAGGGGATGGTACTAGGCGAGCTGAAACAGAACTATTTCATGAAGAGTGTCTTACCTCGGATCATGGGGAGGCCCTTCCTTTCCTGTGTTGATAAACTGGATGGCATTCCCACTGCGCTGGCTGTGCTCCATCAGAACCGATACAGGATTCTTTCCTCCAGGAAGAGACCTGGACAGAGCCTGAGGAGGGGTGTGTTCTCCACTCTTTAGAAATTGAGAGGAAGAGGCACAAAAAGTAATGAAAGGATATAACCTCTGTGACAGATTAAATGAGCTGATAAAGCATCATGCAACTTCAGCTACAAGAACACCAAACATACCAGCAAATCATCTGCTATATCTGAGTTTGATTCAGCTCTCTCAATGCCCGGTTGGTATTCTGTATCTCCAAGTCCTCCCTCCATCTCTCTAGAAAGAACCTTTAGGGTTATGGCTGCAGCATCTTTTTTGGCTATTTTTTTGCTGGAAGCCTCGGCCGGTGGAAACCTTCGACCATCTAACATGACCTGCATTCGAAACCTGGTGATGAACAACAAAAATTCAAAATGAATTCAGATGAAAACAAAAATGGAATCCTCCAACTCCTTATTTATCAAATCACTATGCACCTTCCAGTAGATTCACTTGTCAAACACACACAAGCAAAAGCGTTCTTAAAAGGATAGTTCACCCAAAAATGAATACTCATCAAGGTATTTTGAATAATGTTGGTAACCAAACAACATCAGCTCCCTTTGACTTCCATTGTATGGACACAAAACCACTGAGACATTTCACAAAATATCTTCTCTGGTTTCCCATAGAGGAGGTTTTGAATGACATGGGGGTAGATAAATACCCCATAAAATATTTAATTTTGGCTGAACTAATAGAGACAAACGCTCATGTCCAACCGTAAACGCACAAACTTTCACCAACCTCGGGTCATGAGAGGGTCCAGACTGGTCCAGGAGTAGAAATTCACAATTGTATCCAAGGTGCTGCGCAAACTCCATCAGTCCACTAACTGGGTTCTTGCTCTGGGCCTCTCTTAGTTTTTGCAATTTGCTTGACTCTAGACTCTGTGCCGGGGGAGGGGGAGCAGCCACCGATACAGCAACCTCCGATCTGATAACGTTCAGGAACTCTGGGATATCGTCGGACGCCCACTGCGAGCGTCCTCCTCCATTACTGGCCACATCCTGATAGTAGGAAAACTGACGAGGAGGACAAGGTGGGTAAGTGGTGTAAGTGGATACATCACCAGTGTTTGGGGGAAAAGCCTCAAGGTCAGGCATGTCTCGCAATATGCTACCAAAATCACTGTCCTTGTCTACTGCCAACATGCTAACTGGATTTGCACTTCTGTCCATCAGCTCTGCTGTTGTGAACTCACTGGTCTCATTTTCACTCGCCCCCTCCAACTTCACAGCAGCCATGTCTGCAATCCCTACAACCGGCGAGGTTAACATCTCATCGATGTTCATTTCCTGTTTTATGGGTGCGGCGGCTTTCCGCTGCCGGTCCATCTTTTCCTGGCGGTGTGCACTAAGCTCCCAGGTCGGCGGTGTAACGTCTGCATTACGTCTCGCATCACCCTGTTTCTCCATGGCATAGAGTGTTGGGTTAACCTGCTTGGCACTTCGCAGGCCGAGGTTTTTGGCAATCACAAGCGCGCTGGACTTGCCCGCTTCAAAGAGGTACTGGAGGACTTGCTCTTTGACGTCTTTAGAGTTCGCCATTGTTGATACGCTTACCAACTGCGCGATAGGAAAAAGTGTTGGCTGAGGCTGGTCAGGAAAATATGATTCCAAAGTACGTTTGTCTTCACAGTCCTCTGATTCAGAGACCTCCGATTCGTCGTCACTGTTGTCCTCAAGGGTCTGTGTTTCGGGGACAGTGCTGGTGAGATCTTTAGATTGATTTAAGGATGAAATTTGACATTGTTCTTTCTCTGTATCCTTTGAAGACTGTGCTCTGTCTCTCTCGTTGACGGGCTTGAGGTCGTCTTCCCAGCGGAGCCTCCAAAGAGGAGGAGTCTCACTTTGTTTCACTGCTTGCTGTAAACGTAAGAGGGCATACAAAGCCTTATTAATGATCTTCTTGGGCAGATGGAGCTTTTTGGCCAGGACCTTGGCCTGAATGGTCTCGTCTGGCCCTAGTGACGTCAAAAAAACCAGAACCTGTTTCTCGATCTCAGGGGTCAAACACAGAAACTCTCTGGCAGCACCAGACGAATTGGAAACTTTGCTGGCACGGCTACGGCTGGACAAGAAGGGGTCGGAGTTCTCTACCCTTTTCACTCGGTCATCTAAATACAGACTATTAAGGCCCGATGACAGACTGGACACATCATCTACCTGCGCATTCCAGTAGTGCTTACTGTATTGATTCAGATTCTCATAATTCTGCCCTTTGTGGTGAGAGTGACTCCACTTTATCTGAGGTCCAGGTGTATATCCAAGATTCTGTTCTCTATGCCAATTTGCTCTGTTGTAGCCTCCTCTTCTCCCAAAACCACTACTGCTTGTTTTAAAGTTGCGATAACCTGTTTGGTACTGGTGAGGTCTATCTGTGGCCTCTTCCCGTCCTGTGGAAGCTTGCAGCTCCCGCTGATAGGACGCGTTGAACTGCGGGGCCTGTGCACTTTCCCCCCTCAGAAAATGCACCTGCTGTTGTTGGAAGCTTGCTACATTAGAATCAGAGATCTGATCACTGCTGTGCTGGGGAGATGTCCATTGGGATGGATCATAGGGAGAAGAGGGGAAAGAAGGGCCGCGAGGACGCACACCAGGAGTGGCAGGACAGGAGGAGAAATATGAAGCGCTCGTGTACCTGCCAGATACAGAGCCGGGGCTGGGGACACGAGGGCCCCGTGGGCGACCGGTGGAAGGATGAGACGGGGAATGAAAACGAGGACTTCCTTGGTGGGCTGGAAAGGAGTATCGCTGATAATCGTTGTGAAACCCTCTACCTCTGCTCATAGCGCAGGGGTGGAGGTGTAGTGTTGGGCACGGACAAAGTGCCTGTTGGATGTGCACACACGTTTATATGGATCCACAGGCGTCTGCTAAATGTGATGTCACTAGAGAGCTTAATCTGTGCACTGCTTCTGAAATCACAAGAGAGACAGAGAACAGAAAAATAATCAATGAACAAAAATGTAAAGGGCACAACTGATGCTACATTGTCATTGCAGACAAACCCCCACACACACACACACGCGCACACAAATCCTGTCTGCAAATTTCTTGGCATCACAAGAGACTGTCATTTGAGATCCCGGGTAAAGAGGCGCAGATGAATTTTTCATGCTTATTCTGACACAACCAATTTATTCCCGGCTTAGCAAGTAATTTGTAGATCCTTACGGTGAGAGAAAGTGGCCATGGGTATTAGAAGGAAGAAGGCCATATAAAGGGCATTCCCTCAACAAAAGGAGCTTTATAATACAATAGAAACAATGATTTGTTAAGCTGAGACTCACAAAATACTGAGAAAAACATGCATAGAAAGTGTTTGTGAAGGTCTGGTTTAAACCACTGTTACCTAACATTAGTTATCTTAAAAAGTTGTACTACGTCTTACTTTATATGTGGTGTTAAGTATTAGCGTATTAAGACTTCATAGTATGAACAGCTCATAGTAAATGTATAATTATGAATGGATTCAGGCAGGAAAATGTCTGAAAGGTTATCAGACATTACTAAAGATGCAAAAAGGCATAATGCGAAATTGCATTTCACTTATTTTATCTACTAAATAACATATAAATATTAGCTCTGAAAAGTTTACTCTTACTTTAAATAACTTTTAAATTCTTAAAAAACTTTTAGCTGGCTCATGTAAACATTTAAAAAAAGGATATGGGGAAAAACGATGGTTAAAACAAACATAAGAACGTTTTAACCTGTATACACACATTAAGCATAAAAAGCAAAAACGTTGGCATGAAGAGACCAAAGACATTTATTTCAACTGAATTTTATATTTGAAGTATTTATATTTTTACCCTGACGCACAGTTTATTTAAGGGCATATGAAAAGCCATACATACCGCAAAAGACATCAGAATCGCGGTTACGCCTGTCTGTCTCTAGCAGGTGTGAGGAAAGCAAAGATTTGAGTTTTGGCTGATGAAATAATTTCGATTATAACTTGAAAAGGAATAGAAAAACATCAGTTTGTCAAAGCTCTATCGACATGTCTTCGCCGTCTGCTTTTATAAACTGTTAAGTCCAGCAAACTCCACTAGATCCTGAAACTGGACTTTTTCTTGTTAGTAATATTGCACGACTAAACTATCATAACCAATAAAAGGACAACAGGACAAACAGATACGTAAGAGATATTGCTATTCAGACGCAAACTAAGCACATGTCGCTTTAAGTTTCGCTTTCCATTCTTAATGTTCTTCAGTTACTGTATGAAAATCTCTTAAAACGCGCATTTCTGTACACCGACAGCAGGTGGCGCCATTAGACAAAGGCATCACATCTTACAGTACCACAACAACAAAAAGGTAATATTTATCTGGAAGCAAACGTAATATTAGAACATGAAAACTGTAAAACAGAAGTAAAACTGTTCTAACACTTACGAAATGTTCAGGGCGACGCTCATGCATATCCGTACCGTAGACAGCAGGACATAAATACTGCAACGCACTAACGTTACCCATTTTTATGACACGCCATTGAGCCATCGGTTTCGTTTCAGATTTCAGTACTCTGCAGACAGAAAGCAAACCTTAACCTGCGACCCTCCAGGATGAATAATACATGAGGTTACAGGACTGTGACCGTAAAAAACTCACAGCATTGCAGTTTAAGATCTACCAGCCTGAAGTGGCAAACACTCAACTTCCCAAGTGTTTAAAAAGTGAAAGAGTTCTGGGATGCGCGTAATCCGAAGGATGATAAAGTCCAAGAGGACGTGGATTATGTACGGGACAAACAAACCGAATTCTGTTTAGTGCAATCGTCTCCCGGGGGTGCTATAGCCTAGATTCACTAATACAGAGTCGTGCAAACTTGCAACTGTAGTCTTTACACAGTCTTTAAAACGCACAGACAGTCCATGCAGAAATGCATATATGTACAATGGTACTGTATCGTATGATAACAACTATTGCACAAACCCCCAAAAAACGACATTACAACAACGACACAGCTCCCCAAACAAAACTTTTGTTCTTGTCCAGCAAAAAATCGTTTTATTAGTTTTATCTATCCACTATCTAGTTTCCACATTGTCTATTGAGCTGAAATGCAATACCCCTTATGAACGACACTTTTCCACAAAAATATATACAGATGTACAAGCAAACGTTGCAAGTACCAAAAAAGCACACACACAAAAAATTAAAGACTAGTAACGCACCAACTCTCTAACGTTACTTGAATATTATATAGACTTTATGTAGTTTGCGTACAATTACAAGGACATTAAATGTTTAATAGAAGCCATTTGAACCAATTCATCTCGTTTGCTATTCTTTTTCTCTCTGATAGACCAAATAAAAGCACGTGAGTCATGATTAGAGAACAAAACGCGGTTCGGCTGTAAGCTAACGTTAAACAGCGTAGCAGCAATCGTCATTGGCGTTGAAGCATCTCTTTTACTCCAGTCGGTCCATTTCTGTTTCGTTTTCAGTGAAACACAACGATAACGTAAATAAATAAATAAAAAATACGTTACTGTGAATAAGTATACTTACGTGCGCCAGCAATATGCACAGTGTGACAATACTCAGTGTGAGAGGACACATGCAGAATAAAAACACAACGCTGATAGACGATAATGAAGTACGGCGCTTAGATGCGACGCTATTTTTGGCGCTCTTCGATGACGTATATGCGTTTGCAAAAACCTGACCTTTAGGCATACTGTTTTCTACCTGTTTAAATATTTTTTTAAATAATTTTCATTTGCAAGAACTGCTTTTTCAAATTCTGTTCAGTTCACCCTAAAAAAATGTATTTAAATGCATCAGTAGTTTCATGTCCATACAATGGGAGTCATTGGGTTCTTATATTAAGTGTGTGCGTGCGCGCGTGTGTGTGTGTGTGTGTGTGTGTGTGTGTGTGTATATATATATATATATATATACACACACACAGCAGATCTTTTGGGATAGTGCTCCTTAGAATTCTATTATATTTAGGAGCACTATCCCAAAAGATCTGCATATACAGTATATTGCTTGCTACAGAAACCAGGCTTATAGCTATATGTAATTTGGTAGTATTTGTTGAACAGACCTGCTGATAAAGTGACACAGCCCATCTTTCCTTACAGGTCCCATTTGTTCTTTAATTGTTAAGTGCCTGATAAAATCATTGGGGTCGAGGTCAGTGACATGCTGACCTACAGAAACCAATACTGGTGTTACTAAGCCGCTTCACAATTTAGAAGGCTCCTCAATTATTTGTGCGCTGGCACCTCTTGCTCACATCCTTGTAGTGTACTTCACTTATTTTTCTCCTCCTCTTGCCATGTCTCTTACAGGTTCAGGAAAGGTGTATGTGAAACACCATAAAAAGGTTTAAAAAAATGTTCACACATACATACAATGGTTGAGTCAATAAATCAATTTATTTAAAAGAATATGTTACATTTTATTATAATGCTATATGACCAAACATTACCAAATGCTTTTACATAGTTTCATCCATGTCAAATAAGGTAAACCCTTGTCTTGTTTTCTTATTTGCAGTATGTATTCTACATTGCTTATGTCAGTTCATACTACACCTTTTTGTGCCTTATTTGAAAAGATTACTCAAAAACTCACACTGCTGAAAATACTGTACACGGAGAAGTTTGTGTTATATCATATTCAAATAAATTAAAGTTTCAGTCAAAAGAGAAAGAACACAACCAGAGAAAACGGTCAGAGTATGATAAAGAACGAGAGAGGGGTAGAGAAATACACAAACAGAGAGATAAGTCTAAAAGTCCAACAAACCATATACGATGACATGAGAATGAAAAGAAATGCTTCAGTTGAAATTTTGCATCAATCTGTGACATCAAGCCTGTGATTACACTACAGCTCTGGTAATCCAATATAACAAATGCAAATTTTCGTATGTCTAATAATGTAAAAGTCAATGAAAACAACGACACAGAAACTTCATGAGAAGGTTCCACAGTGCATGACAGAAATAGGCATGCTGTCAGTTAAAAAAAAAAAAAAAACGTATACAACATCAAACAAAAAAGTGCAAAACATGTCATGTCTGGTCTGGAGTGACAGGTTTGTATGCGCCTGCGCTACAATAATTAAAATGGAAAACAGACAGATAAACACAGTTTTAAAATGACAGCAAAGTTGTGTGGTCAGGGCCATCTACTGCTCAATGAGAGCATGACAGTCCAGAACTCAAACCCTGCAACCCACGAAGTCTGGCGTTCCAATTTAGTGCTTCACATTCATAACACTGTAACTCAAGTCATATATGTGCAGAAAAACAACTCACACAGAGTGCAGATTATTGGTGAGCAGGTGTTCCACAGAAATGGCCAGGCTCACACAAAATATGCACCTGCAGAAAGCTCTGCAGCTTTCCACAGAATACACTAAGTGTCCTTTTTCTCAAAGTCCCACATGTTAACAATTACCTGGGCTAACTTGATAATCCTCCCAGAAAAAGCTGAAAGTGCTATCAGCTCAGTTTAACACGCTTTACCTCATTAAACCATATTCTGCAGAATTTGACAGATTTCCCACAAATTGGGTCCAGCGATGGCTAAAAAAATCAAATACTGCTTTGGAAAATAAAAAGACAGATGAGAGAACACTCAGAACAGCTCAAAAAAAGTAACACCTCAGTTGTATACACCCACTACCAACAATAGTGAGATACCAAATAAGTGTTGAAAAGCATGAAAAGTATTGATCACTTGCCCTCTTTTCTACTAGACTATAAAGGCAATTTCTCTTTCCCTCTCTCACTCTGATTGTCCAAGTGGAAAATGTAGTAATGGGTTTTCCTTTTTTCTAGATTCATATTTTGATACATTATGAGAGAGCATCTTCACCCTCAGGTGCATGTGTTAGTGTCTGGATAACGTATCTGTTAGACTGCTGATGTCTGCATTTCTTTAAATGACCATACTCCGTATCTCTGATTCAGCCACATTCCCCAAGCAGCACAGTTCAGTCCCGTTCGTTTCTACAGGTCTGTAAACGCTTGTCTTGTGACCTGTCACATGACATGAATTAGTCACCCGGACCAATCGCAATGCTGGTGCCATGTGTGACCAGTGTCCATCAGATGTCCACCACACTGTATCCATCTCCTCAAATAGCTAGATCAGTCTTTTTCCTATTTCCAAGTCTCCTGACCTGTACCTAGCTGGCGGTCAAATGCAATACGTCCGACATATCCGTCCAGTCCAATTTAAATGATGTGATGGCTAAAGTCTTTGAAAGCCTTCATAGTTTGACCTGTTTCCATTACTGTACTGTGGTTGTCATCCATCTCCTGCGTTGTAAGTTATTTTCTGACAGCCTTGAATTTGAAGGAGAGTATTTATGTGTGTGTGTATCTGCCACATGTGACTAATTTAAAATGGTTCCTGTTTGAGTTTCTGTATACAGCTGTGGGTGTACGTGTCTGTGTGCGTATGCATTCGAGAATTCAAGAGGAGATGATCTCTTCGTTCATGTGCCTCCATCCCTTCTGTGTCTCAACATTTGGAAGATATTCTGTAAAAGAGAGATGCGTTTCAGAAACACATTCCAGAATAACATCCACAGTGCAAACCAAAGGCAGGCAGAGCCTTACCTTACCGCACATACCATCTTTACTGCAGTTCTTATTGTCCTTGTCTGTGGCCTCCTCTTCAACCTGAACAAATACGTCAATCAATACACAAATCCAAAGAGCAAACACAAACTCTTATAAAACATACTGAAGTAGCCTACCTCTTTTCTCCATTTAAGCTCACAGAAAACCCTCTCGAAGCACTCGTGCATGTAGTTGAACTATAAAATGCAAAACAACTTAAGCACACGAAAACGATAAGCAAAATGCACGATTTTTCTTACCGCGTGCTTGGTCTACTCACATAAGGAGTGAAGATCTTGACCCAGCGAGGTTTCTTCTCCCCTCGTGCATACTCGAAGCAGAAAGCCATTCCCTCTTCATCCGTGTCCCATCTCTGCATCTCTGACCATTCGAATGCAATCACCTGATTCTGTCATCAAAGACAGGTCACACCATTAAGAAATACAACACTGGGATTTGAAACATTTTTTAGAGCTTTAAAACTAGGACAGTAAAATCATGACACCCGAGCACTGGGAAGTGAGAAATAAATGCAAAAAATAACTTCTCACCCCTTCGAAGCAAACACGCTTACCTCTAGAGTGCCATCTTCAGTGCAGGCATGGAGTTTGAAGTGGTGGATGCTTATCGCCGTGATAACATGACCTTTTCTACGTGAGTCACAAGAGCAGTGTGGGAAAGTGATCTCATTGTAGCCCTCGCACGTCCTTAGGATACTTAAATACTGCAGAGAGAATGGACAGAAAACATTGCAATAAAATTCTCTGCAGCTCAATCGGTGCAAATTGGCACTGTTTTTAGACTGACCGTGGTCATTTTCCTCTGTTCGTTAAGCTTTTGGAGCTGGTAGGATTTTTCCCCCACTTTGATAAATCCCTTTTTTACATCATCCAGAGCCTGAGACAGAGACAAGAGATCCTACATCAGTACCAAAACATTCACAAACACAATCGCGCGCGCGCACACACACGATGGCAGACCTGATGAAAGGAATAGTTGATGGCCAACTCGTTGTCGTTGAGCAGAATCTCCTCCTCTGTGGTAAAGAGCCACTTGCGTAGTGTGAGGCAGGTGCCCGGGATGGCAGATGTGTAGTTCTGCACATAAAGCTTATGAGGAAACTCATTAGGGGCCAGCTTGCGTGCTAAAAGGGAGAGAAAGAGAGAGACGGAGATGGCACGGAATAAGCAGTGTGAGACAGTGACGGAGAGAAAGTGTGATAGATGAATATAAATTTAGAAATGGGCAGATACAAAGTCATGAAGCAAGTGATCACCTTCCTATATTCTATTATATAATATATAGTATCAGATTAAAGCAATAGTTTTAATGGCATGATATAAATATAAAAGTATCCAACAATATGGAATATATTATTCCTATCCAACAATATCACACAAAATAAGATGTCAATTTCTTTCCTACTGCAGTCTAATGATGAAAAAGTAAATTTGTCTGAACTGATCTTCCCTACACTGTATGCTATATATTAGCTACTGGGATATTTAAGGGTGCATTAAAATAAGAAAACAACCGTAAAATAATTACAATGTACAGCACATGTCTCTGCACACTTGGCCTTCATTACGTGACTTGATAAGAAGATTAGCAAACAAAGAGGCTTGTAAAAATCAACAGCTGTCAATTAATAAAAGCCCATATAGGCAGAATGTCGAGTGAGAGATTCGTTTGCTTGTGTGCCACCCACATCAGGTCTAATGACACCTCCAATACATCACACTTTGAATATACCGACAGAAACAGTCACATTCTCAGACTAAATGGATAATAATGATTTTTAACTGGAGCCATTTCTAAATGTATCTCTATCTCTATCCCTATGTATATGTGTGATGCTCCATTCCAACAGTGTTTACTAGTTGTAATTGTGCCACAATGCAACAACAGTAAAGTTCATATTATATGCAAACTCTTATCAAAATACACTCTTATTAAATCCAAACTCTTACCAAAGGAGTGGTTAATGACCTCAAACAGAGCAAAGTAACTTGCAGTAATGCTGTCAATCCCAATCTTTGTTACTACAGCCTGAAAGAGAAAAACTTAGATATAAATATTTTACATATTGGGTGTATATGCATTAAGTGTACCAGTTGAAGTAGTGCAATACATTTTGATAAATAAGAATCTCAGCAGTCTGATATGCTGTTGATGGCAAAGGGTGTTGATATAACTTTATATAAAGTGTTACACAGAGTTAAATGCAGTACCTGATAGACCTGGTCTGTTGTGCAATTCTTTCGCACCCGCACTGTAACTGTAGTTTTGTCTGGCATGGCTATCCTCAGTTCCACATCAGAAACACCATTATAGTTCTAGAATAGATGAGAGAGAGACCTGAGAAACTTGTTCTAATAGGCAGAACGGTGCCGGGAGACATTCGCTCACCATGCACTTGATGTACCTGCAACAAATTAGTACATCTTCATTTAACGTACAAAACATCTTGCATTCATGCCATGTATATTCATATTCTTGAGTGACTGTCTGTCAAATGTGTAGATTTAGGGGCATTATGGCTTGTGGGAATGCAAATGTAAAGACCACTAATACATTATATTTGTATGCTACATATGACAGCCACGGCTGTTTGATAATTGTTGTTTTCAGTTAAAGGGTTCTGCATTGTTATTGTGTTTTGGCTATAGCCTCCTGTATACCTGCTGTTGTAATGAATATATAGTTTTGATATGAACTGCATGTTGACTCATAGTTGGTGGGCATGATTCAATCTCTGTCTGAGTAAAGTGATAATGCAGTGCCAAAAGTGAGGATCTCTCCAGTCTCTATGACAATCAAGCCATTTAGGCTGATGCGGTTAAATAGTAATTAGATTAGGACTGTCATCATGGGAAGGTCATCACTACTCACTAGAGTACTTTTTCACCACCTAGACGGAAGCAATACAGTCTGCCAATGGTCCAACAGACTGTATTTTGCGTGTAACGGGAGAGACCAAGCAAATTCTTAGTGACAACAATGCACTGTTAAATTATAACAATGAAGCAGACTTTCTTATTCCAACACTTTAATCAAAGCAATTTGTGGTACACATTTGTACGTGTTCGCTGGGGATTGAACCCATGACCTTGGCATTGTTATACCATCTGAGCTACAGGAACATAATACATGTTATTACATTTGCTTTCAATGCAGGAAATTTAATAACCAGCATGTAATGGTGATCCTAAAATCAGACATTGCATTCATGCCCCAGTAGACAAAAACATGCATGCCCGGACAGGGTGGTCATGTGATTATAAAAGTGAATGCGGGTATTTTACAGTACGCCATTACTTGACACGTCTTGCAATCATTCATCAAAGTCAACTGTCAACTGCTCTCCTTTACTTACTTGAAAGCACATTATATTTATCACATTTATATATCGTTGCTGTTCTTTCGAAATCGTGAATGTCCAAATTCTCTGAGTTTCAGGAAATGAAAAAAAGTACTTTTCAAATGATTATATACTGTGTTGTCAAAGATGACAATACTTTTTTCATACTTTTTTGTGGTTAGATATTCGCAAAACACAAATGACAAACATAAAGGGTGACTAATAATAATGATTTATTGAAAAATATGGAAATACAAGGTTTTGGAAGGACAGCAGCGATATGCCTAGACTACAGGTTTTATATGCATCTTAGATCAATCTATAACACACATTTGTTACTAGAAAATGATTAAACCTTTGTAGCATCACATAGTTATACATGAGTTTAACAGGAACTTCAATATGTAGGTGTTTTTTTTCTATGCATGCATGTGATGCATACTTCAAAATTAATAAATGACTTACCTCATCTGACTCTGACAAAAATTCCTGCATGATGTCGCTTTCCCCAATTACCCGAACAGAACATACTTGTTAAGAAACAGGAAGAGCAGAAGATTGGAAACAGCTGCAAATAGGTATTTGTAAGGTTTTAAAGTACACTTTCTGTGTTGTCTTGTCCATTTACCTTTTTCTAAGTACTCCTCAAGTCCTCGCCTGCGGGCATCTAGCTGTTGCTCAGACAGTGAGAAAGGCCATTTCCCTGGCAACTTGGGAAATGCAAAGTTTGCAAATTCCCTCTTCAGATTCTGATGCAAGATGGCAAACTCCCGATAGCGCTTAGAGCACAACTGTCTGCCTGCCATGTACACGTTGTACACCTAGACACACAAGCAAAAACGGTTAAAAGCTTTTAAAACCCTATTATTCTAATAATTCAGGCAAACTAAGCCCATAAAACACTCACCACAAACTTCTCTCCATTCTGCTCCACATGTTTGTAGGTAGGCACAGAGATGGGCACGGCCTGCTTGTCGCTGTAGTCATAGCAAGACTGAGATGAGCTGTCGTCCCCTGGATCAAGGCTGTCTGTCTCTGGCTGGGGGACTGACAGGACAGCCAAGACCAACTCCTTTTCTCCTGCTCGGATGAGGTCTACCACCTGCTTATGAGTGGCTCCTTCCACATTCACCCCATTCCTGAAGACAGATCAAGAATACAAATGTGACATTAAACGCAATGCTGCAAATATGTGTGTTTCACATCACTTTCAGAAAGTTATGGTCAGATCAGATATTGTCATGCTATACCTACTGTTTCTGGGTGATTCTCACGAAACTGCTGAAACATCATGGCAGTAAAGATTTGAAATATAAAACATACAGTTTGATAAAACAAAAAATGCTCTTTATAAAGATAATTGTGTTCTCCACCTTTGACAAAAAATAATTTTGACAACAAAAAAATTATTTCTTTCTGCTGAAATTTTCATAACCGATTTGTCTATGTTGTTATTTAAACAGAGTAAAATATAAATATTCTGAAAAAAAACAATTGGATGCTCTGCTAGACGTTTTCAAATTACAAAAAATGACCTCTAAAATGAATTCTACATGTATAACATTCTATAATATAATTCATTAATGTCATATTATGTCAGATTGCTTAGGCATCATGGCTTTGCTTGTTTTTAGCAAAACATGCTTTGAGATTGACAGTTTTAAATGGGTACGGTAATGATAATTTTTTAATAATTTAAAAGTTTATAAATGTATGCCCTTTAACATATTATTCCTTGTTTTAAATGAATATAAAGGAAATTTGCTAATACAAGTGTTTTTAAAAAAGCATGTTTGACATCTTGAAAGCAAGATTTGAGAGCTTCTATTCCTCATAAAAGGTAATGTTTTATTACACCAGAACAGATCTGACTCAAATTCCTACTTCTACTCCAATGATAATCTGAGCATGACATCAAATGTATGAGCAGATCAAATGCAGGGCTTGTGACAAGTGAGTATTATGGACGGGCAAGTTAAAGAGCTGTTATCGAGTGCAGATGCTAACGTGGCATTCCATTTTTAGAAAGTTTTATAACTTACACCACTATTAATATTAAAAAATGTATAATGTGACAGTAACTTCTTAATTTCTGTCATTACAACACATCAGTACTGTAAAAATCAAACTCCTACTCAAAATAGCACCCATACAACGGATCTACAGGTCTATTTTACAAAAAAGAATTTATCACAATCGTTAGATTTGTTGGATTTGCTAGAGACATCTGAAAAAAGCATCCTGCTTTTAGGTATCTAATAGAGCAAAAAACAGGGGCATGATGCCACGATTTCCCTTAAGTTCACAACACACAATGCAGCAAGACCACTGGAACCAAGTACTTAAAAGTTACTTAACAGCAATCAGCAGCGCATTGACATACTCTCTTCCCAGTCTCTCTCATAGACACTTAAAAGCCACTCTCAGAGTCAGCAAATCCAATTCAGTGCACTGCACACGCACATCAACACCACTAAAAAAAGCTGAATCAAGAAAATATCTTATCCTTCTTTACTGTACATAACAGAATGACTGACATCATGCCATAAAATCATAGTTTGGAGATGTCATTTAAACCCCAATTTCACATTATTTCACAATGTATGTGCAAATTACATTCCATTCTACACATTTCTTTACAAACTTCAAGACATTTATGCCTTCATAACATTACACTATGAAAAGACAACAAGGGAGATTACTGGGAGATTTCTTTATGATGTATATGTACTATGTAGTCATGGTTGAAAAAAATTAAGAAAAAGGAGAACTTTAGAGAGGACAACAGGGAACCGACCTGACCTGAAAGATTAGTAGTGTGGGAACTGGGAATGCTTAAGAGAGGGAGACTAGTCAGAGGAATACCCAAACCCCATGAAAACGATTCACAAAACATCTATAGCGCAGACACAGATTCTATTACCCCCTCTGTCCTAAGTTTACATTGACTGCTGCTGATGCTGAGCCCTGTCTCCTCCAATGCCACGGAAACGACTTGTCACCATGGCAACTTATGCTAGCATCACCGAGGTGCCCTGTGAATATTAACATGGAACCTGAACCATACCAGCGGTGATTCAAGACACAACAATGTAAACGAATCACAACATTCACCATTCACAAGAGGACAATGAAGCGAATATACAACATTCTTTCCTTCTAATATAATTCAGAGACAACATATCAATGGTTACGTAATTTTGCTGCAAATGTTTGAGGTCAAATTTGTGCCCATCACAGAGGACTAATGTGGAAATTAAATCTATTGTTTGTGCAATTGTCGCGGTTTATTTAGATTTTGACTCAGAATTGATGAAAACAGTGCGCAGTCAGCTACATACAGCAAGAGGAGAAGCAATGAGAGACCTTGTCTGTTCACCGTACTGTATGTGACCTGAATCTGCAATGAAGACACACGGCGCCCGAACACAAACCTCCTTTATCTGGTGGAAATGAAGCGGCTATTCACACGGGGACATACACCAAATGCATATGACAGACACACACACCGTGCGAATAGATGTTTTGGAATTGAGATTAAGCGGGGTTGACGATGCAGGCTGCAATTGTGAAAACAAGCAAAGTCCATTTTGTCTGCAAATAAGTGCCCTTAAAATGAGTTTAAAAGACAACTTCTAAAAATAGGTATTTGCTAAAACATCAAGGAGATGAGAGGTTTATGATACCAGACAATGTTTGGATGTCATCAGAGATGTGCTCAGAATACAACATCCAGCAACTGCGATCAAGTGCTTTCTGCATTCATGGATAAGTATGCTTTCTAGAAAGCATTATTACATTTCCATGCGTTTAACTGGGGTGTATTTTTTATGTTTGTGTATAGAGATGACATGTAACTTGTCGCTGCAGTTTTATCGTTGGCTAACTTTCAGCTAACGTTAACGTTACTTGAATAAGTTACGTCAACCTACTTATTAGCCACGTTAGCATCTGCACTCGATAACAGCGTCATTCTCTCTATAGAAAGCACCAAATACCTCATATACTCTGCCCTTTACGTCTAGTGCGCGATGACAGTAAATGTGGACAACGGTCTAACAGATCAAATCTCCTCACGCTTCTCGAAAACGTATTCAATTTGTACGATGTAAACTTACACTTCAAGAATACGGTCGCCCTTTGAGATTCCTGCTCTGTCCGCCGCGCCGCCCGGTAAAACGGCGCTTACGTGCTGCAACGGGGCGTAAAGTTCGCCGTTAATGCTCCTTAGCTGCCCTCCTTCGCTCACTTGCCCGCGGACGTTGAATCCGTAGCCCGAGTCCGACTTGACGATGCGGACCAGCCGAGGCCCGGAGGCGACCGTGATCCCGACGTGCCCGCCGGGGGACGTCGCCGAGCTCATGCCGGCGCCGTTCCGAGCCGACGAGTGAAGCGCAGAAGAGGCAGCGTTGCGAGTACCGTCTCCTTCGACAACATCTGCCATCTTTATTTGAAGAAATCCTCCCTCACAGCGGGCTTGAGCGCTGAAGTGCTACATGAGCTTATTGGCTGGCGGAATGCGTCAGACTCTAGACGGGAAAAGACTGACGGCAGCCCCCGTCACGAGACACTCATGCGCCTGCGTTGAAAGTTACGTCCGTCACGTGGCGACATACCAGTGCAGTATGGGATATGTAGTGTGAAACACTTGTCAGCTTTTAGCCTCAGCCGGTATATACATAAGAAATATCCTATACCTAAAGAGATGGGCAAGGCAGCAGACCTGGAACAGTCAGATTTACGACCCAAGCAGTTTTACCCCTCTGCTGTTCCTGGTGCGTCCAGAAGGGGGAGGCTGTACAAAGCTATCAAAGAGTATAGATACCAAGAGGTGAAACTGTGGTGCTTTTTGGGAAACAGCCACTAGGTGGCGCGGCCGCCATACAAAATAGCGCCATAGAAAATTCTCAAATGAAGTCTTAATTCAGTACATTTTATGACACCTACAGTAATTATTGTATTTGTGACGAATATTACCTAATTTTGTAACAAGCTTTCTCATTGGTTATTGTGGATGCATCTGTATGTACACGTCTGGTGTGGTTCATGACATGGTGTCATGTTTTATGTTATTAGTTGTGGAATCCAACCATTTAGCCTACTTTATTGAGTATTTACATTTTATGCAACTTTACACTATTATAAGTTAGGCTACTATTAGCTCTAGGTCTAAAATAAATATTGGAAGTTTGAATCCCCTGGAACACAGTACAAACATGATGATCTTATACTGTAGAACCATGCTGAAAAAAATAAAAAGTAATTAAATGGATTTAATGGTAGGCTATTAATGTTAAATCCTATTGGAAAATACTAAAAACACATGACAAAAAATGAATTTTGTAATGGTTTTAAAGATACTGTGTGTACGTTTTTGGAGTCTCTATTAACAGAAATGCAATATAATATCCATGATTTTATTGGTCTGAGGTTGCTAAGGGGAGAGGGACAATGCCACAATTTGAGGCAGTGCCCAAAAAAAGTAATGTGAGTGGCCTGTCATATCTAATCTTACTTCTCAATAATAAGGATGATAAATCAATATAAAACAAATGCACATTTAAAAATTATGATTCATAACCCATGTAAGATTTAGATAAGATCTAAAGACACACATATAACCTACAAAACACATTCATATCTCAATTATGGTCATGCAATATAATACAGCAGTGCAACAGTAAAATAACAGGTGTATGTAATTAACAAAATCATTTTAAAATACAAAACAAAACTTTTTTTTATAATATTGTGTTTAACATATGATAAAATTAAGCACACGTGTATCTGTTTGGGCTAAACGAACTTCAATCACAGAATTCAGAAATTCAACCACTAAAGTGTAATATTTGCACTTGACGACAGAGTGTTTTGTCGATTTGTACAAACTTTCACATTTTGCTACTCTTGCGTTGCGTTGTCCAGAACAATCTGACGAGGTAGCACCGCATAGACTTTAGAACGCTTGCGGTCTATGACGTCGCTACACCGTTATGAACACCGTCCGTCTACAAGCCCAAGAGCAAACTGCATGAACGGTTAATAAGACTGCGGGTTAAAAACTAGTCTGAACAGCAAGAAATTTTAGTCTTTAAGAAACGAAAGAATAGGTGACTGAACTCCCATCGACCAAGGATCACAAATTAAGGACAACTGGCAGGTTAGTCACACTAAACACACAGTTAAGTTACTGGAACCGTTTATATGCGCGAGCTCAATTTCAAAAGCCGCGATGCATAATTGTTCAGTTATAACTCAATTTGATGTCATTTTTGTTGGGAAATCAGTTAAAACTTCCCGTGTCTGGTATTATTGTGGTAGAAAGAATCGAGCAACCTAGGCTCTTTTAACAGTTAACGTTAGATTTTTGACGAATGTCATGTAATCATGTTAAATGTCTGCGTGGCGTCTGAGCCATTTTTTAGAAACGAGCACTTCTTGCCACAGGTTTCACAGATTTTAGGTAAGTTAGGCTAAGGACAAGTACATCAATTCAAGAACACTCGAAATCGTGTTCATTCGTTTAGTTTATCGTATTTGTTATTTGTTTTATGAATTCTTCTGTGCTTCATGTAACGTTTAGAGATGTAATGAACGAAATGTGCCCATTTAATTTTTACGAATATTTACCGTGTTTTTTGTAGCAAAATGTATTACTTCATCATGCTAATCATCAGATTTGCTTGTGTTCTATCTTTAATGCAGCACCCTGGACTTGACCTCCAGCTATCTGTCCAAAAAGTAAGTTACACTGCAGTTCATTTCCAGGGATACGCTTGGAGTGTCAAGTAGGATCTGTTCTTTTCTTTATTTTACACATAACCACTTTTACTAGTTTCACTAATCACTATCATTAATTAACTTGTTCTTTGGTTTAGATATGTAGATATCAAAAACCTATGTAAAAACAATTCCGTAGCAAATATAAAAAGATTTTCCTTTACATTTATGCATTTTGGCAGACACTTTCATCCAAAGCGACTTACATTGCATTATACTATACATTTGATTGTAAGTATGTGCATCTAACCCATGCTCCAAGATGTTCACCATTAGATTCCTTTGTTTCCTAACTCTGGGTGCAGCGTCCTGGGCTTAGACGTGGGGTCTGAACTGTAAGGCGGGTGGGTGGGAAACAGGGAGGACCCCACACGTGCAGGGCCTGTACGCTGACCCCAGGAACTCACTCAGAGTTAGAAGTGGGCTCTGAACTGTAAGGTGGGTGGGTGGGAAACAGGGAGGACCCCATATTTTTTCAATAATCAAATATTCGGCATCTCATGGTGAACATCTTAGAGTTTACAAATCACTACTTTTGCTATCGGCAACATTAATTCACACGTTTTAAGATTACAGATTCATGTGTGAAGTGATATTAAAAGTAGATGTAAATTGTAGAGGAAAAAATATTTAAAAATCAAATTATTTAGTAAATATGGGTTTACATTTTTTTAATAACCATTAACAACGATTTTAAAATGATCACTTATGGTCAAATGTAAAACCATGATTTGAAACAATAGTAGACTAATGTTTATCTTAGTTGTGTTTACTGACTTGTTTTGTGTTTGTTTTCGCATTCGTGAACTATTTTAAAATTAAGATTAGACTTATTTATTTTTGCTACTGATTTGAAATAACTCGCAGGTATGTCACATCAAACCACTACACATTTTGTGATGTGCACAGTGCATTGTTGTGTTTTCGATATGTTGTGTTTTCAGATTTTTTGTTTTCAGATTTTGTCCTTCATTCTAAAATGAATCTGTCCAGAATTAGTTTAGTCATTATTGTGCTTTTGAGCAAGGCATCTAACCCTTAGGATGCTCCAAGATGTTCACCATTAGATTCCTTTGTTTCCTAACTCTGGGTGCAGCATCCTGGGCTTAGACGTGGGGTCTGAACTGTAAGGCGGGTGGGTGGGAAACAGGGAGGACCCCACACGTGCAGGGCCTGTACGCTGACCCCAGGAACTCGTTTAGAGTTAGAAGTGGGGTCTGAACTGTAAGGTGGGTGGGTGGGAAACAGGGAGGACCCCATATTTTTTCAATAATCAAATATTCAGTATCTTATGGTGAAGATCTTAGATTTTGCAAATCACTTTTGCTAGTTTCTCTAATCGGCAACATTAATTCACACGTTTTAAGATTTCAGATTCATGTGTGAAGTGATATTAAATGTAGATGTAAATATGATTTTTAATTGGTACATGAAAATAAGCATTAACAACGATTTGATGTGAAACTGTAGTAGGCTAATGTAGGTGGCTGACTTCACACTGACAGGATCGCAGCACAGCACTGAGGGCAACTTACAGGTATGTCACATCAAATCACTACACATTTTGTGATGTGCACAGTGCATTGTTGTGTTTTCAATATGTTGTGTTTTCAGATTTTATTTGTTTCCGATTTTGTCTTGCATTCTATAATGAATCTGCCCAGAATTAGTTTAGTCATTGTTGTGCCCTTGAGCCCTTAGGATGCTCCAAGATGTTCACCATTAGATTCCTTTGTTTCCTAACTCTGGGTGCAGCGTCCTGGGCTTAGACGTGGGGTCTGAACTGTAAGGCGGGTGGGTGGGAAACAGGGAGGACCCCACACGTGCAGGGCCTGTACGCTGACCCCAGGAACTCGCTGAGAGTTAGAAGTGGGATCTGAACTGTAAGGTGGGTGGGTGGGAAACAGGGAGGATCCCATATTTTTTCAATAATCAAATATTCGGCATCTCATGGTGAACATCTTATTTACAAATCACTACTTTTGCTATCGGCAACATTAATTCACACGTTTTAAGATTACAGATTCACGTGTGAAGTGATATTAAAAGTAGATGTAAATTGTAGAGGAAAAAATATTTAAAAATCAAATTATTTAGTAAATATGGGTTTACATTTTTTTAATAACCATTAACAACGATTTTAAAACGATCACTAATGGTGAAATGTAAAACCATGATTTGAAACAATAGTAGACTAATGTTTATCTTAGTTGTGTTTACTGACTTGTTTTGTGTTTGTTTTTGCATTCGTGAACTATTTTAAAATTAAGATCAGTAGACTTATTTATTTTTGCTACTGATTTGAAATAACTCGCAGGTATGTCACATCAAACCACTACACATTTTGTAATGTGCACAGTGCATTGTTGTGTTTTCGATATGTTGTGTTTTCAGATTTTTTGTTTTCAGATTTTGTCCTTCATTCTAAAATGAATCTGTCCAGAATTAGTTTAGTCATTGTTGTGCCCTTGAGCAAGGCATCTAACCCTTAGGATGCTCCAAGGTATTCACCATTAGATTCTTTTGTTTCCTAACTCTGGGTGCAGCGTCCTGGGCTTAGACGTGGGGTCTGAACTGTAAGGCGGGTGGGTGGGAAACAGGGAGGACCCCACACGTGCAGGGCCTGTACGCTGACCCCAGGAACTCGCTCAGAGTTAGAAGTGGGGTCTGAACTGTAAGGTGGGTGGGTGGGAAACAGGGAGGACCCCATATTTGTTCAATAATCAAATATTCAGCATGTCATGGTGAACATCTTAGATTTTGCAAATCACTTTTGCTAGTTTCTCTAATCGGCAACATTAATTCACACGTTTTAAGATTTCAGATTCATGTGTGAAGTGATATTAAAAGTAGATGTAAATATGATTTTTAATTGGTACATGAAAATAAGCATTAACAACGATTTGATATGAAACTGTAGTAGGCTAATGTAGGTGGCTGACTTCACACTGACAGGATCGCAGCACAGCACTGAGGGCAACTTACAGGTATGTCACATCAAATCACTACACATTTTGTGATGTGCACAGTGCATTGTTGTGTTTTCAATATGTTGTGTTTTCAGATTTTATTTGTTTCCGATTTTGTCTTGCATTCTATAATGAATCTGCCCAGAATTAGTTTAGTCATTGTTGTGCCCTTGAGCCCTTAGGATGCTCCAAGATGTTCACCATTAGATTCCTTTGTTTCCTAACTCTGGGTGCAGCGTCCTGGGCTTAGACGTGGGGTCTGAACTGTAAGGCGGGTGGGTGGGAAACAGGGAGGACCCCACACGTGCAGGGCCTGTACGCTGACCCCAGGAACTCGCTGAGAGTTAGAAGTGGGATCTGAACTGTAAGGTGGGTGGGTGGGAAACAGGGAGGACCCCATATTTTTTCAATAATCAAATATTCGGCATCTCATGGTGAACATCTTAGAGTTTACAAATCACTACTTTTGCTATCGGCAACATTAATTCACACGTTTTAAGATTTCAGATTCATGTGTGAAGTGATATTAAAAGTAGATGTAAATTGTAGAGGAAAAAATATTTAAAAATCAAATTATTTAGTAAATATGGGTTTACATTTTTTTAATAACCATTAACAACGATTTTAAAACGATCACTAATGGTGAAATGTAAAACCATGATTTGAAACAATAGTAGACTAATGTTTATCTTAGTTGTGTTTACTGACTTGTTTTGTGTTTGTTTTTGCATTCATGAACTATTTTAAAATTAAGATCAGTAGACTTATTTATTTTTGCTACTGATTTGAAATAACTCGCAGGTATGTCACATCAAACCACTACACATTTTGTAATGTGCACAGTGCATTGTTGTGTTTTCGATATGTTGTGTTTTCAGATTTTTTGTTTTCAGATTTTGTCCTTCATTCTAAAATGAATCTGTCCAGAATTAGTTTAGTCATTGTTGTGCCCTTGAGCAAGGCATCTAACCCTTAGGATGCTCCAAGGTATTCACCATTAGATTCTTTTGTTTCCTAACTCTGGGTGCAGCGTCCTGGGCTTAGACGTGGGGTCTGAACTGTAAGGCGGGTGGGTGGGAAACAGGGAGGACCCCACACGTGCAGGGCCTGTACGCTGACCCCAGGAACCCGCTCAGAGTTAGAAGTGGGGTCTGAACTGTAAGGTGGGTGGGTGGGAAACAGGGAGGACCCCATATTTGTTCAATAATCAAATATTCAGCATGTCATGGTGAACATCTTAGATTTTGCAAATCACTTTTGCTAGTTTCTCTAATCGGCAACATTAATTCACACGTTTTAAGATTTCAGATTCATGTGTGAAGTGATATTAAAAGTAGATGTAAATATGATTTTTAATTGGTACATGAAAATAAGCATTAACAACGATTTGATATGAAACTGTAGTAGGCTAATGTAGGTGGCTGACTTCACACTGACAGGATCGCAGCACAGCACTGAGGGCAACTTACAGGTATGTCACATCAAATCACTACACATTTTGTGATGTGCACAGTGCATTGTTGTGTTTTCAATATGTTGTGTTTTCAGATTTTATTTGTTTCCGATTTTGTCTTGCATTCTATAATGAATCTGCCCAGAATTAGTTTAGTCATTGTTGTGCCCTTGAGCCCTTAGGATGCTCCAAGATGTTCACCATTAGATTCCTTTGTTTCCTAACTCTGGGTGCAGCGTCCTGGGCTTAGACGTGGGGTCTGAACTGTAAGGCGGGTGGGTGGGAAACAGGGAGGACCCCACACGTGCAGGGCCTGTACGCTGACCCCAGGAACCCGCTCAGAGTTAGAAGTGGGATCTGAACTGTAAGGTGGGTGGGTGGGAAACAGGGAGGACCCCATATTTTTTCAATAATCAAATATTTGGCATCTCATGGTGAACATCTTAGAGTTTACGAATCACTACTTTTGCTATCGGCAACATTAATTCACACGTTTTAAGATTACAGATTCATGTGTGAAGTGATATTAAAAGTAGATGTAAATTGTAGAGGAAAAACTATTTAAAAATCAAATTATTTAGTAAATATGAGTTTTAATCGGCACATAAAAATAACCATTAACAACGATCAATTATGGTCAAATGTAAAACCATGATTTGAAACAATAGTAGGCTAATGTTTATCTTAGTTGTGCTTACTGACTTTTGTTTGTTTTCACATCCGTGAACTATTTTAAAATTAAGATCAGTAGACTTATTTTGTAATATAATAGACTAAACATTTTGTAAAAAAGCTCTCATCATAAAGTCATTAAATCATTATTTTTAAAAAAATGTATGCCTTATTTATTTTTATTGACAACAATTCTTAAAGGTCCTTTTTACAGACCTTTTACAATACTAAAATGCAAACAAATCTTTGATATTCTCAATATCCTATGTTGAAACATTTAAATTAAAGTGTGTAATGTAGTGTATTATTCGCAACAGTCTTTCATTTTTTCCATTATTGACAGGACATTGAAGAAGGGAATATCTGTAGATCTCAGTTCTAACCTATCCATACATCTTAAACTCTTTTCATACCTGCTAATATTTCTTCTTTGTAATGTCTGATACAGCAGACTGTGAGAGAGAGCAGAATGTCCCAGACATCATTCATTGACACAGAAACATTATTTGATCTGAGCAGACATGGTTTAAGCAAATGATTCATGAATCTCCACAGGGGGGAGGCAGAGCCCCTCTGAAGTATTATTGCAATGTCAATTCCTCTTTCAAAGGTCGACTTTACGTTGAAACCATGGCATAGGCAGACAGTGGTGTCTGTGAAGTGGGTTTATTCTGAGAGGCAGAACAGAACAAGTTTATCAGAACAAAATACAGAATTTAGAATTTATTTCATGAAAATATAAAATAGAATATATTCAGGAATATAAAATAGCAGATTTATGGATTACATGTATGATGCCTGCATACTGTTGTTTTTTTTCTGTATGGAGCTTGACAACCTCTGGTCTTTGTGACATCTTATTCTATGGCAAGAGATGCTGCATAAATGTTCAAAAACGCTACTTTTGTGTTGTAAAAAAAGGATAAGACAGGGGTCTTAAAAAGGCACGAAGATTTGAAATTAATACTAATACTGATTACCTTCTTGATTTAAAGCCATGGGAGATGTTGTCTGCGTTAAGGAAAGCTAAAACCAGGTGGGTGATAGAACCAGCTTCACCACAGTGAGAAGTGAAAACTGAAAGGTACTAAGGCCATGTTCCATGTGAATGAAAAATAAAAAGTTTAAAATAAAGAAATCTAAAGAGAACAATGCATTTATCAAGTTCAGAGATCATGGCATTTTGCTGAACTGACACTATTTCTAAAGCTTAAAGAGTTCATCCAAAGATGAAAATTCTGTCATCATTTAGTCACCTTGTCATTTCTAACCTGTATGACTTTCTTTCTTCTGCAGAACACAAAAGAAGCTATTTCAAAGAATGTCGGTAACCGAACCAGAAGAAAGCCATACTGGTTTAAAAAAGACAAGAGGGTGAGTAAATGATGACAGAATTTTCATCTTTGGGTGAACTATCACTTTTATTCAACATTACTGTATATATCTCATAGGGAAACACCCAATAGGTTGGTATGATTGTTGCAGTATTAAAGAAACTGTGGAGCATGTCCTTATACAGTGTAATAGCTATATAAATAAACATTAATTGCTTGATTAATTAATTGAATGAACCAAACTATTAAGTTGCGCATAAATGGGTTTTATAAAAATTAGGTTGACATTCACATGGGACATTTAACTTTTATTGACTTTTTTCAAGTTTTCTAACTTCCTGTCTACATAGCACGCAAGTTATGATAGAAAATATACAATGTCGTAATACAAAGATTGTCTGCGCTGTGTCAAGATCGATGTCTCTGTGTGCCTGCACTGCGGCTCGTACTCTTGTGATAGTGAGAGAAGTCAGTAACGTTAGTTTGTTTGTTTGTTCACGGCATTTCAGTGATAAATGTTATATCAACGGTGGATATAACACTGGATTTGGAGATCGTTTGAAACTGATAGATGCCGTGGTCCCAGTGCTAAAAGATGCCGGATATGAATCACATGCGGTAAGTCAAACTAAGTCATGTGTGTGTTTTGTTGGCGCGTACGTGCATAATGTTAACAACACGAAGGGATTGCCAACAGATGATTCGCATGGGATTAAAATCACAGAGTATGTCTGAGAAACACGAATTTCTCAAACCTCTGGTAAAACTAGTCCCGTCCGTATATTGTGTAAGGTCTTTATACACTTCGAAAGACCTCAATAGATCCTCCTTAATCTTACACAGTGCACCTTTAAATAATCTGTTTAAAGAGCCTTTATGAGATCTACCACTAGATGGAGACATGTATTAAAAAATGTTTGCAATGATTGGTAAATAACCATCTAGTGGTTTATGCCCTTTTATTTGTTTTAGCTAAATCTTTCTCTTTGAGTGTTTGTGTTGACATAAAAATAGTAAAAGCTTAAATCATTAGGTAAATGTATTAAATTAAGTTGTAAACATAAGTGCAGGAAGTCTCATTCTTATTTCAATGAACCCTAACAATTGACATTATAATCAGGCTGATACAGCTATACTAAATAAGTAGTTTTTTTTTTTTTGCAGTGCATTAATTTGAAAAAAGAATCGGTAAGTGGATTAAATATGATTTAACAACTCTTTGCAATTATGTGAATAGGTTTTTTGTGAGTAGTAAATTTCTCTCAACCAAGTTATTTGGCTGCATACCTATTTCAACCTTCTGCATACCTTTAAACTCCCAAAACAACCACACAGCAAAGCATATACAATGTTTAATTCAAAACATTATTTTGTATTTAATTCTTTTCAATACACCATCACTTTACAGACAAAACTTTTTAATAATAATGACAAGGTGAAAGATTTATGAATCATTCATTCATTTTTTGTTAAAAAACTCGTTGCACAGCATGGTGATGCAGGCGATCAGGGTGACATACTCCTGGAAGTCCACGGATCCATCAGCATTTGCATCCAGGTCCTTAAAGATCTTGTCAAGTGCTGTCTTATCCTGGCTTTTCTATAACAAATACAGCATACACATCATTTTAACTGGGTGCACATTTGCATAATTTGATGCTGTTAGACAGTACACTAGAAGTCACAAATTTACAAAACCAAAATGATATAACAAAACTTCACCCTTATGAATTTAAAAAAGAAAGCAGAAGAAAGGTGTTATAAATGCAGTCTATACCGTTCTTTTTCTACAGACTGTATATTAAATGTGTGCGGATACAGACCTAGCCCTTCAATTTAATTATGGCAGTTAAGACAAAAATCTGCTTTTAAGTAAAATGTCAAACTACAGTAGCAATTCAGTACATAAGGATCATGAAATCTTATTTCAGATGATCAGTGTATGTATCGGTTTTTAGTTCTTCTTACCCCAAAAATATCACCCAGCTCCGCAGAGAGCAAATCCTTGAGCTCGCCTTTAGACAGGGTCAGTTTGTCTCCCTCCTTTCCAGAATATTTATGAAAAGCTGAAATTAACATTGCCATGGCCTTCTGAATATCTGACATGTTGACTAGAAAAACAAAAGAAAGAAAGATAGCAAATATTATTTACATAGGTGTTAGTGTTTGAAATAATTATTTCATTTATTCACCCCCAAATAAAGTACAGAAAGAAGCAGACTGACTATATTATCAAACAGTTTTTTTCTTGACAGTCAATAGTTATGACAAAAGGAAAACCTCAAGCATGTTACGGCAAGTAACAGCGTAGCATACAGAACAGGTTACACCCCTCTGTGCAACATGGAGTTAAGCATGCAAGGCGGAACAAGGATGGGTGAAGGGGCGGATCTACAATTGTCCAATGGAGAAGAAAGAGAAAAGTAGGAGTTGTAAAAAAAAGGAGTGATTTTGTAAAAGATGGCTTATGGCCAACACCTTGAGCAAACCTAATTTAACCAAGGGAGAGAGAGACTAAACATGTGAAATCCAGCAATGTGAAAGATATCTACCAGTCAAAAAAGCTGAGAGAGATGAGCATTTGGGAAGAGAAGCAAAGACAGTAACCACAGAGGAGCACAAAGGAAGGAAGTGAATTTTGCCAGTATGCCAATGATCGACACATTTTTTACCCAGCACAATTTACAGTCTATAAATATATAGCAGTAGAGCAGATGAACTAAAGTTGAAAATTGTTTACTTGTAAATGCATACAAAATTGACCCTGAAAAAAACTTTTGCATGCAGCACTATGTATTTTCTTAAAAATTTTTACTTATAACAAATCTGTTAGCAGTAATAGCCCATCAGAAATTAACTTACCTTGGGTTTTTTGCAGAGTTCACGATGAACAAACAAGGAAAAGCGAGTGATGGTGAGGGAGTGAGGTCTGGGGAGACACGCAGAGTGTTATATGCAGAACGCCACACCCTCTTATTCATCCCCTCCCACTGTATACAACCCTTAACACACACATACACACACACACACACACACACACACACACACACACACACACACACAGAGCTCTCTCTAATTCTTTCTGAAACTATCTCACTTTCATTGTTCAACCCCTTTAAACCATAGAAACTCTTGTTTACTTAATTATTAAGTTTGAAAAAAACAAGTCGGGTGGGCTCGGCTTCTCTTATTCTAACTTAACTGGTTAAACCAGCTCCCAAACTTGCAGCAAAATCATTAGATTTTCAGGAGAATTCATAAATACGATTATTGGGTCATAGATTTACTCAGCAGAGAGACATTGCAACTTGAAATATGTTCTGAAGCCTAGTTGCATATGACTCTTTATGAAAAAAGTTTAAAGCAATGTAACCCGCTCTTTGTGACTAGGTCTTCACCATCATTATAGAAAAACCCGTAAGGCAAGTTGATCTGGGATTAGACAAATGGGACGAGCACTGATGTCATCTGTTATAATGTTGGGGTATATTTTTACACAGCTGAAGGGCACAATGTTACACCATTATTAGGTCACAAAAACATCCTTTGCTATATGTATGTCATAAATCGGTAAAAGATGCCTGTGTTGCAATCATTAGGAGCTGGTCCAGCAGTTTGCTGTTAAACTTTTAACTGTTCCCTCATGCCTCTGTGTAGCATAGCAATCCATTCCTCATTGTTTAAAAGCACACAGCAATTTTTTTACCATTGTACGCATGGCTAAAAGACAATGACACAAACAACAGAACTACACCACATATTAAAAATGTCTCTTTTGTTAGTAAACACAAAGCTGCTTCTCTGCAAGAGAAGTTTTATTGTAACTTCCTTTCGAAACAAAATTTTACTCCTCTCAATGACTACTGGAAACACTGTCTGTTGTAAAAGGAGAATTAAGTGCCATGTCACTAGGTTGCAAAGCGTATGATGCATGCAAAGTATGGACTCAATCGCTATGTTTCCGTGGCGATGTGCGTTGGTTGCATGCTAGTCTTTGTTATTAGCAAAGCACTGTAGAGTAGTTGAGAGGAAGAACAAAGAACACGTGTCAAGGCGAAGAAATGAAGATGATAAATGAGATAAATAATAACAACAGAACTTCAAAAAGATTTCAACAGTAGGCCTACCAGTATTTCAGGGACAGTAATAAAGTTTTAGACAGAGCAGGAAATAAGAAAAGTCAGGGAGAGAGAGAGAGAGAGAGAGAGAGAGAGAGAGAGAGAGAGAAAATCAAGTAGGCGGAGGAGATGAGTGGACTTGTTTAACCTCTGTCATTATGTAAGAGGCTGTACATGACTCATGCGAGTAGAATTTCAGTTTTTTTATGGTGCCACAGTTGCACGTTATGGTGTTTGACTGGTTTTCACTTTGTGTTTATGAACAACTGTGTTTTAATGCTTGCTTATTTGCCTTGCATGCGCTTTTCATTTTCCACAACAACTTTGCATGAAAAGCACACGCACCTTTGTGATCATTCAACGGCAAGTTTGATTCGACAGCACTGAGAAGGCAAACAAGAACTCATGAGTCTGTGGCCAGTTTCCGTGTGAGTCACCATCTAACACTGTCTCTGAGTAAGCGGGGCCTTCCTTGTGCCATTAGTGTTTCACGGCACAGAGGAGTGAGAGGGTGGGTTAGCATTTCCGAACGATTGATAGGTAAATCATGAAGGGAAACGAGTACTGGAGAACAGGAGAGGAAAGGCAATTTGGGTTATATTGGTTGTAGTTGGTGAGAATATTAGTGCACTGCCAGTGAGAAAGTGCTGCAAGCTCTTTTTTAGCATGCTTGAAGGTACGTTTATGAAAAGCATACAAAGCGCAGGTATGTGTCTGAACAAGTACACTTTCGTACAAACGTCTAAACGATAGAGTAATTGTGCATAGATACTACAAAACGATTCCAAATATCTGAATTGATATTCATGACAAAACACAAATCACTAAAATTAAAAGAATATCCCCAATTCTCAATACTACATCACCGTGAGCGCTTTAAGAAAAATGGGACACATCGATATGAAAACATATCGAGTTTTCCACTGGGTTCCATCATACAAGCACATGGTTTCTCCCACCATTATGCTGATGATACTCAACTTCACCTCTCGTTTCATTCAGATGATCCCATGGTAGCCACACGAGTCTCAAACTGCCTGGCTGACATCTCTTCTTGGATGAAAGATCAACATTTACAACTCAACCTGGCCAAGACTGAGCTTCTTGTCCTTCCTGCCACTCCGTCAGAACAGCACCAGCTTACCATCCAGCTTGGCCCTAATGTTCTCTATATACTTGCTTATACTTTCTTGACGTTGTATCTGAAACTTTGTATTACTAGCACTTCTCGTGAATATTGCTTACTTGGACACATCGCTTGCTGTTTTCCTCAATTGTAAGTCGCTTTGGATAAAAGCGTCTGCCAAATGAATACATGTAAATGTAAATGTTTTCCTCTGCGTTCCATTTGAACTGTGAGTATAAGAAGATGGAAATACTGTCACTTGTGACACAACAGAACAAGTGCAAACATAATCTGTAATTATATGCTAGCAGTAATTGTTGTTTGAGTAGATTGTTTTTTATTTAGTTTAAATAAACAACAATAATTGTTCCAAGTATACAGGTATAAGCAGACGTCTGGCCCATTTTTTCAGCATCCATCCTCCACCCCAAATCCACGTTACCCCCATTTTATTTAAATCTGTAGTCTTGGGTTTGAGTCTCAAGACTAAGCTTCTCTCTCAAAGACAAAGAACTTTTGTGGATTTTACAGTTTACATACTCAAACGTAACTGGCAGTGTAGCTTACAGAAACAATTTATTTATTCAACGCTAACTTTAAATAAAATAAACTCACTGATGCAAACAAATGAATTAAATCAACACGCAAAACAGTCTCTCTTTATTCTAGAATTGAATTCCACAATGAGCGCAGCAGCTCTGTTGAGCATCGACGTGTTCCTCACTGTCACACGGAGGTCACACACAGGAATTTACCAAAGTAAAAGCATTCAAAAGCCCCATGTTTTTTAACTAATACAGAATAAAAATTGTTCAAAGTGGTCCCATCCTGCAGCAGGAGTACACTCTTAAAAACAAAGGTGCTTAAAAGGTTCTTCACAGCGATGCCATAGCCTCCTAAGACCCGAGCTTTGATAACGTATGCATTTTGAATTTCTCTTAGCTATTTGACATTAATAGGACTAATAGCACAAACACGCATGCACACGCCCACTCACAAACACGCACACACAAACACGCACGCACACACCCACTCACAAACACGCATGCACGCACACACCCACTCACAAACACGCACACACCCACTCACAAACACGCACGCACACACCCACTCACAAACACGCACACACAAACACGCACGCACACACCCACTCACAAACATGCACACACATCCACAAACATGCACGAAAGCGCAACCCATATAGGCTGACTTTACAACACAAAAGCGCACAATATAGTTCTGATGTCCTCGTACGTGTACTTTATAAATAACAGCAAGTTCCAAAAAAAAATGTTTAGGATATTTACCTTTTGTACTTCGCTGTTGGCTTGATTGAAATAGCCGCCATCTTGTTTCTCCACGAATTTATGTAATTTACTTTTGCTACCACTATATGGTGTCATGCAGCATTAACTATATGGTGCAGAAAGCCTAAAACATGTCTCCATATGAGGACACAGGGTCTCAAGAGGATAGAAGAACCATTTTTGGTTCCACAAAGAACAATTCAGCCATAGGTTCTTTAACAAACCGTCTCTTTCTTACTTTTTTAATCTTTGTGGCAAAAAAAGGTTCTTCAGATAATAAGTGAAGTGTAGATTTTAAACTTGAGCTCGAGCATGCAGAATGTATGCACCCATGCGATGCTATGCTGCTCTTCACGTCCCGTGCGCACTAACATTTCAAAGTCTAAAGTAATAATGAGTGGTATGTGTAAAGTCTCGGCATCCAAATTATATAATAATATTCTTTTCAACATCAAATGCTGTTTTTCTCTTTATGGTGTGTACGTGTGATAGACTCAAAATGGCAGCAACGAAACACAGGTTAGTGGATCATTATTAAATGCGCATTACATTGACAAAGACGAGTGAACATTGATCTATTAAAAATATGTTTATTGATGTATCATCTCTCACGCATGTTTTAACCGCAAATCAGCGCTTGGTTCTTGCAAAAACTATACAGGTTGTTATCTTGGTTAATATCTGTTTCTAAGCTCCCCTATGAAAATTAAATACACCCCCGTCGCCCCGTTTTGTATTTTCTTTCGACGGCCCTGTTTATAGCCATGTGTTAGCTTTTTACTTCTATTTTTACTTCTACTTACTTCAAAAATAGCACATATTGTGTTAATCTCTAAAGATGATCTTGATAGACAAAATGTGTAAACATCATAAACCTTAAATCAGATCTACAGATCTTTTTTGCAGTCTTCCAGAAGTCTATGGGGAAAATCTATAGGCTTTCGGTCGAGGGAATCTGAACTGTTCTTCTTCACCTCTGAATGGAAAAACCACACACTGTTTTTATAATGGGACACCTCTCATATTCCTTACTATCTCTGCATCTTTTTGATGAAAATAGAGCTGTAGAGCTCTGCTGTAATTCCTGAGTTTCTGTACATTTATATAAAGACACAGTGTATAAAGTGTATGTGATGTGTGATTGTAGCTGATAATGGGTTTGTACACTTGCTATCTTGTGGCGCTCACTAACACAAGTTTTATTATTTTTTCAGAGAACAAACCCCGAACCCTAAGTATTGAACTTTGGCGTATAACTCCTTTCAACATCTGAATGGTATCTTAAACACTGTGGCTTGTTTAGGAAAGGTGTACTCTTTGTATAAGCAACACATAAGATGGACACTTTTTACCCTGACAACTACCACGAACAACCTCGCCTGAATGTACTAGCGATCGGCCACAAACCATCTATAGTCATATCAACAAGTTTGCATTAGCAAGCATTACTGTCAATTTTATTCGAACCCTTAAATGCATTGGTGGATTTTCAGTTATTACATGCTTCATAGCTTCATGCTTCATGCTTCATTAGAGACCTGGCATGTGCACAAATGTGAATTTGTTAATTTTTTGTTGACGTGTTCTTGCATGTATGGCATTTCTGTGCCTAAATGTGTGTGCGTGCGTGTCTGTGCTTGCGGCTGAGGTTAGCTGGTTTTGAGCATTTCGGGGACAAGTGTTTTTTATGAGCCACTGACTTCTTTCATTAGAGTGCTATTTTAACCCCGACCTCAAAGTTATTTTTGACCAATCATCTCTGCAGACCCGTCAAACCATCCTCATTCTCACAGTGACCATCTCATTAACTTCTATCAAATTTTTTATTTTGATTTGTGAAAACGTGAGCCATTGCAAAGTCTCTTGAGGGAAGTTGTGGCCCTCGGTGGCCATGTTTTCAATGCAGCAATTTCCGTCATGCAAGACTAATCCTATGTAAAAGGGGGAAGACAGATATCTCTACAGTAAAATTGCAGGCAATTAAAAACATATTTTCTGCCAGCAATAAAACCTGATATCAACTGTGCAATAGTTTTTGTTTCTAAAAGGGATGTTTCAGAGGCTAACTAAAATGACACCGTGTTTCACTCACCCTTAAGGCATCCTAGGTGTGTATGACTTTCTTCTGTCAGACAAATACAGTCAGAGTTATAATGCCATTTATCTTTTTTCTTCCAAGTGGTAGAATGGGAGTGTATGGTAAGCGTTTTTTAAAGCTCTAAAAAGTGCAAAACACACAAATACACAGATGACGGAAGATTGTCTGCAGATATTGTCCGATTTCGAAGATTGTCTGTTGGATACTTTTTACCAATTGCCAAATAGTATGCGTTTTATTAAAGTGCCATTCAAGTCAGGCGATTTTGGATGAACCCACTTTTAACAATCCAATCAAATTAAAGCCGTAGCCAACATTTATGTACATGGCCAACACTCCATATTTGACATTATTTCATTTTAAATGTTGCATAAAACGGGTTGTAAACAGGGTTCAGTTTAACAGTATCTCTGTTTTGGCTCTTTCAGCTTTAAACGCATGGGTTAGATTTGTCTGTCTTTAGTTGCGATTTCTCGATACTTTCTTGATACTAAAGGTTACTGTCCTATCAGGAAAGTGTAACAGTTAGCATATTGTATTCTTCTTCATTTAAATGACGTATGCAAATGATCTCCTGCAGGTTATCAGGAAATATTTTGCATTAACAGAGAGTATGTGAGTCATCAGCTGCTTATATTTGAACACAGCTATTAGCATCACATTATGACTTTTCTCAGTGTTAAGTCAGTGTTAATCTTTATTGGTTACAATATTTTCCAGGTTACATCATGAGAGGGGCAGGTACCAGAGGATTTCTTCCAAGCTTATAGTTAATGCCATCTGTTCCGTGTAAACAAGTCCGACAGCGATGCTGTGTGCTTTGTGTGTGTGTGTTTGTTTTAGGCCCATGTGGGTGTGCTCACTGCTAAATTAGTCTGTAGACCTGCTGTACAGGTGCCGTGGACAGGGACCGCAGTCTGGGAAAAACAATACATACAGCTGCATGACACAGGTGTGCCTGCAGAAGGCTTCCCTGCATCTCAGTTTATGAATGTCATTTGTAAGACGATCTTTCATTGAAAATCTAATCATGCAAAATGAAGAAAACTTGCACTTTTCATTGATCTGCATTTGGAAATAATGCAAAAAATACTCAAATGTATAAAAAAAACCTTTAAATGTCATGCAGATTAAAGGTCCAGTGTGTCATTTTTTGGAGGAGAATTTGCAATGTTGTTTCTACAGTAGCCCTAAACAGACAAACTGCACCACAGAGCGCATTTCGCAAATACGTTCTCTCTTTCGGCAAAGAAGCGAAAACGTGATGACATCTTGGTCCTGTGTCAGCCACCATAGTGCTTTAAAAGGGAGGGGTGGAGTGAGCCATTGGTTGCAATTTGTGGTTGTTTATAGGGTGAATTCATATTGACTGGAGGGCCATTTCGACATTGAGCTAAATAATGTGAGAGGAATATTAGTAACAGAGGGTTTGAACAGGATCAAATCTGCTCTGACAGCTAGAGTACACCTATACTATACTGGATTCAGTATCTGATATAGTGGGATCAATTTGAATGTGAATTTTTTTTACCTACGCTGTCTGTAAATGTGTCATATAACCATGTACACCCACTGTAAAACAATCTTCTCAAGTAATTAAGCTGAACTGCCTTGCCAGAACGACCTCTATTATTTGCCTTTGCATTACTGCAGTCCTGTGGATTTGAATACATCCATGAAAGATGAGACAGTTCAAACAAAATCGCCTGCAGCCCTCTGAGCACACCTATGTTTGCTATACCTCTACGAAATGAGGGTGTGCTTGTGTGTTTGTGCATTCATCATTGCAGTGGATTTTTTTATGAAATGTGCAATGCATATACACTATTTATGATGAATTTAAAATGAGACTTTTGAGACTTACGACACTGCTGTTCTTAAAGATTAAAAGCTCATTTAAAAACAACTAAAGCATTCTGAAAACATGCATGGGAGTAAAGCATTAGTGTCATTCTATCGTTGTTTTGCATGTACATTTGCGTAGCGTAAGCAGCAGTTGTTTACAAAGTCAGTTTATAAGCATAACAAATGTGTATGTTTGGAAATTGTTTTCATTTATATGTTAGGCTGATGCCTTTTTTCAAAGCTTTTTGTGCACTCAAGCTATACATGTGTAAGGCTGGTGCCACAATGTCCACAATACACCCTGAGAAACACAGAACTTCATCCAACTCCCCACAGAGTTTGCATCCCCATCTCAAACAGCCTACAACAATGAATGATGATTGCAAACTCACACCTTTACATCTGTTCTCTTCTCCCTCTCTTACTAAGCTACACCTCAAAGCTCACCTGTGAACTGGATATAACCAACATCATATGTATGAACAAAGAATCTGCTTATTTGATATCATTTGAAAGGTCTCAGTGCGATTGGTACAATGAGCTCATTTCCGCAGCAGTAAAGCAGATCAACATAGGTTTGAGTGTTATTCTTAAGATATTTTTCTCACTGCTGAGGGTGTTTCCTTCCTTACACATGTTATTGGTATGTGTGTTTCTTGACAATTGTGCACACATGCCTGGCATGAAAATAAAATAAAAAAGTGACACGTACACATGAGACAGAAACAGAGAACAGTAAATCACTATTGTTCTTCATATTTTAAAGAGAATAGATAAAACATGTGCTCTTAACAGTACCATATTATTTGTTCGTAACAGATAAATTGCACAGTAGAATAGAACAGAGATAAGTACAATGCAAATATTAGGAAGTTTATAGGAAGCAACCTAATACTGTTTGAAGGACATCAAAGTAGTGAAGAGGGTTCACTTATTCTTCCTGGGATTTTCTTTGCCGTACTTTTTATTGTAGTAGCCTTTGGCTAGACAAGCCACGTACTGGCTGAATTCACGGAAGTTCACTTCTCCATCACGGTTCTTATCCAGTTCATCCATGACCTCCTTGATATTCTCCGGATCGACTTTGTCCTGAGATAGATATGAAAAAAAGAACACCAGTTGTGTCTGAGCATTATTATTCATCGACGGGGTTATAATGATTTTACAACATTTCTGAGAATCAAACAGACAGTGGAGAAAATTATGCAGAAAGGGCAAACCGCAAAACACAGTCTGAAGGCCCAAAATTCCTTGTTAGGTAATTGAAACTATATGGCTGTAGAGTGTAAAGGATTCCAAAAGCAGAAGAACATGGGAATCCCCATGGCTATTTTAATGAATCTCATGCATTTATAGTATGACTCAGTGTAAGCCTCTTATTTGTCAGGTTGCCATAACAAACCTCCACTGCGCAGACTTTCATTATGCAAGGAATTTGTTGTGACATGTCAGCGCAATACATTTTTTGCTATCGTTCTCTCTCTGTTTTTCTCACCTTAAATTCAGGGCTGATTAGTTGAGTTTTTATCAGCTGTGAAAACTCAACTTTGCTCAGCTGTGATTTCTTTTCATCTGTTGCAGCATACTCCTGAAACACATCCGCCATGGCCACAATGACTGTCTCCAGCTTAGACATGTCTAGAAGAGAAAACAGAAGAAGAGGACGAACTCATCAGGAGTATTAAACAAAAGGACACTATAGTGTCTACATGCAAATAACAGATTATAAAAGTTATAATGTAGAGCAAATGCATTACAACAAAATATGATCTTAACATAGGAATTCAGTTTAAGCTGCATTGTACAAGCACAAACAATCCATAGATGAATACATATCATAGTCTCTTTTAGTCTAACTTTCTTGTTTCTTTTCCACTTACCTCAAGACTGTGTGTTCTCAAGTTATGCTGAGAATTGTGGTGGAGTAAATTGTCTGCAGCCTTTAAAGCACAGATTTTATTTTATCACAGCACACAAACACACACACACACACACACTCATGCACACACACACACACACACATTCAGGAATGATTCATTCTAGGGCAATGAAGGATCGGAAACACCCAAACCAGTTTAACTGTACTCACTCATGTGTGTTACACTTTTAAATAGTCAATAAACTGCAGTGTTTGAATGAAGTTCTTTTATGTGCATAAATATTAAAGCACTAACAAATCTGAGTCACATTTTATTATACCCTCTCATCTCTTTGTGTCGGTTTTAGCTACACCAGTTTTTTTTTTTGCCTGGGCGTTGCCCATCCTGCCCGCCATATTTCCACGTTTTGTCCCATGTGATTACTCATTCCTAAAACTTAAATTTGAAGAAAATGCTTCAAATGTAACTAAGAATAAAATTAAAAGACTCATTGTTGTAAGACAGCTAATCGGTTTTGTGGTTTGTGGAGATGTTTCCCTTTAAATAATGACTCTTTAGTGTCGACCTGAATCACAAGCTTCTCATTTGGAGTAAACAGACCCAAGCTTATCCTTTCTAAATCTTGACTTCAGACATCAAAGTAGTTTTTGCAATGGATCATTCATTGCAGACACCAGAACTCTACAAGTACTCCAGCTGTCCACAGGAATGCAACTTGACACAAAAATCTTTTTTTAATTCAAAACCTTTTTTGCAGTCCTGGAAAGGATCTAAACATCTGAAATAAGACACATACACAAACCTGCATTAAATCATTAAATCTGTTTTTTGTATGTATGTTTACGTGAGGTTTATGTTCCAGACAATGGGTGCAGAGTAAAGAGAACGACTCAAAAATACTAAGCAATAATGCTTTGCAGCATGCAAGCCTCCAAACAAATGTGCAAACAATGATGCGCAAAACCACAAGCTGGGCAACAACTGCTCATATTTTTGACAGTAAATCATTTATAAAAACAGACTTGCTTTGCAGAACTATATAGCATTTACACCAATCATTACTTAATATGCATAATCCAAAGACTCATAAATTTTGACATGATGTTAGTTTTGGATCGTGAAAGAGTAAACACATAGTTAGAGTCCACACCCTTTGTCATAATTGTCTTGTATTCAACCGCACAGCATTCTATGGTAACTTTCAAAACAACATAGTAGATGTCAATACTCCTAACGTTATAGTGACCGTGGGACATTTACAAAAGAGGGTGTGTATTAAGTGTACATCATTCAGCCTATCTTTTGTTCACTTCAGGTTTTTCCACATTGTGTGGTAAGAATAACTTAAAATAATCTCCTGCTTTTAACTGAAGTGCACAAACACACACACACCCAGACAAACAATGGTAGGCCTACAGTGTAGAAGCCATTGCTCCCCAGAAGCCTGTTGAATGGATTCAACAGGAGAGATCAAGGCCAAAACTCATTCAATATAATGGCTTCATTAAACTATTAAGCATGAAGGGTTATGCCAGCACACACAGTGTCAGTATTAGAACATTATATTTATTCATACAGCAGTCGATTCCATACAAAGTGACTTACAAATGAGCAAGCACAACAATAAGTGTAGTCTACAGCTAGGAAAACTCGCCACAAATAATTCCTTTTTGTTGTGAGCTGCAGCTCTGCACTGAACAAATTTGGGTATTTTAAGTTATAGTTTACGCACAAGTCTTTGATCCCATGAATGGAGAAATGGAGAAGGGTGTGGTGAGGATTCAGACGTTAGGCGAAAGTTGGAATTTTGCTGACATCTAGTGGTCGTTTTTCTGAACTACACACACTGCACACGCTTTCTCGCTTGTAATTCTCCTTTACACGAAGGAAAAATTCCGGATTTTCTCCCGACCTCCCTTTTGCTTGCATTTGATTAATATTTCTATATTTGAGTTGCAGAGTATGTTTATGGTTTATTCATTTGTGAACTGCCATGCAGAGTGTTTTAAAGCGTGGAAAGTATAGTCAGACATTAATCATGTGATTTGTGGTCGAGAAAAAAAAAACATGTTTGTACTTGCACACATGAACTCATGCGGCTGACACACCCGAAAGTCATTCATAGTTGCTGGGCAACTCAAATGTTTACACAGATTTCAAACACGCCCACATGTTGTCAGTGGTTCCGGAGGTTGGGGGAGGGGTTGGATATTGAAAACATCACCAATGTAGCTTCAGCATCAAAAAGGTTTATTCTTTCGAGTCTGTGTATTTATACACAGTGTATATTTATTTATTTTTTTAAAACATAACTTTATACAAGCATGAGACATTTTTGTGATTGCAGCATAAATTTTGTCTTTAACATCTGTGTTTACTAAACGTACTTCTGCTGCATGTTTGTTGTGTAAACAGTGCATTTATTTATAACAGAAAGATAGTACGAGCCAGTTTGTATTTGGTTCTGCAGTGTTTGAAGATTTATTGTTACATTACAATTCAGATTATTGGTATAACAATTAGGCTGTATTTTTTTATAAATGAAAAATAAATTAAGATCATTGCAAATTATTTAGGCCAATGATATGTTGGGAAAGCTTTCTTTAAAGAAAACATAGCCTATTAGAATGGAAAGATATTCTAAATACTTTTCACTGTGTGACAAATTTCTTTGTTTGATTTATTTATTTGATGTTTGACGGCCATTTTGGAACGCTGAAATTGAGGCATATTGTCTTGCTGTTTGAATATTTATTATTCACTGTTACAGGGTAAAGGTTGCGTTGCACTATGGCTGTCCTGTAATCCTTCATATTGAATACAGCAGTCATTATTGTGAAATCTGAATCCATACAGGTTTCTTCTGATCTGATTATTATCATTATAGGCCTGCTGTGACACAACTGAAAAACACCAGTTAACAGTACAAATGCACTGTAAATAACTGGTACAGTGAAATCATACAGTGATATCCTGCAGATGAATGTGTATTTATGCTATTTCAAGACACAGGCATTAGAATTAGATAATACTCCACAAGTTTAACTATGATGTACTAAAATTGTAACTTATGTGAGTTCAGACAAAGTGCATGCCTAGTTCCAAATGTGAAAACCATTTGCATGTCTACATTTACGCATTTGGCAGATGCTTTTATCCAAAGCGACTTACATTGCATTATTTGTTTCTGAATATGTGCAATCTTGGGATTGAACCCATGACCTTGGTGTTGCTAGCGCCATGCTCTAACCACTGAGCTACACTCTTAAAAATTAAGGTGCTTCAATAGGTTCTTTGATGCCATAGAAGAACCTTTTGGTTCTATAAAGAACATTTAACATCTGAAGAACCTTTCTGTTTCACAAAAGGTTCTTTGTAAGGAAAAAAGGTTCTTCAGATTATAAAAAAGTAGGAAAGAGATGGTTCTTTAAAGAACCTTAGGCTGAATAGTTCTTTGTGGAACCAAAAAAGGTTCTTCTATGGCATTGCTGTGAAGAACCTTTTAATCACCTTTATTTTTAAGAGTGTACAGGAAAGCTGCATGTTATGATTCGAAAGCATTATGTTATTCTCTCTCTCTTATTCCAGGCACAAATCAGAAAGCTGAGATCCTTAACTTCTAATGCATCTGCACCCTTAAGTGAATTATAGAGAACACTTGATAAAGTCTCCAAGAGCCTGTCAGAGTTTTGAGAAGTGACACGAGTACTTTAAAACTGCACAAGGGATTGTGGGCGGTGTGTGCAGGGCTGAACTGGCTGGAACACATGAACAGTCAGAAAAAAAAGAAAATCCAAAATTTATTGAATGTTTATGTTTATGGTTAACACTTCAAAACAACATCTTTTTCATTTCGGAAAATAATATCTGTGCAGTCATCAAAACACCATACATATACTGTAACTTATTCCGATCACAAAAGCAACAGATTCAGATCGAGGAATGTGCCAGACAGTGTTCACCTATTTGAAAAAATAGGACACCAATAAAACATACATATATTCCCCTCTTGTTGCACTTTAATGCTTTTTTACACCTTGGCCTGCTTGCTGTTTCTGGTGCATCTGGAAGATCTGTTCACAAGCAATGGACAGGCCGACCACAAGAGACACAAACTCCTCAAAATTCACCTCTCCGTCGCCATTAGCGTCCAGATCCTTCATAATCTTGTCTACTGCAGCGGGATCCTTCTGGGACTAGAGTAAAAGAGAACAGTAACATTGAGATTTCCTGCCAAACAAACAAATTTGTTATGTTGAAGCCGAAGAGAGATGCACAGATTGTCAAAAAAGGTGGAAAAAATCTTTAAAAGAGATCAGAAGAGGGAGTATTCCTATGCGGTACACCAAAGATATGGTGTCGAAATGAGGAAGGGAAATGGGAGGAGTGGAAGGATGTAGATGTACCTTAAGAAAGCTGGACAGCTCTGACTCCATCAGCTGTTTGAGCTCTTTGCGGCTCAGAGATGCTTTATTCCCCTCGGTGCCCGCGTAACGGTGAAACACAGTGATCAGAGTCTCCATCGCTCTCTCCAGATCAGACGGCATTGTGACTGGCTGGAATGTACAGTAACTTATTTGTTAGTGTCTCATCACATGACCATATAAACTATATGTGAATTGTATATATAGGGTCTGATGTTAATTGTTTTCTTGCTGATTTTATAAAAGGGAATATTTGGCAAATAGTTCATTGTTCTCCTCTTCTCTCTTTTGGGATTGGGAAACAGTGGTGGATTTTTCCATTTGGAAATGAGCCAAAGAATGAGCAATGCCCTCCATGCCCAAAACGAATCCAATCCAATAAAACCGCATTTAAGAGTTTGTAAATACAACTGATATGAGCACTGATTCAACAATAGCTCTCTTGTAACTTTATGCAAAGAACCTACACCTGAAAAACTTTGCCAAACCACTAATCCGTGAATAAACGACATAACTGCTGACGTTCACGGAATCTGCGCTTGCAAATAAACGTCTCAGCATTTATTACATGGGTGTTTTATATTAATGTGGGCAAATGACGTAAGCTAACAATTCGATACCTTACAGCCCATATAAAAGTACACGTACTTTTAGTTTGATGGTTAATTCAATATTAATACGTAAAGAAAATGTTGTACAATAAGGAGTAAATATAAACTAGCTTACTTACCGTGAAAAAAGCAGAGCGACACCTGAAAGAAGTAAAGAAGGGAAATGCTGCGCAAGAGCTGAGAAAAAGCCGAGGAATTTATAGTGGGGCTCCGCCCGAATGAAATGACTGAGCTTGGTTGAGCCGATGACTAACATTAACCGTTTAGGGCTAACATTAAAGATAACTCCGAGAACCAAATATGAATCAGAGTAAAACAAATCATTTTACATGAAAAGCATGTACAAAGCAACTAGAAATAAGGACATATTACATAAAATCATATTACAGTCTTCTCTTTTTTTGCATCTTTTGTCGACTGTGGCCATCCCATCATCACGGCACAGTTATTATAATAATTTGAATAACGTATCAAAATTACTGCGTTTTTTTATTTTATTTTAAGAGAGGAACATTAACCTTTGTCATTTTTTCACCATTTCCCGAGTGACTCACAATTTTTGCCTCACATCTGACCTCACAAAATCTCCCTTTAGAATTGAATGCTTATCATTGAAGGAAAGGGTTGCTGGTTTTGGCTGAAATTAGGCCTGTTTCAGTCTGCCCAGTAAGTTTAAGGGCTTGTCTTGGGATATATTTGTGATAAGAGAGAAGTGAGCTCTGTAACTTTCATCCCATTACTGTAAACATACCCAAGTGTGTCAATATGTTTGGCCTGTATTCCTGCATTCCTTGCACTTCAGAACTAACAAATCAAAATCTCTAAATGATGACAGTCCAGTTAGTTTTAAATGGTATTTAACCCTCATCCATAGGACATCGGAAAATGAAAAAGGAAGTGAGAGAACACTCATGGTTCGTTGATACATGCTGTTTTGTTGGGGGTGTGGATGTGTTGTCATAGTGAATTCCTTGCAAGTAGCCTACCATTCTTTAAAACTGTCCAATGAGAAAAAGATTTCACTGCCAGCATTTTCCTAACATTCCTTACAGGCTAGGGCATGATGTTTTTCTTAAATTTCCTACATTCGGTGCAACACAGATGTGTCTATTTATGAAGCACCAGTAAATTCATTGATTTGATTTCCAAAACACCACCACAGCACTCATCCATCATAAAAACAAGTTGTATAAGCAATTTCTGAATTATAAATATCTCTGAATTTTTTTTTTTTTTTTTGGGGTGGGTCTGCTGTGGTGGATTCCCATTCTTAGGATTCCATGCTGTTTAGATTCTATTCTGCTGTTTAAAATTAACACAAAACAGAAGTTGTGATGATGTTTTTCATATTGTAAAGTTAATCCAAGTGCAAAAAGTAGGGCATGACTTGATTTTATTCCTTAGGAATTGGTTGGATAGTTAATAGATAGAACTGCTGTCTATATGCTCTCAGCTGCACAGAGATTTTTCATCAGAGTTTTTAGAAGTAACATGAGAACTTGCACAAATGATAGTGCACTGTAAAAAAAATTCTGTAAAAAAACGGATTAAGTACTGGCAGAAAATTACTAGTACATTTTCCTTTATTTTACGGACATTTCCGTTAATCCTAAAATGTAATTTAATTCAGTGCAAAATGGAAAATACAAGTGAAAAATGAATATGGAAAATTCCTTCATAGTAATACAGTATATTTTGTTACATGTTTTAATTAGTAAAGCTAATTCCCTAAACTTCACCTCTCCATCATCATCTCTGTACAGATGATCTATCATTGTTCTTATTGTTGCAAGATCTGCTCGAGATATAAAAACCCACCAGACAGGAAAAATAACAAATGGAGGCAAGTTTTGATAAGAGGCAAAAGAAAAGCCGCACAGATTGTCAAAAAGTGTGGAAAACATTCATAACAAACATCTTAAAGAAGAAGAGGGAATATATTTGTATGTGGTTGAAAGAAGGTGTAGTCACAAAGAAAAAAAAATGGGAGTAGTGGAGAGATTTAGATGTACCTTAGCTCTATATTAATCAGTAGTTTGAGCCATTTGCTTTTAGCGTTCTTTCGGTCCCCCCTTTGCTCGCATAACAACGAAACACTTCTATTAGAATATGTATTGCTCTTTCCAGATCAGACTCCACTGTGACTGGCTGGAGTGTAACATACTTGTATGGTTGTTATTGCAATGAATCATGGGATTAAATGAGTGCACTTGATTTCCACAATGAATTCGGACACCACGAAAAAACAGGAACAACACTTGATTTCTTTTCAATTTTTAATAACAAACCCTTTAACAAAAATATTCCATATGCAGAACCAAAATCATACAGCTACGACTGGTGGGACAAAAGACACTTTGTTATCTTCACAATGTGAGTGGAATGAAAAAATGCTGCTGCCGCTAGCAAAACCATCATATTTTCTAGCTTAAGTACGCAGCAGTTTGTTGTTTGATTGGGTGACTGGGGGAATAACATGATGTCATAAGTGCTTCAGTTCTTTTTTTTGCCCTTGCTGGTGATTTTGGCCGGAGTTGGAGCAGGTGCCGTTTGGTAAAGAGCTGCTGATACTTTGTTAATGTAGTACAGCGCAAAAATAGAAAAGATCAGGCTATATGGGAGGACAGAGGAAAAAAACAAATGAACAGAGTTGGTATATTTAGCCAATTCAATAGTGAAGATATTAATGTAATTTTATAGCTTAACTATAGTAAAACTATTTGATTTAAAAAAATTTTTTAAAGGAACGCTGACATGTAAACAATGGAAGTCTACACTATGGAGCAGTGTACCTCAATTTGCTCCATAAGTTTCCAATAAAAGAGGATTTGGTCTGAAATGCTTCCAATGTTTTTATGTCACTCTTTAATACTCACCATGTTGTCACACACACACGATGCACCAAACCAGAGGCAAACAGAGAGAGGCACATGCACACGGTAACTAAGAGAGATAGAGAAAAATATTTTTTAGCCAAGTACAGATATTCATTTTGAATTAAAATCACACCTCAAATGTATCAAATGTTCATCTTTCAATGAATGAAACCTTGAACACGTCTTATCGCACAATAAGTCATTCAATGTCTGTGTTTGTACACCTAACTGATAAAAAAATGGAGATAACAATTTTATGAGCATTAGGGGTGTATATTATTTTTCATCACAATATGCATTTGGATTGGATAGAGGAGTATATGTCAATGTTATAATATTATGTGCTGATTTGAAAATTGCACATGGATCCCAACAGAGACATCCACAAAAAACACTTCCCTTGTTTAGATCATTAAATCAAGAAAAGGTTTTTTTTGTAAATGTTCTCCATACATATTTAATGCATACATAATCTGCCAAACCCATGAAACTAAATATGATCGCAAATGTTTCAAAAGTCCCACTTACTCTCTGGGAAGATTTTGGCTTGGAAGCCCTTGCCGAAAACAAGGTTCTCCAGGTTATTGAAAGCCTGTTATTGAAGGTTAAGCAATAATAGATGTGCAAATACAAACTGAGACCAAATTAAAATAATGAGATTAGACAAGCATGAAATAAGAATAAGATTACTGGGACTGTATGCATGTCGAAGCAACAGAAGGATACAGTAAGAGAGCAAACAAACAGCACAGAGCCCAGAAAGCCCCCTAGGATGGTTAGCCATTCTGATGAGCCCAGCTGACGACTGAACATCTGCATTCCTGCAAACACCAGGACTGACAGCAGACTAGACAACAGCAATGATGTGCTTGTGTTCACCGCTATAACAGAAAAATCAAGAATGAAGTACAAGAGTTAGGAGTGTTCATATCAGTATTCATACAAAATCTGCATAAAAGTATTCCTTTAAATGTATAACATACATATGTTTAACTCTAAAACAGCATTTAATACGTAAAAGAAATTTTAATAATTAATTATTATTTAAAAGAAATAAAAGTAAGCCAGTTCTTTATAGACAGTCCTATAGTACTGTTTACACATTAGTTCCGCTACGAACTAGCGTTCGGTACGGAAGACTTCTAAGTGGGAACTGGAGCATAGGCATAACATAAAACACAACGATTAATGTACAGACACGTATTAAAAACACGGCATACTAGGCAAAGATAAAATAAAAAAGCAATATATGTGTATTAAACGAAATAATCGTGAGAAAATGAAGCAGTAAATCATAAGGAACTAGGACACGTCAGTGTACGCGCTTTAATACGTTCCGCCTGGAAACAAACAGCAACTACAATTCCACTGTAACGTTACTGTCTAGCTAGTAAAATAATACAAACAAAAAGAAAAAGTGTTTTACTTGACTTTATGTATTTTCTATTTCTTTATTATTATTTGTCGCTTTTCTCTACGACCACAGTGTTGATAAAGAAAACCAATAGCCTAATTAGAAAAACTGATTTAGATGTGCTAAATGCCATTAATACGGTGAACGTTTATTTCAAACCGTATAGAGAAAATACATAAATGTCTTAACCCAGGGGTTTAAACCTTATGGTTTAAACGGAATACTATTTTTTTGCGATAAAGAGCTAGAACGTCTCCAAGCAAGCCTTCTCCAAAAGCTAACATCATCCGTCTTTCATCTTCATGCAAACATAACAATGTATCTATACAGTTTGAAAAGCATTTGTCTCGGCTACGAAGTGCAAATGCAAAACTTACCCATATTTAAGAACAGTCAAAGAAATGGATTTTACACCCGTCCGAGTTCAGTCCCAGGGCCAGCAGAGCAGAGATGACGCGCATCTGACGTGTATAACGTGAGCCAGCTCCTCTGCACTAATCCTTGAGCACCATCTAGTGGACAGTGAAGCACATTAACGCTATACATATTTACCTGTAATGCATTGTGATTGCATCACAAAATTCAGATTTATATAAAATAATATATATATATATATATATATATATATATATATGTGTGTGTGTGTGTGTGTACAATATCCAAACATAAATTATCTTATACAAATTATATTATAATATATAATATTATATTATATTGCTATATGCAACCGTGGTCTTTAGGAAACAAATGCAATAAAATTTCATTCCAGCCTTTACCGGAACTGTCTTTTCAGCATCCAATACGCTACGCATGCTCTTTTCTGCTCTCACCCTGAGCATCTCACAACATCCATCACCTGGACGGTCGGTTATATACATCCGTCAGAATAGACCCTAGCGAGCACTGCTGGAGAATCTCTGAATCAACATGGATGGCTTTAAATCGGACCTCTCAAATATTTTAGACACTCATATTATGATTATAACGTAAAGGATTGTTTTGCAGCAGTATTTCGGTTCCAGGTACAAATTCCCTGCTTCGTAGTGATATTAAAAACGGCTAACAAATCCAGATACATCGAGACGTGGGAGCCGAATAATACGCGCATTTATAAAAAACAACAACATATAATTGCAGCAGCAAGTAATGGCAGATGCAGAGCTGCAAACCTTCACATCCATCATGGACGCTCTCGTGCGCATAAGCGTAAGTATATTTGCATCGCCAGTCGCACATTTCCAACATTATCTGTTATTTGCATGCAGCTGTTATTTAACACTGGTTTTCGTCACGAAAGCGCCTCGTGTCGAAATCGGATATAGTGTTTTAAACCCAAATGCTAACATAAGGCTTATATAGCACACCATAAATATCCATTGCTGATTTACTAGTACTATAATTATTATTATAACTACCGATTTACCAATAACACCTGTATGCAGAAACCGAATATGTCATCGTTATTTCTTACGCACTGCTTCCTCGTGACCAGCCTGCTCATGTAGGCCATGCCCACGGCTATTTAAATGTTATGCTGTGTTTTATATATTTATGTGTTTCTGGCACTTGCAGCGAGCGCATTTTCCTCCGACATCGAATATCCTGCCACATTTGGGATTAAATCTGTAATTTATCTGCTTGACTCATGACGTTACGCATTATTTACTCGTTTGTTTAGGCCCATAGTTTAAATGCAACTAAAGACAAACATGAAATGTCGTTTAAAATGTAAGGAAAGGAAAAGCGGCCCTATTAACAAGCCGCTGTACATGTAGCTCGACGGGATGTATGTTGCCATAGAGACGAGATGCTGAGGCCCAGACTGAGGCAGGGGAGCCACTGTGGGAAACGACCAACTCCAGTGTACCAGTCAGGACACATTTCAGTTTGATATGTAGCCTATAACATATCTGAAACAGATTTATAGATCAATAAATATCTTATAGTCTCTGCCAGCTACATACTGTATGCAGTTTTAATCATGCATGTTCTGCATGGTATGAAATGTGACCTTTCAAAGGATAGTTTAAAGAGCGTTGTTTACAAAACTACATTGGCACACGTTTGACATTTCTCAATATATCTTCTTTTGTGTTTGATGTTTTCCTCGTGTTTTCTGTTTGATCTTACTTCTCTAGTCCAATATGAAGAGTATAGCGAGAGAGCTACATTGTCCAGTGTGTGAGGAGATGGTGAAGCAGCCGATAGTGTTGCCATGTATGCACAGTGTGTGCGTGCTGTGCGCGGCTGAAGTTTTGGTTCAGAGGGGCTACCCTCCACCCGAGCTCCCCCCAGAGCCCAACACTCCTACCTCAAGCCCCCTCACACGCTCTCCACGACAGACACGCAGACCTCCGCCCAAAACAGACCGCCTAGACCGGGTGATCAGAACAGGTTTGTCACAACATATATATTAACAGTCATTGTGGATGAAGATGGTTACTGACATTATTCTCTGCTATCACTTATCAATGGCATCTCTTTGCAGTATAATGTCAGATCTGTCTGGTTGTTACTGTATCGCTGCTGAAGCAAACATCTAGCATCTCGCATCTGTGCAGCATTTTGCAATTGCGTATGTGTTTAAATGTAGCAGCCGTTGTGTCAGCACTTAGTGTATCTTGAATCTGTTTCTGCATTGATTTGCTTCTTCCTGGTTTAGATTTATAGAGGCCTTAAGAGCTAAACATCTCTCTCTCTCGCTCTCTCTCTCTCTCTCTCTCTTTCTCTCTCTCTCTCTCCCTCTCTCTCTCTCTCTCTCTCTCTCTTTTTTACAGTGTGCGGGACACATCCAGGTCGCCGACGAAAAGACACTCCTTCTGTGATCATGCTGTTCCCCTGTCCCACCTGCAGAAAAGATGTCGAGCTGGGAGAGAAAGGCCTCACGGACTGCCTCAGAAACCTCACCTTGGAGCGAATTGTGGAGAGGTTTTCTCTTACACTTTAATTTACTGGAAGCATGTCAACAATTTTATCAGTTAATTCCTGGAATCCAAGATGCAGAAATGTTGTTCTGCCTGTTTTGAATACCAGATCAGATGTTCTGATCTCTAAGGCACATTGCCACAGGGACTGACAGTTCTCACAGTAGTCTCACACTCCACGTGGACCAATCAGATCACGTTTACTTGTCTCTACTGCATAGCTAAATCAGGTTGAGCAAAGCATTCAGGAACAAAAAAAGAAAAATATTGTGTCTCTTCCTGCCAGTAAATGAGCTCACGCATTCTACACTGTAGAAAAAAAATGCACACATATCCAGAAACGGACCTAAAACGGATTTCTTGGTCGAGTATGGTCCGATTTGATATACAGCCGTGGAAAAAATGAAAATTGAAACGGTACTGGTCAAAATAACAAAAAAGATTTAATGTTTGCAGATCTCAAACACTGCAAAGAAACAAAGTCATGCTTAAATAACACAATACTAATGTTTTTACATTTATTTTAGGATCCAAAATGAATATATTTTTCTTGCATCTCAGCATTCTGTCTTTTACATTGCTGTTGGGTGACTTTGTCATTCCTGAGGTTTGTTTCTGTTGACATTCAACAGTCGCTGGACTGGAATTGACACAATACACGCAAGAAATGCTGATAAAACTGGAGTGATCTTTTAATTTGTTCTGTATTTATCTCTTTCTTCATATATTATTTATGTAGATACAGACAAACAGTGAGTCTTGGCAGCATGGCAATCCTGTGTCAGTTCTGCAAGCCTCCTCAGGCTCTGGAGGCCACCAAAGGCTGTGCTGACTGCAGGTCCAACTTCTGCAACGAGTGCTTTAAGCTGTACCATCCCTGGGGCACACCGCGAGCCCAACACGAACACATCCTTCCTACACACAGCTTCAGGCCTAAGGTGAGAGCTCATGAGATCATTCCGAAGGCTGGATTGTGACGTAAGATTTGAGATTCTGGGTCATGCACATAAAAGGTTCTTGGTTCATTACTTAAATAGAGAAGATACATGATATCGAAACTGGACAAAGAAAGGGAAATATTCAATACCGCAGATCAAGTATTCAAACGTTGTTAGTGGAACAATGAAATGGAAATAATATTCAAATATTTTGACATCAACAAAGTTTCCCTTTAACCCCTTTTGTCTGTTCCACTTACTTACAGGTATTAGTTTGTGTGGAGCATGAGCATGAGAAGTTGCAGTTTTACTGCCGGTCATGTCAGCGTCTGTTGTGCGCTCTGTGCAAACTGCGTCGTACCCACAGTGGACACAAGGTCATGCCTATTGCCCTGGCTTACCAAACTCTAAAGGTATCTGCTCATAATGTTTGACATCCTTAATGTGTTACCTTTAAGCCGTAACCGTAAACATTGTAGAAACACCCATCTTGCCTTCTTTCAAAAAAGAACTGTAAACTTGAAATGATCGAGCAAAAAAGGAAAGCCGATTTCCTCTCAATGGCTGGCTGTCTTTTTTAAGGTAACTCATCATTCTTTACATTGTGAACTCGCAGGAGAAAATTACCAAGGAGATGAACTACATTCTGGGCCATCAGGATGCTGTACAAGCACAAATCACTCAAGTAGAAAGTGGCATCGCTCAGACTGAGGTACACTATATTGATATTCATACTTTCAGGGTTTGTCAGACATTTCTCCATGTAGGACCTTAAAGAGATAGTTTGCCCAAAAATCTACATTTTGTCATCATTTGTTCACCCTCATGTCATTCCTTTTGTGGAACACAAAAGAAGATATTTTGAGAAATGTCTCAGTGGTTTTGTGTCCATACAAGTTTTCAAAATCTCTTCTTTTGTGTTCTCCAGAGGAAAGAAATTCATAGGTGGTGAACTATCCCTTTCTTTTTTATTTCTTTATTCTCTCCTTTTTCGTCTCAGGTGAATAGCGCAGTTGCCAATGAGCAGTTGAATCAGTCTGTAAGTGAATTGCGTGGGGTGCTGGCGGAGCGGCAGGGGACCCTGGCCATGGCGCTGGAGGGTGCCCGTGCGCAGAGGGCGGGGGCGCTGAATGCCCAGCTTTCCGAAAAACAGAGTCTTTTGGAAAACGCGGGTCTGCTTGCATACACCCAGGAGCTGCTCAAAGAAACTGACCAGTCCTGTTTCGTGCAGGCCGCCAGAATCACACACAACAGGTTAGAGAGTTTAGTGGGTGTGTTCTGCAGCTGCTGGCATTGTGTGTAGGAGGCCTGTTTGTTTACAGAATGCTTAGCCATCAATAGCCTATTGTGTGTTTCCATAGACACTCCTGCGATTAGGCAAACAAAAGAAGAGCTGAAATATTAAGTTACCTTTGCTACTACACAGAGATCTTTATATGTTTTTCTTTTGTCTACTTAGATTGGCAAAAGCAATCGAACATCTTCAGAATTTCTCTCTGTCTGCTGACCCCTCGTTCAGACACTATCAGATAGACGTCTCCAGGGAACTCAAAGCACTCTCTAGCATGAACTTCATACAAGGTTCATAAAAACATAATCTTACAATTAAAAGCACCAACATCTGAATCAATTTTTACCCAGCCCTTCACTTTCCTTCTGCAGCCCCATTGGCTCCTGTGATTGACACTCAAAAGACACTGGCCTATGATCAGCTGTATTTGTGCTGGCGCCTCCCGCAGGACTCCGCCCCTGCCTGGCACTACTCAGTAGAGTATCAGAGGAAAGCGGGCGGGGCCGGGGCATTGTGGGGCGGGGTCCGGTCTGAAGGAGGCCCAGGATGCAATGGCACACACAGTCCATGGCAGCGTCTGGATGATGTGGGCGGGACTAGTGCAGTGATTGACAGGCTTGAGATGGACAGCGTGTATGTCCTCAGAGTAAGAGGCTGTAATAAGGCAGGGTATGGAGAGTATAGCGAGGAGGTATATCTACACACACCACCTGCACCAGGTAAGACCCCCTGGACAAGGATGTACAAACAGATTGATTCACAAACCAAATGTATTATTATCACCAGATCCTTATGTTGCAGTTTTAGTTTTTAGTTCACTTTCTAAATCTTTTGGTTCACATATTTTATATTCTTCACCCATTCATATATTCATCCAGGCTGTAAGAAAAATATAATAAATACAGTTATTTCTTTAAAGTTCACCCAAACATTTTGTCATCGAACAATGACGGCACCCTTTGACTTGCATCGGTTTTCTGTCTGTACAATTGAAGTGAATGGATACCGCCATTGTTCGGTTACCAACATCTTCTTTTGTGTTCTTCAGAAGAAAGTCATACAGGTTTGAGTAAATGATGACAGAATTTTCATTTTTGGGTGAACTATCACTTATGCTTATAAGTAACATTTTTCTCATTTCATAGTCACTTTCTAACACGTCTTATTTTTTTCTCTATACAATTTCTCCTTGTGTGTCGTTCTCCACCTTTCTTTGCTCCTTCTGCCGATTCTTTGACTTGTATTCCTGTTTAACTGGACTGAATCAGCTGCTTGATCTCCTCTGAATCTTAGAATCCTGGAATACAATGTTCCTGCTGTGTGTCCTCTTTGTTTCCCCTCTTTCTTCCAACATCCCATCCCATTTTCTCCCCTTGGCTCTCCTCCTTACATACTCCCTCTCTTTTATATGTTGTTTTTCCTATTGCTTTACTTTTACTCCCTCGTTCTCTTTTCGTTTCGCATTCTGCCTCCCCCCGGCCTCACCTCGCCTGGCCGACCTTCAACCTCCTTCCTCCTCCACTCCTCTCCTCCTGCATATCTCAATCTCAGTGTTGTCCTTCTGCCTGGATTCTCGCTGGGGCCTGCATGCCGAGCGGGTGGCGCTGGGGAAAGGGCAGACGTACGCCCGCAGTGTTCCGGGGATGACTCTGTTACAGGCTGCTGATCGGGCCCTGACCTCATGTCACCTCACCACTGACCTCCTTGTGGCTGACGTTTCCATCACGCAAGGGCGTCACTACTGGGCATGCTCAGTGGAGCCGGGATCCTACTTAGTAAAGGTGAACATGGCTTTACATGTACTTAATAATGTTGTATGCCAATATTTAGTAGGTTAGTGGAATCACAGCAGTTTCATTGCCTGATGGAATTGCACCTTGTGTGTAGGTGGGAGTAGGCATAGAAGCAAAACTGCAGGAATGGTTTCATCTTCCACAAGACATGGCAAGTCCCCGGTGAGAAAGAATAACCCCTAACCAAACAGTATTATACATAAATAATACCTCATTTTTATAACCTGTCATCTCTGTATAGGTACGATCCAGACAGTGGTCACGACAGCGGGGCAGAAGATGCTCAGGACTGTCCTCCATTCTGCTTTCTAACAATGGGCATGGGCAAAATCCTACTGCCCAAATGCGGGGCATCTAACACTTCTTCCGGCCCCCTCACCGCCCCGTTACCGCCTCGGCTCGGGCTTTGCTTGGACTTTGAGAAAGGACAGCTTACGTTCTATGACGCGCACTCTCTCCGAGTGCTTTGGGAGGGGACGGTCGATTGCTCCGCCCCCGTTTGCCCCGCCTTCTGTTTCATTGGCGGGGGGGCTCTGCAGCTGCAGGAGTTAATAGCCAATCGTAGTACAGAGCAGAACCCGCCGAGAAGAGTGACCATCCAAACACGTGCTGCGGATCACTGAAGCCATAAATGGCTATGAAAGCAGTCTACTCAGCACCTTTCAGCTTTTTCTATTGACTTTATTTCCCCGCTTATTTCGTAGTTAATTATGCATTGATTGATGGTATTTTATATTAAGATTCTAATTTTAGAGTTTAAACCAATTGAGTTCATCAAAGTGGATGCTAACAACCTGCAGCATGCTAACAACATGTAGGTCAGTGTTAAATAATACGGAATCATTCAATGCAAATAAAAAAAGAAAATTCAGGTTTAATGCATGATGCAGTATGATGCAGGTTTGGTCATACCACATTTATTTTGAAGAGCAAATGATTCCGCATTATTTACAAACTTGTTTTCAGCATTGTTAGCATGTGAACTGCCAGATATGAGTGTTATAATAACTAGTAAACACCTTGATTTAAGTCACTAACAATGTATGTGCTTTTACAGGAATGTCAAAATGTCTTGAAATTTGGATTTCATCATTTGAGAAGGCGTCATGATAACCAGAGATGTTACTGCAGCAGTCGGTTGTTGTGTTGTTCAGAGTTTCTTCTGTGTCATAATAAGCAGTTTCCATTGTAAACCAAAAGTTGAGTATATGGTGTTGGTGACAGTACACGTCTTGTGAATAGAGACCTTGTCTGTGTTGTTTGTTTGGGCGCTAGGACAAGGCTGAATGAAACATTTAGCGAATGAAACGATGAGCTGCTGGTCGTTGCTTTCATGTGAGATTTCCATTTTAATGTTACACAATTGACTTACCAATTTGAATGTCCAGCGCACTTTGTCTGTACTGACACCTCATACTTTTTCATGATCATGATCGAAAGTCATGTATTGTTTCACAGACTGGGTATGACAACAGGCGAGGCTGAATTTTTGAAACGAATGCTGCTCTTGAATGTGCGAGTGTCGTGTGTGTGTGTGTGTGTGTGTCAAAATGAGGACGTAAAGTTGTGAACTGCTGAATGTCAATAATCGTATATGTCGTGAGTGAGTGAGTGTGTGTGTGTGTGTGTGTGTGTGTTGCAATAAAGACTGGTCAGTTTCTGAAAGCTCTGCTTTTGGCCATGTTATTTGCTATTGGAGTGCATTGATGTCTTGTGACAGTTTATAATGATGTTAAGATGTTATGTAGCATTTCATATTTGAGAATTTTAAAATTGGCCCGCGAAAATGAAATAAAGCAGCAACATTTCTCACTTGTATTATTTTTTTGGAACGAAGAAACCTGTCCTGCAGTAAAACACGTCTACTGATTCTGATCAAATGACTTTCTTAATCTTAATACTTTTACATTATCTTTATAGCATAAATACTGAGACAATAGGTTGTGGTACCTGGACCACAATTATATGTAATCTGAACAAAATGACTTCTACTGCCATTAAACATATCTAAAATTATGGCAAAATAAAAATGCTAAAGTGAAACTTTATTTTGCAAAGTATTTTGAGGTTTTGGGAATTTGTATATTCTCTAAAATGCATTTTAAGCAACAAATAAAATAAAATGTCACCCAAAATATCAATGTCACACATGGGTTTATTATCCTGAACCAGGAAACCTACTGTATAAATATTATACTTGATTGCTTGTTTTTCTAGTTCCATTTTAATGACCTTTAATTTTGAATTTGAATACATTTACATAATCATTTACATAATCTTAAAAAATACTGGAAAATAACCAAAATCACACAATCGCTGGCTTTCTTATTCAGTGCGTGTCTGTTTTGAATTTTCTCTTCAGGTCTAATACATGTAAATATCACCTATTTGTACACAAACGGTGTTTTTTTTTAACTGTATTCATTTCTTTTATTTATATTAGCCTTTTTATTTTTCAGTTTTAATTTTTTTCAGTTTTGTAAATGCCTAGTTTTAGTGTTGCACATAAACAGGTTTAACCTGTTCAACTTCACTGTTGTCAGTCGATTTTTGCCCAGAGTTTCAGTCTGAAGTTGTTGTAGAAAGTCTGCGCCTGTCAGCTGTTTTTATCACGTATTGTTTTCTATGCAAATGTTCAAAAAGTCTGCAAGTGTATGCTGTCTATTTTTTTTTAAAAATCTGTTCATTTTTTAAAAGTTGTGTAGTGTAGTTCAGCCTTAAGTTTACTTAACAATTTTACAATTCAATTTAAAACTAATCATAACAAACTGTATATCACTATAAGCCTCTAAAATACACACACGTCCAGTTTATTACAAGATAAATTATGTAGAAACAGTAATTGATCTAAAACGATATTTTTTGGTTATTTTTTGGTCAGCAATAATCTGACAAGTGTCACTTTTTAAAAAAAGGCAACTTTAGGACTGCATTCCAAATTATGAATTTATTAAAACCATTAAAGCTTGGAATGTGAATATTTAATGTATATTCTCCATACATTTTGATTTGGATAGAACTGAAAAAGGATTTCATCACACATTTCTGATTCTCAGAAAACACACAATCTAAGAAATGTAACTTTCTAAACTACGAAGCCCGCTGAAAAACACTCCCTGATTCCCTGTATTTCTGGTTTTCATTTAATGACCTTTCCAATCTTTATCCTTTTACATAATCTTAGTCACTTATGAATACACGGTGATACCTATTTCACACCATTTCGGTCTTTCCAGTCCAGTGCAGGTGTGTTTGGCAGTTTTAGGTAAGAATCGCCTGCACTTCTTTAACTTTCCAACTGTCTTTACTGCTAAATTTATTGCTTCACATAAACCATCATTTAAGTCCTAATGTTATTACAGTGATTCAACTCTCTACTGACTATAATTCCCTCCGGTTTCTATTCACTTTTACAGTGTCTCCACATTTCAGTTAAGAAATCTGTGATTATGGCAGAGTTTGGACAGCGTTTAGTCACATTGAGTCTGTGCCTGCTGGCTGCTGTGATCATCACTGAACAAAGTGAGTATTCAACTGAATTTGTAACCATTATTAGCATCAGTTTCATGTATGTTTGTTAAGTAGCACGAGGACATTTGTAGCAATAGCCAAAAAGACATTTTATGGGTCAAAATGATAGGTTTTTCTTTTATGCCAAAAATCATTAGGATATTAAGTAAAGATCTTTTAATTTCCTACCATAAAAATATCAAAACACACAGAAAAACACCTACAAAAAGTTTAGAATTTCAGCTTTCGGGTTCATCTATTCTCCACAACGTCATTACAGCGGTAAGACAATAGAAAGTGATAAAACAAACCTGTTTCTTTTGCACCCTCAGATTCCAGAGTTTTAAATAGTTATCCTATCCTAAAAACATATATCAATAGAAAGTTTATTTATTCAGCTTTCACATGATGTAAAAATCTCAGTTTTGAAAAAATGACCCTTAAGACTGTTTTTCTCATTATATTGAGGCGCCATGTTTAGCATTACAATCTAAAACTCACTCTTCACTCTTTCTGCCTAACAGGGTTTGCAGAAAACCTTTTTTCTGATGTTGACATAAATGATGGAGTATGTCTAAAGTATGTGGGGCATTACACTGTACTGGACTTGCAGGGAGTTTTTAACATGGTATCACAGGAGTATGGATTGGACATGCAGGTCTGTATCAAAACCTGGGCTACGGAAGCTAATAATAATATTGTCTCTCATATTATACTTTTCTAATAAAAGACCATAACGTTGTGAACAATGAATCTTTGTTTTGCTATAGGACATTGACAATATTATGTGGGTGAAGGAATTGTTTCGGCGTGCAGATCGGAATCGTGACAGATACCTTAACCTTCGAGAATGTACAATGTTCCTTTGGCACATGGGATAAAATAAAACAAAACAAACTGAGTTGTTCAGAAATGATTACTAAATACATGTATTATAAGGGAAAGCTTTTCTTTCTGTCACAGTTGGTAAATTAATCAATAGAACAATTTGATATATAATAAAATGAATAATAAAATATTAAAGAATACACTTCAAACATTGATAAACAAATGATGTTTTTCTTTATCAACATTCTGATCTTTGGTGTCGTGACCTTCTGCACACAAAACTGAAAGAACGCAACCCATTCAAATGAAACTATTGTGAAGTCTAATAGGACAAACAATGACAACAATGACTTTAAAATAGTTATAAGGCTGATGAAAACAGTTGCCATTTTACCTGTTCATAAATGAAGTAAGCCTACATAAAGTTTTCATCCTCTTTCCATGGTCTAAAACAGAAAACAATTATTTGCATATTTTACAATAATGACCTTAAGCTCACAACCAAAATACAACAAAAAATATGACCAAAACCAACAACCAGGAAGAAATGCATTTCTCTGACGTGGCGCTTGTCAAAACACATATGCTGCCAAAACAACCACACGTTATCTCTTCATTAAAAACATTCACTTTTACTTGAGACGAATGTTAATACCATTCCAGTTGTTTTTCATTCCAATTTAGATATTAGTTGGATTATTCAAATATTATTTGTATGCATGCATTCCTATAGAGGAACAGATAAATATCTTAGCCTAGATAAATGATCACATAATGCTACAATCAAGATTCTTCACATTGACTTATTATTTATCTGAGATGATGTGTGTCCCTATGTGATGTTTACTTTAGATGTTGACTATATTGTCAATTACAGTGAAGCAAGTCATTAAAATGAAAGTAAAAGAGTGAGCGTGTAATACAAAGACATTCCCACAGGTGCCCTGTTGTTACATACATACACCCAATGTCCATTTGAAATCATATTTTAAATACTTTCTTTATTACACCTGTCCTAACATTGCTGTGGTTATTTATTGTTTTGCAGACTTAACAACTCACAGACTTGACAGTTTTGGGACATGCATTTCGGAAATGAATGCTTAACTTTAATAATTAATTAATTTATTCATTTGGGTGTGTGATGTTACTGCAACAAAACAGCATCTGTTCGATGATCTTACAAATGTAGCTTTCTTTTATTCATATTTGAATCTTTTCACTGTTTTCACAATGTTCCATGACATTCAATTCAAATTCACTTTAATTTATACAGCGCTTTTTACAACGTTGCATTAAGCAAGAACAAGAAAGCATACAGAGAACAACCAGTTAAACATGCTCTCTATCCGTTTTTCTTTTAAAGTCCCTCCCACTTTGGCTTTTGTTTCTGTAGTAAGTCAGCAAATAGGTGGTGATATGTAAATCACATGATTACCTGCTTTTCATTTCTACTTATTTGGTGCAGGTGTAGCAGGTAGGACTTTAGTTTCTTTCCAGACTTCATTCAGGTAAGAGGCACCTGCACTCTCTCACTTTATATGCTCCCGTGCTTCTTTCACTCAATATAACTAGGTTCTCAACAAAAGCAGGTAAAATAGATTTTTTAATATATTTATATTCATCCGTGTTTTACTTTTTTTTCTTACTATTTATTCAGTTTATTTCAATAACATCTTAAGAATGCACAATGTTTATATGTAAAGGAAATACAAATAGAAATAATAAATAATCAAGCTTAAAGATCTCACTTTGCCTATATTGGCTTTAAATGTTTAGTAATACTACGTGTTTAGTATTTAGTAATAAATAAGTTCTAGGGTTGGAGTTTGGAATTGGACAAAACCTTGTAAAACCAGATCAACAACAATGCTCAGCGTGGTTTCAAGAAAACTCACGTGCCGTGCAAAATTATTTGGCTGCAGGCTGATGCCAGGAACATGACAATAAGCTATAAATAAGGAAGAGAGGGAGTTCTTTCTTTGTGGCACAGTCCACCCTTGCAAAAAAACAAGCTTATCAAAATTTGAAAAACATTTGACACATTTAGTGCAACTAAATCCAAGAATGTTTCTTTTTGATTATTTATTTTTTTAGTTTAAAATATACCATTCTCCATTAAATATATTTTTTAATGAAATCGTCTTGACCTCATTGATGACTGTAGCTTGCCAAGATAAAAAATAATGAGAAAATGATTTCTTATGCGAGAATATTGCTTTTTTAGCTCCTTCTATGCCTTCCATTTGATTTCAGATCTAATGTCACGCTGGCTGGAAAATACAGGGAATAAAAAATATATTAAGAAAAAAATGAACAGGCCATTCCAAATTTTCATTTAATCAGCATTTCTAGATGTATTGTGGCCATTTCAGTCCAGTGTCTATAGAACTTTAACAAAATCAAACCTCAGAAGTGACATAAAGTCACCCAACAGCAATGTGAAAGACTGACACATGAAAAGTGTGATAAAAAAATCAAGGTTCTCAATCAATATCAATATTTTTGAACTTTTTCTAAATACATGCAGTCTACCAATTTCTTCAAATTAAGTAGCCTACATTTATAATGGCTATTGCTGTTGTTTTAGTGTATCAGCTGTCAATATTTTTTATTTTCTTCTTTATTACAGCTTGTCTTCATTTGAGTTTGCGTCTTTTGAAACATTCGAAACAATGGCAAAATCTGGTCAGTTGGTGGCAGTGTTGGGCCTGTGTTTGCTGGTGGCTGTGGCGAACTGTCAAGGTGAGGTGTCATTGTTGTTATCAAAAATTAATATACTGAGAATTAATAAAAGCTCATTTGGCTTGCCATACGTGCCAGTCAAATTCAGTTAACAGCCTCAAGTATTTTATTTAGAGTTTTTTTTAATTGATCTAAACGTTTTTGCTATGTCTGTTGCTTTAAAAGAGGATACACCACCTCCTCCTCCTCCATTGGGACATGAGATTTGCCATCACTACACTCAGGGTGGAAGTACTATTCTGGACATGCCACGCATCTTTGACATGCTGATGATCGAGTTTGGAAGACAAATCCAGGTCTGGATATTTGTCCTTAAAAAGAAAGCCCTGCATATATATGTTTATTACTATTACTATTACTATATGACAGTTTGGCAATAAAAGCTTCCCTCCTCTTTCTGTAGACACTGAACCCTATGCAGACTGAGCAGTGGGTGCGTGATGTAGATGAGGATCATGACAGACGCCTCACCCTGGAAGAGTGCTCCAAACTCATTCAGAACGTCCTCAACAGCATCAGGAGGCCATAAACACACACTCACAACACACGCAGTTGTGTGAACATTTACAGAATGACATATTTGACTATTTTTACTATTTAAAAATAGTAGCTTTGTCTTATGTTATCTGCAATGATGGACTTCAACAAGTACCTCAACATAAAGAAAAACTTTGATTACTTAATAAAAGATGTAAACAAGCATTATAATTTGCACATAAATAAATGTAGTTGATTCCCACTATTGTGTTATGTGGCTGTAATTTCCAACCAGGGGTACAGGGGTAAAAGTGTATTTCACTTTGTTAAACATTTAAAACCAAAATTATGGCTTGTTTTATTATTGATTTTCTCAAAACATTTTTAATAATCAATGGCCTAACATATTTAGTTTCTTGTAAGAAAAGACAGCAAATTCATGTGTATTATTTATCAATTTGTATAAATGACACTTGGTGTGAAATGTGCAAACAATATACTTGACATTGATTTTATTAAGTACTAAGTCAAGTTCAAATATATTTTAAGTATGAAGTATATTTATATTCAGTACTGGTACTAAGTGCACCATTTTAATTTGACTTGGGACAAAATTGGTTCCCTTTTTAGTTTATTAAAGTATACGTTCAACTTTAAGTGTAACGGTAGTTAACTAGTTTACAACTCAAATAATAAATAAACACAACTAAAAGCCAAGTAGACTACTTAGAAAACATCATTGTTATTTTAAGTACATCTACATATAAACATAAAAACATTCATATACTTAAACCTCTATGTATCAGTAAGTCAAGTAGATTTCTGAGAAGTACATAAAACCTATAACTGAAAGTCATTTTTTCAGTTATATAAGTCAACATAAGTATACTAATAGTGTACTATTTTTTGTAAGGGTAGGCAAATCTTACTTGCCCAACAAACTATTATGCAACAGAATGTAGTTACAAAATAAAAGATAAAATATTTCTCAGTTTAAACAGAAAGAAAGCTACATGGCAAGTCTGTTTCAGCCACAATATTGAGTGTTTTTACTTAAAAATAAATCATCACAATAATTACCATTGAAAAAAGAATAATGCTAATGCTAAGTACCTAGTATAATACAAGGTAAAAAGTCCTTATTTTCTTTCAGCAAAAGGATTCTGTATGCTGGATAATTTAGAAAGCAGCAGCTATTTGGATGAAACCTGTATAAAAGAAAATTACTGATCACACCTTAAAACATCTGAACAGGGGTTGCACTTTTTGTGCTGTGTAGGATACACACATGCTACAGTCAAGAAAAACAAAGTAGGTAAAGCTTTCAACAGCAGTCTGCATACTGCATGATGCTCATAAATACCATAAAGCAACTGCTCATGAAACAGAGAGAGAGATGGTGTGCAGGACAGTTGCGCAGGAGAAAAACAAGGTCACCATTTTAGCCTGTGACCTCTGACCTCACCTGTTTTACTAGCAAACGCCCAAGAAACTGTGACAGAGGTCAGCAGGTGCCAGAGGGGCGTAGCCTGTCTGCGCATGTGTTTTTCATCTCATTTATGACTTTTCTGTCTATATTTGGAGAGCAGTATCTATCTATTAAAAACATGTCGCTACAACTTATGGTGTTTTTGGGCGTCTGTGTTAAGTGAGATTACATCTACAGCGCTGGCATCAAGACAACACCAGACAGATGCAAACAAGCACAAGGAGCCACAGATATTTGCCTGTGAGACGAAAACAGACGTGAATGAGATGCAAGGTAAAGAAGACAGAAAGTATTGAGGAGAAGAATGAAGAGAGCAGCACATTTTTGCTCCTCTGTTCCTCCTTTCGTTGTTCAGACTCTTCACAACAACAGCTGGAGATGTCACAGGTGTGATTTACTTGCTGAAAGCTCAAACACACGAGCTGACGTTGCACGCACACACATGCTGATGCAGCAAACACACACACGCTACTGTTTTTAGACTTCAGCAAACACAACTTGTCACAGTTGCTCCATTTGCACTTTTATAACGTTCGTTATTCCAATTATCACTGACATGACACCAGATGTATTTGGACACTTAATCCATGCCTAAAAATCTATGAATTTAATTGCCTGAGATACAGGGGGTATTTGCAAATGATGCCAGGCTTTTTCTTAGAGCTACTTTAGTCATTATTTGCATTTGGACCTGGAGTTGTTACAGTGGATGTCTTCCTTAGAGGAAACGTTATTGTTAGAGGTTTCATTTCTTGTCATTGTGTCATTTAAATATCAACATAGATGAAAATGAATGTAGATTGTATATGTAAAATAATCTGGATTTGGCTACATTTGATAAATGTCTTAGTTCATGTTGAAATCTTTATTCATATTTATTGCAGATTTGTTCAATCTGAACTCGGTCTGTGACGTTGAGTTCTTCTAAGACTCTAGAGATAAAGAGATAAAGACATTTGTACGATTTCTGGCTCTTTGGATCAGGAGAAATATACTACCACTGAAACAATGCATGCCAGCTAGCGATCTCAACATCTGTAAGGTAGTGTGTACGTATCCGTGGGTATCTCGGAGACAGTCTCTACTACGGGAAACAGTGGTATCCTGTTTTTGAGTGGACTCCCATTGTTGCACTGATTAAACACACAAACACACACGCACACACGCACACACACACACACACACACACACACACACACACACATCCACATGTAAACACTACAGCTACGGCGCTCTTAATGATGAGAACAGAGCACAGTGTCCGAGATCAATCAGACAGGATTCATAACACACGCGCACACAAGATTTCCCATCTCACCCGACAAAGGAAGAAACACAGTACAGAATAGCTGCAAAAATACACACACGTGTACTACACACATACACAATCTTCAGAAGTGTAAGTCTGGATTGTAAGTGTTGTCTAGTCTCTGTGTCTCCACGGGGTCATTCATCACTCACTGACTCCCAGCCCCCCTCACATCCCCCCGCCCCCCCGTCTATGTCTGCTGTATAAGAGAGTTATTGAAGTTACAATTCCACAAAATTGTTGCATTGTTTCAGCCAGTCAAGGTGTGGGTTACTGTGTTAGCAAGAGTGTAAATATTTGCAGAAGCAATGATTTGATTTGATCCCTTTACTTAAAGATGCAATGCATCAGGGAATCTGACACTTTAAAGTTTCGTTTGATTATTTTGGCATGATTCATAATGTGTTTGTGGTTGAATCAAAAGCTAAGAAGGCAGATCTACTAACATTGCACCATTCTGTACATCTCACTTTCTCTAGCCTAAAACCTCTCCATCTTACCTACATTCTTACTTAAAATGCAGGGGTGTTTTTAACCCAGTGTTAACTGGGTCAAAAAGAGACAAACCCAACCGTTGGGTTATAAATGATACACCTATGCTGGCTTGTTTTGAGCCATTGTTGAGTCAAATATAAACATTATTTATAAATTATTTACTCAACGGGTCTGTCCCTTTTTGACCCAACGTTGGGTTGAAAACAACCCAGCATTTATGACAAATTTGCATTCTTTTCCAGCAGTGGTTTTATGCTGGACACAGATATAATATTTGGCATAACCTAGCAAACCAACCAACCTGTGACTAGTTGTTCATTTTACGCGTGTTTGTTTGATGGTGTAAAACTGTTCACTGAAACTGCTGCTCCTCAGCAGGGCCATGACTTGGGAATTGAATTTTTCTTTTATTGAGTGATGCACCATCTTGTTTTCGAGAATGCATGATGCCATTATATCGCAGGTCTTATATGCCATTATATATTGCTTTCATGTGGAAGACTGCAATAGTCAACATTGTTTCCCTCACAACACAGGTTTCACCACTTAAATTCTTAATACTTTTTGTCTTTTACAAACGGTTTCTCCTGATAAACAATCACTAGCAACAATGCTTTGCCTCTTTCATCTCTCTCTTTAAGCAGCAGGCAGGAAAAGCATATAAAGACTCCATAGGCACTGAGAACCAGCAAGCAGACGGTTCCCACTGTACTCACTCGTGTTTACTGAGACAAACAGGCAAACAACACGCTTGACAAGAGCTTAAACAACACCTACAAGCGGGAGATCATTGTGCTGTGATTTCCCACAAATTTAAAATGCCTGTCAAAACATTTAACACAGATTTCCCAATCATCACTTGCTCCCTTTGTGACGGGAAGAAAATCCACTCACATTCTGCTCCCAAGCTCTCATAAGTTCTTTGAAGCTCACACAGACATTGATAGTTTGATGTTTTATAAAAATTTATTTAATCAATTTAAAAAAAAGACATCCCTCTAAATCCCCATTGATATAATATTATTGTTGCATAGAATATAAAATAGTACAAAGGAACATAAATGTAAAGCACAAAACATAATTGTATAACATTGAATCCATAAACAAAACAGCAACATGACTTTAAATTAAAAAAAATTAATAACTACAAAAAAGGCAAATAAAGTACCAAATGATATACAGTTAAACCGCTGACAAGTGTTTAGAGTTTAGACTTTGACATACATTTAAGTTTTTTGTGTCCGTCGCAGCTGAACCAATTTCAGCACATTTATGGTCACTGACTATTTAAGATGTTCATCTGGCCATGTGATTGGTTTTTGAATGTAAACATGTAACTGGGTGAATTTTCTGACTTTAATCCTGCATTTATGATCCTACAATAAACAGCTTCTATCAAACTCCTCGAGTCACAGTGAATAAAGCCTTCAGTTTTTAAGCAACTATGCAGCATCTGCAGGGGAAGGAAATATACATGTTTGACATCATTTTATAATTAATAGGGCAGAGAATATGTATGTAAAGATGGTGGTGAGGAGGTGCTGGTTGTGAATGGCAATAAAAATAAGCTTCATTAAAACTTCTGCTGCCTGAATATATGTAAACCTCCCATCTTCAAATCCTAAAGATGTGTTATTCTGTGCATTTCTGACTTTCTTGTAGATTCTGGAATAAACGTCTTCCTAGAACTTGTTTCAGGTTGCACACATCTAAAACTTTTAACGTGTGACACCTTTGCTATATCGAGCAATATTTAAATAGCTGCCGAACTGCCACTTTGACACAATTTAGTATGGTTTTAATGCCATTAAAAAGCTCAAATAAAGGAGCCTCCTATTAATTTATATGATTTGTAAAAAGTACATTCATTCCAAACAGAACATAGCAATTGCCTTAAAGGCATTTAGGAAAAAAAAGCTTAAAGAGGAAATACCAAAACACGATGAAGTTCGCAGTGTGTCATGTTTGCGAATTCGGGCAATTGTTAACCACAACCTACTACTACGTCCTCTATAATTTAATAATTTTTAACCATTAATGAACCAAAACGGACAAAAAATAAAATGAAAATTGTCATTGTAAAATTTAAAGTGGCAGTGTCACAAACACACACAAACACACACACACACACACACACACACACACACACACACACACACACACACACACACACACACACACACACACACAGAAAGAGGGAGGGAGAACCTGAATGTCCGGGAAAGGAAAGTTAAGAAGACACTTATCGGATTCAATCAGACAAAATGTCTGCCTGGTCATATTTGGATGAGTTTATAAGAGGGCTTGTTTTCAAAGACTGCTCCACCAAACCTCCAGAAGAGGAAGAAGCGAATGAGGCTAGTTAAGATGCCTGGGGTGTTGGGCACCTAAAAGGTAGAGTGATACAGTTACAAAACATGTCATTTTCACCTTCACCAAAACTACTGTGTTCAGGGTGTTTCTTAGCCTTTTACCATGATATAATAGTCTTGTAGCTGAAGGCCATACAGCGTCCATGATGTGGATGTAAAAAATGTAGCAACAGTCAGGGAAAATGACAGCCGTTCTACGGACTGGCTGCGCACGATCTGCAGCTGGAGGAAATAGAGCATACAAATAGTTTTTGAAAGATGTAGTTAATGATGCAAGATCAGTGTCTGCTACATTTTTAGACTAATTCACTTTTTATTGAAGAACAAGAACAAGACAGTAGACAAGACTGGAACCTGCGTCTCTCACTTGAGCACCAAGTCTCAACATGCCTGTACCACAAAGCCAATGAGAATGTGTACACGCTTAAGTCTTTTCCATAACAAGCAGATATTGACACTTGGAGACACTGACAGAAGGAAAAACAGGAAGCAACAAAAGAAGGTAAGAGAATAACAGGAAATATACCACAGGGCACAGGACAGATAAATAGAGCTGGACTGATAAATATGGACGAGAAAGACTGAAAACAGGAAGATAGAGACTAGGAGAGGGCAAAGGATGGATGGCGTGATGAATAACAAGATGCTGGAATGTCATGAAAATAATTCATGCTATTATGTTTGATGGGCAAATGACAACAAGAGAAAATATGCAGATTTATTTTTAAAATGGATGTATGCTTTAAACATAAATTGCACCTACATATTTTATAAAGGCAAAACTTTTCGTGTTCTTAAATGTTGTAAAAAAATTATGTTTATTGTTTAATATGTGATTCTGTTTTTATTTTGTCAGTTGAAAGGTCACACAATGGTTCCCCTTTAATGCATAATTAGTTTTTACAAATAAAACACTACATTTAAGTTATAGCTATTCTATGAAAATATACATTACATGTTTACACTTCCTAGTAATATACAACATTAAACAGAGGTTGAAATGCATGTTCTCAGCATGTTCATTCTATGTTCATGTGTTTTACTGAAATGTTATACTCAGCAAACAGGAGCAGATACTTGCTGACTGTGTGTTTTAACTATGATTAATGTTGGTTACATGTATAAATGTGCACTCACCAGATCAGTGAGAGGAGAGAGGTACATGCTGATAGTGAACACACTACAGGCCAGTCCCAGCTGAGACAGCTGTGTTTGTCCAGGAGGAATCAGCATACTAAAATACACCCAGCCTACAAACATCACACACACCATCACCAGTGTCTGTGACAGCACGCGCTTCTGAAACACACAAAAACACAAGTATGGCAAAATTTAACAACAGGCTCACTTCTCTTTGGTTTGGATAATGGGTGAAAAATATCCTATCCAATACTGAATATCTTACTAATTCATTTACACATTTTAACTATCTCTGATCACTCCACCAACTTATTGCAGTAATAATGCGGTAATAATAGAAGTGAAAACATTACTAGAATAGCTGCTAGATAATAAGTGGACAGCATTTAAATGACAAACCTTCTCTTTGGTATAATGACAATAGGTGATGATGTATATGGTCTGCAAAATGGCCCCAATGATGTTGACAAGTATGACCGTTCCATCTCCCTTAAGTAATCCATAGTACAGCCAACCTAGATTACTGCACAAACACAAAAATAACTTTGTCGCATTTATGTTTAGTCAAGTAACTGTTCTTCAACTGGTAACCCAAAATAATACTGACTAGACTTTTAACTTGCTATCTAATGTAATTGACTTGTTATTTAATTTGCTTGTTATCAGAAATAATCTGCAGGGACTCTATTCTTTGTGGATGTGTACCGGAAGTTATGTTTGGGCCACAAAAGCGTGCATGCGCAATGACGCTCGTTTATGTTGTTGCTTTGAAACCGTCTATATAGATTTTCTTGTTTGCATGCACATAAACAACATTAACCACTAAAAGCTGTCTGTCTCGTCATTACTCTAAAAACATACTTTAGGCATGTGGTAAGGAAGGGCAGGAACTGAACATTATCTGCACTCTGAGTGGCTTTCATTTTCTTCAAGTCGGTCCTAAAAACAGAAAAGGGAAATATGAGAGGAATGTTGTCTTACACAGTATACACACAGACACAGGAGGTTATGTTTATGTGATTCATATGATTTATATACCATACTAGCTCCTCAATAACTCTTTTAAGAGAAGCGCAACAGATGCAACAATTTTATATGTTCTATGTATCTTATTCTATAACCGCATGTTTGTAAATAAATGTTTATTTACTGCTATTGTACTTTGGTAAGTCAGGTTTATTTGTACAAGTTTAATATATCTATCTGAATGGTAAGCATACATTTAAAGTACCGTGATATAACTTACAATCCTGTCGAGAACATCCCGACGGTAAATACGATGCACGCCCATGATAGCAGCTGCAGAAAATCCATAGACCGATAAAAGTGAATTACTGAACACCTGTGTCACTATACAGATACCTGTGCAACCACGCGAATACTATTATATTCATAAAACAATATGAATCGCCCACATATACAACGCTGACGTACACATTCACTACATCCGTGTTCGTATTCAGCGTCTGTCGAATTCTCCACTCTGATTGGTTATCACGGAGCGCTGGTTACTCACGTCAACGTGTAGTCCGGATTTGTAGTTTTAGTAAGTAAACGAATGCTTCGCGTGCTGAAAATATGTGATTTTATGTAATTGAACAATTACAGATAAAGGGTCAGTTTTTGCACATTATTGTTTTGGTTTAAAGTGACATTTAAACCGTGAAACGTTGTGCTTTTGTTTTGAAGCTTATGATTGACGTGTTTACACCTGTGTCCCTCAGGTGGCGCTTTGGCTACACTTGCCTTTTCAAATGCGTGAAAACTATGGCCGTTTCCCAATCGGTCTTTGTCAGGTGACGTCACACTCGTGAAAACCGAAGTGCATTGTGGGTATCGCCGCCATTTGTGGGGTATCGAAGCCGAGGTGTTCTATAGTTTTCATTCAATTTTGCCTCACTTGAGAGATAAATTGGCACGTTCATGTTGTGGGATAGGTTGTAATACTAAGACACACGATAGAAGCGCTCGAAAGCTTTACCACCAGGAAAGAGTTTTTTAAGTTTACCACTTAGAAGAAAGATTATGGACAGCTTGTAGCGAAACTTACAAAGACGCGTCGGATGGCCTTTGTTGCAGTGGTGAGATGCAAAAACATCCCTTTTGCCAACATATCAACATTTTCATAAAGGTAAGTAAAATATTTTAAATGTCATGGATTTCTGTTCGTTTGTTCTTTCTGTTCTTTCATGACGTATATTGCTTACAATTGTGTACAAATAAATGGTACACAAAAAGTACATATAATTAGGTAAGTTTTTATACCGTAAACAAGATAGTAATATCCAAATTTACATATTTACACATGCTTTACAGATGAACATCTTATTTTTTTTGTACATTGCACTTTATTTTGCTTTCAAACTATCAGGGAAAGATATGTATTTTCCATTGATGTGTTTGGTTTAATAAAGTGCTGAGTGGGCCAGTGAAAATACACATCCTGGCACCCAAGTGCCAGTTTTCTCTTCTCTTCTGGGCCCTCATTGTCCTTTCATTCATCTCACCCCTATTTGAGTGTTTAGTTAGAAGCTGTGAAATCTTGGACAGGACGGAGAGATAAAAAGAGAGGGAAAGAGGACAGAACTGTGATTTAAGAGTGATAAACCTTTGAAGTCTCCAATTCTCCAGAAATCTGTCTATGATTCCTCACCTCAGTACTTGTGGAGATCTAAATGCATTTTATATGGCATTGAAAAAAATACATTTGAAACATTTTAATATTAAACATTTTCATTTTATATAACTCTCAATATATACATTTTTACAGAACTATTTACAAAAGTGTATAAACCAATACAGTACAAAACACAAACTTTTTACACAATCAAACGTTCTTTAACTTACTAGAGAATTTTAAAGCATGTAAATTGATCTTTGTATGTGTACAGTTGTGCTCTATGTCAGAATTAGAAGAGAAGGCCAGCCTCTCTCTCTCTCTCTCGCACGCACACATACAGCACAACTGAACCAAATGTTGTGTTACTAAAACAAATCTGATATTATCTATATCTTTGCAGTATGAATAGTGGCTTTCTGAATTAGTGCCAGTAATTTTGTAGGGTGTGTTCACATTACATCACAGAAACCAACTAAAACAACAGCAACACCAGATTGAAAACACAGAAAAACATCTAAGCTTTACAATTGTCCGATTTACAAACACTGTTAAATGCACTAACATCAATTCTTTATAAGGTGCAAGGTCACGGTAGGGTTGAGATGAAACCTGTGATCTTTGGCTCAAAGGTTTTTAAATGGGTACAGTGGAGATCAATAGATCACAATTTCGGCTAAACAGTTCATTTTAAAGGACAAGCTTTGTTTTTTTATGTTAACATTGGTTAATACATTTGTGATGATTTTCAAGTAGAGAGAAAATACACAGTCTACAAAATAAATGTAAAAGAGCTGAAGGGGGATTTCAGAATGGTGAACTCTTCAAAAATGTCTCGGCAGAAAGAAAGAGAAGGTTCTTCAAAAATGCCATTCTCTGGTCACATCACTCTCACAAGCACAAACACATCACTCAACAACTTCCACACCAGCACCAAAACTTCAGTCCATTTACTTTGTATAAAAAAGTCTTGGTATAAAAAATTTGTTGGAGCCAGTGACCAGCACCAGCATTAAAAGTCCATCGTGTCCCAAAAAGTTCTCATCAGGTTCAGTGGAGAAGCATGACAAGTAATACAGAAGCCAATGTGACGAAAACTGAGAGCATCGGCGTGTGGACGCCTGAACTGCCAACACTCCTCTGCACAACTGGGAACATTGCAACGGGGTCATCTGAAAGTAGAAGAGAAAAGAGGATGAGAACATTTCACAACTGTATAACTAAAGTCACACTCTTACACCTTGGCTGACAGAGATTGTAAAGTCTGTGGAATTCCACATCTTCTCTCAAGCAAATGGATGTGCTGACAGAAGCAGAGAGAAGAGCAACAGATCAAAAGTGCTCACCTGCCGGAAGCCTGTTAGATGGGTTGTGAACACCTCCGGCAGCAATTTTTCCTTCTATCTCTTCCTTTATCTCCACTGTCTTCTTCTTGTTTTGGGAACCTAAAACATTGAATAATAAAGTTGATTAGAAGTGTTGAAGTAATCTTTATAAGCACTGGCAAGGCAAAGAACAAATTCCACTCTTACCATGAGGTCCGACCACATCCACCTTGAGTCTCAGACACTCCTGGCCATGATGGTGAAGAGGCTTGGCTGTAAAAAAAAAAAAAAACCTTTTATTTACAATTGAAATCTAAAAATGTTAAATGTACAGATTTATCCTCCTTTATGATTGTTGCTTTTACAGATATATATGTGGGTACTTACAGATATAGTAATAACTTTCTCCCAGGCGGAACTCCTTGCCCAGGGTGAAGGGAGTGTAGCGCTGAAACTTTTCTGAAAACTTTTCAGGAGCGTGAGGTGCGAAGGGTCTTGAGCATTCCCAGCGCAGCTGGTCAAAGGACTGCGGCTTGCAGGCTTTAAAGTCCTCCAGCTCCACCATGTACAGCACGTACCGCTCGGCCTCCTGGGATGGGATCTTGCCCCGAGTGTAGTGAGGGCAGATGATGTCTAGATAGTCATTGATGCGGACCTCCACAGTGTAATCGTCCCACAGGAAACTAGCAGTAGAAAGAAGAGAGAAAAACAAAGTTGAGCTGTCAATGTTTGCCTGTCAGTGTTTATTGGAAACGGCTTGCAACACATGTGTACAGAAGACACACCTTAGGACTAGGAAAAAAGAAACTTGTAGTGCACAAACAAACAGAAATCATGGAAACACCAAAGGGCCCCAGGCATGCATCAGTGCCAACCCGATGCGAGGCTTACACGCCCTGATACATGTGGGTGTCAGTGACTGATGATCAACCTTTACCGGCACCTTTTATTTGTTTGAATGACTAAAAACACCCTGTAAAATCCCTCTTTTATTTTTCTCGATTGGCTTGTCTGTATGTTTGTGTCACATTGGATGAAAGAGTGTAGAAAGGAACATTTACAACTGTGTTTCTCTGTATCTCTTGATGCCTTGACAGATCTCCTTTTTATCCGATTCTCTGACTGTTTTCCTCCCTCTTTTGTCCACCTAACATTTTAAAATGATATATTTTTTTGTTTTTCTACACTGTGACTGCCATTTCTGATTCATGACCTCTTCCTCGTTCTCCTCGGGGATGGAGCCCCCGAGACTGACCGGCTCTTTGAATCTACTCCGAGAGTTTTTATGACCTTCTGTCTGTCGTTTTATTATCGTCTCATTTGCTTTTCTCATTTGAGTCTGATCTAAGCCTCCCCCCTGCTGTCGTTGAATGTGAATTTTGTTTGATGTATATATGACAAATCCACAGTCCTCTTTTTCTAGTCTTTGTTTACCTGTTTTCAGTGATTTATTGTTATGTTTTAGTACCACTTGCAAATACACTGAATTAGCAATAAAGTTTTATTCTGATACATATGTGAAGGAATCTGAAAGGTTTATTTAACTTCACCCCTCACTCAACCCCACTGGGTAACAAGCCATCTGAATAGCTGCTAATCTTTCATTGGTCATGTTACCATGTTACACTCCGTCATGTTTAAATACACCCAATCTTTTTAAACCCAAGCATTACCATAACATTACACCCCAAAATCCCACAGCCCTCATATCAAAACACAAGTCGGCTCCTTGCTCCCCCCGCATGCCCTTCTTTGCTCCATCACTTTCTCCCTTTTGGCACATGTAGCTGTTGTTGTTGTTGCCATTGGCGGTCACGGTTAAATGACGGACAGACACACAGGCTCCTGACGGCCCCCTGCGTCCCCCTTCAACCCCCTTCATCGCTCTCTCTTTTCCCACTGTGCCAGGCATTAGCCAACCTGTCTAAACAGCTATTCAGACGGGGGTAAACACACACATTGCTGCGTTCATTAGCACCGGTTAATGTGGAGATTTGAGTCTGTCTCGCATGGCTTCTAATCAGTGGTGCGTTCAAAAGGCAGGGTGTATGCCTTGCTAAGCCTCCTGACTTTTCCGTGTGTGGGAAAGCAGTGTTTGTGTGTGTGTATTCAATAAAACCGCTTAGCAGTCACGGCAGTAGGTGTGCGGCAACTCTGCAGAATCAACATCAACAGAAAAATCAATCTCAAAGCGATTCAAATAACTAGTTTCGCTCTGTTTTACTGCTTGTTAGACTGCATGGTTTACTCCATTCGTCTCATTTCCTCCGACGTTCCTTTGAAGCAGCTGATCTGGAGCTGTCAAGACCCGATTACAATGTGTTTCCGAGACCAAGGCCACAACGTGAATTGGGTGTCATTAACTCCCCCATTTCACACACACATATCAGCCTTAAGGGTTGGGTTTGGTCTCGTGCCTTTGGTCACTAAGGTCTTTGGCACTGGTTAGAAGTCACACTGCAAATCGCATGCCTGTCTAATCTCCCTGAGCTGATCCAAGGTCAGTCGCCGATAGCTTTAATAATCACACAGCAGCTCTGTTTTTCTTTTCCTCCTACTGATTGGTCACTTCAAATGTCCCATACCCCTCATTATGGTCTGCAGGAGGAACATCTGTATCTGTGATCCCTGGGGCCAACATCACTCATCCAGTTATCAGAAGACACAGTGGAGCCTTTGGGTTTAACCCGGCTGCTTTATATCCAGGGGCATCGTGCACCTATTTTAATTTTTAAGAGGGCAGTCCTGGCTCATGTTGTGGCTTAGGAGAAAGAGTATGAGAAAAAACTTTTAACCTATTAGGAGTTCTTTAATAAACTTTCCTTTCAAAATTTACTTGGCTTAAAAATATGAATAACTTGAAACAGCTTAATTTTAAAGAATGAAAGATGTTTTTGTCTGTACTATCTCTTTAACATACACTGTGGTAATCTGCTTTTGATTTTTCGTCCACTCTTGTCCTCTTTTTCCCATGTCAGGCGGGTCAGAAGTGTCAAAGTTCAGGGCCAGAATTTTCAGACAGTCCCTTACCGAGTCAACATGGCACACACATACATTTACTGATATACGGTCAAATGCGCTTCACAACACATGCACACACCACCAGCTGCGTTAAACTCGCTGTCGGCAGTCGATGCGCACACACGCACTCGAGTGTTCAGTTACTAAAACCTTTAAGAGCTCCTGCTTGTCATGACACGCATTATGATCCTATTTTAGTGGCTTGTTCTCACACTATCAAGTAATGAAACCTGTCCGTTCAAGCGCACACGTAAACCTTCGCACTATTTGTGTCTGTCTCTCTTTTTTACGAGTCAAACTTACAGAGACTTCTCAATCTTATGCCTTCATCCTTTTAAAATCCGACAGGTTGAGGGTGCTAAGCCATCCCAAAGTCTTATTAGCCTCACCGCTCTCACTTTCTTCCTGGTCGCTACATTCCTGTGTTGTCCTTCTCACCTATTACATGTCAGTAATTACCACAGCCGAAGCAGAGTGGGTCGGAATGCCGGGCAGCTAATCCGCTCTTCCAAACCAGGGATTATCACACTGAGCACACGGATCATACTGCTGCTATTCAGCAGAACCGTCTAACACAGTCCGTTTACAGGTGTTAATGTGAAGTGGAGAGTACAGACATATGTTTCAAAGGGGTGACTACCGGATGTTCTATAAATGTATAATAAAAGCTATTGGGAGTTTGACACCATATTTTCTGTTTAGTTAAAAAAAAAAAAATTTTTTTAACCGTGGTTGATTTCCCAAGCCATCTATCTCTGTCTGTCCGCTCCACCCTTACCTGTACATATATCTTATATCTTTCTATCTCCCATCCCCCTATTCATCCATCTTCTCCGCCCTCTTTCTTTCTCTCCTCTATTTAAAATCACATTATAAACTAGGGCCTCTTCATTCAGGCTAATTTTTGGGGAAACACTCTTTTTTTGGTCTGACCTCTGACCCCCCACCCATCCCCCGAGTGTGTCTTTCTCAGTCTGTCCCTTAGAAATGCCTGATTTCCCCCTCCTCCGTTTCTCTTTCACTTTTAAATGAATGCTAATTGCCTGCTGTTACATTGGCTTGGTGTTTGCTAGCATACTGTGAGCTTTGTTTAAAGTCAGCATCACCATACGGGGAAAAAGTATTTAATAAATTAAAAACATTACAGCCTTGTAGTCGTTAAAAGGGAAAACATATTCAGTTTATGGTCATAATGTATTTCAATGGTCTGTAGGTGGTGATAGTGAGCTGCTATGAAATGTTGACAGGCAACTTGAGGCAATTAAGTAGTACAACCGGCTGCTGAATCCGTTGTTTACGTTCTGACTTCTCACAGGTCACACACTTTACTACGCTTACAATTACACAATCTAGGATACCTATGGCACAAAAACAGGAAAACTTGAACTCAACAGTGTAGTGGGAATCAAAACAGCAGTCAGGGAGCAAGACAGACAAGTGGATGACTAGGACTTGTGTGGAAAAAGAAAGATGGAGCAGGAAGGGTATGGAGAAATAGTAAGGAAGTCTGTGGTCGAGATAAGGAAAACTGACTAAGGGTTAAAGGAAAACACGACAGAGAAAAAAAAAAACTAGAACTCCCCTGGTCATTCTGAAGAAATGTCTGTTTTAGATGATTATCATTTGACTTAAAAGTACTTAAAACCGGCAGAAACCAACAGAAATTATGAGGAAAAGAGCGTTTTGTAATCAAACCCCTAGTTGGTAGAGCATTCCACAATTTTTTTTATTATGGAATGGTGGATTATGTTTTCCATACACATCCATTTCTGAGTAGAGTAGGATTATGCAGCACCGGATTTCAAGGTCTATAAATATATAACAGTGATTTTTGTGTGAATGGGACAGTCAGATTACAAACATGTACAAAATCTGAGTCTGAACTGTCTGTTTCACAGATTATAGATCAATGTACATAGCTGGCTTGAGGCTGTGTGTGTGTTTATGAGCTAGAGACAAAGAACAAGGAGGTTCAAGAAGATGGATTTATGGTCTGTCTATGGAATCTGTCTGGATACGTATGCTGATCTGTCTGCTTCTATTAACACTATATTTCAGCCCACAAGCTTAAGAACAAAGAAGTTCAATAGATGTAAAAGAACGAATCAAAAAGGAGAAACAGGAAATGGACAATGAATGGACAGCTGAGGTCAAGTATAGCAACATGTTTGCAGGAAGGAATCCCTGTCTACTAAATATACCCGAATAACAAATTCCCCCCTGTGCCACACCGTTTGTGTGCATGAGTCACTGTTTCACCAGCGTGAAGTGATACCGTTGCTTATTAAACCACTCCCCTGCATTGCCAGTCATGTATGTTACATACAAAAATAAACATATATATTTACCTCCCATGTTTAATGATTCAAGGATAAAGCAACGATTAGGCAACATTGATGTGACGGGGGTTTAAACCCTTCCTATCGCGTGCAAGCGCTGGCATGCGATGAACACGACAACAGACTGTCAAAAACAACATCACCTGTCACAATACAGGCATCAGACCTGAAAATCCAGTGAACACACTCACGCACATACCTGCCAAACCTGAGATTCGGCTCGCCGAAGGACACGCGCAGGAGATTAAATCATTACTATTCACGCACGCTCACACCCACTTAGCTAACAAAACACCCTGTGTGTGCGCTTGCATGTGTGTTTTTAGATTGTTTGTGTGCCCTATTCTGTTACAGGCCAAAACAGATAAACATTCCAATTAATATTTAACACTTAATTGGCTTCAGTGGTCTGGCATTGATTAGCCAAGCCTCACTAATCCATTTACATACTGACTGATTGTGTTTCATGGTCTGATTGAATAATCACTGGCTATAGTAAAAAGCCATTAAAGTGTGAAAGAAAACAAAAGGAACGGCCCTGGAAATCCCATTAATGATAATATCATTGTTTCTGTTTTCTTAGAATATGGGATTATTGTGAGAGGATTAACTTGGAAGAACTGCTATAAAGCTCAGATCCCAATACACCTGCCAGCTTATGACCAACTCGAGATGGCTTCATATTTTCAATTGTAGGTCTGGTGTGTGTATTTGTACTCTCATAGAGGGACATATGTATGATTCATGTTAGTGTAAGAGGAAATTGTTTAAATAATCAACCAACACAGATTTCTAATGTAATGTATTTCTAATGTTGGTTTTGTGGTTTGGTATTACATACAAGAGACAAATGTAGATCATTTTGTAATGGGCACCAAAAATCCAAACACACATCAGTGCTGCCATCCACATCTTTTCTCAATCTCAATCCTCCACTTTAACTCAAATTACTGATCCTTTCTACTCTTTCCTACTCCCCTTTGAGCCAATAAATCCAACCAGCTTCTGTTACACCTTCTTCATCACCTTCTCTTCACAGCAGGTCCTAAAGGAGTTTTAGCTCCAGTGCATGTTCTCTTGAAGTCATTCTATCTCTTTTCTCAGCTGCTGTTGTGACTGCCTCTCTCTCTCCCCGTGTCTGCTTATGGCTGGTACACTTAGGTTGCGCAACGACATTGATAAAATGCTCACTCAACAGCACAGAGAGCGACTGAATCATAACACACGGCATGAATCACTATTGACATGAGTAAATCTTTCATTGGGTCATGACTCTTTGCACAGATTTCCTTGGCAATCGAGTTGTTACGAGCTACCTTACGATTAAAGGTTTATCAAGGTAATATCTGAGGAACTGTGTACGTGGAAATAAACGTGAACTCTCAGAGGAGAGTTCAAGTCAATGTTTTTCTAAAGAAGGAAAAAGATCCTTTAGGTAATATTCAATCAGAGAGATCTTCATGTCACTTGATGGTCAAAGATGCTGTCTTACAGTAAACCAGATGACACTGATAGCCCTTGATACAAGACCCACCATCTATTAAAGCCCATTTTCCCTTTCTTAAGTTCCATCTAAAAGCATAATAAATCGTACTGATCGCTGACATTGATATTGATCTTCCGAAAGTGCTGAATTGACAGTCCTTTTTATACTTAAAAATCGCAAGCACCCCAATATTGTGATACTACATTCACAATATTGTGATAAAGCGCTAACCAAAGTTGTTAGCAGACACTAACACACTAACTTAAATAACATACAGTAATAAGACCCTTCTCGTAAAAGCGCAAGCTACTACTAGATATTCTGGTCCAGACTGCTCATGTCTGTCTATTTATTGCTCTGTGTGTGCGTCTGTGTATATGTACAAACAGTGTATATATATATATATATATATATATATATTTAGGCTGATCTGTCTGTCCATCTGTCTGCATGTCTTTCCATGTACTACTTTGTCCAGATGCTGTCTGTTGCACAATAATGGCCATTTATAAGAACATGTTAAAGGTTAGATGCAGAGATAAGTGTGATAAACAGCCCAACAACATGAAATAACGTAACCGAGATTGTAAGAAATTAGTATCTTGTTAAGAATTCATATGTATTAGAGGTAGCTGTTGCCCATAGAATTAAACCTTACAAAGTAAATAAACATTGAGGAATTACGTTAGCCTTAGTGAAATAGAGAGAGATGTCTATCACAGGAGAATTCTAGCAGGAATTACAAATATGAAGTAAAAAGGCAGACAATCTTTTAAACGAATATATAATGACACGTAGAAAAGTCATTCAACTTACTTTGGGTTTGAGCTGTTCCAGTACACACTGTGTCGCTCCGCAAATGCGTGCCAGGCGCTGACGCTCACCGTTACACACACAAGCCACAGCAAATCCATCGAGTCCGAGATATAATACCGTTAAACAACAATAAATACGAGCGCAAAAATGTTTTGCACGCTGAACGCGCAAACTATCGAGCACTACTGCAGTGCAAGCAACGCAGAAGGGATAATAATTCGGTTTGCTTGAATAAGTTTTGCACGTCTCTCTGTCTCAAACTGTTGCGATAAAGCTGAGTAAAATGTGCGCTCGAGCACCTTTATGGTTCAGCTCGCAAAGCCACGCCTCTTATGGCATGACAGCCAATGAGAGCAAAGAATCGATCCTTTGACACGCCTTTACGCACAGGCTTAAGTCAACAACGAGCCATCTGTATTGATGAATAAATCCTGTTTTATAAGTCGGTTATTTATATTCTTGATTCAGTTATGGAAACGAGCACATCGTTTACTATTTTTTAAGTATTTATTTATAATAATACACTCTTAAATTTCATTTATGTTTGTAGCTACTTGATTGTGTCATTTTAGCTTTTGTTTACACAATTTAACAGGGTTCTCTAGAAGTGTTCAATTTTTATAGCCTGTATTTTTCTGCAACCTGTTTACAGGAAGTTAGACTAAAACCCTGTTCATTAATCAGCATGACAACAAGTTGAGTAATTTAACCGTGGGCAGCTGCATTCATGTTACTTATGAAATATTACATGTGGAAACTTACTCGTTGTGCATTAGTGACAGACAATGCAGGATTTTCCTGGGTATCAATCAAAAACTATAATCCCTTCAATCCCCTTTTACAGCTGAATACGGCATTATGACATCACCTCTGCTGTCATCAATGCTTCTTCCCCTCACTCCATTCTGCACGGGGGCTTGTGGGTGCTTTCTAAATTTGGCCTAGCTACTCATCCAAGGGTCAAAGTGGACAGCAATTATCCCTTCAGTCGGCGGTAGAAAGGTGAGTTGAGTGGAAATTGTCTACCTGTGGACTATTTTGGGTTGGGATGGGCAGGCTTATACATGTTATACATTGCTAAAGGCTTCAGTTCGGGACAGTTAGTCAGGTCTGAGTGTGTACGCACGCGTGAGGGGGCTTTTCCGTCTGTTGTGAGCGCAGTGCGTCACCTTGGACAGGTGAGCACATTTGTCATGTATCATTTACATTACATTTACATTTATGCATTTGGCAGACGCTTTTATCCAAAGCGACTTACATTACATTGTACGGGGGTTAGGTGTCTTGCTCAAGGGCACCTCAGCCGTTACCCGCCAGCCCTGAGAATCGAACCAGCAACCTTCTGGTCATGAGTCCAACTCTCTAACCACTGGGCCACGACCGCCCAGTATCAGGAGTTAGCATTTTGAAAACTCGGTCTAAACAGTGTCAGTGCTTATAAGTTCCATTAGCGTAGGAGGTAGAGCTCTGAGCAAATGTTCAGGAACAGATCTGCCCACAGCAGGCTTCCCTTACAGCAGAACTTGGCATGCACTGAGCCTATCAGAATCTATGACAGAAGCTGAAATTCCTCTCTTCCTTCTCTCTTTCCAGTTGCACTCTGTCTGGTTTGTTCTCTCTCATTCTTCCCCCCACAGTAGTCGTTGTTGTCAGCTGAGTTTGGATAGATGTGCGTGGGAGTATTTAGCATTTGCTGGCCATACTGTCCACTTTGCGTGTAAGTGTGCGCGTACGTGTTCGAATGTGAATGGGCAGTTGTCCAGTGTTCTGAACGATGGCTGAACAAAGGCTGCATTTGCATAATGGACCTCAGTTTTACACAGTAGCGAAGGCGTAAACGCTTTGCCATTCAGCGTGGAAACATTGTAGCCACCTAAACACTAATGTCTTGTTAATGTCACTGTGTACATGCAGCATTCATTCAATGGGTCCAGCTTTTTGAATGGTGACTTTGAGGAAAAACTTTGGGAGCGCAGGATATCCAGCCAGATAATAAATGAGAACATGAAGCATAATTAAATAACAACCCATTACGAAATGCTGTTTAGAGTTAATTGAGAGCTTTGTCATTTTCGCGCTCAAGTTGCCAGTACATTTTCATATTGGCTCAGTTAGATCTCATCTATGCGGCAATGAAAATAGTTCAATCCTCCGATTAGCTCCTAACTTCAGATGGGAATGATGAAATACCTCATGAAAAATGTATTTATTCCTCATTGTGAAACAAGCCCATAGCTGTTATCACAAGCTAAATGTGTCCCTATGGAACATTAACTTTGTTTGTTAGCTGGCTGGCATACAAAATTAGTGCCACAGTTATGTAACAAGAACGCTGACAACAACAATAACATTTACAAACTTTGGACGAGCTCTATACAGCGCTTTAAGCAGTGTCTGCCCTTTCAGCACCTGCAGAATGCATTTTATACACAATGTTTGGGTTCCAAACTCATTGAATAATTTCTTATACTCAAGGTATAATTACTGTTTTGCTAATAACGTGTAAGAACTCTCCTGAAAGGAAAACGTGGAGATAGTGGGAGGGTGAAAACCACGGGCCAGGTGGAAAGAAAGATAGAAACAAAGCGAGGTTTGACAACAGGTGAGGACCTATTAAGGGTGGAGATGGCAGAAGCCGTTGAGGGTTTGGTTAAAAGCAAGGAGTGGATCTCTGTATCGTTGTGTCAAGATACACCCTGAGGCTTACAGAGAACATGCTATTGCAAAACATTGAGGGGGAGAGATCGAGCGGCGTACAGATGGGCTGTGTGAGGAGAGATAAACGAAGAGCAAAATGTGGGTTTAAAATTGCATAATAGAAATGAACAAAAGTGAAGGATGACCTGGAGAATGGAGTAGGTGTTTATGTAGGAGAGAAAGAATACATGGAGAAGTTTTCCGAGTGCAAAAACATAAAAATGTTAAAAGTCTATCTGTTGACCTGTGTGTATTGCTGGATGAAAAAACGTTTCACGTGGAGCAAAGTGTGAAGTTAGTTAAGAGAAGACTGAAAATATAAAAAAAAAAAAATGTATAAAAGAATAAAGCAAGCATTTTAAAATATAGACCTCTTTGGATGACGTAAACAATGCTGGTTAAATGCTGGTCCAGAAGAACTTCCTGTTTCAGTTACACAAACGCATGAACAAAATACAACAAACATAATATTGATAAAAAATACTAATAATAAATAATAATGTTTTTACATCTTGCAAAGTGGTCTATAATGTAGGATATACAATGAGACCAAAATGTTTTTCTCATAAAATAATTGATCAAAATAACAATTTTAGTCTTTAATTTGAACTCAGACTTCTGGATCCCAGTCTACGGTCACATGCACAATGAACTGCAACACAAAGATATGAAACATCTCGAGGCAACTGTATTAAAATCAAAGCCTGTTTTACATGCCCTCCGTTTGAGGTCATCAATTAGAAGCACCGCGGCCTGACCCCACGGCACACATACACACTTCTGTCACCCTATTTGTCTCATTGCGGCACACTCCAACAAGCTGTTCTTCTTTTGCGAATACAATGGGATGATCACTCATTAGCATACAGGTGGTCTCCATTGTGGGCCAGGCTCTGGTATGGCACACTCCTTTACAATGGAACTCCTGTTACTCCGCAGGGGGCATATGAAGGATCAGGGGCTTGTTCTAAAGCTGATGCCCATACACACTCTCACACTTCTGTTTTAACTATTAAACACAGGCCAATAATTAACTCCAGTTTTCATTGCCCAGACATTTGGTCGTTTTTTTTACTTTTCCTAATCATTACTGTCCGTCTTTGTTTAACATGTTCTTTGTTCTTAAGGCCTTCGGGGATGCTCATTTGTGACCCTGGAAAGGTCTTAAGGGTCTTGAGGGTCTTGAGATTTGAATAAATAAGCTTTCTATTGATATATAGCTTAGTTAGGATAGGACAATATTTGGCAGAGATAACTATTTAAAACTCTGTAATCTGAGGGTGCAAAATAAAAAAACATTGAGAAAATTGTCTTTTAAAGTTGTCCATCAGAGACGCCGTAGCAGGCCGCTCCTAAGAAGAAACAGGTTCGTTTTAATGCTCTCTTTTGTCTTACCGCTGTAATGACGTTGTGAAGAATAGATGAACCTGAAAGCTGAAATTCTAAGCTTTACACAGATACCAAACTTGAGTGGGTAATTCCCAAAGAGCGGCAGCAGCGAGTGAAGTTTGTAGGTGTGTTTCCGGGCATTTATGTTTGCGATTTTGCTGCATCCACTCACAAAAATAAAGTTTTTATATATTTATGGTAGAAAATTTACAAAATATCTTCATGGAACATGATCTTTACTTAATTTCCTAATGATTTTTGGCATAAAATAAAAAATATTTTTGGCTATTACTACAAATGTTCTTGTGCTATTTTATTCTTTCCAGGAATACTTGATTTTTACTGTTTTAATTGTTTAGACATGATCAGACCAGAACTTGGGACAAAAATGATTTTAGTAATTCTTTTGATACTGTACAGCTCTCTGTTGCTATCAGATATGTTGTCTATATTGTATAAGTTTTCTTTTTCAAATTATGAAAATGCTTTAGTAATGTTTCTATCATAGGCATGTGGTTTATCATTTTTGTCATGATGACAAATTATTAACAGATGTTCAGATTGACATTTCAGGTAATTGATTTAAATGTAAGTAATTTACATACAACATCTTGTGCTGCTAAAAACATTGACCCTTAAAAATGTTTTCTTGAATTAATTGATGTTTACTCCTCTTTTCCTATGCATGCCATTTTCTTTGCCTTTCTTCTCTTCTAACATAATGATTTTTAATTTCACTCATTTCTTCACTCTCCCATGTTCTCCTTTTAGTTTGTGACATCTTATTCATTTTTCTCTCATTTGGCCTTTCTTTCTTTGTGTTACTGTCACTGTATCTCTGCATCACTGTCATATTCTTGTCCAGAATCTCTCTCAGTTTGCTTAAAATCCCATCTAAATTTAGAAGTGGTCAGAAGGCTTAGTGTTATGATTATGAATTTTCTTGTTTTAGTTATGCAAGCCTGAGCTTTATCACAAATGTGGACCATGTCAGGATTAAAAGCAGCAGATGAAAGATTGCTGTAGTGTCAGACGGCTGCCACAGTTTCTCTTTATCTTTCTCTCTGTCTTCTTCAGTGCCTCCTTCAACACACACACACACACACACACACACGCACACACACCACCAATTACCATCCATATCAGTTGTCTGTTCTTTTTCCAGGCTTCATCAGGTGGCGTCTGTCACGTCTCGCTCTTTTCTCATTTTTTGCTCTTACTGAGCAGCTAGTGTGCTTCTTGTTGCCACTGTCTTTTCAGTGACACACATTTACACCCTCAGCCCCGTTACACACATGCCGCAAAGCGCGGGGTTGATTATTAACCTAAATACATTGCAATTTGAATAATACTGACCTTTCCATTTAAAATTGTAATTCATTAGCTATTTGGCTCTACTTGGAAAAAACAACTAGATCTAAATCACTTGATCCTAACTGTTTGTCCAATAGAGTAATAAAAACAAATGGATAACTAATGGAGACTTTTGCTTCTTGGATGTTACTAAGGAGAAACAATAGGAGCTTTCAAAGTTGTATCAAACTCTGCTTAAATATGTCAAGATTCCTATAAGTTTGTAATATACATTTTCACTAAAACACTTCTTTCAAGTTTCACTGATTTGTCTTATGCATTTTAGGTAAATCATACACTTCAAATGTAGAAGTCAGAAGTCACAACCTGAGCTATGAAACATCTGATCCATAAAAATAATCTGAAGCACCAACACACACACTTTTCATATACCCCATTGTCTTTAGTCCTCTGTCCTGGCGAGACCCAAAAGAATATCCATCTCTCCACGTTTTGCTGTTCTATTCATCGGCAATGAAACAGACACATATTCCAGGATCCCAGATGGGCTGACTTGTTGATTGTGGAGGCGAGGTGTGACGAGTGACAATTTATACACACTCACGATAACACACAGGCACAAAACAAGTAGTTTTAAGGTAGTCAAGTCTCTCAGTGTGCCTGTGATTGTATGTTTTTGGCTTTGTGCGATGTGTTTAAGGACAGAGAGAACAGAACAAAGGAACAGGAACAAAGAGACAGATACAGAGATGCTGGGCTACTGTTATTCAGAGAATCATCAGCATGACTCCAACAAAACAGCTGTGTGTACTTTTTTAAACCATAAATGTATGTTTAAGATTATGTTTTCACATTAAAATAGAAATAGCGTTGTCATATGGTTAGGGTATTGCCAGCATTACTGGAAAGCATACACACATAGATCGTGTTGTCGGTTTGGTACTCCTGCCACATCCTTTCGATCAACAGATGCGTCATAACGTTTTGTGTATTCAGGCATATTTTAAAAGCTCAATTTTTTTGCCAAATGAAATTGCAAAATAACGATTAAACAATTAGTTACAGTAAATCTAAATCTCTTGTTCTTGTAGCTCAGCTGGAAAGGCACAGCGCTATAGTAATTCCAAGGTCATGGGTTTAATTCCCAAGGAAATCATATCCTGATAAAATCTATCCACTGATTGCGTTTTAAATTGTTTCTTCCAAATGCACAAAAGAGCAATTTATAAGGTCATGACTTAAGGGGACTTTCACATGCTATAGTTATTTACATGGATGTGTGAGTGATGTGTTCATGAACATGTGTATCATAAAAATACACACATACCATAACACGTGTAACATGAGAGTATATTCTGTAAATACATGCTGGAGAATGCTTGCCTTATTCAGCACATTCGTGCATATACATAGATTTCTACTGCACATGTACACACACTGCCTGTTCCTTACCATTTCTTTATCTCTCTGTAAGTATAGAAGTATTCATGTCAAAATCTGTGTATTTATGTTTGTGTAGGAGAGAGGTATTATCGCTCACCTAACCCTGACCACGGCAGCCTCAGTGTGCAGTCATGTGGTCTAGATCTCATCTGCTCTCTCCCTCCTTCTCTTTCACCTTTTCACCCATGGTTTTTGCTCTCCTCTGGCCAATCCTCTCATTTCACAATGTTTCTGTGTCTCATCGCGCACACCGTTGCTGTAGATAACTGTGTTGCAACACAACATTCTGGTTTTGAGTTATGTATTGTTCCTTGGATAAACTCTGTCTTCATTTACTCACCCTCATTTGGTTTCAAATTTGTATAATTTTTTTGTTCTGATGAATACAGAGAAAGATATTTGGAAGAATGCTTGTAACCAAACAGTTCTTGGCTACCATTAAGCGCTCTCCGACCGGATAAGTTCAGGAACAAAGATCTGGAACGAGTAAAGAGGAACTAAGTGAACTAAGTTTTCCCTCAGGCTATTTCCCCAATCGCATTTATTCCTGCGGTGCGAAAGCCCCTATTGACTACCATTATAGGAAAAATTGCTTTATACATTTCTTTGTTCTGTTGAACACAAAAGAAGATATAAATTTAGGAAAGCAAACAGTTCTGGGACACGTTTTTCCCCCTATTGTAGTCAATGGTGGTCAAGAACTCTTTGGTTACAAGCATTCTTTCAAATATCTTTCTCTGTGTTCATCAGATCAAAGAAATGTACACAAATTTGAAACAATTCCAGCGGGAGTAAATGATGACCACATTTTTTTGGGTGAACTGTCTGTTTAAAATGTGTCAAGTGTAATCCAAGCATAAGTGTTATATGAGCACATAAAAGTGTTTAAAATTGATTTAAGTGTAAATGAATATATCAACAGATTAATCGAATATTGCTTTTTGGTTGTTTACACTTGATCTGTAATTTTTACAGTATTGGACAATTTGTTTGACTGTAGTCAGTGTGTGAGAGAATGGGTGTACACAAGGATGTGTGGAAAACACATTGGATTCTCACACAGACACATGTGGATCTCAACACTCCACTCTTTACAACACAACACAACACAACACAAATATTAGAAGTTAGAATAACAAAATGTGATAAAAAATGTACAGTGTTGCTGTTATTGTCTTGTCCATGAATTATCTTGAATGTACATCTAGATCTGTGATTGTGGATGATAAACGTGTTTTAAAATGTTGTTGTGCCATTATTTATCTGTGCAGAAGAGAACATTGCAAAGTTTTGTTGTGTTAAGGGATCTATGGGCAAGAATGTGTTGTCTTACAGATTGTCTAAATAATTGTGGTGTTTGTGGTTGTGTTATGGTTCTTTTTGAAAGCGTGTTATGTGTATTTTACGTGTGGCAGGTCGAATGGTGTTACTTAGTAATTTTTCAGCGTGTCACATTGTAGCATGTTTGTTCTTTGTAACAAGCAGTGTTGTATGGTTGTGTTATGTTGTAGTTGTGTTGTTGTTCGCATTGGCTGGGTGTTTGGGACAGCCTGTGTTATTGGCAGGAGGGAGAGTGTGAAACTTGTTGCATAAGTGACACATCATTAACAAGAACTCAACGTCTAACACTTACTCTGCTTGTGAAGGGCTCTCCCTCTGGCCATACACACAGCAGTGGTAGTACACACACAAAAACACGCACGCACCTGGTGTTGAGTATTTGGGACGGTCTGTTCTGTATTATGGATCTTCCCACAGGACATAAACCAGAAACCCAGATGATTGATATTATGAGCCCATGAAAAAAACATATAACAATATACAACAATATACAAATATATCATATATAGAAATATTCCTAATTTACATTTTTATGTGTCAGCCTACTGTACTATGTACAGAGTGTACTTAGCATGGTCAAATTTCTGGCCCAGATAATGTACCAGATAAAACTACATCTGGGGGTATGTGATGCATTAAGCACAATATAGAAAAAAATGTCAATTTAAAAAAATAAGTATATTGTGAACCATGATAGATAAAAAAAAAATACTGTTTGATTACATACTGTTATGCAAAAATCAACAGTATGGTAGTAATGCAGGGCTATGTTTAAGACAAGTGTTGAAAAACACAAGATGCATTTAAAGAGATTCAAAATGAGTTCACCAAAAAATAAAAAAATTCTGTCATCATTTACTCACCCTCTTGTCATTTCAAACCTGTATGACTTTCATTCTTCCGCAGAACACAAAAGATATTTTGAGGAATGTTTTAACCGAACAATGGCAGAACCCATTGACTTGCATTGGTTTTGTGTCATACAATAGAAGTAAATGGGTATTGCCATTGTTCAGTAACCAAAATATCTTCTTTTGTGTTCTGCAGACGCAAGAAAGCCATACAGGTTTGAATTGACAAGATGATGTGATGACAGAATGTTCACTTTTGGGTGAACTATCACTTTAATAAGCTGTATATGCTGCTTTTCCAAAAGCCAATGGTTCAATGTAATGCTTGCTGCTGTTTGTTGTTTTCTACAGGAAATAATGACATTACCAGGACACATCCAAGGTTATTATAGTGTTAGCCAGGATGATCTTTGGGGGTCACAGTCAATGGTTGAACTGGTCAGCTTTGTGCGTGTGTGCGTGACTAATTCGATTAGCATCTATATCACAGAACACACTGTGTGACGTTTGTGTGGGGGTGTTGGAGGGGGGCGGTTGTTGTGTATTTAACCCAATTAAAGGATTAGCTTGTCTACATCTAGGTAATGCTAACCCTCACACCGGAAACCATAAAGAAGTTTAGGCCTGACCACTAGTCTGACTAGCCACATTGCTGGCTGAATAATGTGTATGTCTGTTATTGATTCCTTGTAAATAATTTCTTAGATGTTATGAATATTGTTTTGTCAAGAAGTATACATAGGCAGCTGATTCAGTTCTTTTCATAATAATTTTTAAGTATCAGATCAAAAATTATTAAAAAAAAAACACTGTGGATAAATGAAGTCTTCACATTTTGTAGCGTGTAGCAATAAGCATCTGGATGCATTTATTTTTCAAACAAAATGGCACTCTTCTTTTTGTTTGTTAGAGAAGCAACCGTGATAAACAAACTAATGTGGGAGCTCAAAAGTAAACATAACGCGAACAATATTTCCAACTCAAGTCATGAAATGACATATGGCCTTCAGTTTTTTAAATGTCTTTAGATCAACAAAATCCGCAACAAATACACAGCTACACATGCTAGACATCAGTCATGTCAGATGTCTAATGATGTTGGTATGGTAAGGGACTAACCATGATTCAATACCAAGATTTCGGTTCGTGATGTAAATAAAATACGGCTTCACCATTTATCCATGACCTTTTACCTGAATATGCTTTATTCAGTTTAATATGACGTGTGAAACGTTATTTTACATGAATGCTATTGTACAAAATGCTATTAAAATACTTTGAGACACCAGTATAGCATCAATCTTCATAAAGTAGCAGTTTGCTTGGTGAATGTGATGTGTCAAATGGCACACAAAGCAAAAACGGCAGACGTTTCTTGTTTGCTTTCCACGTTATACTGTCGCGTGCTGCTGGAGATGCACTGTGACATGTTTTTGCTTTTATTTTTCTCAGATTTCTCTCCCTTCGGTGTTTCCTCTATTCTGGGACGGTCCTAATTACAGTTCTCCTATGTGTGGTTGGACTTTGTGGCAGAACTGAGAGGCCTCTCACTCAGACTGACTCACCCACTCGCATGCTCTCTCCTAACCTTTCATTATGTCACTCCTCTGCTGTTCTGATTTACATTCATTCACATTCTCTTCTGCTACCAAAATGATTTCCGTTCCTCTCTCTCTCTCTCCTTCATTGAGTTTGTTGCGTTTCAGCACCCTTCCCACCAACATCAATCTGACATTAACAGGCATTTGCTGTTCCCGCAGCTGCTCCTGTTTATTCTGGGCATGTATTACAGTTATCGGTTTGTTAATGAGAGTCAGCGGCCCCTGCATAACTCAGCACCTGCACTGGAATGAACGCAGACCCCGTTTACATGGAGAATTGTGTTCATGTTTGTTTAAGGCTGACCCAAATACTCTTACATAGCTTGCAGTATTAATAATAGGATTTGAACAAACTGTCAATTCTAAGATTTTTGCATATAATTAATTGTACAGGTATGAATGATACCTCATTTAATGCATGTAAATACAGAAAGCTACGGCTGCCATAAGAATTATTAGAGTTATGTTTTCAGTTTTATTCATAGTTTTCCCAAAGCGACTTACATTGCATTATACTATACATTTGTTTCTAAGTTTTTTATTTTTAGTACATTTTTGTTTCTTTTTAGTTTAAAATTTAATTTAATTAAAATTTATTATTTGTTTATTTATTATAGGTACATTTTTATTTCTTTTTTTAGTACAGATTTTCTTTCTCAAATAAGAATCCATGTAAACTTTTGTTAAATGTTTTCAAATAATCCCAATTTGCATACTATCTGTCCAAAACAGTATTCGAAAATAGAATTAGTACGTCCCAAATCATAGTATGCTGAAATGAGTGTTCTCAAAGTAGCCGAATGGTCTACTGTGTCCGGTGAAAAACCTTGGACACTTAACGGCTGATATTACCCACAGCTCACGGTGAAAGGGCGAAGTTTAGTGACGCTCCACTGTATTCATAAAAATAAAAAAAAATGCTTCGCTAAATTAATAAATGTAAGTATAAAGTAAACATTGCATACGAAATAACGAATGATTAAATACTTAAATGCAAAGAAGAGCTGTATTTTAATGTTCATGACATCAAAAATGATCACATTGTCTTCTAGGCCAGGTGTTTTCAAACTTTTTCATGCCAAGAACCCCCAAATATTATTTAATTTAAGTTTAGTAGTATAAAATCTTAGTTGCTATAGCACCCACAAATCACCACAGCATTGTCACCATCTTTCACATGGGCAAGCACCAATTTCTTTAGTTACAGCGAAAAATAAATCATGCTTTTGATAATAATAATTTAATCTTTTACATACAGAATGTTAAATCACTTCAAAAGGATGATGGCATTACACACTCAAGTCATTTATAAATACGGGCCTTTGGGCACAGTGAGTTACATACACTACCAGTCAAAAGTTTGGAAACACTTACTCTTTCTTTATTTTTTTTTAGAATAATAGTAAACCCATCGAAACCATTGAATTACACAGTTGTAACTGTGGGAATTACGTTGTGACTAAAAGCATTAAAAATACATGAACTCTACGTTCTATTTTAGCATCTTCAAAGTAGTCGTCCTTTGGTTAGAATTTGCAGAATCATACCTTTAGCATTTTATCATTCAGCTTCTTGAGATCTCAACCTGGGAAGCTTTTTAAAGATTATTGAAGGAATTTCCATCTATGCTGCACTCTTATTGGCTGCTTTTAATTCATTATTTGATTCAAGTAATCCATTTCAAAAATATATTTTGTAATAAAAATTTAGTTTCCTAATTAAATAAATTATTATGTTGGCACAATTATATTTTTGTCTACACGAGTAATTTCAAACATTGAAACATACAAATTCATATTAAAAGATTTTTAAGATCATGAGCAACATTTTTGTCAAATGTTTCCAAACTTTTGACTGGTAGTGTACATACATACAAACTACGAATTAAATAACATATGTTCCATGTACAGAGGCTTAGGCTGTGTACTCTAGTATATCTGCAGATTACCCTATGTTAACACTGAATCAGAGATCACTAATAGCTTAAAATGTCTGGAGCAACTAAACTAGGTCACACACTGCAACTGTTTAACTGACCAACACAAATGAAACACTCTCAAGAATAACACTTCTGTAGGAGTTTAATCAACATCACATGACCCAAGTCTCTGTTCTAGACAGGCTTGACTTCTAAACAGCATATGTTGTTCTGGTGTGACATTTAGCCTCAATATCTACTGAGACCAACCCAGACTGACTAGCTGTGACCACACACCCAAACATACCCTCTCCTGACCGGCTGCATAATATACAGCAAACAGCACCTCCCTTAAGACATGCCACGTTTCATCAGAAACCTGCTTCTGACCCTAACATGAGCTTATCATTGAGAAATGCTTCGATCCTCTGTGTGTAATCCCACGTCTGGCCTGCCAAACGTCCAGCACACCCTATCTGGCCTGAATTTACGAATGACACATCACAAACACTGGCCCCGTTTTCACAGTCTCGTCCAGAAATGAATCAATTTGTCCTTCTGTCAGTCCAACCTAGATCACCACCCAATCCCTTTAGAATTATGACAGTCTTAAAGCATCTTAACCACACAAACACATAGACAGTCATGCACGAACATGCGCACACACACACACACACACACACACACACACACACACACACACGTTGAGTTTCTATATATTGTGGGGACTTTCCATAGACATCATCCATCCATCCATCAGTCTATCTGTACATAGGGCAACTGGATGCAAATGGCAACCTTTTTCAAATTGTCACATCCATAACGGTACGTATTCCTCATAAATGGGCACATGAAAATGTAAATATAATACCAGTTTTTTGTATGATCAGCCATCTCTTCTCCATTTGTTGGGTATTATTGCTTCTGGTTTGTGCATTTTAATTCACAGAAATCCTACAAAGTATGTTGCCTCTCAAAAATGTCCATCCTTTTTGTCACATCCATAAAGCATGTTTATTTCCCATTTTTAAAACAGAAAACTTGTGCATAGACTGATATGTTTCTGATGTTTAAACACTATCAACAGGGGTTTAGATGGTTCAATATACTGGTAAAAAATACATTCTCTGAGCGTTCATATGTCACATCCATAACACTGAAATTGCCCATTAGTAAAACATGATGCAAATGAAACACAAAGTTTTTGTGTGTCATGTGTGTGATATTTTCAGCAGGGTTTCAAAAGATCATTGTAAATATCATTTCTAATAAGTTCATTTAAAGATTCGCATTAAAAACTCCAACACTCTCATTCTCACATTCATTATTCTACTGCATGTGGAGAACGCTCAGCATGAGACAGACTGAAAGAGAGAAGTAACAGGTCGAGGTTCAGGCCACAGGGTGTTGGGTATTAATTAAGTCCAGCTAGTTACCGGCTCCTGGCAGTCTGGTTTGCTGCGACAAATCCGCAACAGCTGGGTCACATTAGAAAATACCAACCCTTATGTTTTATTACAAGTCAACAGAGGCACAAATCCAAATATGTCAAAGATGCGTTTGCATAGGCACCACTGAAGGTCTTTATTCTTATTCATTCATCAAGAAGGCAATACAGACACCTAAGACAGCATGATCAATGTCCTATTCAAATTTCATTGCCTACGTGCCTAGGTGAATTTTTAGTGTGTGTGCTGGTGAGCACGCTCTCTGCTGCGATAAGGGTAACTGACTGAGAAAAATATTCCAGCATGATTCCTTATCTTAATATAATGATGTATTCCATGTGTTTATAGCCCGAGGTTCACTTTAGTATTTACACAGGAAGGACTTTCACCCCACTGTAAAACTCTTGAGAGCACCTGCAGGGAGCTGAGAGCCAAAGCCAACCATAAACAGCCATTTTGCATCAGAGTCAATCATCCTCAACCATAACTGCTCATTCACGTTTGATAATGAACCGAGGCCGAAAGGACATGACACAAGCATTTGGCCCCCCTCTTTTCATTTTATTGGTCACGGCAGGGCGCCGGGCTGGGACAATGTTTTTGCTGTTGCCCTACTGGTGCCCCTGATAAATTCAGTTTTTTATATTTTATTCAGGGATATAGCTGCACAAAGTGAATTTGTTAGTATTTTAGTGAGCCTGTCCTTTAAATTAGTTGGTACAAGAGCACAGGGTGTTACTCTTTAAAAACTATAAACTCCAGGAATGGTGTTGCGATATCTCATAAATCCGTGCTTATTCCTCCATAGTTCCTCTTTTCCCGGTGGGCTGCTGTTTATTGTTATTATTTCGCAAACAGTTCGCACACACAATTTAGCACAGGATAACAGTCATAATCATCTGTACGACTGTTAATGTTCGTAAACTTTCTCATTTAACTTTTCGTCTTCAGTAAGATTGATGATTTTCAGAGCATCTCTGTAGAGCAGTGGCTCTTGTTTGTTTCAGCGTGACATTTGAAGACTAATTCGTTTCTGGAAATGTATGCAAATACCGGTATTTAGGATTGTAAGATGTTTTTTCTTGCATGGAGGAAAATGACTTTTGTAACAGATTTGCCAGGCAGTAGGGCTCGATAAGATATATGGCTATGGTTTGGTGAGGAGAGAGGTTTAAAATTATATACGTGAGAAATGCGAATCGTGGAGGTGGGTGATTTGATCAGTCTCACAGCATGCAACAATTTCACAGCATCTCTATAAATCTCACCTTCTATTCATTGTAATTCATTATATAAATACACAGCGTATACACATAGCTCTTTGTTCTGCATCGTCTGTAAAACAAAGAATCTGTTTGAATACAAGTTTTTACAGTTATAAATATAGTGTTTATGCTTGTTGTCTCTTTTGCGTGCATGCACACATGGCAAGTGATGTCATTGAATTTGTTTTGTGGGTTTTGGTCATGGTTTTGTGCAATGTTGAACAAAAGGACATTCAGATGAAAACCAGACAGTAAATATATTAACTTGAGCCTATGCCATTGGGTATAAAATTTAAATGAGAAACCAGTGGAAAGGCTGAGGTAAAGCAAGATCAGGAAATCGAAAAGAAAACTTACAAAGAAAGTAACACTGCAAGAATAAGTATACAGATTCTACTGTTAGAGTAAAACGGCAAATGGGTAGTAAGTACATTTAGGTGTGACCGCAAAGATTTAAAAAAAAATCTGTCAATATGTGACCCTGGATCACAAAACCAGTCACAAGGGTCAGTGTTTTGAGATTCCATCTGAAAGCTGAATATGTTTTCTGTTGATATGGTTTGTTAGGATAGGACAATATTTGGCGGAGATATAACTATTTGAAGACTATTGATAGAAAGAGAGAGGGGTTTGTATTTTTATTTACTTGTACTTATGACTGGTTTTGTGGTCCAGGGTCACATATGTTATTATTAATAGTTTATAATATAAAATATATAAGAGAGATTTATCTTCCTTGTTATTTTTGTTATTTCTGCTATGTCACACACGTGCGGTTTATTTGTCAACTTTCAGAATGTTCTCAGTATGAATAAGTGTCTTATTAAGTTTGTATACTATAAATATGCACTCTTAAGAAATCTGTGATGTAAGCACCTCACGGTTACACCTTGACAGCAATGACATCATCATTAACATTCAATGACACAGGTCACGTATGCTTTTTCCACATACACACCTGTAAACACATCACAACGTGTTTTAAATACACAGTTCTTACGTTTATTATCTTACTTATCTTTCTCATTAAGTGTATATACAGTGACTAAACATCGTAATATCATCTATAAATAGTCACTAGTGACTGAAGTACTATAAGGGAATGCCATTAATACAACAACACTACAATATTTTTAACATGGGAGTGTCATTTCTGCCTTTCACTTAATCTTAAAGTTCAAAGATTTCTACATGAACGCGTAGTCCTTTGTTGGGCAATTTGCTTTGATTCCTCAAAAGTGTTTGCCTCCTTAAACTGTTTGTTTTCATGACCAATAAGTCTGCATCTCTCTCATTCACTCGCTCTCGCTCTCATGAACACAAACACATGTGTTAAACAGAGGAAAACACACATAAGTCTTCATTGTTTACCAGGTGTGGGCTGTTTTGTTAAATTCCATGACTGACTCATCGGTTACAATCAATTGGTGTTGACTGCAAAGCTTCACAAATGTTCCCTAGACACAAGTTATTATTCACAGACTCGAGTTATTGTTGCCGAATAATTGTATCTCTTTGCAAGAAATCAAGTTTGGATCACTTCGTAGAAAGCTTGTTAAAAAGCAAATAAAACTTTTATTCATGTTCAACGACTACAAATATCATCATCTCTCTCTTTCTCTCTCTCTCTCTGTATCCACACAGTAGTTTCTCTGTTTCTCAGAGTCTTTTGAAGGATGGTGTGATGTTTGTGAACTTCACGATTTGACATCACTGACACTGCAGAGAACTGTGTGTGTGTTTAACAATCGGACAAACAGCCTCTGTGACTGTGAGAACTCAAGGGCAAAACAGGGGAGATGTTTCACGAATGAATGGGAGGAGGGGCTTCGAAAGAAAAAACAGCTGTCAGAGTGAACAAGTGCGTCCGTCTCTTTGAGAAAATGTGAATAATCCGAATTTGATTAAAGGAAGTAACTTGCCCTAGTTTGACTATGTTTGTATGTGAGAGGGAGGTCTGACTATTCAGAGATTATAATGTATGTTCTGTGACTGGGAGCATTTATCTCTTACCGGCTCTGTTGGCCTGTTCTCTCTCTCGTTTTGTGACCCCCTTTCTAATGTGGTGATGTCGTATTCTTTTATAAAAAATGTATGACAGAAAAACAAAGAGTGGATAAAATTAATAGACATACAGGACATTTCAATTTTCAATTTGTATTATTTGCAGAATTTGTTTTGCTGCTGTTCTCTCCATATATTATAATAATTTTTTGTTGTTACCATAAATCATTATTATTTGTCATCCTTTATGTTTGACTCTGGGTTTTGCAAAAATCGAACTAATAAAAAGTATTAAAAAGTGCTTGTCAACTTTGACAACATATTATTTGATCATTTACAAAGCAGAGTGTTTTTTCCATTTCCTGAAAAACAGTGAATTTGGACATCCAAGGTTTTTGAAAGGACAGTGACATTTATAAATAATAAATAAATAAATAATGTTTCAAAAGCAGCTTGTCAAACAGAAAAGAAAAGAACAAGAAAATAAAAAATGTGCCGCCAGTAATAAGACTCAGCTATTGAAGCACTTCTAATACCCGAGAACGTTTGTTAATAGATCATTTATTTCCTTAACTTAAGAACCTGTGAACCGAACCGCGACCTTGTCTCCATCTCGCTCTTTCTCTTCAACTCGTTCTCTATTTATCTGTCCATCAGCCGAATGAATTGAATGCGCTCTTTTTAAGTCAAGGTTATAGAAGTGCTGTTTTGCTTCTCATCAACTGTTATTCCATAAGATTTAAGATGCCTATCTGGTGGTAAACTGCAAGAACATCAGATTTAGATTTATAAACAAGTTCTTTGTATTTCTCCATTTACTGGTGAAGAAATGAATTTTCCTTCGTGTTTATATGTGGGGACCATTTGGGGACATACAAAGCAAATAAAATGTTTTTTATAGGTACAGGAACAAAATAAAACTTCATGTCATATTAAATAACCCAATAACAGTGTAAAACAACATTAAACATTTAGTCGCATAAAAAACGCAACGGCATCATTTTGACAGCCCGAGAATGAGTTTATGTGTGTGCGTGCCTATGCATGCATGTTTATTTTTGCATGTTCATTACCTGCGGTTTCATCAGTCTTAAACAAGACATCAAGACCTCATTCTGAATCCTTTGATAAATGTGTTTTTACAGCAGGGAGCCTCTAGCTGTCAGCTGGATTCTTTTTCATACTGAAAATACGCTCTGATTTTCCAAGCTAGTTTCACAGGAACAATGTTTTGTGAGATAATTGTTATTCTAATCTTTTGTTCATGCGTTGGCAAGTGTGAGACGCATTTGTTTTTCTGTTTTCCTTCTGCTGTACTTGGGATGCAAAATAGACACTCTAATTTACACCCACTGGCAAAATCTTTTTCTGTGAAGGATCAGGTTAGCAATCAGTGTTCCCAAAGATGCATCTCAGGGTCATTTAGGGACAAGATCTGATGCAAAAGGTCACCTCATTGACATTCTGCCCACAAAATGCCAAGGTTTAATCTTTCCACAAAAGATTTTAGAAGATTGTCATTTCGACAGCGCGCCCAACAGTGCACCGCTGACACAGACCTTGTTCGGCCCCAATCATGCAAACCAACATCAGCATCATTCATTACACAGATTGACAAGATGCTGGGCAATGGCCAGGGATAACCCAAAGGCTTTGGCCATTCAGTGTCACATAAGGACAGACTGACCAGTTCAGTGAGCTGCTTTTCTGACCTTTAGTAGATTACCAGGCACATCAGAGTGTAATGGAGTTTACTAAAAGAATTAGGACCTTATAAAGTGATTGACTGGAGTTTATAAATATACACACTCACACAGACATAAAAAGAGAACAGCTTCAAATCTGTAACGCTCTCAATATGTTGTTGTTGTCGGCTTTAAAATGGTTGTGTAATGTATGTTGTTTTATTGTCAGCATGGCTAGGACACCACGTTTGTCCTGATCTGACCGTGAACGAACCTGCAGAAATTAACAATCAAAAATCATAATTTATTGTTTCTGGTACACACTGGGATCGGTCAGCGATTTGTTTCGTGCTTTTGAAAAAAATGCTGTTTTGAATGTTTACGTCATTTGGTGGAGGGGGAAAATCAAGAGATAAGAATGTGAAGTTGGATATTTATTGAGGTATTTTTTGGAACCCACAGCAATCTCACTGATTTGAATAAGGAGTGTGTAATTATTTCCAGATGTCCACATTGGATCTTATAAAGTGAGAAGGAACTTCTCATAAATCCGTGCTTATTCCTCCATAGAAGAAAAACGGTCCGAGTACTAATCAGAGGACGTTTCATCCTCGGTAAACATTGAATTCTTAACTGCTGTGCCACTGTAATATTTAAAAAGAAACCTCATAGGTGACGGGTTAGGAATGGTGTGCATTACTACAATAAAGCATAAATACATATAAATAGTACAAAAAGATAAATTAAAAAAAAAATGGGCCAAAAAGGCATAAATATAAACATTACCCTTGAAAATGTTTATATTTGACCTAACAATGGGTTAAATCAACCCAGCATAAATTAATCTCCAACCCAACGGTTTGGTTCGCCCCTTTTGACCCACCCCAACGCACAAAATCAGTATGTATAGAAATCACATGAGTGCAGAACATATGGACTGTGTATGTTTAAGTTAGCGATGACAGATTTGAAGTGGCAACAAAGTGCCTTAGTGTAACATTTAGCACAAACTTACCTGCTCTCCAGTCATGCACGCTGTGACGTAAGTCATGTTTGTTCAAGTGTACGCAGTCTTCATGCAAAGTTAAACTTAAAAATTTGAACTTAAAAAAAAAATAAAAGACCATAATCATTACTGTTCTAAAAAGTGTGGAGGGATCGCATGAAAAACTTCATGTGTGTAAATGAAAATATAGATGCATATTTGTTTGTTAGATTATTAAATTATGGTTATTAGAGATGTGCATGCCTTAATGTATAAATATACCAGTGTATTTCGAGCAAAGATGTTTCGGAAACCAAATGAAATGATTTTGATTGTTTAATTTGTTAATGGTATTTTCATCTTAAGTAAATGTCACTAGATGACGTTGACAAATGGAAAGCTGCATGCTGTAACTGTAATCCACATTGTTCTCTGGTCATTCATGAGAGGTGACATTAATAGATGAAACACTGCTATTGTCCAGTCAAAGGACAGTGTAATTCCATTAGTCTGTATAGTCTTAAGAGCTCAGGTGGAAGTCAGCTCATATCCTGCCCTGGGCTTCATCACCATTGACGACAGCACTGAGTCAACTGAGCTGTTCAGAAACGCACGTAAACACAAACACATCTCAAAAGCACAGTTTGTGCATATGGTTAATGTAGCAAATTGAATAAATATTTTTGATATTATGCGTTTCCTATAAATTGAAGGTTATCAAGATATAGAAAATATAGACGGTTGTATTGGTCTGTGATTCTATGTGTAGCAGTTGCCTTGGGTGATATAAGGACAAAGTCTGTTGGTATACAAGAATGTTTGTGTCATCAGGTCAAAACACAACCTGACTTAAAAGCTAAAAGACTCAAATAAATACAAATTTGTTTTGATGAAAATTTGACATTATGATCTTATATCTCTAAAGAAAAATGTGACATTTTTTATAAATAAATTTGACACCATTTGCATTAGAACAAGTGCACAACAATATCAGACTATAAACAATGCAGTCCAAAATATGAACAAAATGTATTTTTTCCTCATTTGATTAATTTATAAAGAATAATAATTAATCAAGATCACAAAATATACAAATCGCATATTTAACTTAAAATAAAATCTGAGGATGTTCTTTATGGCTTTAAATCCTACGTGATTTGCTTAAATTGAGTAAATGGAACACGGAAACGACAGAGAAGTGATTTAGAAACTATTAATCTATACATAATCTATGCACATAATCTGAGATTTCCAGTTTAACTGAACTTCCATAAACACACCAGAAAAACTTAATATGATGTAGTTTTGATAATCCTCAAATGCCAGGAAATGCCATAAATATATTTCTATTATAAGCACCACTAATGGTTTGATATTAGTTCAGCTCAGTTTAAAGAGCATGTATGTGCTTGCATAATGTGCTAATGCCGTTTTTACGCTTCATGTACTGCACATTTCAATTTAGTAAATGAAAACAAAAAGACATTACGTGGTGGCAAGAGACTTAATCTTTTCTTACAAGAATGAGAGAAAGAAAGCGGCTACAGAACAATATATCAACAAATGTCATAAAAGTGATTTTAAGAGTATCTGTTCTGATTTCATTTCAGTATCTGTACTGTGTGTAAATGAAAGCTTACATGACATTTGACAGAGCCAGTGTCTATATATAACAACCATCTGATGACAGCTGTATGGATGCAGGCATCAAAAAAGAGGATTATGGGTAAATAAATATAGAATTAAGGAAAGTGGGAAAGTGTCTAGTTCTGCTTTGATGACAGAAAAACAGAAAAGGAGGGAAACGGGGGTGACTTCTCAGCATTTGGTGAGTGAAACATTTTAGTCATTTTTGCCTCGATACACCATGACTAATCAAACACTCTTTGCCGTATATAGACCAGCCATATGACTGACAGCTCACATGCTCGCCTGGAATAGAGGGGACCAGAATGGTGATGATGTCGCTCAGAAATATGAATTTGCGATGAATGTGATTGGACAGTTATTAATATCATTAGTGCCAGATTAGCAATTTGGTTTCCCCACTTCAATTCCACAGCCAGCGCAAAGCATTACACCGCTAATCTCATCTGCCCCCAGTAATGACACATTTACTGTCTAGTGTTTATGCTCATTTTGCAAATTACAAGAAAAACAAAATCATTTGGTGCCGGGTGAAAAGGCAAGGTTAATTCTGGGTGTGAAATAAGGCACGATTTGGGGCTTTGGGGAAAAGAGTAATGATGCTACTGAACACGGTAATGAGCATGCAGGATTCATTATACTCCGAGTTAGATAAAGTCATCACTTTCAGAGAGGTATTTTAAGTCTCACGCAGCATGCTGCCTTCATGACTAATCATTCCCAGTGAGCTAATACATGCTGATTTATGCTAATATAGTTACACTCAAAGCTAATTTCTGATTGGGCCATATGGATGAGGGGGCGGGTCCTATTCACACACTTTAGATTCTCATAACAGATTCCCCTCATTTCACTGAGTCAAGACGGAAACCACAGCAATCCTGGTGACATGAAAAACCAACAGTTATAGCACTGAGCAATAGGAAGTGGGTGGAGAGGCTTCCTCTGAAAGTTCAGCAAAGATCAGGGAATATGTAGAGCAGTGGTTCTCAAACTGGGGGGCACAAAGATGGATCCAGTGGGGACACAGATTTGATAAAATATTACAATTTATCATACATTTTATGCAATCAAACATCAAAAAAATAAGCCCACCAACCAGAATAATTGATGTTCCAGCATTGACAATAAGAAAGTCTCTTCTTGAAAGAGGTTCATTTTGTAAGAGCTCGGTTCTGCAATTTATCTGTGTTTCAAAGCAACAACATAAACAAACGTTACTGCGCATGCACGCTTTCGTGGCCCAAACTTAACTGAGTCCCTGCAGATTATTTCTGATAACAAGCAAAAGAAATAACAAGTAAATGGCATTAGCTAGTAAGTTAAAAGTATGTCTAGTCAGTATTATTTTGGGTTACCAGTAGAAGAACCGTTCTAATTGAAAAAAAACTTAAATGCGACAAAATTACACGACCCATTCAACAAACTCTTTAGGCCTATTTAGTAAAATTAATATACAATAAAATTAGTTTACTTGTTACAATTATTATACAATAAAATATTAATATAAATTAAATAAATATTTAGTCACTAGCCAGACCGATAAAAAAAATCGTCAGGAAGTTAACGTCAGGCCAGGTACAAGCATCCGATGAAACCGCCTATACCATATATTTTGTCACAAAGAATTCACTTTTTATTAAAGACGATTTTATTAAAGCATTTATAAAACTAGCACCACTTGTAGGCCATTGAAGTGAATGAGAGTGCATCTACTAAAACTGCTTTGTAATAAACCAAGTTTTCACAACTCAACATTAAACTGAATATTTGCTGCACCTGGATCACACAGGAGACAGAACCACTGCGTAAACACGTGTGCGTGTTAAACCACTGTGCTTGTTTCGCATGAAGGTTATATCATAACCTACTAGACTTAATCCAGATGGTCTAATCCCAGACGCCTACACTCCTCTTACACAACAGCTACGATTGGATTTATTTATTTAGTCTACAGATTAGGAAAAATGGTCTGCAGTGTTATTAATCTGAATGGAAGGTCAGTAAAACAGAGACATCTGGTGATGGTAAAGTTAAACTGCACCTTGTGTGTGAGAATTTTATGAGACGTTTTTATTTAGGCCATTTTCAATAAATGGCATGGCCATATAACTGTTATTGGGACAACAAAATGTAATTGCATCTGAAACTAATGTTAGATTAACATCTTTTTTATTTTATAATAATATCTTGTCTAATATTAGAGCACCACACTAATCGTCTTAAAGTCCAAAATAAGGAATAATAGGTCACAATATTGAGGTATGCAGTTGAAGTATTCGAAGTTCAACATTAAAACAAAAAAGACTGACATGTAAAAATGGATTTTCATTAAGCCTACAAGGGGAGTTAAAGCTCATCTGTCTCGTGCCCAGCTGATTGAATGATGTACGATGAATCGATCAGTACGTGGTCGAGTTATTATTTTTTGTAATCTAATTCCTTCATTTAAATTGTGATGAGGCAAGCAATGTCGTAATATATTCCCCTATCTGAACATCATTTAAAATGTAAACTTTTTCTGTCAAAATAGCATATTACTAGGATGTGCCTAACTTGATATACCACTAACTAAAATAAAGTACAAATAACACTGTGTAATAAAATAAATGTTTATCTCGAAAATATTAAAATGAGAAAAAAAGCTTAGATTTTTCTACCTAAAGTGGTACCAAACCAACATGCTGAAAGAGAGAGAGAGGGAGAGAGAGAGGTAACCATATTTTGACCTTTTAAAGAAAAGGCACGATTTGTTCAGAACACAAAAAATCATGACATTTGTAAAATAAATAATATACAAAAACATCATTAGGAAAATGTATCCTTTGTCTTTTTTACAGTAAAATATTTTTTGTACTAATTTGACGGAACCTTAGCTATTTATTGTAAAGGAGGTTTTGTAACTGCAGTACGTGAACTGATAAACACATCACATGTGGATGTTGGGCCTGACTTGCCTGGCGTATCACGGGACATTTTATTCTCTAGACATCTTTGTCTGCAGATGAAGTCAGCGTCTGCTCGAATATGGCCGGTAGCAGAAGGCAGTCAGTAGGTGTCTGGGAGGATCTATCGCTGCTATTGTCGTGTCGTGTTCAGACAGTTTACTCACGCACCATGGTTGTGAGCATTTAGTGGAAATTCAGTCATGTGTCTCGACACGTCGCGCTGAATCGATCGCGCTCTAATGAGATGAGAGAAATCAAATGATTGTAATTCAATTCAGAAACATTTGTTCTGCCTCGTTTTTCACAACAACTAACAGAGAGATGTAGAGTATGTCAGTGCTGCACGAGCAAAAAAAAGACCCTTGTGTACCCAGCAATGAAAATCTTCTTATTAATTGTACTATGCGTATTATGTTTACATTTTGTACCCTGAGTAAGTGTGTGTAGTCTATAATATGTAAAGTTATTTGTACAGTATGTTTAAATGTCAAACTGTATCCTACACAGTTACAGGCTAGATGGTTTCATCGGACGCATGTGCCGGCCCAAAGTTAACTTCCGGTCTGTGTTTAGCCAAGTAAACTGGTAAACTTCTACTGGTAACCCAAAATAACACTGACTAGACTTTTAACTTGCTAGCTAATGTCATTTACTTGTTATTTCTTTTGCTTGTTATCAGAAATAATCTGCAGGGACTCTATTCTTTGCGGCTGTGTACCGGAAGTTAGGTTTGGGCCATAAAAGCGTGCATGCGCAGTAACGTTTGTTTATGTTGTTGCTTTGTAACCGTCTATATTTTTAGCGAAATTAAAACCAAAACAAATACATATAGCGCTAAATTCAAATATCAGAAACTGCAAATCTCATCGGGTCTTGCGTGTCTCGTGACAAAATATCACATAAAAACTAGTCACCAGACACGCAAGAACCAATAAGATTAACATGAGAGTAAATTTTATTTCTGGCTGAACCATTCCTTCTTCCCATAAATGATAAACCAAGAACTCAAACTGCAAAACAAAATGTAAAGATTGTTTGGATGGGCATCCTTTCATCTTTGGATGGTACACTTCTCAAACTAGATATTACTGATGCTGCAATAAAATATTTGAAAGGGTGATTTGGATTGTATTGGGTAAAAATGATCAGATATGAGTGATGATGAATGATATGTGAGCAGGCAGCGTTTGTGTACTTATTTGTGATCAAATTCAGATGAACATTTGACATGAGTGCATGGATTGTGTGTTTGCAACAATCAACGTCGCAATGTTTTGTTATCACGAATATTATTATTAATATAGGCTTTGTAATGGTCTGTACAATTTACAGTTTATTCTGTATTCTGTAAAGTTCTTTAAAATCATTCCAGTTAAAGGTAAACATGATTGTAATTGGTTGTTTCCAACATTAATAAATGCTTTTGTTGTTCTCCCCAAACAATACAATTTCTCTGCCTCTCACCCACTCGCACAGAATATGCTTAGACTAAACAATGAAAAACAATACTCAACACAAACATACACACACTCTGTCTTCTGTTTATTCCCTCTTGATCTCTCATTCATACACGCATAAAAGATGAAACGGTTATTTAGGCTAGTTTTCATTTAAGACAAATGACAACGTCTAGCAATTGCATTCTCTGTGTCTCGCACTCTTTCTCAAACAGAAATGAATAAAGCAATGAACACGCACAAATACACACAATTCTCGTGTCCAAGTTTTTGTAAGTGCAACATTTGAAGAGTGACATTAACCCTTCCTTTACTTAATCACCTCCCACATTATTCCATCAGAAAAATGAACAATCCAGAACTCAACAAACGCATCCTTTCTAAACACAAAACCTACTATCTTCAACCCTTTAAAACACAACATGAAGTTCATGAAACAAATCAAAAGTACATTTCAAGTCTGTAAAATGCTTACATCATGTCATTCTGAGCAAGGTTCCATTCATTGATCAAGAACAGTGCTACCACAGCAGTCATAGTAATGGAATATAAAGCAGACATAATGATCCACATAAACTGAAATTATTTTCAGAGCAAAAGCAGAATGATACAATAAACGCCTTTATCAATATAAAGTGTGACAGAAGGTGTGTGTATTAAACACTTCCATGAATCTATGTTAGAAAACCTCTACCACAAATCATTTCTCCTAAACCACATGCCATTGCTAGTTTAAGCAGCATTTGCATGGCAAGAAGCGGCGCTGGTTGCTATCGTGGGCTGTGGTATGGTTTTGTTACCATCATGATAAGGTGCTAGTCTATGTAAAAACAGTTAGAACCTTCATTTTGAAACATGGTGTAAAATGATGCATGTTGCTGTTTTGCCATTAAAAAGCTCATATCAACACAATAACTACCTTCTCCAAAGCATTTGTTTGCTTATATTACTCTTGGCAAGTATCACCATTACTGTTGTCTGTAATGCAGTATTTTTGTTGTTCCAATTTTCATCTGAACTCTAGTGCCTAGGGGTGTGTGCATTATAGAAAAACACACCCCTGTTGCCGTCAATATCCATTTGGTCCTGCTGATCACCACCAAAAGGAGTCAAGTGGTTTGATCTGGAACGAACCAGACAAAGTTGTGTTGGCATCAGTTCTCCAAATCCATCGAGAATCAGCATGATCCAAACGAATGCATTGACACAAGGCTGTCCATAATGTCCAAACACAAAAAAATATGCATGTGTTTCGTTTTATGTACAGTGTTTGTGTAGGTGTCCGTGTATCTCCATTAAGGTATTAGTCCATAAAGTCTAGAGAATATCCGGGAGAAATTATTCCAGCATCACTTTGCTAATGCACACGTTCATGCGCTCACTCAATCGCTCGCACACAAGCACCTTTTATCAAAAGAGAGAAGGGAAAAAGCAACAACAGAAAAGCTATTTGGCTTTTGTTTGTCTCGATGTGTTTAATGCGTTTGTGTCGGCGCTCGTGTTTGCGAAGTCACATCTCTCTCAATTTTCTGCATCGCAGAACAAAACACCTTACTGGCCCCGCTTTCATGTGCGATCACAATAAGTTCGAATAAGAATCTAATGTAATTGGATTTTAACGCTTTATAAATTGCAGCTTTCCCGATGTGGTTTTCTTTTGTAGTTTTTGACTTTCAGTTCTTGTTACAGACTTGTTTAGACTCATCTAATAATATCGCCACTCCGTCCCTGAAGGCGATTACGCGATCAGTGATTTGTATGTTACTCCGGTTACAAAAACAAACAGAGAAACAATTAGTTTTAGAATTACGTGAAATTATAAGTGGTTGTGTTATTTTGCCAGGTTTGGGTGAGGAGTAACCTGAGATCCTCAACTGTTAACTTTTCGCTTTCATTCCAGATGTCATCAAACACAATCGGAGAAGCTTTTTACCTGCCAATTCATATATAATGGAACCTCGAGATTGCCCCACCCATGCGGCAAACGTGTCAACCTGCCCACACAAATGCTTAACACACAAAAACACACACACACACACACACACACACACACACGCACGAAGCACACCCACGCTATTGTATCTGAAATAGCACGGTTCTCATTATAGTGTTAAAAGTCATAATAGTATTGTCTGGATGACACAAGGTGTGTCGCTATTGTAAGACATGAAAACCACTGAATTGTGGGCTGGTGCTCGACACTCAGCAAGCTGCTGCGGCATCTTTCCAAACATCCGTCCGTTGCTTGACTTTTCTTCAAGTCTATTCGCAAACTCATCGGCCCTGGGCCCTTCCGTTCCCCCCAAGGCCTCGTTGGTGTGGCGAAGGTCGAAAAAGTGGATGCTAGGAGATAGAGAGGGCAATGAGGAAAAGTGATGCCACGGTCAGGAGAAGTCGATCCCTGGATGGGCTGCTACCGCTTATGCTCTTCTCCAATTTAGGAACCTCGGGATTATCATAGTCATCTACAGAGAGACAGAATGAGACAGACAGAAAAACAATTAACGGATGAGGTCTAGACGCTATTATTGCCGTGACTCGCTGAAGTCAGTAAGTCATGAAAAACCTCTGACCAACTTGAGGCCTGAGGGAAGTAGTTAAAAATAAAAGCGGTGACTCGGTCAGGTATGCGTTGTAGGTGTCTGGGCTTAATTGTTGTTGTGTGCTGAGGGGAGGGCCGCAACTAGTGAGGAGAAAGGTGCGGATGATTCTAGAGGCCCAGGATTCATAACTACATCCCCGAATGTAAATGCAGAGGTTACACAGGATTCACTACGGGCATGTTGGAGGAACAAAGATCAAACTAGTACTTTATCTCCAAAGATAAAATCTATGGAATTCTGTTTCATCATTAGATGGACAACAATCTAGCAAAATCAGTTTGTTTTTGTCTTAGTCTGTGTGTGTGAGCATGAGTCTTTCACCTCATGAACTTTGTGACAGACAGTTCAAAAACACACATCTTGATGTACCAGTCACAAGAAAACCGTGGGTGACGCAAATAGGCTAGGAGACTTGCAAAGTATGTGTTTGTTTTTGTTGAGTAATGTGATGTTGAAGGACACATGTGGGGTGACATTTTAGCCACCATTTGACCCAAACAGCATTATGTAAAATATGTGTTACTTCAACTGGATTTACAAATGAATTGAGGGGGAATTGCATTAATTTAATTTAATTGCAATAAATAAACATTATTGCCTAACCCAATGCTGTTTTATTTATATAGTGCTTTTTACAATGTTCAGTGTTATAATGCAGCTGTACAAGAAACATAATTCTTATAAGACATACATTAGATATATAAAAGAAAGAAAAGTATGAAAAGCAAAGTGAGTAAATACACACAACATACATAAATACAGCACACACATACATACACACATTTACATTTATTCATTTGGCAGACTCTGTTATCCAAAGCAACTTACAATTGAGGTAAACAGCAAGTGATTCATCTGAATAAAGCAATACACACACGCACAAAGCACACACACACACACACACACACACACACACACACACACACACACACACACACACACACACACACACACACACACACACACACACACACACACACACACACACAGCAATGTATCACAAGGCGGTCCTCCGGTGAGCAAAAGCTTATATTTTTATGGGTTTACGTGTAACTATTTTTGTAATATTTAGTTAATACTCTTTATTTTGGTTTTAAATCTTACTTTTATAACATTAAGCTAATAAATAAAATGCACAATACTAATAATATTATTAATAATTTTTTAGACCATGTCCATTTTGATTGACAGGATGCCTCAAATGCCAGGCAGGAGGGAGAAGCTGTGTGGGCTGTTCTAGAACGTGGTGTGTACATGCTGGAATTTAACACTCACTGTCAGACACTCACATGACCTGCCAGAACACTAGAAGTTTACTGCTTGTCAACCTGCTTGAGTTAATATTGCTGTATCATCTCAGTCAGCTGATCTGAACAAAGTGTTACAAATAATGATGTTGTGACAAGTTGAGCTTATTTTAATAATGAATTATTAAGATATTGATGAGCTTGTCCTATACGTGACCTGAACGGGAAGTCAAATCTTAGGTTACAGTATGAGCAGATCTTTGTGTTTGATATAACATTGCTTCACCCAAGCCGGAAATTGTTTGTTTTTCTTTACTTGTAAGAAAACCACATGAACAGAATGGTATGAGCAGAATGGCACACAAATCTTCCTCTTGTTCATCTTTTTAATGCTTCTTCTTGTATTATTATTCCCCAAGGGCCAAATCTAATTTGCATTTGCATGCATTGCATTTGTATTTGTTATCGCCTGCGTGTTTGTGTAACTGCAAAGACTAATACAAACTTCATGAAACATGCTGCCATTAATGGAGCTTAATGCCTCAGTAAATTTATAGAATTGACATTAAAAATCCAAAGAAAACTGCAAATGAGAATTTACACATTTATGTTTTTGAACCCGGTTGTATTTAAGCACCTTGAGGGTGTTGGGAATGTGCTTATGACATCTCTCCTCTTTCATAAAACTGCATTTAAAAACACCAGCAGCATTCTAGAGTTTCACAATTCACCTGATGTGGCGGTTTTGTGGGGATCTCTTGATTTGTTTGGAGGACATCTGCGTTACACACATACAGCAGTCAATACTAATGGCATAACAGTGAGCTCTGAGCAAGGACAAGGATGTTTTTTCTTCTTCTGTCTATTGGACAGAGATGTATGGAACAATACTGAAACGTGTGGCTTCCTGAGACCCGGCCGGCCTCCTGTGGTCAGTTTCTTCCCCTCTCTGGCCCGTTTGAAAACTGAACCTCCGATCGGAGCGAGTGGGAGAAAGCTGGTTCTCAGATTCCTTTATCGGAAATCGTTGGGTGGCACCGACCCAGAGACGACCCAAAACACATCCACATCCATCTGTCTCAAAACACGCGCTCGGAAAAAACACGAACAAATCGATGCCTCTTTATTCCTTAAAAACATTTGAAGTCCGATCAATTTCTTTTCTCTCATTTAAATGGTGCGGTCGCCGTTGTCCTTGAGTCAGGTTACCGTGGCGGTGAGAAGCATGGGACTATCACTGGGCTAGTTCTGCCACTTGTGATCAGCGCTAGCGCTAACATTTGCGCTAATCACCACTGAGCTAACTATAGCCGCGTACCTCGTGCTTCGTTCGCCTTTTAGCTCGTAGCTTCATTAGTGCCAATCACTGACCGTAAGACGCATGTTAACAGACAACTGTTGTGTTCATTTAGGAAATGCGTTTTTTTATTCCACATTTAACTGACATGACCTTAAACAATTTTTAACTGCAAAACCTAATTTGATTCATGACACACACATACATGATTAATGAGCTTGCCGCAACTCCGGTTTGAGCCAACCGGAAGCCACAGTTGCGGGCTTAGAAACCTTGGGTGTAAATGTCAACGTAGACAGTGATTAATATGCGTATGTGTAACTGTCCGTGTGACCGTATGTATGTGCGTGGGCTGTCTGATTACAAGCGTGTGGGTCCGTGTGTAACTCACCGAGGTCATCGATTTTCATGTTGGGTCTCAGAGTGTAGTCTGGCTCTGTGGGCTGGGGCTCATCATCTGAATCAGATGCTGCGAACACATGAGATGAGAATTAGAACACACACACACATACACATTTGTAAGCTCATCCATGTCCTGAGGAGTGTGGGAGGGTTGGGTAGCAGATACTGTTTCTAGTTCAGTTCAGACTATGTGCAACAGCACTGGCAACTCAAGGCAGTGGAGTTCAGACTTGACTGAGCAGAACTACAAGATTCATCTTGACATAAGAACTCAGCGACTCCAAGAGAGAGGGCAGAGGTTAAGATAGCACACGGCATGTTCGCTCTTTCTCTCTCTCATGCACACACACACACACACACACACACACACACACACACACACACACACACACACACACACACACACACACACACACACACACACACACACACACACACACATACACATACACATACACATACACACATACACTCGACTAAATTATTTTTAATGAACATGAGCTCTGACAAGAGAAAGAAAGGTGAAGGGTTAAGGTAACTCTCAGTGCCAGCTAAATTTTAGAGAACATGGATCTTGACAGCATATGAAAGAAAGAATGGAGAGCAACAGGAAAATGAAATGATCTTTTTTTAAAAATTGTATTTGCATATCCTTGCACAGAGAGCAAAGGTGTTGGCAACATCATTGATTATCATGTATTTAGCGTTATAGACGCTTTCAAGGCAACAACATAAACAAACGTTACTGCGCATGCACGCTTTTGTGGCTCAAACTTAACTTTCGGTACACATCCACAAAGAATAGAGTCCATGCAGATTATTTCTGATAACAAGCAAAAGAAATAACAAGTAAACAACATTAGCTAGCTAGTTAAAAGTATGTCTAGCCAGTATTATTTTGAGTTACCACCAGTAGAAGACTAAACTTAAATGTGATAAAGTTACACGACCCATTTAACAAAATTAATATACAATAACAAATTGTTATTTTAATACAATTATTATACAATAAAATATTGATATATATTAAATTAAATTAAATATAAATAGTTATTTTATTAGCCACTAGCCAGACCGATCAACAAACACAGACCCGTGCGTCTGCCTATATCTGTCCTCTTGTTTCCTTAGTGATAACCAGCAACAGTTATTATCATTATTATCAATTATCATAATCTGAGTCACACCCTGAGCTTGTTTTCATCCCACACTTGATGTCTTAAAGTCTTTTAAAAATGGGACGTTTCAATTTTCAGCTTTAACTTAATAGTTCTCCCAAAAATGAAAATTCTGTCATCATTTACACACCTCCTTGTCATTTCAAACCTGTATGACTTTCGTTCTTCTGTCACAGAAAACCATTGGTCCCCATTGACTTGCACTGGTTTTGTGTTCATACAAAAGGAACAATACAGTCAATAAGGACCAATGGTTTTTTGGTTACCAACATTCTTCAAAATATCTTCTTTTGTGTTTTGCATAAGAAAGAAAGTCACATAGCTTTAAAAAGACAAGAGGGTGAGTAAATGATGACAGAATTTTCATTTTTAGGTGAACTATCCCTTTAAAGCAGCTCTTTTCCAGGGTGCCAGAGGAACCCAGGAGTGTAGCCGTCAAGCATTTGTTTGGAAAGACTATATTATAGTGTACATATGAAACCTGGTGGGGGAAGAGAAGGAGAGAGTGCGCTTTCTGTAATCAAACATATTATACATTGATTTAAATTCACAGAAAGACAGATAGTACAGTTCTGAAACATGGAGTGAGTGCACTTTATAAATGGGCTGACAGGTGGATCAATTGACTGAAAAATAAGATGGTTGGATGAAATGATGAGTTGATGGATGGGTGTATGGAATGATGGATAGGATGGTAGATTGATGGATGGAGAATAGAAGTCAATACCTGTTGAGCAGCAAACATACACTCTCAGTCTCAGGCAGCTGCGGCCGTGGTGATGCGTGGGCGTGGCTAAAAAAAAAAAAAGTCAGTCATCCGTTCTGTAATATTGCCATTTTAGTTTTTATTTCGACATTATTCAACTTATTGTAATACAATGAATGTAGTTTTCTTTCTTATGTTTACCTGATATAAAAATGTATACTTGCATACATACATTATTAATAAAAAAAAGTGGATATAGCTTTGAATACTCACATATGTAATAATACTCCTGTCCTACATGGAACTCATAGCCGAGCGAGAAGGCGCTGTAGCGCTGGAACTTCTCAGAGAATTTGATTGGTGCATGAGGGGCATGGGGGCGGTTACACTCCCAGCGTTTAAAGCCCAGCTGTGGGTCACAGGTACGGTAACCTCGATAACTGACCATGTATAGGACGTACTGCTCGGCCACGCCCCTCTGACTGCTGTTGTAGTGAGGACAGTAGATGTCCAGATAGTCGTTCACATTCACCTGCACTGTGTAGCCCTCCTTACGAAGTCTAATGGAGAAGAGAGATAAACACACATAATGGTCAGTTACTCCTTAGAGATCTAGAAAAAACACTTCTAGAAAACAATTGGGAAACTTTGTTAAAAGATCACTGGCTCAGAAGCACTTCTGATTTCATTTGATGAATTTTACACATGGTTAAATGGTCACATATTGGCTTACCATTTTTATCTGGTTGGTTGGTTGTGTTTTGTATGTTTGTGCAGTGTTGTACCAGCTTTGTTTATGTCTTCTGAAGTGGTCTATAATACAGTTGGTTGTATAATACAAATGGTTTTATTAATAGTTATGGAACATATTTAACATTTTCCTCATCAAAAATAAGGAACAGGACATGCATATATTGGCATATATGGCACAAATATATTTTTATATTTAAATAAGTAAATAAATATTTAAGTATATTCCAGATGATTTAAGCATACACCTTGGGATTAAAAGATTTTAAAAGATTTTAAGATCACTAGAATCATTTCAGTTAGCATTTCCAAAATGGACTGTACTGTATGTAAAACAACACACAGACTTGGCATCTCAACATAATGAAAAAAAAACCTGGAAAAACAATCAGTTATGATCCATACAAATATAAAACAATGACAAATAAGCATCAGCATCAAGATCTTAGGTTAACATTTATATACATTTATAAGGAACTGAATATTTCAGGTTCTGCACATTTTCTGTGTGTTTTTAAATCTTTTTTTAAATTTTATTAAGCTTTATTAAGTTTTAAGTAACATACATTCAAATAAAAGATTGGCTAGATGTCCAGTGAAACCAAAGGACACAATTGAGTAAAACAATCCGTCACTCTCTCCAACAGCCAAGCTTAAAGTGTGAGCAAATAAAAATGCCCTCACATTTATGTCCAGTCAAGCAAATCTTATTTAAAATGGCAAAAGGTCTTGTGCAAGTGATTTCCCATCTCTCCAAAAAAGAAACCGCTTACAGAGCCCCTCTGACCTCACTTACACGCTTCGAGGAAATCGTCCAGTAAGTCCACTGATCCAAATGAAGATTACTTGCTCTTTAATCTACATTTACAGTATAACCATTACAAAGGGTTACAAAACAGCAGGCGTGTATCAAACCATTATCACACAAACACAAGCGGTTCTTTTCTTCTCCATCAAGGTTAAGGGAGGACAAATAAGTTTTCATTGACAATTAATCTTCATGCTGTTTGGTTTGAGGAATCACTACAAGCTTGCATCGGTCATTTGCATTTAGCGGAAGCTCCCTCGGGCTTGAGAGAGGGAATGAAGGTGAGCATGAAGATAAAAAAATGGACTGTGTTGAGACCTGCAGTAATATATTGTTACGTCGCACCAGTGCACAGCTGTATGACAATGAGTCTTAACATTTCACCACAGCGTCTGAGGAAAATGTGCATAACGTCTGCAGGATAATGAATATAAAGCATCAGGATGGTTTGCGGTGAGTGAACGGGGGCTCTCTCTCTCTCTCTCTCTCTCTCTCTCTCGATGTGTCAGACTGCGGCTGGAAAAGTTTCACTGCAAGTGTCACAATTCGAACCCCCTCTTCACTGCACTTGTTTGTCAATGCCACACCAGTGAAAGAAAAGCAAAACACTGAGGATGGAGTGAAACGCTGAGGGAGACCCTGTCTGTGCTGCTGTAACACTGGCCGGCCAGCAGGTGTCTATGTAGATGTGCAAATGAATATCAATTTCTCTCTCAGTTCTAGGTCACTTCTCCTGGGAGATTATTATTCAATTATTAAATGAAGATCAAAAACGCTGCTTTAACGCCTCGCCCTCTTCACAATCCTCTCTGATCCTCACTCGAACACTCATACTTACTCTAGCTGTTCCTCTCAATCTCACTAGTGGCTTTTATGCTAATGAAGGTGTGTAAAAGATGCTAAAATGTTTGCAGCTTGCTTGGGATCACATGACGCTCATCTACACACACACAAACGTTTGTTTATCTATACTAGCGAGGTGAATTTGATCATGTTTTCTACAGGGCTATTAAACAATTAATCACAATTATTCACATCCAGAATAAAAGTTTGTGTTTACATAATATTATGTCTGTGTACTGTTCATATTCATTTTGTATTTATAAACACATACACATACATGTATATATTTTAAAATATATTTTAAAAAAATCTATAAATGTTTAAACAATTTCAATTATATATAAATATATATATATACAAATATATTTCCTAAATACAGCCGCGGAGACCATTTCAAAGCATCATTTGAGTTTTTCTGATTGTACTATTTATAGGTCAGTGTTTAGGTGAAATTATCATTCTTGTTTCATTCTGTGAACTACTAACAAAATTTTCCCAAAAGTTCACATAAAAATATTGTTTCTAATTGCATTTATTTGCAGAAAATGAAAACTGGAGAAACAGGTCAAAATAAAAGAAAAGATGCTCTGTCTTTTTCAGACCTCAAATACTGCAAATAAAACGAGTTCATATTTACTTTTAAGCACAACAGTAATATTTGTACATGTTTTTAGGAAAAGTAAAAAAAAAAATGTATGTGATAACCCATTTTTATCATAGTTTTCATGTGTCTTGTCATTCTGTCAGTCATTCACATTCCTGTTGGATGACTTTATGTCACTCCTGAGGTTTGATTTTGTTGAAATTCAACAAACACTGGACTGGAATGTCCTCAATACATCTAGAAATGCTGGTTTGAAATGAACAGTTAGAGAGTGGTCTCTTAATTTTTTCCAAGGCTGTATATACATGTATGTGTTTATTAAAACAAATTAATATGCCCAGTACACTGGCATATATTATATAAACACAAACCTTTATTCTAGATGCGATTAGGTTAGGTTAGGCCCCTATTGACTTCCATTGTATAGACACAAAAACAAATAATCAAAATATATATTTTTTTGTGTTTCACAGAAGAAAGAGTCATATACAGTTTTTGAATGACATGAGGGTGAACAGATCTTTTTTATTTTTGGGTGAACTTATCCAGACCAACATAATATTTACTATAACCTAGCCCTAAATCTAACCTTACAGAAACATGTTGGCATTATTCCATTTAAAACATGATTTGCTATGTCTGAACATTTACAAATAACACAAAACAGTTTAATATGATTAATCCCATTAATGAGAGCATTTTTAAACATTAAACAGCAGTAAAATGTTAAAAAGAGTAAAAGAAACACAGTAAGAGTGACAGCCACAGATACAGGACATGTAGCCTATACGTGACCACACAAATATGATTTCAGTTCGATTTCCTATATTATAGTATTTTAATGCTAAAATTCAATAAAAAATATTAAAAATATTTTTTATTTTGCTAAATAAGCTTAAAAGCAGAACATATTTGAAGGAAGACTAATGTAAAAATCTAGTTGTATTTTATGTCCACTAGGAGGCGATAAAGAGCGCAGTCAAAACCACTGTGGGCGATTTAAAATCTTTAAAAAATGATCCTTTAGTATTTAAAACAGACATAAATGTAGTTTCCTCCCATCTCAAAATTGTCCCCTATTCAAACACAAATCACTCAAATGATCCAGCTAGCATTTAACATTCAAATAACGGATACATACAAAGTGTTCATGACATTCATTAGTCTACATGCTTGTATGTCTGTTTGTGTGTGTGTGTGTGTTAACTGCATTGAGTGTCCAGGACACAAGCCGCTGAGCTGGGCAGAATGGGATTTAGGGACATTGCATTGGAGCAAGATCAAGGCTTACTTGATCAATGTCACTATCAAAGCTTCTACCAGAAAACGTAAAGAAAGCCAGGAAAGCAATAATACAATCTCACATTTAACTGCTCATATAAGCGTTTTAGGTCACTTCATTAATCAAAAGTCGCAAGTATAGCGTAAAATCCCAATATTCCAATGTTCCCAACAGTATTTCTCTCTTTTGGACACATTAATTAAATGGTCTCCATGTAAGTCTTGAGTAAGATGCGCATTCCTGGTAGTTACATATGTGCAGAATGATTGTGCCTACAGAGCATATCTGTAATGAGAGAGAGAGCGAGAAAGAGAGAGAGAGAGAGAGAGAGAGAGAGAGAGAGAGAGAGAGAGAGAGAGAGAGAGAGAGAGAGACAGCAATGCTGAGTCAGCACCACAGGAAAACAGCAGCTCTCTTCTCTTGCTGTTTTTTCTTCTAATTAACCCCCTCAATCCGTTTAATTAAAGAAGAGCATCTGTCCTGTGAACAGTTGACAAAACACATGCGATGTGTGCATTAACACAAACACAAACAAGCACTGCATTCTACAAAAGACACCTGCAGATCCACTCATGACTGCGGTGGAATATATATATATATATATATATATATATATATAGTTTCTATCTATTCTAAGCTCCTATTGGCTGCTCTTTCTTCATTATTCAGTCAGTCAACCATTCCAAAAACATTTGTTATTAAATAAAACGTTAGTTTTGTAACAAAAAAAACATGTTTGCAAAATGTATTTTTTTGTCTATGAAACCAATTTCGAACATTTAAAGGCGGGGTAACACAACCCTTCCTGCTCCGCCCTCAAACGTGCTGTGCAATGCGAGCATTCCTGAGCGGACACGCCCCTTACTGCTGATTGGCCACAAGTTTGTTTTAGTACTCGGCCCGCCTCAGTTTTCTAAAGCGTGTACAGAGATCGGTTACCCCGCTTTTAAGCATACACCTTCAGATCGAACGCTTTTTTTTACGATAATGAGAAACATTTCACTCAAGTGAGAATCTGATGAAACTTATTTAAAAGCATTCCCTTTAAAACGATTTAAAACAATTTTGCATAGATTTGTGTAGCTCATGGTTTAAAGCAGGTATTCAACATCCTTATGTCATTCCAAACCTGCATGGCTACTTCTGCACAACACAAAAGAAGACATTCTGAAAAACATTGGTACCCAAACAACATTGGCCCTACTTGACTTCCACTGTATGGACACAAAACCACTGAGAGACATTTTATGTGTTACAGAAGAAAGAGCCATATACATGTGAATAAATCTTAAACTACAAAGATGGATTGTGGAATTTAACATTGATGCGTCTCATTTGTTTACTCACATTCCTATTGCTTGAAACTCGTATGACCGCTCCTCATACTCAATTATTTAGTTTATATCCACTATTCTCTGTCCCTCTTGATCTTTATCTTTCACTCTTCTTTTTCCATCCTTTACAGCGATAAATTATTAAAATGTTATTAAAACGCACTGCTAGCGTACATCCACATTTAGTTGTTCACTCCATATTGGCAAAGTTTACCAAAAACAAATGTTTTCCTGCACTGCCGAACAGACGTTTACAATTCACTGATCCTCAAGTTCCGAGCAGGTTTTTAATCAATCAAACTTTCTTAGAATCTAGTGTGTGTGTGCTTCAGCTGAGAGAGAGAGAGAGAGAGAGAGAGGGGGGGGGGACTGCTGTGTGGGTTTAGTCTTAAATCTAAAGAATTGATATGTGTTGGTGGAGGTGCGATCAGTTACTGCTGTTACCTGTTCTCAAGGCCGATATCATCACTGCTCAACTCACATCGGCGGCGTATGTGTGAGTGTAAATCACAAACCTCCACTCACTTCCCATCGTTTCAAAGACCGTTTGCCACAGGCAATTAGAAACCAACCCATCTTTCTCTATCGTCTTCCTTCTCGCCTTACCTCTGCTCTGTACATCTCACTTTATTCCTCTCTCTCTCTCAGTCTCTCTCTCTAGCTATCGATGCCGTTGCTCAATGTCACAGCTCTCTTCGTGAGTTTTAACCCTTTGAACTGCACTAATTCTACAGGTAAATTCACATTCAACATTCAACATACACAGGGCTGCTTTCTGCCACTTGTCGATAGTACATAAAGTCTTACCTTATGTCGGTAGAGTTTGTTTATTAAACAACACAGGGTGCAGATATGGTTTTTAATAAACACAATATTTCATCTCCTCCAATATATCAATTCAGTCTAGCCGTTTTTCGATTTTCTTCTCAGTCACCTCTGCACGAATGAACCAGCCACACACACACACACACACACAACCACACACACACATACAGTACTGACCCTCACTTTCTCTCCTCTGCATCTTTTATCACTCCCTCCCTTTCTTCTCTGCAAGTGCAAGTGAGTTTACAGAACACAGCTCCCCTCTGAGCTATGAAGAAGGAACGATGTACGTGTCTGTTGGGCCTTGTTTCTTGTGTGTGTGGGCACGACTGAGTTATGGCCTGTGTATTATTATGGGTCTACATGTTATTATTAGGGCTATTTTATTGCTAGACAAATTGCTGGAATATGCTGATTTATCATATTCAATTTCATTTAATCACATACCAATATTTCCAGAACAAAATAAGAAGCATAACATGGCAACACATAGTGGCTTTAGAAATTAAAGTAATAGTTTAGCCAAAAATGAAAATTCTGTCTCACCCTCTTGTCATTTTAAACCTGTATGACTTTCCTTCTTCTGAAGAACACAAAAGAAGATATTTAAAAAAATGTTGGTACCCGAAAAGCAGCGGCACCCATTCACTTCTACTATATGGACACAAAACCTAATGGGTACCAAAGGTTTTCTTTTTCTTTTTTTTCAGTTTTGTGTTCTACAAAAGAAAGAAAGTCAAACAGTTTTTTTTTTTTTGGGTGAAATCCCTTTCCTTTTTCCCCTATGCATTACTTATGCACAGTTCAACATTCATTATTAATTCCATTTCTTTTCAAAAAGTAATTGTAGTAAATGAATGCATTACATTGTATTGTGCAGTAATTTGGTGGTGAGGTTAGACTTTTGTAAAATATGCTAATATATTAAAATTAGAGTCCATTATAAACTTCCCACAAATAATCTCTCTCTATTATTTTCCCCTCTGTAATTCCCATATGAAAACAAAATTCACGAAGTAGATCTCTTTAATATCTCCTAAACATCACAGAGCAAATATATGGATTTTCTTCAGATTTTTCACCCAAAAGAAAGACCCCAGGAATATCACAGGTGTCTCTTTTAATGCTCAACAATATCTAAAACTGTACACACAACTCTCATCAAATCCTCCATGACCACATTATCTGAGCTATGGTATCCACATTTATTTTATAGCTCTATTATACAGCTTCATCTATTTTTATTTCTCCAAAGAGTTTTAGAAGAATTATAGAAGACATTACAGGAGACATTAATAAAACATATTAATGTTTTCTAAGTTATGAAAACGCAACCTTTGTCCCATAACATTTCACTCCATTCTTTTGTTTAATTAGCAGTTTGTTTCTTGCACTTCTAGTCTGAAGTTAGGGAGAAAGAGAGGGGGGACAAAGTGTGAAGCAGACGACAGAGATGAGTGAACACATTTAAAGAGAAGTGAAGGAGGGGAATGAAGGGATTAGGAGGAGGAGAAATGCAAATGAAGACATGGAGTACAGGAACAGAAGTTAGGAGGTGGCAGAATCAAGATGGAGAAGGTGAAACGGGACGCTGAGGTAAACAGGAGAACGAGGACACGTCCATCAGGCTTAGACCCGAAACATTCTGGCGTATGACAACTACATGAATGCAAACACTTATGTGACAGCAATTCATTGCACAACACAAGCGCGTGTTGCATTCTGAGCGGTTTCGCAAGGGGATCGACACTTAACACCAGTGTTCATTTTTTAACACCTGTGGTGCTAGTTAAAAACATTTGTATTGGGGATAATTGATGGAAAGCTATAGACTTAAATGAAAATTAAGCAGAACACATCACATGTGTTTTCTAGATGCTGGAGGGGGAAGCTGACAAGTTGAAGGTAAATTGAGTAAATCAAGACGTCTTGAACTTTAGAGGCTCAGGTAATTTCAAAGTCTCTTAATTTTCTGGTCTCTAGTAAAAACAGCAAGGCTGCACACTTTTATTGAGTTACATTACCCTTTGACCTTCCCATCGATCCAGACGGATCCCCAGTACCTCATCACATGTACGCGCACATTGTGTGGCATGTTTACAGCCCTGGATATTGGTAGTTTGGAGGCCCTTATGGAGAATCAATACAGCGGTTAAGAGCGGAGCAGATTGGAGCAGTGTAATGGTCTCAAGTACTCACTCTAAAAGCGCTTTCTCTGAACCCGAGCCCGCGCGCACACCCGCACGCAGGATCGTCATTAAACCACATTTAAACTCGCACTCACACTGAGGGTTAATGGGTCTGTTTACACAGTCAGGTCTCAGTCTGGACCGCATCCATGGACGGAGGCGGAGTGAGAAATGCGAGCGTGTGCGAACAGCAGGAAGTGAGGTCTAGCTTACTGTCACAGAGAGTGTTTCATGATCTCTTTCTTCGCCAGTTCACACGTGAGACTGAGAAATGGCATGAAGGACTAAGTTTGTATATGTGTGTGTGTGTGTGTGTGTGTGTGTTTCCATTTACCCTCTGCCCTCTCTCTCCTCCCACACGTCTAATGTTGCCATCTCCTGACATGATAGATGTGAAAGTGTACACCAAAACAAAATGAGGAGAGATGTGTGTGTGTGTGTGTGTGTCTGTTGGTCTTGCTGATAAATATTTTAAATGGTATTTTGCCCCCAAAGAGAAGCTAATTTTGTCAAACAAGCCACAATACTTTGTTTCTTTGACCTCGGTTTCCTTCTCTGTCTTCCTTACTTCCTTACTTTCTCTCTTTTTGGTTTTCACTAGCAGGGGGGACACCTGGAAACATTGTCCCAGGACCTATAAGGGGGGACCCACTGAGGTCCCAAGAGACAGATGCCCCCCCAAAAAAAAGATTCCAAGGCCTTGTTAGGTTTCGCAAAGGCTTTATTCATTAGGAATGTGCATTTGCAGTAATTTAAAATATATATTTTTTATTAAAACAATAATATTGAATTGACAATTATGATAATGATTATGTGATATAAATTTTTTTTAAATTTACAACAACATCAGGTTTAAATTGAAGTAAGTTCAACAACCTTGTCGTGTGAATGACACAATAAAAACACTCAAATAAAAAAATTATGAATAAAATATTTTTCATATTTGCAATGCAAAACAATCTTTGTTATTAAAGTAATGCATTAACTGTTTGACTTTTTCAGATCGAAGATTCTTTCATTTTTTCATTTACTTCCTTTCCATCATTCCTGTTTTTGCCTTTTATTATATTTTTCTCTCCAAATTTACCATTTATTAACAGAAACTTCTAGCTCAAATATGATTTATGACACATGTAGATAATGAGGTCTAAAGTACAAAAAAATCCTTTCATAAAAAATATTGAAAGCGTGCACCTATGCACATACAGTGCCCCCTCTCTATTTATTTTCCTCACCTCCCTTTGTCATCTGCCAGCTTTCCTCTTTCTCTCAGCTACAGGGGATGAAAATTTAATATCATGAGAGAGAGAGAGAGAGAGAGAGAGAGAGAGAGAGAGAGAGAGAGAGAGAGAGAGAGAGAGAGAGAGAGAGAGCGAGAGCGAGAGCGAGAGAGTCTTTTATAGACCAGTCCATTCACCACATAAAATCTCATCCTCTCCCTGTACAACTTGAATAAGTTCGCATTCCAAACGGTAACGTGCACAGCAAATCCAACCAAGTGTATTTGTAGGAACACTGAATGAAGAGAAAGTATACTTGGATAAGGAAAGTGTTTCAGTAACACTAATAAAGTGATGATTTCGAAAAAATGAAAACGCAAGATGAGAGAACAAGAGTGAGGAAATAATATGAAACACCAAATAAGAGAAAAATAAATGAGAAACATCATCTTATTACAAATAACAAGATGAAAGCAATGTTAATAAGATGAGCCTACGATAAGATGCCTATGATGAGAGAGAGAGAGAGAGAGAGAGCGAGAGAGAGAGAGAGACAGTCATTCCCTCTCTGCTTGTTGAGGTGAGGTAGTGAGATACACCTCAGAGTTCAGAGACATTGTGTGAGCTCACACAAACATACTGTACGTCTCTGTCTGCCAATTTGTCAGTTTTAACACCTCGGGTATAAAGTACTCATCTCATTATTACATTTCCTTAATCACTCTGAACATGGTACATACTTACATACTGTATATCATTAAAATATAGCAATTTAAACATTATGGATACTTACCATTTTATCTTATCCATCTTACATGACCCATTTTACTGTGGTCACATTACATTAAAAGTGTCAAAAATGCCTGCTTTACATCTAGTGGCCTTTTTTAAATGAATACAATGCTAATGTGCTGTATGGTGGTCAAACAGAAAAGAATATTGTCTGTTTTGTAAAAATATATCGGCCAATGCGATACTTATAAACAGTCCATATATCGAAAATATATTGTGCATTCCTACCAAATAAAGCAAATAAATAAACACTGTTGCTTTTTATAATATAGTCCTGTTGATGCAGTATTGAAAAACATTGGGTGGTGTTGAAGGACCTCAGTATGGTGAAAGAATTACCATAATGCACAACATTTCACGACAACACTTAATCTAGTAGCCAAATTTAGATGTTAGTTGTTCAGGCATTCTAACTCTTCCTTTGTTGATTTCTCTCTATCTGCATTTATTTCTCCAGTTTGTTCTCTCTTTATCTTCTGCCGCCTGTGCCGTCACTGGCCATATGTCAAATATCAGTTTCCCTTGTATACATTTCTCATTGAACTCTCTCCTTATCTCCTTGGACTCCCCTCATCTCTCCATGCCCTCTCTCTCCTTCCCTCGCTTTGTCCAGACCAGTGACTGTGACAAACCTAGAAACACACTTTCACTGTATTACTCTGGACATCTCATAGACTTCCATCATACCATTCCAATAATTTCTATTCCCTACCTCTACCACTAAACCCAGTCGTCATTATCTAAATCCTCTTCAAACATTCGGTCTGCCCGTCTCCTGTTTCTCTCAGTCTCTCTAACAGCAGTGTGACAGACTGCTCACTTTACCACAGAGACGTGAGAGACTGCTGTAATTAACTCTAATTAGAATAGCTCCCCTAACAATTCAGTTCCCTTTCAATGGAAGATGAAGTGAATGTCTGTGTGTGTGCGTGTGTATGTGCGCGTGTGTGCACGATCTGGGCAGATGTGCATGCGTGTCCTGCGGTCATTTAAAGCGTCATTTATCTCCTGAGGTGGAATACTGCCCTCAATGTTACAGCGTGTCTGGAGGACAGATTCTCTCTCTCTAAATGTGTAGACCTCTTTTGTCGTAAAAAGTTCCACACTGAAATCTATCATGAACAGATTTGCTGCAACAGAGGAGGACTCTCAATGGGTAAAGCAAAGGAGACGGTGAGCTGGAACAAGGTCAAGTTATCATCCTGTTTCTATTTTTCATTCCTATCGCTTTTCTCTTCACCACTCTCTGTCACCTACAGGGTCCTAAAGTTTAAGTACACTGGAAATCCAAGTTAAACCTGGTTTAATAAGTGTAAAAGCCTTATGACCTAAAGAGAGTTCACCCAAAAATACTATTCTGTCATCATTTATTCACACCCATGTCATTTTAAACATGTATGACTGATCATGTATCTGTGCAACACAAAACCACTAAAACATTTCTTAAAATATCTTCTTTTGTGTCCATACAATGGAAGTCAATGGGAGCAAAGCTTGTTTGGTTACCAATGTTCTTCAAAATATAGAAGAATGAAAGTCATACAGGTTTGAAAAGACACAAGGGTGCTTAAATGATGACACTTAAAAAAAAATTTTTTTTACTAAAATTTACATTTTTGGCTGAACTATCACTTTAATATGAATAGGAAATATGGACCATCAGGTTTAGCGCATAGAATTAGACCGTATTTCTATTATATGTACAGTCTTAATATAATCACATGGCAAAAACATATGCATACACAAAAGTAAGCACGTTTTGGAACGCAGCTAAAAATGTCCTCTGTAAGCACATGCAGACATTATCTTCTTCATTTTCAAAGTGTATGCCTCCATTCCATCAGACTCAAAAGCTCCAACTCCAAACATTAGCGGCACCATAACAATGATCTGTGTCTGTTTCTGTGATTATGACTCAAGGTTCTCATCTGTTCCTTTGAGCTTTAACAGTAATGTACTGGATGAGCTCAACAGCGGTGATGAAGCAGGAAGTGTCATCACCGCTGGGCCATCTCGATCTCTCCGCTACTGTGCACCCTCATCTGGGTCTCAGAAAAATAAAACAAGCGAGAAGCAGTGAAGCCTGAATCCTGGCACACTGGCTTTCCATCCTCAAGTCATATGCAGACGAGGCCATTCCGGCTCCAACGCAGTGGTGCAGTTGCCTGAATTTATACTCCTAAGAGGGAAACTAAGAGATGCTCTCGAATGCAATTAAATATTCATGAAGGTGACATATTAAAATGGGAAATTTCTCCTGTGTGTTTATGCTAATGCTAATGTTGATGGTACATATTACACTGCAGTAATACACGCATATAGATATACAGTAAATCTTAGGATGAAAATGTCACTCGTGTCATGAGCTTATGATCAAAGACAAGTATCCTACAAATACACAGCGATATAGAGAGAGGGCTTGACAATATACTCTCACATTCATTGCAAACATAAACTTGTTTTTATCTGGCTCTGTTGTGAATTCATTTATTTGCAGATTCTGAAAACATTAAAAATGATGGAAAACAAACATAGAAGTGAGGTGAGGATACATATAGATGGATTCAAAATGGATAAACAAACGTGCAAACTTTTGTGACAACACATTAAACTAAATGTTTATTTAATAAAAGGAATACGCATTAAAATATTAATTTAAATTAAATAAAGTAAAAATAGTTATAATATTAGCCAGTCCGATCAACAAACACAGACCAGAAGTTAACTTCGGGCCAGACACATGTTACACAAACATTGTTCAACACTTTAAATTAAGATTTTTGAAGGGTACTGTTAAACGTACATCAGAAACAAATACTTTATAGACAGGTTTACTGTTAAAAATTTCTGATTTTTAAAATCTTAAAATAACCTAAAAATCTACATTTTTCAATTGACCCAGTTAATGTTTGGTACATTTAAGGAACAATCTGTTGCTAATCATTTGCAAATTATTTTCCAATTGAAAAATGTTGATGTTGTCACACAAAATTCTGAATTTTTTACAGGGTTTAAATTTAAGATCTTCCTTTGCGAATATGTTATACACCACCATACCGAAGAAATTTACAGCATCACAGTTGTTGTGAATTCTGCTGACTTTACCAAGGCAATATTATTTACATAAATAAAGGCTTGGTTAAAATAGCAAGAATGATTAGTGATATTCCTGGTAGCATTAAAGTTAAACACGTAAAAAAATAAAGAAAATAACAAATCACTGTTTTCCATTGTTTTTCCAAAAGTGAATTTAGAATGATGAATTTAGAGCATAATAATAGAGTATAATTTCCTTGCATATTAAAATCATATTTTTTTGTAACAAAAGAAAATGTTTAATTAACATAAATAAATGTTACATTTCCATGTTTAATGAAATGCAATTAAATCACAAAAAAATCGAATGTTTTTAGTATATCTGGATAAAATAAGATGTATTATTTTGTAGTGGGGCCAGAGAAGATCTGAACGCACGACACATCTGCACCAGCAGAAAATATTCTTATTGTTGAGCCCTGGCAGTTGAAGAATATAAATGTGTGCATTTCGGTGTGTGAGAGAAAATATGAAAAACGACAGGAGAGAACCTGTGAAAGGTCAAAGGTTAGACCGATAAATACAATCCGCTCATTGTAAAAACGAATACTCAGCACAGCAGAGCCAGCCAGGGAGAGGAAGAAACGGTGAGAAACTAGAAACAAGATGAGACAGAGATGAAATAATCTGCACTACGAGACACAAACAGAAAAGGGAAAAAACGCAAATACTATGGGTCACTCTATTTATATATCAGAGCTCATTCTGTATTTCCATCTTTCCAGCTCACGCTCACTCCTATAGATCTGTCATTGCTATTTCTCCTCCCTACCTCTCCATTCAATTAAATCCCAAATTCACATTTATATGACTGTCAAGATGACAGTCCGAAGTGCATTATCGCCAAAGCAATAACCTCAACTTATTCCCTGGAAATCCATCACTCTCTCTGTCTCCCTCTCATCCATCCATCCATCTATCGGGTCCGGTTAAATTTATGCCTGTAATAATTCAATTTCACTCTAATCATGAACAGCACTCATGGAGGTGGATGGGGGGAATAATCACACATTGAGCATGCTATCCAATCTCTTTTTCCATCTCTATCTTTCCTCTGCTTCCCATCTCTTTCAACCTGCCCCACACTTCCCTCGTTCCTGATCTCGACCTTTCCTGCCCGAGTTTGTCTGCTGAAGACTGTAGTAAACAGCTTCTGGCTCATATTCAGTAAGGCTTCAGTCCGGGGAGCTGAGAAGAGATTGTCAGTGAAAAAGGGTTTCGATTTCACGTCAGACACATAGGTTGAGTATACGTACATAAGCTCTGCAAATAGGTTTCGATTTCTAATTCTCAACAGATGTGCACATTTAGACCTCTGCGACCCACAAATCCAGCTTTAAACACTGCAACAAGAATTCCTTTTATAACACACACACACACACACACACACACACACACACACACACACACACACACACACACACACACACACACACACAAGGGAAATCATCGCTCTGCATAGCTGTACACCTGAACTGTTTTCATGGCTGTATGGTTCTTATGAGTGTGTGAGAGCTGTTTAAGTGTGTTTGTTTGTGTCTGTGTGTGTGTGTGTGTGTGTGTTACACAACAAGCAACTGATGGCACTAATCCCAAGCATCTCCCAGGAGTGTATTCCTCTGTCCCACTGTGTATATGCATGTGTGTGTGTGTGTGTGTGCGTGTGGCTCAGATAGGGCGTCTGGCTTAGCGGACCAGAAAAGCAAATTACTTCAAAGTTCATATCATTGCTTTGATGACTTGTTAATTTGATTGGTCAAGCATATGCTCTGCGACGGCGCGTGTGCGCGAGCGATTAAAGCGTAATATGATTATTCTCACAAGACTAGTGGCAATCATGTGGAATAGAGTCACCCTCCCGGTCCGGTGAAGCATGACAACCTGTTTAAAAAGCAATTCCTGCATGTGTATACACACTTTAATTGTTTCATTGTTTTATTATGACGCCGTGCTCCATCCTTAATGGTCAAAGCGTTGTGAAATAGTTACCCGGCACTGGGCTGATGTGTGCGAAGGGAGCGATCGAACGGACACGGTTTGATGCCGCCGGGCCGAAAAGAGCGATGGAGCCGTTGCTCTTCCGCGTATTTCTCTCTATCTGGAGGGCTAAACGAAGCGAGGCCGCGGTAATCAGCTGTGTCGTACGGACCGAGAATAGTACTTTAGAATGCGGTTTACAGATAAACACATTAGAATCATATTTCACCCTTCGGCACAATGACTGCCAATCAGCACCGAGGAGAGAGAGAACTAGAAGCAAGGATATGCCTCATTTATTGAACATTAAACCCAAACACGGGCTTGGGTGAGTAAAAATAATGCCCAGAATGCTTCGCAATGGAGTGTATCATAAATTGCAAGCAACCATATGCGAACCAAGAGTGAAAAATAACCCAAGGCGCTAAAAAGTCGGATTTAAATATTTATATTTCCACTTCTATGGAACATTCGGTAAAAGTGGCAAAAACCTTCACGTAAGTCAGTGAGCACACAACACCTCGATCGCAGGCGCGGAGAGAGAGGCCGTTATTGACCGCGGCCACATTCAAGGCACACCTCAAGGTAATCTTTCTAAATATTTGATTACCTAATACAATTTTTCTGTTGCCACTCTTTTTTTATTATGCATAGAAATAGTGGCCACAATTCTTAGATGGAGAGAGCAGAAATAGCCTCTCTCGTTCTAAAAGAGATGTATAATTTAAATGGAAAGATTAGCTGTGTGAACAGGCCGTCCGCCCCAGCAGCAATGATTCTACTCAGCTGAATCAATACTCATCAGATCACTCACTAAATGGCTAAATATATAAACCAAAGAAGTGAATCCAAGCCTTGCAAGTTTAATGGAATCCCGTTTGCCTTTATCTTAACCTCAAGTACCTTTGCGCTCTCTCTCTTGCTCTCAGCCTGGCTTCATTCAATCACGACTCCAGATCAACGTCGAAACACTGAGGAAATTGCAGTATATGTTAACAACGTTAGGTCAATGCTCTAATATTCCTTCAAAGCAAACTGGGATGAAAGATACATGAGCGGTTTTGACAAAACGGATCAAGCCATGGAACAAAAGATGAAAAATGTCTTAGTAAATTAAATTCTTGCCTTGTAAACAAAGCTTCAGTCATGGTGGGTTATCCCGTCTCTGTGGCAGTGGGGTGCTTTGTGATGTTCTCGGTGGGAGTGATTTGTGATTAATTTCAGAGTGAAAGTTGGAATCCAACTGCTGAGGGAATCTGCCAAATTCATATGCTAATCCACCAAACTAGCAAAACCAGAGCACAGACCACCGAAACGGACACATGCGTATGAAAAAACGGCCGCACCTCACACGCACGCACGCACGCACGAATGCATCAAACACACGCATATGCATATGAATGCGTAGCTGGTGGGCCATGTTAGCCCGGGGCCACGTCCGTCTGGCGAAGATTTCTTTAGGCAGATCGGGAAGTATCAAACGCACCGCTTTAGCAATTTAGCATTAAAAATCTCTGGAATAAATAGTTTGAAATTCCAGCATCAACCTTAAAACCCTTTCACTCCACGCGCACACACACTACTCCTAAGGAAACCCGTGGGCTGAGCTTTGAGCGCGGCTCAACCAAATTGCTGTCCATGCAACTCAATGGACCGTGACTGCTCTTCTTATGGGGCATCAGAGGAGACACAGCATGGCCCCAGAGAGAAAGAGAGAGAGGCTGGATGGAGCAAAACTGAGAGAAGGGGAGAGAAAAGGGACGGAATAAAGCAGGAATGTGATGTCCCGAAGTCCCCCAGTGTGAGTGTAAGCTGTTCTATTTCACACCGCGGCTCCTCTGAGCCTTGGATTTACTTTAGACCCCTACATGCTGTCAACTAGACTCTCAGACATCCAACACTCATCTCTCCACTGGCATTCCCTCCTGTCTTTCTGGCTACGGACGATATTTATCTATTCGTCCTAATAATGTCTATCTTTCAAGAGAAGCGTGGTGTTTTGTTTCCGTGAATCGTAAAGGTCCTTCTGCCGGCTCAGCCATCACAACAGTCCCCACAGAAGACATCTCAATGTTACACATAAACGATCACTCTGAAACTCATGTGCAATGTTGGCAAAATATAAAACCTTACATACCTCAGTCAGCGTAAGACAATATCAGAGTCCTTGTTCCCCATATACTTACACAAACATACACAAACAATACAAGAACAGAGGGTGTTCCTTACATGCATTCAACCTAAAAATAATGCTTATTCAATCGTGAATTGCAAAATAACAATTCATAATGAACTATATTTAAAAAAACTATTATAATGAACTCATTTAACTGCATAAAAACGGCTTCTTGAATTACTCTGTTTATACGTTTGATTCTTCATACCAGTTTGGCTTCTAGGTATACTAAAGCACCAGTACATAAATAGTTTTCAAATTAAATGTTTTTTTGGAACTTTATTAAGGTTCCCATATGCATAAGAGTTCTGGTTATAACTGGAACCTTTATTTAGAGCAATAAACAAGGTTTCCTCAGTCACAGACATCAGAAAAATATTTTTCTCAATTTTTCAATTTATGTTCCCAGGCCTCAGAAATGTCTGGAAAGTAAAATCATGGAGGTCCCCACAGTAAATAAAGAATTTTCTAGACTTAGCTGCTGTAAAAATTGCTATAACATTATTTATTTTTATTATTATTACTGTAAATAGTAATTTTCATGCCATCACAAATATAAGCAAATGTATATTTATTTAAAGGGGACATATGACGTGATTTCGTGTTTTCCTGTATCTTTGGTTTAAAGTTTCAAACCAAAAGATATGTTCTATTAAAAGTGGAGGCTCATCCAGACCTGGCTAACACGGATTATGTAAACACGCCACCACAAATCTACGTCAGTGTGTGGGAAGCTTTGTATAACATCGCCCAAATGTATACGCAAAGAAAGAAGGCATAATTATTCTCACTGTAATGCCTTAGAAGCTGATGTTCCAAATATGGTAAGGGGCGTGACATTTCCTCCACATGCTTGAGGTATTCGACCAATCACAACGCACTGGGTAGCTGGCCAATCAGAACGATGAGCTTTGTAAAAATCTGATCGCACCTCTAATCGAAGGGATAACAAATCTGACACCATCTGAAGAGCTGCAGGAGAGCACAGCTTGCGCATAAAGCATTATAGTGTGACATGTATATACAAGTTTGGCACCGTGGTTTGCAATGAACAGGTGAGGCTACACTGTGCAGCAAATATCTGCTAGCTAAGGCTCACTGAGAGATGCAGAGGGGAAGGCAGGTGGGCTAGTGGAGATAAGTGTGTGGCGTATATAACGGTGTTGGTGTGAAAGGTGGTTAATGGCTGATAAACCCTGCCCCCACACAGCAGGTGAATTCCCTCACATATGCTAGCACGCTAGCAGGTGGTAAAATCTCATTTGAAATTCCAGCAGTACAAGGTTAGAGTGAGAAATCCCATTCGTAAATCTTTCTCTGCGCCGTTAGTCTACGATTTCTGCTTCACAAATGAGGGATCTGTCGAACATGGCATTTCAATACGCTCTGAGGGCTGTAAGCCTGGTCTCTTACCCGAAGGGACGTGGCATTACTTTTGCTCCGGGCTAGATCTTTGCTGGGCTCAGATTCTGGATTTATTGTGGAGGTTTTTGTTGACAAGGAATTGCCAGTCGATCTTCAATTAGATATCACAGATAAAAATGAGAAAATGTTGTATTCACAGCTGTATTCGGTCATTTTTGGAATGTGACAGACATAGACAGCACATTGGCTCCTTTGGTCAGCGATACGTCAACGGTGCCGCCATATTGGTGGAGGCAAGAGTAGCATGTAAACAAATGCATTAAAAGCACAATAACGTTTACATTTCTTAACACATGTCAATTGTTTAGGATATATGTGCAGCACAAATACATCATGTCTCTAGATACTTCAAATCAATCGTTGTCATAGAAAATTGTTGAACATTCAGTAATTGTGCCTGTTTTTTTCTTGGAAATACACTAGATAGAACATGTTGGGTGATATGTTATGTTATGACTATGCAAGAGAAACAACAGCAAAATAAATGAAAGTAACCATATGTTCAAGTATTAATCAAAAATAAAAACACATACATGTAGAGATGGTACAGAGAAATTGTGTTTTATCCAGAAAAACCGCAGCATCGCCATTCACTTGCATGTGTTTGTAGTTGAAGGTTGCCACCCCTAATATGGCAGCACCGTTGACACCTAGTGGCTTGGATGTAGCACCAAGTAAAAGTTTTCAGGTCTCAATTTTCTTTAAAAGGTGCTATTCACACCCAGCCACTGTCAGCCATTATTGAGTTATTCTGTGAGCAAATAAATCCTGTATTCAGGGGGGTTACTGAGATAAAGCGAGGAATATTTGCCTAGTCATGTGATCTCAGCATGAGGCGGCCCACACCGTGTAAAATAAATCAGCTTTTATTAGGCCACAAATTACTGGATTCTTCATCTCATGTGAAAGCACATATTTTTCAAAAGTGCTATTCGTTTCTGTAGGGATAAAAGTTTTTAATGAGAAAAAAATTGCAGAGTGCACCTTGAAGGCCTCAAAAAAGTAATAAGCAATACTAAAACGCATCTGATGAACGACGCCAAGCCTTAATTTGGTAAAACTACATGAAAGCTGGCATGCAAAATCAATCAAATCTGGTGGAACCTTCAGTTTAAATTTATGTAATGAGGTTGTTTCAGAAGTCCTTTGCTACCTAGTTGTTAGACCCAATGTATCGTTCTGTAGCCTGGCAGACAGCATGCGCTGGGAAATGCTACGAGTCACAACTCACAGCTGGTATACTTTGACCTTGGACTTGCTATAAATAGCGAACAGGTGAAAAATCCCGTGTGAGACTCTTGTGTTATGCGGTTAGCCGATGACAGAAAGCACAAAAACCACTTAAAGATCTTTTCACAGGGTAAGAAGCCTGCCTCGTATGAGCTGCTGATGTGTTTATTTGACCAATTTTTACCAATGTTTACGGTAAGCATACAGAAGAGAACGGACCTGCCAAACCGAGATCACTGGGTCATATTTTTAATCTCTCCATACAGTAAACATGTTTCCTTATTGTGTTATTATTATGTTATTGCTCTTTCAATTATTTACACATTATTCACATACAGTTGGCAATGAATAAATGTACATGTAAATTCCAAGCATACACAAGGAATGGCTTTTGAATTGGGTAGTTAACTTAACAAAAATTAGGAAAAAATATTAATAATATAAATAACATATTACCAGTTTGTTTTAGAATTGTTTTGCTATGTCACACCATAGGAAACATGTATGGTATATTTGTCAACTACGTTTGCATTTAACCATTTAGAGCACAAAGTACAATTAAAAAAAATAAATTGTGTGTGTTTAAGGATAGAAAAGTGTGTAAGCATAGAAAAGTAGAAGAAATAGAAGTCTGTATTAATGGGTCAGGTGTTGACGGAAGAGGTGTGTTTTAGCCGATTCTTAAAGATCTTATAGCAAAAGGCAGGTCATTGCACCATCGTGGAACAGATTTTGCTTTCTTTTTTGGGATGGCACCACAAGACGTTGACTATACCCAACTACCAAATTGCTGTCTACTATGCATGACAGTGTTAAAATACTTTGCAAAATTTTCATGTGACACAATATAAATCTGCTTCGCATCAAAGCACATTGGGAAAAGTGCTACAGATATAAAACTAAAAGAGTCTTTTGAAAAATAATTGTCAAACAGCCTCAAATAAAATGAACACACAAAATTCTTTCATTATTTACTCTTCTGTTTACCCATTATTTATCTAAATGTCATTCCCTTACGACTCACTAATGTATAAATAATGTAGTATTCACCCTTTTCCTCACAGTTACAATGACTGTGGGACTGTAGCTGAAGATTTTTTGTGAAAAATGACCTAAATTGTCCTTTTGAAAGTTCACTGGAATTGCATTGAAAACAGCAGCCTCACTATTTATGAAAATACCACCGCTGTGTTTTTACAGAACATAGAAAGTTATAGAAAATTGGAATTACATGAGGGCAGAATTTGAGTTTTGGATTGAACTAATCCTTTAAGCCCACACAACACAAGTTGTAAACGCCTTGAAAAGCTGCACCAAAAAAATGTGCTCTGCTATGTGTCTTAATTGTCCCAATGGAAGACAGCTGCAACGCTGACCAGAACAGATATAAATCAGAGAACAGTGCTGCACGATGTGACCAGCACTTTCTCTGTTGATTTAAAGGATGCTCATCCAGTTTCCCTCTGTTCAGCATTCACTTAACCATTCCACCTGCTAAAACGCTATCAAGCGGCATCCGTGATGGGCTTCCTGCTTCTTATTGATAACCTAAAAAACATAGGCATCAAACACCCAACAACGAATTAAAAATTCACTTCTAATTACGAATGACAAAGTTACTAGTGGGAAACTCGTATCCCGATGGTGCATTACGACGTTGTTGATTGATTCCAACTTCAAAACAACACGCCAATGCCCAGTCAGGTTCCGCAAATTTATCTCTAATTACAAGTGACAAAGCTGGATTTGGGCCCACCTACTCACCACCAACCCCTCATTCCTACATGAATGCATCTTTGACTGCGAGCTGCTGTACGCTGTAATTATGTCAGACGTCAAAACCCAAAAAATAAGTCTTCCTCCGATACGCTCCATTCAGCCACCCAGCGATGCCGAGTTCTCTAATAGTGACAGCTCTTGCCGCTGCACACTCTGTTAACTTGTCGAAAAGACACACACTGGGTCTCTCAAAAATACACACACACACAGCCATCATGCAGGCAGTCAAGTGAAACTGGTAATGGTTGAGAGAGGCTTTTATTATGATATGTTTCTGGAGCTGTGAAATGGACTGGGTAATTAATACTTGAAAAATCTGACTGGAACAAACATATTCCACCGGCCATACGAATGGGGAAATTTAGCAGTGAATACTGTTCATTTGTCAGGTGAGCGCTCAGGTGTGTCTAGAGGCAGTGACACATGGATGCATTACGGCTGGTTCTGCTGCGGCCAGTGTTGGGGAAGTGGCTAAAAATTCTTTCAAAGCAGGTGGTAAGCTACACAACAAGCTACTAACAAAAACCACCTAGTATTTTTAAATATATACAAATATAATTTCATTCTCTGGCTACGTAACAACCCTTACAAAAATGAATGCACTTAAAATTCATTTTATTAAGTGTACCTATGTAAGGTTTTATTTTTAAGTATACTTTACGTAGGAAGTATATTAATATGTACTAGTAGTAAGTAGTAAACCACTAGGTTATTAGTTTTTATACTTTCTATAATTGGACTTAACTTCCTACAGTTTATTATTTGAAAAGAGTAAACACAGCTACAAGCCAAGTATACTTTGAATACTTCATGCTTTATTCTTTTAAAAGGATTCAAATGAAAATTCTGTCATCATTTACTCACCGTCTTGTCATTTCCAACTTGCCTGACTTTCTTTCTTCTGCAGAACACAAAAGAAGATGTTTTGAAGAATGTTGGCAAGTGAACAACAGCGGAATCCATTCACTGTCATTTGTTGTGTGTCCATACAATAGAAATGAATGGGTACCGCTGTTGTTCAGTTACCAACATTCTTCAGTCAAACAGGTTTGAAATGACAAGAGGGAGAATATATAATGACAGAATTTTCATTTTTGGGTGAACGATCTCCATCAGTATATCTTCATCAAAAATACAGAGTACACATATACAAGTACAAATATAGGCCAAATTGTTGCATACACTTTTCTGACTGTATAAGTCAAGGATGTATAAAGTAGACTGAAGGTATAGGTTTCCTTTATAGTTTGAAAGAAATATAATAATAGCACACCTATATTTTGTAAGCGAATTAAGCTTTTTTATTAATAAATCTTGACTACACAGATATAAAAGCAGTGTTTGTCTACAGTACATATTTTGCTATCGAACGAGCAAAAATGTCAATGCTTCATATAAGAGAGCTTTCTGCTTCAGCTTACTTGGCTGTGAGTCTATGAGGGCAATACAATGTGACATGAATGTAGCATAGTTAAAACACTCTACTCTGCAACGTGACATCACGACTTGCTGGGAAAAGTAGCTTATTTCTGGAAAAGCTACGATCTTCTGAACCAGCTTCATTACTGAAAAATGCTTAGATTGGTACTGTTGCTACTTTTAGTTTGTTTCTAGGGAGATACAGTATACAGTACAATAGAAAAAACAAACAGCAGTGGTCAACTCTTATTCCGTACTGGGAAATCTAACGCAGTTTTTGAAATGGTAATATATTTAAATCTGACGACCCCAAAACTGGGCAAAGTACTCAGTGGTGCCAAATCTCAGTGGCATTCAAATCTACTTTGTCTCCAACCACCTTCATGTGAGTGACTGAGTGCGACAGGCGCTCACAAACATTCGGACAGGCACACATGCGGACAAGCATATGGTGTGTGATGTTGGCTGTATATCACTGTGGCAATGTCACATGAGAGTTCAATCTAATTACAATTGACCCACATTATAATTACAATTGATTGGCAGTCTGGTCTGTCTCTCCAGACCTCCTCTCCCCTTCATTCCTTGTCCACTCTCTCCTCTACTCTTCCAAAGTTTGATTCAAATTCAAATAGGCCAGACAGTCTGATCACAACCTTTCCACTCCAATACAATAATCCCCGGCATGCGATACGCCGTGAGATATTCGCACCCACGAAACTCTTGCAAGCGCATCTAACAAAGCGAAACCTGAGCGAGCAGAAGGATATTATGGAGATTAAATATATGAAAACACTGAAATGTTATGATCAAGTTATTTATTTCGAGCTGTTGCGCTGCGCGTATCGTAAATTGCAGCGCACACCAGTTCTCGCTGGCCCGCTGCAGTCCCACCGGAAGAATATAAGACCCCTGCATGTTCCAGCTGCTGTACATCACATCAAAAATAATGACCCCGGGCCCCAGAAGCTGTGTGTGTTTGTGTGTGTGTGTGTCTGCATAATTATGCATATGAGTTGTACAGTGCACGAAAGCCTGTGCCAGTGTGTATGAGCATTCACGTTTGTGTACGCGCACACAATCACACGCATAACCACGATTGAGATCACGTGCATGTGATTTATAGTAAAAATACGTGCACAAATGCATAATGATGTGTATCAGCCATATTGTGCGTGCGGGAGCTTGTTGCTCGGTGCATCATTGTGTGTGTGTGTGAGAAAGCTCTGCATAGCTCTGCAGAGTGTTGTCAGCCTGCTGTCATTTTGAGCTTCAGATAAGAACCGATCTCATAGCAACAACATGCCATCCCTCTATCCATTTCTCTTTCTACCCATCTCTGTCTTCCTTCCTCTTCCATCTATTCTTTATCTCCCCATTCTGTCTTTCTCACTCCCTCTCCTCTAATGAATGCTTCCTCTCCTTCTCTCTCTCCCTACAACCTCTGCTCTCCCTCTCTCAATTATATTTAACTCATGACAGCTGTTAGAAATATCTCCTCAGACCTGTGACAACTGCAATACTGAGGAAACTGTATATTCAACTTTTAAATGAGTTTATCTTCATAGAAGCAAGTGTGTGTGTGTGTGTGTGTGTGTGTGTGTGTGTGTGTGTGTGTCTTATGGTTTATCTGTTGAATTTTGTTTATTCTGTGGGTCTGGCTGATAATACATTATATATATTGTTTTGTAAGCGTAAAAAATGTAATTGAACTTCAGTACTATATTCTGGAGGATTTGTACTTAATTTTACCCATTTGGTTTTTTATTGCTTTTTATTAAGTAGATGGTTTCAGCGACAACAATATAAACGTTATGTGGCCCATACTTAAGACTTAAGTTCCTGTAGACCTCTGCAAAGAATCAATAACTGTTGAGTAGTTTTAATTTAATTTAATACAACAAAATATGAATATAAATAAATATAAACATACATAAAATATAAAATAAATTGCTAACCCAACTTTGGACCAGGCACTTGCGTCTGATGAAACAGTCTATAGTAGATTAGTTTGTCATTGACAAAATTATGAATAAACAGATAACTTCACAAAAAACACACTATATCTAAAATCCTCACTATTGTACATTTTTGTTTAAATCCTCAAATATGCTTTTGGTAAAATTTTTCATTGAATTACATTTTTACTCAGTACCCAGTAGCTTAAAATTTCTTAGCACCTTTTACACTCCTGCTGACACACAAGACATTCTGTGTTGTACATTTTCTTGCATTATTTCTATTAGTGTGCGTTTAACGTGTGTGTGTGCGCACGTGTAAGTCCGTAAACTCAAGGTGGAAGAAGAAATGTTTTTTCTGAACAAGACTCTCTCTCTCTTTCGCTCTCCTCTCTGCTGCTCTCTCTTTATAAATACCTACCTGTGTTCGCCTCAATCCCTCTTTTCTAGACATCTCCCTTCCTTTCTGTCTTTCTCCCGGGATGTGACACAGAATTCTGTTAACTGCTGTGAAAATGCATTTATTACCATAAGCCTGCAATGCTAACAACGGCGCACACACGCACACGCAGACAGAGGGACCTGAAGTAGGGCGTTGATATTCTCTACACTGACAAACAGGCAAGAGAGGATTTAGAAGTAAAGACTTATGTACACACATACATTTCTGACAGCACCTCTAACAGAAACTGGTTTATTTCAGTAAATCTCTTGTACATTCTGTAGGACTTTTATATAGATAACATGTGTATGGACAGGGAGACGGCCAGAGAGAGAGAAAGAGAGAGAGAGAGAGTGCTGTAAGAGATAAATTGATTTAAATGCAATGAGATTTTGAAAGAAACCTGCCGCAAGTTACACAAATAACACACAAGTACACAAGCACGCATACACTCAAAAGTGTTGCATGGAGACTCGTTCCAGAAGCGCAGTCTGACATTGACTGATAAAAAAGGCCATTATACAAGGTCATAATTTAGCTTGTCCATTTAAAATCTCTCCATTAAAATCCGTGATGTACGCACACACACACACACACACGTGCACGCAAACACACACACTCTCCAACTTCCAGTAATTCTCTAATTATGTTCATGATTATGGTGAACAGGGTGCACTCTTGGCCCGACTAATGATGACTTTAATGACCAAAAACCCCCATTAAAACCCCCATTCTACACACACACACACACACACACACACACACACACACACACACACACACACACACGCATCCTTAAGTAAGAGTCAGAGCTCATCATTTTCCATCAAAATTGCTGTTACATGTAGAGAGGAATCCAGGAAAATCGTATAATGAAAAAACCCAAGAATTTGTTCATCATCTTAAATGAGAAGTAATGTTGTGCACTACTTGGCAGGAATCAACTGATTAACTTCATAAGAATACGCTGTAAAAATGAAAAATGTGCAGCTGCTTTCTACCCGATTTCAGCCTTAGAATTTACATTTATCAAGAAAACCTCATAATATTGATTCTATCATACATTTGACAATTTCATTTATATATTACCAAATGAAGTGCATTTTTAGGTTAACAAAAGATTTTTTATAGTGTATATACTAAAATTGCATATCTCTTATTAAAGCATCTGACAACAAACCCAGCAAATCACACAAGTGTGAATATCAACCCGCTTGTAATTCTCTGCTTTTCACTCTCAACATATTTATATTTACATATGATACTTTGCAAATAAGTTTGTCTTTCTGGATTACCTATACTAGATCTCCTATTTGTGTGTGTTTGTGCATGTGTGTTCAGAATGAATCAAGTCAGCCAGTTTTGTCTTTGTTGACATGGAACGAGAGCAGAATGCCTCCAAACCAACTAATTTTACAGAACACACACAGGCAAGAACCCAGCCTGCTGTCATGTGTCTGTAAATCACAGTGTTCATAAGTCCCAGGCATTTCAATCTGTGTGTGTGTGTGTGTGTGTGTGTTTGAAGGCTTTGAAGCCTGTCTGTGTTGGATGGCTGTTGTTTTGTGTGCCAAAGCTCAAACAAGTAGAGTAACAAGAGAATCAGAGAGAGAGAGAGAGAGAGAGAGAGAGAGAGAGAGAGAGAGAGAGAGAGAGAGAGAGATAAAGACCCCAAATGCTCTTTTTCTCCTCTATTCATTAAGATGAGACGACTCGTCTATCGAGCGATTCACCTCCATCAGCCAGCTGGAGTTAAATGAGCAGGAGTCACAGGTCTTCCTGTTCAAATCACACACATCTACACTGATCACATCCCCTCCTTCAGAGGACAAACACACACACACACAGTCCTCAAAGCCTTTGTTAAGGACATTGAGGAGCGCATGTGTGTGATTTATAGTACATTAAATGTCTGTCTGAAAACTTTACCGAGGGAAAATTGTCTTGCTACGTAAAACAAAAGCAATATTTTACTCTAGAGGAAGTTTGAGCTGCTACAAATTAGAAACGAGCATAAATTACGACACTGAGAAAAGCAACTTTCACACGAGGACTGAATTATAGCCAGATGACAGTAAGACGGATGAATATAAAAGCAGACCACAGAGATGACTGTTTCTATGTCAAACATTTATTTATAATAAAACAACAGCATGAGGCGAGTTCTGTTGTTCGATTCATCAACATGAGTCGTAGTAATGAAAAGTCTGTCAAATCTGGCCTGCTTTAGAAGTGAATAATTAGAGGCCAGAAATACATATCATTTCCATCTGCATTTATATCAAAATCATCCCAGAAATTTGAAACAAATCTTCTAGAAGTGCTCAACTTTAAACGCTGAAATGTTGAGAAACCCCAGAATATCATGATAGAGTGATCCAAGGCATTTGAAATTTGAGTTGTATTAGCATTGTTTTTTTATTGTATTATTTCTGCATCTACACAGCAAGACCCTCATATCTAGTTTTAGTGCTCAAGTCTTCTCTGTTAAGTAAATCATATTAATCATTTACAAAATTTTCACATTTCTAAAGTATATATTTTCTTCATTGAATAAATTAATAGTCATTAATAGTTATATTGTCAAAGCCTTAAAAAAGACAATTAATCGCCATAATCGCAATTATTTAACAGACAATTAATCGTGACAGCCCTACTTATAATGACAAATCAAATTAGCAAAATCAGCAAACCAGTTTCTTCGTTTGAGAAGCGTTCAGCTTTTCTGCCAACAAACTTCGCCATCTAAATAGCGATTCGCCATGGAGAGAACGCAACAGCCTCTTAAAGGGAATGGAACATGACACACTGATTGGTTTATTGCACGATACGCCCCCCAAAAAAACACTCATTAAGAGAATCAGGACAACCCATTTAGACCATGTGCGCCGACCGTTTTCCGTAAAAAAAATTCTATATAAAAGTGTTTATAGCACTGTTAGGCCAACATAAAAAAAACTGATCTTCACCATAGAGTCAGTCAAGAATGACCTTCATTAAGTATATGCACAGTAGTCAATTGCTCTCAAATGTCAAAAATCAGGGGTTCTCCACTAAACTTCTGTAATACCTTCAGCAAAAACCCAGGGTTTAAATGGGGAAAAACTAGCAGGCTGAGCTAGTCAAGGAAGCTAATAAAATGCAAAACATTGCACCAAACCAATTCCAAACTGCACGACAGTTATTTGCAGGATGTTTTACAGTGTGCTGAGACTGCTGGATTCAATGCTCCAATGACGCTTTGGGAGAGTGTCACACAGTTTGGAGATGGGTGATAAATGGAGGGGTGGGGATTGTAATAGGAATGAAATTACTAAAGAGAAAAGAGGAGATAAATGAAAAGAGAGGGCTGAGCAGGTCACCAAATGTGAGACAGGGTGTGAAAAACATGGCGCGATTACGAGTGGCCTAGAGAAGAGAAAGTGCGGCGAACGCTCTCTGATGTAGCATCGCTTGTATTCATCGCGAGCCCTCGCCATGACGAAGCGTAAATAAACAAAAGTGATTTGTGTGATAAGTGGATGTGGTTATGCACAACTGCCCTATTCATCAGTTGAACTGGCATTATTAATTAAGACTGCTGTTCTTCAAACAGATACTAACATCATAAAGCATGAACACACGCGGGCGAACCGGCTGGGTGACGGGCCGACTCAATGATAACGCAAAGTTGATGAACGAGAACCAGGTCTTCTCTGTCACTTAGATAGATCTTTTGGTTTACTCATGAATATGCACCGAGCAATTTGCATATGCAAACCTCAGACTGTTATCTGATTTATGAGTTTTTCCGTTCAGTCTTTCCATCCACCTGCCAATCAAGTCCCTGTTTATGCATTAATAATAACCATAATGGGAATAGGCAGTTTAGCATCTCATCCCAGTGACTTTACCCTACGCGCAGTGTGAAATCACCTCACCTAAACCTGTATGACTGAAAGCCATCTGGGCAACACCTGGATACACCTGTTTTCTGTCTTGTGCACAATAATGGAGTAACCAAACCCTCACATTATAAATCCCATAGTAATGCAATATTTTGTACGTCTGTGTTTAATGTGTTTTTAATAGCATAATGCAATATGCCATTTTTGTATGCAATAATTTGTGTTTCAGTCTGCACAATAACTGCTGACTGTAATTAACAATAGAAAATAATCCTGCCGCACAAGCGTGTATTTAACATTTGTGTAAGTAAATAAGTGCCCCGTTCTGATTTTAGCGGTTGGCCAGAAGTCTAACTCCACTTTACTGTGGGAAATTGAGAACATGACACCATGAATCACCTTTCAGACATGCCTTTCAATAAAGTATACCGGCAGAACAGGGTCATTGACAGGGTGTGAATTATGAGGGGGTCTGACCCCCCCAATTAAGGTTGAAACCCCCCCAAGGGAACTCAGAACAGAAAGTTGTCAGGCCATGCATTTTCACCTAGTGGTAAATTGATGTAACCATAGCAACAGTAGACCGCACCAGCAATATTCGTATAGATCGCTATTGAATATAACCTTGGCACAACATAAATATTGTCAATATGACTTCATTATGAATTTGAATAAACTAATAAATCATAAAACAATTGGTGTTTAGTATTCTGTGGTGAAACAAACTTCCAAGCTCCACTCAATCTGCTGAGACCATCAGAACATTCATGAAAGAGCTAAAAAACGCATCTCCTCCATCTGCGTAACCTAAATACCACTTAACCACAACCATAACCACAAGCCCTGTAATCAAATCAAGATTTTTTTGCATCTATTTTACTATTTTTCTATATTTTTTGTCCAACTCTAGATTACTCCTGAAACTTGCATCTCTTTCATCAGCACGTAACCTAAATACCACATAATCACAACTATAATCACAGCACAACGCCTGTAAACAAATCAAGAATTTCTTTTGCCTCTATTTAACTATTTTTAAATGTTTTGTTCTACTCTAGTTTAGTCCTGAAACTTGTATCTTTTCCACCAGCACGTAACCTAAATACCACGTAACCACACCACAGTAGGACAGCAAAAAGTTCTGGGGTAATTTTGACTATCATTTAAATTTTTCCTACTATGATAGTCAATAAGGTCCAAGAACTGTTTGGTTACAAACATTCTTCCAAATATCTTTCTCTGTGATTGAACAAACAACTAGGTTTCTACAGGTTTGGAACAACTAGAGAGTGAGTAATTCATTTTCATTTTTAGGTGAACCATCCCTTTAAAGCACAACCATTATCAAAGCACTCCACCTGTAAACAAATAAATTAGAAGTCTTTGTTTTACCATTGTTTTATTTTTTTAAAGTTTTTGTACTACTCTAGATTACTCCTGAAACTTGCTCTTGCGGAGTGCTGTATTGTTGGTTCTTGTATAATAAACAGCTAACAATGTTCCTCATTTGTGTAGCTTCAGATAAAAGCATCTGCTGAACAGCTAATGTAAATGTAAATATTTAAAAAGTCTTTAGGAAAAGTCTTTAACTAAATGTTCTAGGCATGCCAAAACACAATTTGGCTTGGGAGAGATGAACCTCGACACATTGCGCATAAACGCTGACCGGAAGATGACCCTCGAAAATATGGAAGGAATTGTATAAAGAACATATTGGTTTTATATAATGGGATGACTTCACATTTTAACAAAGAACTGATTTGTGTATTATATGCACATTATGTATTTTAGCAGTTGTTTTTAACAATTGTACCATTCAGCCCAGATTAAAGCCTGTTTTAACTCTCCTGCACTATAATTGGTTTCTAACAGTGAAGCAGTCTATTACACAGCACTAACTGCTTCCCTCATGTAAACACAAAACACTTATAAATAAGCATTAACCCAAAATGTGTGAAGAGATTGTATCTTTTCCTATTCAGATACATGCGGGTGTTTGTGGCAAAGACCAGTGGTTCGTATGTATTTACTCAACCCTGTTTCTCAATTATGCGTCTGAGAGGGTTTGCTATTTTTCCGGGACTCGCATCACTGAAGCGAGAGTGTAGGGCCGTTAGGATCACTGCCCACTCCGCACTCAGTAATTGTCAGTGTGTGTGTGTGTGTGTGTGTGCTAAAAGGTACACTCTCAGCTATAAGTCTCCAAAAGATGAATGAGGAACCAGTGGTGTGGTTGCTTTGTTTTCGTTTTTCACTTCATAGCCGACGGCCCTCTCTTACTGTTTACACCAAACGCGCGCTGCTCGAAACAAACCCGTTTAGTTGTAGAACACTCGTGCACACGAGCACTGCATCCCCCTCGAGTCAAAACACTACCCAGAGAATATCTCACCAGTGGAGCCCGCTCGGTCTGGTCCACAGCCATGAGATACAGAGTGACTGTGCAGCTTCGGTGTCTGGCTGAAGTACAAACCTGAATTCAGCAGTTTATTTATGGCCACATTGACCACGGCCATCGCTTGCTATTAGTCTGTTGTGCTACATTTAGGCTCTGACTCCAGAGAATAGGCACACGCATACTGAAAGAATACAGAGTGACATTCAGCCATACAATGCTTAAATATCACCCCACACAGCTCTAATGGTTCTCTCTCCATTTCTCTGTGCTGTGTAACTAGGCCAAGCTGAGGTAACAGGGTGTCATCAGTGTTGCAGAGTAGGAATGGAGACACACACACATACACATATATATACATATATATATCTTGTTATGTCCTCCACACTTTTCCCCAAACAAAGTACACCTTCCCTATATCACATCTCCCAGACACTAGCAGAATTGAGCTCATAGCAAAAAACTATTGGGTTAATTTCCAAATTCTTTCCAGTTCTCAGCAGAGAGCACGCTTTCCACTGTTCACTGGAGCGGTAGAGCGTAACAGCATTTGCTGTCTTAATAAACTTAAGCCATGAAAATAATCCAGTTTAATTTGGTTTCATCACGTAGTATATCCGCCCCGTGCTGCTACCGATGCTAATGCAGTTAGGCTGTTCTTGCTGTACGTTTAGGCTGAGACACTTTTTATTTCACTGCACTCCGTTGTGAATGAAAACACATGTTAGCACAGACACGAAGACACGCTCGTGAATCAACACTAAACACGCAACATCATGGAATTATCACATTGAAACAGGTTACTTATTACAATAAAGTGAGTGACATTTTAGTACCAGTAAATAAAATTCAGACAATTGAGATGCTTGGGTTTAACCCCAGCTGCAGTCCATGTCTTCTATTCGACTATCTGTATTCTAACGCATTTATATAACTGATAACTGAGGTAAACAAGCATGCACTCATCCCCATCCACACCATTGCTCAAATTCACCATTCAGTCACAGCAGATGAGTTACAGACACACTACGACCCAAACACCCCGAATATTATAACAAGAAGGAGAAATGAAGTGTGTGTGTGCGTGCGTGCGAGACGGACTCAATGTGTGTACGCGAATAGAGAGAGAGGCTAAGATTGAGCGATGTCACAATGCAGGCATATTGAGGTCAATATGAAAAAGTGCTGCTAATTACAGCAGATGGAATGAGAAGAAACAGGGGACTCCACTGAACTCCATGTATGATGCAGAATAAGAGAGATGTGGAGAGACAGACAGAAACTCCCTGGGAGAAACATGCAGTGGAGGAAACAACAGAGAAGTGGTGTAAAGAGACGTGTGTTGAGAGGGAGATAAAGAGAGGTATTAGAAAGACAAAAACGGATGCAAATTGCCAACTTTGTATAGACAGAAAATATACTGAATAGAAGTCATTGCACATCCAGACTTTGGAGTGATAATGTTGATACTGCTGTGTAGAATCATTTGCTTGACTGACAGTTAAATTGGGACTTCAGGCATGAAATTCTGGTAAAGCTGCTTTGCGTCAATTACTTATGTTAAAAGTGTAATGCAAATGAAGCCGGATACAGTTTTGCTATGAAATGTGTGATGGGAATGAAACAAAGGCCTCAGTTAAACAACACCATTTGTACCACAGTCATTGTGTAAATAAGATTCAGCAAACATCTGTTTAAAAGTGATCCATCAGTAGTTTGAAATTACCTGTGATTGTTTTCTAAAATCAGAAGATCGAGTAAATCGATCACTGCCTGTTGTTCTTTTGAAAATGTATGACCAAGAGACACATACAATAAAGAGACAATTAAAAAGTAAAATACATTTTCTCAAAGCTCCTGTTTTGGCCTACAGAAGAGACACCTGTCCCATAAGGGAACCCATTGGTGGACTTTAAAATTCGTTCCAGCAAGTACAATTTGGTATATTCTACACTTCTACAAATGTACCAAATCACTATTTATATATTTGATTGTTTTCCACTAAATAAAGCCTGTGTGCGTGTTTTATAAAGTGAAAATAAGAAACTCACAGTATGTTTGAACTGTTCCAGTGCACAGCATGTCTGGCCGCATTCACCAGGTCAAAGCTCGTACAGGTGAGCGTCAGAATAAAGACACAGAGCGGGAAGAGAGCCATAATCCCTCGATCTCTCCGTCCCTCCACTCGCTTTTCTTCACGCTCTCGAGCTCTTCTTACCCCACGCAACTGCGATCTGGAACCATCCCGTTTGGTGAAGGAGGAAGGTAAAACGCCTAAAGCGCAATGAACTTCTTCAATTGAGGCGTTCGGTGTATTGGCTTAAGTGTTTAAAAAGTCAGAATCCATGGCGAAGACCCCCTCCCTCTGTCCCCAATCTCTAAATCCAACAGTCCGATACAGCGGATGTGTGACCACCGGAGCTCTTCAGGTGCTGATGGATCAGAGAGATGCAGGCAGCCGGAAGGTAAGTCTTTAAATGCGGTATAGGGAAGCGTGTCCTCCCGTAGCGCTCGCGTTGAAGAAACTCAACAGAAATAACCTGCAAAACTATATTTGCGGGATCTCGTCTGGTAGGACGAACGCGGAGAATCTTGCGGGATGCTTCACACTTACAAATGTGTGACGAACAAGTGCGCCAGCGAGTTTTATTCGCGCGCTCTGGCCACATTCACTTCTCTCTCTCTATACTCACTCACTCTCTCTCAATCTCTCTCTCTCTCTCTCTCACACACACACACACACACACACACACGCTGTTTGGTAGGCTGTGCTCGTTCAGTCTCCAGCTCCGCCTCCTGCCCAGGACAAAAGCGCGTCTTCGTCAGCTCCGGCTCTCAGTCTCAAGCGCTTTAAGGGAGGTTTACTTAGACTGCAGCTCACACGACCGACTAGAAAACCTTCATTCTAGCGTAAAATATCACAGAACAATTAGGAAACAAACCGCTCCTGGTGCAGTTTTAATGACCTATCAGCACAATCCTCTTACTGTCTGTTAGAGTGCAATGCCTCCTCCGTCCTTCTTTCCACCTGCTTCACACCCCACACTGCAATTCTTTCTAATATGGAATAATTATGGGAAATCCTTTTAGATGAATGAATGGATGGATTGGCTCATCTGCATTTCTGTCCGTCACTCTTGGGATCTGCTCATAGCATAAGGATGCTGAGCTAATGTTTATGTTCATATGAAAATGATCTATCTTCACTGATGAATAAATAGTAAACAATAGTTAAAAGTGCACTGTAATATTTTAGAGTTGGTGATACTTTCTTCATTTTTTCAAAAAATGAAAAGCAAAAAAGAGACGCAGAAAGAAGAGAGCAGAAGGGATAGTTGCAGTTTGCCTCCCGTCTGCAGGGAATGAGTTGGTTAAGGAGAAGTCAAAATGATTTATTGGGAGAAAAGGAGGGAATAGAAAGAGAGAGGACAGCGAGAAAGAGAGGAAGAGATTAGATGTCATTGGGGAATCCCTTTGTCTTTTTGTCTTTTCCCTCTTTTTCTTTTTTACTATATCTCACCTGTCTTTTCCCCTCTGCCCATTTGTAAAGCACAGCGCCGCCCCCCTCCCCACCGCCACCACCACGTTTGCCAGCTCTTCCTGTCTCTACTCTACACCCATTGTGTCAAGCTACATTGACTCTTTCGAAGTCTATTTCTGTCCTCCTTTTGTTCGCTCACTCTCTCGTGATCTACCTCTGTCACCTCTTTGTGTACCTCACTCTCATCGGCTTGCCATCTTCCTCCCTGCCCGAGTTTCTATGGCAGCAATGAAATTCTCCCTCTCTCCAAGTTTTGGGACTCGAGCAAAAAAACGCAAAGTAAATCTAGAAGAAAATATTCATTTACGCACACCCGTAATAAGATTCCATGTATTTTAAGTACGTTGCAAATTGAGTTTGAAATTTGCAATCATAAATAGTTCCTAAATTGTCATATTCACGCAAGTCAGTTGAAGGGTCCCCCTAGAGTGAAGCATTTACATATCCTTTCAATTCCATCCTTTTCTCATTTCTATATTTACAACAATTCAAACCGTTTTATATAACCGTGACAGGCCATTGTCAGTTTTCATAAAACATCTTTCATTTGCAATACTGCCTCCCAATTCAATTGTCTCTCTCTGTCTCCGCAGCAGATGATGAAAAATGGTAGTGTATCATTTTCGGGTCCCGTGACACTCTGGCCCTTATGACATTTAGCTTTGGGAGTTTGTGCTCAGCTCTATCTGTCACATGCCCAGTTCTCCCTCTCAAATCCAATCTCCAAACACTCATAGGCTTCAATCTAATAGAACATTCAGCTCTCGACCAACTTTGATTTGCTTCAGATATAAACTATCAAACACAAACACAACTGACTGCATGGCTGACTTGGTGACACAGGAAGTTCCCCAAAAGGTCATGGCTGACCTGGTGACACAGGAAGTTCTATAGGCATGTAGAATTAGATTTGCTTGCACCTGACAATATTCCCCAATCATAATGAAACTTTTACAGCATTAAAACAGTGTAACTTACAGTACAGTTATTATTAAAGAAATATTTCATGTTAAATATAACTTCTAAATTTACTGTGTCATTTCAAACCTTTCGTTCCTTTGTGAAAACAAATATTTTGAAGTGTTGACACTTCTTTACACACAATGATATTGTAACTCTTATTTTGCAAATCGGGTTATTAGTCACTTTGAATTAAATTGGTACAGAACAAAACAACCTGTTTAAGTAAATGATACATTTTCATTTGCCAAGGAAAAAGAAAAACATGCTTGCAGCAAATGCAACTTTAATGAAAGTCAGCAATGATTGTCTGGCACTTTTTAAACATAAAAATATGCATAAACACAAAAATATTGCTTTGATATAAACCATAACGCTTAGATGTTACATATGAGAGTATCAGACTGATGTTATTCATGCATATATAACAACCTTTTGTGTACTTTTTTTGTCCAGTCTTTTAAATGATGAGCTACATTCTGTTTTCTCTTTTGCATGGAATCAGTGAGAATTTATTTGTATATTTCATTCATCGTTAAAGATTGTTTTTGAATCTAATTTATTTTAAGAATTTGTGGTTTTTCCACAGATTTCATCAGGGACAGAACATCAAAAATTAAAAAATAAAGAAGCAAAAAACACACAGCACATGCATCCCCCCTTCTCTCCATCACTCTCATTCTCTCCCTCCCTCTTACACTCTCCTTTCACTCATCTGTCTGACATGAATTTTCAATCTCACTGTTTACCTTCCACTGCTGTGCCTAAAACAACACTGACATAGATCGAGCGCACATGAGAGAGAAAGAGAGAGAGAGTGAGATGAGCAGAAGATCAAGAAGCAGGAGGTGAGGTTTTAGTAAGACCAGTGAGACAAAGGAGAAGAGTACTAAAATTCAGGAACGTGTAGAAAGAGTAAGGCTTGTGTGTGTGTGCCTTCCTTTAATAGGGTAACTTTTGAAAAAGAAACCTATATTTTTATTCTTTATTAGTAAAAGTATCTGTAAAAGGAAGACCATAAAATGATTATGAAGCTTAGAATGGTAAGCTAAATATTATATGTGACCCTGGACCACAAAACCAATCTTAAGTAGCATGAGAACATTTGTAGTAATAGCCAAAAATACATTATGTGTCAAAATTATCTATTTTTCTTTCATGCCAAAAATCATTATATTAAGTAAAGATCTTGTTCCATGAAGATATTTTGTACATTTCCTAGTGTAAATATATCAAAACTTTATATTTTTGCGTAATATGCTATGCTAAAGAATTCATTTGGACAACTTTAAAGGCGATTTTCTCAAAATGTTGATGTTTTTGCACCCTTAGATTCCAGAGTTTTAAATGGTTATATATCGCCCAAATGTTGTCCTATTTGTCCAATTTTGAAAAATGTACACTTAAGACTGGTTTTGTTGTCCAGGGTCACATATGTGTTTTTAATTTTATATGAGATCTACATTTTTTGTGTCTGAAAGATTTAAAATAATGATTTGTGCACTTTTTTTAAGCAATAAAGATTAAATAAACAATTAATTCAAAGTGCAAATGAAAAACTTAAATTGAATTAAAATATTTTTTTGATCATTTTTTTCTCTGGGATGGCTATCAACATTACAACATTTGAAAAAAAAATGGAAATTAAAAATAGAATTGTTTATATAATGAGAAATGTCTTTTATGTAGTTTTATGATAATGTAATTTTTGTAATACTGTATGTACAGTATTTTTTAGTAAGTAAAATTTAAACTAATAAACTAAACTAAAAATGATACCAAAAAGGATAGACATTTGATGTTTTTACACTCTTTTTTTGTCAGAGAATGATTTAGAATTTAGAAATACATCGAATTTGTTAGAATTTGTTTTACAAAAAGTATTGGGACACCAAAGTGAACCGTATTCATGACAGACTCAAAACTAGAAAGATACACTGGCTAAAAACACAATGAAGTGGACATTGTCCAGTCACTGAAAGGGAGAGCGAGGATAGCAAAAATGCGACACAGAACATCTCGGATGAAATGGGAGAGAGCGAGATTTAGAAGTGGAGGGAAAGGAGGTAGACAAAAAGAATGATGCGGAGAGAAAAGGGAGTTTTTTAAACGACAGGGAGGAAGGCGAGGCAGCGAGAGCAAAGCTTAGAATAGATACGCTCTCATCCACATGAAATATTGAACGAGAGAGCAAGAAAACAAGGGAAAAGGAAGATGGAGAGACTGATAGAGATAAATACAATCGTTATTTGTTTACTACACACTGAGGGAGAGCGTGAGATGGAGGAAGCTAGTGGAGAAGAAGAAAGAGAGTGAGGAGCACTTTACAAAAGATGGATGAAGCAGAGGTTTCTGCCAGTGGAATGAAGGCCGTGAAGAGAGAGCAGCGTTTCTCCGAACGAAAGAGAGAGAGAAACATTTGTTTGGATTCGGTTGACTGATATATGTGGATGAATGGTGTGGTTTTGTTGAAAATATTACTCTGCAAAAAGTATTTCATCATCTCTCCTCTCTCCCAACAGTCCACCCCCTCCAATCTTCTCCTCTCTCTATCTCTCGCTCTCTTCCACACTCTTTCCGCTTTGATCTCTCTCTTCTCACTGATCCTATTCCTTCGCTCCCATCAAATTTGAAATGTTTGGCAGGTTTTGTTCAGATTACAGTGCAGATGTGCTCGTGTTTTTCTGCTCAGATTCAGTGTGGTTACCAACAGCGAGCCAGAGGCTAACATTTCACTGGCACGTCATTTAAAACATTATTCATTTATAATCCTCGGCTTCCTCTCAGAAACCCCATGAAAGAATGTTAGGTTTGCCCTCCCGTCATCAACGGAATGACTTTCGACTTGCTGCCTGATCTGATAGCTTCAAATCGGGTTTTAATTCCCTTGACTTGAAAGCCGAATGCTGGTATTGACTTTGGCCAGGCTGTTTCAGGGAGCTGAAGAAACTTCTGTCTGAATAACCAACTCAGCACCTGGAGAGAAGGAATCTTGACTGAAACCAGTGGATGTAAAGCTGGGATTGTGGATGTTAACGGGAGAGAGCAGATCTGGCCTGGTGCTGATGGGTGGATGAAGACTGGCCTCCGGGCTTTCTTACAGTGCATTTCTCTGACATAAATCACGCCCACGATGCTGTAATGCCCCACAGGAGCATCCTCTCTCACATAAACACTGACTGGATGCTTGTGTTTGTGTGTGCTTGTAAAATGAGGGCTTGGACTATGTGTATTGTATTCTGTGCATATAATGCAATTTGTTTTATTTAAAAAAAACTTAGTTAGCTATAAAAACGGTATAAGAAAAGCAATTGTAGTACAATTTAAACAAAAATGTACTGTATTTTAAATAAAAATGATACATGTTTTGGTAGCAGGCATGGGGATAGAAATGAAAATTCTGTCATTATTTACTCACCTTCTTGTCATTTCACACCTGTTTGACTTTCTTTCTTTTGCAAAACACAAAAGAAGATATTTTGAAGAATGTTGGCGGCTGTACCCATTGACTTCTATTGTATAGACACAAAACCAATGCAAGCCATTGTTTGGTTAGCAACATTCTTCAGAATATCTTCTTTTGTGTTCTGCAGATGAAAGAATGTCATTCAGGTTTGAAATTCCAAGGTGAGTAAATGTTTTTTCATCTATTGGTTATGCAATTTTATTATAGGTTTGAAATTATTGTAAAAGATATGATTGATTATACAAGTATCTTTTTTTGACTTGGTCATGTAGAAATAGCCTCTTATGATAACAACATTTTAACTTTTTTACAGTGTAAGTCTCTGTTAAGGACACCTGGTCAATTCATCTCAATCAACAGAGTTCAAGCTCAGTCAGATGTTACAGAGGTCTCCAGCGCACAGCTGTCTTCAGGTCAGTCTCCATCTCCGCCAACAAAAAACACCAGCATGCTTAAGATGTGTGGACAATATCTGTTTGGCTCTGCGTTATGCTGCTTTTGCAAATATATCTTTAGGATTTTCTGTCTCTCTTTGCAAAAATTATATGAGCCTGGACATTATTCGTTGGAAGTAAAACTTCAGTCTTGAATTTCTGCCCTACAACTCAGACTTACAAAATGCAGGGAGTAGCCAGTCACTGCCATAAATTTTTACAGCTTCTTTAAAGTTGTTGTTGGCTTTCTCAACAAGCTTTCGGCCCGTCATCAATTCTGTATGAGCATCCTGAACTTTGCAGTGTTGTCTTTACGTTTATGGTCTTCACAGTGCTCCTAGATATAAGTTTTGCCTCTAATAAAAAGTTATACGCCTCCACTGATACGAATTAGGAGTTTGCAGTTTGTGGATTTTTGCAGAGCTGATCTTTGTAGGAACTCTGAAAAAGGTTTTATTTATGACTGGTGAAGCATTTGTAATGTTCTTGATCAATCTTGGAAACACTTATTATCATTATTATCACAAAACTCCAATTAGTGTGGAAAACAATTATTGTTTTTGCAAGCATTTTTATTTATTTATTTATTTGTTAATCATTTATTCTAAATTAAATAATCAAAAACTAACAGAATTTGACATTTTTATTCTTTCACATTTCTTTCTTCTTTGTCAGATTATGGAAATATGTGACATGGCTGGTTTCACAGCTAAATACACATCACAGAACATATTTTCTCTTTGTCATAGTGTGTGGGTTTGGGAGTACAGTCAGGGTGTATATTCATTACTTTCAGGAGTCGTGCCCTTCACTGCATGGCATCCTTTCCTTACTGTCTAAAAGCGTGGGTCAGCAGTTCGCACCATAATGACACTTGTGAATCGATCATGTGTGCCTGTGTGTGTGGGGGGGGGTCCGGGAGAGGGTGGAGCCGCACAGAATTTTACGCTCCTGTGCCCTTAAGAGGATGGATAGCTGCAACGGCTGTCACGCAAGCTGGTGTGTGAAAATGTGTGTATATGAGTGTTTGTTTGGGGCAGTTTTGGACACTCATTTGCCTACAAACAATGCACAAGCAATTGAATGAAACGAAAGTTTTTTTGTATAGTTACAAAATTACAGCTTGATTGGAAATGACAAACAATACTAATACTGTTCTGTATTGATTAAAGTGATACTGATTTTCTTTATTTTGCAACACATAAAAGCTGATATTGCATCTCAAGTGTGCTTAAGTTTGCACTAATACTGTTAATACAGAGAAAAAAAGGTAAGAAAGACGTGCTTCTTTAAAGAACCTTAGACTAAATGGTTCTTTGTGGAACCAAGAATGGTTCTTCAATGGCATCGCTGTGAAGAACCTTTTAAGCACCTTTATTTTTAAGAGTGTATCGCAGGCTAATTAAAATAATACACACACACACACACACACACCTAAGGAAAACACCAAATATATGTTTTAAATACTTCCAATCCTGTCAACATAAAAATAATTAAATGAACATAAAATAGGTACAAAATTGCTATTATGATAAATCAAAAGGCTTTTGATATAAATATAGTTAACCCTTGTGCTTACTAAAAAATTATGTGATTGTTTCTTTATAATCAGATTTTTTTTGCAAAACGAATAGCACTTTTTAGCCTTTTTATCATAAATGTGATTAAACGTAAATATTATCCATATTGACCACTTCGTAAGACTGGTCCAGAGTCCTGGTTCCAGTTTCACTTTAATCTCACATATATTATAAAATCTTAACATTTAATTTGGTTGATTTAAAGTGTTCTGTTGGGCATAAACCAGCGGTATAAAGTATTTATATAAAATATTTATACAAAGTATATTTACACATTTTCTTTATGCCTGTATTGATTTAAAAACAGATTAATGTTGTGGGTCCAGTAGACGTGTGAACATTGACTGAGTATCAAAAACATTCAATACTTTTTTTCTTAGATAAATACTCTTTCTTGGAGACGAGCTCTTCAGACAGAAATCAGCAAAAGCAGTTGTACGTGCACATTGCATATTTTTCAGGGTTTTCTTTTGGAATCATGCTTTACTCTCTCTATTTAAATAAGTAAATACAATAATTGAATTAAATAAATTACGTGTTATACTTTTTATAGCAAATGAGGATTAGAAGGCAATGGGCTTTGCCTGTATTAAAGCATTAGTTTGCTTCATTCTGTTTCACAACGAACAAAAGTTCCAGGTCTGCACATTTCACCAGCTGTGTCAGTACGCCATGTTCCACTTCTCCACGTGATCGCACCATTTCCTGTTTATTCAGCCTAAAGCCAAAGAGGCCGAGCAATCTGATTGGCTGCTTAATGTAATAACTGTCAGGCAGGTTGATTGATTGGCCAATATGAAACGATGACTGTGCTCACATTTACTGGACCACATAGACTCTCTTCCATTTTGTCTCATTCTTTTTATCCCTTTGAATGGCCCCTGAGTGCTTCTTTTCAGTATGTCAGCTTGAGATGTTTATAGTTTTTCAATTAAAAAATGCACTGGATACGTGACAATGGCCTTAATGATAATTGCACCCTGCTGTGGAGAATGAGATTTATACGCCAGTTTAGAGTATCATCTCCCAGCTGTTGAGTGTGCTGGTCTCATTGGGCTGTTGCATCATGGGACAGGTGGGTCGAGGTGAGAGTCACATCATCTGTAGCACACAGCTGTAAAGCCAAAAACACAAGTGAATCATTCATCACAAGAGGATCAACACAAGAGTGACTCATACGCTCTTAGTCAGGACTCAAAATGAAGCTCTAAATCAAATAGTGAGTATAGGTTCTCAACTGAAATTAGTCATGTAGTAGTCAAACAGAAAACATATGATTTCCAGTGACATTTCTTGCGCAGGAAATGTGATTCATAGTTTTGCACTCGAATTTTAATGGAATTTGAGGCTTTCCGCCAAGCCAATAAACAAGTTTTGTCTTAACCTTTACATTGTAACAAGGCTTGTATTTGAATCTGCTCTCTCCAGAACACGGTTTAGATTTCTTTTTTTTTTGCCACACTTGAGTCTATGAACATTTTCATTACCAGTGCTGCAGGGGGATATCTTAAAGGGACAGTACATCCAGAAATAATAATATTGTTGGAATTTACTCACCTTTGTGAAGCCACATTATTTGCTTTCGCATTCAATGAAAGTGAATGGCACTGACAGCTGGCCCTGGTCACCATTCACATTTCTACTACTAGCACCAACAAATAAAAAAACAAAACAAAGAAATAAATAAACTGCTTCATGTCATTGGGTGCAGCAAATTTTGACAAGGCAGATCAAATAAACCAAACTGTGTTGAAAACACCAGAGTTCTTAAAATCCTATTAAATTCTTTAACCAATCATCCTACATTTACATTCACATATAGTCATTTATCAGATGCTTTTATCCACAGCGACTTACAAATGAGAAACGTCACAGCATCTTATCATACAAGAGCCAACCCACATGCAGTGCCATAATAGCAAGTTTTCAGGAATAATCTGTAAAGAGGCAAAGGCAGAAGAAAAAGACAAATAGAAAAACAGAGTTTTTGCTTTTAATAATAATACATATAGCCGTGTGGTTGTGAATAGGTTGTGGTTTGATGAAGTGCTTCCAGAATAGGTCTATCTTCAGCTGTTTTTTAAAGGTTATGATAGTCTCAGCAGATTGAATGGAGGCCGCTGGAAGCTCATTGGAAGTTCGTTCCACCATACGTCCTGCTAATGGCTTACTTATAGCTGTTTCTGCACATTAAGCTGGAATGGGAAATGATGTACATAAAAGCATAACATCTGAAACATTACACACATCATACTGTGAATATGTGAAAAAAATGTACTCTATATTTTAATTCATAGATACAGACAATACAAAAATCACAGTGAACAGAGTAGTGCATATGAAAAGTTCTTAACAGAGCATCAAATATGGTTTCCATGGAAATGAACACACAAAAAAAGCAGAACTTAAGTTTTAATAACTGCAAAGATTATTTCACTCCTGAAGTTCACTTGTATTATGTAATACAGCTGCAATGCATGGAGTTTAGGAGTGAGAGATAGTTTATATACTGCATTTAAATGGTGAATTCATGAAACTATGAAGTGTTCATATACTCACAGTTGCCTTATTAAAGATTTGAAACAGGAACACTACACTGGTTTAACAAGACCCGTCTTACCCACACAAATGTTTATTAGGTCAACCATTTTGTTTTGCTTGCACTAAACTTAAACAGTGGTAATAATATAAACTTTTGGGTATGTGTATCAAGTGCGATGTTTTCTGAATAAGCATTTATTTATAATGGAAATTCAATTTATATAACACATATAGCCTACAGTATATTTATTAAATATGTATACACATTTATGCTTTTTCTGTCTCCATTTTGAGCAACATTCAAAGAAAATTTGGGTTTCTGAAAAGCAGAGTTGCTGGTGGTGTATAACATAATATACATCTCTTTCATCAGCCAACAAAGAAACCATTAATAAAAGACGGATTAAAAACATGTTTTGAAGAAAAAACATGCTGAAGATCAGAATCACATCTTCAGACTGAATAGCTAAAGGTGGGCCCTGGGGGATGTTCTGTTGTTATTCCTAAATGATGCAGCAATAAAAGAGTTTCTCTTTTATATTTTCAGGAAATTAAAAAGACTAAAGACAATAACTAGCAGTTTATAATATTTTTATACAAAAGTAAAAACAAGTTATACAGGACTTTGTGTCGCACAAAACATCATTATGATGCTGCGTGAAATATGGCCTTCAGCTACTTTCTTTTTTCTGTGGTTCACATGGCGCTTGTGCTTTAGCTACACCTGTTTACCATCATGATCAATGAAAAAGTCAGGCAGAATTGTTAGGTTGTATACATTAAAAATATTTATTTAACAGTTTTTTATTATTATACAACAAAATATTAATATAAGTTAAATAAAATACAAATGTTTTATTATTAGTTATTATTAGTCGCTAGTCAGACCGATCAACAAACACAGACCGGAAGTTAAGGCGCGTGCTGTCTATACAGGTGGCAGGGCAAAAGAGGCGGTAGGAATATTTAGGAAACTTGTTTGGAAACATCATTTGTGCATTTAAATTGCTGCCACTACTGACAAATGCTATACTTTACCTCTTAACATTCAAATGTCCATTATGAACACTAACCAGAAAAGAGCTCTCAACTTTTAGAAACATCCCATAAAAAACATGACACATTTCAATATAAAGGACTGCAAAGTCAATAGCCCCTCATTTGTCAGCTGGCAATAAAACTCTCATCCAATTCTAAACACACCAGACCGATCCGATCTAAATCTTATCTAGCTCATCATACAAACTAAAAGCACTTATGTGGAACATTGGGAAAATAAAACCAAAACACAAAGCAAATTTAAATGCTACCAGACCCTAAAAAGAGAATACAAATAGTCAGTATATCTCATTACTGTTAAGAGTTTTTGCTGACAACAAATCCTGAGCAAGTGCATACTTAGAAACCACAATGAGCAGGAGCAAAAATTCCTGGAAAACTAATCTAAAGCACATAATTGGAGAAAAACAATAGATCTTTTCTAATTCTATTGCAAACTTTACCATTCTTTGTCCATTCTACAATCATAGACCATAGTGTATATTTAATGACATTTCTTGTAAATCAATTATGTATATGTATTATTTTTAACTATATTAATTTACCCTAAAGGCCCACTTCCTGGAACCTGTATTAATTACATCAAAATCTTGTATAAGCAAGTATTTTAATGCTTTGGCAATATCGCAATTCATCAAAGTCATGACAATAAAGCTTTATTGTCTCTGAGAGAGAGGAAAAGTGTTTGTGAGAGAAACAGAGGAAAAGAAGATCTGCTCCAGGTGGGACGCAGTCAGTCGGCGTTATTTTTAAGAGAGCAATGGGAGAGATGGAAAGAGAGGGATAAAACGGGAGAGAAGAGGGAGGAGAAGATGAATGTAGTTAATTAAGATGAGCAGGCAGTGAAGGCAGTGCAGAATTACACAAACACTAATTAGAGTCTTCGTTAGGGGGCACAAAATGAGAGCAGCGCATCCATCATCTCCCTTCTGCTCTCTCCCTCTTTCCTCCCTCATTCTAGTCTTCCTCTTTTTCTGTGTATCTGTCTCTCTTTCCTTACTCATTCAATTCTCTCTCTAATTTCTGTTTTTATATTTCTGCGACTGGATCAGCTGCTGCTTCTTTTCTCATTTTTCATTTTCCTTTTTTTTAAGTTACACATGTTGGTATCTGACAATAATAACAACAACAACAACAATGATGATGATGATGATGATAAATAATAACAATTGTATTTATTAAAATAATAATAATTCATTTTTACATCTTTTTTATTCGTACTAAATGTCAGCTTATTCCAAGATATATTCTCTGTAAGTTTGCTCTTATAGAAATGTATCTTGTCTTGTTACTTATAAAGAAAATGATTTTATTGCTGTGTAGTGTGGATTTCCTATTTGTGACCTGCAGTACCTCAGTCGTACGGTCCCCTTTTCCCCTTATCATTCTTTTTTAAAGTATTTTATTGACTATCTCCTTTCTCTCTTTTATTATAGACTTGAAGAATGGATGTGTGTGTGCAATCCGTGTATTTGTTCGGTGTCAGCACAATTTTTATTGTTTCACTCATTCTCTTTAGTCTATATCAATGGGCCATGTCTCTCTATCTGCTCTCCCTCGCTCCATTTAAGCATATCCCTCTCTCTCTATCTATCTCGCTCTCTCAGACACCCTCGCACAGTTTTTTTTTAACTCAACACATTTATATCTATTACAAACTCTACTGTATTTCTTTATCCTCATCTTATATTTACAGTATTACATTGTACCATTCACAATACAATCCATATTTTATTTAGTCCGTGTGATGGGAAGCGTGTGTAATAATGGTTTTCCCATAAAACCATCTTTTTGTTTAATAGCTAAATTATTGTAATGTCAAAAATGCATTGCATCTGTTTTCTCGAGTTCGCTAATGTATCTCACCATGTGAGACAAATGGATATGAACGCAAAAGCAAAAGGGGAATGTTATGACACGAGTCAATGAGCTACATCTGAAACTATAGATCTTATTTACGGCTGATGACGGATATATGGACCAAACGAGAGATATTATAGCTTCATAACCTCCAGCATTCACGGGCTGATCAGCACCAGCTGGGTGACAGAAATTACAAATCAAATCTGACTGACTGAACAGACTGACTGAAGAGAGAAATCAGGACTAAAATTACGTAACCGTATAAGTGCGGTTTTAGCACATCCCTAGAATGTAGAACAGATCATTCAGCTTCTTAGGTCGTACGGTACATATCTGCTTACCAGAAAAAACACAAAAATCAAACATGTATGTTTACATTCACACATCAAGCAGCGGCCATGTTTGCAACACCTCTGGGCAGTTATTTACCACATAGCAAGTCAACAGTCCTATCTCCTTGAATGGAAGGCAGATATTTCTAAAATCGATTAAACAGCATATTTCCGATCAATGATTAAACCTGCAGGCGCCTCACGACAACTCCGCCCCAGAGAATCATCAGTCTTTATTTATTGACGATTGGCTCGTTTCACTGGAAGGCGGGACTTCATTCGCCAGAGCGGCCATATTGAGCGCTGCATTCCTCCCCATTCATTGTAATGGCAGTGGCGCATCTTGTTAATATATATTATCTTTGGTAATACTCATCTGGATGGTCTGGCATGAAAGGATTTTTTTATGTTTGTACATATATTTGCAGTGTACAAAAATAAGGAGATGAGTACTCGATCAGCCTACGTGCAAGTTAAACTTCGTTGCACATGTAACAAATTCATTTCCATTAGCATAATTGCCATTCTAGATCTGCTCAATTTCCATATTTAATTTTCTTTAATTACAGTATCAGATTTTGCTAATATATAACTGGAGAAGTGGCTCTTTTGCAGTTGTTGCCATGGTTTTGAGTTTCTATTCTGCTGGGTCATTAGATGGTTTAATAGTATTCTTCCTGAAATAGAGAAAATCTTTACTCCCTCTGAGACATTACGCTCAGTATGTAATGTCACATCTCTCTTATGACATTGTAGTTTTAATGTAGTGCTTGGACACTGTAGGCTTCTCTCTAGGCGTTTTAGCCAGAAATGATGGAAAGGTTTATGTAGTCAGGTTTCAGTATTTGTGTGCCTAGGGTTTAGTCAGATGGGTCTTTTTCATTCTGTTTCAGAAGCACCAGGAGGCTCTGTGATTTCACAGGTGAGAAAACGGGCGATATTTGCAAACATGGTAGTTTGTGGAAGATGGCGCTCGCTGTGCGGTGGATTGCGTGCGTGTTTAGATGTGCTATTGCAGGGAGCGTGAGGTTAAATCGCTCTCATCAATGCAATGGGAGCGGGGAACGAATCTTCTGAGGTTTTTTAACCTCAGAAAGTTTTGGATATGATGTGTTTTTCTATTGGTAGCTACAGTCAGCTAAATTGAAGCAAAAACAGTGTGACAGAAATTGACAGAAATACTGATCGTCAAATAACTAGGAACAGAAGGGAGGTTTTTGATGGAGATAGATAGGTATGAGGAAAAGACGGAGTGAGTCCGCAAAAAGGGTAACATGCAAAAAGTGAAGAGGGATAGTTATGGAAAAGAGAAAAGAGAGATTTTGATAGAAAGTTTATTTATAAAAGTATTGAGAAAGGATTTATTTTTTGTCTGTTTGGGTTGTTTTACTTACTGCAATAAAGCCCAAGACACATTATAAAATATACAAACATGTACACCCTGCTGAAAAAAACAATAGAGCCTGCCCAAAACACAATAGAAAATGTAATAGATTTAATGGTTATAATGGGAACTGTATTGGTTTTAATAGAAAATAAAATCGTGTCTACTGGTATGTGATGGATTCTAGTGGGGTTCCTGATGAAACAAAAAACAATAGAAACCATCACAGAAATTCCATTAATATACCATTATGAACCATTAGCAAACTTCCATTTTGTAGTGTGTTTTGGGTATTATTCCAATAGGATTTAACATCCCACCAATAGAATTCATCACATACCAGTAGACACCATTGCAGTTTCCATTAAAACCAATACGAATCCCTTTAAAACCATTAAAACATTACAATTTCTTTAATGGTTTCTATTTCTTTTTTTCAAAAAGGATCAAAAAGCACACTACAAATAATGGTTTTAATGGAAGAAGCTAATGGTTCATAATGGTATTTTAATGGAAACCATTCAAATTTCTGTGATGGTTTCTATTGGGTTTCTATGTTTCTTTTCAGCACACAATTACACACAATTTATGTAGATTCAGAGACGGACTTAATATTTTTCCATTTCGCTGTATTCAAAGTCTTTGACAATGTTGCATCCCTACAATCTGTCCATTCTCCAAAACCTTCTACTCTCATCTTTTCCTCATCCTCTTTTTTTCTCTCTCCCAGGATCTTTAGGTTGATTTATTGCTTCTTGTTGGAAAGGTTGGCGTTTTAATAACTCAAGTCCTCCACACCAGAACGAGGGAGAAAAAGTGAAAAAAAGAAAAAACTTCCGTAAGCACAAAATAAACACATGTAAAACATGTCACTTTTTCCCTATATTTCCTATTTTTACCACACTGTATATCTGTATAAATGTATACTGTATATTTGTGCCATTAATAGTATGTTTGTGTATAGTACTTTGTTACTGAGTGATGGGTGAGAGTAGAGCATAACATAATTTTGACTTTGTTGTTATTTTTACTTTTTAGAAGTTTTGAAAACTTTGGCAGACGGTTTGATCCAAAGCTACTTACAATGCATTGAAGTTAAATTGAACCTATGATTTTGTGCCAGTAATGCCCTATCATCTGATCTACAGGAACAAATGCGTTTCTATCACATTATACTCTGAAGTCTAACCAACCAGCATGTGAGTTGAATTAAGGCATTTTTATCGCACTAAAGTTATTTCTGTTGCATGAGTGTTTATGTGATGAGAAGTCAATAGTTTAAGACAACAAGCACTTTCTGCCTATGATATATTAACATCCCTAACAAAATCTAAACAATTTTACACTATATGTAAAGAAAAGTAACACTTTTATAAAACTCTTTAAAAGGGATAGTTCACCCAAATCATTTACTGACCCTTTGTCATTTCAAACCTGTATGACTTTCTGTCTTTTGCAGAACACAAAAGAAGATATTGAAAAAAAAAATTGTAACTGAACAACAGCGGTACCCATTCACTTCTATTATAGACACAAAACCAAGTCAATGGGTACAGCGATTGTCCAGTTACCAACATTCTTCAAAATATCTTCTTTTGTGTTCTGCAGATGAAAGAAAGTCATACAGGTTTGAAATGACAAGAGGGTGAGTAAATGATGACAGAATTTTCATTTTTGGCTACACTATCCCTTTAAGCACTTGTCTTGGAATTATACTCACTCAAGACATCTACCTAAGATAATTAAGTAAATGAATTCATTTTTATACGAAAATCTCATTTTACAGTGTGCGTGTTTTTATTTAATGTTCCTGTAAATCCTCAGTCACTATTACACAGCGCGAAAGGCTATGAAAGAGAGAACCATCTTAATAAAAGGCTAATGGATAAGAAGAGGAAATAATGAAAGGACGGAATGGGAGAAAGCGAGAGTGATTTCCAACACTAAAGGAAGACTTTATATAGAGGCCGATTATTCACACTGATCATTAGAGAGAGATATCACTTTCACTCATTTACTGAAAAGAGCGAGAGAGTGGGGGAGAAGAGAAAAGGGTAATCATTAGAATCATATCACTTTCCCTCTGTCTCTAATGAGCAGCAGAGAGAGAGAGAGAGAGAGAGAGAGAGCAGTCGGATAAATAGAAAGAAAAACAGGCTGATGGATGGATGGATGGATGTACAAACACATCTGTACATACTGAAACTACTGACTTTGTTTAATCTGTTTGAGTTGATGGATATATATTATCTACATCTTGACAATTTAAACAAATAAGTTGAGTCATATTATTATGTATCAGCCCATTATACCAATCAACCGCCTTTCTGGCAGGATAATAATATCCCGTCTGCCCACACGCCCCAGTGTGTCAACCAAATGCAATTGGCTTCCACACACACACGCACACACGCACGCAAATACCGACACAATCAAATGCTGTGATTATGCATATAAACCTAAATCAATCCAACTGCCTTCTACGGTTGCATATTTACATATGCGTGAGCAATTAACAAAGCTTGAGGAGACAGACTTAATTACTAAACATAAATTGGGATTAAAAGAAACACAGTGCATTACAGTTTTAATTAAAAATGTTCATTATTTATTTTACAAACGCAGGAACAAGACGAAAGGACACGAGAGTAGAAATTCTGGAGAAAGATAAAATGAGGGAAGGAGAAATCTGCACCATCATCTCCAGCTTATATCTCGTCCTCCGGCTCCGCATGTGCCCTCCGGGAACAATTAACTTTTACTTCCCATCAGCATGTGCCGCCCATTCTCCCTTAAACCCTCTTCAATACGCCCGGTCACGCCCACAAAACATCTCTCTCGCTTTAACTATCGAACATGATGCTTTCTATAAATATACCGTATTTAAATCTCACAAGATCGGAAAGTCTGGTCTTTATACACTGGTCTCGTATAATGTCCCCCTAAACCCCGCCCCTAAAGCCCTAAAAGCCCAGAGGACCACTCAAATTCAGAGAAGACAGAGCAAGATGAAAGACTCGAAATGAATTGCCTGAACACTACACTGGACTATGTGCTGACAATGCTTCCCAGCACTGCATGAACAGGATAGGGGTGAGAAAGACATTGAGTAGTTACTCTGAAGGAATCAGAGACTCATGGGTAATAAACATTATGCCAGGCCTTTATATAGTCAGTCAGTCAGTATGCTAGACACCAACACAGATGCACAACTAAAGGGCTGTTTAGATGCTCTACCCTCATGTACACATACACTCTCTCACTCTCAGTATGCCCAAGCGGCTATGATGGTGTATTTGTATTGTCTAAGCACTGTAATATCTGAACAGTCTTGGCAGAAGTCAATCTCTGCCTTAAGTAAATGCCCAGAGAGGGAGCAAGACTGAGGGGAGATGGGCTAGATCACCAAGACAGCGAAATGATGAGAAAGAGAGAAAAGCAAGAAACGGCCCTTGTATACACTGGGTACCACTAGGAGGTTGCCAAGAACAAGCGTGTGGGAAAGTGTAACCAGGAAAGATAAAGAGAGAAAGGGAGAGGTGAACAAAACAAGATGTGTTCTAGAAACGCCAAGGTCATGGGTACAATTCCCAGGGAAACATGTGTCAGATGTTTATCTTGAATACAATGTACAAGTAGATTTGGATAAAAATGGAATTTGACTAATCACATAAACATCAAGGCTGAGGTTAAAATGTACACATACAATGAGGTCCAAACATTTGTATATATTTAAAATAAAAATATTGCTTTTTGTAAGAAAAAAGCAATTTGCATTCCAGTTTGCATTTTCTTGCAGAAAATGAAAACTGGAGATTAACCAAAATATTAAGAAATATTCATTTTTAAAACCTCAAATACTGCAAAGAAAACAAGTTCATATTCACCTTTAAGCAATACAAAACAAGATTATTTGCACATGTATTTAGGAAAAGTTACAAAATTATTTTTATCACAGTTATTATGTGTCTTGACATTCTGTCAGTCGTTCACATTGCTGTTGGATGACTTCATGTCACTCCTGAGGTTTGATTATGTTGAAATTCAACAAACACTGGACTGAAATTGCCACAATACATATGTGTGACATATCATATCCATTGACACTATTTGATTTGTTGTCAATTACACAAAATAAATGTATATATAACTGTAATATACTACCATGAGTCTACTCTAGATGAACGTTTTTCGGTTGATTTCCCTTTATCTTTATTAAAAAAGACATTCATCATTCACGTCAAACGCAGACAGCTGCTCGATATCACACACAATCGCATTTTCATATAATCCACGTTTTGTGTGTACGGGGAAAGAGACAGCAGGCAAGAAGCAAAGAAAGAAATAAAAGACAAAGATAAAGGCATCAGTCAGTACATAAGAAGACATACTGAGTTTCAGACAGGATAGAGGGAGCAGTAGAAAATTGAAGGGAAAAGGGGGCGAGCGAAAGCTGAGGGGGAGGTATGAAAAAGGCAAAAACCACATTTTGTAAACAGGTCTCTATAGTAACCAGTGCATAATTTGCTTGGTGGGAGCGAAAGAGGAAAAGAGAAGCGTTTACCGTCTCGGCTTGAGCCCACCACTGTAATTACCCCTCAGAGAGAAAGCGAGAAAGAGAGAGAGAGAGAGAGAGAGAGAGAGAGAGAGAGAGAGAGAGAGAGAGAAAGAGAAAGAGAAAGAGAAAGTGTTTGAAAAGCATAAAAGCTACAGCTCAACCTGAATGCCCGACGAAGCGACATGTCGCCTGCTTTTATGTGCGTGTACGTGCATTTGGTGCGTATGGGGCAGGTCGTTGGCTGTAAAATAAATGAAGGCACAGTTCTGTCCTCGTTTACCACCCTCGCTTGTCATTTAAATGAACAAAAGCTTAAATGCTCTCACACAAACACACCCTCGGCACACGTACAAAGACGCAGTTCTGTTTAAAAACACGCACGTAAATAGGTGCTTTCAGTTACATTGTGTTTGGCTGTTAGGTGTCAACTTGACACACTATACAGGAGGCCAAAATAAAGCTACAGACCCATCCCATCACAGGTCTCATTTGTCCTTGCTATCACACTTTGAATTTGAAATATAACTGGCAGTTTAGAGACTAAAAAGTGAGAAAAGTGTAAAAAGTCTCTTTTTCTGTGTTTGCATGTGGGCAGCCTAATTAATTGAGCAGTGCTCAATTCTGTGTGTGTGTGTGTGCGCGCGTGCGTGCGTGTGTGCGTTACATGTCGGTCGAGAGGAAAGTTAATTATAGAGGGGAGTGTGGTGTACAGCCTGCTTGATTACAGTACAGTGGATTGGGAAAATGTGTGTTTGTGTACGTGTGTGTGTGTGAGGCTGTCAGTCTGTGCCTGTACCGATAACAGGATTAACTCTCCCCTGACAGTTTGAGTACAACAGGGACCGAGCGAGAGAAACAAGAGAGAAATGAGGAAGGCGAGGAGGACATAAGTGACATTGATAGGGTTGAGGGATTTATGGAGAGTGAGGAAAAAACACGTCATTTCGGAGAACACTTGCGCGATTTCCTCGTGATGGTCTGTCCCCTTGCAGTGCTTGCCAACATTGAAAAACAGGAACAGGGTGAGGTGGGTACAACAACTGACTGCAGAAGCAGGAAACATACTTCTGAGAGGCTCCTGGAGGAGCACAAGGTGACTGTTCTTCGTTTAGCCTCGATTCTTAATTACCGCAGCACTGCTGAGACTAACACACAATAGCTCCGTGTGGACCGTGGGCACCCAGCTCTTCATTTATAAAAATCAGAGCTGCGCTGCACATATGACCTCCACAAGGGCTCCGGTACAAACCTGGATGTACCCGTTGTATTTTTGAGACAGGACAAATGTGGTCAAGAGATGACACGCACTCAGATATGATGGCACAGACAGTGCACGTGCCGTTATCAAGCTGCTTTATTAATTAGATAATAACCAGGGTGGCCAGTTCGGGCCTTGGTGGGTGAGACCTTTTGTGTAATTACCCCATGTTCGTGAGGGAACGCGGGACTACAATCCTCCAGAGTAACAAGTCACACGGGGGAAGACTCCACTGCACAATCATGCGATATTAATGAGGAGACGACAGGCGAATTAATAGGCACTGCCATGGAAAGAGGGAAGACTTGGAAGAATTAGCGTAACCAAATATACCCACCGCCGCGCGTTTTCCCGACGTCATTGGTGAACACTCTCCACCTGCCGGCAAGAGTGATGGGCCTGCGGCACCGCCGGTCTTACCTGCGGTGCATTACTCATATGTTGAACCGGTAATTTAACACGCGCAGATAATAACGAGGGACCACCGGCTGCTTGCGCGCGCGGTGGCCACGGTCATTACCGCCTGAACACGCGCTCTCCCAGGAATTCTGTCGTCAGCAAGGTGAATTCATTTTACCTCTCCCTTACCTGTCAACACGGTCACATGTACAGTACACATGAGAAAACAAAACATGTAAACTCCCGTTGAGACCTGCAGGACACCCAAAAACACACTGTAGCGTTCATTTGTCAGTCTGCCCCCTCTTTTCCGTCCTCGTGCACTAGAGTCATCGTACAGAAACGACTAGATGTCTTAAAAATTATTTCTTTTTTAACATTTAAACTTAGACCACATTATTAGATTACTTTTTAACTTATTAATGCACATCAATGACAGCGTAATGATTTTTTTGCGCATTTATTTAAAGAACTAATAAATTCATTTGTATGGAGTGTATCTGTAAATGGTTGTCACTGGTGTTACTGATCTTCACCCGGGAAAATAACACCAGTGACAGAAACACCAGTGACAATTTCCTGGAAAATGTATTTAAAAACAATAACTGCTACAAGGTATCAAACTACATATTGTCAATCATTGTATACTCACTAAATGATGTAGTTTAATCCATTTGTATTCTCGTTTTTTTTTACAGTTCCCTAACAATAAAGTAGATCATAACAGAGTTCAATTAAAGGCTTCATGAAATCATGTGATAAATGAGAACAATTCTGATAACGAAGAAGAGACCGTGGACTAACCATGAGCCGTTCTTCAGATATTAAGCAGATGTCAAGTGATGTCATCTGTGTGATTTGTGTTATGCGGTAACACCAATGACACAACTCCAGGGGACCAATACTTTCATTATATATTTCATAATATATTTAGCATTTAGTTTTTTATGTCATATATTTGATAGTTATGCATACATTATTGTATTTTAAATGGTAGAAAACCTTTTGTGTTTTTCAAATGTAATCTTTCTGTAAAGGCTAGAAAAACTGACATTTCCATAGAATGCATAGAATACAAAGCAAAAGTTAAAAAACCCATAAAATTATGCAGAAAGTTTGCAGAAATAAACTGAAAAGGACAAACTTTGCAGGTGCACTCCAGTCCAAACACACTTTATACATACGGATCGTTTTTCTTTTTCGTGAATAACCAGTTTCAGAGGACAATTAGAGTGTCTAATAACCGTGAAGGTTTCTCTGCCAAACGTGTTCTTTAGTGATGTTTAAATTAATCTGCTTAAATAACGTGACTGAACTAGTTATTCTAGTTAATCAAAACATCATTTGGGAATTAAAATTAAGTATAAGACTAGAAATGCAATATAAACATTGATATTATTCTATTGTATTTTTAAGTTATAGTATACATTATTATTTTATGCGTAAACGATGAAATATTATGTAGGCTAATGTGCAATAAAATAGCGTTTTAAACATACAGGCAGGCATTGAACACATTTATTTAGTTAATTTCTGTCCCACAAAAAATGAACCCATCCAAATGTTCACTAGAATAAAACTTCAAAAAACTTTCTGTCCCATATTCAACCAACGTGTATCTGTAAGGGCACCGGCCAGCACACCTTTTAAAACTGTGGAATGTGGTTTCCGCCCCCAGTGTTCACTGATTGGTTCAAAGTTACACCAGCCACGCCCTTGCGCTCTGCGCCCTTCCCAGCAGCGCGTTCAAGTCACTCCTAATCATGTCAACTTTCAACGGCCGTGATTGAGAGCGTCCTGCGACCACAAACACAAAAGTCTGGAGGATCGTCATAGTCGGATCCCATGAATCAATGTTGGATTTATATTTCAAGAGGGAGACATTTTTCTCTGGATGGGCGTAAAGTGGAATACTTTGCTTCACAAGGAAATACTAAACTTCGCCTGGAATTCAAGGAATCGCAAGAATTTTCCAAGATTAAGAACTTTTCTCTCACTTCAACAGATGTAATGTAACTTTAATATAAACTGTAACATGCAACATCTCAGAACTTGTTGCATTTAGCAACTGGAGCATGTTTCTGTTCTTTATTAAAAACGCTGAAAGTCCCTAACGCGTTCTTCACAAGTCAATGAAAGGTTTTTTTTTGTGTGAAGTATTTAAACTCTGAATCTTTCATAGGCGGCCCTTTAGGGCTTGGTCCACTTCAATCATGAACATGCCAAGGTGCTTTGGAGTGTGCGCTATGATGAGACTCCTAGCGCTGTTTATACAACTTGTATCAACTACAGCAAAGAGACACGTTATATACTGGAACTCTACGAATACGAGGTAAGCTCAAAATGACAGCAGTGGTTCCAATTGACCTCATTACGCCCGACGCTGTTGCGTTGTGCGTAATTCAGCGCTTCAGTGGGCACGGCAGGAGCTCAGCCCAGTGCTGACATGTTAAATGTGTGTGACTAAGACCAAAAGCGCTTCTTCAGTTCTGCCTCTTCTTGTCTTAAAACACACCTGTACATATTACGTTAATGTAATTGGCAGACGTGTTTTTTATCCATGCTATACATTGTTTTTAATCGGTGTGTGTGGGTTCACTGGGGCTCGAGCGCATGACTGTTGTTTTGCTAATGCAATGCACTACAAACCGAGCTACAGGTCCACCTGACACATGCTTCCCTTTAGTTTTTTACTGCACACTAATGCATTTTCCCCTTAAATGCAGTTATCTCATGAAATGTGCCTTATACAAGTCCCCTGATCTGTGCAGAACAAACACAAACAACCAGTCTGTTAATGATCTGAACTGTAGTTTAATTGTATCTGGATTACAGTTTCATTAACTGGAAACAAGTGTTAGATTAAGGGCTTGTATCTGATGGAGGGGGAATTAAGTACATTTTGTACGAATCCTGTGGCCTCCTGATCCGTACAGTCTGTTTCTCCAGGTTTGATCAGTTAATGTCAAGTCGAGGAATAAATCACTGTTAATGGTGGGTGCCTATCAGCTGTCTTCCTGTAGTGCAGCAGAGCTCTCCTCTAACTCGCTGTATAATAGTTTTAATTGGCGTCATTTGTTAGACTGATGGTTCGCTCACCTGCCACTCCAGGTGTTGTTTCAGTCTGGATTGGCTGTCTGAGTTTAAGATAGCCTTCAGGCCCAGCTGTGCTTTACCCCACCCGGTACAATCTGTACTCGGGGGCTCCCCTGCTTTAGAAGCGTGCTTTTAAGTGTGTTCATTTATCTTGCGCATAAACAAATTGTTAAGAATGCTTCAAACTAGTTTTTTCATAGTTCATTAATTTCTCCTGAGAAAGAGCTGGTGGGGTTTTAACCGATTTTCTGTGTACTATGTTTTATGGTTTGCTTGTTTGCTTTATTTATAGATGGTTTCAAAGCAACTGCCTAAACAAGTGTTACTAAACTTAACTTCCGGTACACATCCTCCAGATTATTTCTGATAACAAGCAAAAGAAATAACAAAGAAATGACATTAGCTAGCGAGTTAATAGTATGTCTAGCCAGTATTATTTTGGGTTACCAGTAGAAGAACCGTTACTTGACTGAACTTAAATGCAACAGTTACGACCCATTAAACAAATTGTTTACTTAATATGCAATAAAAATATTTGTTTAATACCATTGTTATACAATAAATGAATATTAAAGCAAGTTGAATAAAATATAAATAGTATTATTAGCCACTAGCCAAGCTGATCAACAAACACAGACAGGAAATAAACTTCGGGCTAGGCGCGTGCATCCGATAAAACCGCCTATATGGGTATATTAGCTTGGACGCACATTCATAAAGCAACACTTTCAGTCAAAGTTGCATGATTATGTTTACATGTTCGTGTATTAACACAGATTTACACTGATGCACTCCGGTAAAAACATCTGCACACTTAACATCATCTTTTCCAAACAGGGTCCTGCAGTGCAACCCTGCAAACAATCAGCACATTACACAAACATCGATTTGCTGTTTACACAAAGTAGTGCAATATTACCAGATTAATGAGGCGCAGCCCTGGACACACGAACGCTGCGGGGTTGTCATGTTTAGCTTCCCATGTTTTATTGCATCAATTCTTCGTAAGGCGTAGGGGAAAGCTCTCAAAATAATGCTAGGTGTATCTCCCAGGGTGCCTAGCGTGTGAATGCGATATGTCATATTTACTCCTTAATCTAGACTTCTGCAGTTGCAATTGAACTGTGAACGGCTGTGTTACATTTCATTTATCAGTTGACGTTTCTGATGGTCTGCCAGGTGGATAAAGCAACATAACATGTTCCTCTTATCTGCCACGCTCGGCCCTTTATGTTTCTCACACTACCAATACGTATTCAACCTGATGCGATAGCTTTGTGGACGTACGGCAGAGCTGTCAGATTGACCTGACTAACACGAAAACATTTTTCAAGGTTTTTTTTAACTTTTATATCTGTGCATACGTGTGGTTCTCTTTGCGTGACTCACTTGACAAGTTTGGACACATTTCGGATAGTTTGGAAATACCACAGGCTTCTTTCACAACACCTCCCTTTTACCTCTGTGCGTTTCAGAGAGTGTTCTTATTGCTTATTTGGAAATCAACTGAAATTAATACAATTTATAATAATAATAGACTCGATTGTGTACACATTACACCCCCACCCCATAAATGCATCCCAAATTCAATGTTTTGCATTTTTTCCTTGTTTCGCTAATGATGGGCGGGAACGGACCCCAGCATGAGGGTGGGGGGGTGAGGGAAGAGGGGCGGACGCACCCATATGCATGCAAATTGAAATAATAAAGGCTTGAAGATCAACTGTAATTTTGCTCAATCATGGCTGCAGTGATTGGACCTACAAGCACGCCTCGTTCTTCCATAATTCTCAGATAATTTCGCCACTACTTCTATAAATCATTAACTTTAAAAACCTGTGAACTGTAATCAACAAACCAACTCAGAAATAATCACATTTTGGCTTGTGTTTTGAAGGACGTAAAAAGCGAACTCCCTGCTGCTCTCTGTCTCGCACGCCGGTTATTATGTGGTTGACTGTATGGCTTAATGCATCATACTGGATTGTATAATTATCCGTATAAATGGAACTATATTTACTTTGTTTTCATCCGCCCCTCCCATAGTCGGCCTGTAACGTTTTGCAGTCTGCAGTGCATTGCCATGAACAGACGTTTTCCAGCTAATGTCGATGACCCAAGAAATAGTTACATAAATGAAAAATGTTGCGAAACAGGAAATATTCCCCAACCTTGCCCTCACCAGTTCCCAGTTTTATGCCCTTATCACGTTTTCTCTTTCTTGGAAATGATCAAACATGTTCCGAGATGCATTTATTACAACACGTACTACAGCGAGATCTCGGTTTGTTTTTTTATTTAATAGCTCCTATACGTGTGGAGGTCTTTTTAATGGCATGCTTACGTTTGTGTGTGTCACCATATTCTTCTTGTCTTTACGCATGCAAATAAAAGTGCAAAAATGAAATTGCTCAATTCATATGTCGGCATCTCTCTGGAGTCGTTCCTTTGCTCTGTGAGTCTCCTATCTGCGTATACTGTAAAGGCCACCTGGCCCACTGGGCACGAAGAGATTTTGGAGACTCATAGAGGGACTTTACAGACCGACTCTGCCGGGTTTGTGTCACATGGCTGCTTCCCAAATCGCCGAGACCCAATCAGCTGCTTCGAAGAAGCCACAGTTGATGGGCAAAGCTGATGGATTGAGCATAAAACGGATGTAATCTTCTAAACCGGGTCTCGAGCGCCGGAATTTGGCCGTACCTGGCAGGGATAACCTTTCAATCTACCTTGGAGAAAGTCGGATTCTGTCACCTGTTTAATATTGTAATTTAGTGATTATGTGAGGTTCAGATTCGTCGGTGCGATTGCATAGGAGCGGCTTTCCAACTGCGCTGCTGCACACGGCGAAAAGAGACTTTCTATATTTTCCACCTTGCCTGGAAATTTTGCTAATATCCCCCATACAGATGTTATCAGCGGGTACACTCCATTATCTCACACCTACACATTGACCAATAGCGCTTCTCTCAGCGTGACCACGTCAATATCACTCACCAGTTTCCTGTCCTTTGCATGGCTGCTTGTGTGGATGTGTGTGCGTGTGCATGCGTGAACTGTTGCATTATTTGTGATGGAGTTCGGGGCTGCTCTCCATACTGACCATGAAAATAAATGTTTTAACCCAGCTGTGTGGATTTGGGGCGGCGCTAGTTGCGGGTTTGTCTGACCAATAGCAGATGCAAGTAGCAGCAGTTTTTTTTTTTAAATGATCATTTATTAATGAAATTATAATTTATACAGTATGTCATGTTTGTATTTATATAAACTCCTAAAGATGCAATGGGCCAGCTTGCGGCAGAGCAAACGGCTCAAAAACGGCTTTTTTTGCGATTGACCTCATTGCATATGCATTTGGAGGAGTTTCCTCTTCAGACACAAACTTCATGGGAGGAGAGTATTTAAATGAATCACACAAAGTTTGCGCTTGTCATCGCACTGGTATTTGCGGCTTTATTTAACAGCCAAAAAAAGCATGTGTTAAACTCTGCGCTAATCTGCGCTGCTCTTGGTAGATTGCGTTGGTCATTATGGGAATGAGATATTGCACCCGCCGAAATTTCCACTCCCACCAGCGTTTGTTTTTTTTAAATTACACGCTTGCGCTATTTTGCCCCGTTTGGTAAATCTGGCCTAACATGTGGTAGTGCATTGCATGCATATTTTCAGGTCAAGTTTGTGTAGGGGTTGTTCACACCAGGGAGTATTTGATGAGGAAAGCATGGAATGTTGGCACGGTGGATGTGACCACGGTTGAAGTTTTTTAGTCGAAAACAAGGTTTTCTATTTGTTTTTTAGTGATCCTAACCTCAGGGTGCCCTCCTGAAAACACCTCCAACTCAGTACTAGGTGTCAACACTTCAATGGGAAAACCAAATTATTGAGGGATATGGGGGTTTTACTGTGTTTGGGAAATCATATTAGCCTGGCTGGGAGATATTGCATTTCTAGCACTGCCTGTTACGAGGGATCAAATGCAGACCGGAAATCTTATTGTTTTGGCTTTCAATATTATACATGCACAATTGTGTTTAAAGAAAAGGCTGCTTTCTCTAGGGAAACACGCACGCACACAAATATATTGATGTGCACGCACACTTAGCTTCCTTTCCTGTGACAGGATGTAAAGAATGCTCTCTGTCTTTCCTGCCTCTCTTTCTCTCTCTCTCAGACTTTGATCTTGATTGGTGTCGTCCTTTTGCTGCTAATGGGCATGTATTATCTGTGAGACAGGGAGAGTAGAAGTATCCAGGCTTCATACACCATTTCATTTTGGCCTTATATAGACTTGTGCCTGTCTGTGATCTTTTGTGATGTCTGTGGAATTCCAACACTCTCTTACCTTCCTTCCCATGTTTCATTAATATCAGTTACTCATTGCCCTTTCCTGTTTTTCACCTTCATTGTTCTAGTGTCTAAGTGCAAGCATATTTATCTGTATCGTTGCATGATTTCTTTTGTTATAATCAGTAATACTCTTTACAATACTCTTTATATTTAAACAACAAAAGGTATCTCTTGTATCATAATGTGTCTACAAAAACAGAACTAATATGACGAAAATGAATTTGTTTTTTTCTTTTTTGTTTTAGAGGTAAAACTGAAATGGTTCATAATAATGCAATTCTGTTCATCGCCAAACAGTGAAAAAGTTAATCATATACCAACCACTTTCGCATTAGCCTTCCTACCTAGTTACTTATTACCAAAGACCAAATCATATTACTGTTTCATTAGCTTCTATTGTTCCATCAACAGTTGTATCTGTAAACCAGTCAGGTATTGGGACAAATTAACTGATGCATGTGATCTTTGACCATCCCAAAGTGTAAATCTAGTTGTGTTGTTTATGAATAAACGTAGCTGGCCTGTAGCTTTCATTTAGGATTCTTAACGTTCTTGTATTGGGCTGTTGTTTTGTGTAAAACTGGTGATATCAGTCAGTGGCGGTGGTCTAATGCATGAGTTCTTAAACCCCTGGGGGTTCACATGAAATATGAAATATCGAATTTATCATAAATTTTATGCCATCAAACATCTGAAAAATAAGACCACTTACCAAAAGTACTGATGTTCCAGCATTGGAATTTGGTTTTGGTTTAATTGAAATTCTAAGTTTCTAAGTTTTTATTTGGTGGGCCGCAAAGCGATGCACTCTACACAAAGTGGACAAAGTTTGAGAACCACTGGTCTAGTGTACTATGTGCCGACATGTACAAAAAACATTGCAGATGACCTGAGTTTGAATCCAACTTGTGGTCCTTTCCCGACGACTCTATATATATATATATATATATATATATATATATATATATATATATATATACTGTGAATGTTACCAGTTATATATATATATATATATATATATATTCACAGTAATTGAGGTTGCACAAAAGTTTCTTGTTGTGAAAAAAAGGGTTCTTTAGGGATCCAACATTTTTTTCTTGTATGTCATTGCTGCTAACAACCCTTTTTGCACCTGTATTTTCAAGAGTGTATGTGCACTTGGTGTCTTACGAGTTTTTCTTGGCACACACATTGTGTGTGTGTGTGTGTGTGTGTGTGTGTGTGTGTGTGTGTGTGTGTGTGTGTGTGTGTGTGTGTGTGTGTGTGTGTGTGTAGTGGGCGTGTGTTGATTTGTGGTTGTCTTTTATCTTCCTGTCAGACCACTTTGTATTCTTATCTGCAGTGACAGATTTTCACCTCAGTTTATCTTGCAGCTTTGAAAGTAGCCATTTGCTTTTCTGATTCCTGAATCACCACTTTAAACATGTATTGAAATGCATTACGGGTATGATGATGATCTAAATATTTACAGCACAGCTCTATGATATTGCCAGCAAAATAAAATAAGCGACGTTGTGAATATTGCGACTTTATATCATGATACTGCAAATCTGCAATTTTACATGTGTTTTTCCCCGCTTTGAAGGCTGTTCCAGCAAATCAGTTTTGTGTCCGCTTCTTGACCCGTGACTCACAAGTATGAGAGCATTAAAACTAAGTTAAGATAGTGTCTGATTTCAACTTTGATAGCAATAAGAGCCTTAGATTTAGACAAATGTACGTCTAAAAATGATCATTTTTAAGATTGAAAGGAATCATCTTTTAAGCACAGCAAATGCATCAATATTAAGAGATACTGTACATTGTCAAAAGCTGCGAAATATCAAGTTACATATTTTAAAACAACATCACCTAGACCTGTACAGATGCAACTCATGTTTCATTCTGTAATTCATCCTCCCTTCTTTCCATTTCTCCTGAGAAGGAAAAGACATTATGCCCATACTGAATGGGCAGAAAGAAGGAAAGCAAATTATGAAGGGATGGCAGGCAAAGAATCAACAGTGTTCAGCTTCTGAATTGGCAGGGGAGCCCCTCTGGGGAAGAAGGGGTGAGGTGAGAGGAGGAGAGGGAGAGACAGAGGCAGGGAGGAAGAGATGTCAGCGGGTATTACTATCACTGTCACTGTGCAGTAGTGGAGAGAAACACCCTCGTCATGCCTACTTAGCCTAAAGGGAGGACATTTGGGGAATAGTGTGTATCATAAAATTACCATATTGTGAGGTTTGTGTATTTGTGTGTGTGTGTGTGTGTGTGCGCGTGTGTGTGTGCGCGTGCGTGATTGCGCGTGTGTGATTTTAGTGTGTACATTTTTGAGAATGTTTCTTTTTTTAGCAAGCAGAAATAAGGGTGCAAACTGGGTCTATGCTGTCTTTAAGGGAAAATGTTAAATGTAAACTTTAAATGAACGCTTGTTTCCCATTTAAGTTCATTTCTAAACTGTGCTCTGGTGTGACGCATTCATTTAAAAAAAGAAAATCGAAGATTTCATGTCGCTCACTTAATATGCGCTCATAAAAGCTGCATGCATTATAATTATGAAAAGAATTGTGAAGTTGCATTTTAAAAGTTTCAGCTTTGCTGTAGAATATTATACCTCAGGACATGTCAGCTTTCCAAGTTTTTATGCCAACTACATATAAGCATGTGTGGGTTTGAGTTCATCTGCTATTGCAATGAGCCGAATGCATAGTGAAAGCACCTGTGTATGTATATGTGACCTGTTTTAGTTTTGGATTCATTTTTTACAGCATATAGGTGTCGATTATTCACATTTTGTGGGAGGTTGAGTTGTGCGTGTGCTTTCTCTGTCTCTGGGTGCTGCTGGAGTTCAACAGATATCTGTCTCGATTGAAATGCTTAATCTTGTACATTATTTGAATACTCAACATGGCAAGATGTTTGTGTGTGTGTATGTCTGTGTGCGTGCGTAGGATGCAGCTTAATTGTGTGTTTGTACAGGTGTGGGTGTGTTTGATAAACACCTCACAATAACCGTTTTAGTTGCTTAAACCGGCAGCTCACGCTTCTCTGGTTATTAAACCGATTCGTCCTGCCTGAGTGAAAACAGGGCACAATCAAAACAAACAGGGTTGATGGTGACTGGGTCTCATTCATCGAGCAGGTTGGGCGGATAGTATCTAGAACACACAGAACAGATTTCCTGCAGAGTGTCCTGTATCGTTTCTCATATGGAAAGCAGACTTGTCATCATTATTGCGGAGAGTGCGGAAGCAAAATGTATTCTAAAAAGAATGAAATTATAATACAGACATCTGTCTGAAACTGAGCAGAAACATATATCTTTCCCATGCTCTACTATACATTTATTCAGATTAATATGAGCACGAAAGAGTTTTTGCCATCTTTTTTATTAGGTACAGCAAAGAGTGACATGTAATTTGGGACTAAAATCTGCACAATGGCCTCCATGACGCTTCTGTTATTAAACACTAAAAACACAGATTTGTGCCCACATATTTATTTCTTTAATTAGAAAACTCTAAAATAAAAAGCCAATAAGAGTTCAGCATAGATGGAAATTCTTTCAATACCATTTATAAAGCTTCTCAAATTGAGACCTCAAGAAGTTGGAAGATAAACTGACAATTGTACGATTCTGCAAATTCTAGGCAAAGCGTGACTACTTTGAAGATGCAAAAATATAACATTGAGTTCATTTATTTTTGATGCTTTAGTCCCAACATACAGTAATTCCCACAGTTACAACTGTTATTCCACAGTTTCAATGGGTTTACTATTATTCTAAAATGTTGAAAAATATAAATAAATAAAGAGTTAGGGATGCTAAACTTTTCACCATTGGTCAATACTTCTCTACTTACACTTGTTTTGTTCTTCTTAGTTTTCTCTTTTCAAGTACCATCTTTAACAGATTGAGTACCAGATCTGCTAATGCATGTTTATAGTAATCTTTATATCTCTTTGTCCCTTCCCACTTCTCGGGGGGATAATCAATACCCATGTATGAATGTGTCCTCTACTTCTCGAATCCTTTTCACGTCCTTCCATGTAAGTATGAGGTGACAGCTGTACTTGCATTGAAGATGCGCCTCCTGATGGTTTTTGTAACGTTATCTGAAAGGACAACACCGGACTGTCTCATTGTTCTTGCAGTAGCTGCTTGTCTGTAATCCTAAATTAAGTGTATAATTCGCTCACTGCATGTGGCATGAGAGAAGCCATAGCTACACAACATGTGTCCTTCTTGAACCCAGTCTGGTCCCACCTCCCCCACGGCTCTTCTGCTGTTCAGTATTGTGTGGAGCATTTAAAAGAGTTTTGTACTTGAAGTGCATCCTCCTGTTTACAGACAGCTACCCGTAGCCCTGCTGTTTCGATTCGGACAGCTGCTTCTAACTGATACTGACCGAGTTATAAGGGACCTTCTAGTGTCTGATTAAGTTTAGTTCATGATCACAGTATTGAATAAAGATGTGACAAGTTTTAGAATACAGTTAGTGCTGCAATACAATATATCATCACTACATCAATATATTGCTGAACCAAAAATCAGGAAAATAAAATAGAAAAAGGTTCCCAGAATGATTTGCATGAGGCTGTTATTTTATAGTTTTTTCTGTAAAGATAATGACGTTAATGTTTATTTATCTTTGAACAAACTGGTGCCAGTAAATTAGATACATCTACAGTAAGTTACTGGCAAACTGCTGCATAACTACAGCAAAAATGTTTACAGTGTAACTGCAGCGGGGGTTTTTTTCTTTCTGAAAAACAGTGAATTTGCACATACAAGGTTTTTTATAAGGACAGCAACAATATCATCCTTATAATATTTATTACATATACATTCTTGATAATTATTATTTTCTATGAAGTAAATGGCTTGGAGTTGTAGGTAAATAAAGATATTTTTGTGAATTATTTATTTAAAGCTAGCAGATTACACTTCTTTTATAATTTTATTAGTTTTTTGCAAAAATAAATACATAATTGTTTAATTTTTTTTTGAGTGAATTCTATGGCTAGGTCTATGTGCTTCTTATTATCATTTGGTAATTTGTGTTCTGTTTCTTTTGTTTTACAAAAGTCTAATATGTGGTCTGGGGTTCTCATGTTAAGTCTTTTGTTATATACGTGCCTAATGGTGGCTGCGGATGCTGCTTTTGTATGGAGCGGGTTCTGCTTCTTTGTGCGACCGGGGCCTTTGTGACCTGAACATGTTCAGAGATGCTTGGCTCTCCTCCGGCTCTGCGACTGGCCACCGCACCACAAAGCTCAGGGCTGCCAAGCACCAGCACTCTTTCATGCCCTTTCAGCTGAGGAAAAACCAGTCTGAATTTGAATTTGAAACGTTTTGACAGAGAAAGATGGAGAGGAGGGGCTGCAGGAGAGATGGAGAAGGTTACCAAGACAGAATGGGATGAGAGGGAAGGAGCGAGAAAGAGAGAGAGAGATTGAAAGAGAAAGGGCAGTTTTGTCCCATGAGATTACAATGCAGTGACCGTGAAAGTGCTTAAATAAACAGTGTGTGAGAGAGTTAAAGCAAGCGGAGGAGAGACCGGCACTGAGAAATGGAGATGAGCGAGAGGAAACAAGGGAGGGAGAGAAAGGAAAGAAAGCGAGCAACAGAAAATTGTTGACTAGGAAGTGAGTGGTGGGGGATGACAGAACTTTATTAAAAAGCTACAGATTCCTCATGTTTGCTATGCCAAGCACTCAGTGCTGTGTTTGACAGAAAGAGAGAAACTCTTTCTATGACTCTTTCTTCTGTGGAACACAAAGCCAATGAGACATTTCTCAAAACATACAATGGAAGTCAATGGGAGCCAATCTTGTTTGTTACCAACATTCTTCAAAATATCTTCTTTACAGGTCAAAAGAATCCACCACAAGTATCACATTTTGGGCCCAATATATCTTAGGGTCTTTGTCCCGAGTATGACCAACAGTATTAGTGACACTTACATTAGTGAAATGAGAGTCCTATGAGGAGAAGGCTTATGGAAATCTAAAGAAACAGATAGGGACAAAGAGATGGAAGAGTCAGGAACAAGCAGTCTGTCACATCACAGGTATGTGAAGGAAGAAAGATGGAAACAGAACGAGTTAAAAATCAAGTAGAGAGCATGTGAAAGGGACATGTGCAGGGAAAAGAGGCAAGAAAGAGGCAGGAGTTCTTAGCCTATCAAATTTGTGACCCACTTTTGCAATGATGGATGTCCAAAGCCAGCCCAGATTTATCGTTATTGCTTATTTGCTTAGCAGGCGCCCTTTTCACAGCCGAGCAGGGTTGAACACTAGAGCATGTAACTTCAGTAGCTGCTCACTTTAACCCACTTACTGTCGACAGCTGGGCCTGCAGACCCATAGAGGGGTTCATCGCACCGTAGACGCAGCCGTACGCCGCAGACCGCCACAACAGTGATTCTACAGGCCGGCACTTGTCTCTGAATGCGTTGGTCATTATGTTTTTTTTTTTCCTTCGCCTATTCTTTACGGACATTACAGAGATCCCCCAGAAACAAGCACTGGCGGTTGTGTCGTACAGCTAAAGAAGGAAGTTGTATTTAAAGTTCAGGCAACATGGTTTAGAACGTCCAGAACCATCATTAGTCTGAGGTTTGGAAGTGGCGGGAATGGAGGAAAGGGTGGGGCGGAGAGGGTCTGGCGTAACTCCCAGTTCCAGTTCTGGCTTACTACCAAAACTCAGCACTTCTGGCCTCACATACCCCCTGGACGCCCACATGCATGTTTTCACATATGTTAATGCGTGCGCTATAATGAATACGCTTGAACGTATAGGAAAGACCATAATTTACTTTAATCCGGCTAGAAAGTACATTAAATGAAAAGCAAATAGAGAACCTCAAATTTGCTATTTAGTGCTTGAAAACCTGATAAGACCACCAAAGTCTTCTATAGAGTTACAGATAGACCTCAGGACCATTGTACCAATTGAAAAAATAAAGATTTCAATATGACCTCAAACATTTTTCATTGAATTACCAAATTATCTGAGCTATGCGCTGTAAAATATCACTGTATGTTGACCATTGTCTTAAATGTTTCAGACACAATTGTTAAAAATAAATAGAAATAAAAACAATTGAGGCAGTGACATATTAGAAGTTTCATTTATATCTCCAATAAATCCGCTGAGCTATGAAAGAGCGACCGACCCTCTGAGCAATAACGTTGGTTATTGCAAAGATACTTTGTCGGTTCATTGCATTATACACTTTCTGAAATTGTACCCCGTGTGTCTTTGTACCCAAATTGCCTTTAATTGCAGTTCTGTTGCTGTTTTATTGATTTTTCATGAAATTAAAAAAAAATCCTGTTCACTGTTCTTTTGCTCTCGAGGGTTTCTTTTACTCTACATGGTTTCTTTCACAGCCTGAAGTAGGTGGCAAGTTTCTTTCATGGTATTAAATGGGTGAAAAAGCCTAAAATGCTCAGGGATATTCACAGAAAAGCTATTATTTTATGTAGGTATTAGCTTTATCTGTATTCAGCAAAAAAGCAGCAACTGTCCGCTTTTATAGTAGAGCATCAGCACCAAGGTTCGTGTCAGGGCTGAGAAGGCCATTTGCTAATCTTCCCCTTTCAGGTCCTGACTTGCGCACGCACACACCCGCGTGCGGGCGCATGGCGCTAAAGTCATCCCCTCCTGCTCTTTGTAGTGCCGTGGGTCGTGCTGACTCTCGGTGAAAGGGCCGCTGTGCTAACAGGCAGAAAATAGACCCTGCTCTCCGTTTGAGCGCTGGCCTCAAGAGGCTTTTGGTCGCACCGTTGCCCAGTGATAAACGCATTTAAATACGGGGGGCACACAAAGTCTTTCGGCGCCTTGCTAAATGTTAAACGGCATCCAAACACACTGCATCCCTTTTCAGAGAGCTTTACAAACGTATCTCCTGCAGCTCAGCTGAGAAGCAGCCAGCCAGAGCAAACCTGAGCTTCTCTGCACGCAGAAGCACCTTTTCACACATTTGGTGATCGCAGTAGCATGTAGGTCATTGTGTAGCTTGATTGGGCAAATGAACAAATCTAATGAATAAATTGAATTAATGAACGAGTTCTGTATGGTGGTTTTTATCCAGCTTTTATTTCATTTCTATGGACTTTGCCAAACATGCATGCATATTTACAAATGCATTAGTTACGAACCAGAATTATGAAACTTTCTGACATTTGCAGCTTCGCGTTTACACTGACTAAAGAAAATTCCCATGCGTTGTTTTTTATTAAATGCCACCGACAAGCGAATGTTGCTTAGCTCGGTCAGAAGTGTTTATCTTTGTCAGCTTGTTCTCAGCGTTAAGATAGAATTAATTTCATCTCTCGAGCTGCAGTGTAGTTACAGCTTTTTACGTCACGAAAGCCTTGTTTTGAAAAATGTTAAAATCGATATCTGAATCTCTGCACCTGCTGAACAACCTTGTTCTGTCCCAGCAAAGGTAACTAGAGGTTTTTTGTGCCGTTTTCTCATCTGGAACGCAAGTGGTTTGTAGCTTTGAATGAGATTGCCTCAGTTCAAATCCCTGAAGTATGTGAGGCTTTCAACCCTGTCCGTACCCAGGGTTCAGGCTGAACAAAGTACCCGGCCATTTTCATCAAAAACATCCTTTTCTTTCCAAACACACACAGAGAAAGTACAACTGCAATACGTAACCTTATAAATGACATCACTTGTAATCTAACAACATGCTGCTGATGTTTTGATGACGTATACATGAATTATACACTCCTAGTGTGAACTCAAATACGAGTTTGTGATTGTTTAACATGTGCAGAAACCCAGTTCCTTAACAGGAAACACACTGCAGTCAAACTAAGCCCCTAACCACATGTGGCCCCACACCTGGCGCCTTAGGAGAGATAGAAAGCGACATGCTAAATGTTGGCACCAACAAGAAAGCTTCGGGTCAGGAGTCCTGTTTGTTTTTGTGTGCGCATGCGTTTCCTTGTTTCCTCCATTACGGATTCAACACGCATAGAAAAACATCCCATAACAAAGGGTTGAAATTCTGCTTGCAAATATTGCTGCTGTCAGACTGAAACTTCGTATCTTCATTTTTGATGATCTTTTTCAAGAATCACTGTTGGCCTCCTTAATTTTTGTTTGTGGGCTTATCAAATATATAACCAATAGTTTCTAAAAGAAACTGAAAAAATGAGATGAATTTCTTTTTGTTATTAGCATTAGTGCATGCATGTTTGTGTGTGTTTTTATATAGGCAACAAAGAAAAAATCAAACACTCAAGTAACCTCCTGGAACCTGCTTAAAAATCTGCTTGGAAATCACATAAAGAAACAGAGAGCAGTGGACAGAAAAGGCTTGTGGAATGAATGTCATTGTTAAGTGGAAAAAGATGAAAAAAGGGGGAATATAGGGTACCAGATGGCCAAAGTGGGAGGCCAAGTAGGTGTTTGTCTGAACTGCCTTAAGGGTCAGTTTAGACACAACATGGCCCAGTGAGCAAACACACACACACACACACACACACACACTAAAGCTGCGTGAGAAGCTAAGCCCCTGTTGGGCCAGCTTTGGGCCTAACGCAGGATTTGGGGATGCGCCACATGCTACATCTTATGCTGGTTCATCACAGGAGGGGATGGGGGGGGGCATATTTGTGACAGAGAGCTGGGGAGTTTGCCAGGCAGTTAGTGTGTGTTTTTGGATTTGTGATTTGTTATGGAGGCTGTGCATGCCTGCCTTCATCTGACTAAAAATCCCCAAAGTCTTCCTGCTTTTTATGCATAATTGCTAATTATTTATGGTTTACTATACAGTATAATCAAAGACAAAGAGCACTACAAATTCATTGGTTTGTGACCATGTAGATCTGTTTACAAATATTTAACACGTTTTAACACGTGGGGATTTGGGAAATTGCTGTTGTGTTGTCATTTAGACGTGTTTCTGTGTCTCATACTGTAACCATTGGAGCCAATCTGCTTTGTTAGTTGGGTGCATTCTTGTATTGACCGTGTTATAAGTTATTTTTTAGATAAAACACTGTAAATATTTTACACTTGCCATTTTCGGAACAACAATTGTAATGCAATGCTGTGTAATTCAGGAGTGTTAAACTATGGGTCTATGACGAATGGCTTGTGTGAGTGTTTTAAAATTCTGTCATTTACTCACCTTTAAAAAAGAAGATATTTTAAAGAATGTTGGTACCCATCAACTTGCATTGGCTTGTGTCCATACAATAGAAGTGAATGGGTGCCGCCATTATTCTCAACTTTCTTCCAAATATCTTCTTTTGTGTTCTGCAGAAGAAAGAAAGTCATACAGATTTGAAATGACAAGAGGGTGAATAAATGTTCATTTTTGAGTGAACTATCACTTTATATTTCACAACTCAATGTAGCATTTTGGTTTGACTTTTAATGTTATCTTGTAAAAATTGTTAAACAAAAGCCTAATTGTATTTTCCCACAGAGCTTCTAATAGGCCCAAAACACAAATGTAAACACGTAAACTGTAGTCTGTGACAAACAAGCCTGTGTGCTTGTGTTTATCAACAAGAAAGTTTGGCTATGTGCGTCATACACCAAACAAAACTAGATCACTCCCATTATAATTAATAGAGCTGTCTACACTGGGAGCGCCCATAGCTGCGACGCACCTTCAGTTGACAGACGCCCCATTTCTATATTTGACATCCAGCACAGCTACACGAGACAATGTTCTTAAAAATAATAATTTCATTATCAAATATGGTGTCTATATCTCTCTGTGTTTGTATGTATACAACTATATGTAAGTCACATGATGAAAATTAATATTCTGTCTTCTGCAGAACACATAAGAAAATATTTTGAAGAATGTTGGTAACCAAACAATGGCGAAACCCACTTGCATTGGTTTTGTGTCCATACAATAGAGTCTATTGGTACAGCCGCCAACATTCTTCAAAATATCTTCTTTTGTGTTCAACGCAAGAAATTCATACAAAATGAAAAAATAACAGGAGGGTGAGTAAATGATGACAGAATTTTGTTTTGTGTGTGAACTATCACTTTTACTTGAATAACGCCACCTGGCTAATGGTCCCCGGGTAATTTAAGTTTAACACTCCTGCAATAACTTTGCATAGCTAAAATTCATGCTTGTAAAAACATTTGTATTTGTTGCAACTTGTCTACACTCCCCCGGTGGAGAACACCACCTGGTTAGTGGCCCCTGATAATTTCAGACCCCTGGTGTAAACCCCTTTGTTCTTGTAGCATTCCACAGTTGCGTGATTTGACCGAGATCTTCACTGATGGTTAGGAAGTCTTACAGGGCTACATCTGCAGCGTGCCTGTCAAACCCTGATGACTAACATGAACTGATGAGAGCGAGAGATAGAGACGGGCTGAGAGAGAGAACAGCGCTGTGGGTTAATGGCGAATATGAGGACGTCTTTGATACAGGTCATATGCGCGTCACATGAAATATTTGTGAGTGAAAAGAATCGGTGACAATGATGGAGCGACTGGATGAAAGACAACGATCAGTATTGATATGAAACACAAACACAGACGTGTTCCCCTTTTGTTCAGTCCGTAAAATCTGACTATCATGGGTTTGATTCCGAGGATTTTTTGGATAAAAGTGGCTGCCAAATACATAAATGTACATTTGCCTATGAATTTATTTTCAGATTTTGTTCATTTATCTTCGTCTATTGAGTCTTTCAGCATGTTTGATTCTGATGGATTGGGCCATTGACTGAAAGTCAGTGTGTTGTTCGAATCCCTTTGGGAAAATGAATATTTTCTTTTTTTCTTTTGTTCTCTTGCAGTTCTTCTCTTTCTTAGATTCCTCTCCTGTTGCCAGGGTCTCTCACATTTTTACCCTTTTGTTTCTTCTCTCTTCGTTTTCTCTGCATCCCTCCTTCTCATGCTGGCACATCTCCACTGTGCAGTTCAGCTCGGTGGAGCGTGCTAGCTCACCTTCTGTACTCAAAGCCTTAACCCTTCAACCAAATCCTCCATCTTTCCTAAAACCCTTCAGCTTTCTTTCTCTCACCTGTCTCACTGAGCTTTGCTCCACATATTGTCTCGTCTCTATGTATTTTTTTCCGTTTCCCTTATCAAAGATGTTCAGATAACCCTTCTGTTACTCGCCTCCAGGCAGCTCCACATCCGTATGCCCTTTCTTCCTTTTTCACTTGTTGGTCTGATCCAAAGTTCTCTTCAGAATCCCTCACTCTCACCTTCATGGGCCCTCATGGGCTTGAACAACCAATCAGCTCATTCATCGCACGCCTCCCACTTTTGTTTCCCAGCATGTTTGCATGTTTTGCTGTGGATAGTTTAGCATTGTTGATCAATTATCAGGTCAATTTAGCAATTATGTCGCGGCGTACAGTAAATCTACAGCTAGATAGCGTAGTGCTTTGGGTATGCACGCTTCGTCTGGACTGCTCTGTATTCCTCCACTGTGGTTGTGAAATTGTTCGTGTTTTAATTATTCTCTTTTATAAAGGGATCAAAGGTGCTGCTGGCACGGTCGGCCCCATTTTCATTCATACTCGCGCTCGGGCGTATACACCCACACACGTTTTTGGAGTTTTACTATGAATATGTTCTATTATTAAAACTGTGAAGCGCATGCTGTAATGGTATAATGACTCCAGTTTGACTCTTGTCTGCTCCAGGATATAATCATACACTATATATGTTATAGACATTATATAGATCTTGTAAGATGATCTACTGTGTAAGTATTTAATCATTTAAGGTCTTCGATTAAGCAAACTGGTGGGTCACAATGTGAAAATGGGTCATATAGGACATCAGGAGAAGGGGATTTTTTTCTTGTATTTAAACAGTTGATTTTGATTGAAGACAATTTTATAAGGTTTTGCTTTTAAACATGTTTAACAGATTTGAAATGGGAACTCTTCACCCAAAAATTAAAATTCTATCTCTTTAAAAAAAACTTCTGTCAAGTAGCTTAAATGAGATTTCTGTTCATAGATTGTCACAGAAAAAGGTACAAAAAGTACATCTTTGCACCTAAAACGTGCATATTAGTACATCAAAGGTAGGGGGAGAGCAGGGACGAAAGTACAATTTTCAGACATTTTTTATTTTAAAAGATAGTTTTTTTAGAAAGAGATCTATTTTTGCTGTGGTCAGTACCAGGTGGTATTTTGTTTGAATGTTGAACAGCTTCTGTATAATTTCACTTCAGTTGGGACGAAAGTAACACACCGATACAAGCTAGATCGTTTTTTTTATTAAATATAACTGACTATGACCTTATCAATATTTAACTGCAAACATATTTTGTCCTTTATCTTTGCAAAAATATTAAATTACATTTTCATTTTGAAAGTCAGTTTTATCTAATGTTTCAAAGTAAAAACATATAATTGTTTAGAAATATTTTTTGATTGCAATGTCAATTCATTTTATAACAATTTTAAGTAGGAACTCCTGACATTTTAACGTGATTTACTTACAGTATATACTGAAAATCTCTGACAAGGCAAACTTCAGGATGTGTTACAGCACTAAATAACCTGTAGATTGATCTTTACTGGGACACATGAAACTTGAAATAAAAAAACAGCTTCAGTAATTTACTTTGTGTTTGAAAACTTCTTTCAGGATCTAACTGTGGCGAACGATGACGAAATCACGTCATATTCGGCTGCTCTGTCAAGGGTTGTGTGCTGAACATGCTGTCATAGCTTGGAATGCAAATGTAGTCAGGGCTCTGAGAAAATTGAAAATTGCTTTGTTACTTTCCTTCCGCATCACGTTAACCTCGGTTCTCCCATACATATACACATTTTGATACAGATTTGAAACAACTTAAGGGTGAGTAAATCATGATGAATTTTCATTTTTGGGTCAACTATCCCTTTAGTTGTTCAACAGTAAAAATTGTGGCAGCCGGCATAAAAAAACTATCTTTTGTTCATACGTCCAAAACGCAGTCCTAAAGCAAAAGTCATATCTCATGGCTCTTTAGCACTAGTTTATGCATACATCTTATAGACTGTGAAGTATATATTAATCTTCAGTAAACCAAGAATTTTTCTTCTTCATTACAATTCAGTGCATCTGTTGCAGAAATGTGTCAAGCCGCTACTGCACGGCAGATCTCTTTTTGAAGGCGAATGCATTATCAGCCCTGAATATGTCTATGATTACCACATAGCTTACAGGACCCTTTCTCTATAACGCAGGGCATTTTTCATCCTGCCTGACATTTTAACCCCTCTCTCCTGATTGCTTTATGTCTGCTGTCTCTTATGGCCTCTTTCTCTTCTTCTCCCTCACCTTTTAACTCACAATAACCTTCTGTGAAATGATATGTAAATGTAAGAGTCCATTTGCTGGCTTTTAGTAATGTGCGCTGTGTGTGTGTGTGTGCTGGTTTCATTGTTTTGCATGCTTAATTTTCGCTGTCAGTTGATTAAAGTGCCTTTGTTTGCGTGTGTGTGGATATGGCACTAATGAGGGCCAAATTATTCTAAATATATAAATAAATGTTTCACCTTATTTGTGTGGACGTGTGTGTTTTGACAACCGACTGCTAAGGACATTTTAGGTAATCTCCAATAGAAATATATGAGCTGTCCTCACTAATATAGTGAAACACGTCTGTGGTTGTGTGTTAATTGAGAGATGTTATGCAGCAGCAGCACAGGAGCACAATTGATCAAAAGGTCTCGTCTGAGTTACGTTTGACTGACTCCTGATCGATTCAACCTGTCGTGGAGATTGATCACCAATACTGTGTCACGAGTATCGATCACGTCGCTGGTTCATCACTCCGGTGGCTGTGAGGAGCAGGAGAGAGAACCGTAAACATATTTCCTTTCCCCTTTTTATTGCTCTTTCATCTCCACCATCCTTTAAAAAGAGACTCCTGCCGAGACTGGAACATGCTTCTAACTTCAGCCTAATGTAATTATTGGTCTCTAAGAATTATAGTTTATTATAACTATATATTTTGACTGCAGTTTAATGTTTGTCTGTGTCTGACACCGGTGAAGTTTAGGGTACTCACGTCTCCATAATGCCATAATTGCACATGGCTTCTGCTAACCTTTTGTCCAATAGGTTAACCAGATTAAATACGGTTAAATACTTATTGCAGACCGTGGTTTTACAGGGGATTCATTGTAATAACATGCATTAATTGAGGATTGTTGGTGTTGGTCTTGTTTGGTTACACATATTTAAAATATAAAGTAAAAATTTGCGTTTATTGTTGCCTTATTTCACCCCAATTCACAATGCAAGCTCCTAAGAGTGAATCATTTTAGGTGTTGGTTGCAATTTTGAGAAAACTTTGATGTCAGTTTGACATATTTTGACTTGAATACACACAAATATATGTAACCTGCAATCTTATATTTAAACGGTGGTGGTGATAGAGAGGCAAAAGTTATGATTTGTTAAAATAAATATTTTATCAAAAAAATTACTAAAAGCTTTTGTCTTAATTGTTCACGATTATTATATTTTTTATTGTTAATTTATATAATTATTGTAATAGAGAGGCAAAAGTTTTAAATATATATTTTAAAAAAATTCCAAAGCCGTTTTAATTTCGCAAAAGATATTTTGTTGTGAAAATAATTTGACGTGTTCTTTTATAATTAAAATGTATGTTTTAAACATATATGGCGATAGAGAGGCAAAGTTATGAATTATAGATTTTTTACAAACTATTAAAGTCATTTGACATGTTGTGTAGATAATATATATACACCAAACAATTCTTCTTTAATATATCAAATGGTCACTGTTACACTTAAACATGAAGCCTGATTTTCCGATTGGTCTCCAAATGCATTAACCTTTAAAAACAAAATGAAAGGTTAAATGAACTTAATTGATTCTGGTTCAGTGTTCAGTTATTTAACATAAAGAATCATTATATGAGGAGATCCCTTCATATGAGGCTGATTGATGACTATTTCTTTTTCTTGACAGCTAATTATCAACTTATGGATGTCTCATCACTGGTCAAGCCTGCAGTTATTTGTAAATATGACATTTGCTGTCACATCCAGTTGTGTGGATGATAACATGATAGTTTTGATGAGGAGATGATGTTTATTTGGCAGGGCTTATTCTTGACTCAGTAAGAAAAGTGAGGTGCATGTCATGAACATTTTATGAGCTTATGCTAAAATGACATCAGCCTCACCATATACTGTATTTCGGTGCTTTTACCTTACACTGTGAAATGAGTAGTATGAAAATGTCTCAGGAATTTATCTAACCTATAAAAACGTAGTTGAACTGAATGTTATATTAAACAATTGCTTGACTTCAACTTGTTTTATTCCAGATAAAATGACAAAGGATTTTTATAGTATACACCTACAGTATATTCAGATGGGTTTTTTTTTAACTAGGCCACAGATCGTGGGTTAGATACCTAGTTTATAGTTCCACTCCAACTTTTGCTCTCTTTTCTCCCTCTGCACTCCATCTGTCTCTCTCTACCTCTTCCGCTCTTTTGCTCTCTTTTTCTCTCTCTGCTCTGAAGTCCTTCATTAGCCTTTTTTCGTCTTCTCTCTGTCCACCCACTTAACTCAGGATGACCCCCCTCCTCGCTTTTCTGCCTGCGCACCTTTTCTTTTTTCCATTCCAGACTTCCTCTGCCTCTATCGCTCTGTCGCTTCTTTACAAAAGACTCCTGGTGACAGACCCGGACCGGCCGTCTTGCTCCCCACATCCTGTCTTTTCTTCTCCTCCGTGGCCTCCTCTCATCCCTCGGCCGTTTTCCTTCTCTGGCACACACGCACGTTTGCAGTGAAGAAAGACCAATTAAAATCCATCTTGTCTTCTCGCTGTCTCCCACCAAACTCTCTCCAGGGCCACTAATTAAAATAGAAGCCCTCCTCTCTCAGCCGTTCTTACCTCCCTCCTGTGTGTTTCTCTCTGCTCTTGTCTGCCTCTCTGCCCTGCTTTATAACCCCTTGCCTCTCCATCCTCACCTCCCTTTCTGTCTCGCTTCATGTCCAGTGCTCTAGACATTTTACCCTGCTTTGCTTTTTACCTCATCTGTAGTTCTGCAGCACCTTTAAAGTACTTAGGAACTTTGGTCCTCCTATTGTTGCTTCATTTTGATTCCTTCTTTTCATTCTTTGTTTTTACTTCATTCATTTTGACTCCTTTCTTCCTTTTATTGATGTTCACTTATACACGCTTCTTTTAAAAGGCAACCGTGTGTAAACAAATACAAGCGTGAATTTATTTACCAAGCCACTAAGGGCCATTCTATGCTAATTCTTACCCCATTAGTGCAACTTGACTTTTAACTTTGTGTGTGTTTTGTGTGTGTTTGTGGGGATGGAGATGAATGAAACTCTCCCTAATTAGCATGAAGCTGTTATTGAGAGCCATGGTCCGTATCTTGTGGTTTGAGTTATTTGACCTTAGTGAAATCCTAAGAGTTTCTGTTTCCTGGTCAGACTCAGCATGCTGTATAGTTCACAACTTTTATGTCATTAAACTTGTGTAATTCAGGCCCTGTCCCCAAAAATTCATTTTTTTGTTTTGGCCTTTCATCCACACTGACGGCTTTATGAAAATGCTCTCTAAAGTGGATTCATTTGGAAATGGCGTTCACGTTGTAGTGTGGCTTTTGAAAACAATGACATATATTTTTGTTGTCATGTATAGACGTGTTTGTATGCAAAACCCGAACATTTTAGCACTTACAGTCCCATCGCCCCAGAGTCAATGGGTTTTATATAAGGTCTGTCATTAACAAAAGCTCTAAATGTGTAAATCAAACATACCTGTTATCAGGGAACATGGCTTTAATAAAGTTTAAAAGGGTTGTCGGAGACTTGGTGGTAGTAAGGCTGATGTCGAGTGATGTTCTGGCGATTGTATTTAGGCTTCAAAAATAATAAATGTTTTGTTCATTTGTAAAGATTATCTTGATAGACAAAACTATGTTATAATAAGAGAGAAAGTATAACACCTGACAGAAATGAGACAGGTTGAAGCGTCTTTCATTTTACTCAGTACATGGATGTAACGTTTTCAGGACGTTTTATTGTGGATGGATGGCACTTGGAAAGCGAGTACGTCTGTATGATATCTGGAAAAAATCTGCTGTGTAAAAACATCTGATAAACGTCTTAAGGAAACAATCAAAAAAATAAGTTGTGCAGACATCAAATAGACGTCTCCTAGATGTATGTGTGGGGCTAGTGTGGACGAAGAGGGTTTTAAAAACAAAAACTGTTTTCAAACATAAATGTCGTCTTACACTATTTTGCTACCATCTTCTGTCCATAGCATCAGGTACTAAAGATGTCTGCGTCATGTAAAAGCATTTGTTTTCCAGCCGCGAGTGCGTGAATGATGGCGACTCTTAATAATATTCCACCGTGCAGCCAAGCAAACAGATGAAAGTGTGATTCAGTGCAGGTCCTGCTGACACATCTGAATCTGCTCTGTCGACTTGGAAAAATGCCATTTTAATGATTGTGGCAATGAATTTCTCTGGTGATAGAAATATAACCTCTAACACACTCTTCTCTGTCGCAGGTTAACAGGGGATGATTACTCTGTCCAGGTCAATCTGAGTGATTATCTGGATATACTGTGTCCCCACTACCCTGCCAGCCACCCGTTGACCGACCCCGTCGAGACTCTGGCTCTCTACCTGGTGGCTGAGGGCCAGTTCAGAGGCTGTGTGGAGACTAAAGAGGCCATTAAGAGATGGGAGTGTAACCAGCCGTTCGCTCCCTACGGCCCTGTCAGATTCTCAGAGAAGATCCAGCGCTTCACACCATTCTCCCTGGGCTTCGAATTCCTGCCCGGACATCATTACTACTATAGCTGTAAGTTGGAAATGACCAAATTGATACTCTTAATTTGAATTATTAAAAAAAAGATGGATATATAGATACTGTATATAGAGACGCTTTCAGCGGCAACAACATAAACAAACGTTATGTGGCCCAAACTTAACTTCAGGTAGACCTCTGCAAAGAAAATACAATTAATATACAATAAAATATTAACATAAATTCATACTAATTTAATATAAATTGTGCGTCCGATGAAACATATATGTAAATAATAATTAATATCTTTTCCAGTTTGTCAGGAAAGTAGAATTTTGTTGAAATGCATACCAAATTCCAATTTTGTGCATAACTTAAAAAATGTTTTTAAATGCTAAATATGAAAGTATCCATATTTGACTATTAAATAGTCAGTAAACATTTATCAATATTATGTACATTTAGCCTACTACTGGTGGAGCATGGCTGTAGAAGATATGCATTCAATATCAAGGGAATACATGTACTAATATGATACACAAATGCACTGTAAGTTACTTTGGATAAAAGCATCTGTCGAATGCATACATTTAAACATGTTCAGCTGTAAAAGAAATGATTAAAGGTTAGGTAGGAAAAGAGCGTGTAAGTGAAAAACACTTTTCACTTTTTTCACTTTTTCTTGCTATTGCCATATACTTCTGCTCCTCTCAACATGATCCTAAAGAGGAAGGAAGATGGTCCATGGCCATAAAATTACATGACATTTTTTCCCCTGTTTTTTACAGCTTTGGTTTAGTGCCAAAGCTCTTCAAATCCCTCATCGTTCTCTCTCTCTCTCTCTCTCTCTCTCTCTCTCTCTCTCTCTCTCTCTCTCTCTCTCTCTCTCTCTCTCTCTCTCTCTCTCTCTCTCTCTCTCTCTCTCTCTCTCTCTCTCTCTCTCTCTCTCTCTCTCTCTCTCTCTCTCTCTCTCTCTCTCTCTCTCTCTCTCTCTCTCTCTCTCTCTCTCTATGTATCATAAGAGGGTTTAGAAAAGCTTTGAGAGAGTGATAAAATCCTGAGTGTAATGTGCTGTGGAGTAAACAGTATAGAGGAGGAAAGAAAGACAATCAATACAGGTAAACTGATAATATGAAGCCTGACGTGGCGGACGGGGATTGACGGACAGAGGGTCTTACAGGGTGAGGGGTGGTGGTCAAAAGCACGGGACACGAGGAGCGCGAAAGAGGCAAAAAGAGGGTGGGAAAGAGAGCAGGAGAGACAGAAATGAGGGGAAAGTATCTTTACATAAATTATGGCAATGATGACTGGGACAATAGGGCATTGTTCAAGTCTGAGAGGGTATACACAGCACAGAGCCTTTGTGGCAAACTTCACGAACCCACCCTTGCCCATTTATTGTGTGTGTGTGTGTGTGTGTGTGTGTGTGTATATGTGTGTCTATTGTTCACTTCAAAGATAGTAACAATGTGTCTGTCTTTATAATTGTTTAAGCTCGACCCTGAATCTAAAAACAAGGGATCAGTGTGTCTAACCTAAATTTGTATTTTGTATAGAAGAGACCCACATGAAGATTCTTCAATGACACATTAAAGTCAACAAAACTTTTAAGTACCACAAGTAGGAAGTTCCAGCGTTATGGATGTGACATATACAAGCTCAGAGAATGTATTTGTTATCAGTATACTGAAGCATCGGTTTATTTTTTACTAAACCCTGTTGACAGTCTAAACATCAGAAAAATATTAGTCACACAAGCTTTCTTTTTTTAAAAGGGTAATAAACGTGTGTTATGGATGTGACAAAAAAGGTGAATTTAAATACACAAACCAGAAGCAATAATAGGGATAATTTTTTTAATTTTCATGTGTTCATGAGGAATTTGGACCGTTATGGATGTGACAATCCTGAAAATGCCACATTCCTGACTATGGAAAATCATGCATTAAAAATAAAAAACGTCTTAAAAGAGACCACACATGGGTATTTGAACCACCAAATGTTAACATCAGTATGGTAAAAACCTTATTTTTTCACGATAAGGTTTCCATTTGCATGAAATGGGCTGCGTGTAACAAAAAGCCCCATTAAAGTGTGTCATTTGACATGTGCACAAGGTTTTAAACCAATTTCAAGTTATATGCCATAGCTCAAGAACTGCTGTGACCGAATTACATCTGCTGTGAGTTGAATGAGCTTCATGAATGAATTAGTCCGATTTGTGAAGTTCAATCAGTCCAATTTGTGACTGAATCATTTAGTCTGATTTGTGGGTTGGTTTATTTGGGGAACTAATGACTTAAAGAGCGATTCAATCTCATCTGATCTGGACTCACTGGGAAAGAATATTATCTTTAAAAATAGTCTGAAGTCTGTGCACAGAACTATAATACAGTATGGCTTCAGGAAACTTGGGAAATTACACACTTTTTTCGCTTTTTATTAAATTTTTTCGCTTTGGAGTTGGGTTTTTAAAGCTGCATTGAAATTCTTGTGAATTTTTAACAAATAGTAGACATGTTGATAACACATGGGTGAGTAAAAATGACTGAATTTTCTTTTTTTATTTCTTTTCTACTACATTGATTTCTTTTAGACAGAGGCAAATATAATTTTGTGCCAGCCAAACAGAAGCTAAGGCCCACTATTTCAGTCTCCTCTGCGTCTGCCTTATTTAAATGATATTATTGGTCTGCCCATATAATTCTGAGTTTACTTTTGCGGGGTCACTCAAATGCTATGAATCGTACCCGTAAGTTATAGCACATATGTTATTTGGTTTCAATAAACCCAAACACACCCGCGCAGCCCCACTGGAGTCAGCCGTTCTCATTATCGTCAATGTGAAATTACGACGCATGCTAAATGGACGTATCTGCGGTTGTTAGACGTTGGGTTAAAAGCTTCTCTGCCAGATGAAAATGGCCACTGCTGTGGTGTGCGTTACTGAAATGGCTGTCATGGATTTATGGTTATGATTAAACATGGAGCCAGAGCTGCTCTTTAAAACAGCAGACTCACTCAGGCCTGAATTTAAGAGTCTCTACATCAGACCTGCTGCTCAGATTCTGGGAAGAGAACTCGCAATGGTGATAGCGTCCATAACATGGCCGGCTGCTAATGAGCTCTGTATGTGTGTATGCTCTTCATTGTAGAGCATATGTTGTGTTTTAGGGATTTATAGACGTGTGTACAGAATGTTACTCAAATTTTAAATGTCTGCACAAATAAAACATGTCAACTTAACATTTTAATGAAGAACTAAGTAAAAAGATTCCTAAATTGGGCTCAGAGATGATTCTGAATCAAGTTTTGTGTGAGGGTTAGGTGTGGAAGTAGGGTTATGGAATCAATAGCTTTGGCCTGGTATGAAGTCTAGTATGCTGTAGTAAAACAAACGTGTGTGATGTCCGTATGTGTGTCTGCACAGATGCAATAACTTAATCTTAATGTAACGTACAAATACATAAGGGAAATTTCATGCAAATATAAAATTAAGGTTTTCACCATACAAAAAAATACCCATTTGAAGTATTTGAAGCATTTTTTGTTTTGTTTTGCTTTGCTTTGCTTTGCTTTGCTTTGTTTTGTTTTGTTTTTTGTTTGTTTTGAAACCATAGTTTTCCATAGTCATGTAAGTGAATTGTCACATTATGGTCCATATTCCTCATAAATGGGCACATAAAAATTGCTATTTTATGTTATATAAAGGGCCATCCCTGCTCTATTTGTTGGGTATTATTGCTTCTGGTTTGTACATTTTAATTCACAGAAATCCTACAATTTTGTTTCTCAAAAAAAAAAGTGTCACATCCATAACGCATGAAAATGTCTCTCTTTAAAAATAAACACTTAGAATTGCCCAGAAACAGCAGCCTCTTGTAGGTAGTATTTTATAATGTATTATATTTTGTTAAGTTTAAAGTAATAAAATCCACTCATTAAATTATTGTGAACCTACTTTAATTTCAAATACAATACAACCTCAAAGTATTGTTTTTTTAGGTACGAAATGAAAAGTTCAGATGCAAAAGCCTTTAAAATTTTCTTTGAAATTTTATCTGGCTGCCATGTTTAGTTTGAATTTTCATTTAAATGGCTATAAATACGTCCTCTTTGCCATTAAAGTGAAACGACTTCATTTTAGATGAAAAATGTTTGATGGCACTCTGAGGCTTTTGCATCTAAACTTTTCAAATGTTTTCATACAATGAATATGCATTTGCTTGATTTACTGAGATTTTCCGAGATTGTTTGTTATGCGTATTGTCTTTGCCACATTTCATGCATTAAACATATCTAACAGACAATTTTCGCATGACATTTATTCTTCTCTGCACAAGCGTGTCATTTTAATTAGAATATTAAATTGCTTTGGTATAAATGAATGCGCTTTAAATTGATAATGTGCTTTAAATTGATAATAATGCACAGAGTAGCAGTATATTTTGCGGAAGATACACATAGCTATCATAAAATACAATCACAAATATTCTTATAATAAGGCCATGGGTGTACTTCTCTGGATTTGAAGTGTCAGCCCGTGTCTGAGCGGTTTGAAGCAACTATGTTAGGAAATTTTGTTGGGAATAAATATGCAGTCATGCTTAAATCAAACCTGTTAGACGGAGACGGGCTGAAAGAAAATCTGACCTGCAGGTGTGTAAATAATGCTGTAATGGTGTAATCATGTATAGTTATGAAGTGTGAATGTTTGCGCACAGCCCATCTGACTGCATCAGAGTGTCCATCATTTCTGCAACGCCTCTCATTCGGTCCTGCCGAGCTCAGCATTAACAAGAGCGTTACGGCTCCTGCTCGCGCTAATGGATTAGCCATTCCATCGGAGTCAAGCAGTCTTTTTATGGCCTTGAGTTATATGTGTATTTGTGTTTTGTGGGAGCAGTCATAAGCATCGATTTGTTGGCAACAAATTTAGATTCCTCTTCACTGTTCCAAAGACATCAACCTCCCTTTTTACTGTCTTTCTTATTCTAGCACTATCGACGGATGATGGACCCCCCCTCTCTTGTATGAAGCTACGAGTCACTGTGTGTTGTCCGCCCAGTAAGTACATACTTCACTTTATCTTTTTTTTTTGTCTACACTTTTATCCTTGGGAAAAAAGTCCCCCCCCACTCTCTTTGTCACGCACACAGATATCCCCCTCTCTCTGCACGCAATCTCTCCCGCCCCTCCCTCTCTCTAGCCTACCTTCCACACATTGGTCTTCATCATCCCATTTTGCCTCTTCTACTAATGTATTCTCTATTTTCTGGTCTTCCATCTTTTCTTTCTCTATTCTTTTCCTCACATGCTTGTTTTGCAGTAAATCTACATTATATTCTTATACTTTCAAAAGAACAGTGTATGTTATTTATTGTAAAACAGGTTTTTTTATTAAACCAAATCATTTTTCATTTTATATTATTGTATTATTTATTATAATATTTTTCTGTTATTGGAGTATAAGACTAGGGGTTTGTAAGGGAATTACAGGTGCTTGGTGAGATTATGCCATCGCAAAAAAAAGATTTAATTGTTGATTAAAACTAAAAATGTAAAAAAGAAAAATGAAATTGTTGATTAAACACTAAATTACTTTTTTTATTATTATTAATTTAATAAAATTATAACATATGAAGATTATAAGTTATGTTATTTTATATCTTTTCCTCCCAGAGGTACTTCAAGTAAATATTTAAGGTAATGGAAACGGTTTGGGAATCCTATTTCTAGACTCATACCCTATTTTTTGAACTGCAAAGAGAATCAAAAACAATTTAATGGAAACAGAAACCTACATTTAAAAAAAATGTAAATCTAATTTTCTTACGAATATATTATCAATAAGCAGTGATGACAATTAAAATCAACATTTCTTCTATTATAATTGTTTCTTATTTTTTAGCTTTTGTATAATATTTCCTGAAAAAAGCTTGTGTGTGTGTGTGTGCTGGCTCTCAGACCCCTGCAGTTATGTTGACCTTCCGCTCGGCTTGGCTGATGTGGGATCAGCAGGGAATGCCGTCCAGTAAGAGTGGGAATGGCAGTCCAGTCCGTATGCCGTCCGACCCAATTCCACCTCCCGCTTCACACATGTACATACACGCACACCAGCTAAGGAGCTGTCTAACCCAATATCCAGCTCCCGCCCTGGCCCCAAACCTGCCTCTTGGCCTCTCATAGTCTCCCTAACTTTCTCTGACACCTTTTGTAATAATTCAGTCAACCTAATTATGCTGTTAAAATGTTTAAGATAGTGAGTGTAGTGAGGCATCCACCGAGCTTATTTAAAAGATTATGCCATTCAGACTGGAGCACCAAGCATACACATCTGAATGACTTTATCTCTCAGCTGGAAAATTGGGTAATCATTGTTTTTATTCCACATAAAGGAAATCAAATAGAAACTCTGTCGTGAAATCTAAATCTTAAAGCAATTGCAGAGGGCGATGCTTTGCTGCATTTTGAGTGTTATGTAACCTTAACTGAGAAAACATTTGGGATTTCTGTGGTCAGAGCAAAATATATCATGCAATTGATTTGAAATGTTTCTGTGTGAAGCTGAGAATGATCTGAGGTGGATGATGTTTATTTCAGAATGTTGGATATGCTGTTGTTTTGAAGGAAAAAGTTCTTCATTCATTCGGAATTCAGACTGACAGTTACTTTGTTATCCGTGCTGGATGCTTTAATGAATCCATGGAACGACAACTTTTCTTCCTCGTCTTTGCACATTTTCCTCCTCTCATGCTCTCGCTTCAGATGGCCCATCTCTTTTATCCGCCTCTCTTTCCCTTTCTCTCTATCTTTTCCCTCTTTTTCTGTTCTCTGACTGAAACTAATCCAGACTAAACTGTAGCATCCCTGCCCTTCTCTCTCTTTCTAGTGTTCAGTAGCTCCTGGAGTGGCACTAATCTCCCCCACTCGGTTTCTTTTAGTCTTTTCCTCCCCTCCTTCACTTTTATGATCTGTCGTTACCAGAGCAAAACTAATCACAGTCTCATCCACTAGACTTTCACTTGCTCCTTCTATCTCTTTTCAGCTCCGCCCATTTCCTGATTTCTGCTCTTATTTCATTGTGACCACCTCTTATATTGTCTTCCTGACTAATTCACTGTGCCCATACTATGGATATGTTGAAATACATGTTTAAAATATGGATCCTGCACTGATTTTTGATATATACAAATTTCCAGTGGCGTATCTTTGTTTTGAAAGTGGTGGAGACATGCGCATTTCAAACTGGAGTCGCGGCTCTCTGTCTTCCGCAAATATAACTTACGAGTGCGAGCAATGGGAGATTGTGAGAAAGTGGCGCATCCTGCGTTTTCCACGAGTTTAAGATGTTAATGGCCAATAAACAATACACATCTTCCGCAAGAATTGCCACACACGTCACACATAACCACCCGCAAATTACGCCTATAGTTGTACAAATATAATATAATTGTATATCATTTTAAAATGCTACAAAACTAACCATTTCATGTAACAAATATACAGTGTGACCACATAATTCATAATTATATATTATTATATTATAATTTTATATTAAATTGTCTATGTGAAAATAATGTTTTAATTACAATATATTTATGCAGCATATTTAAAAGTTTGTGTCTTGCTTTCAACATCAAATTTCTAAAAAATGTAGCAGTAATTGTGTATTTTTACACAATTTTATATGCATTTATAATTATCATTATCATAATCATCCATCATCGTATTTTATTATTTTAGGTTTAGTATAATTTTTATTTCTATTATTATTTTAATAATATTTTTTATTTTACATAAATATATTTTATATGTATGTAATTGTATAAAATACACAATACACAGAAAATAATATTGCTTCAAAAATGTTTTATGTTTATAACATTTTTAAAAAGAGAAATTGATCAAAAAATATAAATATGCCCACATTGTGTTGGCCAGAAGTCTATAAAATTTACAATTCTGTATACTTTCAACTAAACAATTGTGTTAACACTTTCTTAAAATTACATTTTAAAATGAACATCTGCTTTTTTATTATCCTCCTTTGTTTTTGCTCTGCTCTGAATAGTTCATCTCTCATATTATAAAATCAGCCCCTCCATGTTTTCAGCATGCCATCTTCCACACCTTCCCAGCCGTTTCCCTCTGATCGTTTCTGCGTAAAGACGAATGAAAGCGTGTGAGGTGTGTGATGGAAGTTTGTTAGCAGGGCATGTTTTGTGCAGCTGTTGTTTGTCCCTCCTGGTAATGCTACAGACCGACTTTGGTTCCTTCCTGTGGCAGGTCTTTTATCTTCCCGTCTGTGTTCTGGGTTCTGTCAGACCCAGAAGCGCTAGCCTCCGAACCGTTAGCCATAGTGACACATGCTGCAGTCGGAGCAAAACCCCAGTCACGTTGCTCTTGCAGTAAGCTCCTGTTTAAAGTTTCATCGAGTACTAGTGCGCTTTTCACTTCTATCATTTGAGCTGTAATGAGAAGCCTCGTGGGATCCAGAATGAACTAAGGACAAAACTGAGATCAGGAATTGTGTCATCACTACAGATAGCATCATGCTGTCTTGTCTGGGATGCTGGTTAATGCTGCGAGAAGCTTTTTCACCGTCTCGAGTAAGTGTTTGAAGCTTGTGCGTTGTAGAATATAAAGCAAATGTGAGGCTTTTTATAGAGAGGGATTGATTTGTTTGGGTGTAACAGTAAAATTGTTCCCCCTCATGCTTGAAGGCTTCCCAAAAGCTCACATCACAAAACTGTTGCGGTTAAATCTGTCCCCTTTCTTTACCCTATACATCTATTGTATATATAATGCTTCACAAGAACCAGGTACATAGGTGCTTGTAAGAAAAAGCTTTTCATTGTAATCTCGTGTTATTGGGACGCTGTGCTGAAACTGTAAAAATAAGCTCCCCAATATTTTCCCTAAGAGTCTTATCATAAAAAAAGCTCCTGGGTGCCTTGTCTTTCATCCTGTTTGCTCGCTCCTCACCTTCTACTTACTCGGGGCAACTTGTCAAAACATTAATTCTGCTGTTGTTTTTTCGCTCTCTCTCATTCAGACTCTTACTTACTCCATCTCCCCCCTGCGGTGAGAAACCATTTCAGTCACTTCTACTTTCTCTCTAATTGATCTCTCTCTTTTTCTCCTCTTTTTAACTCACTCAATCCCGCTGTGAGCACATTTCCTTTCCCAATTTCAGTCTTTCAGTCTTTCCGGCTCTTCGTTTCTTTCCAAACCCCGAAAATCCATCCATTTTACTGCCCACCTCTGCGGATACCTCGTGTTCTCCTCTTATGCACCTCTTTCGCCTTGTTAGTTTCTTTTTGCCAAAGCTTTCTCCCGAAGCGCATTTTAGAGAATTTAGGGAATAAGTGTCGTTTTTCTTCACACTGAATGATTCTTCGGAAGATGTTAACGAAATGCAAACACAACGTTTATGTTTTTGGAACGTGTGTTGTGTGTTTTTTTTTGTGTGTGGCTGTAGTGAGTGAAGTCCACAAATGCAGAAACATAATAGAGCAGCGAGGAGTTGGTTTTCTTGTTTCCCTCCCTCTCTTCAGCTCTTCATCTCTCGCATCTCTTCGCAGTCGTTCCCTGCGTCATATCATGGCTGCCATGTTTAATACAAGAGAACCGCAACTGCAGCCATTTTGTACATGAAAATATAACGCTGCCATTTTGTTGTACGAACATTTAGACATTTTTAGTGAGCGAGTTAAATAAATTTTTCGTGTACAAATAATATATTTTCTTTGAGAAAAGTCTCTTTCTTTGCAGTATTGGTTACCCCTCCTATTACTAAATAACAGTGAAAATACTAGAATAAGCAATATTGTTATATTTGCTATGAAAGGTATTAAAAAGGTTAGAAAATATATTTAATATACCTCTACATTTTGTGTGATTCCATACTTAAATTTACAATGTTTTGAAATGTACATGTATTTGTTCATAGATATTTTGTCTTAATTTTAATTTATAAGCCAGTCTTAAATTAGATTAGATTAATGTTTATTTAATTATAAATTAAACCTTATCAAACTGTGTTTTCACATTTTATTTAATTCGTTTAAAATCGAAGAAATCAAAGAAATTTGATATATTACTAGATTTGATTTATTTGTTGAAAACAACAAATTGCTTTATAAATCTATTACATTTTTTAAATAACATATTATTTTGCTAATTCATAGTAATTTACCTAAATTAAGTTATTTAAATATAGTTTATGTATTGATTTGTAGTGATCATCTTATACACTGTCTTACACTGGCATTTGTAATAAAATATCATTTATTTTCCACATAAAAATGTATTTGTTACAACACGTGACTGAAAAATATTCATGGCAAAAAATATTGAACATGAATATGTATGTATATGTCATTTTTAGCTGAATCTAAAATCTTGACAACTACTCATGTGTTGGTACACTTATTCTCTTTTGACACTTTAGTTTGTTTAGCCAACACATCTATTTTCATTTCTGCCCTACTGTGTTTTACTTGCCACAACAGTTGAAATCTCTCTCTTCTGTATCTCTGTACCTCTCTCTCCATTCATCTCTTCTCCATTATGTCGCTCAGTCTGACCCCCTGCAGAGAAAGTGACACTCAGACACAAACACCCCCCTCTTCACTTTCGTCTCTTGCCGTCTGACCTTCTTACAGGCTGTCGTCTTCCCCTGCGTTTTTCCCTCTGCTTTTTCTCACACTTCTTCCCCTCATCTTTTCTTCTCTCTGTCTTCTCCTGTGTTTCGCTCCATCACTCTCTCTTTGTTGCTTTTGTGGCTCTTCTCTGTTCACTCTTGTATCTCCTGCTCCTTCGTTCCTCTTCCCCTCTAAATCTTTCCTTTTTCCATTCTCCTTTCATTCTTCATCCTCTTCCAGTCCACTTTTTTTTGTTGCTGCAGAATCTTTCATCTCCCTCCACCTTCATTTTTTTGCTCTTTTTCTGTGTGCGACCTTTAAAAGAATTTGCATTAGGGATGTATTTTGGGGTTGCGCAGCCGGCTGTAATTTTTCAGTATATGTTTCTGTGTGAGTAATGCTAAATGTGTCTGTATGTGCAGTTTTCTCCCCATTTGTTCTCAAGAATGATGTTCCAAGTTTGTAGTTCTTCAAAAAAGAAAAATTGAGAGACCATACACCTCACATGTCTCTCTCTCTCTCTCTCTCTCTCTCTCTCTCTCTCCTCTCTCTTTTTTCTATAGCAACAGCTGGATCATCACGACAAGAAGGTAAAGAATTCTGGCCGCTCTGTATTAATATATGTATAAACTCTTATGAAAATTGAAAACTTGTATTTACGTTTTTGAAGTTTTAGGTCCAAGCTAGAGATCTTAAAATATTATTTTTAGAAAAAGTATATAATAACAGTAATTGCCAGTTTTTATGACCTTTTAGTACTTTATATACATAGTCTAAATACTAATATATACTTCTACAATAAAAACTGGTCCAAGAGCACATCATACTCAAAACACAGTACTATAAAAACTATGGGTGCTCCAGAAAGGGTGATACATTTGAAAAAGTAGATTCTTTCCAAGATTCTTTCTTTTGGGAAGAATCCACTTTAAATAATACATACTTGTTATATTTAATGTGTCTGCCAATAGAGTTAATATATATATATTTTTTTTATTTCTTTAGCCACAGAGAGACCATCAGATAGTGGTGCCTTTCATCCTAGGACAGGTGGACAACTTTTCCTACTCATCATTTTCCTTTTTTTGCCTTTTTTTCTCTGATTCCTGCTTAAAAAACTTAAAAACAGACAAAAGATCACAGACAAGTGATCTGTTCCAGGTATTTCTCAATTGAATAACACTAAATGCTGTTAAGCGGTGCTCTGAATTGCACGCACAGACCGACTCACACTTCTTCTTGTGCTCTGTCATTTTTTGTCGCACTATTAATCTCCATGCCTCAATTTCCTGTCTGACACTCTCACCGTCCAATCACAGCCTCTTTACTTCTGTCTGCTCTTATAAACGTTCACTGTGTTACTGACCAACACTAATCTAACTTCAAAGAGCTTATCTTACTGTTCGGTTTCTTTAAATCTCTCTGTCCACATGAGACAGACCTTCCCTAACTTCCCTCATCCTCTACAAGACCCCTGCTTCCATCCTACTGTACACCAAACTGAGCCAAAGAGTCACAAATGTACCCATAAATGTACTACTGAGAGAAAGATCAGGGACAAAGTGACCGCTCGAACTTGTGATCACAGACACATTCAATCCCATTGAACCACTTCTGGAGTGTTTCAGTAGCGGAGAGAGGATCAGTGACTCAGAAGACAACATCACACAACGATTCATATGACTTTTTGTACAATCTTTCAAAAGAAGAAATGACTAAAACCAAAGCTACATTGAACACAGGACATTAAATAATCCTTCAGTGATGAGCTGTTATATGTTTTGAAGAATTTTTTATATGAATATGGTGATTTGAATTTCCTGAAATGTGTGTTTTGAATCTTTCAAAATTTCTTTAAAATATGGTCATATGATGTACAATTCATTCCATAGGTGAGGCAGTGATGAGCCGTTTTGGTTCACACAGAAAAATGAAAAACTTTCTGTGCAATGGTATCATTTATTGGTTCTCCTGATATGGACTTTTGTTTATCTGTGTGCACGTCAAGTGTCAAAGTAGTTGTATTAACTAGTTGATGAACTAGGCACAAAACTACTTTCAGACATCTGACCAATGTACCACTTTCTGTTTTTAATTTATATTTGTTTTGTTTTGATACTCTTCATTACTTACTTCATGTGTTTATTTACTGCATGAGGGAATATACATTTTTTATGTTTAATGTGGTTTCCCAGTATGAAGTTGGTGATTGCAGAAAAAAACATGTTAAGTATTGTTTAAAATGTTGTATAAACTTTGATTTTGTCATTTTAAAGACTAACTTAGATAACACTTTACAATAAGGTTGTATTTGTTAACATTGGTTAATGTTATAGTTAATCTATGAGCTAACAATGAACAATATTGTTTTTTAGCATTTATACATTTTTGTCAATGTGAATTTGTTAATAGTAACAACTTTAGATTTTATAAATGTATTAGTAAATGCCGAAATCAACATTAACTAAGATGAATAAATGCTTGTAAAAGTATTGTTTATTGTTAGTTATGCATTAACAAATGTTAACCAAACATTATTACAAGTGTTACCCTAAATTATTAGTATTAGTGAGAAAAATACATTTGTGTTTATAGAAAAAAATCTTTATTTCTAGGACAATATAAGTATTTTATATAATGAGAATTTGATTAGTTTTTAAACATGTGAATTAAAGAATACAGTTTTAATTATTACTTTAAAATAATTAAGGCCTTTTATTTCTTATAATATGATGTTACTTCCCCTTTTTGAATTTTAGTTTTATAAAACATCTTTTGGTTTTTCTAATAATTTCAGAATTGCAAATAATAGGTGCCAAAAGAAAACTGTTTGCAATGTTTTGTCTATGATACCTGTATGCATAGGAGTGTTGTTTTCTTTGTAATTTGGGTGTTTCACATTTTTGTGAACGTGTCAAGCATCTTCTGTGAAGATCTCATTTCTTTGCCATTTGTAAATGAGCTATAGAAACAGAATAAAGTTGTCTTCAACATTTTGTTCTGTTTGTTTTTTGTAAACTACAGTCCTTGTTAACAATTTAAGTTCATTTAAACCAGTCATATTAAAAATAATTTAGGAAACTCAGTCCAAGTACCAATTGTATGTGTTTCAGAATGCTATGTGAATTTGCATGGGACTGGAACCCATTGTAATTTGAGGAATGGCATATGACTGTCATCGTTGTCTTTTCTATTTTTCTTCTTAAGTAAAATGCATCTTTTTTAATGTGTTAATATTACATAAACTTTGAGAAAATTGCCTTTAAAGTTGTTAATCAGATGCGCTGTAGCAGGCCTTTACTAAGAAGAAACAGGTTTGTTTTAATGCTCTCTATTGGCTTACCGCTGTTATGATGTTGTGGAGAATAGAGGAACCCTGAAATTCTATTCTTCACATTGATACCAAACTTGAGTGAGTAATTCCCAAAGTGCGGCAGCAGTGAGTGAAGTTTGTAGACGTTTCCGGCCATTTTTGTTTGCGATTTTGCTGCATCCACTCAAAAATAAAGTTTTGATATATTTACGGTATGAAACAAGATCTTTACTTAATATCCTAATGATTTTTGCCATAAAAGAAAAATGTATAATTTTGACCCATACAATGTATGCAGTATTTTTGGCTAAAATGTTTTCGTGCTACTTAAGACTGGTTTTGTGATCCAGGCTCACATTTTTAAATCAATGTTAATAATTGTATTAGGCCGGAGCCGATGGTGTAGTGGACAGTGCTCTGGCATATAGCGCGGTTGCGCTCCGGGCGACCCGGGTTCGAGTCCCGACTCGAGGTCCTTTCCCGACCCCACCCCCCTCTCTCTCTCCCACCTCATTTCCTGTCTTCTCCTTCACTACTTAAAATAAAGGCATAAAAAGGCCAAAAAAATAATAATAATAATTGTATTAGAACTCTCTTATACACACAGACAAAATAAAACATTTTATTGTAGATATATTTAGCCCATATTAACTAGACGGAATATATGAAGATATATGATTAACTACATTATCAGACTTACTTTTGTTTGTCTAATTTGCATTACCTTGCAATTGTGCTCAAAGCTGTATGAGTTAATATTTACCTAGTTTCACTAAATCACAACCCATATACACAGAGTAATGTTACGCATTAATTAAAACACAGAACCCATAATATGCAAAGCACACAGTTTTAGATTTTGAAGCAAGTCCTGGTGTAGAGAGAGGGTTACGCAGAGAAACATTAAGTTAAACTTGATCCATTTGTCTCCTCTAGATGGCATTCTTAACTAAGTCATAAGGACACTGTTTGGGCAGGTATGAAGAGTGTTGATGTAAATTCTCAATAAACAGCACCTAAATGTGGTCAAATTGTATACACATTGATGATAAAAGAGCTGCAAAACTTGACAGTTTGCAGAACTGAATCTGAGAACCTGTAACAAAGACTCACAACCTTTTAAATCTAACATCAATGCCTGACACAATGCTGTTTGTTAAATCAGTTATTATAAACCATTTATCAGTTTTACATTGTTCAGTAACTGTGAAATGTAGATTTTGTAGTTTTCTTTAGTTACATATAATTCTATGTAAGGAAAGATTGTTTGTGAAGAAATTTGTGAAGAAATTTTTAATTTGATGTGATCAGATCTGATGTGAGATCAAAAAAGTCACACGATTTGCGTTTGTAAAATCATTTTATTTCAGATTGAATTTATATATTATAAAACATTTGAATTGATGGTTGGGCATACAGAATGGGCATACAGACAACAATATACAATATAGAATTCACACACTGGAGCAATACATAGTGTCCAGTACAATGTAATACACACTTCTACTACTTTAGTTTCAAGAAAGAAAACAATTAAGAAATTAGATCTATAGTATTTTTATAGTATAGTATAGTTTTTTGCAGAATATATAGACAATGTGCAATGGTCAACAGTGGTCAAACGTGATATGTGGAACTTTGGAAAATTGCCATTATTGCTTTTGGTTATTTGGTTATTTATAAAAGACGCATTCAAAATGTGCTTAGAGTGTAAACAGAATCTCTGTTGTGAGAAAAAAATTAAAAATATTACTTTGTTATGCTACAATGAGAATTTCTTGCATCTTATCCACTCCAATGCAATTATAGCTTCATGAATCGCAGTGTGTTGTAATAAATAAGCTAAATATAGGCAGTTAGAAGTTGTCCATTCGTGAAACTGTCAGCTCAGTTCCATTCTCACTGAACTCCCTACAAAGGCCTGCATCTTGAAATTCTTGAGTGTTATGTATCACTACAAGTTGCCTGTAGTGGCAGATATGAGTTATGGGGTATGTCCTTTTAATGGTAATCTCCATGTATTTCAGGACCAAACTGAGAATGGACTTAGTGAGTGGACAGCCCTCTTGTAACTCTCTGAATTCCCCTAAAGTGTCGCTGACCTTAGGGAGAATACTGTCTAAAGTCCAGAAATTCTCTGTAAATCCTAAAGCCTCAAGAATCCTGAAATCAGCTGATGGCTGAGATATCTCTTTTTTAATGTTCTTCCAATTTTCACATAGGTATGTCAGGATATTTTTTAAGAAGGTCCATTTCATTCTTACTGGATTTTCTGAAAAGGTCACAATGAAGCAGTCAGTGTTTGGTTGGCTCTTATTCTCAGGATAAACCAGAAGTAGCATTCTGAGACGTTTAGCCAAGATCATAGTAAATATCAAATAATCCACATTGAAGGTTTTTCTAGTACCTGATGCACAGGTGTATTTTTTGAAATCGGCAGGTACCTGTTTACAATAGAGCAAATGATTGAAAGATTTTTTTAGGATTTCTGTAATTGGACTGCGGTTTGTCTTGTATGATTGCATACACATGCCGTCAGGGAACAGGCCTAGCTGATCAGAGTCAGTCATAGAGTTGATCACACTCAGAATTTCTTCTCCACTAATCTTTCCTGCTATACTATTTTTTTCTCTTTCTTCTGTACTTGGTGGATGTTTCTCTAACCATGAGGCAACTCGTGGCATTAGCTTTCTAGAGTATTTACGAAGAGTGAAACTTAAAACTACAGGCTTATGATCAGAGATACTCTCACTGTCGTTGGCTTCGCAGATTTCTACACTGTTCACTCGTTCTATGATGTCTTCAGGCATAAGGAACATGTCTAATCTAGAGAAACTTTCATTCTGAGATCGTGTGAAGGCCTTTTGTGTAGGGTGTAAGTGTACCCATGTGTCCAAAAGATTGAGAGAGGCGGTAAATCTCTCAAATATGTCACTCAGTGGTGTATGTTTATGTTCATTTGTTATAGATTTTCGATCAAAGGTAAGGTCCAGAACTGTGTTGAAATCCCCTCCAACCACAAGCACCCCCTCAGCTGTTTCCCTCAAGTACTCCTGCAGTCGGTTCAGGATATCTGTGTCATGTTTGTGATTGTACACATTAACAAGAGTGAACAGCTCACCATATAGATGACAGAAGAGCACAACATATCCTCCACTATAATCCTCATCGTGACATATGTACTCAAATTGCACATCATCTTTGATCATGATGGCCACACCTTTGCTTTGACTGTCATAGACTGTGAAGAAACATTTCCACCCATCAACTGTATGTAATGTCTTATAATCGTCAGATCCAATCTTTGTCTCTTGCAAAAAAACTATTTCAGCACATTGGCGGGTGAGCTCCTTATTTATAAAGAAAAGCTTTGGTTTTGAATGGGTCTCAACCCTATTAACATTCCATGAGACAAAGCGAAGTGTTTGACTTTCAGATGAGGCCATGATCAGATGTGTTTAGATGAAGTACCTCTGGGGAGCAACAGAAAAATACTTACACAATGACAAGAACAATGTTTTCTTAACAGCTATATATAATATGGTTGTCTGTAAGGTGTGACTGCCCACATTTTAAAAACACAGCACTTTTATTTATTTAAACACTATTTATCTGTTTTATGTCTATAGGAAATTGTTTACCATATACATAATTTTTGTAAATAGAACAAATGTACAAAAAATGTAACCAATTTTAACAGCCTTCAATTTTAAGTTAAAGTAAATTAGTTTTATGAGTCAATTGAACTTAAATTATATTTGAACTGACTTAAAATTAGATTTTTTCAAGTCAGTTCAATATAATTTATGTTCAATTAACTCATAAATCTTATTTGATTTAACTTAAAACTGTACCTTTAGTTTTTTAACTTAAGTTGATTCTTTTTAAGTGTATTACCTTGATAAATGTTGAAATTGTATTTGATCTCCCCTGGGACTGCATGCCAGTATGTGTGTGTCTCTGGTTTCTTTACTGGTGTTTATAGGTAAAGAGACTATAGAACTAACGTCACGTTAGGTGGAGTCATTCTTTAGTGACTTACTGTTCATTAGTGCTTCAAAGGGACATCAGATGCATAGTATTTGTTTATGTTTATGTTTGTGCTTGTGACTTCGCTTTCCTTTTACTTTTACTTTACATGTAAATGTAAATATAGCTTTCCAGTAGCTCAGTGGTTAGAGCATGGCGCTAGCAATGCCAAGGTCATGTGTTCGATCCCAGGGATTGCACATACTAGTGTATGTATACAACAAATGTATAATGTATAATGCAATGTAAGTCGCTTTGGATAAAAGCATCTGCCAAATGCATAAATGTATGTAAATGTAAAAGAGGATTTAAAATATAGATTCATGACGTTATCCTAGTATCATGTTTATGATATTTTCTTACTATTTAGGTTGTACTGCTACAAATGCTATTGAAGATTTAATGTGCTGGTTAGACGTAACTTCTGCTTGGCACATTTTATCCAAATGGCTCAATACGTAAACTCACCCTATTATTTATATTTCTTATTCATCTGTATGTGTGAATCAAGTTCAAGTTCCATTTATTTATCTCCCATAGGATACATTTGTCTTAGGCAATCCAAGAGAGCAGGTCAACCATACAACAAAATAATCAATATTACACAATACTAGTAATACATACACATTTCATAATGCCCCTCCCCTTACATATCTCCATACATATCTCCCTCTTACACAAGCCTACTAAAACATGTACCTTACATATTAACCATCACAATACACATCACACACCACAAATTCGTCATTTATTGTTCATAAGCGTATACTCCTTATAGAGAATATGGCTTGGATCGCCAGTAATGTTGACTCTCTGCTTCCTAACAGACCTCTTAAAAGTCTCCTGAAGAGAACATGGGGTAACATACCAAATATTTTTATGGCTCTTTTAATCACATTTTGAAGTTGTAACCTGAGTTTAACAGTCAAAATACCAAACCATGTTTTTTAACCCATAACATATTAAAGATTTGATAGCATGATATTTTTATCCACTCCATAGACCAAGGCTACACAAAAAATGCATAAACTGCACGATCTTCAAGGTGTTTTAAAGAAAAATGTGTTGATGTATTTAAAGCATTTAAAGCTTTTCCTTATAAGCAAATGGATAAGGATCAAGATACATTCTCCCGCAATTTCCCTGTCACAATAGGTTCAAGAGATTTTATCACTATAAACGTAATGCCACCGGTCTAAAGTCATTGTTTTCCTTTGGTGGATGTCATTTTGAAAGTGGGATAATGACAGCTTTTTTCCATATTATGGGAATATTGTATCTACTGATAGTTGAAATAAAGGTGTCCAGGCTGATGTTAATTCATTAGCAAATGTTTGAATAAAAAAGCTGAGATACCGTCTGGCCCACAGGACTATGCAGCCCTGTAAAAGTTTTTGCGACGATACTTGGGTCCACAACAATCCTATCCTGAGTAAAATCACATCTCACAGAATTAATCAAATTTTTGCATTTGTCAGTATTTCCACTACCAGCCAATTTGAACCGTTTATAGCTCATTTGCTTTTTCAAATTCATTTAACACTTGTATTCCTTTCTTGTTTGAATCCAGATTCATCATTCCTTTCACAACATCCCACAACTTTTTTGAAAACTGCTTCTCTAACTCCCTTCCCTTAATTTTCACCATAATTCTCTTTGAATTTCTATAAGTTCCCTTGTATTATTATTCATACAGTACATTTCTAAAGAGATGACATTAGTTAAAAATGTGAGCCATCATTACACAGTGCTTTCAGGGGTTGAATTTCTTTCGGTTTCCATCTAAAATCAGATTAAAACATTCAAAACATTCAGATTAAAACAACTAAAAAAAAAGAGTCCAGCCAGGTGGCCATCATTTGTTATCTGGCCTGGACAATTTGTTTCTTTGTCTATGTGCCCAGTCTGGGACTTCTCTCTTTGTTGAGTGTTTTCCTTTCATTTTGATTTGCCTCATTTGCCTCTGTTTTGCTTTTTGTATTTCCACCTGTATGATGTTTTTGTCCTATTGGTTTGGTTTACTGATGTCAACTGTGGATGGTTGTTAGTGCCTTTTTGACTAATCATTTTGCAATAACTATATTAATTTATCATATAACATCTGTTTAATCTTGTTGGTATGTCTGCGTACTGGTTTAACAAGTATCTGTACTTGCAGTTATACTATATTTGTGATACAATAAGATGGAACATTGATGTAGCGGCAGCTGAAACCTGAGCACTGACAACACTATACAGTATACAGTAAGAAACGAGTTGGTATAGTGTTGAAAATGTACAATATGCCTACAGTAGGTTGCAGTAAGTGTACTATTTAGAGTGAAATGAAACGGTAAAACATCTTTTGCATAACTTGCATATTTTATCTGCATATTAGGCATATGACGCATTCTGGGCGGTCATTCAGGGAAAACAAAACCTAAGGAAGAAAAGATTGTGGTGCTTTAACGTCATAAATATGAAATGTTCAACTGAATAGCTTATGACCCAACATGACGTTTTCTATGCTTAATATGAACATTCATCCTTCAACAATGTGTTACACAATTTGTTTAGTTATGCATGTCTGAGAGTTTCAGTTTTACTGATCATCAGGGTAAGACTTTTGGGGTGGAGCTGCTACAGTAAAACTTCAAACATAACATGTTTCATAGCTCGAAAGCAGTTACATAAGTCTGATCATTATTTATATTTCTATAGATAAAAGTTTGAAAACTCTTTTCCAAATAAATAACTAATAATAAATGACAAGGTGATCAACTATTTATTTTTAGATTCATGTTAAAAAGATTTTCTATGAAGCTTGCATGGTAAGGACATTCTTAATGCATTATAATGGAGGCATAGTGCCTTATAAAAGAAACTTTTATAAAAACTCACAACAAAGTTACAATACTTTATATTTTCCAATATGTGGTTATAACCTTAAAGTCTATGAAGACATTAAAAAAGTCAAACTTTTTTATTCTACAGTTAATAGTTAGAGGTTACAACAAGTTGAAGCTTCAAAAAGCACATGCATTCATTATCATGTTGTAGCCTACCTCTTTCTGTAACCTGTGCCTATTTTTCTCCCATTCAAGTTTTGGATCTTAATTCCCATCACTTTTGTTATAATGTGCTTAAGACATACTGAACCTGGGACATTGTACAGAAAACAATTCTGTAAAGCTTCGGGGAAAGCTGAATTTTTTATTATTGTTTAAAAGTTTTTAAAATTATTTTAATATAATCAATACTCACTTATTTTCACTTTGTGCTCTCTTAATGTTAATTTATGTTTGTAGGCCTATGTTTTAGTTTAAATATCAAAGTTAATACCAAAGAGATGCCAAAGTTAAGATGGTAATAAATTAAATATGGTAAAGGGATTGTTCACCAACAATAAAAATTATGTCATTGCTCCAAATCTGTATACATTTATTTGTTCTGATGATCACAGAGAAAAATATTTGGAAGACTGCTTGTAACCAAACAGTTATTAGACCCCATTGACTAACATAGTAGAAAAAAATACTTTTGTCGAACACAAAATGAGATATTTTAAAGAATTTAGGACAGCAAAAGGTCTGTATAGAGGTCAATGATATTCATTAGACAACATTAAAAGGCGGAGATTTGAAACTGTTCAGCTGCGCACAATTTCAAGATCATTTGCGATGTATAGCCTAAATTTCACATCTGAAAGAGAAGCGTAGGCGACACACGTTTTCTGTGCGTACATTCGTTCTATGAGAAATCGTAAAATCAAATTTAGGAACGTTTTATAAATGAGGCCCAAGCATTCTTCCAAATATCTTTCTCTGTGTTTATATGAACAAAGAAATGTATACAGATTTGAAACAACTAAAGAGTGAGAAATGACAGAATTGTTACTATCCCTTTAAGCACATTTGTTTCTTGTCCATTCACTCCTGGGGGATTTCCATGCAAGTTATTCTTAACTGTTTAAATACTATTTTTCTCTTGCTATATTTTTTATCTGTTGTTCAAACTGTATGAGAGAAGACGATGATGGTGTTGGTGCTGGAACAGGAGATGTAATAGCCGTAAACGAGTCGCTTTATTAGATTGCACAGCATCGATTCTTGTTGGCGGACTGCTGATTTCCAGACGGGGACAGAGATCGATGCTCCAGGGTTTAATCTTGCGTGAATGGAGTCATTTATTGTAATCACCAGCCCGAATGTACAACGTGACTATATCGCACCCGTGAGGCCGGAAGCAGACATTACACTTTACAGAATGGACTGTAGATAATGTTATGTATTTGTTTGATCGTTGCTTCTACATGTGATTACACTGTCAAATACTATATTGCTGTAAAGTATAATTAATAATAAAAAAATGTTATGCCAAATAATGACACTTCTGTTAGATAGTCACAAGGTCAAGAGCCTTGTTGAATTGGGACCTGGCAAATCCCTCATCGAGTTGTTAAAAAATAGTAAAATGTTTCTGCTTAGATTATTTTTAAGTTAGATAGTTTAACAAACATTCTTGGATGGTGCCAACATTTACTTATTTATTATCAATTCTTAGTAGTAGTCTAATGAATACCAATATTCTTTAATAAAAAAACTTTTCAGTTCTCTCTGACAATCCCTCATGTATTAACAAATTAAAAAATCAGGACAGCAGTTTACTTTTTAATATAAATCCTTAATAACATCATACAGTGGCTTTCAATTAACTTAAAATTCAAACAAACATTCATACGCGACATACAATGCACCTTGGGTCTTTTCTCAGGTCCTTCAGATTCTATTTCTTCTTCAAAATGTTCTCAGCTTCACTTCATTGTAATTCCTTGGAAAAATGTCATTAGAGAAGCCACAGATGAAATCATACCCTTGAGTTGCGTTCTTCCTCTTCATTTTCCAGCAGGTAGGCAGGTCTATAGCGGGTCACACCTCTCCCGTCCACGGCTTTCAGAGAAGGATTCCTGCAAGTGTTATCCATACTGTCTAAAGACGTGTACCTATGGTGAAGAGATGAAAGACATGAGCCAATCTTGAAGAACAAAGATTTCTTGGTAAAGAGAAGCCTCTTACCCTTTGTCATACAGAATACAGTAGGGCACATACAGTGTTCTCAGGAATGACCAGATGTCATGATATGTCCAGTCCTACAGACAGAGGATATAAAAATATAAAGTGAGTATGGAATGATAATGTAATAGGGTTGTCATGATAAACATTTCAGCAGTTAATACCAATAACAGCAAAATATAGGATTTATGACAATACTACTAGCAATATTAAAGAAAGCATTAAGCACTTCCGTACAGTGAAACTGATAGATTTGATGTCCCTGACACCTGCAAGTAACAAAAGCTAGTGAGTGAATCCTGGGTCATTTATAATTCTGTGAACAAACTGTACTCTTGTGTCTTTTGCATAAGCATTGCTGATTAGGATGATGGAGTTTCTATGTAACTGTCTCAGAGAGACTCATTTATCATCATTCACCATCTCTGGCTGTTTCTGCTGCCAGCTGACATGAGAATGAGTGCGAGACAAGACAGTGATGTACTGACTCTGGAGTCAGTTCTGAGACTGTAGGACAGGTGGATGATGGCAGAAAAACCAACAAATGCAACCAAAAACACCCCACATACATCTCATTCACTAGCCGTGTATGATAAAGCAAAAAGCCATGGTTCATAGTGAATTTAGAACAGCTAAGGGTTATTGTAAACCACAGCGTTGCTGGGTTTATTGCTTCTATAAGAATAGTTATTTCATATCCCTCCCAATGTTTCATAAAATAACACATAGCAACAAAATTGTAATGATACAGATAAAAAATTAAAAAATCCACCAAGCAATGGCTGCTATACAAATATAAAAGACCATTGCTGATGCAATGAGGTCACAGGAAATCATGATTGTGTTTGCACTTAAATTTATGATGTGTGTGTCAAGCTTATTGGTTTGACAGATTTCTGGTGGCCATAGAAACATGGAATGTGTTTAGCTGAAATGTGTTTCTATTATTGCCATATTTTGAATTGGTAATAAAGTGAACCAAACAAAGTCACCCTACAATAAGTCTCATTTTAAAGAAACACAACATAATATCAGAAATACTTAATTCTGATTGGCCAGTCATGGAAATATTATGGGCATGTATTATGCCAGTTACTAAATGTTCAGTATACACTTTGTATAATAATCATCCTTATCAACATTAGAACGAGGGCAAGAACAAATCTGTGCATACACACGTGTACTGTACAAAACTCATTGTGTCTATGCAGGTGTGATGCATTCCCTCACCAGCAGTGGGTTGACCCTCATGTAATCGGGCCAGCCGAGGTCTGTGGGACAGAGGGGTGTCAGTGTGTGCGAGTAAGGGTCGGTCCGCCTCGTTCCCATCAGAACCGCCCGTAACTCAGGCCTCCTCTCCTGAACTTCACTGAGTGCCTGTCGAATACTGCCTTCCACTGAGATCAGCTCCAGGTCGTATCTACGAGAAAGAGAGGATTCAAGTTTAGGAGCGCTAGGATGTCACTGTTTGCAGAAGTGAGTTGGTGGAGATATTTTATTTATTGACTAGTGCGTACTATATATGATTCCATATCTTACCTACATGCGTAGACAATTATAACCATTCTATTAGTAATAATCCCAAAGGTTGAATTTAAAAATATCAGAATGCGCAACTGTCATAGCCTGACGCAGCTAAACAGTTGTGGCAGAGATGCCAGAGACAACAGGGGCAGGATTCACAAAACTGTTCTTAAGACAAAGTATAAGATTGTTCTTGTGATAAATTATAGGAAGTTCGTAATTAATGTGAGATTCTCAAACATTTCTTAAAAAGTTCTCAAATATTTTCTTAAGAACATCTTAGTTTTGTAAGAATAAATGACATATGGTTTATCAATGATTACACTCGCCTGCTTGTGTGGTAACTGTATATATTTATCTATACAATAAACTTTATTTGTGTAACAAGTGCCTCACATTCTTATGTACATACAGTGCCTTGCAAAAGTATTCAACCCGCTTCATTTTAATAACATTTTGCTATGTTGCTGCCTTATCTTAAACTACTTTATATAGCTTATACAATGTAATTATTTCAGTTTTTTTATTTTTAATAAATTTGCAAAGTTGACACAAATCTGTTTTTTGTTTTGTCATTATCATGTATGGAGTGTAGAATAATGTCCAAAAAAGTAATTTAAGGCAGTTTAAGATAAGGAGGTTATGAAGGTGGTTGAATACTTTTGCAAGTCACTGTATATTAGAATGTGATGTGTTAAATGGCATTTACCATCGCATGTTAGCTAAAATGTTAGCAAGCATTACAAAATTATATTTATAAAATACTTTTTGTGTGTTACTACGCCATAAAAATCGTTCGAGTCACTTTGTTCCAGAATAAATGTAAAAAGCACTAAGGGAGCTAGACCTTATCATTAATAAATGAATATACAAATTCCTCAATGGCAAGTAAACATCCAAATTATGATTCTGGTGAATAACATGAATAACATGTAAAAATTGTTGTGCCTATTTTGTTTACAGAGTAAATAGGTATTGTTTCTTACCTCTTACTTGTATCCTGCAAAAATCTCTCCATTTCTGGAAAAGGGGAGACAACCCGAATATACAAAGCCTTTACTTTGTCTTTACCTTCTGGATATCGCCTGAGAGAGAAAGTCAAAATGAATTTGGTCAAAATGACTGTAAAAGCTGAAATCTACTCTGGATAAGCTTTAGGTATCTAAAACTCCAGCCACTCATTGACTTGGTTATTTGTAAAACTAAACAGTTAAAGGATATAAAATCCACCTGTATATGTTCTTTTCATGAAGTGTATTGAAAGTGTCCTTGTGGTATTTTCTTTCAAAACAAAAATCCCAAAGTTGTTTTGATTTATTAAATACATTTTTAATTTAAATGTTTTGAATTGTATTAATATAATATAATTTTACATTGTATGGGGCAACCGCACATATTCATTACGTCAAAGAAAGCAAAGATCCTAATTCTGAGAAAGCACAGCATAAAGGCAAAAGCAATATTTCTGCAACCTCAGTAATTTAATTTGGCCCCAGACTTCCTTTTCTGTCTAGCTCTTGCATTTCATTTCCTTTCTTACCGTTTGAGAGCAGCATAATATAAATGCAGTAGCGCTGTGCAGTCCTTGCCACCATTGAATCCCACACAAATCTCATTAGCTGAATACTGATCCAGTGCAGTCTCAATGGTCCTCAATGCTGATGCTACTTTCTGCCCCAGCAGTGAACCTATGGAACATTCAATAATAAAACTCTCATCATCTCTATCTCTCTCATCCACCCTTACTTTTGTCGTAACTGACCAGTTTCCTCTATCTACCACTTTTTCACATTTACATTTACATTTACATTTATGCATTTGGCAGACGCTTTTATCCAAAGCGACTTACATTGCATTATACTATACATTTGTACATTTTGTATAGTAAGCAAGTGGGGGTTAGGTGTCTTGCTCAAGGGCACCTCAGCCGTTACCCGCCAGCCCTAAGAATCAAACCAGCAACCTTCTGGTCATGAGTCCAACTCTCTAACCACTGGACCACGACTGCCCCACTCACCGCTGTTTGAGAGTGAGTACACCTCTTTAGTGGCGATTGACACCGGGTCAGTGACGAGTGGTACCACACTTCCTTCAGGAAGCTCCTCTATGAGTTGAGCCCGTGCCCGTTCCACCTCATTCGCTTTTTCTGAGTCCAGGACCAATTGGACACGATGATAATTACTCAACCAATCTGGGTAAGAGCCCAGGGAGACACGCTTGCCCCAACCCGCTTGAAGTTTTGTCAGAACCGGGGCTATCTCTGTCTCATCCACGTTCACAAACACCTCATGGGTGTGAAAGGTGGTTCCCGAACCTGAAAACAGATGGGTAAGTCCGTTAAAGGTCCGTTCCAGCAGTGATGGGATGCCGGGGAACATGTACACATTGTGGACACTGACTAGAGGATAGCGATTTGGCCGGCCTGTATGAGGATCTGTGCCAAAGTTGAGTTTTGCAGAAACGGGGACCGTGGCAAGCTTCATAGTGGCACTGTTGGAATCGACCACGCCGAAGAACTCTTCCACAAGCTTTGTCAGTTCTGGGTGGGCATGAAGGCCTTCGCCAAATGCCGTGGCAACGCTCTCGAAAGTGACATCATCGTGGGTGGGGCCGATGCCACCTGATGTGATGAGGTGCGTAACGGAGGAAGACAGAAGGGACACTTCTTTAGCGATGACCTCCTGGATGTCAGGTACTACAGTGATGCGTTGTACGGTGATGCCAAGTTTGCGAAGTCCACGACACAGGAAAGCACTGTTAGTGTCGACGGTGTGACCCTGGAATGTTGAAATATTAAAGGAGTTTATTATTTTGCTTGCATTACAGAACACTAAATAAATCTAAATTTACTGTCATAAATATATAATAAATAACACATGACTGGGTGACTGATCAATAGCTTTAGTAATTTCACCTTGAGAATCTCATCTCCTATGATAAGAATAGCTGCCGTGACAGCGCCACCTTTCTCTGTGGAGGAGGCATTGCAGTTCTGAGCCATTGGGATGATTTGAGCTCCAACTCGACGAATCCTCACAACTGCTCTGCTAATCTGGGACAATGCCTGCAGCATTCAAGCCAAAAATGATGACACAGGAGAAAAGCAGAAAGAAGAGAAAAGAGAGAAAGAGACGATCTGTTGGGAACAAGCAGAAAAAGTCTTGGCAAAAAACATAATTCACAATGCACTGACTATAGAATTAATTATATTTTATACATTTATTCATTTTGCAGACGCTTTATCCAAATCAAGTTATAAACGTGGAAGCATTAACCACTTGACTTTATACTGTAGAACACAATATTTTAAAGAACATTGGTGCCTTAAAACCCCCATTGACTTCCATTGTACAGACACAAAACCACTGAGACATTTCTCAAAATATCTTCTCTTAAGGTTTTGAATGGACTGAGGATACATAAATGATTTTAATTTTTGGGATTAAGTATCCTTTTAAATGATCCACAGAATAAACTAGTTTTGGATCATTTAAACAGAAAATACATCATTGCATAGTTTTGGTCGCTCTTTGATTGATTTTAGTGGGTCTTAAAAACACGTGACTTCCAAAAGTGAAACCACTAACAAAATGTGACATGCAAACCAACGACTTATGCATTGGTTTTAAGGGATGCACAACACACGCCCCAGAACTAACTTTACACTTTAATAACCTTGTGGCTGCATAATTATAGCACAGTGACAGAACCAGCGGTAACTGCTCTGATCCTACAGCTGTACACTTTTCCGAATGTCTTTAGCAAAAACACACGCATTTCTTATTATGATATCATTTGTTCAGTTAAGTGCAATAACAGTGTTTTAATCCATTGAGTTTACTATTCAGAGAGTCTCTTATCGGATTCAAGACAGTGTCATTCAGATCAATAACTGAAGTTGTAATCATGCGTACTCAAGGTACTGTCCGGTCAAGGTACATAACGTTACTCCGCATGCTTGTATCGTAAACTAAAGTTTAACACCGCGAGCAATTAATTAAAAACATTGCTATTAGCCAAATGCAAAGGTAATACTGAATCGTGATCTTGTTTTTAAGATGAGTTTGATTGGTAAAGAGATTTATTTCAGACTACAACTCACCCTAGCAAACGACCCCGGTTACATAGCAGTAATTTAACACGTCTTCCTGCATCTGTCACGTGACGCGTGTTGGCCAATTGCAATCAGAGTTGGCATTACTTCCTCAATAAACTGACCAATCGGCGTGAAGAGGGCGGGAGGAGGAATTCACGGTCGGAAGTGTGGCGCTGTTGTAGCGTTAAGTGCCCAGTTATAAATGTAGCGTGGTTGTAAAATTGCTTTGTGGAAGTTTAGAGTATGATATAAACATTGTGTCTTTATTAAGAACCATTTTGTAATAGCTTAATTTGTTAATTTAAACAAACATGTATGAACTGATGGAAAAATACATTTTTATGTATACAATTTATTTTCGTCTGCGGTTATAACCTCTTAAAAATGCTTGTATGTCTCTGTCATTTTAATAGTACGATATATGTTTATTTGGACGTCTACAGACACTGTACTGTACTTTTTAAAGAGATATAAACGCTTAAAAACCAGTTCACCCATAGAGAAATAAGTAGCTTTTCACCATATTTCATAGAAGAGTGCAACTGTTTGAATTTGCACAATCACTTAAATGAAAGGTATGGGAAAAAACTACATTAAAAACACACTCGTTGTATATTCTAGGCGCTTTATTTAATAACAGTAAGTTTCCATATCAACAAAAGGCACAAACGCCCGGGAAAGTCCGTGAATGAGTTCATATCCCGGTTCATAGAAAAATCGCTTCTTGAGATGCGTATAAACGTAGGAAACAGGTCAAGGGCGGGAGCTCAGAAAGCCAGGTGCGGGCGCTCTCGTGGACGCCAAACCACATGACACAAGCAGCCATCCGATCGCGGAAGTGCGACTTTTTTGGACCGTGGATAAGGGGGGGTAGTCTGGGGAGGAAAGGAAAGCAGAGCTGAAAAGAAAAGTTTCATGACATTACTCGACGTTTAAATGAGCGTGACGAAACAGGTTCAGTCTTTGTTCCTCAAATGTAATATTTTCAGGAGTTCATCTAAAAAGTGCTTTAGAAGAGCGGGACCGGAATCGAGCGGCCGAGAGGAAGCGAGTGGGTAAGTTCTGGCAAAAGTTGACCACAGTCGTGACTGCACAATCCGGGACGGGAAATCATGCCGCTCCGTACTGTAACGTGCTCATATGGTTATGTCTAATGAAACCGAGGAGTTTGAACGGGTTACAACATTTGATCATAGTCTGGCTTGACGCTAGTTGTTTCGAAAGCTTGTCTGTTAAAACATTTTCATATGCGCATGTTTTACGTCATGTGTTTACACAATATTATAAAAAGATACTTTTACTCAACATAGTTTTTGTAAGATTACACATTTAGTGCTTTTCATAAATCGATGTCGATTCCCGTGTAATTTCTTTAAAGACAGCTAACTTAAAACAAAACGTGAGCAAATACCTGTTAAATAAGTGTTAAAAAAGTAAGGTTGATCAACTTTTTTTGCTTTACGCTTATTATGTTTTATTTAATTTCACAACCAGGCTAATGAAAAGGATGTTTGTGAAAAGTAGTCCTCGATATTTGGGCCATTTATGATAAACTGATCTGACCAGCTGCGAGTCCTACACCAGAGCAAGCTCTTATCGGCTGCTTAAGCAGCTGTCGCAGACATTTGCAGTCGGTTAAACATGAGGAACAAGACCGTGTGTTACTATCAAATAAGACGCCACACCTAAACCATTCATGAGAACTACATTATTTGGTAATTTATGAAACAATACATGTGATGAAAGTTCCAGGAAACTGAGTCAGTACTTTGGTAGATAGTGGAATTGGATTTAAAGTCTCTCACAGTCTCTACATAGAGTTTTCTGGATAGTTTCAAGTTCACTGTACATGGGTAGGTGGACTGTTTATTAACAATAGCCAGGCCACCTGGGCTCCATCATATTATGTTTCATTTCCTGGGGTCCAAATACAGAACAGCACCTAGCAGCCCTTGTGATTACTTGCCTCACAAATGCATTTTGTCTTTTTGCTCAGGTTTTGTATTGAATTTCACTTGGCTTGTTATAGAAACCTCAGACTCTTCATTTATGCTTTAGTGGGACAAAAAATAATTATTCTGTAATTTTTTTGCTCTTTACATTTTCACACAAAACTATTGCATTAATTTGGAAGACATTGAACATAATTAAAATTAGCAAATATGTCATGTTTTTTTAAGCCTACCAGCACCCTTATTCATTTTTATGTATAGGCAGCCGGTTGTTTTCGCAGAAATAGGCCCCGTCAGTGTGATCATAACAGCTTCCTTGTACATTATCCCGCTTGTTACACGGCTACTTGCCACATGAGAAACTGGACATGAAATGTGAATTGGAAATATTTTATTAGCAAATTTTTACTGAATGCAGACCTTCCGCGAGGAAAAGCTGTTTACTTTCGGTTTTAAGGTCAGAAACGATATTCAAATGTCATGAACAGGCAATTTGGTTTCATCATTTGTAAATAAATATGTCATATATATTATTAAAAGACATATTTATACTTATTTTTTGTGTAATATTAAACCTGTCAAAATGATTTGCAGCATCCGGGTTACCGTGTGTTATTAGTTTTTGAGCGGTTGTTATCTTGGAATAACGAACCTGCAAATGTTGCGACTTGCCAATCAGAATCAAGCATTCCACGTTTGATAATCAGGATATATTCCCATCAGGTGTGCTACCGAAGAAAAGTCTTAAATGTTTAGGATGAAATGAGTTTGAGCAAATAATAACAGAACTTACTTTTGGATGAACTTTGCTTCTAGTTAAGATCATTATGAATTTGTAATTTATAGACTTAATAACCAAATTATTTTGGGGTTAAAGTAAACGTTGGTCAGGCCAATTGCATCCAAGCAGAATCATTTAATATTTTTTTCGTATTAGATCCTTATCCTTATGTTCATATCCGAATGATTGACAGGTGCCATGACAGATCCTAACAGGATTTGTGATGAATTGACAGGATTGCTTTATTGCATCTTTCTCTTAAGTGGATATGTTATCAGCTTGCATGCAGAAGACACAAACTGGTGAGAAGCACTAGACTAGATACCATTCAATTTCACCTGATGAGAAGCAGGATGAGCAGGCTGACAGCTGGAATTATTACTGCTAAATTGACTCTTTGAGGCGGCTTGATATCACGGTGACACATACCCGTTCCGTGTCAGATGTAGTAAACCCTGGCATTTTTGTTTCTGAGGTGTATCGATTTGTCCCAAGCACCTAAAAAGCTTAAGAACCTGTCAGTGTAGAAAGCAAAAACTTCGGTCACTCGCTTAGACATCAGGCTGATGCTGGCCTCCTCTAAACTCCTCTTTCAGGTGATGTTTAGGAAAGTATTTTTAAAGATGTATAGTGACAATGCTGAGAACATCAACAGCTGTTGTAGTTTTGAATGATACACAACTACTGTATATAGGCCTATATTGTTTGAGGTGATGTCATTATTAAAGTCCACTGTCTTTAAAAGGGGATCCCCTGTTGAGTTTTATTACATCATAATATCCCAAACTTCCCATCGGGTCTCCAAAAAGTGCTATACAGGATATCATGTTCCTGTACTATCAAAATTTCCACTTAGTAGTTTTGATATCTCGGATGACTCTTACATTTTCTAGAATTATAGATTTGTCTGGTCACGTTAAGCATGCACAGTCATCTACAGCAGCTGTATGATCGACTTCTTTATACTGGGCAAGATGTCAAATACAGTTTTCCACAGGTTTTAGATTCAGCTTTGGCATATCTTAAGCAATATTCACCACTGACTGCTGAAGGCAGCGGTTTTGTCCCAGCCTGCCCTCTGCATTCTGCCATAAGGCTTCAGTGTTGTGATCCTAGAGGCTAGGCTTTCTGAAGATTGGTGTAAACTTTTAAGAAAGTTTGACCAATGCTAGAAAAACAAGAACAACAATAATGTGTGGGTGGTCAATTCTGAGTCAACAGGATGTCGGTTTGGTTTGCAACAGTGAGTAGATCAGCTGCGCACAGAGGAACATGGTCAGGTATTGATGCCGCATTGAGTACAATCATACCGAGAAGTTCAGCTTTGTTTGTGGCTGAAATGTTCTGCTTCTGTCGCACATAAACCTTAATGCAACCCACATTGTCTTTTCTTTCTTCTCTCTTCGTTTCTTTCTCAACACCTAATTGGTTGTCTTTATACACTTGAAAGGGATGGGGAGGGGGGCATTTCCTGTTCAGTGTATTGTCTTGATACAAAATCACACGTCGATTTGACCGCATTAACTGTTGATAACAACCAAACAGATCAAGGCGTCTGCCGGCCTGTCTTTTTATGTTTGACAATTTGTCTGTCTATCTCTAGAGATCATCACATCTCTCTGCTAACATAGGGTCTCTTGTTTGACATATTTTTGATGAGATGTTTTCTGCCCTTTTAATTTTATATGATATACTTTTACATGGTATGTCACTAAATTCCTTTTCCTATTAAAAAAAGAACAGCTTGCCCCAAAACTGTTGCATGAGGACAAGGTGAAAAACAAAAACATTTGTGGGATAATTGTTTTCTTTTAAAGTTATTGTCTTTAAGATTGGGTGTGCCAGGAGTGTTACATGACCTCTGACCTTTTCCAATGTTTAGAAAATCTTCCAGATTGCACGCACATCCTCCTCAGCCCTAGTGAGATGTTTGTGGTTCCTGTGAACTATTTTCCCCCAGAGATGCTTGAGCCTTTTGTCCAAATGGTCTTGCTCTGAGCAAACCCACACATGGCAAACCCACTGCGAGAGAGTCACAAGCTGTTTCTCAAGTCCTGCACTTGTGCTCCTGACGCCTAGGCATTTGGAAATGTGAGCTCCAACAAATGTTTTCCTTAGTTTACATTTTCATCATGATCCAGCATTTATTGTGGGTTAAAATGTTGTTGAACCTATAGATTGGATTTCCAGTATTGCATTTTTAAATATGTACTAAGGGATAGTTCACCGAAAATGAAAATCCTTTCATCATTTACACACCTTCGATGTCATTCCAAAACTGTATGACTACATTTCTTCTGCAGAACACAAAAGCAAATATTATGAACAATGTTGATAACCAAACAACACTGGCTTCTATTGACTTCCACACAAAACCACAGAGACATTTCTTGAAATATCTTCTTTTGTGTTCCACAGGAGAAAGAATTACATTAGAGTAAATAAAATATGGAAAAAAATATTTTTGTGTGAACTATCCCTGTAAGTCATTATTTAAACAGTTTTTTGGGAAGATTTCTGTGTCTGCTTTCTAAGATTTAAACTTGGTGTTTAAGGGAGCTGGCAACACTGTATTTTAACTGAACAGACTGTGGTAGTTCTAGGAAAATACAGAATGAGTAATAGAGGACTAAAATAGAAGACTCACATCTTTGTAGATGCCTGAGTGAATGTTACTTTAATGGCCACTTTAAAAGGCCCTGACAAATTCCCACTATTCACATTGTGTGCTTTTTACCTTTAGGTCACATGATAGTATATTTATCATTGATTTTTATTTATTTATACAATATAATCATCATTTTCATTTTATTATGCGTGACAAATTGTGTCAAAGGCCTATTGTGTGTTTGTGTTCGACAGTACTTCTGGTACTCAAGTCAATCATGTCAAGTTTGTTTTCTTTATATATTGCACTACATTGAGCACAGCCTGAGAGAATCAAAGCTATGAGAAGACCAATATGAAACCACATGTAAAACTCACCGAGCCCTTTTATGTTGTTCCTTCTGACTCGTGCAAAAACCTGCTGTTTTTCATCTGTTACGAAACGGGCACGAGACCTGCAGTGTTCCTGAAATCCCACAGAGGTCACACCCGGGTCAAAAGTCCTGTCAGGGACTATCAGTATGTAAACGGCAGGGATTCTGCCGTTTAACTTGGAAATTGGCATACGTGTTGTCTCTTTAGGCCTGTACCTTATTATTTAGTACTGCAAGATATGGGGTTTCAGGGGCATGTATGGACTGCTGTTACACTGCAGTGGAGTTTAGCTCACTGCTTCATTCAACCCTGTTATTATGGGTCATGCAGTAAAATGTTGGGTTATGTTGGGTCTATATCCACTCCCATGTAGACACAGTGCAAACATGTATATTATTTACAACATACTTTGCATTTTTTAGTCTGCGACTTTGCAAGACAAGATGTACTGGTTTTAGAAAGCTACCAGCAAACCGAGTTTAAGTGAGAGTGTTTTAGTTCCTAAGCTGTTAGTGTGGTTTCTCACAAGGTGCTAGATTGAGAACGTTTTCAGGGCTGGTGGCATTTAGTGTGTAAAAGATATCCCAAGTTTGATTTCACATGCTTCTGGTTAAGATACGGGATGCATGAACACCCCCCCGCATATTGTGGTTTGTTTTCTTGATTTTATCTGATTTTAGAGATCTACCTGTTTTGTAAACGTTACAATGAAAAGTGAATTAAAGGATATCAAAGAATGTTGTATTCATGGAGAATGAGTTGCAGCGTGGACCAGACTTTATGAATCTAGATAAAATGCAAGTCTACAAATCTCCTTATAGAATGAATAAAGTGCTTGGCTATCTTTCTATCAGTGCTTGCCATAACATTTACGTTTATTCATTTACCAGACACTTTATTTTGCGAACTACAAATGATGGAGCATTAAACATTTTACCCGTAATGCATACAAAAATGTAGACTACACTAGTTTTTCCCATCTTTTGTATACTAATTGAAAATATGCTTCTCACACTTAATTTGACCTCGGTTTGCTTAAATGTGATATTGAATATATAACATAGTAGTTAATTTCAGGTTCAATCTCCACTTGTCTGCAGAATAAAGTGTGAAAGTGAGTTCCAAGTGCCACAGTTTTTTAAGATCCACATCTGCTGAGCAATAAGTGATAAGTAAAGGGCGCGCATTGTTACCAAAGTAACACAAAGTGTTCCAGATGAGTCGCTATTGGTTACTGACTGCAGGAACACTTCTATTTTGGGTGGTTGCTTCAAGAATGTTACCTTCTCTGATCATCTCCCAGCAAGCTGGAACATGCGCTCCCTGTCACCAATTCAGTCTGTTTATTTTCGCTGCAGAGAGAAGTGCAGGCAAGCTAAAGCGTACATACCCTTTTCCCATCGTGCCCAGCCATTCCTCTCATTCCATGGTTTGTTCTTAGCACGACCGCTTCCGCAGCGAGCGCGCAGACATGCTCGCTCTCAGCCATTCTTAAACGTGGCTTTGTCATTTTAATTGGTACGTTGTGATCTTGAATGCACCCTCGCACATGCGCTTAGAATCACGCAATATCATTTTTCAGCTGGATTGTATTTGTGAATTTGCTCAAATGAGTCACGTGATGTTTTTCTGCCAGGTGCTTTAGGGAAGTGGGACTAATTTAGGAAAGCTTTGTTGTCCTCATTTAAATTGTACATTGAGGGGATAGTTCACCCAAAAATTTGGATTCTTGAGGATCATTTACTCACTCACTTTCGTTTTTCGTTTAAGAATGTTGGTTAGCAAACAACACTGGCCTCCATTGACTTCCATTGTACGGAGTACGGATGCTATATCATTGAGGCATTTCTCAAAATATCTTCTTGTTTATGTGTAGAAAGAGTCTATATACTTATGAGGGTGAATAAATGTTGACTGAATATTTATTTTTGCGTGAACTGTCCCTTTAAATGCCTTTTGCTCAACAAGTCAGACTTTACATTCAAGTCTTTACATTTCAAGTGCTGTTTTGATTTGTTTAAATGTTTTAATTCCAATAAAATGTTAAGTTGTCTTATTGATGATTTTGGCATACGGCTAATCAAAGGCTTGTTGTGATTGGTGGCTCTGATTGTCATGTGATTTGCTAATGTACGTTTACATGCACTTTTTAGGAAAACAGACACACAAAAGAGTGTTTTCCAATGGAGTATGTGGTAAGCTTTCCAAAACACACCGGCACATATATATCCTAAGGCATGGAGGCTGGTCGTACATTACTAAAAACCTGACCTCATTGGTTTACTGTACACATTTCCTTCACGTTGCAGGTGTTAGCAGAAGCTGGTAGGTTAACCCTGCATTTTATCACCCTGTACCTCAGCGGAGACCCAACCGAAAGGAATTAGGCTCTTTAGAACGGGTATGGATCCAGGGCATGAGCATTTATTATGTAACATTTAGCTTAAATTACCTTCATTTGTTTGGTTTTTCTTAATGATCTAGTTGTATTATTAAGTGTAGTTATCTTATTCAACCATGCAACCACATGCTGTTCGAAGCATGTCAATGCTGTTATTATGCTGTTAAACTAACTCGTTTTTCCACATTTTGAATCAAAGTGAGGTTTACACAGTTAGGCAGTAACAAAAGTCAGTAGGAGCTTCAGTAAAATGAATGGGGTCAGAAGAGAAGATCTAGTGTTAGTGTTGCAGCACTTCTGTCTTTGAATGATTTCACTGCATTCACTCCACACGTGCATGCGCACGGGTCTTTTTACACAACATTACGTTTCTGCAGGGAGTTGAGAATGTAGGTCATTAGATTTACCATAAAGCCTGGTTCTGCATCCCTCCGAGTTGTTAATTCACTTCCTGTCCGTCCTTTCTGCGATGCTTGAACATCATCACATTGTACCCTCATCAGCCTCTATGCCTCAGGTTACACTCCCGACATGCACCAGGTGATGGGATGGGTGTCAGGATCTGGGCTTTATTTGGGTTCCACATTTGTACTCTGTTTGCCAGTACTCTTTATGAGGTGTGGATTTATCTTTTTATTCATCTGAATATGTTTGAAATGTATAGTCATGGTTGAGGAATTGCGTTATGGGATGGAGTGTCTTTGTACACTGGTATGGGGTTTGTCGACTTTACCTTCTTGGTGTGGGTTCTTCTGGGGTTCCTGGTTGCTTGAACATGGATCTTTTTAGTCAAATTGAAATTGCCTATTGTGTTTTTGGGTTCTTGTTTAGTTCTTTTCCTTCAAATGCATTTTTTAATGAAATGTAACATTCAATGAATTATCTATGTGTAATGTCTGTTTGTGTTTATGCAATATGTTTGTCTTTTTTAACATTGTCATATGTGTTTGTGTGTGTTTTTATATCCTGTTTTGCATACTGTCTCTTTCTTTCTTTCCTTCCCCATCCCCCTTCCCCTGTCTGCTCTGAATGTGTGTGTGTGTGTGTGTGTGTGCTCACCAGACATGCTCATGCCCTGGAGCCAGGGACCATGTTTAGGCTCAAAAATATTCCCTCCCTCCTGACATTTCTGACAGACATTTTAGCACAGGGAAGTGACAGAGAACCACACAGAAGCTGAATCAACACAACTTTGCAGCATTTACAGTACAATTAGAAAGAAAAATTGCATTCTGGGATTTGTAGTTGACTCTTGTTCTCCGTAACCCTGAATTCAGGTCACTCGGCTGAATGATTCTCAGTCGAACCCTTTAGGTATTCTGACACGTCGATTAGGTGCTTTTTGCATGAATGCTTCAAACGCATAAGCTCATATGCAGTGTGCAAGAATCCTGCTCAGATAACCTTGGGTGTGCATTCGTGACCTGCATCGCATGGCCCGTGGCGGTTTATTGCTGTGGTTGAGTGGAGTCTTAAGGTGTCACAGGAGACCAGGAAAAGTGAGAATAATGTGGAGATTAGCAGATCTCAGGAAGCGGAAGAGAGGGACGTACTGTATGACCCCCCCAACATGCTTGTTCTTGAGTTACAATGGGTGGAGCGTTGAGTGCAGACTCCACCCCCCATCTCCGTCTCTTAGCCCCCTATCATAATTGTGTGCATGAGAGAGAGAGAGAGAGAGAGAGAGAGAGAGAGAGAGAGAGAGAGAGAGAGAGAGATATGACCGAGCTGCTTCTGCATGCATACACACTCATAAATGCATAAATGACTGACACTGCAAGGAGAGAGAGGAAGGATGTGAGGGAGGGGGCAGGAGCGTGGGCAGAGATGGAATCAACACTAGCATCGGGGAGAGAGAGAGAGAGAGAGAGAGAGAGAGAGAGAGAGAGAGAGAGAGAGCGATCAACCAGACAGGGAGGAGAGGAGAATAGAGGACAGTCGGCTGCATCGCTCCTCACACACAGACGGAGGTGGAGAGAGGAGAGGATGAGAGACTGTGGGGGAAGGAGAGGACAATAGAAGACCGTTGATCTCAGTGTTACACAGAAGTGAATGAGACTGATGCTGAACAAGAGAGCAAAAAGCAGCAGCGTGACTTAGTGATTTTAAAGAGAAGAAATTGACGGAGGAAAGAAAGAACATGATGTTTTAATTTCAGGGAGGGGACTGAGCGAAAGAGCGAGTGAGGAAGAGGAGGGGAAGGATTGTCTGGCACGCTTAAAATTTTAACGTGACTTTAATTCGAACAAGGAGGACATTTTTTCCTAAAATGTGGATGTGTTTTTTGATTTCAAGGACTTGAATGAATTGCTGTTTTGCAACAACAACACGTGTGATGAGAACTACACAGTGAGGGGAAGAGGCATTAAAAACTCTTTAAACTCTTTCATACATTTCGCTTTTACTATTTTGGATGCCAACTTATGAACTCTTAAGATATTTTTTAATGTAGATAGGGACTGTTTTTGAAATGCATATTTAAGTGTAGAATAAAAACATTTTTACGTTACTTAAATGTTATGCAGACAAAATCAGGTTTTTTTTAAGCAAAACTTTTAGATGTCTTTATTTGTAGTGTCATCTATGACCGGTGCTTTCATAGATATCCCAATCAGGAAGACTTTTTGATGTCTGCTAATTTCGCTTGCTTTAGCCGGAAGCGTGTGTATGTGTGCGTGCACTCTTGAGCAATATTTGATTTCCTTGTTGGAACGGTGCCACGACTGCTCTGTGTGTATGTTTCAGTCTGTATGCATTAGGATGTCAACACATTACTTCAGTATTGGTGATCGTAGCAGCTAAACTTTCCCATCCTGTGTGAGCGTTTGCTGCAGATGCTCTGTGATTCAGCCTGGTTTTATTTGCTGTGATCTGGAACCGAGCTCTCTTGGACTGTGATTGAACGGAGAGGGAGGCGACAGATTTTGTGTTGGCGAAACTTGCCGGCTTTTGTTTGGGTTCTGTCATGACTCTGTCTTGCACGATTTTTCCTCAGTCTGTTACCATGGCAACAGCTTTGTGGTCGTGTTCAAGTTCCAGTGCTTTGTTTCATAACTTCAGCGCTAGCGCGCCGTCCCAGGTTACAGTTTAAACTCAATGTCATATAGTGGATGTTAGATAAGAGCTGTGCCTTCAGATCAGGTCGTCTAGGTGCTCTCTCTTAATCTATTATTTTAGTCTATTTCTATATCAGAATTATACAACAGTTGCCATAGTCAACATTGGCTGCAATGAATTAAACCTTTAGTGCATTGATAGCTCTACAGATACTACTGCTTTCTACTGACGGAAGCTTTGAATCATTGATTTATTGTATTGTTATTGTGTGACTTTGTACGGTTGGTTTGGCGGTGTAGTTTAACTCAGGTTTTAATTTGTCAAACGCATTGTGGAGCTGCACTGAAACAAAAAAATATCGCAACATACAATTTATCATTTGTACTTTGAGACTAATTTCACATTAATCACAAAGACAGAGGTTGAACCTGTTGGTTGAACTGGTACCATTGTTCACAACAATCTCTCAAATGTGGCAACTGGTTACTGTTTACTTTGGTTTCACTTCAGACAAATTGTGACCCTGACCTCTCTTCAGGTTACAATGCAGCCAATGTTTGACCACGTAACTCATTGACTCTGATCATGTTTACTAGATTCTGAAAGAAATCGTCATATCAAATTGGGATTCTGCCATATTCCAAATGGACAGGTGCTACACCCAAGCTAGGTTTCCATAGTCTGATTTACTGTCCTTGAAGCATTGTCCTCAGTACTGTTACAGGTATTATTAAAATGCTTTACATGTTCTCATTTATCTGAACTGGTTCATGGTGTGTCGATGTCAATTACAGCTGCAATCGGGGCACCGTTTATGCTTTGTAAACGAAGGGTCTTTGCTCACCAGGCTGGCCTGACAAAAGCTTTGTAGATGTTCAAGTTGTCGTAAATCTCGGCGCGCTGGGATTGTGTCATACTGCAGCTGAGATAACAGGCCAGCCGGCTTGTCTTTGATTGCCAGTCACAACTGTTAGACTTTGCTTGGATGACTTGAGGGTCTGGCTTATGTCCCCGTAGCCTGCATCTGGTGCTATAGAAAAAAAGTCAAGTTACTTAGAAACAAAGACATGACCACAAAAGAAGCCTGAAGTGTTTTTGTGGTTGCTTGTGTAAAATATATGCAGTGAAAACCATTGTAAATAAACCAAGATGAAAGTGGGAGCAAGTCGGCTAGGCTTGGATGTATTTTAGGGTTGCCTATAGTGGAGACTGTTATGTTCTCGAAAGAGATGTACAACCGATAATCGTTTGAGAGGTTTAAACAAACTCAAAGCATTGGTTTGATAGCTCAGAACTGTTTGAGGAAGACTGTTGCACCTCTGTCAGAGGTTATCAAGGGCTTTACATCGGGCACACGCATCGGTGCGGTTCAGTTGGGCGCATGACTTTGCTAAATGACGTTTGGAGGTTAGGTTTTCACTCAGGAAACCGATCTATAAAGAGCCGCTCCATCAGTGAACGTTTGTCTGATTTTGAGGTGTCGTTTAGGGTAATGAGCGCATGATTGATTTTCCGGTTAGGCTCTAATGAGCACATGAATCAAAAGATCTCTGGAGGAGGTACTTCAGATTTGGCCAATCAGGTCTCATTATTGTCACCCTGACAGGAGTGTGTTGCTTTGGAAACGTCACACCTTAACTCTTTCACAAGTCACACCAAACTAAAACTTATTAGTGGTGCTCGAACCCATATGATCAGCCATATTTAACCAATCTAGTTTCTACAACTTTGAAACGTAGCTGTTTCAGGGCTTTCTGAGTCTACTTTGTCTTTTTCTAAACCATATTTCTACAACTGTTCTTTATCAGGGTTGTTTACATATGTTATATGTATATACTCTTAAATTCTTTCTATCGGAGTTTAATTGCTTCAGTGACTTATTGTCTGAAAAACTAATTTAAACATCATTAAGGGCTCAGGTGTTTTCTTTTTTTTTTTTAAAGAAAAGATAGGAGTAACGGGACAGCCTGGAGAACGGGAAAGAAGACGTGGGAGGGGGAGTGGGGGAGCGAGAGATCATTTGGAAGAAGAGGGCAAGTGTGCTGGAGAGGGAGAGCGAGCTGGAGAGGCAGAATTTAGAGGAGGAGAAGAGGAACGCTGTGGACTACACCGTGTGGAGGCTGAGGGAGGGATTTCAGGAAAGGAGAAATAAAGAAGAGGATAAGGGGAGGAGCGCAGAGGGTGGGAAAGAAGCGCAGCCGGAGGTGATCTGGAAAAAAAGAGAGGAAGAGGAGGAGAAAGAGAGGGATAGAGGTCAGCTTGGTGACAGAGGTCCCAGAATCATCTGGAGGAGGAGGGAAAGAGAGTGACTGTTGTGGATGTGTCAGCACTAAACCTTCTCAGATGTGTGACGGGAAGTGAGGTGGCAGATTTAGAGAAAAGAAGATTTGTATATAACTCCAGTAATCCAGACTCTCTTAAGTGTTTGATGTAAATAACTACATGTACATTAGGGGTCATCAACAATTTCCTGGCTAGAGAGAAAGAGCAGCTGGTACATACTGTATAAAAATTGCGTGTTACATTTTAAGCCTAGCCTATAAAAATAGCATGCCTGTCGTACCACATTAATATATTTACATACTTTATGGTGCTTGCATTGCAAAGCCATTAAAATAACCATTATTGACATACAGATTCAAGTACTTGTACATAACGTTTTAATTTCTCTTAATGCTTTTTAATATGAGATGCAATAAATCATTTAGAGGAACTTTAGATTAATAGTCAATATTGCTATACATTTCATTTAAACAGTAATTGGCAGACCCCGAACCGATCAAAGGCCCCCTACTGAAGATCCGCGGTACTTTCTATTTTTAACACTTGGACTAAATGAAGTCTTTAAAGCAGCCATGAGGATAAAGATGATCACTTATATATATAGACTGATGATCTAAACCTCACTAAACTGAGCAGCTCGACTTTATCATTAAGTGATCTGCGTTCACTGGATCAGTACTTTAACATTTTCCGTCCATCTATTCCCGCTCACTTCCTCTCTCTCTCTTTCACTCGCTATCGATCTGTCTGTCTGACGGAAGCCTCCTCTCTCAGAGTCTCAGCTGCAGCTAATAGGCTTTTTATGGGACTCTGTCAGACAAGAGCTACTCGAGTGGAGTCCAGTACATGCACAGACACGCACACACACGGAGGCATTTAAAACAACAGTACTGTCTTTCGTACATTTATATAGGCGCATCGATTAGAAATGCACCAATAATGTTATGACAATCATACTTTATTGAGTCGAATATTTTGTGCTTTGAGAATCGATCCTAAGACACTCTATGCAGACCTAAGATCTGATGCAAACTCTTCTACGCCTTGCATATGACAACAGTTCTGAAGTCTCTGTGATCTAGGCTGGTGCTTCTCAGAATAACTTTTTTCGACCATCTGTTTTATCGTCCCCCTTTTTTGGACTAAGCTGTCTGCCCACTGTCATCTCTCCGGTGTGATGATGAAGCGATCAATGGACGGAGAGGAAAAGAGGACTGTAAAAGAAAAGACAAGACAAGTTATTGATTGTAATAAAGAGAGACGTGGGGAGACATAAAGCGAATATAAAGAGCTTCAGTGGACACTAAGACGGTGAACAATCATCATGGAGCTCGTCCCCAAAACCAAATACACGCCATTCAGGAGCGACTCCTTTAGCTCGACGGACGACACTGCGTCTAATCCTTCCCTTCCTTCCTCTGCTCCTCTCACTCCTCTAACCCCTCCTGGCATCCCTCCTTCTCTCTCATCCTCCTCCCTCACCCCCATCCTCCCCCCAACCTCTCCACGGCAGGCTGAGAACAGCCCCACCACCCTCTGTTCCTTCTTCCCCAGGATGGGAGCCCTGCGGCTGGGAGTGTCTTCCACTCTGCTCCCAGGCCTGAAGGCATCCAGCAGGCCGACAGGTGCGGCGGGCGGTCAGGGAGGTTTGGGCGGACCTCCCCAAGACGCTGGCACCCCGGCCGCCAGTTGTTCTGCTCCTCTCCTTTCTCTAACAGCCCCGTCTCCTCCTCCTCGTCCCCCACAGGATATGAACCGGCTGGGCGGAGCCTCGCGGAGGGCCCGAGTGGAAGGAGGCCAGCTAGGCGGAGATGAGTGGACGCGGCACGGTTCCTTTGTCAACAAGCCCACGCGAGGTTGGCTGCACTTGGACAATGTGGTCAGCACCGCCGGGGTCTCTTACACTGTCAGGGTAAGATGCATGTATGAGTCTGTTCGACTTGTTCCTGTCTGATTAACCCTCTAACTTCTTTCTCTTTGTTGTTCTTATGTTGTCTCTCTAAATTATATAATTTGTTACAATGATGCTTGTAAATGCTTGAACATTCTGTCATCATTTGCTCACCCTCAAGTTGTTCTAAATCTATATAAATTGGTATGTTCTGTTAAACACATAAGGAACATATTTTAACCATTGACTAACATAGTAGTCAATGGTGCCACAGTTGTTGCCACCAAAAACATTCTTACAAATATTTTTCATTGTGTTCAGCAGAACAAAAAAATGTATACAGTTTTGAAACAACTTGAGGGTAAGCAAATAATGGCAGAATTTTCATTTTTGGGTGAATTATCGTCTTAATGCCACACACACAATAATATCGTTAATTCTTCAGCAACTGTTTAAAGTTTGTCTTAAGAGCCACAATGGTTACAAACTCTCTCCCTGCTTCCCAACACTCATATTTTGAGTGTTGTTTATTGACCCAAATAAATTGGAAACACAAAATAATATTAATAATAATAAATAAGGGATAATGCACAGGCAGCCGGTTGTTATCGCAGAAATAAACCCCGATAGTGTGATCAGGTCTTGTATCACACTGAAGGGGCTTATTTCGCAAAAACTGCATTTAAGTACATTTTTGAAAATGATTTTTTAAAAATATTTTATTCGCTATTTTTAACGAATGCAGACCTTCCACAACGAAAACACGTTTACTTTAAGGTAAGACATTACCTTCAAATGCCATGAACCCTCAATTTGGTTTAAATTAAAGTGACTGTCCGTAATGGCCTCTTTTTCGCCATCTCAGTTTGTAACTTGCTACATTTTTTTTTTTAACGTGACTTGTAATTCGGCACTGCTCAACTGCGTGGATGAGTCTGATGTTTTGAGTCGCATGTCACATGTGGCCTTTGACAGTGCACCGGTGAGAATCTTAACTGTACATCAGTAGCGCATCTATAACGAAAGACACCAAATAAGGATTTCCGGAGGAACACGACCCGACAAGAAAATTACAAATCACTAGTGCAAGCTGTCCGTGGTGAATCCAGCAAGGGTAATGAGTCTGAGACAGTTTTAAACACAGTTCTTTCATGTACTTGCTCAATAATTGGTTTTAGTTCATTTTTAATCAGAAATACTTACGAAATGCAGCTTTAAATTACACGTGTTAAAAGAAGAATGTGTAATGAATTTTTGTGTAGCCTATATTAAACTGCACCTGTCAAAGCGATTTGCAGCGTTATCCTGTGTTATTAGTTTTGAGCGGTTGTTATCTGAAAATAACAACCCTTGGAATGTCGTAACTGGCCAATCAGAATCAAGTTTTCCAGAGTGCCATGTAATAATATAAAATAATAATAATTAAAAAGAAACACATTAAAATGGATGCTACAATAATATCGTTATTGTGATTCCTTTTAGACTAGTTGCACGTTGTAATGTAAATATATTGGGGGAGCAAAAAATATTGGTTTTTTCGCTGTCTGCAGATTACTTTGAATAGTTTCCCGTCAACCACCACAGCGGACACTAGTGTGTCATCCTATACACTGTCACCTAGTGACAAGTTGTTGTACTGTATGTGAAAGATGTGTGTTTAAAAAAAGTTAAAATCTTGTTTTTCATGCCCTAACAGGAATCAAAACACATAGGATGACAATCTTGTCTGAGCTTGCATTATTCATGCATGAATACAGCATGAACCATTGTAGGTCAATTTGCAACCACTTTAAATTTGGTTCTCATGTTTATAGTTAATTGAGACTTTCTTACTTTCTTACACCACATACCAAAAAAGCAAACCCGGCTTAAGTATTTCATTTAGCGGCCTGGCAAACGCTGCTTTTTTCACAGAAAAGTGCCACTTTCAAACATTTAAAAATCTGTTATCATCTCGCCATTGCTATTCTGTCTTTCCATCTCAGTTGTTTTCATGTTGACTTTGTACATGTTGGTTAACATTTGTGAAGCACCCTGATGTTTATTGTTTCTCTTATGTTAAACAGTCTCTTCAACATGAACATTAAGTTCTTTTTAATATGTTGTATCTTCAGATTCCCCTCTAACTCTACAGGCTTGTTGTACATTGAGAACAGCTTTATATGATTAGTGCTTCCTAATTCGAGCATCACACACACTTAACCACACAACAGTTAACCGCTCTATGTTATAGAACTGTGCTCGGGAACTGACACAGGAAGGTGCTATAACAGTTTTTCTTTTCATCTTTGCTGCAGTATATGGGCTGCGTGGAAGTGCTGCAGTCTATGAGAGCACTGGACTTTAACACCAGAACTCAGGTTACAAGGTAACGCAAACTCACACATTTACCTAGCTATCTATATGGAACACACCATAGTCTTCTATTGTTATTAATGATTACAGACTAGCCCTAACCTTAAACATAAAATATATTTTTACAACTGCCACCATTATAAAATAAAAAGGTTTAAATAGAATAGTATTCATTCCCAAACAGCAGGTTCAGTAGAAATGTTCAAAGGCTGGTTATGCAACACACAAGGGCAGTGTGTGAAAGTGCACAGTATTGTGTGTTAAAAGATATACACTGTACAACACCGTACAAAACATGTTATTTCTCATTTGCACATGCTCTTATTCACTCAGAGATGCACTGCACATACAGTACATCCGTCTCCCATAGGAGTGATTTTCTCGTACATTCTTCCCACATCCTAATGCACATGTACATGAACATACACTCGCAGGCGGGCCGGATAAAAGCCCCCCTGATGAAATATTAATGTTACCCTCTCAAAGAGTGTGATAGAAAGCGTGCAAGAGAGAAATTATGCAATACTAACACATGCTGTCATTTCTTATTGCGTCTTGTTCACACACTTTGAACAATACAGCCGTAGAAGACAATAAGAGATCACTCCAGTGTTGTCTTTAATCTGCATTTCTGCATGTATTGTGGTGATTCAAGTCCAATGTCTTTTGAATTTCAACAGATTCAAACCTCAGGAGTGACATAAAGTTAAGAGTGACAAAGACAAAGAAAAAGAGATATATTGCATCATGTATTCATTTTTGAACTGATCGTAAAATACATGCATATTGAAAACATTAGTATTGTGATGTTTGAACAATATTTTCAATTGGAAGAATAGTTTTCACTAGTTTACAGAATGAAACAAAACTGATACATTTAGTTTGAAACCTGTACCTACAGAAACAGTAAAAGCTGAAAATGATTTTGGAGTGGTCTCCATTTTATTTTTTCTCTGCGGCTGTTTGTGTGTGGGCATATTTAATAGTCTCACTTGTACAATGAGTGTGTCTAGATAATACAGGATCAATCCGTATTAAAAGATGAAATGCGCCACCTTGTATTTTCATACTCATTTAATACATGACAGACAATATCAACTCACACGAAATGTAGATTTAACTCCGTGGCATGTGCCAGTGTAGCGTTGCCATAGTTACTTCAAAAGTATGTCTGTAAAGCACAAGATGAGAGACTGAATATGAGGGGGTCAGTTCTGTCTCTCCTAATAAGTAAAAGATAAACTGCACATTTTGCAGGAGAGTATGAGAGTCTTGTTATTATGTCTTCTGTCTGTCTACTGAGAAACGATTGCACATTTACATACTTCTTGGGTGGAAGCATAATAAAGTCCTGAAAAAACATTTTACATTGAAAGTGGGAACCCTATGTAGACTGATCGTAAGAGTAGTTTGTGCTTGGGTATGTAAAACACAATGAGGAATAGAGAAGGTCTTATAATGGCATCAGCCCTGCTGTGTAACCACAAAGTCTTATAATAGAATCCCCTGGAACCCTTGTGGTTTCCTCTTTTTTTGTGTGTGTGTTAGCGTGTTTGTCAACGTGTGTGTATTTGCACTGCTGCTTGTTAAAGGATGTTAGACATATTTGCTTCTCGTTCCTGACACCAACAGCTGCTCAGTAAACCATTTTCATACATAATCCTATATTCTCTAAGGAGTGTGAAATGTTTTTAGGAAAAAGCATGGGGGTTGTGCTCACATTCACATGTGAGATTTGCAGGAAATGGCATGACTAAAGTGTGTTTAATGTAATAATCCCTCAACAATATGAAATCACAGAATCTGATTGTTTTCTCACACATCTGATGTGTGTGTGACTGTTTGTGTTTTGTTTCAGGGAGGCGATATCAGTCGTGTGTGAGGCAGTGCCAGGTGCCAAAGGAGCTCAACGCAGAAGAAAGGTATTTAGCACTTTATCTTATCTCACTTTTGTTTGTTACAAACACAACGTTTCTTCTTCTTTTGGTACTCTCTGACACACATGCACATATTGGTCAGACTGTGGTATTTGGTTATTTCTGAGGCTGTTTAGTGTGTGTGAGTGGAATGCCAGATTCTGAAATTGAGACAGTCATAAGCTGTGTTTCAAAACCCAACGGTATTCTAAAAAGTACTTTGAAATTGTATGTGGAGATTATATCGGCATCTAGCGGTGAGGTTGCGAATTGCAACCAATGGCTCTCTCCACCACTCCCCCCACCCTTTCGAAGCACTACGGTGGCTCTCACAGAACAAAGATGTCAGAATGTTTTCGCTTTTTTGCCGAAGGAGATAACATATTTTTGAATCGCACTCTGTAGAGCAGGGTGAATTCCATGTAAGGGGACCCGCGGTGTATGTAGATAAAAATAGCTCATTCTAAGATAATGAAAACATAACGGTTCATTAGATCTTTATACACCTCTGAAGACAGTAGATCCTCCTTAATATCACACATTGCACTGTTAAAAAAACGATTTAAAGCATCCTCATTTAAAATGTCTTCTCATAAAATATTTATGCATGTTTTTCTTATTAACCCTTTGTTGTAAAACTGATGAAGTCTCTGTTTTTCTTTTTCTCCAGCCCACTTCTCGATGCCTCTCTTCCATCTTAGGGAAGAGTAATCTCCAGTTTGCTGGAATGATAATCAGCCTCACCGTGTCGACCAGCAGCTTGAACCTACTGGCAGTTGACTGCAAACAGGTCAGACATCATACATACAAATAAAACGCAGCGCTTCTTTTCTTTGTGAAATTCTTTTCTCCTAATATTGTTAAAGCATCCTGGAGTGCATTGATGCTGTGTTCAACAGGATGGGTTTGGGTGAATATTGCTAGGGCTTTTTCTCTCACATGTGGACTTCTGTGTCAGTTAAGTCAGTATAGGAAGGAGCTACCTTTGACAAAATGGGGTGGGGAAAACATATGAGTGATTCAATAATTTGTGGTTTTTGGTAACAGGAGATATTCTTAAAATGTGTTACTACCAGGTGTAAACCACAATCTGTTTTGCCTAAAAGCTTGTAATTGGATAATCTGAGACTATTGTTAAAGGGACAGTTCACCCAAAATCGAAAATTCTGTCATCATTTACTCACCCTCTTGTTACTTCAGACCTGTGTGACTTTCTTTCTTCAGCAGAACACAAAAGAAGATATTTAAAAAAAAGAATGTTGCTTACCGAACAACGCTGTTACCCATTGACTTGCCTTGGCTTCATGTCCATGCACATTAGAAGTGAAAGGGGACCAATGGTTTTTGGTTACCAACATTCTTCAAAATATTTTCTTTTTTGTTTTGCACAAGACAGAATGTCATAAAGGTTTAAAATGACAAGAGGGTGAGTAAATGATGAAAGAGTTTTCATTTTTGGGTGAACTTTCACTTTAATACCAGGTGTCAGCAGGGCCTAATCTGTTTTTCAGTTTATAAAAGCAGAAGTAATTTGCATGAGGTCTTGCAGCTCAGAGCCTAATTTAAAGATATTTGTGAATTTTTACTGAATATCTGTGGTACTCTGGGGTCCAATTGATTATTTTAAAGTAGTCTGCAGAAACAAACAACCTCCGGCTGCACCGCAAGACTTTATTTTTCTCGCTGCAAATTTTTTAGTGTTATGCCTGTTAGTCTTATCTGTGTTCAGGCAGCACAGCAGGCAGTCGACTGGAGCCCGGAATAAGGCCTGGAGTAATTGCTCTGCTGATATGTGTTTATCTTAATGAATCGAAGCCATGTGGAATTATTACACACAACTGTTCCTCTTTTAGACCGCAGTCTCATCGGATCATTTCTTCCCTTTTCTCTCCCTTTCCCCACCTTTTGTTTTTATTCCCTCTCCTTCATTTGTCACTCCTCACGTTTGTCCCATTATCTCATGTCGATTTTGTTTTGTCACATTGTCCATCCCTCTCTCTTTACAGATTATCGCCAACCATCACATGCAGTCCATCTCTTTTGCATCAGGAGGAGACCCAGTGAGTCACAACCTCTCTCGCTCTCAAAATCTTTGCAAAGTTTTGGAAACAAGCATACTTTTCTTTCTATCATCTTCTCTACCCTAATTTCTCTAGTTCTTGTTGTTTCATCTCCTTGCTTTCTTCAGACTTTAGTTCTATTGGCCTTACTCATTTGTCTTGCTCATCTGTCCATTTCCTCCACTGTTTCCTGCCTAACTAAGACTTACCTTCTGCTTATGCCTCTGTTCTTTGTCTCTATACTCTAATTTCTCTCAATGGCCTCTTCTTTAGTTCCCTTATACTACTTTCCATCCCTTTCTCTCTCATCACTTATCACTTATCACTTATCACTTATCACTTATCTCTCTCTCTCTCTCTCTCTCTCTCTCTCTCTCTCTCTCTCTCTCTCTCTCTCTCTCTCTCTCTCTCTCTCTCTCTCTCTCTCTCTCTCTCTCTCTCTCTCTCTCTCTCTCTCTCTCTCTCTCTCTTTAGGACACAGCAGAGTATGTAGCCTATGTCGCCAAAGACCCTGTCAATCAAAGAGGTAATTTACCAGCGTGGCACTATTGCATTGAAGTCATATCTAAAAGTGAAATGCAAATGAGTGTTTTTCCATACACAGCCAGAACGTAATTAAAATATTGTACTTGAAAATTAAATTTTAGTTCATAATTATAATAATCTTCATTGGAGAAAAAAATCCTGGTTGGATGTGTAAACGGATGAGTAAATAATAATAATATTTTTTGGTCACCTGTTCATTTAGGGATTTGAATGTTCACTTGTTTTTACTTATGACTGACTACTTCCTGTGTTGTAGCGTGTCATATCCTGGAGTGTTCAGAGGGCTTGGCTCAGGAGGTCATTAGCACCATCGGTCAGGCTTTTGAACTCCGTTTCAAGCAGTACCTGAAAAACCCCCCTAAACTGGTCACCCCTCACGACCGGTAAGTGTTTGTGTTTCTGTGTGCGCGTCTGCATGGCTTCATAGCGTCCTTGAATTTCCATGAGTCTGTGTACATAAAGCTACATCACTAAGACCACTAGAAGTCCCCTTAATATTCACATGAGGTAAACACCCGCACACAAATGCAAACATGTATGTTTTTCTGTTTTTTGGTTTTCATGGCCTGTGTTATTCGAGAGTCTTAAATACACTTACAAGGCTAATAAGTGTGTAAATATAGACATGTGTACTGTGTGTATGTTGTTACGCAATGCGTTTTGTGTCTGTTTGCTTTATGCACCTACGTCAAATTTCATTTGTTTGCTGTTCCTACTTTTACAACCATTTATTGTGTGTGTTTATGCTAGGCGGTTCCCCGCTGAAGTCAGAAGCAGTACATCATTTAACATGAACAGTAAATATAATAAAATAATAATGTTTATCTTGTTCTCTGTCTCTCTCTGTTTCTCTGTTAGAATGGCTCCATTCGATGGGTCAGCATGGGAGGAAGAGGAAGAAGACCTGGCTCCACCCCCAGATGTTCCATATTATAATAACTTTCCTGGCAAACAGCCTCCTCCTGGAGGTTTGATTGACATGAGGAGCCGCCCAGGCCACAGCACGGGATCCACATTGGTGAGACACCTGATGAACCCGCATGTCTCGGCTTGTGCATATGTTTGTGTGTGAATCACATTCTAATGCGATTTTTTTTTACCCCTATTTTTCCTTTTCTTATGTTCTCTATATACTTGCTTATACTATCTTGACGTTGTATTTGAAACCTTGTATTACTAGCACCTCTCGTGAATATTGCTTACTTAGACGAATCGCTTGCTGTTTTCCTCAATTGTAAGTCGCTTTGGATAAAAGCGTCTGCCAAATGAATAAATGTAAATGTAAATGTAATGCAATGTCCTTCTGTGCCTCTGTAGCCGTATGGACAGCCCAGCCAGAATGATATTCATAAGCAGCCACTACCTCCTTTACCAGGTCAGGTTTGTGTAAATGCACACACACACACACACACAAAGTGGCTTGTGACACATTTTACTGTTTTACGTCTAAACCCCACTGTACTTCACACTTCAAATCTCAGCCCTGTTCCTTTCTAATTTTACTCCACATAGTATTTGTATTTTGTAGGAAGTCCTAGCACTTATTCATTAATTTCCTTCTATTTCTCTGTACATTTTAAATCCTCTCATTTAAGACTGCCGTTGTGCAGAATGAGTCAGCATTTGTTCTGTCACCGTTCATTGCTCACTGTTGGACGCTACCCAAACCTATTACTCTACTGTAAGAGGTGACTTCTGGATTGCTGGCCCGCTGACAGTTGACATAAAAATGGCACCACTTAAGCGCAGTCATCTGAAGGTTAACTCGCTTTAACCTCACTGTTTTTCCTTTTAGTGGGCGCTAAGGAAGGAGGCTTGTTTGATGACCCTTCATACGTCAATGTCGATAAGCCCCGCCCTCCAGCGGCAGCAGCCAACGGAAATGCTCACAGAGATGCATTTGACATGAGTGAGTAACAGGGTTCAAACAGACATGGAAAAACCTGAAAATGTCAGGAAATGTTATGTTCTCTATTCTCTAGGCACTAATTCTGCATTTGTCAACCTTATTATGAAACAGATGTCAATATTTGGTGGTTCAAATACCCATGTGAGGTCTCTCTTAAAGTCTTTAAAGCATTTGTTTAGTGCATGGTTTTCTGTAGTCCGGTAAGTACCATTTTCGGGACGTCCCATATTGTCATGGATGGACACATGAAAATAAAGTTACTATTAAAAGTTATCCCTTCTCCATTTGTTAAGTATTATTGCTTCTGGTTTGTGCATTTTAATTTACAAATATGTTGTCTCAAAAACGGTGCCTTTTGTCACATTCATAATGCATGTACATTAACCTTTGTTTAAACAGAAAACACATGCATAGACTGATATTTTTCTGATGTTAAGACTCTATCAACAAGAGTTTAGTAAAATCTAAACAGATGGTTCTGTATATTGGTGACACATACATTCTCTGAGCGTTTATATGTCACATCTATAACGCGGGAATTGCCCATTTAAAAGGGTTTATTGTTGAGTTTGTATTTTGGTTACTTTATTACTACAAATTTATAACAAAATGTGAATGGACCTGAGATGCCTGAAATCTCTCTCTTTCTTCGCAGAACCATTTGATGATGCTTTAGGCGTGTCGGGTGCAGTGGCGCCCCCTCTGGCAGAGCAGCTGCAGAACGAGGCCTGGTTTCACGGGCCTCTAAGCCGCAGACAGGCCGAACGGCTTTTGACCAAGGATGGAGACTTCCTGGTGCGGGAGTCAGGCACCACACCAGGCCAGTACGTCCTCACTGGACAGCAGGGCGGTCAGCCCAAACACCTGCTTCTGGTGGATCCTGAGGGAGTGGTAAGTGACAGGATGGTGACAAGTTGGTTAAAATTGTTGATCAGCACATTTTATGATTTGTATCCTTATCAAACGTATATCATGATCTTTTAACTGTATGTTTTTGTGATTTTGTAGGTACGCACCAAAGATCACCGCTTCGAGAGCGTTAGTCACTTGATCAGCTATCACATGGACAACCGGCTACCAATTATCTCTGCAGGAAGTGAAGTGTGTCTGCAGCAGCCAGTTGAGCGTCGAATTTGAGAGACACATGACAAGCTTTTTCTTTACCGTGCTAAAAAAAAGTCTCTGTTTCCCACTTTTTGCCAGACTGTTTTAGAAAGAACGTTTTTCAACTGGGAGTATAAGCTAATCAGAAGTCATAGAAAAAAACAAAAAGACTGAATTTTATCAGAATTTTATACTGCGTCAACCACCGATAATGAAATTTGAAAGTGATGCAATCATTACTCAAGGACTAAAAGACGTTTGAAATAAGCGATTAAAGAAAGCCAAACTCAAATGGTGAGATGTCTAAAAGAGGAAAATTAACCAGTATTGGATGTGACATCATGTCTTTAAGAACGAGGTGCACCTGTAACCATGGCAACAGACTTGGGCATTCATAGAGTTGATGTAAATGGACTAAAATGACAGGACCTTTGTAGCACTCTAAAAATCGGAAGTTCACATCAGATGCAATGGATAAAATCTGAAGACTCAAGACTGCTTCATAGTTTATTAGTTTAAAAAGAGCTGCCGATTTGTGAATTGTTGGATGAATATGCAAAACTTTCCACTCCCAGACTCCACCTTCGCAATGAAATGAATCACATCTGTTGTCATTCCAACTGGAATATCACTGCTGAAGAGCTCCCACCAGAGGATAACAGTCCAAATTGCCTCTTATTCTCACCCTGGAAATGTCCTTTACAATATTCTGAAGTGATCCCGGGAAAGATTAGGAATTTTGGCCATTTGGGAACACCCCTGAACATATGTGAAAGCTTTAGCAGCCTGCACAGGTGCTGTGTGGAATTTTCCTTATGCAAATAAGCAGATGCTGTGAGGGACTTATCCCAGGTTTTGTGAGGTATAATGCAGATGAACTCAATTACTCTGTGGAAAAAAGGGAAGTGCCTTTTCCCTATAACATCACCCATCAGCCTGGGTGGAAAAGAATGAACCATGAAGTGCATTTGGGATGTGGATACAAGTTTGTAATCTGAAGAGGAAAAATGGGCTGAACTGTAAAGATGAAGGGAGACATGTTGTAGACTGAGTATAAAGACTGGATAGATTAAAAGAGAATTGTTTTAAAGCCTTCTTATGATGTCATTTTAATCAAGAATTTGAATATGTGTTGCAATGTCATTTCCTTGAACAGCAGACGGCATCATTGGATTTATTTTTCATGCATTGGGAAACGGAGCAAAGACTATGTTTTTCATCTTCAGCTTTTTTCTTGTGGACTTTTTTTCTCTGTTGGCTTTGACAATCTATCTTCACATGTATTGAAGTGCTTCTGTATGTTTAGTTACAAAACAAAAAATATTATGTGTATTTTTTTTAAACATCACCATGAGTAATGCGCATTGTGAGTGGGGCAGAATTGCTTGACTTTCCTTACCTGTCAAACTTTAAAGGCCTTTATTTTGGTGGAAAAAAACACTCCAAGTAATTTCTGAACATTGCAGCTGTTTTGCAGTCACAAAGTACAGTTTCTGTATAACCACAAACAGGAAGAGGAAGGACACAGAGTTCTTCTTCATTTTTTTTCTTTAATTGTTCATTTTGTTTGTTCTGGATTGTGCCTTTTCACCCAACACAGACACACCAATATAACACAGTCGCCTATTCTATACAGTATGGACATAACACAAAAAAAATGACTGTTTAATACAGATTTGGGGAAAGCGATCTTCATTTTCCCTCAGCGCGCTCTTTTTGCCTTGCTGTTATAATGTGCTCTTAGTTTAGTGCTGATCTGTGGTTTCAATAAAAAATACCTGCTCGGTATCATGTCGCTTAAACTTGCATCTGCGACTAAGAACACATTCTGGTTCTCATTGGTGGATAGCAAAGCTTAACATTCTATTAGACAACTTGTGTATATACTCTTTACATATGCTAACAGCTACTCTATGTAGTTTGTCTGTAAGTAGCCTATATCCCATCTAAAATCAGTCATTCACAAAATGAATCCGTAGGGAGTTAGCAGATTTATAGTGGATTGTACTGGATCACTTACAAATCCTGAAGACAACAGAAAATAGGTGTAGGATTTCACAACGTCAACAATAACCACATTGATATCATGTGTTCTTCACACAGCCGCCACAAATCTGTGTAAGTGAGACCCATCGCAGCCCATATGTGGATGCTTCGTGAATCTGAAATTGGTATCTGGCGACTTGCTTTACTTTGGAATTTGTGATGTTCAGTCAGCACTGTAACTGTGACCAGCACTCACATTAATGTGAATTTAAGTCTGTTGTAATTCAAATGAATGCGTATAGCATAAAAAGAATGGTTTGTTTGATATTGGATCTGGTCAGTTTTTTCTGTCAAGTATGTTCATGAGAGTATTTGTGTGTGAATGCATATGTACGGAGGGCTGAAACATCTCAAATAATCTGGCTTTTGCGGCTCCTGTCCACCACTGATCTGTTTGCTCATTTTCATATTTCACAGCGGCCTTTTGTTGCATGGAATCACTTCCTGTTTTTGTGGTAATGGTGACTTTTGTGCTGTGGTTGGTTGTTTGCTATTTTCTAAGCCAAAGGCTTTTTTACTTGTTTATCTATATAAATGTTTTTTTCATGTTTTGGATTGTTTTAATGATCATTTTTATGTTGTTGTTCTTTAGGGAAACATAAATGTTTACACATGTATCTCAAATAATAGATTACATATAAATACATATACTGTACCATTCACATTTTCTGTGGTGTTTAATTTGACCAGTTGCCTTGTTTAGCATACGTTTTCTTTTCATTATAAAATCATATTCTATGCACAAGCCTATGCATAATTTATAGATTTACATTTATGCATTTGGCAGATGCTTTTATTTAAAGCAACAGTGCATTCAATCTATACGTATTAGTTATAGTTTAATTTAGTCATATTATAGCTATTATATAATTTAATAATTCCCTCAAGTGATATATTCATGACCCAAAAGGTTTGCTTTTAGCTTATAACTGTTGTTAATTCCATTAAACAATTTTCACATTGACATATGATTACAGAAGAAGCAACATAACTTCCAGAAGCAACAGGGTTAGGTGCAAAAAAAAACATGCCTGTTTGTGTCTGTTGGTGCGTGCATGTGCACCAGTAGGAAAATATTTTGACAGAGCCATTCACGATCTTTCAGTAAACAGCAGAGGAATTAGAGATAAACAATAGATAGATGAGAGATTGTATGAGGCAGTGTAATGCTCAGATAATGGTCATTGTGCAATAGGATGTGAATGGTTAGCTGGCATTTTCCAGAGCTGAATAAAACCTATTTTACACTAGAGCGGGTAGAAGGGGCACCGGGGCCATGTAGCCATGCTTAACCAGCCCTGAGCAAGCAGAGCACAGAGAGAAGAACACGTATTCAGAGAAAGTCTGATTCGACTGAATGCCTCAGGCACATTTCACACTATTCGTTTGAAGAAAGGTGACGCTTGAGCGAGAGAAAGTGGAGACCCACAGCACACAACCGCAAACAGGGTCCCGGCCTGCTCTCGACATGCACCCGCAGCGCCCGCTACCCCATGCCATGCCATCCTCGCTGGGCCAAAACCTGAGAGATGCCGCCCTGAGGATGGGTCATGGCAAGAACCTGCTGGGAGGAAATGTAGCCTATGGGGTTATCCAGTCTCTTAAAGAGTGCCTGTACTTTCTGCTCTGTTGCTGGTGCATCAAAGAGATCCTGGACTAAAGGAAAGAAAGGTAAAAAAAAATACATTCATATATTGTTTTTTATTTATTTATTCTTACATGAAGCACATCCATTATTTTACATTTCATTTGATTGAAAAGGTTTCAAAGAACTGCAAAATATTATGAAAATGAAATGTAGTTTCATTTAAAGTAGAAATGTAACCATGTACTGTAACAAAACAAGGCACTCTCGAACATAGCACTTGTTACCTTGACCTTGTTTTGTCTGCACTTTTCTGATGTTACCACAAGGTGGACATCTAGTGACTTTTTCTAAAGACTTGATTCTAAAATTCTGTTGTTATTTTTTCACCCTTGTGTCATTAAAAACCTGTACATGAATCTTTCTTCCGTGGAACACAAAAGAAGATATTTTGAGAAATGTCTCAGTGGTTTTGTGTATGTACAATGGAAGTCAATGAGGGAAAGTCAATGTTATTTGGTTATCAACATTTTTCAAAATATCTTCTTTTGTGTTCTTCAGAAGAAAGAGTGTCATAGGTTTAGAATGACATGATAAAAGAATTCAATAAACTATCCTTTTCCCCAATGATTATGTAAAATCATTTTAAATGTACTGTCACATTTATGCCATCTCAATGTTTTTCAGGGTCTTTGTGCCAGTGGAGAAGCAGTGTTTCATCATCCGAGATGTGTTGATACTGACCATCTCTCTAAAAATGCAGACCAATATGCAGGCATGATACACTGCTGTATTCACACTTAAGCAGATGCTTCTCGTGGCGCATACAGTTTACATTTCCAGCAAAACGATGGACTTTTCAAACAAGAGCAAATTGTACGAACATGTTTGAGAAATTTGTGCAATAAATGATGATGCTGTCAATCAAACAAGAGTGCAGAACCCTTTCTTATGACTTACCTAAAAATGTTTTACACATTTTTTTGTCTTAAGACAGTTTTTAGTCAAATATAGAGCCTACGATAATAAAAATGTATGTCCCTCCTTCAATACACTGAAGATTTACAGGATTTTGTAAGCCGGTTTTACGTCAGAAGTAGCCTAAATATAGGCTTTTTTCATACGATTTAAAATAGCATTCATGTTCATAACAGAAACAGAAACGAGTTTCACGCACAAATTGAACTCTAGTTTAATAAAAGTTGAACACACAAGTCTGGTGCTATGAGCCGAACGTTTGCTCGGAGTAGGCTACAGCAAACCATGCGCCTCATTTTAATGTCACCTGCCTGCGTCAGTCACACAAGTCTAGTCTATTCACACTGGGAGGATACGGAATGCTGTGATTGGTGGAGATCTCAGCGTATGGGCGGGACACAGCTGAACGTCAAGTGTTGATTGGTGGGAAACTTCAGGGACCAGAGACGTGACAACAAAACTGCACACTTGAGTTTGCAACTTTGCATAAGATACGAGAGAGTTGGTGTGAGAAAAGCGATATTACAGGCGGAAAGGGTTTTCAGGTAGGGCTTTGTTTAATGCAGTGCTGTTTGACCTTGGTGGTGTTTCATCAAACTTTTGTTTCTGTAACTTCTGTGCTTGTTTCTTAGTATTTCCGGCATTTATGTGTGATCTGCGAGTCCGACATTATTTGCTTGCGGTTTTCAATTGAACACTCCCCTTTTGACAGCTGTGTCTGCTCACAATGTGAACATATGTCTGTACTTAGATCATATGGTGCAATTGAATGCAATATTCTGTCGCATGGCGATAATCTTTTGAGATGAGATGAGATGAGATGAGATGAGATGAGACGTGAGGAAATGTTTCCATGTATGGACATTTACTTTGAGAGGAGAAGATCAAGATAAGACTGAATAAACTTTGTATTAAAGCCATTTGTCTACATACATACATACGGGTATTAATGTCTGTTTCGAAATGTACAATGATAACCAAATGAAAATGTATTTCAATTGCTATTATTGTCATTTATTATAATTGTTCACATATCATAATCTACAGGACCAGCCGACATTGTTGCTTTTGCAATCTTTGTCATTTACTTTTTTTATTAAAATAAATGTTTATAAGGATGACTGTCAATGTATTGCAGAAGTCATATTTAAGTTTAAAAAATATATAGACTACATGAAAAGAAGAGTGAATCTTGAATTAGTTGATTAAAAATATTATCTTAATTCCAAACAAATTACATTTAGGAGCTTTCTGTGTCTCATTTTGTGTTATTTTTAGCTTTTATCTATTTTAGACGTTCTTCTGTATCCTCACATCTCTCATGGCTACATTCAAAAAATCTCTCAGGGGAGCCACATTATTAGCAGACCCAAATTACTGGGAAAGGAAAAAAGATCCTTAGAGAGTGAAATGTGTCACAAAGTGTTACATTGGCTATTAGACTCCTTTGTTTTTTAATTTAACCGTTTTGGATTAACTGGATCATACGCTTGCTTGGTCCACGTCTGATCTACTAAATATTCAAATGTACAGAATAGTCAGGAGCAATTAGCACACATGCTAGGAACATTTGAATAGCTCGCTGTAAATAACTGAACCAGCAGTCTTTGACCCAGTTGGATGAGTAAACCATGTTTTCTCACTGGTATTCTAGTAGTAAGCTGTAGGTCTGTTGCTTTGTTTTTCAGTGCTGTCACTGTGAATGTAAGTCTTTTATTCTCCTCTTCCATTAATGCCTTTAGTGTTGTTTCTCTTGACTGACATCCTTAGTAACACAGTTCTTTCATTTAGCAGCCAGGAAACCCATAGTGTAACCGATACACGAGGATAATACTAATGAAGGGAAAACAAACTCACTGCACCTTCAGCTTTCACTTGGACTCTTTCTCCTTCTATCTGAGAAAGGGGCCTATAGTGGAGTCACCATCTTTACTTAACATAACATAAACATCTATTTTTATGTCTGTCTTCTCTCCTTACATGCTGATGTTGCAAGCTTTTGTTATTACAAAAATAAAAAAAGATACATTATGTTATGTAAAAAAACTGATGATTTCGTTTATGCTTTGCAGTTGCTGGACTGAGCCACCAGGGGGCAATGTCTGCAAACAGCAACAGTGCCAGTGGCAACAGCTGGACTCTTCTTACCCCTGAGGTCAGGTGGTTTTGAAAGTGCTCGGGGGGGGGGGGGGCTTACTGTAGGTTTGTTTGACAGAGTCAGATCAGCTAATGAACTATTCTGATCTGTTTCCATATACGACAGACTGGAGTTGAGAATGTGGGTCCAGCAGTTGAAGGTAATAAGACTGAGGGGCATCCAGCCGGTTCAACAGAGGTCCATACTGACCTGGTGAAGAACTCAACTGAAGCATCAGCACCGGAGCAGTGTGACCCAGCTCACGGCAAGGAGTCAGAGGACACAAAGGAAATTCATTCCCCAGAGCCACATCAGGTGTCTTAATTAAGAAAATACCGCTTTGTCTATCTCTTTTAATTGAAATGAGACTATTAAATGGTGTAGTTTCCCTTTAAATCCGTGGTTTTTTTAACGGGGGGGGGGGGCGTGGCTCTAAGAGAGCTGCAAGATGACTCATTATTACTAAGATTAGACAAATTGAGCATTGAAATACATTTAAAAACATTTAAAAACAATATATTTCTTATCAGTGGGAGGGGGGCCTTTGAATATTGTTGAATACAATGGGGGTTCATGGAGTCAATAAATGATCTGAAATCGGACATTTAAAGGGATAGTTCACCCAAAAATTAAAACTGTGTCATCATTTCCAAAGCTGTATCAATTTCCTTGTTCTGCTGAACACAAATGAAGTTTTTGGAAGAATGTTTGTAACCAAACAGTTGTGGGACTATTGACTACCATAGTATTTTTCATACTATGGTAGTCAGTGGTGCCCCAGAACTGTTTAGTTTCCCACATTCTTATTTTGTTCAAGAAAATAAAGAAATTTATTCAGGTTTGAAATTTTAGGATTTTTGAAAAACGTTTGAACAGAATGCTTTTGCCAATAAATAAATAAGGACATTTAAGATTTGTAAGCACGTTTGTGTAGGGTTGCACAGTGTACCGGTATCATCGTGATGCTAAAGCTTCAAAATACTGGCAATGCCACTCTATTTTTTTAAACGATAGTATCGTAAAGTAATGTTACATATGCACATTAACGTTCATTTACACTTACATCTGCCTTTTTGCGCTGTTTCTCTCCTAAACGAATCTGTATTTTGAAAGACTCTGACAAGATAATGATTCAGTGAGTCTGAAGGTCATACAGCATAAGGAAACTTAGACTGAAATTTCCTTTTGGGTGGGTGAGCAGTCTCTTGACACTAAATTGTAATAATATTTTGTTCTGCCAAATGTTCACCAGGTAAAGCCTCCAGAGACTGGTGAGGATCGAGCTCAACTAAATGCACTGGAAGACAGCACTTCAGTTGAAGACCTCAGCTCCTGGACCCCTGACCATGAGGAACAAGATGCCCTTACAGGTCATTCAGAGAGCCCAGATACTCCCGGCACTGATGTTGATTCATTCTCTGACTCATACACACACATAAGCCCAACCTCTGCATCAAGCACACATCCTGGAAGAGAGGAATCTTATCTGAAGAAAACCAGAACAGAAGGTGGGTCAAATGAAACCTTTCACATAAGTGTATAAAGATTCTTACATTTTTGTGTGTTTTAATATTTTGATGTTTATTTTATTCATTGAAAACAGATAAATAATACATGTTTGTTTAATATGTTTAATACTTTATTTATGTGTTTATTTTATTTTATCTGTTCTGTGTATTTGTATATCTTTTTTAAAACATTGTATGTGGTCAGAATGGAGCCTAACTGACAGGTCTGATATGAAACGCACTGGCTGCATGACGTGGTGGCAGCTTGACTGCTTGTTTTCTGTTTAATGTTGTATTTTATATACTGTACTTATTTATACAGCTCTGTTTACATTTTGGCGCATCGTTCTCTATGGCATTCATGCCTTGCTTTCAACATTTGCTTGTACCTGCATCTTCAGAGGTATTCAATGCTGCTTTACTTGCAGATATTTTATTTAAAGAAAATGTTTGAAATGAGGCTTAATGGCTGTGGGATTTTACTCGGCTTTGTAATGCAACACCACAAACGTTGCGTGCAGATGTCTAGATATGGCATGTCTTTTTGTGATCTGGAAGCCGTCTTGAGATCTCTGAAGCGCACTTGTGAAGGCATAGATCAGACTGATTCCATTACCACGGGGAGTTCAGCCTCTTGGCACCGGAGTGTAGCCGCAATTCACCAAACACACCAAATAGTACAGAGGATTGAAAATGCTTATACATTATACAGGATTGTAGTTGCGTACAGTCGCGTGTGAAGTGTGCTGCATTCGTCACACTGTATAAATGCTGCTGTACTTATCAGCAAATGGGTTTGTTATGATTTTATACTCATGTCATGCAGAAATCATTCATAACTAATGAATATGCCTCAATAATCATGTGCCTTTCTTTGTAGGTTCCAAGCCAGGTGTAGAACTGCCAGAAAATAAAGAGATAGAAGGAGATGGTTTACGGAAAAGAAAGGTCACCCACCTGGGCTCTTTGGACCAGGGCAATATTGATGCAGAGGACGATGATGAAGGAGAGGAGGAAGAATTTCAGCTGCCGCAAAGAGAAGAAGAAAAGGTCTTCTCTTTGAACAAGTGCATTCTCGCAGCTCTCATTCTGTTAGGTCTAGGAACCATTTTCTTTTCCGGTGAGTATGATGCATATAAGGCACCTGTTTTCTCTGTCTTTTTGCTCATTTGAGGCTCTTGGCCTACACATTTGAATAGTGCCCTAAAAACAGAGCAAAATCTTGAATATTTGTGTTTAGTTTTTTTAATATCCTAAATCAATTTGAATACTTTAGCACACATTGGTATATGGTGTGTCTCCATGTCATGAAGAGTCATGTGACTAAAGACATTGTACATATGGAGTGGGCCATATTAGAGAGTGGATTTGAATATGTAGGCCTTCTTGTGTCTGAGACTGAGGTGTGTTATTCCACAGGTGTGCTCATGGACCCAGATGACGGTAGGTGAAGAGAAAGAGAGAGTGTGTGGAGAAATGCTTGGTTAATGCATGTGCTGCTGGATATAAAATCATTATCACTGTGTGTGTTTTGGTGTTGTAAATCGTAATTGACACAATATTACTCACAATATTAGTATTTACCAAATGGTTTAAAAATTCACTATATGCTTTTAGTGCCATGCATGTTTATGTAAGAACACATAAAAATATAAAATATCTTATTTTCTGTCTTTTGCATTAAAGGTGCTGTGTGTAATATTTAGCAGGATCTATTGACAAAAATGCATATACATAACTATGTGTTCAGAGGTGTATAAAGACATTACATGATGAAACGTTATGTTTTTATTACCTTAGAATGAGTTATTTCTATCTACATACACCGCAGGTCCCCTTACATGGAATTCACCATGTTGTTTCTACAGTAGCCCTAAACAGACAAACTGCTCTACAGTGTGTGTTTCATAAATACGCTATCTACTTCAGCAAAGAAGCAAGAGAGGCTTCAAAAGGGAGGGGTTGGTTGCAATTCGCAACCTCACCACTAGATGCCGCTAAAATCCCCACATTGCTCCTTTAAAAACAGCTTAATATTTTTCATCCATTAAACCTTAAACTCATTTACTGATGCTTTTAAATGAATTAAAATAAGTGTTTTTTGAATATAAATCCTGTAGGCCTGTATACATCTGTACAGTTATTATTTATGCTTACATGCGTGTCTTTCTTGAATGCTATTTGTGAAATGTTTAATGTTTGTCTTGTCCTTCCCCATCTTCATCACACTGTCTACAATTGAAGATTTTGTTCTAAGATGTCTTGTTATATTACTTGATCTCTTCTTTCTCCTCTCAGAAGGCGACATTGATGTTAGTGACCTAAAAGATAAAGCAAATAAGGTCAGTTGATGTTCTCTTATTGGCTCTCATAAAATGCACATAATATTGAACAGATGTAGATTAAACATGTTTGTGTGTGACAGGAGTGGCTAAATCCTGAAGTCTCCAGAGACACACCTGTGGGTCCCGAGCCTCCAGATATTTTTAACAAACAAGCAATGGATTCAGATGAGCAAATATTGATACTGCACGCACAGCTTCAGGTACAGTCACATGCAGATCTGTACACAATGTATCCTTCCTTAACATCTTTAAAGGGCCGATATTGTGCAGTTGTAGCTATGTAGCATTATAGTAATTTACTCTAGTATTACATTCATTCTCTGACATTAAAAGTAGCACAGGACAGTATTGTTTAGGCTTTTCCTGTATAAGCAAATTATCTTTTATGATCGACTGACCTCTTTGCATGTGAAATGAGTAGCAAAGTCACTCCTGTTGTGAACATTAGATTATGATCTTCCATTACATTTACATTTAGCAAGCACCTTTATCCAACATGACTTACAAATGAGAATATAAGTGTTTTATCCAAAGTAGTCCTACAATACCCAATGCATTACTAAAAAATACTAGAACAGTATATTATAGTAGAAGTTTAATATGTTTTTTTTATTTGTCATCTCAGCAACATCAAGATGAAATGAAAGCAGTACAGCATCTGGCAGAGGAGGGAGAGAAAGAACGTATAAAGAGAGAAGAGATTGAGAAGGACTACCAGAGGATAAAAGAAGAGCTTGACAGACTGCCTGCTCTTCAAAAGGAGCTGGAGCAGGAGAATGAGAGAATGAAAGACGAAAGTGAGAGAGCAAAGAGAGAGCTGGAGGCTCTACCATCACTGCACAGAGAACTGGAGCATCTGAGAGCTCAAGTTTCACAGCTCACACAGAGCACAGGTAAAGCACGCACACGCACGCACACACACACACACACACACTTACTATAATCCTGTGGGTCTTTGGTTTTGCTTTAGGGCCTAGATTTTACACTGGACAACCTACAGTAACACAAAATACTGTATTTAACCTGTATTTATCTCTGTTTCAGAGAGAGCAGGACATGCACATCCTGTTACCTCTTCTGGAATGCCCTCTAGTGGAAACATTAGGGATGTACCGCCCATCGAACCACAAGATAGAAAGCACATGAAGCATTGGGACAAAAAGAGCACAGAGAGAGAACCAAGCAGGGAAGAAAAAGAATGGAAGAAGAAGAAAAGTGCGAAGAAAGATGGTAAGGAGAAGAGGGAGGGAGTGACTGAGGAAGAACATGTTAAAGAACAGAAATATTGGAAAAAAGATCAAAGCAAGCCAGAGGAAGAAAAATCAGGAAAAAGCAAAGAGTGGAAAAAGGATCAAAAACAAGATGATGGGAAAGTGGGAAGGGGAGCCGGGGGTAAGAAAGCTTTCAAAGATTTAGATGAGAAGAAAGGATGGAAAGAAGAGAAAAAGTTGAAAAAAGACCAACACGAGGAACAGGATGAACATAGAAGAGATAAAAAAGACTGGAAAGATGCTGGGAAAAAAAAGGTGAAGGATGACAAAGAGAAGGAATGGAAAGAGAGAGGTGAGAAGAAAGATTGGAAAGAGGATAAGGAATGGAAAACTGATAAACAGAGTGACCGGAAAGAGAAAAAGAAAGAGTGGAAGGAGAAAGATGAATGGAAAGGGGTAAAGGAAGGGAAGAAAGGAAAAAGCGAGGACAAGTTCAATGATAAAACTGAGAAAAAATGGAAAGGAGGAGAAAAGGAATTTCACCGGTTTGATGAAAAGAAAATGGAGAAAAATCATTGGAGAGGGAAAGAGAGGGAGTGGTCAACAGATGAGGAGTGGAAAAAAGATAAATTAAAGGATGAGAAACAGAGCAAAGCATACCACCGTAAACACGAAGAGAAAAAAGCACACACTGAGAAAGAGAAACGAAACAAAGATGAGAAGGAACGGAGCAACAACGAGAAATACAGAGATTCACAACAAACGTCTTCCCATCACTATAATGAGCACCAGAAGCAACACCACGAGATAAATCCTGAGAACTACTGGCCCAGACAGAGACAGAAGATACAACACAACCACAGACAGAAAGAGACGTGCAGCGGCATAACAGAATGTGCTGGTGTTGAGGGGCTTTCTCCTGTCAGCCTGCAGGACTTTGAGATCCTGCTCCAGAGCTACCTGAAGAAGATCCAGTTCCCTGAAGACCAAACCTCTGAGAAGGAAGAGTTTAGTAAGCTGGTGAGGGAGTTCTTCACAGATGGGGTGTTTGTGCACGATCGGATGCCATTCAGCGAGTTTGTGGAAGATGTTGCGGACATTTTGGAGGACATGGCAGATGGAGAAGAGAGCGATTTAGAGGAGAGTGAGGAAGATGATGATGATGATGACGAGGAGATGGAGGCTTTAGAAAGGGAGGCGATGGAGATGTTCGCTCTTCCAGAGGAGGCTGGGAGGAAAGAGAGCAGAAAAGTGAGAGGTTGAAAGCTCCTGAGTATGAAAAGGTGTTTCAGAAGTTCAGAATGGGAAAAAACTATCAGGACTGATTTTTGGAGTTGTAATGTAAGGAGCGTCATTTCTAAAGAGCATAATAGCACATCTATATTAATCTGGTCAGTAAGATTTTTCATTTATTTTTAAGTGCTACTGTTAAACCACAGGTTGCAGTCCGAATGCTGACAGAGGCATCATTATAGTTTTTTAGAACTCATGTAGCTCATGTTGACTATATAGTACTGCAATCTTGTTATTAGTCTTGGCACATTTCGCTCACAGATATAAAATTTGTTTGACTGTGTATATTTATGATAAGAATGTAGTTCTTTGTTGCGTTTGAGAGTTACAAACTAGTAATCAAGTCTAATTTGTAGGGTTTTTTTGCAGTTCTTATTTCTACCTTTACAGTAGTTTATGTATTTTCATTTTGAAGATTACACTTCACTAATACACTGAATAGAATTGTTTATTTAATGCAATTGTAATTGTAATTTTGTGATGTTCCTCATATGTTAATTTTCAAATCCCCAAATCCCTAAATGATTGTGTTATATTTAAGATTAAGATTTCTGACCCAGTGTTCTATTTGATGGATTTTTTGTTCAGTAGAAAGTCCCTTTAGCACTTGTTAGTCTGTACACTGTCAGGCAAAACCTCTTGTACCTCTGCAGTCATGCTTCCACAGATCTACTGCTGTAAACAATTTAGTGTTCGAATCAATCTATAAGTGCTTAAAGCAAGAGGTTTGTCACAGACCATGTAAGTCTAATGTAATTGGTGTTATTTTTAATGCAACACTGATTAATGTTATGACAAATTTTGTTGGTCTTTTTTTATCGGTTAGCTGGTTACTGTAGCTTGTTGTCTAAGTCTAAATATATTTGGTGTGAAACCTTCACAGAATAAACAAATGCATACGGTTATGCATGTTGAATGTATTCTTTCTTTAGTCATTTTATATGTTTGAATCTTTTTCCAAATTCATTTTCAAAGCTTTTTTCATCTACTTTTTGCAGCTAATAAATTTGTTATCTTTTCATCACAAAAGCTGTAGATTATCTTGTAGTTCCTTAAAAAGGTTTTCTCGGTTCCTCTTGTGCTAATGCTCACATAATAACTCTATATGTTATGCAAATGTAAGAAAATATTAAGTTTATATTAATTTCAGCGTGAATATCTTTTAACAAACAACATGCATCATTATACAACTTTATATTTTCATTTCATTGTAACAGTTAAAGTCGTGTGCTGTATAATATCTGATGAGGGTTCAGTGAGAAGAAAAGAGGTGGAGCTCTCTTTTCACCTCTATATATTTTCCTAAAAAGCCCTCTGAGGTTCTTGAGTGAAAGAAGAAGTGAGAGAAGCAAAAATAAAGCTTTGAACAAGCTAGACGTCAAGGCTGCATAGATAAAATACCTCAGCAAAGGCATATACAGTAAAGAGACTAAAGACTAAAGTAAAGGATTTGGGACATCTGTCACTATGGGTGTGTATGCATCTGATTCAAATCGCTTGTCTTTGTGCTTCTGGTGGATATCTGCACTGTTTTTATGTATCTGCAATGTCATCTTTGCTCTCATCACGAAACGCTGCATAACCATCGATGAGCATCTTCTCCGAGACATGCCCAAGACTCCACATTGTAACCATTTTCCAGGGATGGGTCCATACGCCGACTGCAACGTTACAGACCTGCGCACGGATCTGTCAGAGGTCGGCCCAGAGGTTAGATCCCTTTGTTTCTTCACTGATATTAAGAATATTCCTGCCAACGCCTTTTCAAACTTTCCTAATTTGGAGGTTCTTGAAATAGATGGGAGAAGTTTGGTGAGAATTGAGGCTGGTGCTTTTTCAGGCCTTACGAATGTGAAACATTTGTGGATGTTTTTCAACGATGCAGAATATAGTTCCGTCACCATGGACAGTCTTGCATTTGCCGGTTTGTCTAATTTGCAGAACTTGACGCTTATTGGTCTTGAGTTAACTAACGTATCAAGCTCTATATTCCATCCATTGATAAAGCTGATTCGATTAGAATTGTCCAGGAGTTGCGAACAGAACCTTGGTGTCATTTTTTGTTATATTTCCGATGGAATGTCTAATCTGAAAGACCTTAGTGTGACAGACAGCTTCATTTCAACTATTGAGAACAATGGATGTTCAGATGGGTCAAAGAGCTGGCCTTTGAATGTCCTTGCTGGAATTCAGAACCTGAACTTAATTGGGAACTCTATTGAAGTCATTCAAACAAACTCATTATCTGCCTTCCAGAACCTCTCCAGCCTTGTCATAGATTTTAAAGGTGAATGGCTGGGGAGCATTTGGGAATCTGGGGTTGGAAACATCAGCGATTTGACTTTGACAGGTGATCTGATAAGCAAATACTCAACAAACGTCAGTGACGTGTGTCACCTCATCTCCCGTCTTCATCCTCAGTCCCTCAGCCTCATTTACGCGACAATAGACAGATGGACGGCCGAGGATTTAAAGGATTGTGGGACAGAACTGAGAAAATTATCCATTGGCATTTCAGAGGTGAAGGATCTAGACTTTGGATTCTGGAAAGATAAACCAGAGATACAGATACTGGAAATGTACCGGTTGAAGTTCACAGAAGCTCCATTCTGTGATGCAGCGAATGGAACTGCGTGGTCCATCACAACACTCGACCTCACCGGAAACCTACTCACAGAAGTTCAAGGAGACCAGTTTGCTTGTATGCCTCACCTCGAAAAACTCGATCTCAGCAATAACGCCATAGAAAGACTGTCGACTCGTGCGTTTCGTGATTTGCAGGATCTTAAATTTCTTAATCTCAACTCAAATAAGATCTCAAAGCTTACTGCAAATGATTTCAAATTTCTCTATTCATTGGAAGTCGTTCTCATCAATGACAACATTATAGAAAGTATTGAGGACGGAACATTTCGTTACCAGCATGAGCTTCGTGAATTGGCATTGGGCAAACTGGAATATGTTTTAAGAGTGTATCTGAAAAAGATTTTTCATGGGTTCCCGCAAAAAATGCAACGACTTACTATCGATGCACATTACGGAACAAATTTTTACCTGGCCGATACACCGCGGCCTAAGGGAACATTTGTCCTGGAACTGAAAGGAGACCGACTGGGTTTTCTCAACTGTAACGCACCTGTTTTAAAAGCCGTTCGTGAGGTAAACGTGAATTGCGCTTACTTCATATGCAAAAACGACTTCATGGCACCGTATTTCCCAAACTTAGAGTCATTTGAGATCCATGAGAACTCAGAAAGAGTGTTTATAAGTTACACAGACATCAACACTTTGCACCGCCTGAAGCGTCTCAAGCTTGTGAACCTAAGATTCAATAATGATACAGATGCTAGTAGAGTGTTCTGGAACCTGACGCAGCTCCAGGTCCTTGTTCTGGTAAACTGTCATATAAGCTTCCTGACCAGGAGTATGTTCAGAAACCTGTCATCTCTTCAGCTCTTGCGGCTCTACAGTGACAGCCCTCTGGTCTTAGTCGATGGCACGTTCGATGTCCTGCCTGCGCTAAAAGCTTTCGTTCTCGATAAAGTGGACTTCCAGTGCGATTGCCGAAGTGGCTGGATTCTCGAGTGGGCGGAAAGCACCAAAAAAGTGCAGGTGGTCTTCATACAAAAACAGGAATGCGTGTGGCACTATCAGAAACGCAACTTTTTGGGAACTATGGAAAAGTTGTGTCAGACTGATACGCAGTACCTGTGCTACGTAGGCACCGCTGCCTGTGTTTCTCTGTTGCTGTCGATAGCGGTCGGATATCGATTCGCTCGCTGGCCTTCCGTAGTCCTCTATTTCCGCCTGAGAGGTTTGATGGAAAGGAGGTTTGGCAGGCAGTGGCAGAGGAGGAGGAGAATACCTGAGCGGGTATATGGAGAGCTGGAGGAGATCAAATATGATGCCTTCGTGTCATTTTGCAACCGAGATGAGGCCTGGGTCCTGGAGGAAATGATTCCAAGGCTGGAAGAACAAGGCCACCTTAGATTGAGGCTGTGTCTTCATAACAGAGACTTTGAGGTTAGTCTTATAAAACGAAATATTTTTTGAATTTACTGAAAATTAAAATGGTGTTTAAAAACGTCTTTTAGGTAGGGAAAGGTATCGTGGACAACATCACAGAGAGCATCTACAGCAGCCAGTGCACAGTTTGTTTGATCAGCCGCTCGTATCTGCGGAGCAACTGGTGTGGTCTGGAGATGCGAGTGGCCACCCACCGGCAACTGGAGGAGGAAAATTACCATCTCATCCTCATCTTCCTCGAACACATCTCTCCCTTCGAGCTCTCCGCTTTCCATCGGTAATTCTGCCTTGTCTGATTTTCCTTGGTGATTCACTATTGACAAATTGAATTAACACTCAAATCATTACTTTCCATAGGTTGGTCAGACTAGTGAGATCTCAGACATATTTGGACTGGCCGGAGGATGAAGCTGATCGAGTGAACTTCTGGGATCGTCTGAGGAGGAACATTGTGGAGGAAGACACGGTGAGAATAACAGAGAGACTGAATGATACCGAAATTGTATGGAATGCAAACATCTTGCTTGAGAGGATGAGAAAATGAAAGTCGTGGGATCGTAACAGATGCTTCAAAAAAGAATTTTGCTACATGTGTTACCACTATAGACAAGTATAGTATATTTAATATTTATATACTTAAATATTTCTTTATTCTTTTCCAGAATGCTCCTTGAAATTTCAGAGTGAAGCTACTTTTTGCCACTATACCTATTGAATGAACACTGCATCAGGCATCCATCACATTGTGTATGTTGCATGTTGTGTGATATAAATCTTGTGCTGTCCTTTATCATTTAAAATGCATTGCTCTGTTGACTCCATTGGTTCACACATTGATTCTCATAGCTGTTGACCACAATGTAATTGTTAAGCTGAAATCAACATTTATGCTTTTGACATTTAGACATTATGCATTTGGAAGATGCTTTCATCTATAACAGCTTACCGTGTATTTCTGTGCGTTAACTGGTCATCAAACACACAACCATAGCACAATGCTTTACCATTTGAGCCATTTAAGGAAACATAAACATAAATGTATTCAAATAAACAAAGCCGTTTTCATAAGATAAACACAAGGAGAAGGATCAACGTCTCTAAATTTGTCTGACTTCATAAATGCTCAACTAAAAAAAAACTCAACCATAAAACCACATCTGCTATGTTTGGTGCTAAAAGTAAATGCGGAACAGAGAACGTGGTTTAGTTCTTTTGATCCAATATCAAAGGTAAAAAACATTATCAACATTCAACAAGTTTAAAATTGGCAGAAGAACTGAATAGTGCCTTGAACTTACAATTGTCAAATTTGAATAAGTGCAGTATATATTCTTCTTCCTAATGACGCTTGGCATGCTTTTTTGCTTTATACATACAGGATGAAATGTGATTCTGGCAATCCACAATTCAAACACTGGATGGCGGTGTTACACAGACTGGCTTGTGTAAATGCTGACTACATGAGGGTGTGACAACATTTTTCTCTTAGGGTGAACTAATCCATTGAGAGGGTAGTAGTCCCTACATAGCATGTGCTTGCGATATAAATAAATGATCCAAAAAGAAAACTATTTTCTCTAAGAAGAACTTAAACTGTTGTTAAGTAATCCTTGGCAGGTAGAGATTTTCACTGATATTATGGATGTGGCCAGCAGAGGGATTCAACAAAAATTGGTTTGTCTTCGTAACTGGAAAGCACATGTTTTGGATAAATGTGTTCAGGTATGCTGCTGTGTACTTTTAAGCATAGTTTCCACACACACAGACTCTTTAGCTTTACATCTGCATACATAACAAATGCACGTATAGTGAAGAAAACTTCTTGAAATTGTTTATAAAAGTGGTCCGTTCAAAAAGGCGTCTACTAAAGTCTTGAGGTGTGGCTGGACGATGATCTCACTCTTCCAGAGTCTCACTAAGCAACATGTTCATGCTCCTACTTGTGGTAGGAACAATCAGGTAATTGTGGACCATGTGGTTACACAGAAACAAGATCTAAAAGTATTTTAGCCAGTTAAAATAAAAACAAGATGTTCACTTTAATTTCCACCTCATTTTCTAAACTAGGTACTGGATTTGTATGAGAGCTACGTCCACACAACACGTACCTCTCTTGAGTAATATCCTGCTTTCCCCACCCAAATAGTTCTGGGCACACGCCCAGTTTTTTAATGAAAAAAGCAACTTGGGAAGATAGGAATTCACCAACGAAGCATTGCACTGACTGAAAAGGCAGGAGACTCCGCGGAGAATTTTGGGATACTAAACTAGGTAAGAGTTTCCGTTTAATGCTAACATGTTGAAAGACTGGTGGTGTTAGATATAGATACAGTCTGTTTAATATAGGCTAAATCACATTTATTTAGGGCGACTTTTACTTGTATGTAGTAACAGTGTTTGTGACATGGCTCATTGAACTGGTTTTATGTGAACACAGCTGGTGCGCATCACCATCTCTGCGCTCCATAAATACACTTCAGCGTCCAATGGAAATGTGTCACTTTCCGTTTAATCCTTTCAGTTCTGCGTGAATATTTCAGTCGTTACGAGCGACCGTACGGCTCGATTTAGTTCGGTGACAACAAATATCCTATCCGATTCCCATGTAACGCAAGACCTTCTCCTCTTACACTGCGAGGAGAAACCAGAAACCTGCTTTTTATTAATTCAGTGCGCTTTTTTTTTAAGCGCGAGGCTTCTGCAGCAAATGCCCCGGATTAAGTGAACAGACCCGCATATGCCCCTCTTACTGTAGTCGACTGTACGGGCGTTTGCAGGACATGTTTTCGATCCTCAATCGGACTGGGGCAGGCGCAACCTCAATGTGTCAGGGGCGACCAGAACGCGTGAATTATACACGCAGATGCCGAAAGACTAAGACAGGGCGACTCGAGACTGCTTGTTCAAGTGCTGACAGTTTGAAACATGCTGCGGAAATGATTCACACCTCGCGGACAGCGAGAACGAGTTTCTTGTTCCACATAGGCTACAGTAAAAACAGCTCGTACCGTAGTCACAGGGAAGAAGTAAAATACAGAATAAAAAACAGTTCTACAGTGCAAGTTAAGGCGAAACCAGTAACGTAGGTTACTACCTGCCTGCACAAGACCACAGAAAAAGAGTTGCCTCATTCGGTCAGTCACTTGCTTAACCTCATTCTTTACATTTTTCACCTACAGACAGAGTTTGACATTTTTCAGGAGACATCAGGAAACAAGGGCAAACCACCAAGTAGCCTTAAAAGAAATATCAATGACTAAATACAGTTACAATTGCTTTAATGCTTTATTCTGCCGCTACTTGCTCACTAAAGGAAACCACACTCCTGGTTTCTCACACAGAGGTCATGATACTGTGGCAGTATACAAGCCTGTTCCGGCATGCTGTCACACATTTTTCTTTTGGCAGGTAGTGTGTGGATAACGTTGAGGGCAGTGGGTTGGTTAGATGTCCGAATCTAGCAGCGTCATTACATGACAGTTTGTTTGGGTCCTTTGGGTTTAAGCAAGCGCACCCGTGACCCATCAATCATCCCGTCCCATTAGCCTCCTTTTGTCTGATCTACTGTAACTGTAGGTGTAACTTTTGGTAATAAAAAAACAGATCTCCGCACTGCTAACACACAAGTCTTTCTTTCTCACAGCCACACCCATGCCCTTAATCTTATGAAGAATCATGCACTGATGCAACTTCAGTAATGCAAGATTATCAACAAGACAATGAGTAAGGCATAGTTCACCCAAAACTGAAAATTCTGGCATGAATTACTCACTCTATAGTTGTTCCAAACCTGTAGAAATGTGTTTGCTTGGTTGAACACAGAGAAAGATATTTGGATGAACCAAACAGTTCTTGGACCCCATTGACTACCATAATAGGAAAATGACAATGGTAGTCAAAAGTGGCCCAGAACATTTTGCTGTCCCTACATTCTTCAAAATATCTTATTTTGGGTTCAACAGAACTAAAAAAATGATAAAGTAATTTGTCCTACTATGGCAGTCAATGGGGTCCAAGAATTGTTTGGTTACAAGCATTCTCTCTCTCTCTCTCTCTCTCTCTCTCTCTCTCTCTCTCTCTCTCTCTCTCTCTCTCTCTCTCTCTCTCTCTCTCTCTCTCTCTCTCTCTCTCTCTCTCTCTCTCTCTCTCTCTCTCTCTCTTCTAATTAGGTTAATAGGGGTGCATCAGTAATTGAAAGAATGGCCGAGCACTGGTGTAGTGTACTAATGTTAGTGGTGTAGTGTAGGTATTCAGGTGTGACGTCTGTCAGATGGAAGATTTATCTGTATGGCCTATAGTGTTACCATGTGTCACACCCACATCAAAATAATTTCTCATTTGAAGAGAAATATGATATGTGTAATCTACAGGCTTTGCAGACAAACCCAAACGTGTTCAAAATGTTTATATTTTACCCAACCCTGGGTTGAAACAATGGTTAGGTTTTTCAGCTTAGCTTTTTTACTTATCTGTCTGTCTGTCCAATGTATGTGCATTACTGAAAAGAGTACTAAATTTTGTTGTACAGCTGTGCAATAACAATAAAGCTATTCTATTCTAATCTAACCCAACCATGGGATTGTAAATAACTGAACAACGCGGGTACCCATTCACTTCTATTGTATGGACACAAAACCAATGCAATGGGCACGGCCCTTGTTCGGTTACCAACATTCTTCAAAATATATTTTTTTGTGTTCTGCAGAAGAAAGAAAGTCATACAGGTTTGAAATGACAAGAGGGCAAGTAAATGACGATGAAATTAAACTTTAATGTGAGTCTTGGTTAGTGGTCACTTGTGTGTTACTTTACCTCTGTGCTTCTGTGTTGGAAGGAACCTAAAAATGAGCTTTTGTTCAAGGAAAAAGGCCCCTGCGAGCTTCCAAGTACGCGTGCGGGCTTTTGTGTAGGTTTGCTGTCGGAAGCGAGAGAGAGTAACAGGCAGGTAGCAGGCAATCCCTGAGGTAACGTGAGCCTGAGTCCTCAGTGGATCGAATGTCTGTTAAAGATCACAGGTTCCATTGTCTTGTGGTATAAACTCTACAGCTCCACACACTCCTCCTGTGCTCTTCTCTCCCTTCTTCAGGCTTTTTAATTATTCTAACATCATCTCTCTCCTCAGGTCACTCATTTTCCAGCGCCTAATCTTGCTTTTCGTCATACCAGCTCCTAAAATGTCATTCACTGATACATTGTTGCAAGTGTGAATGAGATTCTGTGTTCATACAATTGTCCTATTGTACCAAACCTGGACCGATATTCCCCACAACTGCATGTTTAATATCTCAACAAGTTCTTCTCTCTTCTGTACAGTTATAGATATGGAGGGTGCCATTAAGACAGTGGTCATGCAGTTCCTGTCAGCCACACGGGGAAAAGAGAGTCTGAGCGGCAAGAGTTTCCAAAAACTAGTCCAGAGCCAGCTGGGCAACATTATGAGCGTAAGCAGCACCCACATATGCCTAAAACATTCTTTCTACTATAGTTCTCTTTGGTTTCGGCTAGAGTATAAATGTCAGGATTAAGTCTCCATTCTTGGCCGGGCAATACTGGTCAATTCTAATGGCAATGCGGTCAATTGTCAATTATTGAGGATGTCACAGTCTCTCTCTTTATCAGGACACAGACAGCTCTTCAGCAGTCAAGGATATGATGAAAGGGCTAGATGACAACCAGGATGGGAAATGCAGTTTCCAGGAGTACATGACGCTGATAGGCTATGTGGCTAGTTCACTGAGCGAGCAGAAAGGACAGGCCAACGCGGCCGGCGGACAATAGGATGAGCGCAACAACGTCCAGAAGCACCGATGACATCTGGAGTCTTGCACAGATCTTCACAGTAAATAGAAAAGACTGGTGCCAAGTTGTTTAGTTGTATTGAAACCAACATTCAAAACTACTAAAACAAGCAGTTACTTAAATTTACTTACCGGCTCAAAATTGTTCCATAACAGCCTATAGTCCTTGACAAGTAGCCCAGTCTCATTTATAGTACAGCATCTTCTTTGAATTTAATATGAAATGTTGGTACAATATTGTTTACATATATTCAGATGTGTGATTATACAATCTCTCACCTGTGGCCCAAGTGCTAAATCATTTTGGCGCATATGTTTGTGTTACTGTTTGCCTTTGTCCAAATGTAATGTAACATATATTCATTTGAGGGCTTATTTGTATGACTTCATTGTTTGCCTAAAGATGCTCAGTGTTTATAATTACCAAACCGGACAGCCAAAAGCAAGATAAATGCAGATATTAAAGGTTCAGTTCTCAATATTGTACACCCAACTTTTGTCCAGTTGGAGGAGGGATGAGTATATGGTGACAATGTTTTTGATATAATCTTTCAATAAAAACAAAGCAATGATGACAAAATCCTTTTGCTGTCATCAACATTCATTTTAACTGTAAAGAGTGTGAGCTAGGGCTGTCACGATATTGGATTTTTCACTTTACGGTTATTGTGGAGAATTATATTCACGGTAACAATTTTATTGCTATATCTTGTTTTCGTAAACAAATAATTCAGTCAAATTCATTTTTAATTTTGTGTTTTCTCATCTTTTGGCGAACAAATCATACAAGATTTTATCGGCATGTAGTGGTGAGGTTGCGAATTGCAACCAACGGCTCACTCCACCGCTCCCCCTCCCTTTCGAAGCACTACGGTGGTTGATACAGGACAAAGATGTTGTCACGTTTTCACTTCTTTTCCGAAGGAAATACCATATTTACTCCGTTTAGGGCTACTGTAGAAACAACATGACACGAAATAGCTCATTCTGAGCTAATAAAAACATAACGCTTCATTATGTAAACTCTCTGAACACAGTTATGTATATTATATTGCATTTCTGTTAATGAAATTAGAGAGTTTGTACCCGTGAAAGGTTTTAATATCACGGTTATGATCAATAACAAAGCCATGCCACCCCAACAGAGGAGAGAGCAGGAAACTGAAGACTCTCTTCCCTTTTTGCTTTTAATTTTTGTTATACCCATTTGTTATAAAATATTGTGACACCCCTACTGTGAGCTTTATTCTATATTACTATATGGTTCTTATAGGTGTTAGTTCACTATTGCATTAGCCACTTCCGCAGCTCATCCGTGAAATAAACTTTAGGCATCTAATCCAAGGCACAGTAAACAGCACATTGTTTTATGTACATCCTGTGTTTTTGTTCTTTAAATATGACCATTTGTGTGTGTTTTCAGCCCCAAACTTTGGCTGGCAGATGTGGATGGACACTGTTTGTATAATGATGAATTAACACCTGTTCAGCAGTATCAGGTGTGACAGGTCCACTTGTTAGTTACTCTTACACGCACGCACGCACGCACACACACACACACACACACACACACAGACACACCTGCTAGTGAATCAGCTCCTTTCAAGACCCTCAGGCTGTTAGTAACCACGTATGTGCCACATGACCTTGGTTGGCCTGTAACATAATCAGCTTTCTGGCACCTGACTCCATTTCATCTTTACATTAATAAAAGAAGAAACATTAAGGAACTTACATGTAAAGACATAAGGAATGCTTGTTTGAATCAGTCATTAAACAAACAAATAAATGTCATATCATCACAGAAAGAGAGATACGGTACATCTAAAAAGTTCTTGGTGTGAAAAATCACAATGTAGAATGTTTTATTGACAGTGCTTAACTTTAATGTTCAGTCCAAACTGTTCATCAAATTAAAGCTTTTTTTTATACCATTGCTAAGTCTAAAATATTTCTTTAGCTAAACTATTTTTGGGACAGGGAGGTTTGTGTCTAAGCCATCAATTACAGCAGATGAATCATTTAGGACGGGGTGCTGAACTATCACGTCCCTTAAACTTTAATGTGACAAGCACCAGTACATATAACTAACCTTTAGGATCAAACATATCCATTTACCCAAAAGCTCTTATTTCAATTTGTCCGGGTCTTTGGAGCTTGTTTATATACACAAGTCACAATATTCTTTTGTTTTTACATACGTAGTCACACAAATAACGTGCATATGCATAAACACACACACATCCACGAGGCAATTTAATCAAACAATGGAAATGAATTAAACAAAACCGAGCGTGTGACTTGTTTCCAGATTTCTCCGATTACCAACTAAGCGCAGTGTGCTTTCCCTTTTTCATCATGATACCGAGCCGCAAACATCCCACATATAATGATAATATTATATTACAGTGTTTTTGTATGTTTTAGTATAACGTTATAAATGTGCTGGGGGTGGGAAATGGATAAGGATGGATGGATGAAGGAGGAGTGTGAAGTATGATGGGAGGAGGGACAGGTAGGTATATAAGATGCTGCCCATCGCCTTCCCTCTTCACCAGCATTTATCTGTCCTCGAGGAACAGAAGAGCAGCAACCATCTAACATCAAGCAAGGTAAGTGGAGAGGATGGATGGATGGAAAGAAGTTAGAAGGATTAAGGGAAGGGCATAAACACCAGCTGTTTCATTTTTTCATGTACAAGTTCTTGGTATTACCTGTATTTTAGTGTTGTTGTGTCTTTTGTTGTATGATGCTTCTGATCAGTTCATGAATCCGACTTCTCTAGTTAGTCCGGGTTCTTCTGCACAAAAACAGCATAAAGCATTTTTACAGATTGAAATGATCTTTAGTATGTGACACATTGCTAAATGTACTGAATTTAGAGGAGAAAACATTTGATTCAAATGCAAGATTTACAAAAGATCTAAGCGGGCATTATTTTAGCCTCCAGTAATGTTGGCAAAGATCAAATGTGCTTATCCAGACACAGGTCAGACCCTTTGTCTTCATACTCATTGGGTGCTTTGTGAAATGAAATCTGTTTACATTTAGTCGAGGTTCAGCTTAAGTTCCGAGTGTTTCCAGATTTCCTTATCAGGGGATTCACATTTTCTCCATCACAGAACGTATTGCTGCTCCTGTTCTTATCTGTATCTATTTTTACTTTTGTGTTTGGAAGAAAATAAGCTTGTCTAATGCTGTAAAATATTTGACATAAGCTAAACAGACCAAGTAAATCGATTTTTTTGTTGCATTTTCCATGCATTTCAAAAATGAAAATAAAGTCAACCTTTACAGACACAACTTTTGCTCTCCAGAATGGACGCCATGAAGTCAGAGAACGCCTCCACTTTGGAGAGCGCCATGCAGCTGATGATCCAGACGTTCCACAAGTATTCTGGGAATGAAGGAGACAAATATACTCTCAGTAAAGTCGAACTCAAGGAGATGCTGACACAGGAGCTGGGCAACTACCTTGGGGTAAAGAAGGAGACTGTTTATGCTACTTTTATTTCTTATTTCTTATTGTTTCTAAATCATTTTGCCCACATTGCCTCACAGAATGCACAGGATAAAGATGCAGTAGAGAAAGTTATGGGTGACCTGGATTCAAACAACGATGGCGAGGTGGACTTCACAGAGTTCATCATCCTTGTGGGGGCCCTCACCGTCGCCTGCAACGATTTCTTCCTCGAGTACCACGAAAAAGATGGAAAGACGGATAAAAAGTAGAGCTGCATTTCCCTGAACAAAAGCCAACATATGAGTAGTGAGGGATGATGGGGGAATGAGGGGAGAATATGTGTGCACGACCTTGCTTAGGCTACTACTGAAAACAGTTCCTCTTTACTCAGAACGAATCTTTTGGGTACACGAAATGTTCTACCAGGGCCGACGTTTTTCATCCCTGAAACAACCTGCATTAATGAACACATATGAAACGAGATTTTATTGAATGACTTTGTTGAATATGTGAATAATGTTTCTTTCCTTTGTTTTTTAAAATGTTGGAGTTTGTTCATTTTAAAATAAGCTCTCCATATCACAATAAACTGCAGAATGGAAAAAAGAAATACGGGTTGCTGTGTTATTTTTCAATAAAACTGCCATTCCTGTGTCGTTGCGCAGCATTTGTTATTGTTATGTGACGCATTGACCATTAGAGGGCAGTATTGAAACACCACAGGAAAAAGAAAAGCAGTATTTTTGCAGATAATAGCTTACTTGTTTATGGAAATGCATGTCAATTCTTTTTATTTCTTATTCACAAATGAACCCTCCTTGCATTCTCTTTTTGTCACTAAGAACGCAGGACCACGCAAAAGTTTATGCAACAAATCAAAGGCCACATTAATATTATATGTATGAAAGTGCATCTCCTTTCTCCAAACTACACGCCGCATAAAAAGTTGGCTCGAAGAGCTTTCATAAAGGAAGATGCGCAGCCAACTTGAAATGAGATATAAATTTATTATGTTGTCAGGAGGTGGCAATGTCAACGGATGTGAGTTTTTAGACTGGTAAACAAATCCCCTGGCAGCAGAACAGCACAAGCCAACGTTAAAGTCTTTCTACTGGCATTTTGTTCATTGTAAGGATAAAGAACAAACATTAAGTGTTTTTGTGCTCACAAACACAAAGACATGGCATAATAAACTTCTAATCTTTATTTGACAGAATATATGGGATGAGGTCAGCCAAGGGAGGGAAGTGAATTTTATGGTCCTGTAGTGTAAATATTGGCCAACACATGTTTTGACAGAATCATTGTGATGTCACAGTTCTGTATTATTGCATAACACCTCCATTCCATTTCCTCTGATGGATTAAAAGATACTTCAGTACTTGGATATAAAATGCTTCCTCTCTCTCTAACACACAGGATGCTTTAATGAATAAAGACCCCCTGTTTGGTGAACACAGCCTTATGCTGCTGATGTCAGGGAGTGAACACAAGGACACAGTGAGTCATTGGAGAACTCCTGCCATTTGGAGCCCAAACAGAGACAAAGTAATACGCATACAGCATGACTCGCACTCTTATACGGTTACGTCTTAAAAAGCTAATGGTTAGGACACATTAATGCAGTAAAGCACCGGCACTATGCAGTTCTGTGGTTTGTAATAGGGCTTTCTGCAGATCAGTGCTGGTGAGAGAAGGTATGAGAAGAGCGACAGCACGATGACTGCAGAACACTCATGACGTCTGTAACAAAGCACAGGCAGCGCGAGGTCATTCATAGCGCTCAGGAAATGTGGTTCAGAAAATCATTTTAATCCGTGGGTGAACGTGTTCGGGTAATCTGCTCTCTGAAAGATTGTTTCGGAAATGGCTCGCTTAATGAACTATATGAGAATGGAGAAATCCAGACGGAAATCTTTACTGCCAAAAAGTGGTGATACACAACGCAAACTGAAAGGATGTGTAGGTCCAGATGGCAATTTTATTGCTTCACTTTGTAACCATGACTCATGAGATATCGGCAGCGCAATGACTGTGCAGATTTATCGATCTGAATCAAGTCTGACCTACGTTTCATAATTCCAAATGAATAACATGAAAATCAAGGAATAAATACGTGACCTGTGTTTGAAAACAGAAAGTCATTGCCTTTCATAAACATCTATTATGTACAGTATTTCTAGATATGCAGTAGAGGCTCAGAATAGATCGCAGAACATAAGAGTGAATAGAAAGTGTGAAAGATTAAAGAAATAAAAATGTTTTCATCATTCCTCATGTCATTCAAAACCTGTATGAAAACCTGAAGTCAATGTTGTATACCAATGTTCTTTAAAAAATCGTCTTGTGTTCTGCATAGGAAATAAAGTCATACAGGTTTGGAATGACATGACGGTTAGTAAATGATGAAAGAATTTTCATTTTTGGCTTTAAGTTTGAAATAAATGTGGTTTGAGGACTATTGTCTGGAATACAGTTCTGGTATACTCGTGCACTCACGATTACATGTGACAATGCACACAAAACTGCACACAGGCATGTGGCAATGTACAAGAGCTTAGATTACAGCAATGAGAGAGGGATGATGGGAAGAGGGGAGTCTGAAATGAAGCACAGAGGAGAAAAAAGCGATAAGAGGAGAGAAGGGCATGAAATGGAGAAGAGAGAATTAAATTTATAATTCATTGCAATACTGCTCGGATTCAATTAGTTTCTTAAATCTGAGAAACTGGACAGATAAACAGTTGAAGAATTTAAACATAATCTTTCATGTCTGTTTGGCCTTTTATTTATTTTTTTTTTTGCCTTGAGGATTTCCAAGATGCTTTCAGACTCTGCTGTATTAGACAGTCTGCCTTCCCGCTCCGGGACCCCTAACACGTCTCCAGCAGAGACTCCCAACTGATTATAAATCAAAACCCCTCAGTTACTTGGCATATTTAAGCTGCTCCACGAGCACGAGCTCTTTCTCTTGCTCTCTCTCAATCTCTAGGATCTTCTTTCCTAATGCTGTGTGTTGTATTATTACAATGCACTCATTGATTATATCAATAATACAATACTGCATCAAAGGACCAGAAACTGTATATGTTCACAATGTTGGATACACTATAAAGCCTACGACAGGCATCTAGAACATATGAAATGAATGAAAACATAAAGCAATAAAAATCTGACAGAAATGAAGAACAACAAGCAATTAACTGCATTGTTTTCTTGCGTGGGGAGATAACAAACGGAAGTCATGTGTTACTCGAGGAAGCAGAAAGCTCATTGTGGAGCTTGTGGCCATTGCATGGCTTTCGATTTGCTGAGTGCTGATTGGCTGCAGAGCAAAGTACACAGGTGTCTTGTCCCTCTCCGATTGGGCTCACGAATCCTGCATGAGATTCCTGGACCAAATCCCCACGGTGTGTTGGTGTTGTTATATTCCAAAAGAGGTTCCTATAAACCTAATATTAATCCAGAGTGACACGTTGACATGTTACAGTTCCCCTCCTCTTAGGCAGACCTCCCCTTTTCCCTCCTGTTGCGACTGATGGTGGGTAGCGGCTGTCGGTGAATAGTCAGCCGGGTGTGTTGGTGATAGTTTTAGCTGTGTAGTTTTGGAACAGAGGTTGAAGGAACATTCCGATCGTGCCGAAGACGCACACAAACACAAAGATCCAAAGGAACAGCCGATCGATCACCATAGCGACGTACTTCCAGTCCTCGCTCACCTGTAAGATAGAAAAAACAGAGGCTGAAGATGAGTCTGAACAGGGATGAACGTGCTGAAATAAAATCAGCGTGTTACTGTTTAACAGAGTCATTTTTAACACTTTAATGTATTTATTTAATTTGACATGATGACTGATTCAAACAGTTCTGTGTTTTAGACTCGTATTACTCTTTTAAAATATACACATACTTTTTTAAAATTTACTATTTATAGGTCGTGTTTAGGTAAAATTATCGTTCTTGTTTCATTCTGTAAACAGTATTTTGCCCAAATTTCAAATAGTTTTATTCATGTTATTTTTAAATCTTACATATATAATTAAATCTTTTTGATTCGGTTATACTGTTCTGTTGGTTGTATTTTGTTCAAACATTTGTGTAGTGTCAAAAAACTAAAACAAGAAGTTCTTCTGGACCAGCGTTGAACCAGTGTGGTTTACATCCTTCAAGGTGGTCTATATTCCTCTCGATTTGATGGTGCAATATTGGACCCACCGGTTAATAAATATTGACAATATTACAAAATTTTCTTCTGACATTTCTGTTATAGTCAATTTTGCTTTACAAACTTTGCTTTATGCTGGTTATTCTGCATTCTTGTACCTGAATACCTCAAGCATAACTATTATGCAATTTATACATTTGACAACCCTTGAATTGATAGTCCTGAAACAATTGAAGTCCATAAACCAATAAAACATCAGAGAGGGAAAGGGACGAGAAATGGAAAGGGCACAGATGAGTCACATATGAAATGTTTGGGTGAGGTAAAAAAAAAAATCAAAAGTGAGAAGTTGACATGAGATGGGAAACTGGGAGGGACTGAGTGGGTGTGAGTGAGAGAGAGAGAGAGAAAGGATGAGAGAACAGGGTGAGGGAGAAGGTTAATGCGAACAGAGACTTCATTCCGCCACAGTGCTCTGATGAGGTGAGACACAGGGGACTTGAACCGTAACCACGGCAAAGGCTGAGAGGGAGTTGGCATGGAGATGCCTTGTTACCATGGGGATGAGACTGTGCAGGTCAAGATGATTGACAGAATTACTGAGCGCTGTTAATTTTATCCCACGTTGTCTTTAGTCCTGCTCTTTAAGGAGAATCCATCTGCACTTAATAATACTGCTGAGCTATAAAAATATAATGCTGACTGTTCCTATAAAACACAACATAAAATCATGAATATGATGCTACAAAATGAAGAAAATGTCTGGGCTTAACCGGAAAATGACTGTCAGGAATCAATCCATACCTTTACTTTTTCATAGCGTAGCATACGGTAAGATTCATACTTTGAAAGTGACCTACTCACATGATAAAATATAGATAAATATGGATTATAATCTTTATAAAAAATGTAAAGAAAAAGGCTTTTCTTGTGTTTATAGAGAACGTATAGAGAGTTCATCGCAACATACAGTATATTTTGTAATATGTACAACATTTACTCTTATTCACACAATTTTGTGTAAGGCAATATCTAAAACCATTTTCGCATACATTCTGTTCAATTCTACAGTTACGTACGAATGGATTTATGTCTGATTTACACAGAAATTGGTTCAGCCTGTGTTTCATGAATAATGGCCTATAGCAGTGCACATAAAGTGCTTTTAACCTGATCAACTGGATTGTATAGAAATAGATCAGAACTTAAAATACACATTTCTTTTTAAAAAATCACGTCTAGGATCATCCAGCACGACTGCTACTCTCATACGTGACTAATGCTGAGATTCAGACAGTGTTTGACAGAATGGGACTGCAAGCCATTTAAACGCCAACAGTGAGTGTAGTGCTGATGGGTAGCTGTGCTTTGGCTAAAGACCACATATCTTTTTTAATGCTTTAGGGCTGCCTGTCAAAGCCTCCCCATTAGAGATTATTACACCACAAATGTGGAGCTGTATATTGATCCGAGTGTGTCTGCTGGAACGTGAAAATAAACGTGAAAGTTTTGAAAAGGGCTCTTATTGTAAACTGTGGATTGCAGCTTTTGTGATTCTAGAAGATTCTAGATGTGGTATTGAGACATAAGACAAAAACGTATAGAAGGCCTGTACATATGTTTAGCAGTGATTGAAAGATCACTTTAAAGTTGGTTTGGTTTGAAAGAGATTACATGTTTACAGTACATCTGACATTTCTAGTGTGAGTCACCAACCTGGTTTGGGGGCTTTTAAAGCAACATTGCACATTTAGGTCATTTTCAGTAAGACAATAACTTATAAGCACTTGGTTAACACATCTGAATAAAAAAACATCATCATTTACTCCTCTCTAAAACGGCATGCCTTTCTTCAGTGGAAAGTTAAAGGGATAGTTTACCAAAAAAAAAAAAACTGTCATCATTTATTTACCTTCATGTTATTCAAGACTCTCTCTTCAGTGGAACACAAAAGAAGATATTTTGAGAAATGTCAAAATATCTTCTTTTGTGTTCTGCTGAAGACAGTCATAAAGGTTTGTAATAACAAAATGTTATCTCTTAAACGTTGCCTTTCTTATCATATACAGTATGAATAGGGACTAAAATGCTGAATATCTTATTTGTTTTCCAGGTTAAAACTCATACAAGGTGAAACAACACGAAAATGAGTAAATTACAAATAAAGCAATATTTTCATTTTTGGCTGAACTGTCCCTTTAAATGAACCAATAATACTATCAGAGTGCATGCTAATATGAAAGCACTCCTATGCCCATTCAATACACCTGCAGTATGTGTGGATATATGAAATGATATGACTCACACTCCGGTCGTCATCCTCACTCTTCATGTGGTTGGCAATGAAGCGGACTCCATCCACAGCCTCCTCGAATCCTGGGCAGGCCTGGGCCAGCAGGGCCTGTGTGAGGACAGTAGGTGACTGCTGCTTCCCTCGAGGCACAGCTGAGCTCTGCAATGGATTGGAACCTCCCTCTCTGGCCTCTCTACCCCCCTCCCTCAACCCGTTTAGTCCATCCGTTGACCCCCCACTTCCCCCTCCACCCAACTCGGCCCCAAATTGTTTCACTGAGGCTCGGTTCACATAGCAAGTGCACGCCTCATTGTTTTCTTTACTCTTTGATGAAGAGCTGCCCAAGCCCAACCCCGCCATAAGCCCTGCAGCCAAACCCTCTCGGCCACCTTCCTGCTGTTCATTGGCACGGCGGCGCTGGCGCAGGCGTTGCCGCTCGCTGCTGTTGCACGGTTGCCGCATGAAGAGCAATGCGGGCAGCTTGTTGAGGAACACAAGCTTCACCCACGGCGGCATGGTGTGTGTGGTCGGCGACCGGTGATGCACGTTCAACACGCACACGCTCGTCACTATAGAAAAAGTCACGAGCACCATAGTGAACATCAGGTACTTCCCAACCAGAGGGACATCCAGAGACGTGGGCGGCACAATCTTGGAGATCAGAAGCAGGAAAACAGTGAGAGCCAGGAGCACAGATATACAAAGAGTCATCTTCTCCCCACAGTCCGACGGCAGGTAGAACACCAAGATGGCCAGCGAGGTGATGAGCACGCAAGGAATGATGAGGTTGATGGTGTAGAAGAGGGGTTTGCGACGGATGATGAAGTCGTAGGTGATGTCTACGTAGGTCGGGTCGGAAGGGTTCTCGTTCCGGCGCCCCGGAAGGGCAATGATGTCCCATTCTCCGCTGGGTGTGAAATCGTCCATGCTAGCCACATCGGCACGGAGAACCAGATCCACTTCCGTACGGTCGTACGTCCATGAGCGGAAGCTTAGCGTGCAGTTCTGCTGGTCGAATGGGAAGTGCTTCACCTCGATTTTACAGGCACTCTTATAGATGGCTGGTGGCAACCAGAAGACACTTCCATCATAGGAGACGACAGCGTTGGAGTAGAAGGAGACCTCGTACATCCCGTCGGCACTGATGAAGGAGATAGCGTGGTTATTTTACCTTGAAGCAATGTTTGGATACGTTTTTTGAAGGAAAGGCGTGATACTTCATCACATATGATAAAATGTATAGCCCTTACAAAAAACAAGTATACTTTAAGTTCATTTTATTAAGTATACTTAAGCAATGTTCAAGCATATTTTTAAGTGTACTTCATGTAGCAAGTATGCTAATATGTAGTAGTAGAGTATACGTGTAAGTGTACTATTTCAATACTAGGGACTACACTGGCCCACTTTTTCGTTTATATTTTTCATTTGTACCGCAACTATACTACAAGTGAACTTACTGATAATGATAGTTTACTAGTTTAATATATGTCCAAATAGCATACAGTCCTCTAAACACTCCTGAATGTTCGGTTAGAGTCAGCCAAATAATGTCCCCTAACCCTTCAAAAAAAAACTTGTTCTGGGAACGTTACTAGACAGTTCCGAGAACATCCTGAAAAAATCTAATTTACACATAAAATATGATCCCCAAACGCACCAAGAACTTCGAGAGAACGTTCTGGGAATGTAACATTTCTAGCAGGTACCTGCAGTACTTGTTTTTGTTTATGAAAGTACTTTCTGTAAACTACTATACTTTTAAGGTATCTTTAAGTGAACTTAACATCGTACTTATAGTTTACTATTTATATATTATTAATATTATATTGTTACAATATAACTTGAACATGTGACAGGTTGTAAAACTTTTACAAAAGGTATTTAATAGGCTACTTAATCAAAAGTGTAAACAACACTAGAATACTTTTAAGTAAATCTCCACCAAAAGATTGAGTACAAGTATAGGTGTGCCATTTTAAGTGAATTTCTAAGAAGTACATAAAAAGTAGAACAGTACATCAAATGCATAAGTGTATTTGTAATATTCGCAAATAAATAAATAACTTAAGAAAACAAAATATTTTCTAAATGATAAATTATAATATGCTTACTGAATAAAAAAATGGTGGTGGCTTTTAATAGCTTAGGCATTTGACAGACACATCACATATTACACAACATATCATGAGAATAGAAGAAAATAGAACTTGAATCACCATTTTCAAAACTTTGGAGTGTTTGGAAGGATTATGAATAATGAAGTCAAACACAGGAGAGAGATTGGTGTTAATTAGGCTGAATGTTAAACTTCTTCCACACGGTGACATGACAGTTATAAAGGAGGAACATGCTTTATTTACAGTGAGGTCAGCTAACGTTACACTAGAACATAGCTAATGAGATAAGCAGGGATGTTATCTACTCTCAGATGACAAGAAGATGGACAGGAGACGAGAGGGATGTAGTGATGGAAATTAAGATCAGATATGAAAGGAAAGAATTCAATCAGAAGCGGGATGATCTTTGAGACTCACTTGTTGTAAAGGACAACGTCGGGTAACCAAATATGTTTGGAAGGAAGACGGACCTTCTTCATGCCATCAAACTCATCTGGGTTCCATGTAAGCCTGTAGTCCTGCCACTCCTGAGCACAACCAATCCGAGAGAGAGATCACATGATACAGTCACCAATCTTTCAATCTGTGTTCAATCTTTCCCCACATACTGCTCTTATTATAAACCCATCACTTTGTGCTGAAGTGTGATCAGACAGCGTAACAAATCATCATATGTGTTAAGATGATGCTCATTCATCACATATCTGCTCTCAGTGATGTATCAATGTGTTTGGTGTACAGTATATATTACTGCTCCGTCACATTTCATTACTGATGAAAAATGGTTTAGTAAACTAGATTACTTGAGACCAATAAATGCTGTCCGATTAAATAGCCTGTGGAAGAGAGCAGTTAGAAAGCATAACTAATAATTGTCTCACAGTAATACACACAAAAAGAGTGAAAAATTTCATTGTGAATGATGGTAATTCAAAACACTTCCTATTGGGTTTTGACCAGACACTGACCACCAAAGTAATTATTGTACATTGTACAGTACCTCTTAAGTCCAATACACTAACCACAAACACAGACTCTGACATGAAAAGACACACATTCACAATAATTTTATGGGTAAACTGCACTGACAGCAGCAATAACTCCTGCCAGCTGGCATTTATGGTTATAGTGACCATGAGCACATGATTCAGAGAAAGACAGGAAGATGCATGCTGTATACGTGTGTGTGTGTGTGTGTGTGTGTGATAGAGAAAGAATTGTCTATTCTGAATTTCTGTCTATAGTGTCTAGAGGTTTTGTGTCATTTTGGCAAACAATGCATATCTATTTACACACAAATGAATAAACATGTGAGAGTAGAACAGTTGAGCAGTGAAAATACTGCATGACTTAACTCAACACCATCTGGGGTCATATAGGCCAAGCATTCTCACACCCAAACTCTACACTTGCTCAGATGACGTGTGTTTCCCAGTGAACCCTACAGTGTGGGGATCAAATGTACCAACAAAGATAATACCAGAAATGTCTGACCTTGTGGGGACATGTGAAAGTGGCCTATTTTTTGTCAGATATGGTGACCCATACCCAAAATGTGACCTCTGCATTTAACCCAACCAGTGAATAGTCAACACACACACTTCAAGTCGTGAACACACATACACCGGGGCAGTGGGCAGCTATCACTGCAGCACCCGGGGAGCAAACGGGGGTTAGGTGCCTTGCTCAAGGACACGTCAGTTGTTACCTGCAGGTACTGAGAATCGAACCGGCAACCTTCTGGTTACGAGTCCGACTCTCTAACCGTTAGGCCACAACTGCCCACATGTCTGGTCCCCATGAGGAAAACATCTTATAAATTAAACAAAATGTGACCCTGGACAACAAAACCAGTCAACTTTACATAATCTGAAAGCTTTCTATTGACATAGGACAATATTTGACATTGATAGGACAATATTTGGCCGAGATATATCTATTTAAAAATCAAAACATTGAGAAAATTGCCTTTAAAGTTGTTCAAATGAAGTCCTTAGCTTAGCATATTACTCACAAAAATAAAATTTTGATAAATTTACGGTAAGAATTTTACAAAATATCTTCATGGAACATGATCTTTACTTAATATCCTAATGATTGTTGGCAACTTGGCATAAAAGAAAAATGTATAATTTTTTAACCCATACAATGTATTTTTGGCTATTACTACAAATGCTTTCATGCTACTTATGATCCAGGGTCACAAATATGAATTATGTAGAAAAAAATCTCTACATAAAATATACAGTATTTATACTGAAATATGAACAGCAGATTGATGCGCCCATTCAGAGAAGTAACCGTGTGTGAGAGTGAAAGAAAACAAATGTAAAATGATATAAGAATAGACTAACCTGTGTAAGCCAGACGTTAGTGGTCATAATCTGCTCTCTCTCATGCTGTCCACGTAAAAACACACAGAAAAAAATCATTTTATAATACAAATACATAGTCTAAATGCTTAGAAATCACTAAGTACAGTTGCATAATGACATCTTAAATATGATCCATCATATTTCCTCATATGACTATTCCAAATGTCTTGTTTTCCAGCGAAACCTACAATCTTGTGCGCATGAGCATAACATTTTTATGGGTCGTGGACATTAAAAGCCGAGCCAAGCAGCCCCCCAGAGATAAATTACACAGGAATAACGCTGCTTCCCTCCAGCTTTTAACCCAGGTAAGTAAGCTGTTGATTTAAAATCCATTACAGGCATAAAGGAAGCGTGTAATAGGCTGACAGCTGAAGGGTTGGCGTAGAATGATAAATGGTCAGTAACCATGGGTAATTTTCTGCACCTGTGGAAACAGAGATGGCTATTTCCTGTTGTCTACCCTTGCATACTACAGTGTACAGACCAGCAAAGTGCACAAAAACACACTAATACACAGGCTGAAAAATGACCACACAGCCTAACAGCTCTTATCAGAGGCTGAGTGGTCTTACTGAGCTAGGAGCATAATACCACAATGAAAACTGAAAAAGATGGTGAATAGGCAAGAAGATTTGTACATTGAAGTACAGAATGTGAAGTACAGTTTAACAAAACAAACAATATGAACACAGCAACCACATTAACTTTTTAACTTTCATTAAATGTATTGGGAATACATGCAAATGCAAAATCCAAACATAAATGGTTGTACTGTAATTTATTAGTCATAAATAATTTATAAAGTCAGTCTCTCATGAAAGAAGACACTTGGCAGATTATTGCTGACCAAAAAAATCTATTAAATAGTAAATGTAATTATGAGAAAGTAGTTTTAGACCAATTACTGGTCAAATGTGTTTTCTAAAGGCTTATAGTTTCTTATGAGTAGATTAGAAATGAATATGTATATCAATATTTACATAGGCTTTATGGCACAATGTCAACATTATAAATCATGTGAACCTCCGCTTACCACACTGATGAGCTGGGCCAATGAGACCATCAGTTGTACTGTCACCAGTTCAGAGCCATTTGTTGCGGGTCTGATCAGTTTATTGTAGTGGGCTGGATTGAGAAGATGCTCGACCAGTCTCTCTTCTGTATCTGCTCCATGACTGCCTGCAGGTGAGAAAATACAACACATAAAAACTGAAAAAGATGTTAGGAGGACCTATAGCATAAAAATACAGATTTTATTTTCTTCAAAAAACAAAACCAAAGAAAGTGCTTAAAATGATAACTGCAGAAACGATACTGTACATACATTGTATACATACAAACGTGGACAAGATTGTTGGGTCATTCTACACGAGTAAACAACAAGTGTTGGAAGCCATTTTCATTTCATAAATAAAATACAATGATCAAAATATTGGTGATATATTTGATTATTTATTTTAAAATGAAGTCAAAGAGGAACAATAATATAAATACTTTAATAAACCTCAATGCACCATAAAGTCAGCCACCAAACACTTTGAAGACAAAATATTAGCAGCAGATAAGTGTCGGTTAGCAGTTTTGATCCTTTGTGGGAAAGCCGAAAGAAACACTTTCTTTGCTTTCGAGAGTAACAGGCAAACATCCATCAGTACATGCTCATAAATCCTTGCGCCTAGTCCAATTGACTAATAGCACCTACAAATCAATCAATGAGATGCTGTGCTGCTCATCAAATCATGTAAAAGCTGTTTTAATTTCAGCATATTAGTTAAAAAAATCCACGAGATATTGCAATCCAATCAGCATTACTACTTTATCTTAAATAAACACACATGGGGAAGCTGTCACGAGGGCTTTGAGTCAAAAGTTCAGTTGCGTTTGCACATACTGTGTCTGTATAGAAACTAGTGCTATCATCATTTCCATTTGCTGGACCACAGACCTGTTGTCCTCTGCAATAGATAATGCAGCATATTAGAGTCGACTTTTCTCATTGTGTTTTCTTCTTTCTGAGGCCTGTTGAATCCCCTCAAGTTATCCACCCTCTCTCTCCATTTCTCTCTCAATGGCCTGTCCTTGCTGTGTTCACTGGACAGGAATGATGGCTTTACGGAGCAGATCAATGAAGATTCTAATAACACACCATAAACCCTACTTCGCTCGGTGCATCTCCACCTGCACGCTCCTTTGAATCTGTCTTTATCTACTGTATTTGCAGCACTCTTTTCTGCTCAGTTTAATGCTTAAAGTCCATGACAATGTGTTACTTGTGTTGTCTGATTTATTGCATGTACTGTAATGTTATATTAGAGGTCAACAAAGTCAAGGGCTTTTTGGTGGATCAAGAATATTGTGGAAAAAGGGAGTGTTGCATTGACAACACCAATGTACAGTGTAGTTAAATGTAACGTTACATATTTGTTATGGTTAAAGACTTTAGTATTGCAACAAATAACATAAAAACTGTAGCACAGTACAAAGCTCTGTCAGATTATTATAATTCCAACAGGTCTAATATTCCTCAATCTTTCTCTCTGCCGCCCTCTCCATTTCCCTCTCTCGTCCATCCCAGCCTCTCTCTCCTCCTTAAGACAATGTTGTGTGGGGTTGTGTTCAGGCAGAAGGTATTTTAATAAATCAGCATGTTTTCTCTCTCTCTCTCCTTGATCTCCCACAGTATCTGTGCATGTTTGCAGTGCTATATAAAGACAGGCAGTGGGATGGTGTTTTCAGTTCTCCAGAAGTGTTTATAATGTTTCCCTGTTCTTTTCCCTGCATGTGGAATTCCTGTCAGAAAAATATTGTACAGGCAACAGTTTTTCTCATTGTTACAGACTACTTTTTAAAGTTGTTAAACTGATAAATCACCAAAAATATTACAACATATTTTAAAGAATGTTGGTAACTGAACTACGGCGGTACCCATTCATTTCTATTGTATGGAAACAAAACCAATACTATGGGTATCGCCATTGTTTGGTTACCAACATTCTTTAAAATATATTTTTTGTGTGCACTCTGCAGACAAAATAAAGTCATACAGGTTTGAAATGACATAAGGGTAAGTAAATGACAAAAGTTAAGTAATAGTAAAAGATCAGTATTCGTTTCATATTTTAAACATTCAATCTTTCAACTTATTAACTAGATTCATAAAATCTACATGAAACTTTTTATAGAATAACACAGTACATGAAAAAATGTTTGTGCATGTGGAGAAAAGCACAATTCTGCTGAGATAAATACAACTTTGCATGCAGGGTTTACATGTTTGTTCTACAATACATTCACTATAGCACATGCCTTTAAAGAAAAGAAGGAGAGAGAGAGAGAGATGTCAATTCAAAATAAATGTTTTAGACGAATGCTTGGAGCTGATGGTATTGATCTGACCATCAAGTACACTCATAACAGTACAGGCTTCCAAAGACAGACCAAACAAATTGCAGACCATAGAGAGCTATTATATTACTGCATGACACAAATTGCATCCAATCCACAAGGACACAAGGGGGAGTCTCATAAGCTTGTTTGGTTAACATTGTCTTCTTCATGAGTTCATTCTAATATAAACCAAATCAACCTCTACCGCAGTTTGCCAGGCAGTAAGCAATTAAACATTTATCACAACCTGTTTTGTTGTTTCCAATGACTGCATTGTTCCGTCATAAAAGGAACAATATGAATTATTATTACATTAGATTTATGGTTAAAATATGTGTTCGAAAGCATTTCATGTAACTATATTCTAAAGGTCATTATTATTTTCACTATATTACAAAATATATATATATATTTTTAATCTTTTCAACAACTGGTATTCTCGCTTTCCTTTGAAATAATGTGGCCTCTTTAAAATACGCTATAAAGAATCAATAGCACTCTGACTCTGCTAAATCATTATGCTTCCACTCATATTCAATTTGTCTGCTGTTTATGGGTCTTTATGTCCTCAAACTTTTTCATGCCATGGACCCCCAAATATGACGAGACTTGCGAGGGACCCTCTTTCTAAAATACATATCCATTTTTTGTATAAAGAAGCATTTAAACTGTAAGTGTGATATTATAAAGACAACATATTGTTTGTAGAAATTAAACTGTAACAACCTTCAGTATAATTTTACAACTTTTGTTTCTCAAAAATGTTCTGGGGATTCCTTAGCTTAGGACATTCTGGAGGACCCCTGGGGGTCCCCGGACCCCAGTTTGAAAACCCTTGCTCTATATCATCATCACCATAAGCTCCATACTGAAATGAAAAAATAAATTTTTGTCTTGGAAATTGACAAAATTGAAAATTGTATCTTGCTTTTGTTGACAGGGTTTACTTTTGGCTGATTTGTAATGGCAGGTCTGAGCTTGTTTGTGCCCATCTATTAGAAATATTAGATGGGAGCAACTGGAAGATATCCATTTCAATTTAAAGTAACACAATTATTTTACAGTGTGGTTGACTGTTGATCTTTGTTGCAGTTAAATATATATTGATTGGGTAAAGTTATGGTGCAGTGATTATACTCATTTCTATTTCAGCTATTGTATATTAGGTTAGAAAGACTAGAAAAAATTATGCTGAAGAATTCTAAAAAAAAATACTGTTAAGGCATAATGTGTGGTTGACAAATGTACTTTAGGGTTTTAAATTTGATATTTAATTCTCTGTAATGGATCTATAAGTGTACTTTCTGCCTGCGAGAGGCACCAGTGACACATTGCCTCTCGTAAAATAAGCTACAGTATAAAGATATACTTTTATTGATGGTACTTGAACCAAAATAAGCTAAGCAGGTTTTAAAAGCTAGCTATCGGCTATGTCTCATTGTCTCTCACTTTACTTCTCTCCCTTTGTCTCTTTCTCTTTCATGCTCTCTCTATTTCATCTACTGTCATTCCGCTGTCATGATCTTCTGTTGGGGGTTAACTGCTGGTTGTGCTACTCTTTATAAATCCTGACGATGATAATAACATCACTACACTGTCACATCTATCCTTAGCACTTTTCAAGTTTAATGCTAGCAAGAAAGACAGAAAACAGCAGGATAAATACAGTAAGTCTTACTAATGACTATCAGCGACTGTGATTGTCTCCGGCACTCGGCCTATGGCCTAATCACAGTCGTGCTGATGTAGAGCACCAGCACACGGCTACGAGTGCGATATTGCATTTACACAACAGTTCGATGGCACAAGTGTGTAGATAAATCAGAAACAACATCGGAGTGGTAAATAGGGAACTACTTTCTTCCGCCATAAATTCCAGGCCAGCGCAGTGAATTTAACCGTCATGTCTTTTAAATGTGCGCTGTGCTGCTTCAGTGAAGTTACTACTGAGGAATAATGAAGCAGAGCGTGCGTGTGAATGAAAAAGAGAGATTGTAAAAGGAAACTCACTGAGGATGCGTTATTCCCATTCCACTGCGGTACTTTTCCATTGCTTTTTAATGTAAACGTGTAACGGAGGGCAGGTAGTGTGAGCGCTGTACAGGTTAAATCACACTCGACCTCAAGCGACAGATGATAGCGGCTGCTGTCTTTTCTCCTTGTTAGATCGTCCGTCTCCCTTGCCGGACCGATCGCAGGTTCGAGTCTGGTTACACACGCGCCTGTTTACAATAGCAAGTTGAGACGGCAGTTTCTGTTGTGTAAAGCTCGAGACCCTCACGTGAACGTGCATGTGTTTACTTTCTTCTTCGTTCATTAAATGTCGGACTAGTGACCTAAGCATATACCGCCACCTACTGCTCAATATATTATCACATTCCGAATTTTCCATATTATTACAAAAAAGGACTCCGGTATCAGTTGGTGCAGCGCTTTCCTGTGTTTGCGTTCAGTCTCATAAGTCTGACTAATAGTGGCGGAGTGATACAACTACAAGCGGGAGTGAAGCGGTTTCTGTAACAATATAGTGGACTATTTCACTATCCCAGATTCGAGAACCAGAGAGAACTGTATTACTGTATTAGGCCTACTTACTGTTTAGTTAAGAATTCCCTAAGCAATATTTCTGAGAATAATATTAGAGAAATAATATTTCTCTAAACAGATGCTAAAGTATAGTACATAATAACAAAATAATCTGCTAACATTGCCAACAAGCACAGACCTATTTTTTGCTTTATTTATATTCATCTTTGTTCTGTTAATCCACCAGACTGATCTTGATCTCTGATTCAAGCATAGTCAACACTACTTCCTTTCAAGAAACAATCTGAGCATGTCTTTTGGCGGAGCAATATAATGGCAAACACATTAGAGATAAGCACAGATAGAAGGATATCAGATATCAATATTCATAAGTCTCCTTGCTGAGTCATGGTTTTGTGTTTTGCACATATGCCAATTCATCTTTATTTCCGAATCACACCATTATAAAAACTTTCACTACACAATTTCTAAACCATGCACATGCATGAACAAAATTAGGTCAAGGTGACAAACAGTGAATCTATATAAATTAGTATATTGACGTTATGTGGCCCACTTCCAAAAGACCTCCGCAAAGAATCAATAACAACCTGTAGATTACATTATTTTATTACAATTAATAAAAACATAATTATTAAAAACAAAATATTAATATAAACTAAAGGTGCAATGTGGAGATTTTTGCGGCATCTAGTGGTGAGGTTGCGAATTGCAACCAATGGCTCACTTTCTGCTTGCCCCTTCCTTTTGGAGGACTGCGTTGGCTGACAGGACAAAGTATTCGCTTCTTTGTTGGAGATAACATAATTATGAAACGTGTTCTGTAGAGCAGTTTGTCAGTTTAGGGCTACTGTAGAAACAACATGACGAATTCCATGTAAGGGGACCCGCACTGTATGTAGATAGAAATCGCTCATTCTAAGGTAATAATAACATAGCGGTTTATTATGTAAGATCTTCATTATGTAAGGGTCAGAAATGTTCGTCCAATGAAACCGTCTATAATATAATAATAGAAATAATAATGATACATAACTGAAAATTATAATAATTGCAAACTTGTTAGCTGTTGAAATGATCTGAGAGTAGATACTGTATACGGTAGGCAGACAATCCATCTGGAGTGCAACAAGATCTCTTCCTTATCTTAAGCCATCATGAATGACATAAATTGCATCAGCACATATACAGTAAACCAGAATCCATATAAAACTGCAAAACAGAGAGCTAGAAAATTGATAAAATAATAAAAAGAGAAAGAGAGTGTGACTGCACACATCCAAAGATTCAGCAATGTCCTTGAAAGTCCTTCGTCTAAGCAGAAGTAAGGGAGAGTCACAAACTGTGTGTGTGTGTGTGTGTGTGTGTGTGTGTGTGTGTGTGTGTGTGTGCACTGAGGTGTGAATGATAAATGCTAAAAATAGAACAGGAGGTGAACCTCCCATCCGCACCTTCAGTCGTTCAGTGCTCTTCATTGACCTCTCAAAATGCGCATCTCTTTCGTGGGAAAGACAGTGAAGCACGCATGGGCACGTCTGAGTACAGTACATGTAATTAAATTAATATGCAACCCCGCAGGTTTGAGATCTGTCTCTGTTTTGCAGAAACACACTGCAGATTATTAGCCAACTTTTACAAGTCACATTGTGCCTGCTATTGCACCATGTGTACGCATCCATCCGCTTCCAGCATCTCTGTCTTTTCAATAATTCTCCTTCCCAACAAAGCATTGTGCTGCCTAAAAAAACACCCTTCGTTTCTCTATCTCATCTTTGGTTCATGTAGCATATGCTGCAGTGCTGGGTGTGAGTGACTATAGCTGAGCTTTAATGCAAGAGGTGGAGAGGTCTCGACCCTCTGTGTCTCCATAATCGATCAGATGCTGGGCCATAAGTCACTCAACAACAGGCTTTGTCTGTTTTTACTGCCCCCTCAAGGCCAAGTCTGTATTTAGTCCAAATCACTGCCAAATTTGTTCCTCCTTTAATAAAGAGAAAAGCAGGACATTTAGCACAGCAGAGCCAGGACAGAGTTGCTGACAGTAATTACTGTTAATGCGTGGGCAGAATGGATGAGGTGAGAGGAAGTGAATATTGATTCACCATATATTTTGGCTGGGTTGGTGTCTCAACCAAGAAAGTCTGGAGAAGGCTATGCATTAGCATTCTTATACTGTACATTTCAGTGGCTGTTACCTGGCTACTGCTAGACCCGCCCCCTTTATGTGTATAATTTGGAATCTACCATCTTAGCACATTGGAGCCAGAACGTTTTAAGACAATACCTGGAGAAGTAAACGGTATGTGACTGAATAGAAATTGTGCGACGGCGATGAAGAATAAAATCTGGTGGCACCCTAAGTCGCTTTGAATAAAAGCTAAAAAAGGTTAAACTTAAGATTATTTTCAAAAGCAACAGAATGCCAGCCTTTATAAAAAAGATTTTATTAACCAAAGTATCACAATAGATTTTCTTAACTATGAATGTAGCACATGAACTCAAAGAATTATAAATGGCATAATTTTTCTCCCATTCTCACTGACCTGAACATAATACAGGTCAGTGCTTCTGACTTGGTGGCACTTAATGAGAAAATATCTCTGCTATGCTTCTTATGTGTATAATATTGTGCATTCTTTAAAATATCTTCTTTTGTGTTTTGCAGAAGAAAGAAAATCATACAGATTTAAAATGACAAGAGGGTGAGTAAATGATGACAGAATTTTCATTTTGGGGTGAATTTTCACTTAAAGGAACAAATCAACCAATTTGCTCCAATTTGCAATTTTACCAAAATACCATATTACCACCTTCTTATGAGTCAAATAAGAAATAATTCATTGTTTTACTATATACAGTGTACATAACATTTTTGATAGATGGCTATGGACAATAGACAGGTAAAGGATTCAAAGAAATGAAGGAGAGAGATTTTAAAATAGAGAAAGAAAGTATACATTACTACCTAATCTATAGAAAAAGTAATTTTGCAGAATATTAATTGTTAACTGTTGCTGTGTTAATCTTGTGTCCTGGCCATCTGTTTTCTAATAAAATTGCCTTTGCTGGACACATAATAAATAAATACATGGAAATGAAATATTGATTTAAGATATTTAATTTTCTTCATGTATTTGTTAAGCAGCTGTGTCATATGCTAGATAATACACAGTCCGCATGTCATTATTGCTAAATAAATCAATATGGTGATTAAGATTATGCTGTGAAGTCATTAATGAAATTGTGAAAAGCGCTATATAAATAAATTGAATGGAATCTTGTAATACCCTAAGGGGACGATAACAAGCTGACTGTACATAAACCGTTACGTAATCACTACACACGCATGTCTGTTATTAAAAACTGCTTCTACCTTCATTTTGGGCTCTTGTTGAGATTTTGTCATTTCAAAGACGAATAGAGGTTTGTGATCCTGATGGATGTGGGACGGTGGAGCGTGGGCCCTCCTTTGACTATATAATAAACTCCTTCAACACACATCTAATGGTCACTTGTTTAACTCATTAGCTTGTAGTCAGAGTTAATTAACTGAATTAGTCTTCTGAGTTCTGACACCTTCAGTGTTCCTAAGTTCCTAAGCCTATTTCACCCAGCCTAAAACGTCTGTATGTGTCCCTCTATATTAGTTTCTTCTTAGAGAGATAGTTCACCCAAAAATGAAAATTCAGTCACCATTTCCTCACCCTCTTGTCATTTATGACTTTCTTTCTTCTGCAGAACACAAAAGAAGATATTTTGAAGAGTGTTGGTAACTGGCGGACAACAGCGGTACTCATTGACTTGCATTGGTTTTGTATTCATAGAAGTGAACGGGTACCACCGTTATTTGGTTATCAATATTCTTCAGAATATCTCCTATCTCCCAAATAGGTCACTTTAAAAAAAAAATAGGTCACTTTGTGTTCTACCGAAGTCATACAGGTTTGAAACAGCAAGATGGTGAGTAAATGATAATAGCATTTTATTTTTGGGTGGACTATCACTTTAATAAGCTCAGTAAGGTTTAGTTCTGCGAATGTCTTAAACAAGCATATAGCAACCTTTAGAAATATTTTGTCTGGTATCCCAAAATGTGCTTACGTAGTATCAGCCTGTCTAATTTGAAGGTTTCCAGCTTTTAAAGGTTTCTCCATTTGTCTTTACAATTTGTGAAATAGGCTACTTATTACTTTTTAAAAAAACATTATGCCAGATTCACGCTTTACTGTGTCCCATACACACATCAAGTCATTCTTCGCTGGTTTATGACCATCAAGCAACCATGAAATCTATGAGGTAATGTATGAGTGATAAAAATTAAATGCCATCTTCGGCTACCCAAGAGAGTCTAAAAATTCTTATTATTAATTACTATGTTGCGGCTTGTTGCAGTAATGATGAGCATTATCATATAGGCTTATAAACACACAATACCATAAACGCAGCTCAGCATTTCTGCGCACAATGAGAATCAACCCAGCATGCCCCCCGCCGATATTTCACATTAATGCGCCTGTGCGCAAAAGAACTTAGAGGGCGCCTAGAAAAAATACGGACATAATGTTTCCGGTAATGTATCTCTTTCGTAAATGAAATGTTACGACATCTTAATGCCATCAACAGAGCGACTGTATAGATTCGTGGTTCGAGCTGTAACACCCCCCAAACATTTCTCCATCTACAGCAGAGCCGCGATCTGATTCACCACATAATTTTCTCTCCGACAAAACCACATATATGCGCACAACAAAACCTGCATAATACACAATTAAATACGACTACATTATCTAAGCGCGAATAAAAGCCTCACGAAAGCAATGAGCAGATAACTTACTCTTCACAATGGCGAAGATGCCAAAGAGCGTCCACAGAGCCATCATCTCAGCGAGGACGCATCTGCCGCGCGTAAACGCTCTCCCTTTTGCGCGCGTGTGGTCTTGCGTATCGGAGCGTGACTTCGTCGAGGCGGACGCGCGGTTTGAGACGGTTACGTTATTTTTCTTCTCTCTTCTCGACGTTATTCGGTACCTGCCATTGTCACGTCAGCGGCTGCGCGTTGCTGGACCCGTGCTTTTCCCCTATGAGTGAGTGGGCATGGTTTCATGACGAGCCAGGTGGATGAAAGAATGAAAAGAGATGCGACGAGATGACAGCAAGAGTGAAGGGGGTGGGCGGGGGAGGGATAGATACCTCAGATTTCCCGTGCCTACATCCGGTTTTTTTTCGTAGGACACTTGGCATTTTTACAAGGTCATTTGTCCCACCTGAACACCTAGCTGCAGTGTGGTTGTAGCTACATTCAGACGGGTTTTTTCAATAACATTTATCTTCAAATTCTTGTGGTTTCATTATTTCAGCAAGATTTAATGGTGTTAAATTGTTTAATTTTCAGGGTGAAAAAATATGAATGATGCCAAATATCACACTGATGCCATACAGCTGTTACACCATATTTCAGCTGAGGAAGGTGAAGCATTTTATCTATGGAGCCCCGTGCTTTATTTGTTTTTGCCCCAGGGGAGCGGGTCGTCGGGTGAGAAGTTTTAAAGGAGATGGGTATCGTCTTTCCACCAGTCAGCATATCTAACATCACCGTATGACTGACTACCATCCTTATATCACAACTGCATTTGTCTGCTTGTCAGTCACTCACGGCCCTTCAACCAGTGGCTCTGCCGTCCTCTGTGTCAAAACTCAGTGCTCAGCGTTCCAGAAATAACCACCGCTTCCGGGGAGATGATGGGGTCTCCCAAGCTCTCCATGTCTTCTAAGACTTTGGTTCTGTCTAGCACTTACACTGTTTACAGCTCTCTCTCTTTTCTTCCATTATACACTTACACCCTTTAGCCAAAATATCTATTTATGCATGTTCTCTTGAGGGCTCCCTATAGATGACTTCTGATTGTCACTAGAGATTGGAGGAAAGATGCAGAAACGATGAAAAATAGAGAGGAGAAAATAGAGCGGCGGATTCAAGGAGAGAAAAGAGAGAGCAAGGAGGTGGAAATAATGTGCAGGAAAGCAAAAGCTTGGTCACTGGTGACTCACTGGTTGACTGTTACGTGGGTATTCATGTCCTATTCACACCCTAGTGTACAGCTATGCTTTTTCTCAGATATGAGTCACATAGAGATGAAGATACATCATCAGAATAATATAGAATATAGTACATTACATATTCTGGCATGGGACAGTCAGATGAGAACATTGAAAATAGAGAGATGATGGAAGAAAATTAACATATGTGTCTGTTCTTTAAAAGTTTTATCATGTCGACGATTCAGAGGTGGGTAGAGGTAAGATGACATCATTGATGTTCCAATTTTCTTGGTGCCCTTTCTTACATCACCTCCGTCTACAATCCTTCCTGCTTTTATTTTTGGTGTTCTTCTGAACTTCCGCTCCCTCTTTTACTTCCTCTACAGTTTTCTTTACAACCTTCCTCTCCTTCCCTCTGTTGTTTTCTGTCTTTTCCTGTGATGTCATATTCTGTGTGCACCTTTGTGCTCCCTCTCTCTCTTTCTTTCTCTCTCTCTCTGTCGTCTCCGCAGAGCTGAGCTGTCAGGGAAACTTCAGTGTTCCAAGTGCTTAGAGTCTCTTTTTGAATTATTTACAGACTGGGACCCCCCCGAGTGCTTATCCCCCCTCCCTCTCCTTGGCGGTATTTCTTCCTGCTCTCTCAAACCTGCGTGATTTTTGACACACTGACTGACTTCAAATGTCATGCTATATTTTTAAATAGATTTTACTGACTAAAAGGAAACAGGTATCATTTCATTCAAGTAAAACAATTTGAAGTGGAGGGAATATCACATTGTGAATTTTTTCTCTCTCTCTAATATACCCTGGCCACAAATATTGGCACTCCTAGAAATTCTAAAGTATCGAGTAAAATATCTCCCAAGTATATTCCTGTTCATATTTACATTTTCTGTGCACACCAAGGTGACTAGAAACATGATGTTGTCCAGTCATGACTTCTTGTTGCTCAGGAGAATAAATATTAGTAACAAAAAGCCCAACCCCCCTTAATCATTCATCACAATGAGTAAAACTAAAGAATATAGTTCTGATGTGCAGCAAAAGATTGTTGAGCTACACAAAATTGAAAGTGTATAGAAAAGGAAATTGAAGCAATAAAAATGATTATTTCCAACATGAACGCACGCACGCACACTCACTGGAGACAGTTTGGAAAGGTGTTAATAACAGGCGTACCTTTGATGCATTGATTTCACACTCTTTTCAATGGCTTTGGTCCCTTCATCAAGGTCACATGTGGCTTTGGCCCGATACATCTCTCTTTTGCACCTCTGCCTCTTTGCAGGGACTATTTGTGTGTGTGTGTGTGTGTGTGTGTAAGTGGGTAAGTGTGTGTGTGTGTGTGTGTGTGACTAGACAAACAAAGTTATTTAACATTATTTAAAATCATCTGCTTTATTTCAGGCTTTGCACAGTCTTACATTGTACAAAGGCACAATCTTTTGTGAACATATGGCGTTTCTCTCATTTTCTCTCTTACATAGCCTAGATTGTAACAACAATGATCTAACTAAACAGACTTAGCAATAAAACCCTTCAAAATGAAAATGGAACCTGTTTCCTTTAAAAAAATGACCCTTAAATTCAAAGGAAAGCTTCCCATTACCAGAGTGCTTTCTCATTGTGATTTATCAGTCAGTATCATACAGTTTGCCATGAAGCCAAATATAAGCGACTACATGGTCAGTCAAGTCATTGACTAGTTTAACTAGGTATTATTCCCAAAGTTGAACTGATCAATAGAAAGTTTATCACAGTTAGGCAAGGACATTAGCCAATCAACAGTAATGGCTCATTTACCTGATGAACAAGGCAGCTTCAATTTGCTGTATTGATCCAAACTAACGATCTTACCTCAGCTATCCAAGAACTGCCAGTGTTTAGTGGAACATTTTCTCTGTGGGATTGTCCTACAATATGAAAATTAAACTACAATTCTAAAATAATTCTAGAAAGAACAAAGATTCTTCAGACAAATGAACAGTCGTTGTTTCAAGCACGTAAAATAAATGTCGCTGGACAAAAATGGCATCAGTTTCAGGAGTTGCTGCAATTTGGCACTGGTGGCAGAAGAGGGAGACAAGGAGCAATTCACCTTTTTTAGGCACCTACAGCCGTGGAAAAAAATAAAGAGACCACTCCAAAATACTTTCTTATTTTTTCTATATACCTTTTCTAAATATACTGTGTATAGGTAGGCTATGTGTTTTATTAGCATAATTTCTTCCAAATTAAAATATTAGATTTATTTGCATAAAATTAAAAACAGAACAAACTGGTCAAAATAATAAAGATGTAGGCCCGGGAGACGAGGCGTAGCCTAAGTCAGGACTATGCTTTAGTTACATTTACATTTATTCATTTGGCAGACGCTTTTATCCAAAGTTAAATTAGGATACTAAAGTCACTTTTATTAAAATGCCTTGAGACAAAATAATGGCACTGACTTATTTTAACATATGTCAGGGCAATTTGTTTTCAGTTAAGACAGAAACTTTCACTTTAGTCTGGGACTAGATTTAAGCCTTGTCTGTGAAACGGGGCAAAAATGTTTGCATATCTTTGTTTGAATACTGCAAAGAAAACAAGTTCATATGTCTAAACAACAAAATACTAATGTTTAACATGTATTTTAGGATCAGCCTGATTTATTTCATGCATCTTTGCATTCTCAGTCTTTCACATTGCCGTTGAGTGACTTTATGTCACTCTTGAGGTTTGTTTCTGTTGAAATTCAACTAATTAAATGATCTCTTTATTTTTTCTGCGACTGTACAATAAAATCAGAGTGAAGATTGGGAGTCTCAAGCTACACTCCCTACACATTTGCAGGGGTTTGGAGAAAATATATGAAAATAAAAACGTCAACAACAGATACAGAGAAAATACTTTTTGTTGTGATGTTAAAACTATAGTTGGGCATTTATAAAATATATTTCCTCCTTTTGTCTCTCTGGTGGAATAATGTAAAATCTTTGGCTTCAAATAAAGAAGATCATTCCCATACAGTATGCATAAATACAGTAAGAAGTCACGCTGTGGCTTGCTGGCGTGTGATTTGCTAGCAGCAGGCAGGCACCAGCATATTGTACATTCATATCTCTGCACCAGAGAACCACAAACACTGTGTGTGTGTGTGTGTGTGTGTGTGTGTGTGTGTGCGTGTGTGTGTGTGTGTACAGGGTGCTGTAGGGTCATGTGTTCTGCCCCAGTGAAGGGTAACCGCTGGGTGCAGTAGTGGTGCACGACTTCAGGAATGCTCGGGAACACACAACTGCTCTTTTCCAGCGTGTAACCACACTCTTTAGTCTGCGCTACGATGATGTGCACACATCCTTGACTCGTCCTGGAGACAGAGAGAGATCTCATATCATCTACATCAGCTTTTTTAAACTAGACGTTGTCTCATTTTGCTTTCTCTTCATATCAAACACACATACACACACACACACACACACACACACACACAGGAAGACACGCTTACTTGAGGGCAATGGAGTATTTGCTAGTAGCCGATTCGCTGTCTCGCACCAGGAAACTGGCCTCCCTACAGTGCTGCAGCTGAGCTTCTGCTTCCTGACGACTCACGCTGCCATGATACCAGCTACAGAGAGAAGAGACGTTGAAATGATTGTCATATAAACAATACAAAATAGATTAGAAAGAGATTAGATAAGGAGAAGAAGAGAAGATGGATGGACAAATGGAAATTAAATTGTACAGATGGACAAAATGTGGCTAGTAATACTGTACTGTACATCTGACCTACAGTACATTTTCATGAAACATCCATCTAAATTATGCAAAATATGGTAATATAAGCAGTTCTAAAATTGTGAAGCAAGTCATGGTTAAAGTGCCACACCAATATTAAACTGTACACATGGACAGATGATTCAATTGTTAAACATAAAATAAGTATATTGACAGTAATATCTAATAATATTTATAATGTCTAAAAAATAAACACACACACCTTTGTTTCTCCAGGGGCACGGCGGGGTCAACTATAGGTGTCTCGCTGTCTGGGGTGGTACTGGGAGATGATAGAGATGTTGGGGAGGGGGGATTCGGTCGAAGAGATTTGGGGGTCCAGCTCTTGTGTCTGATGGTCTGCTGTTTTACACCAGGAGAACCAAACTCTTCCTTTGACATGCGGTCCATTCCATCAAACTGAGCTGTACACAGACAAAAATGTCATTATATTTTATTATAGCATTTGGTAATCTTAGAACTTTATAGTAAGCATAGGCATCACCTACAGAAGCTGCAAACGTGTTTCTGCATTCCTTTTTCACAAGCAAGAAAATCTACTTTGAGACCTTTACATAGCTTATATAAACATGTTTTAATGTGCTTAATATTTGACAAAAAACCTAATAGATCAACATTATTCTATAATCAAAAAGTATATTTTTTTTACTTTCAACAAAGTTTTTACTTTTGCTGTTTCTTAATTGTTTATTGTACAAAATTGTTAATAATTTTGCATCTTTACTTTTTAAAGAAAAATATACATGCAGCCCAAGGACTGCAGATTAAATTTAGTTATTGACTTTCCATTGTTCCAGTCAAAAAAAGTATCAATAAAATAATATTATTAATTTATAATCACAAATGTTTGATTATAAATGCTGCTACATCATAGTCACAGAAAAAATGACAGTTACAATAATGACAATCTTGAAAGAAGATGATGATATCAATATGAGGCAGAAGTTACCCGACAGTGCTCTAGCAATCTGCTCCTTCTTCCACTCCCATGGCAGTTCATACTCTGCAGGTGGTCTAGAATCAGACTCAGGTCGGGTCAAAGGAAATCCTTCCAGAACCTCTTCATAAGGAACATCATAGATCTGTGGGGGTCCTGACCCCTCTCCCTCGCCTCCGTTTAACACAACACATACTTTCAGCAGGTCTTTTGAGCCACGTCTGCGAATCTCTGTGAAGGGACAGGATTTACGAATTATCTTATTTCATCATATCTCATTTGCCTGTGGGATCGGAACTTTTTCCTTGAGAATTAGCAGAATTAGAAGTGCCTTCAGAAAGTTGCTTTGGAATGAGAATGGTTTAGAAGATTTAGGATCTTTTAAGACTCTTTTAAGTTACAATCAGTACAAAATCAGAACAGCATCACTACATGACATCACATATTTTATATATCTACATTAAATGCAAATTAATTTAAATATTTGTTGATATATATATATATATATATTAAACAAGCTCTCTCTCTCTCAATTTCAAGGTACTTTATTGGCATGATTGCATGTCCTTACAATATTGCCAAAGCTAAATAACATTTTAAATACAATTTTAATAAATATATATTTATTAATATATAACATATTTTTATACATTTTTATTTCTATTTCTATTTCTATTTTTATTTATATTTATTAATAAATAAATCTATATCAATTATACAGACATTTTAATATTTAATAAGCTATTTTTAATTTCCTGTTTTAGATTTCATCAAAAGCTTTTATTTAGGTTGTTAAATCAAGGAAAAACATTCTGGTAATTAAAATGTTTACAGTAGATTATGATAGTCTGTATCAAAAATCTGTCAAAAAAGTGTTGAAAAAAGCAATAATGAAAATATTAAATTATTTCATAAGCAATTGTAAGCAATTATATAAATCCAGCTAATCATCATACACTTAATAGTTATGGAATACCAGTAGAAAGGCTTTTGCACCTATTAACACTATGCTGGAGCTCCATCTTTCTCCCTTCACTCACCGTTTCTTTGCTGTCACTTTGTGTCTGGCCTATTGTGTGAGAAAACAATGGTCATACCAGGGGAAAGCCAGAGCAAGTCTGTGATTGGCTGGTTTACTAGGCAACTTCCTGAGTTCTGGGAAGTGATTGGGGGGAGGGAGGAGCGTTGGGGAGCCTTTCTCACATAGCCAGGCATACTGGGGGGACGGCAGGGGTCAACTTCCTGTCCATAGAATGGGGCAAAGGAAACACAGACAGGAAACAGGAAGCAGAAAGAGGAAACTGCACCCATTGTCCCAGCACAACACTGTCACCGTGGAAACCACCAAAGAGTAGAGAGAGAGAGAGAGAGATAGAGCTGTGATTTTATCATATGTGTCAAATGCCTAAAAATCTGCTGGTGGTTCTGTTTTGGAAAAATCATTACACCAAATGTAGGTGAAAGAGAGAAATATATTTAGATGCATATAAAGTAGATAATCTAAAAGACAAACTGCAGAAGAAGAGAGAAATAGAAGAAAAATAGGGGGTGTACCTGTAATAATGAGCTGGGCATCATAAGGTTCCATGTATCCATCATTCTCTCCTTCTCTTTCAGCTTCCCTCTGTTCTCTTGTTTTCTCTGCATCAAATGGGTCTGCATAATCCTCTAAGATTATCATCTATTAGAAATATGAGAAGAGAATTGGAAAAACATATCAATGACTCATATAACAAAACAGCCCCTCAACAAACAGATCCAAAAGTGTTCATTAATGGAGCTTCTGTAAGGATCTGATTCAGAAAGAGTGCAGCAGCGTGAGGGCTCTAAAGAGGTATTTTGGGGTCAAACCCTGGAGTAAAATTACATCTTTTTTGGGTGAATGTTGTAGAATTCTTTGTTCTATCTTGTAGTTCAGGAATCAGTATTCATTTACAAGTTCAAGAGCTAATGCTTGTTCTCCATCCCATGTTCTTTCTCCCATTCTCCCTCTGGACGTCTTTTTGTGTGACTTCATGAGATTCTGATTTCTGTGCTATTATGTTCAAAGTGTACCTAGAGGGGATGTCCGTAACTGGGAGAGGATACAGCCTATGTATCAGGTGACATAATTCTTCAAACACTGCCTTCACTAGGGACTGGGAGAAAGGGACAGAGTCATTGTGTTGTGTGTGCATTGTAGTCTTTGCGTATTTGTGAAAATGGGTGTGTGAATGTGTGCGCATAAAAAACAATGAGGCAAAAAAGAGTGTGTATACAAGCACAAAAGTGTGTTTCCCAGAAAGATAGAGTGAGCGAGAGAAACGTGTGTGTATAGAACAAGGAAAAGAGACAGGAAGAGAGGCGAGGAAAAGGTTCTCATTGTGTTAGTTAACTGGTTATGATACAACAACACATTGAAAAGGGGATAGGAAGAAAAAGAGATACATAGGCAGGGAGAAAAGAGTAAGAGAAGAGGGGGCTGATGCTGAGGGAGGGGGAGAAGAAGATATTTCTTAAACAAAGAGCTGGAAAAGAGATATTGATCATAGTTTTCAAAACAAAGGCATTTCTTTGGTTCTCACAGTCAACAGGGCGACTGGGAAACATTTTGACATGAAACAGGAGTATGTCTTGTATTAAAAAGAAGTCATGAAACTTCATGAAAGAATCATCTCCCTTATAGGCCTGCTCTACTGATAAATCATCATATTGTATCAGGACTATTCTTTATCTCTGTCTTTACTGCATCTTTGGAAAACACATAGCCTAAGTCTCCATAAGAGTTGTATCAACTATTAGGTCTAGTCAACATTCTGTTGTTCAATTCCCAGACTCACCGTTTCTGCTTTGATGGGTGACTTTGCTCTCTCGCTGTCTGGAGACGATCCTCCTGTACTGGATTTTGGATCATTGACCTTGATCATTCGGCTCATGTAAGCGTCAGCAAGACTGGTTGTGCGCAGTGTCCGATGGTCTTCAAACCCCTCCATTTTAGTATTCTTCTTACTTTTTCCAGGGATCAGAATTTCCCATATCTTCCCGTCCTTTATCGAACCGGTGCTTGAGTGGTTCCGTCCAAGCTCAATGGCCGAATTTTTGCGATTTCTTCCGTGGAGCAGCGAACCCACACCGCCGCCGCCGCCGTCCGCTCCAGAGTTTTTACGCAGACTCCCCTTCGAACCAGTACCGACTGTCAGAACCGGTTTTGGACGGGACTGTGTTCCCGATTCAGAAGCAGAACGGATCCGATCGGTTCCGGTCTTCAGGCTAGTTGGGAAATCTTTAAACCACTTCGCCATGACTGTCTCAAATATAATGCAACAAATACGCACAGGTGTCTGCGCCTCTCTCCATACACATGCGCAACTCCTGTAGAAAACTTTTCAACTTCTAAATATTATGCACTGTGGCCCCTATAAATCATGTATAACAATATCTGATAGATGCTTCCCCACTCTTTTAAAATATTTAGCCTGAATAACAAAATACTTAAATTGACAAATTACGCAAGAATTCTAACGAATAAACTGGATTAAAAGTAGGCTATTTGATCAAAATATGTCAAATTGGTTCAGGGAAAGGTTCCGAATCTAAAAATTATTACTTTATGCAATCTTGCTTACAAAATTTATCCCATTCGTATTTCTTTCCAGGAACGTATTACACTCTCAACTACACTATATTTCTTCACATTGGTATAAAATATTTCAGGTTTTTCTGCAGTTATTCCCGCAGGATAAAGAGCAGTCTCTGAAGGGCATAAACGCGAAAAAATTGAAAGTTTTTCTTATCTCTCTCTGAAGATCCCATTCCCGGTATATCCACTCCAAACGGCAGTCTAAATGAAGTGAAGAGGATATACATGTACGTGCATTTGTGCTGCTGTTTGGGTGGGGGTGGCTTTTACAGCCTCTACTGTTCCCTAAATGGGAATTTTAACTGGTTAAGAAAGATTGTGTGCCTTTGCTACCCGCACACATACAGGCTTTAATTAGAAGTTACCACAATTTACTGTTTAAGCTGATCTTCAGTTTAGGCCATTTTTAGGTGACCTTTAATTTATTTCCATAACAAAATGCTGGATGATGCTGCTAATTTTGTAGAAGCATCTAAAAATGCTACCGTTTATCAATAGTGCAATACTATTTTCAAGTGTACGTAACAAATTTAAATTTGAAGAAGTTGTTAAACAACAAAATGTGCAAAGTAGAGAAGGGCAGTTTACAGTTGGTACACTGGCCCAACTGCAGCACAATAAAAGAGAACAACACAGGCCCTTTGATGCCATTTAGACTGCCTCCATCTAGTGGCTGACTGCTAAAACATTCATAATCTATTCATATGAACATAGCCTACTTCACGCAAACAGCAATTAAAGTGTAAAAAAAATAACAAAGTAAAGAAAAAACTCTCCATAAATTATTATTAACTTAAACACAGCTAATACAAGAGATAATATTGTTGTAGCCTTGGACTCTCTGAATTATATAACATAGGCCTACATATATCCTTGTCCTGTGTGAAACTAACAAGCAGGGTTGGGAACTGGAGAACTGACCTGCAGGACCTGTGACTTGAAAATGTGTATTCTAAATGATATTTGCATTCTTAGGGCAAGAGTTTATCTAATCTACCTGCTTATTATTACAGTAAATGCTGGAAGTTGGGCTGCAAACACGCAGTACAATGCCCTGACTGTGCCAACACGTGACCTCTGGCTGTTACCACAGTGAGGAGTAACAGCACTGTGTAAACAAATAAGGACATATTTAAAAACATTGACAGTCATACAGCCTTTTTATGTATTCATTTCCTATTGAAAAACATTAAAGGGAAAATGAATCCCATATGTCCATGAATGCACAATACAACACCTACAAATGTCACCCGATAACTCTGATTTGTTTACAGTAGGCTATATCTTGGCTACAACATGTGTATGTAGCATTTATACTTTGAAGATATGTTGTTTTGCATCTAAATTAACCATGTAGATTATACATTAAATATTATTTTAAAACAATAAATCTCTTGTTGTGTAAGCTAAAATCTGCTTGGGTCACTATAAAGGTAGCCTATATCAATACCAGCACCACTGTACCTCTTATTCACGCCCCGTTTAAAGTTTCCAGTGACAAACAACAAGCCCAGATTTAATTGAGATTGACATGCAACCGCACCAATAATATTAACAGAAACGATTTCATGCACTCCACCCACGACGCCAGTGTCAGCCAATGACATCATTCCCCTCAGACAGACTGGGCGGGGCATGTGGTATCGGTCTGAAAGGTAACAGGTTGTCTTTAGCAAGTGTTTCCCCTGGGGCTCATTACTTGGGACTGTCACATTTAAGATACTTTGTACACTACCAGTTTCCATGAAGGAAAGTCAAAAGCGGTGACAGAGAAACAACCCGCAAAGTCAACTATAAACTTTATCACGTAAGTTAAATGTTCTTTTTATTCGCTACAGTCGCTAAGCCAGTTAGCCTGTGTAGAAATTGAAGTTAGTGTAGTTATATGAATTAAACTCCCTCTCGAGCTGAACTCCCTTTCACACTTTTGACAGCTGCTGTGGTGTTTGTGGTTTGTCGTATTTTTGCTCTTCTTAAGTAGCCTTCTGAAAAGATGGATTAATGGCTCTCAAACGGATTAATGTCTAGCCAGCGTATTTGTTTTCCATTGGTTTTTCCTCTGAAAACGAGCGCTTCGCCTCAGGAGACGTTGTAACTCGTAGCGCAGGTGCATGGACAGGTGAACACCTGCGCTTTACGCGTTGGAAACAAGTCGCGAGAGAAGTCTTGACGTGGCAAACAGTTCTTTTACTGTGTTGTGATTATCTGAAGTCCGCTAAGCACTTCAGCGGTTTTGTTTAAATAGCTACATTTTCATTCAAATGAATAAAGCCAACATCAAGTGTGCCGTGAACTGTCAGGTCACAACCCAAAGTAGCCTACTGTCAAACATGTGACGTCAATTAATACGTATTTTCAGTGTTAAAAAGTTAGTGTGGTTTATATTTTGTTGTGAATATTCAGGCGTGAGGACCTTTAGTGAATTGAAACCGTGACTCAGTGCGGAAGAATTTTATGGGGCCAGGTTGTGCTCTCTCAACTCACACTCTTTACGACTTTCGCAGTCGTTTAAATGGGTGCTAAATGAAGTAATAGGCTGTACCCAGACTGGAAAGCATTTAAATCATTTTGAGGAAAACCAGAAACATTGTCTTCTCTGGCATCATGGTTATTGACCTCTGTGCTGAGCCCTAGACAAACATAATGTTAACACACACACACACACACACACAATTTGTGTTAACTCTGTCATTGCTGACGAATGTTTGATACTCTAGTTGATTTACTGTACAGTAGTGGGTGTTTTTTCAGCAGAAAAACTGTTGTTATCAGCACATGCTGGGTTAGATACGATTTCAGCATATGTGGATATGTGGGCTCCATAGAGCATGGCTGAAGGATCTTGTGTTTAGCAACACTGGAACCTGTTTTAGTCATGCCAGTGAGGTTCATTAGAAAGAGAAGAAATTCTCGTTTGTCTTGAAAGGAGAGCGGAGGGGGCAAAAAAGGTTATTGAAAAAGAAGAGAGGGGTTTTGGCAGGAAACAAAGAATGCCAATGGGAGTCAAGCACTGTAATGTAACAGTGGAAGAATAACAGACTTTTTAAAATGTGATGAAAGCTTACACATTCTCCACTGCTGTCTCACAGCAACTAGATTCCTAAATATATAGTCTTCCTTTTATAAGGGGAAAGACCCCTAAACCACTGTCAGTAATAAGTAAATCCTTTGTTTTTGGATAAATTGAAACTAGGACAGAAGTAGTGTGTGGTTGGCATGCATGCAATATACACCAATATACACAGTTATCTGTGTTGCTGAACAATGCTTAGAGATTAAGTTGGACAAGTTACAGTACCAAAGTTCCAAGCATGCTTTATAATTCCATGCTGAAGAATTTTTTAAATGTCCTTATACAGAGATAAGAATGAAGTAGGACGTGACACACCTCAGGGTAAAATTATATACTGGTGCTGTCTGTAAACACATCGACTTAGTTTGATAAAATGGTCAACAAACTTCTTAGAAGTCATAATGACTACACATATGTCTCCAGACTCCAGAGACCTACTATTTGATATGACTCTTTTCTATTTTTATTAAATGTTCTACATCTGAGGGCTAGGGACATTTAAGATTATAACATTTTATGAGAGATTAAGAGGTTGTCATCTTGGAGCTTGGAGTGTGATTATTTGAAAATGTGTATGTACGGTTTTGGTTATTATTTCCATTTAAGTAATGGTAATAGAAATGTTGTGTGTATTCAGTGTATTTTGGAGTATTAGCTTTTATGAGTATAAAGTTCAGTTTAATTCAGTTCTTTGTATAGCACTTTTCACAATGAGCTTTATAGAAAATGTTTAAATGTTATGTGTCACCAGACTCATGTTACAGTGTCACCAGACAAAACCAGAGCAGTCTTTTTAAGAGATAATATCAGTAGAGTTGTTACATTTTAGACATTTACATCGAGCAAAACTATTGTGCATTCTAACCAAACACGACATGATAAAAAACACGTGATAAGCAGTTTGTCTGTCCACACTGAACGCGAAAAAGGGGCGTGACGTGACAATCAATCACAAAACAGCCAATCAGAACAGTTTTTAATCTGTCCGTGCACTCTCTCGTGCTGCAGCTACAGTTTGCACAAATAGAGGTGCATCCTATATCTCATGACTTCAGAGATGCCTAACTGGACCCGATCTAAAACTTATATAATTAGTCCCTCGTCCATGTTTGGTGATTAATATTCATGAGGTTCAGAACTTGCATCAATCGCTGTGTGGGCGGAGCTGTCAGCCACGCCATCGCAGAAATAGAAAACGTCCGTTGTTCGTCGCGCAGAACTGTCGTGGTCGGTTAGGACAAAGCCTCTGATTAACATGTATATCACGTGTCGTGGCATCGCATCATGTTTGGTTAGGACACGGTGTTAAATCTATCATGTGCTCATAGAGATTACTATATATTGTCGCTGTCCTTCTGAAACCTTGTATGTCCAAATTCACTGTTTTTGAGGAAATGGAAAAAACTTTTTAAATAATTAATTACATACTTTGGTGACAAAGTTGACAAGCATTTTTTCATACTTTTTATTGGTTGGATATTTGCAAAGCCCAGTGACAAACATACGGAGCTGACATCATCTGGAGTCTTTGCATGGGTCTCTCCACAGGTTTGGGGTGATCAAGTCTGTCTTTATAAGTCTTTATAGGCTGGACCCAAACTGGAGCCGACATAAAAGTGCACTTGAGCATGCTGGGCTGTGAGACAAAAAATGTTGGGAAACACTGTACTTCATAAACATGTGCCTCAAGTCAGATTAGCTGGGTGAAATAAAGTTATGTTGATGTGGATGAGGTATAATAGGGGTAGTTGGGGTACAAGGTAGGACAGCCAAGAGAATAAGAGGCAGAATATTAACTATAGATGCATTGTGCATTATCAGCATTTATTTGCTTTTCTCTTATTTATAGACCACTAAACAGTTTTTCCCTTTATGGCACAGAAACTTGGACCTGGACTTCATGAATCAATGTGGTTTGTTCACAGATTCTGATGAGGAAGGAGAGAACAAATGATAGAGAGACTAGTGTTCTCAGCATATCTGCTCTTGTTTTCTGCCCCAATTCACTGTAATAATTGGAAGAGGGTCCTCTTACTCTCTCTCTCCGTCCCACTCACAGACTCCCTCTATTCACCCTATCAGATAATACAGTGCAGAAAGACTAAATGGGGCTTCTGTTTGCCTGGCCAATGACACACTGACACAGAGGAAATAGATTAGTTTGGACCATGACCGGATTTTGTCTGTTTGTTTGACCAGGCAATTGATTCCAAAATATATAGTTAAACTGTAGTTAAAACTGTGAAACTGCCCCTTATCATGGTTTTCTAACTTAGTTGCCATATCATTTTAATGATGCTGGTGGAAGACATTTGCGTGTGTATACAAAGCAGTTTAAAATAGCCTGTTTATTGTTTATCCATATCCAATAATGACTTGTTTTAGAATGTCTGTTTGTTTTTTGCAGTAGCTTCTCACTGCAGAACACGAGATCCAGGGGTCAAGGTTGGATCCAGATCCAGTCTCCTCTCACTGCATTTTGATTGGTCGACACAGATTCTTGCAGTACTTTTGCCAGAAGACATCATACTTGTGTGTTGTACCATTTCCGCAGTCATAACTAAACTAAACTTGAGACATTTTTTTGACGGAAAAACAAACTTGCAGAAAACAAACTTAATTTAATAACAGATTTTGTTTTAGGTTTAGGGTTTGGGTTAACATATATTCAACAGTGATCATTACTTACAGGCATACATACACTAAAGTATCACTCTCACTCTCAATCTCAACTATATTATTATTTAAATGTCGACTTCCATTGATAAGCGCAAACGTTTGCAACCACTCTCCAAATTATGGCATAGTATATGAAGTGGGCGGAGTTGGACCTGGATCCAACCTCGCCCCCTGGATCTCATGTTCTGCAGTGAGGAGTCGGACCATCTGGTTTTCTGCCTAGCATGACATTGTTCAACTGTTTGAAGGATAACTAAAGCAGCTTAGCCATAGGGTTATGCTGTTGTTATTTTTTTAATTTGTGATATGATATTATGTGGTTGTTTGCTAGGGTTGTTTTAAACTTTCCCACAATACGTCAGGTTTTGCTGTCTATGAACAATCTGTGTCTATAGTTTTCATGTTTAAGCATCAGGGTTATGGTGTATAAAACACATTGGGCACCCCGGTCTAGACCTTTAGTATCATTTTTATTAAATGGCCATATACCTGCTGCTATCTATAAAGAATCCTGTTGAATTTTTTTACAACCCTTTATGGAGTTCAAAGTCTTTTGCCTGTGATTTAAACGCCACCAGTTTGAGAGTGTAAAAGTGACACAGATCTCATTGAAACCACTGCAAACACAAATGATGAATGAATCTGTTTGAAGCACTTCAAACTATATGTCATCACAAAACTCCATACCACACATCTGGGAGTTCAGCTCTCCTTTATCTGTTCTTAGTCATTGACCTGCTCTCGAAAATCTGATGACACAACCTAATAAACCCTGTCATAATATAGCAATGAAAAGACTGTCAGATTTTTGTGAATCTGAATTACTCAGTTGTGCTTTTCACATAGACTGCTCATAACTATGTTGTCTATAAACTAACATTGAGAATGAAAATACAGAAAGAGAAAGCAGTGAAGGTGTGTCTTTTTAATTTGTATGCGTGAAACAGTAAGGATTGCTCTTTGTCTTTAATTTGTGGTTCAGCTGTCATTACGAGTTATCTCAGATGATGTTCACAGCAGTGAGGTTGTCATGTCTGAGAATGCCCTTTGTTCCTTTGTTACACCCATCACACTGTTCCTGGTGCTGGTGGAGACACTTTCATTCCATAACACAAGGCACACCTTTATTTTTCTCCTCCATGACATCAAGAGTTATGGTGGAGGAGTCTTTGAGTTTTGATGAGAAATCAGTTATACTATAGGAATGAGTACTAAATTACAACGTAGGGAAGTACAACACAGCGAGTAAGTATGACTAATGGAAGCCACATGTAATTAGACATGACTACCAGACAGATGGTGATCTGAAGCACAACAATAGGAAATAGGTTTTAAAATTGGTTGAAAGGTTGCATGTAGAGGTAGAATAGTTAAACTAGTTCTACCATTTGACTTGATCATCACGAGGAATGGTGTTTTTTTGTTGTGTGTTTGTTATAGGGTAATGAATAATGAAGGACATTGGGTCTCATGTGCCAGGAGGTGACGGCATTGAGTTGTATTTGCTATTTAATCCTGCCACACTGGACTCTCTCATGTTTATGAATTAAAGAATAGTTCACCCAAAATATCAATATTCTATAGAATTGAAATTCTGTCTTCATTTACTCACCTGCTCACCAGTTTCTTTCAAACTTGAATGACTTACTTTCTTCTGCAGAACACAAAAAAGGATATTTTAAAGAATGTTGATAATCAAACAATGGCAGCACCCATTTACTTATATTGTATGGACACTAAACCAATGTGAATGGGTACCACCATTATTTGGTTACCAACATGCTATAAAATATACTCTTTTGTGTTCTGCAGAAGAAAAAAAGTCATACGGGTTTAAAATGACAAGATAGTGAGTAAAGGATGATTTTTTTTGTGAACTTTGACTTTAACTGTTTATGAACAGATTTTGTGCAGATTTTATGAATTATAGCAGTCAGTTTATAAAAATATTCAGATGAAGTTTAATTTAATGTTACATCTGTTAATAGATCTTCAAATAGAATCAAATGCTCTTAGACCTGTTGAAGATATGTGTGCTGACTTTATGCTTGTGTTTCTGTTTTCTCCAGCATGTCTGGTCCTGTCTCAGGTAGAAAGACTCCAGTGGACCATGGTGTTCAGATTCGCTTCATAAATAACCTACATGATACTGGAGGGGGAGTGAGTGGACAGTCTCGGAAAGAGGGTCCCAAAAAGCCGCCTTCTCGCTATGGAGTGGCGGTGAGGGTGCAGGGCATTGGTGGGCAGCCATATGTTGTGCTGAAAGAGGGAGAGAAAGGAGATTCTTATGGAGTGCAGTTGAGAACCCAACCACCTGCTTACAATAGCCTGCCCAGGTATTGTCTGCACTTTCTGTTAATCATTTGGAAAAAAATGCTTGTGCTTATTGACTAGTATAGTATCATCCAAACTCTGTTGCAATTAATCGTGAGGTATTTTTAATCTTCATGTATATTTTTATCCTTGTATGTTAGGAGAAGGGAAGATGGAGTAATCCAGGGGCCGTATTTCTCATCTGGAGAGAACAGCAACTTGCGTAGGACTCATTCTCACGGAGACCTGTTGGACAGCAGTGATGACTTCACAGATCAAATCCGGCCTCCGCTTGGAAATGGACGTGCTGGTAGCTATGGCAACCTGGATGGAGGTGGTGTTGGTGTGGGAGCAGACCGGGACCTTCCTAGAGAAAGGATAGAGAGAAATCGGTGGGGCGGTTCCTACCAGGCAGGGTTAAATGGCACTTTTGGAAGAGGAAGAGGCAGTCAGTACACCTCGTCAGAATCTGTTGAAATCTCCCAATACAATGAGCGTGCTCTCAGCTCAAACCGTCAGACTCCTGTCAACAGATTCATTGAAAGGTTTGAAGGGGGCTCTTCTGTACAACTGGAGAATTCTGGAGGTACTGCTAGGGGGCGCTATCCTGGACTTGCAGAAGACAGACCTGCCTCAGCCTCACCATCACATTCATCTCTTGTTCAGAACTCATACCCCTCACCACCCTCTTCTTCACCTGGTTCAGCCTACAGCAGCCTGGGACGGGGCTCCGGGTCTGTTGCCAAGGTCAAAGCTGTCACTTCATCTTCCAATCAGTGGACCACATCAGTTGATTCACATGTGAGTAATTGGGTAAACTAGATGTGTATGTATAGGTTGCAACATTTAAGAGTATGCTGTGCCCTGCTAAACATTAACAATGACATAAACAAATTCTGCATAGGCATCAATGCATTCATCAAAATCACAAGTGAAAACAATCAATTTTTATCCTTTATATTCGTAATGCTTGAATAAGCACACAATTTAAATTTAGATTTTATTGTATTTAAAATGGAGATCTTGGATGAATGTGTTGCTGAACTTGTTGCATTGCATTCTGGGATTGTATTAATGTGCATGCAATGTTGCCTTAGTTAAACCAAAATAAGTTGCTCAGGGTTTGTTGTGAAAGTGAACCTTACTTTGCTTCATGGTAAACAACTGTATTAGGCATTTGTTTTGTAGTGAATGATGAATGTGTGCTTGCAGTTTGACTGTATGGAACAGCCCACCTATAATAGCTTAACATGCTGTCTATATAGACAGCATACTAGTTTTTGAAACACGCAAATATGTACATTAGGTGGAATCTGAGTAGGTTACAGTAAGGGTAATCATCAACCTGATACTCTGTTAACTGACACCAACCAGCTAAATCAAGCCAAATGATATTCAATGCAGGACAGAGGAGAACACACCGTATACTCATATTACTACTCAGAAGGATCCATTGTAGCTCAGATTGTATAAGGAATGTTGCTTTGTGAGTTTGTGTTAATGTCTAATGAACTTTGTGTGCTATGTGCATGTGCTTTTAGGTCACCCCTGACCTCTTGTTGGACCAGGGTCAAAGTTCAGGGTCAGAGTTCTCATTTGAAGATCAAATACAGCAGATAATCTATGATGTTCTGCGACAGGGGTAAAGCACAGAACAATACTCATACCTTATATTATATTATCTTAAATTATGAAAGCTTTCATTTAGTAAAATATTTTTATTGTATGCAGTATGAAGTGTTGTTGTCATTCAAAAAGGTCTTATAAAACTATTCCTATTATCAATTCAGAGCATTAAAAATTTAAACTGACGATAATTGAAACCTGAAACTTTGTATTGCACAGCAGATTAATAGTTTAAACACTAGCCAATTGAATAGTCAGAAAATGTCAATGTTGACTTTTTTTTAATCTGGTTGTTAGGAGTCAAGAGGGAGACGCAACCATTAAGCGCAAGGTTCACGTCACCTGCAGTAAGATTCAAGGACTCAAGGTACGATTACACTTAAAAATCTTTTGAGGCTTGACATTTATATTTATTCACTCAGATTTTTTCTCAGCACAGTGGCAGAAATCAAACATACTAACATGAAATGTGTAAACGTCAACTATCCATGAAACTTATCATTTCAATCCACATCACAAACCCTACATTTAAAACCCAATGCATGACTACCTGCTTCAGCCACCAGTATGACTCTCACCCAGCCTTTTATTGAAACTGCTTTGACACTACTGCTGACAAATGTTATTGCTGATTTGTAATACTGTTAAAATATAACAAACTGTTAATTTAGGTACATAGGAACTGAGAGCATTTAATCTATAGTTGTAAGGTTGGCTCATCTGGCACCGGGTTGGATATTTAAGCATCTCTAAAATTGGCATTACAATAAATGGCTTTTTAGGTGTTGGCATATCTTGCTAAACTGTAATGAATTGGCAGCAGATCCCACCTCACTTTCAACAGCTGAGCCCAATGTTAGGGAAGTGGAGGAAGCAATATGTTTGCCCCGCCACCATTAGCCACCCACACATACATGCTCTCACAAAACAATGTAATGTTTAACAAACAATTTATTTTTGGCCAAGATATAACAGACATAAACCATTTACTAGTTTAGCCTGATCAACCATTTTCTTTTCTTGCAAACACCAACTTAAAGGGAGCTTTTCTCTTATACTTTGAGTTTCCCCCACTATTATAAACAGAAAAGAATCAATAATATAACATTGCATAAGTATTAAACAAGACATCCTGGAATAAATTTGAAGATTTATCTGTATAGTGATGTATGAGTCTTTTGGACATGCTGAGCCAGTTTTAAAAGACTTTAATTACACATTTGAATATTGCATGCTGTGCTCTATATTGGCAGATATTCAACATTTTATAAGATTTAAGATTATAGTTCATGTACTACTATGTGATTTATTGTTGAAATATTGTATTATGGGTTCCCTGAGCAATTACTTGTGATCTGTATGTATGCTGAGTGTGTTGTGTGTTACGGTTAGAAAAAAGCGCTAATGGTTACTCTGTGGCCTAGATACTGTCATAGAGGTGGATGAGGATTCTTGTGGTTTGGCCTAATCGGTGCATAATCTGTTAATACCGTGTTTGCATAGAAAACCTGTTTTGCACACACAGCATTAGTGGCTGTTCTTTTAGTTAACTGATTATAGTTAACTGTATCATAGACTGTGCAGGGTTTTGTGTAGATTTGGACTGTTTTTAGACATGCAGAAATTTTGGGTGGGATTTAAATGTGTTTGTTTTTTTAGGGTGCTCAGGTGAACAGATCTGATGACTCTCTGAAAGAGGAGCTTGAAAAGCATCTGGATGAAAATGTGCAGCTGCAGGAACAGCTGGCCAGAAAGAACACAGAGCTACACCAGATACATTCAGAGTGAGACAAACATAACTGCTGTCTGCTACACATGAACATTCACACATCTGAGTATCATATAAAGGGTTCGTTCAAGGTGCTTGAGGTACTTTAATTTTGTGCTTAAAAAGTCCTTGAAAGTCCTGGAATTTCAGTATACAATGTCTGGGTCAGTGATGTATGTAAAAAACAAACTTGGCTTCTGTGGGCCACTGAACAGTCACTATAATACAAATGAATTATTAATGACTTATTTCTAATAATATTTATTTTATTTCTAAGAAAAATCACCGTTATCATTTACAGTGCTGTAGTCTTACGTTCTACATTGTGTTTGTTGTGCTCCTCTTTTCTCAGACTGACTCAGTTGCGAATGGACAGAGAGCATGCAGAGTCTCATGTCAGAGAGCTGGAGGATCAGTTAGCAGGACTACAGGATGAGCTGAGGAGAGAGACAGACACCAGAGCTGATGCCGACACAATACACATGGTGATCACACACGTTACATAGTTTACACACCATGCATGACATTCTGTTAGATTTAGCATGCAGTCATTGACATATAGAAAATGAAGTCAGAATGCAAGCTGTAACTACAGAATATTAAGAGAAATGACATCTTTTAATGTTTTTTCTTGTGCAGCTTGAGGGAAATGTTAGGGGACTTGAAAATTGCGATAAGTGCGAGTGGATGTACACCTGAGACAAAGTGTATTACATTTTGTGTGCAGGAATTGATGGCAGCGAGAGCCGATTTGGCCGAAACGGCAGCGCTGCGTCAGAGACAGGACGATGTTCTGAGACAGAGAGAGAGAGAGCTCACCGCCCTCAAGGGGGCTCTCAAAGACGAGGTCTCAACACATGACAAAGAAATAGAGAAGCTCAGAGAGCAATACCGTCATGACATGGACCAACTACGAGCCAGCATGGAGCAGGTTTCACAGGTAAACTGCCAAATGAAAAATATACATAAAAATAATTAAATGTTATTATGTTGCATATATTGTACAGCTGCATTTATTTATCTGTGCCTCAGTCTCAGGCATCAATAGAAGCAGAGCGTCTTCGTGTGAACTCCACGGTAAGGACACTTCAGCAGCAGCTGGAGGAGAACAGAGACGAGGGGAATCACTGGAGAGAGCAGTTTCAGTCCGGCCGAGAGGAGCTGCGCAACACCAAACAAGAGTGAGTGACACAACCAGTTGGATCTGATTTCTTGTTTAATTTACAGATTTTGCATTTGCGTCTTCTGTACGTGCGAGCGTTAATGTGTCTCTCCTTTTCCATTTTGTGCATTTGTCGATGCAGTGGACAACTGGTTCAACCCAAAGCACTGTGAGAGACTCTCAGAATAACTGAGAGAAAATTGTAGTGTTTTTGTAGAGATGTGATTATTACATAACTTGTATTTATAGATCTGAATCTTAGTCCCTAAATAATCACCATTTTAAACACATGATTTGGATGAAAGTTTAGTATTTTTTTAAATATAATTATATATAATATTTTTTTTTATAATTTATAGACTATAGAAACTAATTGAATAAATAGAAAATAACCTAATACATTATTGCGGATTATTGACCACTCCCACTTCACAACACAATGCATCATTAAGAAATATTGCTGTTTATTAAAATTTTTGTTTGCTTCAGAAATTCTCTGTCTGGCCTGATTAGTTGGCACCCACAGATTTAGATTAGCAAGAAATCTAAGAATTAGCTTCCCTGGAACAATTCTACAGCTGCTATGGACAGCATATGTGTACAGGTTGGTTAAAAGGCACTTGCTTTGTTGTGTTTGGTGTTGTGTGTTGGTGTTAGGTTACTTCAGGCTCGTCTGGAGAAAGAGGAGTTTGAGGAGGAGCTTAAAGAGATGCAGGAGAAAGTGACCACCATGAAACTGCAGATACCAGATCCCAAACACACACAGACTCTCAGCCAGGTACACACACACACACACACACACACAGTTGTTTTAATTGTAATAGTGAGGAAAACGTAAAAGCTTGCATTATTTACAGAGCTGTTTAATAATATTTTCTGTCTCATAAACGCACATGATGTCCATGCAAGTTTCTGCCCATGCAAGCAAAGAAAAACATTCTCACATGCTCTTTCCATGGTTCCTCAGGAGCTTGAGCGTTGCCATGCCAACCTGCAGAAAGCCCAAGCAGAGGTGGATAAATTTAAGGAAAACCTTGATAAGAAAACCATGGAAATCGTCTTGTTAAAGAAGAGCAAACAGGAGCTGGAGGCAGAGCAGAAGTATGAGATTGACAGGTTGAAGGACCAATCACGAAGAGACAAAGATGAGCTGACAAAAGTACATGAGAGGGCCAAACAGGTATTTATATTTAAAATGATAATTTGCCTTTTTTATTTTCAACTTAACTACATCTCTTCTATTTGTTGTCAAATGTATTTTTATAACCTCCATCAGCTAGCTGAGCCCTCATTAGTAGAGGCCTTGCAAGGGGAGTTGAGTGACGCACGAGGGGAGGCGGAGCAACTGCGCAGTCAGCTGCTCTCGGTTAAGGAAGAGCTGCAGTCAGAGAGAGACAGACTCTGTGCTCTTCAAACCAAAGCAAACAGTCTGATGCATGAGAGCGGAGAACTTGAGGAAGCCAACATCCGCATGAAGGAGAAAATGGCACGCCTGGAGGTTAGGACGCAGTGATAGTACCCCTCATTTACTCTCTCATACAATTTTTGCCCTTTTTGTCTGCCGTCTTTGTTTGTCTGACACATTCATCTGTCTGTCACTCCAGTCTCAGCTGCAGGAGCGTGTGTCTCAGAGCATGAAGGTTGAGCAGGAGCAGCAGGAGGAAACCAGAAGAATGAGGCAGCAGCTGGATGAGTCCAGACATGAGAACTCCAAGATGGGTTTGGAGAGGGACGAGCTGGCTCGCAACCTGGAGGAGAAAGAGAGGGACAGAGACGCCCTGCGCAAGGAGAACACACAGCTGGATGAACAGCGAAGACAACAGGAGAGAGCGCTGGACAAACTCAACAAAGAGGTGTGTGTGACAGTTAGAAACAACAGATGTGTATTTGGCTTTATCTCTTTATCTAATATCTTCTTTCTCTTTTAGATTGAGCGTTTGTCTGCATCCTCCCGTGAGGAGGTGCGGCTCTTGCAGACTCAGCTGGATGAGCAGAAAGAGAAGTGGAGGAAGGAACAGCATGACTCTCAGAAAAGCACCAAAGAGAAGCTGAGTGAGCTGGAGAGAGCTCAGAGCACCATCCACTCTCTACAGGAGGAGGTGTGACACAAACATTCTATATTTACTATTATACAATTTAATATGCGTTTTTACATGCATGTAGATATTCGTATTTGGTAGAGCTTAGCCAAGAAATATAATTTATTTTGGTTATATGATTTTGTGCGAATATTTAGTTGACTCGTCAAAAGAAGGAGCTCTTCTCATGTTATGAAGAGAGAGACAATGCTGTACTGGACAAGGAGCTTATCACCAATCGTCTTAAACATCTGGAGGGGGAGATGGAGACGCAGCGCAGCACACGCAGCGACCACTCGCAAAAGATCCGCAGCATGGAGGTGCGTCTTTCTCCCACCACCTAATATCCCAGCATTTCGTAACATTGATTGCTTATGGTGCACGTAGACTGTACAGCAGTGGAAAAAAATAAAAGACCACTCCAGTTTTTTATTAATGTGCAGAAATTGAAAACCAGATAAACTGGTCAAAAAAAAAATAAGGCTTTGAATACTGCAAAGAAAGCAATGATTTTACATTTAAGAGTTGAAAAAATAATATTGATTGTATATGATTGTATGCTTTTTAATGAATCCTATGTTTAATCAAAGCATTGACATGCTCTATATCTTTTTCTTATATGTTAGGTTATTTAGTGTCACTCCTGAGGTTTTTGCTTTTATTGGAATTCAGCAAACACAATACATGTAACAATGCTGATTAAAGGCACATGTGGATTGGTCTCTTAATTTTCTCAGAGGTGTATTTATAAGTATTAATGAATAATTTTGGTAAGAGCTATTTAGAACTTGGTGCATCTTCACCTGCAGGACAAAATCAAACATTTGGAGCTTGAGTTGGATGAGGAGAAGAACACTGGAGAAATGCTGACAGAGAGAATCAACAGGAGCCGTGATCAGGTACTGTATGACACACCGTTCTCTTTGGACAATATTGAGTATGCAGCTCTTTTAATAAAGCATATATCCCAAAATGTTAAGTGACACAAACCGCTTTTGTAAATCGTCTGGTAAATGCCCCGAAAGTAAATGTGGTAAACATTCTGTGCCGTGTAGATTGAACAGCTGCGTGCAGAGCTCATGCAAGAGAGATCCTCCAAACAAGACCTGGAACTGGACAAAAATGCCTTGGAGAGACAGGTACACCACATGACCGCTCAAGAATATGGTGGACTCTTTGATATTATGCAAGTGTCTGTGGTGACCAGAGTGTTGTGGGTCCTTGGATTGAACTGATCAAAACATTCATTCAGATGTTTCACATGGTCTTTGTTTCTCTCACAGATAAAGGAGTACAAGTCTCGTATAGCAGGGATGGAGGGCCAGTCTCGCTCCTCTACTGGCATGTCTCAGCTGGAGAGCAAAATCCAAGAACTCGAGGAGAGATTGCATACAGAAGAGAGGTAAAAAGTTCTCTAATAAACTGCGAAACAGTACTGCATATAATGGCACAATTGCAGTACCCACAATGCACTCAAAATGAGGTTATTTTTGAAAGCACGTCACTGAAAACGCTCTGCATTGCCAACAGGCTTCAAACATTATCCCCCCAAAGTTTTTCTTAGATTACTTTTTGCTCATGTTTATTTATTTATAAAAGTCTTACTTTGAAAGAGAAATGGTTGAGAGATGTATTGGAGTGATAATGTCACATATACAGAAAGCAAATGTTTTTATACCCAAGCTTCACCTTTTGTTTAAAAAACAAACCAAAAAACTGGAACTTCCAGTTTTAACCAGGCAGTTGAGTACACAAATCTTTTAAGATCAAAGGGGAAAGTAATGTATCACTATCTAAAATAATGACATTAAAGAGACTCTTAGAAAGTTAGCAAACACATAATACACCTGAACTGGACCAAGCACATATTTGTGTGTGTCTACAGAGAGAAGAACACAGTGCTGTCATCTCAGCGACGGCTGGAGAGGAAACTAAAGGAGCTGAACATCACACTGGATGAGGAGAGACAGCAGCATGCGGAGCAGAGAGACCAGGTGACTGATACACATCTAACATAGACACACATTTATTGGTTGGAACGTGTGTGTTAAATGCATGTATATTCCTGCAGCTGGCCCTGAAGTTGAAGGCTCTGAAGAGGCAGGTGGATGAAGGGGAGGCAGAGGTGGAGCGGCTGGAGGGCTTGAAGAGGAAAGCCATCAGAGACGTGGAGGAGCAGATGGAGCAGAAGGATGCGTTAGAGTCCCGAGTGACGGCGCTGGAGAATGAGCTCAAGTATGTGTTAAGATTTGTCATGCTGTTCTTTTTTAGGCCAGCAGAGGGCACTGTGTGTCTCTTAAAATTAAAGAGGACTAAACCACATGCTGTTTATAGAAACTATCCCATAACACATCTTGTCTGTGTGCAATTGTAAATCTTTCATCTTTGCGTATGGATCAAGCACCATAAAGGCTGTGGCTGATGAATTATTAAAAATTAATCCGCTTCCCGATGTGACCACTTTGCCATGTCAAAATCAACTTTATTGTCAATTCTGCCACATGTACATATAGAGGATTGAAACTGCGTTACGTATATATATATGTATATGTATATGTATATGTATATATGTATGTATATATATATAAACTTTACAAGCAAGTAAAGTTTACACATCAGAGTGCATACATTTTTTTCAAATATTCTGTGGTCTATTATCATTTCGTGTAAAGCCGTGCTGTCCGGCCGACCTTTAACACCTTGCTCAGAACAGAACAGTGTCCAGACTGCACTCATCTTTAATCTCTTAAAGTCTTTACCTTTTCAAACCTCACACAGGTGATGACACTCTTTCAGATTAGCCACCACACACTGCCCACCGCTAACATTTGTTCAATGGTTTCGGCATTTGTGGAGCCCAGTCAAGTTCTTCTACTTAGTAAATGTTTCGCTAATTTATTCTTGATTTGTGGCCAAGGGCATCGTCATTGTGCTGCTATACAAAACATGCCCCTCCCTGAATTGTTGTTGAAGGCACACAATTCTCCAGAATGTCATTATCATTGAATAGCGTAGCATGAAGATTAGCTTTCACTGAAATTAGTAAAAAGCCAAACCCATTCATTAGAAGGGCTGGTTCACATACCTTTGATCATGTAGTCGGTAAACTACCATAAAAAAACAAACATGCTCATGTTTTTCAGGTTTTTTTTGTAAGTTCAAGATTACAGTGGGGTGTTACAAGTACAATATCCCTATAAATTAATATTAGGTTTGAATATTAGTTTAAACATGTTTTAGTGTAGTAAAACATGTGGTTTTAGTCAAGTATGTTTCAGCTACCCTAATGTTTTGCCACTTTCAGGAGGAAGATCCAGCAGGCCCGGCAGTCAGCTCTGGACTCCTCAGTTCTCAGCTCCGAGGATGATGATGATGATGATGGATTATATGATCATTCCAGCATAACCTCTATTCTCACCGAGAGCAACCTGAAGACCAGTTCCTGCTGAAGGGCAAGAGAAGAATCTGTGGAATGGGGCAGGAATGAGTTTTGTTGTTGTGTCTATAAAAAGAAATAGGATTGACACACCATTTTTAGACAATTCAGTCCTACTTTAAAATCAATATTTGGCTGCGAGACATCCTCCAGCTTTAACCGCTGTGTCACAATACCCCAGCTATACATCAGATCGTATAGTCTGGTTACAAACTGAGGTTAAACTCTTTTTATTAAACTGGGCAAGTACTGCTAAACTTTTGTGGCAACTTTATTGATCTGTGTAATTTGTACATGTGAGAATCAGGTCCCCTTTAAGAGATTTCTATATCCCGTTAAACCCTTTCAGAAATGTATATTCAGAATATAATTGACCTCAGCTGAAGTTTATTCTTTGTGTGGCATATATACAGAAGTATAGAGTTTATTCACAAAGAGTAGTTGTTATTACATGAATGGATAACACTAGATTCAATGCCATAAGGACATTAGAGGTTAAGTCTTTAGTTATTGCAGGAGAAAGTAAAAATCTTTGTTTTACATAATGCGAAAGAGGAATACAAAAGGAGAGAAGGAAGAATGATCTGATCAGGGTATTACTTGGAGGGAAATGACTGCAGCAGTTGTGTATGTACTTTCCAGTCTGTGCTCTTGCAAAAGAACAAATCCGCCTCGGTTTTTTTCACTGTAATGCTAAATGTAATAGTTCACAACATGCATCTTAAAGTCTACTGTACATTGTGTTTTAGTTTTACAGGTCTGAAAGCAGTAGGTAAGAAGGTTGTATTATGATCCTTTTTGATTTTCGGTTTCAGAATGTACACGTTTATTTTCTTACTGGATGTTTACATAGAATTCAAGTAAGACAGGAGTGGATAAACATACAATTAAATCAGCACTACATTAAGGCAACACTGACGCTTAAATGCTATTCATAACAACAACATAACGACACTAAACACTGATTTATGTTTCCTTTCAATTTTAATATAAATTATGTTTATAATTTTTTTTGTGTACTAATATAAACATTGCATTGCAGAGCTATTGTATTTAAAATCAACAGCACTATCGCCATTCTGTCTTTAAAGATGAAAACATCCATTTTGGACCTCATTTGACCCGACATGTCTGGTTAAATTTCATATTTTTTATATTAATGAGATTAGGGTTATTTTATTTTGTGTTCTTTGTTTACCATACTGTTTTGACCTGTTTTCAATGCACAATATTGAAGCAGTTTTTATAAAGTACAGTAGTTTTCATGCACTATAACAGAGACATGTCTTGCATTTTGTGATACCAAGCTGCCTTTTTCGCATCTGTATTTGTTATTTTAATAATTTCTCTGCAGTTTTGATTAATGTGAATTCTACAACACAACTACAATCACTTGTAAATGTAATTGTTTTTAAATTGTTCCTCTAAAATAATACAGAATGATTTATGTACGTGTATTTTTTGTATTTATGTATTTGTAATAGTATTTGCATCGAACAATGATCAAATGAAATGAAAGCTTTGTATTTTTACATAACCACAAGCTTTTCTATCAAAAATAAATTCAGTATTTAGTCGTTTTTTTCCATTGTGATTATTTATACGTTCGGTGTGCTTATTTTCATTTTTCATGGAATGAGAATGATTTATTTAAAGCCACTTCAAAACAATAGTTACTTTTCATGCAGTTGTGTGCTTGTGGCCAGCAAGTCAGAAGCATGTCCAACATGAAATGATGAAATACATTGATCACCAACTTTACATACAGTTTAGCTAAATAGTTTGATAAATTGAACGTTATGTTTCCTGACAAATTTTGTTACTTTTTGAAAGCAAAATCAGAATTTCCAAAATTCTGTGCTACCACAGATCTCACACACATTGCATGTACTGAACTGTTGTGGCCATTTCTGGGAAGTGAGTGAGTCAGCACAAGAGATAGCACTCTTAAGTGTATACCTTTATTATTGTATGTAAGAAAAAATCTGATAGATGTGATGTACTAATGAAAAACAAATCTGCCTCCACCAGAACTGTAAAGGCAATGCAAGGGGAAATGCAGTTAATATTTCTCTATGTGCATCTTGTGTTCTAGTTGCGGAAGTGAATGTGAGTTGGCATGGTGTATATTGATATGAAGGTGTTTTATTTAATGAATGTTTGCAGATGTGGTCGTGATGCATGTGACTTCATGCTTCCCAAACCACTTTTTTATATTATTTATAGTCTTGGGGATGTAGTTTCTTCACATTTCCTTCTTTTGTATATCTAGTGAAATTGAAACCAGCTCTGTGGTTGACAGTAAGAAGTCTTCTGGGTTGTGTTCAAATTAAGGTCAGTTGTTTTACAGTGAACATCGGTGTGCTGGGATGGGGGTTTTACAGCACTCATATCTGCAACTTCTGAATATTCTAATAGCAGCCTTATCAGAATGTAAAGGTATGTTTTGTCAAATTCATTTAACAAAATTTATGTCAATATACAATGTGTTTGAAAATGTGGCAGTTTTATGAGTAACGTTGGCATTTATAGCGTACACTCGCAAAAAGAACGTGTTAATTAATAACACAATGCTCTGGCTGTTTTAACACATTATGTGTCATTTTGTGTTGATTGTGTGGTAAATAAAAAGAAGAGACAACACAAGTTGAGTTAAAGTAACACAAAACACGATGTTCTTATAAGTAAAAAACATCGTGTTTTTTTTAACAAAATTGTATTACTGGTATATTTAAAATCAAAAAGGTGAGTAAAAGCCATTCGGGTACGTTTGACAGTTACCAAAACAACTACCTTGATCTGTAACATACAAATCACATTTCATCTGAGGATTCTACATAGTCTGCTGAATTTTAAAAATGGCTGGTGTTCAGCAAGGTTTTTGTTGATCGTTGTACGGGCTTGATTTTGGTAAACACTGTTAGCTAAACATGGAATTAAGTTGATAATCTTTATGATTATGATTACAGCTAACATGAGTGTTTGTTTCTTGTCATTGCATGTCTGTTCTCTAAAGTCTTCATACTCAGAATAACATGTTTCTCTTTTTTCATTTCCTTGTAGATGTGACACAGACATCCTGTGAACACATCAAAATTTTCAGCTTCAGCCATGTACAAGGTGATAATGTCTCTATTTCTTGTCTAACTACAACCCATAAGCCAAATTCATTTAGATTGAAACTGCGCAGAACCAACTCGGACGAAGACATCCTCCAGTATCCAGATCCATTATCACATCATCAGAGATGGTCTGTTAGAAATGATACTGGAAATGTTACAGTTGATCTGAATGACATTGTTTTATTGGATGGGGGCCAGTATGAATGTGAGGTGCACATGGATTCAGCGTGTACTACAACCACATTTATTCTGAAGGTCAAAGGTGAAGCTATCTTTACATACAGTATATATAACATAGTTATTTTTTTGCAATATGAATTTAACCGCTTGATGCTTTGCTGGTTTTAGAGTGTACATTCTTAAAAGCAGTCTATAAACTGCCTGGAAAGTCCTCAGTCACCCTATCATGTCCTGAACATCTGAACATCATGTGGGAAGTCGTTCATGGTGACCAATCGACAGAATTAACCAAATATTCATGCAGACACTCAGAAAGCACAAAGGAGTCCTGAAGCCCCTGTGTGAGAGATCGATAAGAATCAACACATCACTGATCATACGTGATGTGGTAGAAAGTGATGCGTTATGGTATCGGTGCAGAAGCAATAAAACATGCTATGATGTGAAGCTGCATGTGGAAGGTGTGTTAAACGAATTCTTACTTTCATATTTAAACACATGTTGTGCTGTAGCTATAGTGATGGGTTATTTAGGGTTGCTGTTGTATTTTGGTAATGAGTAAGAATAGGAGATGTTTATGGTTTTGTTTGGGTTATCATTAGATTGTGTTGGGTGGATGGTCTGTGGTGAGAATAGAAGCTGTTGGTCTAGTGTCTGCATGTGTGATTATGTGTTGCTGTGTAAATATATTTTGCAGACTTGTTTGTTCTTTAATTATAGATTATGAAACGTCTCAAGAAACACTTTCCACATCTTTGTCAGCCACAGGTAAGACAGCAGCCTAATAATATGTGTGCATGCACAAGTGTTTAACATAAAAAGGTCAATAATAATCTAAGCAAATGGACTACACTGTGTGTATATTTATTCTCTGTCTGTTGTGCTCACAGATGCACCAGCTTCATCTGTCAGTAATGTTGGCCAGACAGAGGACAGCGGGAGCTTGACTGCAGTAGTGACCTCTGTTGTGTCTCTGTGTGTTGTTATAGCCCTGATCATCTGTATCATTCTCTATCTGAAAAAACGAAAGAGCAAAACAACCAGTCAAAGTAAGACTACAATTGAAGCCCTGAAAAAAACTGAAGCAAGTTATATACTAAGAAACTTTCAGATTCTGTTGTTTTTATTTAAGTCCTTTCTATCTGTTTCTTGTAGTTGAGTTTAGTCGGAATTCTTTATACTTTGTCCAGGATTCAGTATATTACTCCCAGATTTCAGATGGTAAGTGGTACTTATTTATATGTATATATCTATATATGTATTTAAAATAAGTGTTTTTAACCGTTCTGGTTTTCTGCTTGGCAGAGCTGCAGTTCCCATTATATAACTTACTGGAAAATAATTCAGAAGCTAGGTCACTTGTCACTTGTAAGTTACTGCAAAAGATTATTTACAGCAATACTTGTATTTCTGTATCTACACAAAATAAGAATTTTAATAGTGCAGTGACTTTATTTTTGCAATAAAGTGCAATGCCAGATATTTTTGTAAAGTTACTGTTGGATATAATAAAGGAATAATACTCGCAAGTATTGTACTTGCATTTTGAGTGTAAAAGTGAACCCTAACAACGTCAATAAATTCTGCATGCCCTTCCTCCAACACGTCTCATAACGGTCAGATATTTACATGTGCCTACATTACAATAGGAAATACATTTACATGGCTCCTACAGTTGTTAAAATGAATTGTTGAACCTTGTCTCTCAACAGTTTGTGCTGAACAAACAGGAGATGCTGCATGTAAATACGTCAGCCAGCCTACAACAAAATGTAGCTCTTAATGTATTATTTTGACCAGCCTTTTGTCTTCTTGGCCAGAATTTGTCATCAGCATTTCTTGAATGCTATTATGATTTTTTCTGATATGTTTGGTTGTCATGTGTTTTGTGAGAGACTTTTGATGCAAAACATTCACATTATACAGTATATAAAAAACATTAACTAGTTTTTTTAAGAAGTCTGGGCATGTTCTGTAGCAGGTTTAAAGATGATCCAGGTGCACGGCTTGAAAGGCCTCCAAAGTTAAAATGTTTCTTTGAGCTGTGTTGTGCCAGCTTTTCTACCTACACAAACACTCAAAAAAAAAATCTGTAAAAATAGGGCACAATATACTGTATTAATATGAAGGAATTTTCTGTATTCATTTTAACAGTTGTTTTACCTGTATTTTACATTTTGCTCTTCATTAAATTACATTTTATCATTAACAGAAATGTCCGTAAAATAAATGGAAAATATACTGGTAATTTTCTACTTTATCCGTTTTTTTACGGATTTTTTTTACAGTGTAGCATGCATGTATTTTACTGCTTTGCAGGTTGCATATTAATCCAGAAAATATCACAAAGAGTTCAGGTGAAAGCAACTATATAACATTGGTGTGCTGCCAAAACCAGATAATAGCCTAGGCCTACTTTTAATATAAACAATATAAAACATTCCATTAAATAATTGATCCTGTCAAAAGTCAAAATCCACACCCTAGACACACACACACGCATACAGTAGGCCAATACTGATCCGTCCCATTTTTCAAAAAATTATTATTGCTTAATGTCAAGGCAATTTACTCATAGCTGAAACTATTTTTAAAAGGAAAGAATGTAATTCATCTAGTAAAATTCCTTTAGTCTTACTAGAATATACTCTTTAGGAACACACTTGCAATATCACCTGATGTGGATTTGTGGAAATAATTCTCATCAGTACATAAGAATGAATGAAAGTTTGTATGGAATAATAGCAGAAAGACAACATTTTCATTCTATTAATTTATATTATACGTCATGTTTTCTCGCCCACTTCTGTGAACTTTATAGTCCTACAGAACTACAGATGACTACAAATACACTTTGTGTTATTTTATGTTAGTACATACTGTATTACAATACTTTTGTTACACTTTGCCTTTGAGCTATGACTGTCCTAGAATACTGGTGGAGTCTTATTAGACTCCTTTAATTCAATACCAGTTTCTTGGGTACAGTGACGTAAACATGTTAGATGCGAGTTTCAGTGTGCATCCAAGAATTATTGTCATATCAAACTCTACAAGTCTGATTTTGTCTTTCCTCGCTTTATCTTAGTATGCTTTAAAAAAATTGATTTTACATTCACTGGTTGGAGTTAACAGGTGTTAATTTAGTAGTTATATTTACATTACATCATCGTTTTGTGTAACTCACAAGCAGTTGATATTTTGTGTCAAAACCTATTGCCTAATTTTCCGTAACCTCAGGTGTAGAATGAGATCATTCGGTGTCAGGACGCTCGCGCCGCAGCAGTGAGATCACACGACGCGTTTCAGTCTGACGCGTTTCATCACAATAGTGTGAAACCCGTGAAGAAGAGAAGGGAGGGGTGTATCTGACAAAACCGTTGAGCACTGAGGCTATATATTATTCAGAGAGAACAGAAGAGAACAACGACGAGTCCTTGCGCGCAGCTACTAGGATATCCAACTAATATCCAATCTTATTTACTTTTATTTATCGATTAATTTATCATCTGAAGTCATCTTTGTCGATCTATTCAGTTAAAATGAATCGGACGGGGAGCCTGTGCACGTTTGATGAAATCAGAGTGGACGACAGAGTGGTATGTACCAACTTGTTTGCTGCTTATGTATCTGGGAAAATAAAATATTCCGAAAAGTTTGAAAGATGTTTCGCCCTTACAAAACGTCTGAAATGAAATGGGTCACACTTTAAAATTAAGGTGCTATTTGTTAATAGTAGTATTTGCTAACATTAGTGAACAATTTCGTGTCAACACAGTTATTCATGTTAGTTCATGGTGCATTAACTAATGTTAACAGACATAACGTTTAATTTTAAAAATGGTTTAGTAAATGCTGAAATGAACATGAACTAACACTAATACTGTAGAAGTATTGTTCATTGTTAGTTCATTTTAGCTAATGCATTAACTAACTATTAACAAATGACACCTTAAAGGCCGAAATTTGTTGAAGAAATAGTGATTGTTCATTATGAGAACACGTTTAAAGTTTAAATATATACGCAAACAAAAGTTTGTTTCTGGGTCAACGTTTTCTCACTCATAAAAAGAGAACTTTGATCTGTTGTAATGTATTATTTTCGTCCTGGTAAAATATTAAATGCGCTTTGCTGTTCTTATTCAACTTGGTTTCTTCATTAACTTAAATAGTTAAATTAGCTTTGTAAAACCTATTCGTCTTCATTAAAATCTGGATCTTTATTACAATATGGCAAAGTGCACTACAGCACCAGCACTTGCCCTCTACTGTGTGCACAACAGGTGCTAAATCAGGTTTAATGCCTATTCCCTCTTTCTTTATCAACCTTTAAGAGGCAGACCTATATCTCTAAACACATGGGACAGTATTAAGACAAATCCCAGCTGTGTATGCATCTGTTCTATCACCAGTATCTTCAACTTCACAGACATCTTACTGTCTTGTATATTAATGAGCTTTGCCTAAGTGCTTATTAACTTCACGTTTTCCGTCAAGCTTCTCTTATTGCTGAGTATTCCTGAGAACTGGAAGAAAACCATGGTAACGCTTTAATTAACTGGTATTATCAAATAAGGTTACATCAACTAAAGTTATTTTCAAGTTTCATATCAAATAGAAAGAGCTCCTTAATGTACTGTCAAAATGACATGTTACCTCTTTTTATAGTATTTGCATGTCAAGCTATTAAAACATGTACTGTACTTACAGTATGTGTCGGTTAACTGACAGTTTCATAGCGGGACAGTTATAAAGCGTGTTTTGCTTATCTTACACGAAAAGTGGACCAGAGATTATACAGAGTTAAATAGCAGTCGACAAGTAGCCTATATCTGGTTATTTGAAGCAGGTTTTTGTGCATAAAAACTGAAACATTTGAACAACTTTATCTCAGAGGTCTTTGTTTTTAAATGATCTTGTGTATGTATAGGGGTCTGTGCCATTTTCCTTTCTGCCAAAGCTTTGAGCGTACAGTACTGAACAGCCAATGCTTTCGCATGCTACGTACAGTATATGATGTTTTTTTGCATGTATGAAAACAGGGGATATGATATCTTAGCAGGAAACTTTCTAATGGACACTACAAGAACCAGAAGGTCAAAGATCATGAGCCAGAATAAACTGTAAAGCGCTCATTGTTTTCACACACAGACAAGCTTCTGTATCATTTTTATCTTAGTGCTGTCAAATCAATTAATCACGATTAATAGTTTCTAAAATATTTACATAAATATGTATACATTTATATTTAAAAATAATTTCTCTTATGCATAAATATAAATATATATTACTCACTTAAATATATGCATGTATGCTTGTTTATTTATATAGACAATAATATGCATACACATAGGCCTATTGTATAAACACAAACATTTATTTTGGAATCGATTAATTGCGATTGTCGGATTAATAACTCATGTCATGTCATGCTTAACCACCTGCTCATAATGTGGTTTTGACCTTCATGAGCGTGGAAACCCTTATCTTAACAGATTACTTTATTACAGCTCTGCAGATAAATATTCGCTGTTTGATTCCTCGTCTCATGTCAGAAGTGAAAGATATATTGATCGAGGGAGAGGTAGAGGAGTGAAATGGATGAGAGCGGGAGAGAGAGAGAGTGTAAATACTACAGATGCAGCTGCTTTAACAAAGGATTCTTTTGAAAAAAGGGAAACGCCTTATGTAACCATCCAGCTAAACTTGCCAGGATAATATAGCTACTAAAATAACTACAGTACAGTGGGTGTTTATTCTACATCATTGTTGTGTTCGCTTCTCTCTCTTTTGTAAATAGCAAACGAAAAACTAAACAGCATACTTTAGAAATTAAGTTTACACACTAAACTGTAAAAAAGTACAGAATTACTGGCGTAAGCAAAAAGTCTTTTTTGAGAAGGTCTTTGGTTAGCATCTATCTAGTTAATATATCTTATTAGTTATAGTTATCAGATTTTCAGATTCAGTGTTTAACTAACGCAACCATTGTTTGTACGGTCTCAGATTTCCTGCGGCTATTCAGTTTGTCTGGCATGACATATTATTATATTTTCTTGGTCTTAAACATGTACAGTACACAGATGTAATATACACTTACTAGGCACACTTGCACATAACTAAACTGCACCTTTGTATATTATTATATTTTTATCCATATTTATTTTCAATTCTTTTCTATTTCTTGTGTTATGTGTATACTGTGTGTTTAAGAGCTCCTGTAACCAGAACGAATTCCTTGTGTGTGCACACTTGGCGAATAAATCTTATTCTGATTCTTTGCATCTTACGTTTATGAGATTAGAGTCTTTTGCGCGATTCCCTACAAGAAGGCCTGCAGCCCATATCCAATGACACATTTCGCTCACAGGTCTCGAACAATCTCCCTCTTTTATTCACTCTTTTTCAGCATCACTTTCTCTGTGTGCTGGTTCTTTCTCACTCTCACTCTCGCTCTCCATCTTTCTTTCTTTTTCTCTGTGTATACCTCCCACACACCTGTTCTCAGGTTTCACCCTGACCTGATTCGATTTGCAGTGGAAACACAAATGCCACTCAAGGCTCAATCTCTCACCATCTGCTCATTTGTTCTATGTCAATATCTCTCTCCCATTTTATTTCCTCAATGCAAACAATACGCAAATTCGACAGAGCTCTTACATAACCTGAGAAATTCTTCCTGTGTAACTGTGTTTATTCAATCCTTTCTCTTTTACAGTAGATACACAAATGCACAGTAAGTTCACTTTATTTGACATGCTGGTCATATTAGGAAATAGAAAAAGTCGATAGTCATAGAAAAAGTGAATATATTTTTGTAATATTATAGTTTGCGTGTGTGCTCAAACGTGATATTTAGTCATGTTCTTTTGTAAAGAATAGTCTGTTGTTCTCGGGCAAAATCCTTGCATGTTTTTTTCTATTTTTAATCCTCTCCCATTACAGGCATGATAATTGTTTTCTGCTGGGTGTGTGTCACCTTCCATATGTATGTGTGAGCGTGTGTACGCTTTGCCTTTGTTACTTCGCTGGCCTGAGGTGTGGTGTTGAACTTTAGTGTTCTCAATTCTAAACCCAACTTTGCCTTATATGGCAACACCCATCTGACGCAGAGTTGCAGACAGCCACTGTATTCAAAGTCCCAGTCTACTGTATACAGTATAACACTCACAGAACAGACAACCAGGAAGAGTAGATGTACTCAGGTAAATATATCAAAGAATATATTTGATTAAATGTTGTGTCGCTTCAGACTGTTCGAGTCACCTATGTCTCGTCTTGTTAGCTCATGTTGGTATTATGTCTAGTGTTGGTGGGATTGTAATAAATGTGTTGTTTTGATCCAGTGGGTTGAGGTGTGACTGTGTACCGTCTCATACCGATTTAGCAACAGGTACACTAATAATAGTATTTTTACTTGACCGGGATGGGTTTGCACACTTGCATCACTAGTCTAATACCCTAATCCCTCTTGACTACATATAATATACTGTAGCAGTGCTTTACGCAAACAGTTTGCGTTGTCCAGACCAAACAGAGATTATAGACTGTTCCATTGTAATTTGATGTAAAACTGTACACTATAGTTAGCTTGTTATATAACCCGTCTAAAATCCTCTTTATATATGTGCACAGCCTGTGTGCACATACGTCGTCTTTGCTTTTGTTCCTGTAGCTCCATTGGAAACGCATTGCGTGAGTACCGCAAATGTCATGGGTTTGATTCCCAGGAAACACACCTATTGATAAAATATATAGCTTTGTAAATCTGTTTGGATAATAGCGTCTGCCAAACGCGTGAATATAAAGTAGGCGACATGTATTATACTGGACCGGGTGGCTTACAACATAGATACGCTCACCGCCGCATGGTCTAGTGATCCACAATGTGAAAGAAAATACATGTTTTCTCGTATGCCATGCGTTGTTTGCTCTAAAAGTCAAAGGAAGATGAGCTTACAGTATGATAGGAATGTGTCTCTACTGTATGTCATTCGCTCACACTTAGTTTAGGGATTTTCTTAGGTGCATTTTTACAGTCAGTCTGGGTTTGTTGCACACTGTAAATCAACCCACCGTCTCACACACATTTGGGAAATATGTCACCATGTTTGTGCATGCGTCTGTCCGCCAACACACACACTCTTTTACAACCCTCTTCCACCAACACATCAGACAGTTTAGTGAACAGACTGTTCTAGATTTAGGCATTGATGTTCATCCTGTCCTTTGTACTGGGTTTAAATGTTCCATTCTTTCATTACTGTCATTTAGATTTGATCAGAATTGCTTTTGAATACAATATACAGTTATTTTTTGTCCTCCAGTATCATTATATCTCTTAATTTGGTAATGTAAGTGTTATCTAAATGTTGCGTAAGAATGTTAAGCTGTTGTGTTTGTGCCAAAGCAGAAGATCCCCTGCTTTGTCTCTCAATGTGACCAGCAGACATAGTTCATGTTGTTGATGGTTGGCTGGGTTGTCATGGCGATATTCCGTTGGCTACTGGAGTGCATTGTTCCGTTTAGATTTGCGGCGTTCCGCCTCTCTCTTTGCCACAAAATTTACATTCAAATTCAAAGTTTTGGCAAGACAAGAAGATTTCCGGAATTTTCCAGAAGCTAGGAAACAAATCATATCGAGCTTTGTATATTCCAGAGAATTTAGAGTCTCTTTTACTTTCTCTTTTTTCTTTCACATTGAGTAACCACAGACCTTTATGCCAAACCTAAATAGCCCACACTGGCGTTCAGTCAGGGTCTCTCTCTCTCTCTCTGGTTCTCTCAGAGGGTATTACTCAATTTCTCCACCCCACATGTTCCCCCATCCAGTCGGCTCCCACCCTTTCGTTTTCTATAACGGTCTCTTTGTTGCATCCTTCACATTTGTTCTTCTCTCTCTTCATTCAGAACGGGTGCAGGAGGCTCAGACTCACTCTCCACGACCAGAACCGACAGCAGCCCATCACAGAAAAGGTACATTTCTAATATTTCTTCTATTATGTCTCAAATAGTAAAATAGGGAAATATATAGTATATAAGTTGAATGACATCTGGTAAACTGCATCTGGTAGTGATTTTTTCTTAGTTTAAAGTTGTTGATGTGGGGTGATATATTTTTTTATAATAGAGTTTTGTAAAACATAATTTTAAAATGTAACATTTAACATGTTAACTTTCCTGACACTGGTGAGTGTGAGATCCACTTGATCAGTTTTATGCAATGCCACTTTATTTCCTAAAATAAAAGTCTATACTACTTTGCTACTTTGGTCTTGAAAATGTTATAGCTTTTTAACCTGCTGACTAACTGGTCATTTGAATGGTTTGTTTTGATCAGAGGTGATACATGGCTTTTAAAATTTGAGCATGATTGTAGATGAATGAATCAGTACCTGTTGAAAAAAACTATTTTTGGTAACAACATTAGAAAATAATTAGAAATAGCATATATTAGAAAATATTTTCTATTTTGGTAACAACATTTAACTCAATCCTGTATTTTCCACTGTTTTTTAACTGTGTACAGAGATGCTTTGTTATGGCATGATATACTGTGCAGGTTATGTTAAATCAGTGTAGTTTACCTTAAGTAGAATAGCCCCCCTTCTCCTTCCTTGTGGGTCCTTCTCTCTCTCCCAATTATCTGTTCCTGACTCTCGGCCAAAGCTTTATAAACAAGGAACAGGCATGTGGCTATGATCCAGGGTAAATGGTCTCCTACACTAGACATTCCAGCAGAACCAGAGGCTCATTGTTTCTGACTCCAGGAATTACATAACTTTCAATGTCCCTAATCCCACATCTGCGTCCATTCCTGCTCTTTGGGGACTTCCTGCCCTTTGTGTGTCAGACATATTTATACTCAGTATTTAGAAACGGGCCTCTGTGTTCTACAAAGACATACAAATGTTAAAGGTTGAGTCTAAGATACTCAAACTTACAAGCAAGCATGAAAAATACTGATTAATCACTTATTTATTTAATGTAGTTATATTTACTGACTACAGTAGATGCTAGTACTCGTAGTTAAGATTTAATTGGCTCTTGTGACACAGATTAGTCATTTTATGCTATATTTTGAATGTTAGATTAAACGATTACGTTACCAAAACAAGTATATTGTATCACTTGTATTACATAGTACTTAGGAATGTAGTTAGATTGTGACATGGACAATAGAAATTTTACGCAAGGAAGACAAAGTCTCTCTTACCAAATCTTTAAACCCGTTCGCACATACTGTATGTGACACCTACTTGACAACACAGCATGTGATATCGCAGCTACACTATGAAAAATATAGCACACTGTGTGTATTCACAGTGTAGTGATGGTCATTTGTGTCATGCACATGTCGAGTTATTTTATGTACTGTAACTTCATCATTTCACTTCTTGTCATTCCAGCCAATTGGCAGAGCTTTTGCTTTGGTGCAACCAACCTATGAACGGCAGCCAGAGATCTGGACAAAACAGAACAAGACGGAGCTGATCAAGCCATCTGAGGGTCAAGTTGAGGTCCTTAAGGTGGGTGCTATTTACCGACATTAATGACAAACAAATCTGATTCTGATATGAAATCTAATAAGATCCCCCACACTGTTCACACCTTATAGATTATGTACTGTTTATCTTACAATCATGTTTTATAACATCACTCGTTTTTTTGTATGTGTCCCTTATTTATAGGTTTATCTGGACGAACGTAAACAAGCCCATGCCAGACACCAACAGAGTGTAAAGATGCTTTCAGAAGAAGTTTCACAAATACAGGAGGTCAGAACAAAACAATCATATCCTCTTTTAGTCATCGTGCGACGTTTCTATTTTCGTTATGGTTTAATTTCCGAACGTTTGCATTAAAACTGTGTTCTGTCTGCAGGTGAGATACTGTCTGAAGAACCTCAGAGAGCAAATGGCTGCTAAAAGTCACAGGACCGAACACAAGGTGAGACAAGCAAACACATTCATCTGCACATGGGTGCGTGAGCGTGTTTTTCAAACATACAATGTTAACGCTCTCTCTTTCTCACTCTCAGCTGGTTTTAGCTGGTACGGGGCCTAGAAACATTAATGGTGTCAATGGTACTCATTCTGTACTCGCAAAGACTCTGAACGGCTTTGAAAGACAGGTGAGAGATTTGTGTGCTTTGTCACAACCAGCTTGAACGGTCATGTTATGTAATGTTATGAAATCTGTATTCTTTAGGTGATAGTTGGAGCTTTTGTATAATTTAGATAAATGCTTATTGACATAAACAAATGTTCACATTCCTCACCGAAACATTCAACACCCAGAAGCGTTTATGTTATCCTGATGCCAGTCAGGAAACAACTATGCTTGAAACCATGCAAAAATGCTCAGATTAAACCCATCAATTTGTCTGCTATAATTTTCTGGTTGATGTAGTTGATGATTTTTTAAACTAGTTTTAACGTTTCTCACATTTTTCAAATTCCTGCCTTTGTTGTTTATTGAAACCGAATGCCGTGGAAGCACATTCTTCACAGAACAGCTTGAATAGGGTGGATTAAGCTCCCAACTGGATGTGTTTGTCCGTGTTGTTAAAGTTGGAGTATGGGTGGAAAAACTTCATACGTCAGTATCTGACGGTTACAGCACGCCCTATTGACGCATACAGAGAGAAGGTCCCTCTCTTTCTCTCTCTCTCTCTCTCTCACTTATATTGTCCTATCTGCCTTACACAAATCTATTAATAACCACTGGGAGAGATGTGGGTGTGTTTTTATGAAAATAATCAACGAGGACATATTTCATGGGTGTGATATTACTATCAGTGTCATTTGCTTCCATTGTTATGAAATAAATCTAATATGTTGTTTGGAAGCAAAACTGCATGTGCATGAATACAAAAACAGTTACAAAATCAGACAAAAGTAATGGGATCTGCTATTAATGTTTCTGTCACTATATTCTCTCTTTTTGTTTTAGGAGAGTATGGATGAGCAGGAACGAGAGAAGATGAGAGAGGCCAGTAAACGTCTATACGCTCAAATGCAAGATGCAGAAAAGAGACACCTGGAAGAAAGAGATAAACTGATGGTTAGTCTTGTACTACCTATTGTTTCTGTGTTTTTGTAAGCTACCAGCCTATCTCACCCTCCTCTGACTTCACTGAGAGTTGAAAGAGCCTTTTATTATATATAGTAGTCTGATAGCAAGTGGTTATACTGAAATGCCAGTTTTTCTGGCTGGCCAGCTGGGATAGATCCAGGTTGGGAAAGAACAGTGTGTGCAGGGGTGAAAGCACACATTCCTTTAATATTACATGTGGGTTTCTTTTTGTACTTGCTTGCTTTTATACGTCAAATGAAATGAGTCAATGTTAAGCAATCAGCTAATGTGAAATTATACTATAGAAATATACCACTGCTTGACATTCCATATTAAATTCATTTTTAAATGGCAGTTTCAATTGTTTTATGATTTTGTTAGCCTATTGACTCTATTGGTTTGTTTGAAATGTAACATCCGAGCATAGTTTTATATTTTGCTGCCTTAAATGTTTAAATATACAATACTGTAAACTGAAATTATGTGTAAAGCCAATTTGATTTAAGCCAGATAAAAAAGATTTTTCAAAGTGATCATTTACCTTATGAATTTTGGGATTAAATATTCCTTTAAGCTGTTTTACTAAGAAACATAAACATAAATGTGTCTTTTCTCTATTTAATTTTCTGTTTTCATGTTATTCTAGGAGGAAGCTCAACAGTACAAGCTGCAGTTATCCGAGCAGACTGACTATCTGAAGAGAGTCCAGCAGACCAAAGAGCAGCAGGATCAAGAGATCGATGACTTGCGGCGTCTCATGGGTGGGATGGAGCAGGAGAGCTCCACCCTCAGAGAGCAGCTGATGACCAGAGAAGCTGAGCTCCTGCAGCTACGCGAACACAGGGAGGAGGGCCAAGCCGGGAGGGAGAGGTGGGGAGCAAAATACTTTTTCCGTAAAGTTGTGTAGCTTTTTTTGTCTGAAATTTCTAAAATATAATTTGGTGTGTCACGTAATAGGTCAGAAGAGCTGGAAAAGGATAATGCTATTCTGAAAGAGAAGATTCACCACTTGGATGATATGCTTAAGAGTCAACAGAGAAAATTGCGGCAAATGATTGAACAGGTACACACACACACACACACACACTGTCAGATTTATTGGTTATTTGTGCTTGTCAGCATCACTTTCTCACACAAAATTTGTTTTTATTGTTTAGCTTCAGAACTCACGCATGGTGATCCAGGAGAGGGACAGAGTGATCAGAGAGCTGGAGGAGAAGGTGGCCATGCTGGAGGCAGAGGTCAGTGTATAGACACTTTTGTGGCCCTAACTTCACTTCCGGTGCACATCCGCAAAGAATAAAGGCCCTGCAGATTATTTCTGATAGCAAGCAAAAGAAATAACAAGTAAATGACATTAGCTAGCTAGTTAAAAGTATGTCTAGCCAGTACTAGTAAAAGAACTGTTACTTGGCTAAACTTAAATGTGAGACTTAAAAAAGTTCCATGACCCATTCAACAAATTGTTTATTTAATAAATGAATATACAATAAAATTCTATAAATGTATTTATTATAATTAGTATTCAATAAAATATGAATATAAATAAAATATAAATAGTTATATTATTAGCCACTATCCAGACCGATCATCAAACACATATAGGAAGTTAACTTCACGTCAAGCGCGTGCGTCTGATGAAAGCATCTGTAGAGATGCTTTTCTACATCATAAGATAATTAACACACAAATCTTTTTTAATAGAAAATATACATGTTTACACATAAAGTATGACTGTGTCATAAACGTAATATTCAGGGTGTAGCACGTTTAGCATCTGGTCAAACTGGATTGAAGGTCATTAGTGACTACCACAGTTTTTCCCTAAAACAGAATGCAAACATATAAGCCGTGAACTCTGACCCTGTCTAACCTTTTTAAATGTACTGTGTTTCCAGAACAAACAAATGCATGATCAGATGGATTATTACCTCGGGAGTCAAAGGTCGAATTCATACCTGCCGTCGGATAGCAACGCCCAGATTGTCTACAGGTAGGCCAAGCACGCACACACATATCTCTAGTGCATGCAAATGATTTTATGCAAACATCTGTGACCGATGCCTGATAAGGAAGCATACATTCTAACAGTCAGTTTATGTGTCTTCACAACAGCAAGCCGCTAAGACCCTCTACCCAGACCAACAAGAATCTGCCCTTCATCAAGGTCATTGAAATCAAATCGTGAAGGATACCACAGAAACATTAGAGCACTGTTATGACAACAGCACCATCCTCCAGCACACAGTGAAGGCGACACTGCACAATGACCACACGCCATCACGGACCTTCACCAGGGGACGTTCAGATTGCATAAATGTCCACTTGATTGTCTAAAGATGATATTTTAATACTTGCAGAGTGACATTGCAGTTATGTGTACAGGCCTGTTACCTATCAATATTATTATAGCTGTCATGTACTCAAACATTGAAGTCACCGTTGTTAGGTTTGATGAAACAGGACTGATAAAAGTGTTCATATAAAGACCATAAATGAAGAAGACATTACTGAAATAACAGTGACGGAAGGTCGAATGCTAGGAGAATTTAGGTATTTATTGAGGCTGGACCTCCAAAGACGACGCAGTCCCTCGCTGACCATTAATGGACAGACTGTGTTGTTAAACACCCTCACTGGAGCTCTCTTGATCTCTCTTAATCCGCACTAACACTGCTAAAGAACTTTAATGCAATAAGAGGTTCTTATTCTGTATTAGAGTCACAGATGTGTTAAAAGTAGGTAAGAGAGATGCATTTTCATTGTGTTACAGTATATGAAGGAAAGCGAAGTACAGATGTGAACGTCATACCTAGCTGTTGTTTGTACAATTCTTTCAAAATTAAGGCAGGAAAATGAATAATACTGTTGTGGCTATTGAGAAATCTGAGTTTCGTTTTTCAAAGAAAGGGTCAGAGGTCAGGAGAAGGATAAGACAGGCCAAGCCCTCATTTCACAAGCATGTAACGTGCTATTTTAGTAGAGGACTGTCTGGGAACACGAACAGCAAAGAGTCACAAGCTATTTGTTTATGTCTTTAGTAATGTTGCTAAGATGCAGTGACAGTGCTGAAGTAATTTGGTGAGAGGGTGAGATTCATGTTCACTACTGCTGATAAATCAAAACCAAAACAAATATTTCTTTTTGGTCTACATACTTTTCTCAACCAAAGATTTCAGCAGGAAGAATCCAATGTTTCATAAGTCCGAAAGAATGTAGCATACCCCCCACTGCGTCTCCAGTCCAGTCCAGGCCGATAGGGCACAATGTGGCCTCTGTTCTCAGTTCCAGAGAAATTCTGCAGTACGATCTAGTTACTCAGTTAGCCATTTACAATATTCAGTAAAGCGATTTTATTGTACCTGAAGTTAATCGAGAACTCATTTCTGGTTGGAGCACCTGCCCTCCACAAGTACCAAATGAAATAGCTGCAACAGAGATTTACTACAGACATTATTTATATATAAACTTAATAATTTAATTACAAACAATGATGTTTAATATGCATTTTATTGCCATGTCCACTTTCACTTCTAAATACTTTTTGTATGCTTTTTTCTTTGTGTGAACTAACCATTTATGAATCTTTCATAAATAATATTTGCTTAATATTTTTGTAGTAAAACAGATTATTTTTAATCAAGCTTGAATGAATACAAATCCAGTTTGTGTACTTTATTTAAATAAAATAGTTTTCTGAGAGATGTTGTCAACCGACTTTTTTTTAAATCAACACAGTAATAGTTATTCTATATCAATTAGATATTCTATTATTAATATTTTTTTAATAAACTATATTAAATTGGGGCATAGCAACAGGAAGTCTTTTCAGATGAAAATACATGTGAGAATCTTACAGTAAACATTTTCCATTCATCTATGATATACAAGTGTAGAAGTGCAGAATGTAGCTTAAATAAAGGAAATATTAAATAAGAATATAATCAGTAGCATCTTATTACTGGAGACTGTACATATAAGTTTGAGGTACACAGACACTTATATGTATTATATCAGACTGACTTTATTATGCAACATACAGTGACTTTCCTCCAAATATACTGTACACATTTACAAGGTTTAAAGATTTAGAAATTGCACTTAAAAGAAATATAAACAATGTATGAATAGCATGAAAAGTATTTTTCTATCATTTTGTCTGTTGGAATGAATACGTTTGGCCTGTGTAACTGTTGGTAGCATTGCTAAAGATGAAGGTCACATATGAAGAAACCTTAGGTGGGGTAACTCTTACTGCCGTTACCAAAAATGTTATTCTAGTCAAAATCTTTTTTCTGCTAAAGTTTCAAGTTTGTTGTTGGTCTTTTGACTATGACAATATAATATTTTTCTTTATCAGTTTATACCGTAATAAAAGAATTAGAAACATAAGACAATAGTGCTTTAATGACAGCTGCAGTACGCTAGAAATCTGTATCTGTCAAACGCTTCATTTTACAAGGATAGTTCACCCAAAAATAAAAAAATTTCACCATTTACTCACCCTCTTGTCATTTCAAACCGTTCTTCTGCAGAATACAAAAAAATATATTATAAAAAATATTACATTTTTGGGTAAACTATATAATTTCACTGCATCTCCATTGTATTGAGTTCTTCCACCGCCACCTTCCAGTGAATGAAAACACAAAAGCACTCTACAACGTGCTCTCAAGTGTGTTGTAATTGTCTTTAAAGTTTTTGAGCTCCAGGAAGTGCTTGGGTCTCTTGCTGCGTTGCCCGGTAGAAGGCAGATATGTGACCTGAATGTAGAGGCATTTGAGGGTCCAGAGGAGCTGGTCAGATCTTTAGCGGCCGACTGGTGTTGCTGGTTTAGACTGGTGGTGCTGGAGTGGGTTTTAACACTGTGGAGAAAGAGGTGAGAAGTGATGAATGAGAAACAGAGTTGGACGAAATTGGACACAGAAGAATAAAGTTGAACATAAAGAACTTACATAGTGGCCAGTTGTGCTAGATCTTGCTTATACTTGACAAACTCTGCCTCACCGAACACCTAACAAAACAGAACACAAAACTTTATCCTCGCAAAGAAAGCACACACTGGTACCACAGTTTGTCCTACAGCGCCCCCTTCTGAACACCAGCACTCAACACCACTCACTACACATACAGTGGAGGTGTCCAAAAAAATGTGTTTTTATCCAACTTTATCTACTTCTTAGAAAGTGCCAAAACACAATCCGTCACATGGAGCTCATGTCTTAAGTGTCTGGCTCAAAAAATGCATATGAAGAGACACTCTTGCTCTAAAACTCACCCCAGTTCCATGCCGAGCGTTGTCGTATCCCTCCAGTAAGCGGTCTATGAGTGCGCTGTGACTCGACTTAAAGAGGGAGTGAGAGTTCCGCATCTCCATCATCCAGTTCCTGTAGCGTCGTCCAGTTAGAGCGCTGGCACTGCGACATATCTCATGGAATGGAATATCTGTTTGTGGTACATAACCTATTAGACTAAAGCTAAATACAAGGTGAACAGACCAACAAAAAAACCTATGAACTTGTGTTTATCCTAACTTCATAAAAGACCTACCAGAGTCTCTGATGGCATCTAATGCTTGCATTCTGTAGAGGTAGTTATAACAGCCTGCACAAATACAATGAACACATGAGTATGTAAAGCACAAGTGTTCACACCTGTAATACGGTTATAAAGATCAATGCTTTTTGTCTCTCACTTGTCTGGCCTTGGTGCCTCAGTCTGTCATCTTCTTTAGAGAGCAGATGTGGCTCATAGCAAATGTCATTCACTTTAGACAAACGGAAGTCAATCTCTTCTCTCAGCTCCTGTAAGAGATGCATCTTTGTTTCAGGGCTTTAAAAGCTAGTATGACAACATGCGCCAGGGTGGTAGAAACATAAGAACAAGATTATATGATTGAAATTTAAACTTGTATAATAAAACTTAAAATAGTTTATGTTCTGAACACGGTACAAAGCAAATCCACACACTGCACGGTGGAAATATTTTACAAACAGGCATATACTGCCATCTAGAGTAAACTTGAGTAAACTATTTTATATTCCAACGAGCTTCTTTTGGACGATAAAAGCTAAAACACAAAAACTATGTGAACACCATTGCTCTGCTCTAACAATAAAATCACCTTTACAGACAAAACAAGAAGAACATGGTATCTCATGTTAATATTACTGTGATTTTAGGGCAATGTAATAAAAATACTACGCTAATATGGCAAAGTTTTATCTAGGATGAAACTTATAAAGAAATAATAGGAGCAATTATTTCACCATATTTTCTCCAATAGGTGAACACACACAAGGCCAGTTGTCTCCTACAGGAAATAGTTATTAATACGAAAAACTAAATCTTTCAGAATTGAATAGCCATATTATTACAAAAATCTCAGCATGCCCCAAAGCAAAAACCATAACTTAAAACAATAGCATGTATGTCCCCATAAGAAATAAAATAAACTAAAAATGGGACACAGTAGAGTAACAGAAGCGTTATATACCTTAGGGGCATTATGACCCAATGGGACGTGTGGTCCTCTGCGAGACTTCATAGCGAATCTCATAATCTGCCTTTTCACAAAAATGAAGAGCAGCACAAAAACCTGCACAAAACAAGCAGCTTGAATGAACGGGATGAATGAATTGAATGACACGGGTTTTGCCTATTGTACGGATTTTAGGCATTCTATAGGGCCAATTTCATACTAATGTACGACTAGACTGCATTTGAGATCAGCGATTACAAAGAGTTTCCTATCTGGCCACATACGGTGAAAAGTACAGCTATACACCAAACCTATTGATCAAAACATTTAATAAATCCTAGAAGGTCTCACCAGGCTGCCGTAGGCCATAACAAGAACAACATTTACACCAGAAAGCTGTGGCGCTGCCATTGTGAAATATCATTGAATCCTCATAAAAGAAAGCAATTCTCGATCGACATGAATGAATAATCGTAAAATTATCGCTTATTTTCACATCCCTAAAATGAGGATGTGCCGCTCAGTCTTTGTTGACATGTCTTACGATCGCTTCGTCGCATGTTTTAAATGTGAACGCGTGCTAAGGTTTTCGCCACCTTGTGGCTTGGCGTACACGACGCGATACTATATCACTCGTAGGTTTATTTCATTCACAAAAACAAAACAAACTCTTTGGTTGTGTCAAAACTTCAGGCTGTTTTAGCATCTGATCATCCCACAACATTGTCAAATGGCGTGAGAGTTCGGCAGATAAAAAATATTTCTGTAACACGTGTGCATAGATCTCACTGGGCCCTTGTCATATTTTCCACTTTCAGACAAGCAAATTCATGTTTCTTCAATGTCTTTTCTTCAGGGAAAATGAAGTGAGCCGTTTCCGAACATCTGACCGAGTGGACAGCTGGCCATTAGCCTATTTGATCAACAGAATGAACAATGACACCAATTCTTTCAGAGGGAACAGAGGTGGGTGTCAGATACAAATGACAACAAGGAACAAAATTGTTTCCTTTATATTCCAGGACTTATATAAACGCCATCACAATCATGACTATCTCAACCAGCTTGTCTCAGGCTATAAGTACCCCTCAATATAGTTCAGTTCAGTTCATGCTTTTGGTTAGAAAAAGACTATATTCCTTAATACTGTACAGAATGCAGAGTGAGGTAGTAAACAGGAAAGAGCACAGACAAGCATGACCTCTGTCCTGTTTAACATAAACAACACTCAAAGTTTGCATAATGCATTTGCCTGATTTTATGAAATGAATCAGTTTTGAGATATGAATGAAGCTACAGGAACGATTCAAAACTTTGACAACATGCTTCTAGTGCAGAAATGTGGTTTTGGCTGAACAAGTCCTCAAATGACAGAAGATGCTGAAACTTCTAATTATACCCCGTGCTCACAAGCAGCTCAACAATGTGGTCTGTTGTTTGGTTTGTCATTCCATTATGTGTCTGATGTCAGTGTGTTACGTGCATTCACTTGCAATCAGAATCTGGTCAAAAGAAACAGTTGCTGTGTTACATTTTTTCTGCTGGAAACCACAAACTAGCTTCCTCTTTAGTTGGCATCTGCAGAGCACATTTTTCAGAGTTTCATGAGGTTTTAATAGAATTTACCCACTGTAAACCTGCAACAACAAAAATAATTATGCTATGTGAACAACAGAACATTTGAATGTTGCATTGTTTTATAGCCTAAACATACATTTGTATACATATTAATACGATGTCCATATACATCATTTATTTGTATACTACTGAACAAATACATTATGGCCCCAAGCGTGTTATGGAAGTTATTCACATTTTCACCTTCATTCACAAATTTAAAGCTTTTAGCAGCTGAGGTTCACATACGTTATATTTACAGTGTGATTCCCGCCCATATTTATTCTCTCTCTCTCTCTCTCTCTCTCTCTCTCTCTCTGAGCAGCGTCTTCTGCTGCACTGTTCATGTGCTCGTGCAGCTGCAGGAAGTTGTGCAGCTTGGCTCAAAGTGTGCTCCTGAAATACACCCAGGTAATTGACTATAAAATCTTTCACTTCCTTTTTAATTGTATATTATAATGTTTAATGACTATTTTCAACTGAATTATAACCTTTTATGGTGTGTTTTGAGGGTAGAAGTATGTTTAGTGTACTGTAACTGTATACGTGCACCTTGCTTGATGCTTGACTAAGAATGCTTATGCACTACATGTCTGCTTTGGTATTTTTCTGTGTTTTGGTTTGCAGATCCCATTATCTGTCATTTTGGTTTTATTTTGAATAATGGTAAATAGTTTTGTGTCTGTTCCTTTACAATCATATGTCGTATTGTATCTTGTTTTGTATACTCTCATCAAAAAGTCATCTTGTTTCTCTTTTAATAATAAAGACCGTCTATCCGCACTGGGTTTAGAGCCTGCAGTCTATCTGACAAATACCTTTTCTTTTGTTAAAGCGTGAGATTTATTCACCTTCACGTCATGACTCTTTCTTCTGCGGAACACAAAAGATATTTGGAGAAATGTCTCAGTGGCTTTGTTTTCATACAATGGATGTTAATGGGGTTCAATGTTGTTTAGTTACCAGCATTCTTCAAAATATCATCTTTTGTGCTCTGCAGAAGAAAGTCATACGAGTTTGGAATGACTTGAAGGTGAATGATTTTTCATTTTCATTTAATAATCTCATGTTTGTTTGGTCATAGTCATTTGCCGTATGTGTATGTAATGCTGTGAGTACAGTATCCATTTCATTCACGATTCACCGATGAGATTCAAATAAGATAACTGCTCCTAACCACAACCACAATCAAACAAGCCTGTTTTATCTGTTATGAAACAACTGTAAAAAAGTCAATTATGGAGGGAGGAAATAAATGAGGTGTTCAGACAGATAATGTAAACTCCCCACCTGAAGGCTTTAATGATGTCATGATCCAAGGGTGTGTTGTCTATACAAAGATGCTTGAGGACCAGCAAATTGCCTAAACGGTGTAAAACCTTAACTAAACAACCCAATTTAAGTATATTTGGAGGGTGGAGGACAGGAAATATCAAAGAGAGACATTTTATTGTACCTTTTAGTGTTTGTCTATGCTGAACCATGATCGGGGTGCTGTAGCTCTCCCCAGTACCTACTAACACCTACTGAGTCACCGACAAACTACGGACCAAGAATGTTCTCATTAGATGTGAAGGGTGTGCATGTTGACAGGTGTGTGTGTGTCTGACGGAAAGAGAAAGACAAAGAAACAGACAGAAATAGATGGAAGGAGAGAAAGAGGCAGACAGAAAGAGATGGGGGGAGGAGAGAGGGCTAGGGAAATGAGAGAGGAAGGCCTAACAATCAAAGGGGGTGGAAATTGTGAGCATGTCCAACCTGTCGGGCAAGTTCTTGTTACAGTACAGATGTATTATAGAAAAATGACAGACGGTGGGGAGTGAGAGAGGGAGGTGAAGGCAGGATGGAGGCACCTGTTCTCTCAAACGTCTGAGGGAAACAGCAGTCCTCTGAGGTACGTTGTGTCTGTTTGGTTCAACGTAAGCGTTTGGTTAGTTGACGTGTCGTTTTAAGTGTATTTCTATTTCTATTGTTGTGTATGTGTGTGTGTGTCTTGGGAGAACAGGTGTTTCTGTAAACTGACACCGATCTGTTGTCCTTGGTAATTCTGTAATGCTGCAGTTGTAAGGAACTTGTAATCTTATTTCACATCTATATATGTGGCTTCACTTGTTGCTACGAGCATTATAAGCAATATTCAGCCTCTGTGTGTTGTGTTTTGGTCATGTTTTTTAAATCTGTTTAGGTTTGTTTGATGTGTTGGCTCTTCTGAAGTGTATACACTCCTCCCACATTCATATCTCAGCTGGCTGTTTGCTCAAATCTTTTAATTTATATATAATTATAGAACTCCTGACCTATATATGCCCAGGTAAAGATAACAAAGGCAGTCCTTGTACAACAACAGCAAAAGGTGGGGCAAACAAATCTGGATTACAGCATTTCAAAACCCTGGTCGTGTTTCTACCTGTATAGAGTCTTGCATTTGGATTCTGCGGACAAAATTCTCTTTGGTTGATTTGCATCGATTGTGAATCTACGCTTGCTTGATTGCATGTGAATGTTATCAGAAGTTAGTGAAGTGTTTGAATGAATTTCAATGTGCTGCTTTGAATGAATGTGGGTGTGTAGAAGAGGCAGATTGCCTTCAAAGATCCTTCCAGGCTAGATAACTTATTTCAGATTTGTGAAAGATAATTCCAGTATATTACTTATATTATATATTCATTTTATTATATATAGTATATTCCTTATTTCCTCCATTTTTTATGAACATGTTTGGGAACACTTAATGGAACTTAGGAAAAACTTTTGCTAAGAAAAGTAGTACAGTACCCCTATTTCACTGTGTTTCACATATGTTTACATATTAGGATACGCCATTCACTGGTAATGTTTTGTTTGGAATGACATGAGGGTGAACAAATGATGATCGAATGTTTATTTTTTGTGTGAAATTTCCTTTTAGAATGAAATAAATTAAGTAATAACAAAGATTACAAATTAAGACACCTAATATTCCTCATTCGATGAAATGCACTGAAAGGTATTTCTAAAATGTATAAGAATTCTTTCAGATTTGTGCCTGTGGCATGTAAATACATACAAATCCTTTATAGTGGATAAAAACGAATAGGAGGATATCATTTCATTTTGTTGGGATGTGCACACATATCTGCACTCTGACTGTGCAACCCATGTGGTGTCAGACAGGATTGTGGTCTGGTGTGTTTGACCTGTTATCTGACTGCTTATCAGGTTTTGTACTAGAACTAAAGACTGTGACGACAAGTAACATAAAGAATGTTGTCAAAGTAAACATACAGAAACACACACACACTAACGTCACGTTAACTCATTTTGAAAGGTTTCTGGTTGTGCGGGGTGATGTTTAACAACACTCATGGGGTTTGTGTAGTTTAAGATGTTTACATAATGAAGGTATGGATGCAGTACGCCTGGCTGAGATTTATCCACTCTCACTGTAATAAATGCAGAGTTTCAGTATGTTGAAATCCTGAGGCACTAAAATGATTTTAAAGGCCTGCGGCAGGTTGTACATATAGACCTAATTAGTGAATGTACAAGTGATGCTTGTTTAACTTAAATGTGAATTAATATTGAATTTATATTTTGTTAGTGAACACTATAGTAAATATGTTTCTTTTTTATTTGCATTTTTATACATTTTCAAATAACAGAAATGTAGAAAAGTTACAAATTATGTTATTTCCCTTACAAACTGAGTAGATGTTTTTTTTTTAAATAAATCAACTTTTCAAATAACTGAATAGGTAACTCATAGAATGATCTTTTCTTTGACCTAAAGAGTCATACAGGTTTCACAGTTTCTTAGTGTAAATGTTTTAAATATCTATTTCCAGGTTTAACAGGAGAATAATGAGCCTTTTCATTAATCTTAGACTTTTTAACCCCACACTGTAAAAACAAATCCAGTAAAAACAGTAATATTCCACTGACTGGGTGCCAGAAACATATTGTAAAATAACAGTTTTGCAACGTAAAATTAAAAATTGTTTTTCATGTTCTTTTACATCTGACCGTAACTATTCCGGCCTGTTTTTGCCGGTCATTTTTTACCGTATTTCAAAATACATGAAAATTCTGTAAAATTACACTGTATTACCTTAAACATACTTTTTCTTTTCAGTAATGACTGAAAATTTTTAAATATACAGTATCATAATCACGGCTTACTTTTACATGTCCCTATCTCTGCATTCCTGGGGTGTTTTTTACACGTAAACATATACGTCAAAGAAGAAAATAATGATTATGTAATGCATTCTTGCAGGATTTTGGAAAAGCTGAGAGAACCGAGGCGGAAAGAGTCACACAATCAACTACAGGCTGTTTTTGCATTCAGAGAATGGAACACAGCTGAAGTTGTATGGTCTCATCCGTCCTTGGATTACAAACACACTTTTCCTAGTTAAAGTATCATGTTGATGGCAAAACACATCACTTTTTAAATACTTTCGCTGTCAGTGAAACAAAGAAATCCAAGGAAGAACATTTTAGAACAAGATGCTAAAAATACTTTATTAACTGGCCCTTCATTCACACTGTAATGAATGTACTGCATGTCATTCAGAGACATTTAAAAGCATGAATTTGCAAGCAAGACGTCAGTTTTCCGAATCAGACGCATCAGGTGACACAAATGGAGATATATATTCATCCAGTGGAACAGACGCACAGGGGCAAAATCAGTCATCTGTGAAGCCTGTTGGCTCTGCGGCCGCTAGATTCCAAATCCGCTCTGCTAAAACACTTCAATATGGACCCAAAAGACACATTTATGAAGACAAGACTCAGACAGCAGGTGAAAGAAGCAATGAAGAGTTGAAGAGATTTCATGAGTCAAACAAAAGCAAAAGCTTAGACTGGAGAGGAGTAGGTACACAAACAGGACATAGAAACACAACAGAGGTGTCTAGTGGCACACGAAACTTCGGTCAGAATTTTCTTAGGCGCAGTGAAAGTTTGGATAGAAATGAACCAAACAACAAAATCACATCACACACGGAAGATGATCAGCCTAACAGTGTTCCATGGAGGTTTCAGGGTGTCGGTGTAACAGGACAAGGGGACAGAAAGGATTACCCAAACTCTGAATCTACTCCTGGTACGATGAATCGGATCACGCTTGCTATGGAACAGACAGGCGGTGGTCAGTCACTCCCTGTCAGGTTGAAATCGAGACTGAGCCAACATAGTATTGGAGACGATAGTAGTCCCTGGCCACAGGAGAAACAGGGTGAGTCCAGTCCTGATCAGCCAGACAACAAAATAGGAATTTGGGCCAGAGACCAAGGACACACCAATACAGAGGAGGTGACTGGAAATCAAACAATAATGGAAAGAATTGAGAAACTCTTTGGGGCAAGTTTTGCAGATACTAAATCGGATGCAAACTCAAACGATTTGCTCAATGAAAAACGCAATTGCACTTCTGACTCCATTCTACGTCCCAGAAAAGCTAGCACAGAATCACCTTCTGGACCTCTATCTCCTTCTGACAGCCAACAGAGAAGACCTTCATACACTGTAGAAAAAGCTGGAACATTTCCAAGATGGCTTCCTAAAAATGAGCAAACGTTTTTCGATAAGATGCAAGAACCATCTACTCCGGAGGTCAGAGATGACCAATGGGATGCTTCTTCTGGAGCTTTCTTATCAAAGCCTACGAGTATGGGGTCACCTACTCGTAAAAAGTTTCAATCATTTACGCCCGCACATGAGGAGACAAGTAAAATAAGGTCTTCAGGGTTTTGTAGTCGGCCCTTAGAAAGAAGCAGGAGTAACCTTTCTGACATTGTTCAACCCAGCAGTCAAAGAACACCTCAGTCCACAGGTTTAGAAGGTAGTTCAAACATCTCCAATCAAAGTGTCAAACATTCAGCAACCACGTCAGGAGGTATCAAGAAAGAAATTGAGAAAGAAGAACCAACTCAACCCAAGTATCCACAGGCCTCAAGAGGAGCAGCCCACAGTGAAATGCATCAAGAAGGTGAGGAAAGATCCTGTACGCCATCTACGGACTCTGTGAAGAATACAATCCACAAATTTGAAGCCTTGGCTCAACAAAACCAAAGCGCACCACAAAATATACGTGCCAGAAGAGCCTTATCGGTACCAGAGCAACCCAAGCCTGTGGTTCACGTGAGGAAGAGTGATTCAGATTTAAATCTTAAATTTAGGAGGAGGAACACGGAGAGCATAGGAACAAATCCCATTAATAAAGTTGATGCCAGTACGGAACCAGCAGGCTATCTAGATCTAAACAAAACTCCTCAGTCATATCCCACCATCCAAGTAAAACCCACATCAGAACAGAGATTGAAGACGTACAAAACCAGTATTGACATTATTCCATCGTTCCCACAACTCAATGAACCAAAGCCTGATCAACATAACACACGGAATGAAAATAGGAGGATTGTGCATAACAGACACATGGATGAACCGGATCTTGCCATCATTCCCCGTTCAGGGCTTTCAAACACAGGGACAATGGAGAAGAAATCAAGGAATCCAACTTTTCAACCTACAGTCTCACAGCAGTCAAACGTCAACTGTTTAATAAAGCAACAAAGCATTCATGTAAATATGGATGACGATAAGGACGATGATGATGATGATGACACACCCACTAACTCTCCAGATAGAGCCCCTCTCACAGTAAACATGCAGGGACAAAGTAACACGGTAAAACTTCAAACCTCAACGCATACCACATATACAGGTGCACTCACCACAGTGAAGTCAGGAGCCAATGGCACTCATCCTAAAGCGGTCGCCAATCCTTCTGCTTCTCTTGGTCCTGTTCAGGGACACTATTCCTCATTCAATAATTCTAACAATAATAACACAACAAGGAATGATGTAACAACAAGTAAAATGGCTAGGTGGAGCTCTGATGAGGAAGACGACGAAGACTATGAGGGAACGGATTCAGACTCTGACTCAGGTGAATCGTCTGTGACCATAACAAGCAACATGAGCCAATCAGATCGCAGGAGCTTTTCTTTAAGGTACTTTCTTCAAAAAAGTAATAGAATAGATTTATACAGCAGAGTAATGAGCTTGTTCTGTAGACTCAATTAAAGGGATAGTTCACCCAAAAATGAAAATTCTTTCTTCATTTACCCACCCTCATGTCAATTCGAACAGGTACTGAATGATTTTATTGCTTCAGAACACAAAAGAAGATATTTTGAAGAACATTGGTAACCAAACAGCATTGGCCCCCACTGACTTTCATTGCATGGACACAAAACCACTGAGACATTACTCAAAATAAATTATTTTGTGTTCCACAGAAAAAAAACCTTTTATTTGTACATGAACTATCCTTTTAAAGTATTACCTCAGTTTTTTGTGATAATTTCACCTTATACGCTTTATTCTTTCTTTCTGCCTGTTGCTTTTCATCTCCACCATTTATGTATAGTTTTGTAGAACTATGTATATATGGTGGCGTGGACTACAAACCATCAGATGGCAGTGTGTCAGAGGATGGTGAGGACTGGGCACCCTCACGCTCTGCCTCCCTGAGCTCAGACATCTCAGCCTTCTCTTCTGTGACCCTGCTGAGCAGTCATGAGCTGGATCGCCTGCTGGATGACGTCAAAACTTTGGGAGATGACAACCTAAAGGTTAAAATCGGCTGTATTACAGCATACAGCATATATTCTGATGTAGATCTAAAATGTATCAGTAGACTTGAAATGGAAACTTTTGTTGCCAGCTGAATATACAATTATAAATATTTTGGTGTTAAGGACAGCTATTGTTGCTTTGTTATTTCCTTTCGCTATTATAACTCGTGTCTCTGACTTATGACAGAAGTATGAAGATGTTCAGGTGGTTGTATTGCACAAGGAAGTGGGGTGTGGTTTAGGATTTACCTTGGCAGGTGGAGTGGATCAGACTAAACCAGTCACGGTGAGAGTCTGAATGCCATAATACAGAAACAATTTCACACAAAACAAAATGGATACAAACACAAAGGTCACATAAGACCTCATAAAAAACATATTATTTACTGTACTAATGTATTAATAATAATTTTAAAAGTGATCCATGTAGCTTTAAGCCCTTACGTTAATAACATATTTTTAAAATGTCAATATATGAAATGTTCATTTATAACAATTTATAAATTTAGACAATTACACATGTTAATATATTACAATATTTTGAATAATACATAAGGAACTTCTGCTTTTCATATAATGAAAAATATAAGCACTTTGTTCCAATATATTTCCCAGTACATTTCCACATATTTTTGTTTCATAAGGAAAGTGCACATTATAATCCTAATGCTCCAAAAAGTATGACATTAGAAAACTTCTCTTTAATTGTATAATGTCTGTTTGGTTTTCAAACTGGCGTGATTTATACCCATCTTGTCTTTTAGGTCCACAAAGTGATTCCTGGTGGAGTGGCAGCACAGGAGGGCTCTGTCTTCGAGGGTGACTGGGTTCTGTCGATCAATGGCACGTCCCTGCAGAAGTGTGCTCACTGGGAGGCTCTGAAGACGCTGAGGAAAGCGAGGAGTCAGACCATGGCAGTAGTGGTTCTGCAGAGAGTCAACCAACATGAGACACAACACAGAAAAGAGGCCATTCACAGACCACAGACAGGTTGCTATAATTATCTGATATAATAGCCAAAGTCGATGCATTTTCTCACTTCCGATATAGTATATATGTGATAAGCTTGTAAAAGCATTTAACAGGACACAGAGAAAAAAGAGAGAGATAGACTTGTACAATCTGATCTAGATGTTTTGTAATGTGTGTATGCCCCCTGTAGGCAAAAGAGTTTGTGTCACCCTAAACAAGTCCAGCTATGATCTTGGCTTCAGTCTGGAAGGAGGGGTGGACTCCAGCTTGGGAGACAGACCCCTCACTGTACAAAAAATCTTCCAGGGTGAGAGCACCTTTAATATATTTATAAGATATAATTGATGATTCTGGTAATTCATACCAATTACAACAGTACAGGAGTGATGTAAAATGCACAGCTATACATCAATATTTGACTTGTTGTCAGGTGGACCAGTGAATAAAGTGTTTCCTGGGGATGAGTTGTTGGAAGTGCAAGGTCAGAGTTTGATGGGCATGATGCGTCTTGAAGCGTGGAATCTAATAAGAAGACTGCCCCCTGGACCCGTGGAGGTCTTATTACATCGCCCTCACCAACCATATTAAAGACTTTTTGCTCGCTCCTCGCTTTTCAAACACTTTGATTCAGTCATACATTAATCACTTTTGCTGTTACAGGTTCTATGTGCTAAGGTTCTAAGTTGTATTTTTTACAAATACATCTTTTTTTTCTGCTCTACATTTTGAAAGTATAATTGTCTTAGCATTGTGAAGTGATCTTTTACAGAAGTTAGATATTTATGAATAAACACTGCCCAACTGTAAGGAAGTACTGGAGGCCAGTTTCTACTGAATATTACTGTATTATTTTAAATGATGTTTAATATTATATTTTACCATTAGTCAGAGGCCATATATTTTTTTGCTACAAAGTGTGTATATGTGAATATGTTGCCTGTACAGCACCGATCCGTCCTAATTTTTTTAAATATTAAATTCTTAAATTGTTTGTGTTCTTTTGGGACTTTCTACATAACATTTCATTGACCAAACATTATTGATTTTCTGCAGTTCTACTCAGTACTTCTCGCATGTCCTCACTATAGAATTAAACACTATCTGAATTACACTTTAATAACACAGAGCCTTAATGATTACGCTACAATTTTTATGTACGGTAACATCAACTAATGTGATCTTAAGTCGATATGAAACGGAAGTTGCATTTACTTCCATGCACATTCTGAAGTATATCCGAATAAAATGAATTCTGGAAGGAGAAAAATGTCATCCTTCAGGAAATGATGGGATCGTTGGATACCGACCCAGACCGAGATGGACGTCATGCAGAAAGAAATGTTGAATGATGACCCACACACAAACAAAAAATCATTTCTAATAAACAATATTAGCAATATTCCATATAAAAATAAGAATTGTCCGTTTTGATATCAGTATGACTTCAAAAACCAAGCAGAGAAGATTAAGATAAGAGATTCCAGACATTTCTCATCCTGTAAGAAAATACTGTAATAGCCTCATTGCTTGAATGTTATTACACATTATATCATCAAACGTGAAGGATGCTGGTGCTGGCTTTGGGAAAGATAATCTTATATAGATATTTGATCTGGATAATTGCGTGTCATGTAATATGTCATGTACCCTTCCTATATGTCAAATTGATTAAATGATCTGGACTGCATGTTAATGCCCCCTAAAGTGTTTTATAACAGAAGATCATAGATCATTAATAACTTTTCTCTATCTCTGTGTCCTACATGATCAGTAATGATTTATAAAGGGGTTATGGTCTAATAGTCCAGCTCAGAATGTAGACTGCTTGATGTGCGGGATGTTTGTACCACGTGCATATATTTAAAAGAGGGTTTAAAGGTGAGCCTGGAGAGACACGAGGGAGGTCACAATCTCTGCACGGGCAGCAGAAATCCAGAACACCTGCAAACATGAGCCACGTTAAAAGAGCGATTAAGAGGATGAAGGTGAAAAATGAATTGGCACGGCAGATTTTAGGAGAGCTCTTGGGCACTTTTGTCCTCCTGGTAAGTTTTTTTAACATAGTGTGGGATTTTAAATGAACTTTGAGCATAGTTATTGATTTATAGAGTTTTGTAAATATTGTTGTTCCAATAATGTTTTTTGTTTAAGACTATTTTCAGCTAATGTAATTTTGAACCCATACATGCTAGTATTTGAATGATTTAAAACAGGCATTAATAGCACAGACTGAAATATTCCTCATATATTTTGATGATGTGAACTTATATAATATATATATATGAACAATATCTAATCAGTTAGCCAGTTCTAAAATTATTGTGAAACCGAGGCGATGTGTTCATTAATAAACACGTTCATGTGTCATTTAGAAGGTAATGGGATATGTGGAAATTCGTGGAAAATTGTAAGTGTTACATCATAAGATAGTATAACTTTCCCAACTGATGTAAGGTTCTCTGTTTGCCACCGTGGAACAGTGTGTTTGTTTAAGTAATTTAGCATGAAGCCTGTTATCTATGGTACTATAATAGACATCATTATTAACTGTTCCCTGTATTGTACTACAGTATAGGAGGTAACTGGACCATAAACTATATAATTAAAACAATATAATTTATCATTAATATATCATCTCTCTTCCTCTGCTACAGCTGTTTGGTTGTGCTGCAGCAGCCCAGGTGAAAACCAGCAGAGAAACTAAGGGCCAGTTTCTGTCTGTTAACATGGCCTTCTCTGTAGGTGTCATGTCTGCAATGTACCTCAGCAGGGCAGTCTCGGGTAAAACAACAATTGCCACTGAAATTGTAGTCGTTTGCTGAAATATTCCTTGTTTAACACAACTGTATCTCTTTATCTCGTTTAGGAGCTCATCTGAATCCAGCTGTGTCTCTGAGTTTCTGTGTGTTGGGTGATCTACCCTGGTTTAAGTTGTTGCCATATTCTTTGGCGCAGGTGTTGGGGGCGTACCTCGCTTCTGGGCTGGTCTATCTCATCTACTATGGTAAGAAAATACAGAACGCATTAAAAATATTTTTGTCAAAATATACAAAAATGTGTATTTGAATTCTGTTCTCCTCCAGATGCAATTACGGAGTTCAGTGGTGGAGTTCTGACTGTATTTGGCCCTAATGAAACTGCAAGCATATTTGCCACCTACCCAACCGACGTGGTGTCAGTGCAGACCAACTTTCTGGATCAGGTCAGATAGAAGGCCACTGCAGATTGGACAAAGGCTTGGCATTTTCTGCAAGCACAGGACAAACATTATGCCATAAATCTGTGTAATCTTATCTAATGCAATCTAATATAAAAAACCATAATGCAAGATAACATTAAGCAACGCATTACATTAATCACCAGATATTGCCAGAAATGCATGCTGGGTCATCTAACCCCACTCATATGTTTAAAATAGGTGGTTGGTACAGCCATGCTGATGCTGTGCATTCTACCTCTGAATGATAAGAGAAATGCTCCTGCACCCGAGGCACTGCTCCCTCCCATCGTAGCAACCGTTGTCCTGGGCATTTCTATGTCAATGTCGGCTAACTGTGGAGCAGCCATAAATCCAGCTCGTGACCTTGGTCCACGTCTCTTTACTCTGACTGCAGGCTGGGGCTTTGAAGTCTTTACGTACGTAGTGTGATCTGCCAACAATCTATTATCTCTTATTAAAGGCTTCTTTAACTTTACCCCATTCCTCTTATCTCAGTATTTATCTCCCCTCACATAAATAACATGGCGGAGAACTTTACGTGCTCAGCTCAACGGCTCAGTTGTTCTGCCAAAATAACTTTTTTTTTCTTTATGTTTCTTCATGAAGTTATGTACCATACTGGGAGTCAATGTGTCATTCTCACTGAGACATCTCATTGACAAAATGTTAGAAAGCCAGTGCTACTGTATGATCACATTGAAATATAAAGGATTACACTTACGTTACATTGTAAAAAACAACAACGTCATTTTACAGAATTTTTCCACGTATAATGTGAAAAAACCTGTAATTTTACTGTTTCACTGATTTTTCATGTAATTTTTAAAATAGGTAAAAAGACGTAAATTTGACAAGAAATACTGTGAAAAAAATATTCTTTTACGCTTTATTCCTACCAGAATTTTTTTTTACAGCGTACTTTACTCATTTAATCTGATCAGTTTCTTAACATAAATGTAAACTTTTTTGTCTTGTGAACCACACAGATGCTACGACTACTTCTTCTGGATTCCAATAGTGGCCCCTATGGTAGGGGGTGTGGTGGGCTCAATCATATACCTTGTTTTCATTCAGTGGCATTTGCCTGAGGTTGATGATGACACCGAGTCTGAATGTGAGGAGGTTAAAGATCAAACAAAGGTTGTGGAGCACAATGACCCGCAACAGTCAACCAAAAAGGACGAGTTATATCTTAAACTGTCAAGCCTTTGAAAACCTTGGGACAGTTGGGTATGGTTACAGCATTCATGGGTGACACAATTCAATTCCTTACAATATTTCATTTTCACAAAAGACTTAAAGGATACAAAGAACTGTTTAAGCGTTGTTATGTCACATAATATTTGGATATTACATTTCCCCCCATGTTTTAAATTGGGGGAATTACTGCTTGCTTTAAATCTATCACTTGATGTAAATATACAATATACAAAAGCTATACAATATAGCTCATCAAGTGTATGAAATATTTTAAAATATTCCTCTTAAATATTTAATCTGATCTATTGGTAGACTGGTGGCAGCAGTACAGCATTTGTGGCTTAGTAATACAGTACAATATAAAAGTAAAATACACAGCTCCAAGAAACTAATAAAAATGCTCTTTTAAACAAACTGGATACTTTGTAAAGTACCTAGATATTCTTTTCAGACAAAATCTGTACACAGCAACTATTTATTTATATACTAGGTCTATGTTGTTTGTGTTATTTATAACTACCAATGATATATGTAACAACAGATTACAGTATGTCAAAGCCATTGATATTTATGATATAGAATGTGAATCAGAAAATGTATGCTGTATTTTACTGCATGTAATTTCTTTTTCTCACTGTTAGCATGAATGTGTGTGTGTGTGTGTGTGTGTGTGTGTGTGTGTGTGTGTGTGTGTGTGTGTGTGTGTGTGTGTGTGTGTGTGTGTGTGTGTGTGTGTGTGTGTGTACCAATAAATGATTTGGTTGACTTGCCTGTCTTGTCCAACATGCAACATACTGGATGTACAAGTTCAGGTATATCACAGACCTACCGAAGGCCACTGAATGCATATTTGCTTATGTCCTCTGGTGTATGTGTGCAAATTTACCAACAAAGAGATTAAGGGGCAAAGAGAATGAAGCCCCTTTTAAGTAAATACTTATCTGAACTTTTGGGAATAGGTATAATGAGTATATATACTAAAAAACCAACAGTTACCTTGTGGTAGTTTCTGTTCAAGGAAATTATTTCACAATACAGTGCGTTGGAAAACTACCATTTGAATACAGTGGCAATAACAACTGATCAATGTCACGCTGTTTATCACTAACACACAAAAAGATAACTGTCCATAAGCCTATTTCATCTATAATAATTAAGCAAACCAATTGCAACAGATTTGCCAGTTATTGAAGTGAAAGATGTTCACGCAAAGCTGCTCATTCACTGCTACGATATCTGTATGAGGCCTGTGACATATAAACCCAGCTGTGTCCTTGAATATGTGTGCACAGAGATGAAACATTAAGCAAATTAAACAAGAGGCTGGTATTACTCACAACTTGGACAATAGCTTTAAATGGGACTGTAAACATAAAAAACAGCCCTTGAACACTTAAATACATTTTAATATGACAATAGCATGATGGAAGATATGTAACTGGGCGTTACTGGTTTGTGATCAACTGCAGAACTTATTATATGTTGAAAAAATAGCATATGCTGGTTATATATGTTTTGAAGCATGGTAGCAGGTTTAAACTGGTCATGTGCAGAAGCTGAGCATAAACCAGCTCCTGACCAGTTAAGGATCAGCACATGACCAGCTAAAACCAGCTCCCATGCTTCAAAACCTACATAACCAGCATGTTTTTTTCAACAGGGAAGAGAAAAACAAAGGTAATGTAATGGCTAAAAATGGTACTCACTCTGCTGATCATCTTCTGTTAAAACCATTTGGTAAATCAGCACCTTGGCAAAACAGGACAATGTTAACAACAGGTGATTAAACAAGATACACATTTATAGCACAACCGAGATGACAACAACAACAGTTTTCCAAACCTAAAAAAATCTAATAAGCTCTGAAAAAATGCAATAGTATTGCATTTAATACAATCATTCTGTAAGAGTAAACTTTTAGGCAAAATAGACATCAATAAATAAATGTCTACAATAGAAAATCCTGCAACATTGTTTATAAAGTCTCCCCTTCCAAACTGACCATTTTAAGGTCATCATTGCACTGAAAGGGTTCCTGCCTAAAAAATCCCACAATGCAACGCAAAAAATATATTTAAAAATATTTATAGAATTAAGCACAAATATGTCACAGAATGTGTATGATATATGCTATTTTAAGAAAAAAACTATGTAAAATTACGTTTGATAAATATCAACGGTGACGCTTATAACGTGCGTACGTAAACACGTCGCCGGAAATTACATTTAAACAATGCGAAAACGAATTTACGATAAATTAAGACGCACCATCAGTTGTTTCGACAACTACAGCAGCAAACCACAAGTAAGAAGAAACAGAAAAGTTATTTCTATAGTAGGCTATTATAATGTTGTGTCTAGTTTTCTAGTAGGCTATTATAATGTTGTGTCTAGTTTTCAAACTAATTGTTTGTCTGTATGACCAGCAGAGGGCGCTCGCGACAAACCAAAACAATGAGCACATGCAAGCTTTGCTACATTGTAAACAAAGTTACATCGTATTTTGCCCGTTTTGTTTTACGTTGTAACTGGTATGCAAACGAGGTCCATTAAATAACACACTTACAAACGTGCATTCGAGAAGAATGCTGAACCATAATTACCGTACAGAAACAAACCGGGGAGCATTTAGTTGTGTAGCCTGCAAGTCGGAAAGCACAGATGCGGATGAAAACACCGCCCCCACCTCCCTCATCCTATTACGAGCATCTGCTGACCTATCGTGTCCGATACATTTTCACCTTTACAAGGATGTTTTGATGATGAAGGGACGTATGCAACCGACATTTAACGTATGCTGCCTGAAAGTGGACTGGATACCTGTAGAGAAGGAAAAAGTCCTTAGAGATCACAGAGACATGACGGACATCCTAAATGCATATAGGAGGACCCGATAAAGGTAACGGTGATCTATTTGGATAAAGCTTTAACATCAGTTCAGTGAAGGTGTACATGCGGTTAATGCCGTTTGATAATAACAGATATCTGTATAAATGTCACGTCACTGTGAACTTGTCTTATTTAAGACGTCTTAAATTCTACTTGTAAAACAGTGTACAGTGTTAAAAGTGTAGGATGAACTGTAATGATACTTTTGTTATATGGTCTGGTTGTCTGGCTATCGGCAACATTTTTGTTCTGACACCTTCAAGGAAAAGGTTAAAAGAGAGGTCATTTACATTTTAAAGTGTTCATATGTCAAACTGGATGTTTCTGCTGCGTGATATGGGTTCAGACTTGGCTTTAAGTATTTGCAAGTCACTTATAAACTTAATAATTGAACCAAGGATTTAAGCTACTTCTTGAATGTCCTTTGAGAGAAAAATTCTGACTGGCAGCCAAGAAATGTGCTTTAATGTGCTTAGAGAACCAATGTAAAAGTTTCCTAGGATGTGAAAGCAACAGAAGTGGAATGAAAAGTCTATATCTATATAGATAGCTATATGTTGTTTGACCTTTTGAGTTATGAGGGTGAAAAATAATGGGTAAAGGAATACCGTGGTATGGGAAAGATGGGAGATTATAGGGTGGTCTGAGGAGAAAAATACTTGAGTAGTATAGCACCTCCACCATTTTTCGTTGGTTAATCCTTATCTATATCCTTCAGGTTTCTGTGTAGAACTCATTCAGTTGCCATAAATGTATGACCCTATAGTGTTGGACAGCTGAACTATAGGAAAGCTCTTATAGTGTTGCATACATAAAGCATACGCGATAGAATCTGTGTGTGTGTGTGTGTGTGTGTGTGTGTGTGTGTGTGTGTGTGTGTGTGTGTGTACACACACTTTTGCATGATGCTTATTATAGACGCTGAGTCAAAGGACCTGTTTTACACCACTGCAATCTGATGTCAAAATGTAGATGTTAATTTCTCTCACTGTGTTTGTATTAAAAATGGCTTCTGGGTCTGGGTTAGTGTCAGAATAACCTGTTTAGTATATCTGTCCTTGTGTAGTGTTTGTGCATGTGTGTGTGTTTAATTTGACCCGCTGGTGTATCAAGCCTCTAGTCAGATGTATGGTAATATATTTTAATCATGGCTGACCTGCATGTGTGTCAGCTTGTCTGGCTTTGTGTGTATATGCTTCTTTTTTTCCTTTTTTAAAATTTCTTATTGTGGATTTGTTATCTTTATAAATTAGCCTATGTAAGTTTGTGTCTTTACATGTAGCAGTAGATAGTTTTAGTCTGTTATCGAGCCAGAGGCCCATGCATTTGAACTTGGATTAAAAAATAATAATAAAAGGAAACCATATCTCTGTTTATATGTAATATCCCTGCAGGTATTCAAAGCGACTGATCATCATCAGTAATAATAATCTAAGAGCCGCTCTGAGAGAGCACAACATAGCTCCAATAATTTAGCATACACCCTCGCAAACAAAGGAGTAATAAAGTCAAGATAAGAAAGGTATTGCTAATTTACAGAGGTGATAAGTGAGAGAAGGTAGGGTCATAGATTGTGTAACCTTGCATTATTTATTATTTTCGTTGGCTTTTACATTGGTTTTAGTCTCATCATCTGCCTGTTTCTTGTATTCTTTGCTTAGAACACAAAGATCAAACGTTAAGTTATTTTAATCTATTATTATTGATTTATTGTTGAATTTTCACCATAGAAGTAACCACTATTTAGTAAAATAGTCCAAATCTAGGCAGTTGAGCTTGACTTCTCTGTGTCCCTTTATATTTATTGTGCATCAGACATAAAAGATGGTAGCAGACAGTGTGTGGCGTCTTCAGAAAGAGATTTATTGGTAACAAGACACACAGACATCAATGTGCTGCTGGTCAAGAAGACCTTAGACCACATCCATCACTTAGTATGTCAGTTCGGCCTAGAATAATGGGTACACGTAACCACTTCAATTGTCTTTTCTCAAAATGTTTAGCAAAGGATCAGGTGTTATTACATTGCATATTTTATGACTCGCAAATATACGATGCGGGCTGCGTTCAGTGATACTGTATTGTAAAAAGCCCTAATAGCACGGTAAAAAAAAAGAAATATTGATGTAAAGATGTTTCACAACAGTCAAGCGTGGAGTTTTCGGCAGCAGGTTCATTACCAGTGGCTTAGTTTTAGCTGACGGCTCTTGCACACTGTGGTCAAGGATTAAATATCATTGAATTTCCTGAGTGAGCGTAAACTGTTGGTATGTGTCCCCTGTTTTACCCTTGAGATCCTGTTGACAGTGTTACTCTCTCACTGTGTGTTTTTGCTTGCGGGTGTAGATTTTCCCATGGGACGGAGCGGCAGAAATTCAGGGGTGTGGAAATGTTCAGAAAGAGACCTCCCCCAGGTAAACAATTAGTTTCTCTCTCTAAGCACACATATTTTGTTTGTGCTTGGAATTTTAACATCAAATGGTTTTACCTCTTATGTATGCAAAACAAAATACTACTTTTTTAGGTCTCTTAAGCCTGAGCTTGTGTTACATTTAGCCTCTTTGATTTCCCAAAATATCCATTTCATGCTTGAATAAATGAAAATGAAAAACAATACGCCTACCATTCTTCAGGGGTTGAGATACTTTTCATGACCTTCCTGGCCTCTGCTGGTTGATTGTTTTATTTTATTTATTGAATTATTTATTTTGCTACATGGATCAATATGATATGAAATTGAGAGTGTTCCATATGGGTGAAAATATGTTCACTGAGATGCACACAATTTTTGTGTGTGGTGTATTCAGAAGTTACTGTACAAACCATGCACGTGCAATTATGTTTAGCAGTCAGTTTCTTTCCTTGGCACGAGACTGCCCCTTTCTGTCCACTCACTGAGACGCATACACACAGCACGTGCACAGACACCAGACTAGTCCAGATGTCTTCCGCAGTGCCACACTTTCTTACCCCTCCTTACCTAAACCACAAAAAATAAACGATATGAAAATGCCTTGAGCCATTGTGGCTCTCAGTCTCATTATCTTAAGGATATTTCATCGCCATGGAGCCAACATAGTTGTTCGTTTCTACAGTGCTCACGCACAGTTCTGCAGTGTAAGTTGCCCTGGCAACCTCATCAGCTAAATCCTATTGGACATGTCCTTAGCCAATAAAAAGACTTTCTGGTTATGTCATATAAAAACAACGGCGTACTTCCCGTGGCGCCGTTCAATGATAATGTTGTTAGTATAACGCTTAAATATGTCGCTGCAAATTAAATCAATTTTTTTACCCCAGTTAGTATATCTTTCTAAAAGCCTACCAAGACCCTCAAATACACGCAAAGAATGGAAGACGCGATAGTCAGAGTATCTGACATAGTCAGTATCTGAATCGAACAAAGTTACGAGGCATAGATAACTGGAAGATGGTTCAGGGTCATTTGTATCACAGAATATACGCAGTTTTATAACTATATAAGAAACAGTTTAAATGTGTTAGATAGGACTGTCTCACCCCGAATGACCTCGACGACGCTGCGGCAAATGAAATGGGAGAGAGGGATCGAAGTGAAGACACTCCGCGTCTGTAGTTTCATGTGTTCCCCTCACTGTCCGTCATTGCGCGCGCGCTCTAACGACGCTCCGCGCGTCCCCACCGCTGTGTGCGCAGAGCTCTGTAAACACAACAACTGTGGGACATCATGACCATCCCGAAAGACATCCCGGAGAAGTGGTTCCCAATCATTCTCCCTCTGAAACGGAAGAAAGAGGGATTATCCAGCTCGACAAAAATAAGAAAACGCGCAGGTATTTTACTTTTTTTTGTTTTTAAATATTTATACAATTTGTGAACCTTACATCGTCCTAATGCAAATACATAATGTAATTAGTTATTAATAATAAATGCCTTAACATAAACAAATACATGTGAATTAATGTAGACCCTCCCTGTCATGTGAATAAAAAGACGTGCTCATCATAAATGTGTTTATTCGTTCATTATTTCACCCTCGTGTTTCACACAATCACCCCAAGAGAAGAGTTTGTAGTCAATTCTGTGTGTGTGTGTGTGTGTGTGTGTGTGTGTGTGTGTGTGTGTGTGTGTGTGTCCTGTTTTCATGACCTTGTGATGATGATGATGATAACAATCTTTATCATTCATCCCGTGGCCAACATGTTTTCCTCAGTCATCATCTGTATTATAATCATTTAAACCACACACTCAATCATTATCATTTTTGTCATCTTAGTTCTTTTTTTAAAATAAAACATTATTATTGCATTTCTTTGAAAGTATACTTTTTTTGTCTGCGATCTGTCTTAAAAATATTCTCACAATACTTATGTGATCCTCATCTGTATTTTTATGCTGTAGCCTATGTCTCTTAGTCAGTTATTTTATAATGTGTTACATGAGTGATCTGTTATCACCGGGCGAACCACTTATCAGCGTGAGGTCAGGTTTCTGTATAATTGGCCCTGTTTAAATGTCATTTTTTTATGTAACAAACACAGCCTGCAACGTATTCACTTTCATGTTCTAGGTTGTTTTAAGTTCTTTCCTGAAGAAAAAATACTGTTATTGATGTTTTTATGAAATGACCTGGATGGTGTTGTTAACTTTAGGCTTGTAAAGTTAGTCAAGCTGAACTCTATTTTGTATTTTTGTCGTAATTGCCATTTCTAGTTTCTTTGATTTGTTTTGAATTGCCATCAGACTTCATGTGCTCAGGTAATAGGTCTTGGGAATTTCTCTTTGGGCTCTTGTAGACATTTTAATCTAGTGATTAGTCATCTGAAGCTTTTTAAATGATTCTGCATGTACAGAATGACAATGAAATATTCCAGTTGTCTGTCTATCTGGTTTATTTTTGTCTTACTTACCTAACAAGTTAACAAGATTAAGTACAATGTCTAGCATATCATTGATGCTCTCATTATCAGTCATTTTAGGATTAGCTCACAAATGTTCAGGAAGACTCAGTGATGTGTGCCTTGTGTACAGGTCTGATACATGATTTTGTTTTAGAGTAAATATAGAAAAGTCCCACTAAACTTTCGCCTCTTATCTGTAAGGTTGTCAGTTTAAAAAATGTGGCTGTCAAGCTCAGTAAACTGTGTTTGTAGATTTTCACACAGCTCTGAAGTGGCAAAATGCCACAGGAACACAAACAACCCAAAGTTTGTCTTTGATATTATAAAACTTTAACTTAAATGCTCATATAAATTAGTAATTTGGTAAAAATTGTCTAAATAAAGCAATATTCACAAGAAGTGCCAGTAATACAAAGTTTCAGATACAATGTTAAGATGGTATAAGCAAGCATTCAGAGAACATTAGAAAAGGAAAAGAGAAGTAGGATTTTCTTTTTAAGAGACAGTTACTGTAAGTGCTCACGGAAGAGGTGGGTCTTCAGCTGCTTTTTGAATTGTGAGATTGATCCAGCTGTCCTGATGGAAATAGGAAGATCGTTCCACCAGCAGGGAACAGTGAATTAAAATGTCCTTGAGATAAGATCTCATGCCTCTCTGTGAAGGTACAACAATTGTTTACCGACCGCAGACTTCTGGAGGAGGTGTAGGTCTGTAAGAGAGAGTTGAGGTAGGGGGTTGCTGGGTTAGTGGCGGTTCTATAAGCAAGCACCAGTAGATAATGTAGGTGATGAGTTGGGTAGTTGACAGTACTGTATATACTGAGTGACTGTGTGTAAAGCACAAGCAAAGAGAACATTGGATGAGGAAATGGGAGCAGATTACAAGAAAAGATAGAATATGTAAGTAAATGGTGCAGAATGAGTCATATATGAGTTCAAGGTCATATTAAGGGCAGACTTGGTAATTGTAAAACAAATGCTGCATTAATGCTCAGCATACACAATTCACCCTAGTGTGCAGCTTAGTACATGTTACTTTACTTCATCATACACTAGTTTTGCAGATTCAGAGCTCAATAAATTGTCGTCTGTCGCACGGCATCATTCTCCAGAAAACAAATCCTCTTTCTGCTTTAAACACTCTTTGCTGCTCCTACTTTTAGCAGTAAATTAGGAGAACACACACAACCCTTTGAGCAAACACAGAGAATTATTAATGAAGACATTAGTGAGGATTTGGACTCTGTTTAAGGATGGAGTCATGTACAACATTTAGCTCGGGCTGAAACACTGCTGTGTGTGCAAAAGGGTTGGAGCACTGTAGCATTTAGCTCACCCACTAAGAGGCTAATATGAGCCTGTGGTTTGTCTCTTTGAGGCATTAACACAGACAAATAGTTGGAAATGGTGAAAGGCACATCAATGGTGCTTTATTGACATTTTGATTAAATATACACTGTTGGAATTGGGATTTTTTACATTACATACAAGTGGTTGAAGAATCAATATTATCTAAAATTAATGTAATGACAAAATTCGATCTTAATGCACCACAGGGTGACACTATAAATAATCTGTATTGCTTCACTGCCCACCAATCAATTGCTTGTCTATTTGTATCTGCGCAGATTTGCTATCTGCCATGTCCTTGTCAGTAGCGCTGAATTACAGCAGTAAACTGCTTCTGTCAACGACAGTTTGAGAAATGTCACCCAAGCAGCGTTTCGCCCACTGCGGCTCTCCCAGGGCTGTCCTTGAACGTATTAGTAAGGGCGCAGTGTTAGAAAGTGCTTAATGGGCCGGTTTTGCTCTTCGGTTGGAACCAGAGCCTCAGACAGGCATTATGTCATCAGCAGCCAATAGGCAGGTAATGCACTCCTGGACTCTGGCAACAACAGTGTGGTTTCCATCCGGATTGATGACGGAGTACAGCAGATAGCTAGGAGGAAAGTGGGAAGAATGAAGTGACCTTGAGGAAGAGGATACAGTGATGGGATGAAACGCTTTAAGGTTATTTGCATTTGTAAATGATACTGCATTAGCCACATTCTGTGTGAATCAGTAGGCGTATAGGACAGTTATATATCATTAGAAACGTGACCAGGAAATTGTTTCCTGCATTGGTCCATGCACTGGCAGTGTTGGACAATGGTGATAAAAAGCAATATCACGCTTGCAGTCATGCTGTCAAACTAAGTGTCAGCACATGTTTGCTTGCGTCCTTCTGTTGCACTAATTTAGCATTGGGAACCAAATATAATGTATGAACCAACTATTGAAAGTCAATATAGGTCGACCACTAATCTAAAAATGGGTTGATCATGTATTTTATGTCTTGTCATTGGAAGTAAATTGAAACTGTAGATGTTTTTCTGTACGTTCTGAACGTGTTTGTCTGCCTGTATGTGTGTGCGTTGCAGTCTGTTGGCTGTGTGTGGGCCGTATGTGTGAACTTGTGTCTCTGGCCAGTACAGAAGAGAAACACATACACAAGCCGGGCTGAATTTACACAGGAAACCACAGACAATGAAAGTCTCAGTCACAGAGAACAGGACCAGAGCAGATGTGAGGAAACAGGTTTCAGGCTGGCTGTATCTGTTTGCGTGCATGGCTTTGACCTTTAATGATGCACATAAATGGTGCAGCTCATTCAACAGACCCTTCTCTGTCTCTCTCTCTCTTCCTCCTTGTCTCTCTCTTTGAAGGTTTAATGTAAACAATGTTAAATTATGGTTTAGATCTAAATGTCCATCCAAACTCTCTCTGAATGTGAAAGCGTTAGGTTTGTATGTTTGTGCAAATGCGTGTGTGCAAAGAACACAGCTGGTCTCTTTTTTAGCTCTCTTGTAATCAGGTTACCCTTGTCGTTTTGAGAAGATTCTCATAAATTACAAAAGCAACAAACTGCAAAATCAGACCTCCTTAATACACACAAAGAAACCTCACTCTCTATTTCTTTCTGCATGAGTTACTTGTGTAGACAGATATACAGACACACGTGACCATTGTGTTTATTAGTGTGAACGGGCTCAAGGTTATGCGTGAGTGATGAGAGATAAGAGTGAGTTTCAGTCTCTAAAGACCAAATCAGATTCATACTGATAACTAAGAAGCAGCAAGTCAGTACCCAAACTGTACATAACATGGTCTGATGACACCCCCGCAGACACACGCACACGTTTGTGCTTGACAGAGTGGCCATTACCCAGCAGACATAAACAGATGCATGGCGAAGTGAATCCGACAGAGCCCTTTTTTCTGTTTAAAACAAAAGGAAAGAGCTCTTCTCACATAGGTGCAGGTGTGTTTGTTTATGGTTTGTTTTGTGTGTCGTACTGGCTGGAAAGACAGAGGCTGAGGTGGAAAGAGCTTTGTGTGAGCTCCTGAAACCGCTCTCGACGGTGAGTTTCGCTATCAGCAGAAGTGAAAACGGCAGGTTTATGATAATTTGACAACCGCAGTCTATTCTCTGTCACGGTTAGTCATGTCTTCAGCCGGGTAATGCAGAAATTAATCTGACACATCAGCCACATCTTCCATCTCTCTGCTGTGCTCTGCCTGACAATTGTTGTACCATGATCAGATAGTACAGTTTCCATCTCATAGAGAACAGGTGGATATCATTTACATTTACCATGAACATCTCGCCATCATTTTCTTTGTCATGTCCAACTATATATGCTACTCAAACAATGACAGATTTAATTTTAGTCAATATTTTAGTTGATATTATTGCTTTTAGACACCAGCTTTTAAAAAATGTATGTCGTCCTGCTGGTCACATGTGTTTTGGTTTCGTCACAGAGGAGGAAAGGAGAGTCCGAGCCAACGACAGAGAGTACAATGAGAAGTTTCAGTATGCTGTAAGTGACACTCACAACCTGTACAGTTTGAGAAAGATTTTCATTGTACTGCCATTTTACTACTCATAGTTTGCCCCAAAATGAACATTTTGTCATCATTTACTCACCGTCATGGAATTTCAAACCTGTAAGATTTTCTTTCTTCTGCAGAGCACAAAAGAAGATATTTTGAAGAATGTTGGTAATAGAAAACCGTTGGTCCTCATTGACTGTTTATGTGTTCATTCAATAGAAGTGAATGGGGACCAGCAGGTTTTTTACCATCATTCTTCAAAATATTTTCTTTTGTATTTTGCAGAAGAACGTTTTTAACAGGTTTGAAATGACAAGAGGGCAAGTAAGTGATGATGAATTTTTCATTTAGAGGTGAACAATCCCTTTAATCTTCTTCCCTGTGTGTCCACAGAGCAACTGCATCATGACCTCAAAGTACAACATCATCACCTTCTTACCCGTCAACCTGTTTGAGCAGTTCCAGGAAGTTGCCAACACCTACTTCCTGTTTCTCCTCATACTGCAGGTATAGTCAGAATGTATGCTTGCTTTTACTGCAGTGTTTTATAGACATAAGTGTGTAAAGGATTACAGAGAGTGTAGTCATAGCTGTGTGTAATTCAGGATTGATGCTTCAGTGATGTCATCTTGAAAAATTAAACACAGATGCAGAAAAGTGAGTTAAAACTATATGGAGAGATTACTGGGTGCTCATGGGAAATCTGATCTTCTCTCTGTGTACTGTAGTATTTTTTAAACATTTGATTGATTCTTGTGTTTTGAGAATTAAAATGTGCTTCAGAATTGGCTAAAGGGTAAATATGTGTTTGTCTTTGTCTCAGTTGATTCCACAGATTTCCTCATTATCCTGGTTCACCACCATCGTGCCTTTAGTGCTGGTGCTGAGCATCACTGCAGTCAAAGATGCCACTGATGATTATGTGAGACACACACTCTAAACTTTTATGTTAAGCAATTTACACCCCAAAAAAAGCTGGGAGACAATGAAATGTACGTTTTATATTGTGTAAATGTAAATCTGATTAACTCAAACATTTCTATTATAATTCACCAAAAATATTAAGTGTATATTAATAATATCATCTGTTAATTAAATACTTATTTTTCATTAAATAAACTTAAATTACATATGTCAATTTTAGAAGAATTAACTGTTGGATTTTTTATAAGGTTTTTTAAAATGTCCAACTGAAAAAAATCTGATTAAAATTTTAAATGATTTTAAAAGATATTATTGTTTATTTTTGTGATGTTTACTAAGCCACATTAAATATTTTTTAGAGTGAACTGTAACTTAATGTAAATCCCCAAACCCCCTCCACACACAAATTTCACATACACTAACAACGACCACCTAACATGCCACAAATACCGTAGAAACAGTCAGACGTTCACAGTTCACTTCTGTCTGTTTGCGTTACAGTTTCGTCACAAAAGTGACAACCAGGTGAATAACCGTCAGTCTCAGGTCCTCATCGGTGGCATGTGAGTGCAATATTAAAACTGTATGCTTCCTCATATCCTGTGACATCTGCTATGAATGTAATTTTAAAATTACACTTTTAAAATGATCAGTATTGTTGGGTTAGAGTAATTTGTATATCATATACTGTAGTTCTGTACAAAGCAATAATATGTTTTCTTTATCCTTTCCTTCTCGTTCTCAGTCTTCAGAAAGAGAAATGGATGAATGTCAGAGTGGGTGACATCATCAAGCTGGAGAACAATCAGTTTGTGGCAGTGAGTCGCCTTTTATTATGACATCACTCTTGCCCCCCAACCCCTTTTATTAAACACCACTCTTTAGTTACATCAGCTCCCAGAAACTGCTCTCAGTAATTTATGGCTGTGTATACTCACGCACAATGTCTGACTGATTTACACTTGAATACACATGCTGCTGTAAAACATTGTGTTATTGATCAAGTAACTGAGGTCTGGTTTGATTGGTTATGTAACTTTCTCTCTCTGAGGATAACCAGCAGTTGTATATGTGTTACAGGCTGACTTGCTCCTGCTGTCCAGTAGTGAACCTCACAGCCTGTGTTACATTGAGACTGCAGAACTGGATGGGTAACTGTTTTGTTTTTCATCTGCAATTGACTGAGGGTGAAGAGAGTTTGATTTAATGCTTTCAATACAGCTTAATACAGTTGCAGAATAAAGTCCTGTTGTAGAAGTTGTATAATTGTTTTTTGTGCTAATATGTGTATTTAAGACAATACTTTCAGACTCTCAGCTCATTTTGATTTGATCATTTTTGTTTCTCTGCCATAGTGAGACAAACATGAAGGTGCGCCAGTCTCTGTCTGTCACCTCAGAGCTGGGAGATCCTAACAACCTGGCCCAGTTTAATGGTACAAACCTAGCAAGCCCTGTGTGTTTACATGTGTGTGCCAGTGAGGAAGTGAATGAGTGAGAAAATGAGTGGAGAGAATGCCATGTGTTTTGGAAAGTGTTTTCATAAATAAATCAGTAAAGAGAACAGATTAACAGTAACAGCAGGTGGAAAAACTGTGTGTGGCGGACAGTTTCTCAGTAGCGGCTGCCACACAAACAAACTCACAGCATCAAACCTGTGTCAGCACAGACCACCCACACTTCCTGTTTTAAACACCAATAAAAAATTCCCGGAATGCTGAACTGTCAATCATAATCGGGTCCGTCTTACATGAAGATTTCCACAAATCCGAGCACACGTAATTTGTGAAGTTATACACATCCCCCCACGCATTATATTAAATATACGTTTTATTAAATATACACATCATTAGATGTGTAGCCACCAGCTCCAAAAATCAGTTCCATCCAAAATCATTACAATTAAAGGGCCTCACAATAACACACATTACATGAAATGGCAATGTTTGCAGTATTTATATATATATATTATTGTGCATGTGTAGGAGAAGTTGTGTGTGAGCCCCCCAACAACAAGCTTGACCGTTTCTGTGGGACTCTGTATTGGAAAGACTGTAAATATGCCCTCAGCAACCAGAACATGCTGCTGCGTGGCTGCGTACTGCGCAACACAGAGAGCTGCTATGGCCTTGTTATATTTGCAGGTTAGTGTGTGCGTGCGTGTGTACAGTAAAATGCAATGCCAAAACTGATTTGTAAGAACATTTTAGGTGGTCACGAGTTAATAACTGGGCTATCTTCCCTTGCTCTTGAATATAATCACTTTATATCTGTATAATATATAAAAATGTTAAGGTTAATGTTTGGATTAGGGTACAGTTACAGTATTTATAATAAAAGATGTCTATGGATTGTCCCATTTGGATAGCAAAACCTGTCTTTATTCTGATGGTAATGCTCAGGTCCTGACACCAAGCTGATGCAGAACAGCGGTTGCACTAAGTTCAAGCGGACCAGTATAGATCGACTGATGAACACACTGGTGCTGTGGGTGAGAAACTCTTTAAAAAAACAAACACACACATACAAAGTTGACAAAGTTCATATAGGCTTTAAGATGGCATATGCTGGCGCCAGTGGTCCAGTGGACTGTGCACTGACATGTTGTGTAATAGCACTTCAGGCGACCTGAGTTTGAGTTCCACCTCATGGTCCTTTCCTGACTCCTTTTCCCTTTTTTTCACATCCCAAAATCCCAATATAAAGGCCAGAAAAAGCCATTTAAGATGGCACATGCTCTGCAATTTAATACCTATCTGCTAATAGACTAACAACATTTACATTAGGGACTGTATGTGTTCTTGTGGTGCCAAATAGACATTCAGCCTTGTCATGAAGTCATTTTTCTGCATATAGTCACATGACATTTCTGGTTTAAGTGATTGGCCTAAAAATGCTGTACGTTCACATGGTCCTGTGCCGACATTATTGAGAATGTTAACATTTTCCAGGTACCGTAATATAGAGCTCATTACTACCTCTTCCTAATTTTCCCGCTTCTTTCTTTTGATAGATTTTTGGGTTCCTGGTTTGTATGGGAGTGATCTTGGCCATAGGAAATGCGGTTTGGGAAAAAGAAGTGGGTGCTCTGTTTCAGAGTTTTCTACCTTGGGACCCTCCAGTGGATAACTTCCTGTTCTCTGCCTTCCTCTCCTTCTGGTCCTATGTCATCATCCTCAATACAGTCGTGCCTATTTCCCTATACGTCAGGTGAGAGATGGAGCAGGATGTGTGGAGAGAGATGTAAAATGGATAGAAGGCATTGCCTTTATGCAAATAAAAGGAAAAGGGTAAATGTGCAATGGTTAAAAGAGTTAAAATGACACCTTATCACTAGGTTTTAACTTCTGCGGATTGATTTTATACTAGCTGTGGACTGTATACCAGACCACATTTTTGCCGGTGTACATACAAGTTTTCAACAGACTGCACCAGATATTTTGTGTAATAGGCCCCCAAGACATCCTTAATACATTTTTCGGTTTATTCTATTTTTTGTTTTGTTGTTTTCATGTTTCCTCAGACTTTCCCTATCAGGTAAGCGATAATAGTCCCTTATTATTGCACATTTGATATACTACCACTAAAAATTAACCTGCCTAAACCAGCTGTCTGAAGGAGCTGTAAATCTGCTGTTAATCCCTCTGACTTCTACAGACTTATATAGGAAGAACTGCCGAATTCTCTGGGCAGCATCATGGCACAGTATGCACCCACTCATAAACTATACAGCCTCTAGGATATTGTGTCACTTTCTGGAAGAAAATGCTGTTTTTGTATGTAAAGAACCACCAAAAATGTAAATTCACCATCGGGGTGACTATGAGGGGAGTAAATAATGACAGAGTTTTCATTTTTTATTTTTGGGTAAACTAATCCCTTTCTGGCATATTTATGTATTAAAATGATAAAAATCTAAATGTCTTTTAATGGTCTGACAGACTGCTGTGCTATGGTCTTTCTCAACTACTAAAACAATGTTTATAGAACCTTCTTGTTTGTGTGTGGTTTGGTGTGTGAGTCTGTAGTGATTTTATGTGTTTCCACAAGAAACAAAAAGTTAAATGTGCAGAAAAATCATATTTTCATTGTGTCTGTTTGTCTCTTTCTCTCTCCACTTGTTTGAATGTGTTAGTGTGGAGGTGATTCGTTTGGGTCACAGTTATTTTATTAATTGGGACCGGCGGATGTTCTGTAGCCGTAGTAACACAGCAGCGGAGGCCCGGACCACCACACTAAATGAGGAGCTGGGACAGGTGGAGTACATCTTCAGTGACAAGACAGGAACACTTACTCAGAACATCATGATCTTCAACAAGTGCTCCATCAACGGCCATGCATATGGTGAGCCACATGACACACACACACACACACACACACACACACACACACAGTAAAAGCAAATGAATTGATATCATATGCAATCAAAAAATCATGCAATGAATTAAAAGATATATACTGAATATACTGTACAGATAGCGAAGAGAGACATGTTACATGTACGTTGCTCATTTCAGGTGAGGTCATGGACATTCCAGGTTCCCAGCAAAAGGTGAGTTCAGTATGTGGTGCAGTTTTTGTTTTCTTTCAAATGCAAAATCTAGTATTTGTGTTGTACATTTTTCTCACAAGTATTATTGTATTGTTTTTAACATCTATTATTCTGTTATGAATCTGTTAGAGAGCTCAGCCCCTGGACTTCAGCGCATGGAACCCCTTAGCCGACCGTGGCTTCTGTTTTTATGACCAGTCCCTGCTGGAGGCAGTGGTGGTGGGGGAACCAGCCGTGCATGAATTCTTCCGGGTTCTGTCTCTCTGCCACACTGTCATGAGTGAGGAGAAGAGTGAGGGTAAGAACCTGCATCCAGCTGATGCCTAATATAAGATAATGCAGAGTTTAAAGGAAGAAGCTTTTACTTTTAATATTGTTAGAGGGAAATGGAGTTTAATCTGATTTGTCATTATGTGTTCTCTTTTCCTGTCTGTGTCTCATTCTCTCTAAAGGAGAGCTGGTATATAAGGCTCAGTCTCCAGATGAAGGGGCGCTGGTAACAGCTGCCCGTAACTTTGGCTTTGTGTTTCGCTCTCGGACACCCGGTACAATCACCACGCAAGAGCTCGGGAATGCAGTGACGTATACGCTCCTCGCCATCCTGGACTTCAATAACATTCGCAAGAGAATGTCTGTAATAGGTACTACAAGCACTTATTCATACATGTAGTCTCATTCCATCATCTTGAGAAACCATCTGAATATGTCACTCAAAAGCACAATATGTACAGTAATAGTAACAGTAACAGTCTTTATAAATGAAAAGCTCACTTTTAGGGTCATCCATATACACTTATAGTACTATGGCAAAGTATGAATACACACATTTTTGTCTACTTTGGGAAACTCCTAAGTGTGCAGATTTTATATTGCCATAATGCCAGATGGCTTAATACTATGAGAAAGAGAAACAGGCAGTAGAATTCTCTTGGGACTGAGAAATGTGAATGCAGTGTTAACGCTGCCCTGTCAGGCATCATAAATAAGTGGAACAATTAGCACTAATGCTTTGTGTGCCAGAAACCTTCGCGTAACTAAATATTGCCTTTCATATCTGGGTAAGTGGTGATCACAGTGTGGCGGGCATTTAATTTGTGTTTGTATACAGTAAATTATTGTTGGTGGTATATGTTTATTTGTGTGTGTTTGTGTGTGTGACAGTGAGGAATCCAGAAGGCCGCATTCGTCTCTACTGTAAAGGCGCAGACACGGTGCTCTTTGAGAGACTTCACTCTTGCAACCAGGAGCTGATGAATGTCACTACAGACCATCTTAATGTTCGTGTTTTTTCCTGTTTTTCTCTGTGTCTGTTTATGTGCTTGCATTTACATACATGGAGATTTTGAATCAGCAGAATAACATTTGCACACACAATGGTTATTTTTTTATCTAGTATTATAATATCTGATTTCACCTTGACTCACCTGTAAAATTACACTCAAGGAGGTCTACAGTACAGTCTACTTCCTGTTTATCAGTTAAACAACAGATCCCTCTTGTGGTTGTCTTTAGACTTCACAAATTAACCCTCTGGGGTCTAAGGGTATTTTGGGGACTTGGAGCAGCTCTGACATGTCCTGACATTTGTGCATTTTTCAGTTGCTTTTAAAAATATAAATGGCTAAATTTTGATGACACTGTAAAGAGCACAAATTGGGCTACAATAATATGTGAGTAGCATGTATGCAAAGAAGTTATTTATTTAGGAAAAAAATGTTACTCCGGTTTCCTCCCACGGCCCAAAGACATGCAGGATAGGTTAATTGAGGAATCCAAATTGTCCCCCCCGACTCATGTGTGGAATAAGACTTGTGTATAGTGTCGACTTGTGTGTATAGAGTGACTAGTTCTCGCCATGAATATAGCCTTAGATGCTGGAATGGAGTTAAGAATGCAAAAAATAAATAGGAAAAAAATGTTATGCGCAGTTATTGAAAAAAACAAAAAAAGAAGTTACTGAAATAAGGCCAGAAACAGATTTAAAACTTATATTCTCAAGACATTTGAGAACTGGATGTTGTAGCCTAGAGTATTTACTTCCAAATTATGTGAAAATCATTCTGCTCACTCATTCACAAAAAACAATACATTGATTTATATTTTCTAAGTCACTTTTTGCTAAGAAAGGCCATATGCGAGGAGGCTTGAATGATCATGAATAATAATGTGATTGACACCTGAGAAGACAAAGACTTGCATAATGAGCCTTTCAGTCAGGAATGTGACTGAGAAAGAAGGGCTCAACAGAGAATGTGAGGCAAGAGAAATATTGTAGTTTATTTAGAATGTCATGCAAAACAATGAAACATGTAGGGGTACATAAGATACATTTAGTGCAACAAAAAAACATTTAATGTAAATAAAGTGCAAACAGTAACAATGCAATGTAAAAAGTGTAAGGTTTGTAAAAGTAAAAAAATGAAGTGAGGAGAGGGACAAAGAAGATTGACACAAAATATGATAACAGATAACACATTCAGGAAAAACTGTGCAAAAAACCCCCAGATATTGAAGGTAAAAAATGTGCAAACAATAACAATGCAATGTAAAAAAACAGTGTAAGGTTTTTAAAAACCCACTCTTACAACCTATGAAAAACTGTCCAGAAGTGAGGAGAGGACGTTACAGTTCACATGTGTTTGTGCCACTCTTGAAAGCAGTTCCTCTTCAACTGCAGACATAGATGGACGTTGCATGCCTGGCACTTCCATGGTGTTTTTTTGTCTTACCATGTACTGCTTTGCAATGCACACAGATCTTGCGACCAACAGAGGCCACTTTCTTTGGAACTGAGGACAGCTCTGCTCCTGCAATTGGTACATGGTTACTACTGGTCCGTTGTGAGACTACTTTCTGTAAAACACCACACCGCTCTGTGATAAGTTGTTCCATAAAGTCTTTAAAGGACAAGTTACCATATAGTTCTTTATGAACAGTGTAAGTGTTGGTGGCAGCAATGTCCATAAAGTGAAGAAAAACTTCCTATAACACTTCATTGTTTTGTGCTGTGCAGAGTAGTACTGCAGCAGCTGATCAGACAGGTCAACTCCCCCCATGTGCTGGTTGTATGCAATCACAGGTGCAAGACATAGGAATGCTTTTGTCCTCCATATACCTAGTGTTTTCCCTTCTCCTCTGCATAGTCTCTCCTGTACAAGCAGAATGGAGGGTAGAGCACACAGATACCTCTCGTGTATCCATCCACTTCACAAATACAAGAGGCCCATCACGAATCCACCTGATGGATCCCCTGACAGACTTTTTGGAGAGTGAATTATCAGCATTACGAGGGCAGTCCTTCCTGTTGTCTCTGTAAGTCTCACATGCACCAAACCTCATTGTAAGCAAGTCTTTTAGAAGCTTTGGACTTGTGTAGAAATGATCCATATACACATGGTACCCAGATCCTAAAACTTTGCGGTCCAAAAGAGATGTCACAGCATCATATGATAGTCCATGGCCTGTGGGAAAGTTGTTCTTTCCTGTGTAGACAGAGAAGTCTATAGTGTATCCATTGGAGGAATCCGCAAGAACAAACAACTTGAAACCCCACTTAGTTGGCTTGGCTTTCATATACTGTGTCATTCCAGTGTTTGCTTTACATGCCACCATTCTCTCATCCACAGCTAAATTTCTTCTAGGATGATAGACAGCTTTGCAAGCATGACAGATTGTGTCCATAAGAGGTTTCACCGTGAAAAGACGATCATGTTCACACGTTCCCCTCTTTTTGTCGTTTTCTTTGTCTGCATCTGGGTGACTCATATGCACATTCCAAGAAATTGTTCGGTATCTGTCCCTTGACATAATTGTAGCTGGAAAAGTTGCTGTGAAAACACTGCTCTGTCGCCAGTAGTCCCTGATAGATGGCAACTTCACCATGGATAACTTACTCGCTACAACTTGCTGTAAGATCCTCAGCTGGATCAATTCGCTCTTCAAAATGCAGCTGTTCGTCATCAGAGTCGCACTCTTCTTCTGAGGAAAGGGTGAATTCTTCATCGCTATCCAAAACCATGTGAAGAGCTTCTTGACCAGTAAAGCGTGCCATCCTCTCAATGCGTTGTAAAGTCGAATGAAATGAATCTAATGTGAAAATCTGTTGTTTTTTATGCCATTGTTCGAGCCGAGGGGGCATGTGCCTTGCGCGTGAATCACCCAAACTTTTACCTGTGAATAGCGTGTGGGTGTCTCCGGTAGCAGCTCATTATCCAATAATGAAGTGAACGAAAAAAACTGAGCCTCTGTTTGGATTTATGCGGATTACATAAACTCAGAATATTTGTGCTAAAGTTGACTTGCTTCATTTAAAAGTAGAGACTTTAAGATTTATTTAGATATCTTTCTCATGTTTGTGTGTCAAATATTCGCGGAGTTTCAGTTAGTTTTAGTGACGCGTTTCAGAAAGAAGTTTGCAAAGACAGAGTCAGGCGAAAGCGCACCTTGTTTACTTTCTTAATTTTACAAAAGCACATTTTGTTGTTATTGTGAGTGAACCCAAAAAAAGTAGACCCTTTACAGATTAAAATGATATATGACTCTTATATGTACAATTAAAAATAGACCAAACTCCCCCATATATAATAATGCTCCCGGTGCAAATTCACAACATTTTACACCACTAGTCACAGCATATGAACTGTATGAATATGGAGAACAAGTTTAAACACTCTGCAATGTTGTCTATAGCAGTGGTTCTCAACCCACGGCCCGTTATGAGCTGGAATGTGGCCCACTGTGCTGAGTCTGACCACGTGACAAAAATAATAACTATAGCCAGTTTTACAATTTATTTGTATTTTTTTAAAATATATTTTAAAATGTATTAAAGAAACAAAAGTTAGAACAAGATTTTTTTATATCAAGTATTTTGGTAATATACTACGTACTGTATTGTTTTCAGACATATGCAGCACTGACGCAACTACGTAGCTATGTACTACGCAAAAACAAGCGCGCGCGTTGGCAGTTGACGGTCAGCACACTTGAAGACGAACTGATGGATGTTCAGGGAAGAGGACACACTACTGCGCACCAATCCTCAGTTGCAGAAATGTGGCGAAACATCCCTGGACAAAACCTCAGACTATTGAGCTCTAAAGTACTTTTCATATTTGGATCAACATACATTTGCAAACGCACATTTTCTGCAATGACGCGCATCAAGTCACGTTTGCGTGCGCGTCTTACAGACTGCAACTTGCAGTCGCAACTTCATTGTACAGTTACTCCTTTTGACCCAGATTTCACCAAATTGATCAGATATTTGTTTGGTTTGCGTTGGTGACGTTATATGTAATGATATGCGGCTCGTGAGACTTTAACTTGGACATGGTATGGCCCAGTGAAAAAAAGGGTTGAGAACCACTGGTCTATAGGATTTCATGGGGAACCATAAAGAGGTCAGAAGCAGCATATTTTGATAGACTAAACTCCCCCATCATATAATGCTCTCGGTGCAAATTCACAATATTTTACACCACTAGTCACAGCATAACTGTATAAATGTGGGGAACAAGTTTAAAGCTCTGCAAAAATGTCGCTAGGATTTCATGGGGAACCTTAATTTATAATCCCATTTGTGTCATTAACACATTTATATGTATTGTTAGCATTAGTGTTGTAATCAAGACCAACTAAAACAAGACCAAGACCAGTTCATTTAGAGACTAAGATAGACTAAGCCAGGGTAAGACCGAGTCAAGACCAGTCCAGCATCTTAAAATTCATCTGAAAAATACCTAACAAGGGTATAATAAAAAAAGTAATTGCAGATGGGAATTTTATGTGTAAGAATTTGCTTTTAGTTTGTAGAAGTAAACAAGTACAAACTATTTTCATGACCAAATAGAGCAAAAATTGTGCCTAAAACGTAATTCACTTAATATTAACTTCTTCTTATTCAACGTTTGTATAAAATAAATATATTATTTGTATGTATGCTCATATTATGCTCATATCTTGTAATGTAACAGATGTTATAATACAAGATCTCATACAAGTATTTTTTTGCAGTCTAAAGTTGAATATTCTGGGTATTTTTTTTTTCAATTTGTTAACATTTTTTACACAATGCCCTGTTCATTTTTGTTGTTGCACAATAATAACAAAAGAAATCAAATTAGAAAATAGAAAGTTATTGACTGCATTTACCAAAAGACGTTCTTAAAATAACATTAATGATGCTAACAAATAAATTAGACAATAATGCACTTGAAATTGTATGATATTTTGGTCTTGAAAAATATATCCTGAGATCTCTTAATCTGGGACAAAGACAAAGACAAATACAGATGTGGTCAAGACAAAGACATTGAAAAAATGGTCTAGACTAGTCTTGAGATACTACAACACTTGTTAGCACAATGCTCAACCACAGTGGCAACACTGATTTATAACATTTTCTCTCTTTTGTTGAACAGAATAACAGCTTTATCAGAATGTTTTATTGTCTTGTGCTTTGTATGTGTATGTTGTTGTAGGAGTATGCGGGCGATGGGTTACGGACGCTTGCTGTGGCCTATCGGGATCTGTCTGAAGAGCAGTGGGAGGAGTGGTCGGAGCATTACCGTGGTGCTGATAAGGCCACAGACTGCAGAGATGACCGGCTGGCTGCTGCCTATGAGGAGATTGAACAGGACATGATGGTGCGTTTGTGTAGAAATATGGTTTTGTTTTGAAATAGTTTCATTTTTATGATCATGTACATTCACATGTGACCTGTTATAGCTGCTGGGGGCCACAGCCGTAGAAGATAAATTGCAAGAGGGGGTTCCTGAAACAATTGCTATTCTCTCATTGGCTAATATCAAGATCTGGGTGCTAACTGGAGACAAGCAGGGTAAGAATCACGTCTAGATCTGGTTCACATGATCGCAATAGCTTTTATCATCACATCTGTCATGATGCATGTGTGACTTTACTTTATTGTGTCTTTTTCTCCCTGTGACAGAGACTGCTGTGAATATTGGTTATTCTTGTAAGATGTTAACAGACGACATGACAGAGATCTTTATTGTCAATGGTCACACCGTCCAAAGTGTGCGTGAAGAACTGAGGTACTGTGTTGACATCCGTCCATCCATCAGTCCCTGAAATTTGAGGAGCATCTTTTTTTCATCCTCTCATCGTTTTCTTATCGCTGCATCTTTACAGAAAAGCCCGAGAGCGGATGCTGGAGTCAGCACGCACCAGGGATGGAGGGAAGGAAGCGGAGGCTCAGGTTTGGGGTGGGGCGTGTGCGTTTGGGAATGGATGTGAAGGTGGTGCTGCTAATTGTACGCCTAATGAGAGTAAATGCCCCGCTCCTCAAGCCCCGCCCTCTTCCCTGCTGGAGTCAATCAGTGGAGAGTTTGCCCTCATCATCAGCGGACACAGCCTGGTGGGTGACACCTGATTTCTGAGATTTAATTGAAGGATGTGAAGAAGGAAATAAGCATGTTTTTTTGCTGTATATCTTTAACTGAATTACCTTTCATCATTTGAATAAATAAAGAATGCATTTTTTAAATAAATTTAATTTTAATTTGTGTGGACATATTAAGGAATCTCTCTTTCTTTGCAGGCTCATGCTTTGGAGGCAGATATGGAGCGGGAGTTCTTGGAAACGGCGTGTGCGTGTAGAGCGGTGATCTGCTGCAGGGTGACTCCTCTACAGAAGGCTCTGGTGGTCGAGCTGGTTAAACACCATAAGAAAGCCGTAACACTCGCCATTGGAGATGGAGCTAATGATGTCAGCATGATTAAGAGTAAGACACTTCTCACAGTTCAGATTCACTGTGTTTAGTTAAGATTATAGACGGTTTCATCGGACATACATGCCTGGCCCAAAGGTAACTTCTGGTCTGTGTTTGGTTATAATATAACACATTTATTTTATGTTGAATTTATATTCATATTGATTTATATTCATATTTTATTGTTATTATATTAATTGTATAAAATTCAATTAAAACCACTCAACAGTTATCGATCCTTTGCGGAGGTCTACCTGAAAAGTTTGGGCTGCATGTAACGTTTGTTGATGTTGTTGCCGTCTATAAGGTTTTGCTGTGAATTAGTCGATCATGAATGCAGATTTGTGATGAATCAATATTATTAAACAGTTTTACATAGCAAACATTTAGGGAAAAAAAACTAACAATAAAGATAAATCTCTCTTTTATATTATTTAATTTTATAATTAAAAAAACATAAAAGTATATTATTAACAGTTTGTTTAAAAAATAGCAAAAAAAAATAGACACAACAAATGCTCCAGGAGAATGACTACAAAATATTTCCACCAGAGATTATCAACAAATAATATTTGTTAATATTAATAATAATTAAATACCTTTAAAGTTTAATGTCATGTCAATTGTACCATGTTTTTCTTTGTGCCTAAGGGGCATTGTAAGCAAATTTGAACAAGTTTTGGCCACTACTGTAAGTCCAGAGTTGGCCCACAGAAACAAAATGTTTGCGATGTTCGTTTGTTCTGTTGTTGGGTGGTTGTGTCACTTCCCCTGGCTAAGCAAAAACATCTCAGGATTCTTACCGTGGGCGCTCACGGTGTCACAACTATATTTCATAAGGGTCCTGTGAACATGGATAACAACAAGATGTGACGGATGTGGTTTATGTCTAAATCTCTTTGCACCATCCTGTGCTGAAACAAATACGCATTGGTTTCTGCCTCCAGTAAGCAGTGTTTCATACTCTTGTTTGTTTGCTGCAGTGGGTGTGTGCTGGACTGTTTTTGTTTTGATAGTGTGCAGAGGTCAAGTGTCAATCTCATTAGTGTTGAAGTGTCAGAAAGTTCACTTTATTGTAAGATTGAACAGTACTGAAAAACAAATGCATTTTCACTGCTTATAAATTTGACAGAAACTTTTGTTTAGAGTGTCTATTTAAGCTGTTGTATACACTTTATCAGTCTGCGCATGCTTTGGGATTGAACCCATGACCCTTGACCCATGACCGTTTCCGAGAGTCATCCTATGTGAAAATCTTGACCTTGTTTTCTTTCTCTTACCATTTTCATTGATTTGAAAGGTTTCAACAGAAAAGTAATCTAATTGATTTACATTAAAATAGGAAGAATTCATTAAAAGTTTGAGAGAATTTACTTAACTGCACAGTAAAAAAAAAATGTTTTTTAGCCAGGTTACTTATTTTTTAAGTTAACATTTATTTTTTACAGTGTGGTTCTCAAGTATTTGGAACTAAAGCTCCATCAAACCTGTTCTGTCATGTCACCCAGCTGATCCTGTGTGTTTTTCTCCTGTAGCGGCTCACATCGGTGTGGGCATCAGCGGTCAGGAGGGGATCCAAGCCGTGTTGGCATCAGATTACTCCTTTTCCCAGTTCCGCTTCCTGCAGCGACTCCTGCTGGTGCACGGACGCTGGTCCTATCTGCGCATGTGTCGCTTTCTCTGTTACTTCTTCTACAAGAACTTTGCCTTTACTATGGTGCACTTCTGGTTTGGATTCTTCTGTGGATTCTCAGCACAGGTGAGAGCGGGTAGAGCTAGTTTTTTAGCTTATATAATATAATAATAGTAATACTTCCATTTAGCATCAGACATACGAGGTGAGCATCCATATGTTTTTCCCACAAAAACACAAAAGGAATTTTTTACAGTGAAAATAAAGTTTCGTTTATTGGAATATATATTTGTGACAATGGACCACAAAACCAAAAGTAGCACGGGAACATTTGTAGTAATAGCCAAAAATAGATTGTATGGGTCAAAATTATCTATTTTTCTTTTATGCCAGAAATCATTAGGATATTAAGTAAAGATCCTTTTTCATGAAGATATTTAGTACATTTCCTACCGTAAATATATCAAAACGTATATTTTTGAGTAATATGCTATGCTAAAGACATCATTTGGACAACTTTACAATTTAGATTTTTTTGCACTCTATCAAGTGTTTTAAATAGTATCTCCGCCAAGTATCGTCCTATCCTAACAAACCATATATCAATAGAAAGCTTATTTATTTCAGATAATTAAACAAAAAGTACCCTTAATATGTTCGGGGTCACATACTGTATGTGTGGGACCCTGTCTGTGAAAAGTTTCAAAATCTAAATAAGATTAGGATCATCAAAAGTAGTTTGAGCTATAAAATGAAGATGATATGAAAATATGTAATGTGTGTTTATCAATGGAAATTATAGATTTTATCATGAACTTTGAGAATTGTCATTTATATAAATGTACTGAATGTAGTTTTATTTTTTTGCACAAATGTACAGAAATTTTGATACCTAAACATTCAACCTATATTAATGATATCAAGGTTATATTTTTAGGTTATATTATGTTCAAGAATATATTAGTTTTTTTTTCAATTATGTAGAAAACAGTAAATCTACAAAAAATGCCTTTGGTCTCTTACATATATATGTATATATATATATGAGAATGAGATGATGGCTTAAGTCTTTGTTTGCTTTGTTACTGTTGTTTCTTCATTTAGACTGTCTACGACCAGTATTTCATCACACTCTACAATATTGTATACACATCCCTGCCAGTGTTAGCAATGGGCATCTTCGATCAGGTAAATCACTCTTCTTTCCATAAATAATGACAAAAATGACTTTTTGAAACCACCTCACCTAATCATTTTCCTCAGGATGTTCCTGAGCAGAGGAGCCTTGAGTATCCAAAGCTGTATGAGCCAGGTCAGCTCAACCTACTGTTTAATAAACGCGAGTTCTTCATCTGCATCGCACAAGGAATCTACACCTCTGTGGTTCTGTTCTTCATCCCGTATGGAGTTCTGTCTCACGCCACGCAGAGCAACGGCGTTCCCCTTGCAGACTATCAAACGTTTGCAGTAACTACAGCGACGGCCCTTGTCATCGTCGTCAGTGTGCAAGTGAGTCCATATAGAGGGTTTAGTTACAGTTAACCACGACTTGCTACTTGCTATTCCGTTATAAAGCTGTTGATAAACTCTGACTTTAAGTCACAAAACTTGCTTAGTTTTAATAGCATAAGTGCTTTTGTTACTTGTTTTATAGATTGCTCTGGACACTGGTTTTTGGACAGCTATCAATCACTTCTTCATATGGGGCTCTTTGGGTACCTACTTCACTATCCTTTTTGTTATGCACTCCAGTATTCTCTTCAGCATCTTCCCCAAGCAGTTTCATTTCCTGGGTGAGTCAACACCTCAGCCAGCTGTGTCTATGAACACAAATGACTAAATGTAAATGTAAACCCACACAAGCTTACAAGCCATACCTTCTTACATATGAAAATATTGGTAAAGATTTGGCTTGGTGGTCATGTAGGGTGTAGCATAAATGTGAAAGAGAAAGAAAAAAAGGTATAATTTCATTTTAACTTGATAATCAGCGTGTCCATCTGCTGTGTTTTGTGTTTGTTTGCATGTTATTTGTGACCACAGGAAGTGCACATAACACGCTGGGACAGCCATTGGTGTGGTTAACCATTGCTTTGGCAACGGTCATCTGTATTGTTCCAGTCCTCGCCTTCCGCTTTCTTAAACTAGACTTAAAACCTCAGCTGTCTGATACTGTAAGTATGAGTGTGACAGTTCTTTGTCTGTCTTAATGCTCAGGCCATCTTTAAACGTATTTTTCATTTAACTTTTCAATCTGCCTTTACAAGGATCATGGAAAACAATTGAAACCGCTCTATTATGCATGCAAGGCTGGTGGACTTTGTAAAGAAATACCTTATTCAGTAGTGCTGTAAGCAGCGATTGTTGTTTTATGTATACTCGCGTGTTCACAGTTTACATAGAAACAATAATGCTGTCATTTTCAAAAATGTGCATTTTGATACCAGGTTTTCAAAACCCTGTTGTAGTGTACGAATAGCCAAAATGCATGAAAAGATTTACACATGATAAGAGTTTTTGTTAAAAACATTGGCATATAAACAGCGCTTAAATGTTCTCCATTCTCTGTGAGACCTCTGAGTTAATCTATGGTGGGTTATTAGTTGGAAACTTGAACAAACTTAAACTTTAAAGGTCAAACTTTTTTTAGCACTTTTTAAGGCTGCACATAGTTGAATAAATGATAACTCAAAGTAGAAATTCCATTTCAAAAGTTGCTACTACGTATTCATTTTGGGTTGTTAGGTCATTGTGCTTGTGCACTACATTTTCTAATTGATAGCAGTAGTTTTGACAAATTTTCCCCACACACTCATGGCATCTTATTTACCATCTTCATCCGCAGGTGCGCTACACTCAACTCGTGCGCCAGAAAAAGCGGAAGCCCTGTGGGCGCGTGGGTCGTGGAGCGGGTGGGTCCGGGGCAGCTGGAGGCAGTGGTCTCGGCCGTCTGGGGAGAGGTGGCTCTCGGCGCTCTGGTTACGCGTTTGCGCACCAGGAAGGTTTCGGTGAGCTGATCACGTCGGGAAAGAACATGCGCCTGAGCTCATTGGCTCTCGCCACGTTCGCCTCTCGCCACAGCAGCAGTTGGATCGACACTCTTCGCAAGAAAAAACACGCAAACAGTACGAGCTCCCATAACACACCGACCCATGGAGACGATAGTACTCAAGCTCCACCCCTTTCTGCATTTTCCTCTGTGACTGGCCCTCGGGACGCAACCCCGTGCGAGGCAGGGCAAGCATGTAATGAACCTGTCCTCAATAACAGCCATGATGATATCGCTCTCAGTGTGGTTAGGTGTACAGAAAGAGAGGCGGGAGGATGCAGTGATGGAACTGTGCAGGTAAATATGTTTAAAAAACATTTGAGCTCGAAACAGGGATTGAAGTACTTGAGCTACAGTGCCACATACATAAATGTAAAGTTTTTATGAAATAGGGAATAGAGTGCTGATGAAGCATGAGACTAATTTAGTAATGTTGTGAACTGTCAAAAATAAAAAAATTCCCCTAAGGACCAAATGACAGGAAACAGCAGAATATTTAAAACACTTTCATTTCTCGTTTATTTTTGGGACGTAGTAGTGGTCTCTGTTTTAGGTGTCACAAGTTCCCCAAAATTTAGGAGAACCTTATTGATATTCATATGGGTTAATATGTGCGCCAGAACATGCAACTGTGTTTATTAGTACTATATATAACCATATGGAACTTTACATGAAACTTCTTTTAGCTGAAAATTAATTCTGTTGTAGGAGTCAGTGTTTGTGGAGAGAGGAGCTGGACATGGGACCAGTTGTGCCGGCAGCCCACTTCCCATCGCAAAGGAAACATCCAGCGGCGAGTGAGAAAAAATGTCTGATGAGTGGATAGATCATTTGGAATCCTTGATGTGGATCCTCACACCCCCCTGGTGTTTGTTTGGTCATGTTTGTGAGGACATGGCCAGTAAAGACGGAGCACCAGACAGACATGGAAGTAAAGACATGTTCAAAACAAATACAAATGAAGATCAGTAGGCAAACTGTGCAACCAGACAGTAAAGAGTGTTTTATTTTTGTGTAGTGACATTCTCCTGTATTGCATATGATCTCAGATAACTTGCTTATCTCATATTTAGTTATTTGATATGTTTATGGCTGAAAGAGTTTCTATTTTAGCCAAGCTGTCAAAACAACAAGCCACTATATAACATTGCCAATGGTAATAATATCACACACTTCTCTCTATATAGCTAAATCCCCTTTGTGCAAAATATTTTTTGGTCAAAAATTTCTATTGAATTTATTTAAAGAAACGAATGAAGCTTTTTCTGCCTCATGTTTGACCCTAAAACACCATATCCATTTACGTATTGGTTATATGAGTATCAGGCCTGTTTTACACCCCACATTCCAGCTGAGAATAAGTGAAGCTGCAGTGTCTTTACTGCATAACAGCTGTTGCTCTATATTAACTAAATAAAGCTTTAGAAAATAGCCAAAAATTAGTAGTTATGTATACATGTGTAGTTATGTATACTTCCAAAATGTTAGCTTACCATCTGCATCAAGAGATGAACATCCAACACTCTCATTTGTAATGAATACATATAAAAATGTACTCCTCTTAATATAGGCGTGAAAAAATAAAATATGTGTTGTAAAACAGTGCACTATGTACACAATAGTGCAAACTGACAGTACCATCAAGTTTTGTTTCAGTATTTCTCTGTATCAGTATTTCTCTTCCAGTCTCTCATGTAGTCTTGGAAAAGGATACTTGTCTTTTTTTATCTGTTTGTTGCTCAGCATTTAAGCCAGTTAATTGTCTTCAGTGACAATTTCTCTTTAAATAATGTTAATTATCGTGAAGTGAACTTTTCCATGTGCTGTTAGAGAGAAGGACATGTTTTGCAGAGACTATAGTGATTGATATTCTATTGCCTGCATTGTTGAAAATAGCACTAAGATTCTGTGTTGAAGGAAACACTATCGTTCTCAGTGAGAACATGACTTTACTGGATGAAATCCTTCCTTCCTCATCCATTTCTTTGCACCATATTGGTGCTTGAACCCTGAACGTCTGTCTAACTGGAAGATCAATTCTTCCACACTTCTAATCTCTGATCTATTGGAGACCAGCTGTTTGGACTGTCAAAGGGAATGTTTGGACTTTGTATGGTTAAAAAAAACTTACCAAATGGAGACCATCCTGGTCTAAATGTGGCCTTCCCCAATGTGTGAATTTGGGATGAGATTGAGAGTTGAGATTAAGAGTAATTTAATGAGTAAGAATGTAAAAGTGTGTATGTGCGTACATGCGTGTCATTGTTGTGAATGAGAGACAGACGAAATGTTAACTTAAAGCTTCTAGGTACAGTACTTGCCATACACCCTGTGTAGATTTAAATCTTATACTGATGAATAGAGATAACAATTATATGCCTTAAAGGGATAGTTCACCCAAAAATGAAAATTCTGTCATGAATTACTCTCTAGTTTCCAAACCTGTATTCATTTCTTTGTTTGGTGGAACACAGAAAGATATTTGGACAAATGCTTGTAACTAAACAGTTCTTGGACCCCATTGACTACCATAATAGGAAAAATGACAATGATACTCAAAGTACCCCAGAACGTTTAAAGTCTTAAAATTATAAAGTCATTTTTCCTACTATGGTAGTCAATGGGGTCCAAGAATTGTTTGGTTACAATCATTCTTCCAAATATCTTTCTCTGTGTTCATCAGAAAAAACAAATGTATACGGACTCAAAGGTGAGTAAATGATGACAGAATTTTTATTTTTGGGTGAACTATCCCTTTAAAAGCTAAATGTGTCAGTGTTTAAAATGTCTACCTTCTTCCATTCACAGCTTAAAATTATTTCATCTGTTACAAAATGATTTTGTTTGTTACAATGAGGTGTTTAATGTCAAATGGTTGGTTTTATACAGTTTCTGTTAAAGTGAAATTCATGTCCAATGATTATCTTTGTTGTGAACAGTAGATGCACCTGCATTCAAGAATGGAAACGAAAATATTAAATGACTTCAATCTAGTGAAAAGCTGAACGTGATTGTGTGTCTACTGTGTATGTGTCAATGCCTTTGAATAATTTTTTAATAGTTCAAGAAATAATTCACATTGTAAGATAATAAATTATTATTGTGTCATCAGCATAAATGATAATTTCATGAAAAGATACAATATGACAAACGACTTCGTAGATGTTTACACACTTTCACATCACAACAATTTTTTGATTGGAATGACAAAAGATTTAGTTCTAGTCTTAAGTAGCACGAGGTCATTTCTAGTAATAGCCAAAAATACATATGGGTCAACATTATCGATTTTTTTATTTATGCCAAAAATCATCAGGACATTAAGTAAAGATCATGTTCCATGAAGAAGAAAAAACATTGCTCACAAAAATGGCCGACAACACATCTACAAACTTCACTCGCTGCTGCCCCTCTGGGAATTACCCACTCAAGTTTGGTATCTGTGTAAAGTTTAGAATTCCAGCTTTCAGGTTCATCTATTCTCCACAACCAACATCATTACAGTGTTAAGACAAAAGAATATTAGAATATTAAAGGGATAATTGACCCAAAAATAAAAATTCTGTCATCATTTACTCACCTTTGAGTTGACATATTTTAAAGAATGTTGGACAGCAAACAATTCTGGGGCACTTTTGACTACCATTGTCATTTTTCCTACTATGGTAGTCAATGGGGGAACTGTTTGGTTACAAGCATTCGACCAATTATCTTTTTCTGTGTTCAACCAAACAAAGACATTTCTGCAGGTTTGGAACAACCGGTTTCTTGCTACAGTGCCTGATTAACAACTTTAAAGGCGATTTACTCCATTTTTTTTGCACCCATTCCCGAGTTTTAAATAGTTATATCTTGGCCAAATATTGTTCTATAAACCATATATCAATATGCTTGATAAATGCTTATTTATTCAGCTTTCAGATTATGTAAAAATCTCAATTTTCTCAATTGTTGTCCAGGGTCACATATATCCATGTCCAAATCATGACAATTATTTTGAGACAAAAAGAAGTTGGGCTGTGAATATCCTAATAAACTGTTAGTTTGGCACAGAAGAAAATGCCTTAATTACAACAAATCATTTTCCATAATCACGTATGCGGAATGGGAAAGGGGAGTGATTTGTAATGTGCTTAAATCCTCACAAATTTGCTCCAGGATGTATGTACATACGCCATAAGATGAATAATATAGAATAATATTAAAGGGTCTATAAAGTCACAAAAGTAATACAAATTAGTATAAGTAAGTAACAGTTATTGTTTTGAAAGTTACTGAAATGTTGTTTTAAAAACATTTAGCTTTATTGGAATTTTTTGCATACACTCAAAAAAATAATAGGGGTTCTGGTAATAGGGGAACCACTTTTAGTGTTATATAGCACTTTTTTTAGAGCGTAAATTGAGACAAATTGTTATTTCACTGATGACTTTACCGTAAACCAGAGTTTATATACATTTTCACAAACAATTTATTGTGTTTAATTTTTAAACATACTACTTTTAACTATTTAAAAAATAATTGTTAATACTTCATTTATAATATACAATGTATTAATATGAGTAATAATATTGTTATTTTAAATTATGTTTATTTTAAATAATTAAACACAAATAAGTATTGTATAGTCTATGCAATGAGCTCAGATGTCTTTAATCTTTACGTATGTTCACTTTATGATCTGTGCCTATTGATGACATAAGATTGGCTCTCTATTGTTTAATAAACCTGACCGCAAACAGAAAAGTTTCACGCTCTTTGCCTTGTCAAATAGGAACTTGTTTGTCTTTGTGGTTCAACAGTTTCACAAGAGCGGATTTGTTAAAGTAACAGATAGTTTAATGTGCGGAGTGAGAGGAAGGGGCTGTACTTTTCGGGATCTATCCAAAGTGAAAATATTTATGTCAGACGAATAGTTCGGCGTCATCTTAACTTGTTTTTAACTTGCTTTTAAATGTATTGTTTTATTGAATGATTTGCATAGTCTTTAGTATCTGAATGCTGATGGTGGAAATGTAAGTCAGCACGTTGAACTTGTTGAATTGACATGTCCCGTTATGCCCTTATTATTTTTGTGGCTCATTGTTTTTGGAAGCAAAAATCTTATTTAGTACAATGTGGAGCCGATCGACATTGAAGTTACTAGTGTATGTGTTATCTGCGGTGAAAGTTCGCTGTTATCATGAAGAAGATGAGCTGTGTCCTCGCAAAGGTAAATAAATGAGCACTTTCACTAACAGAATTTATTCGTGTGACCCAAATCATTGTAGGATTTCTTTTACCTATTTTGTGCCAGTTGTTCATGTGCTGTTTCGTGGTTATTAAATGAGCGTTAGTCTGTGTTTAACCTCTGATGTGATTTAGGGTCTGTTTCTGTGGTTAATAGTTAATAGTGAGAGCTTGTGGTCATTTTGATCATTCTATCTTAAAATCATTACAAAATGTACCATGAGCAATATTGTACGCGGTTGAAGACGAGAAAAACAAATGTATAAATGAACATGTAAGGGTGACTTTTCCTGCTACAACTAAAGTGATTGAACACGAGTCATGAGCCGTGAAACATAGGCTACAACTTACATTTTTACTTGCTAGAATATTTTACAATGTGCTATGAACCTAGAGAAATAAAAATACATTCATATTTATTATAATTTAAGATTTAACATTGCATTATCTTAAAAAAAAAGGATCAACATATTTTCAGTTAGACATAATGATAGACAGAAAGTTTGTGGGGAAGCATCTGGGGGACCTTAGTAAAAGGAACTGAAAACAAAAGTAGCTCTTTGTTGCATAATTTTATTCCATATTTAACTCAATGATCTATGAAATACAGCCACAGAAAAAATTAAGAGACCATTACACATTTTCATTTAATCAGCATTTCTAGATGTATTGTGGTCATTCCAGTCCAGTCTGATGAATATCAACAAAATCAAACTTCAGGACATGAAAACTGTGATAAAAATCAAGGTTATCAAATAGAAAATCATTTGTAACTTTTCATAAATACATGTACAAATATTACTGTTGTGCTGCATAAAAGTGAATATAAATAGTAAATTCAGAAAAAAAAATGAAAATGGTCTTATTTTTTGTTCTTGGCTGTATACTTACCCATGTGCTCAGATTTGGTACTCTACTCTGTACATTTAACATGTGGACAACAAAACATTTCATTATTTGATGAGTTGACTAATAAAATGTTTTTTTCCAGAGCCTCCTCCTGGAGTTTTGGTATTGAATATAGGAAGCAATGTTGTGCTGGGATGCAGAGGTGATGTCACTGTGGATGATGTGCCATTGGTTTTGGCCTCGGTGATGCATAAAAAACACAGAAACAGGTCAGAAGGCGAAACTGTGGGCTTTACAACCCAAAGAGATTCAGTATATGTTAATGTTAACAGTACACATCAGATCGATGTCGAAGCAACTGCTACAACTGGAACGAACAAAAAGACACTCGATTCTGGGATATATACTATTAAAGCCAAAGAGGACACGATAGTCACCATCAAACCTTCTGTAACTATAAGGGAGGATCGACCCACTTCGAGGCGTGTTTTGCGTGATGCTGATCAATCCACCCCATCACAGAGAGTGGATGGAGCTGGACAGGAGGCCTATGGTGTCACCTTGGGGACAGACTTCTTTTCAGAGGAAGATGAATATGATGACTACGGTTATGAAGAGGAAGGGTCCAGGGTGACCAGAGGCATAAAAAAGCGATCGCGATGGACTCTGAATGGCCGACAAGTGCGCATGGGTGTGGAAAGAGGAGGGATTTTACGGCTTCCGCATCTCAGCTTGGTCAATGCTGGAAACTACAGCTGCTACAGAGGAGAGAGACTGATTTCAACTATTAACATCAGTGTGGGGGGTGAGGACTTTCTTTCACAAACAGATGCATTGATATATTGGTTAAAGAGACGTAAACTGAATCACGCACATTCTTGTGTTGTTTTTACAGTGTCCCCAGAGAGACCCACAATCTTTTGCTACAGGAAGTCTCACACTAGCAAGGTCCGCTGTGATTGGACATCTAAAGAACCAATAACCCCACGGCCGCTGTGTTACCTACTTCTTAAAAGAGGGTTAGTGTGTGTGTGTGTGTGTGTGTGTCAATAAACATGAAATAAACACATTTATTTTAAAGTAATCAGTTATCATTTATGACAGTTGTGTCAGTATTTACTCAATAGAAAAGAATATCTTAAAGGGACAGTTCACCCAAAAGTGAAAATTCTGTCATCATTCCAAACCTGTATGACTTTCTTTCTTCCGCCAAACACAAACAATATTTTGAAGAATGTTGGTTACCAAAAAATGTTGGTTTCCCATTCACTTCTATTGTATGGACACAAAACCAATGCAAGCTAATGGGTACTGACATTTTTTAAAGCATTCTTCAAAATATCTTCTAAAGATAGAAAGTCCTACAGGTTTGAAATGACAAGAGGTTGAGTAAATGATGACAGAATTTTCAATCCATCCCTTTAAGGTCATGTGATCCTTAAAGCCTGAACCTAAAGTTTATAAAAAAAATCTCAAGATATCAAATCAGAAGTGGGGTTGGGTGTGAATGGTCTCATCAGATGTCATTATATTTGACACCATATTGTTTTTTTCTATATAATACATACCCCATTTCTCCATAAGGCTTCATTTAGATTATAGTGCAATGTATGAACAGCTTTTGTGTCTTTATTTACTAAAAGTCCCACAAAAGATCTAAATTTTACTGTAAGATAATGCAATTCTTTCTCTCTCTTTCTCTCTCCAAAAGATTCTGGAGTAATGTCACTCGTACTCATTGTTCATTCTCTCGTTTGCGGTGTTGGTGCGCTTTTCCTGTGGAGGAGGGTAACAGAATGGTCCATGGAGCAAGACTTTGTGTCACAAACACAGCGGGCAGCGCCACCAGTCATGAAATCCACTTCGAGCTACAAGACATCAGTGAGGGCTTCTCTGTGCCAGTGGCTCCATGTTTTGTTATGATTCTCATTGCTTACAGCAGCTTTAATAAGAACCTTTTAACTCTTTTTTTGTGTAGTTAAACCAGACCCTCCTAGCAAAGTGGAAGTAAAAGCAGTTGAGGGACAGAACCATGTACTTCAAGTGTCCTGGTCTTATCCCAGTTCTTGGAAAATTGGCTACTATTTTCTGCAGTTCCATATGAGATACCGACCACAACAGGCAGGAAAGGTAATATGGGAGTTTGGTGCATTTGTTTGTGTAAAGATAATTCAATGACTAAACTTGGGTTGGCTTTTAGTTGATATGTTTTTACTTTTTTGTTCTGTTCATGTGTGTGTAGTACCAGTCAGTGTGGATAAAAGATAGGCTGGACAGACGTCTGTCTTTGATGATTTCTGATGCTCTGCCACACACTCAGTATGAGATTCAGCTTCAGGCCAAAGATGATTTTGATGGCATCTGGAGTGACTGGACTGACACTGTGTTTGGAATCACCTGGTCAAACAATGATATGCTTATTGGTACACATCTGTAAACATAAGTATTCTTGCCTTACTATCTAAATATATCAATAATCCCAATTGTATTACACAAGCTAAATTGAAGGATGTTTAGGAATAAAAGTACAAAATTAACCTATCAAATGAGACAAAATTCAAATGTATATAATAGATTCATGAACTTAAACATGCCTAAAAATACTTCTTACAGGGACGGTTCACCCAAAGATGAAAATTCTGTCATCATTTACTCACCCTCTGTATGACTTTCTTCCTTCAGCAGAACACAAAAGAAGATATTTTGAAGAATGTGGGCAAGCGAACAATTGCGTTGATTTTGTGTCTGTAGAATAGAGGCGAATGGGTACTGCTGTTGTTCGGTTATCAACATTCTTCAAAATATCTTCTTAGTAAATAATGACAGAATTTTTAGTTTGGGGTGAAATATCCTTTTAATATAAAAATATTTCTGAGGGAGAAGCAGATTTGTAATTGCAAAACTATTTAAAACATTTGGTTGTACATTTTATTCTTTATTTGTCGTGTTTTTCTGTAGCTCCTGAGTCAACTACCACCTTTGAAAGCAACAGCTTGGTACGTTCAGTCAATGTAATATCAATACAAAAACATACCAACATGCAACTATGTACACTTCACACACACACAGGTTTGTATTATATATTCTATCCCACCGCAACACCTAAACCGAATCACACAAACATGCGCAAGACATTAGATTGAAAGAAAAACAGTATTTAAGCTATTTTATTTGACCAGTACACACACACTCACCTCATGTCTGTTGTCTGTTCGCTCTCTTACAGGAGATGTTTCCTGAAGGATCTGGGGGATCTGGAGAAGGTCCTGGTGTAGGTGAGTCTGTGTAAGAGTTAGTGGCCATGACCTTAACATGACCTTGACCTGAACATCATTGTTCTGATTCAGATGTTGTTTCTCCCACATCTGTTAATTCAATAATGAAAGTAGATAAGGAGTAATACATAATGTGGTACCTTATTGGAAAAATAAAACAGGAAACTGTTCTTAGTAACATTCTTGAAGTTTAACAATGTGCTGTAATGTCAGTGTTCCTCTCCAAGTGGCATTTCACCTCTGTCCTCATGAGCTCTTGTTCTTTCTCTCAGATTCAGAAGTCGTGGTTGGATCTGATGTTAGCGATGCGGTGTGGCTCTATGTGTCAGGGGTTTGTGGGCTGTGTTGCTTTGTAGCCCTCATGATGCTAACAGTTTATTTAATCAAGTAAAACTCTTTTCTCTACATTTGATCATCTATTTAGTAAACTAATGGTAACCTCCTCATCTCATCTGTTTTCTCTCCATCATTGTCTTTTTCTCAGGCATAGGCTACGGTTCATGTCTACGGTAAGAAAGGAGAGTTTGGCCTTTTTTCTCCTCCCTCATTCCTCTCCGCCTCTTCCTCCTCTTGTACTCTCCGAGCAGCTTCCAGAGGAGGGAAATTCTCTTATGTCTCCTATCAACCACAACCAGCAACATTTCCTTCCTGATCAGCAAGAGGAACAAGAGGGCATTCACCTGCATAACATAGACTACTTCCTGACCCTGGCGACTGAGGATGTGCCATTGACTATAAGCTCCTCCTCACAAGACACATGAAGAAACAAAGCAAACATTTGTTGTGGTGAATACGCTGCGATTCACAGACTATGGAGGACTAAGGATCACATTTGATCTCTAACACACTCTGTGGCTTTAAATGGTTTAGGGACAGTATTATTGTGATGAAAACCGTCAGAAAATATGGCCTTCTTGACTAAAGGGGAGAAAAAATAGTTCTCCATTTAAAATCCTTATAACATTTCTGTAACTATGCAAATTCAGTAAATGTGTTGTTATTGCTTTGGATAAACATGTTGAAAGGCAATAAAATCTTGCATTGTGTGCAGTTTTAGTGTTATGAAATTATATTTCTTTTGTGTTGTACAGTTTTCACAATACCTATTGGTTCAAAGGAGTTTATTAAAAATGGAGTGTGTGGAAAATCAAGATAAAGCGCACGTGTTGGTAGTTTGAATAATTAAATGTCATAATCCTGTTGCTTTTGCCTTAATGCTGTAATTTCCAAATAAATGATGGGATGTTCTGATTAAACTGGACGTTTCGAGTATTTAGTGCGTTTAAATGGTTCGAAGCTGTCTAAATGGCGCCATCTAGAGGAAATTCTTTGGAGAATTACAATTTAATTTATAATATCATGTGTCATTATTTTTTATTAAATTTCATCATATACTTTAACATTTTAAAGTGCTTGTCCATTATTAACAAAGGTGGTGCACATCTGGTGCACTTATTACAGACACGGCTAAAAATGAAAGTGTTTTTCAAGTTACTTCAGTAAGGTTTTGTGCTTTATTGTTCCTAATGTACAAGTTCAGTGCACTACTCAAAACATTTTACAGACCATAGACATTTACATTTTAGACAATTCATCCAAAATATAAGAGAAGGTGAGACTATCAGCCCAAAGTCACATGAACCATCATAACGTTTAGTGATTTCAATGAAAAAACGCATCTTCTTAAATAAAGCAAATTTCAATATATTGACAGTCATCAAGTCTCCAAAAGATTTACGTTGACATTTGGCAACATTTCTTTATATATTTTACATTTACATTTAGCAGACGCTTTTATAAAGCGATATGTCATACAGGGGCAATAATACAATAGGCTAAGTGTTAACACCAAGTTACTACTACACAAAAGCCAGAACACTACCTATTGATTGATTGATAGAGAGAAAGAGAGAGTGAGAGAGAAAGAGAGAGAGAGGGGGAGGTTAGTATTTATTTCTACAGAAAGAGCAACAATGTAGCTTTTTTCCAGTGTGCACGTTTTCGCGTTTTTGTCGGTTTCCGGAACAACGAAAGGTTTTTCCACAATCTGTGCACTCGTCGGGTTTTTCTCCAGCTGCATGAATTCTTTGGTGCCGTTTCAAGGTGTTCCTTGTAACAAAGGCACTGTTGCACTCACAGCATATATAAGTTGTCCCATTGATATGCATTTTCTGGTGTTGTTTAAAACAGTATAATTGTTTAAAACTCTCTCCACATGACGAACACGAGTAAGTCTTGGCATCTGTGTGAGTTTTCATGTGTCGTTTTAAGTGTGATCTCAAAACAAACGTCTTGCCGCACTGATCACAGTTAAACTGCCGTACGCCAGAATGAGAGCGCAAGTGATCTTTGAGGCCGCTCGCCGCCGTGAAGCCCTTCCCGCACTGCGTGCACTTGAAAGGCCTCTCGCCTGTGTGAATCCGTATGTGTTTAGTAAGGTCTGGTTTATGTGTGAAACGCATTCCACATTGAGGACACGTGAAGGGCTTCTCACCGGTGTGAATCCGCAGATGTTTATTAAGGTGCCCGTTATGCGTGAAACTCTTTCCGCAGTGATGGCACGTGTACGGCTTTTCTCCGCTATGATTTCGCATGTGTACGGTGAGGTTTCCTTTGCGTGTAAAACTCCTTCCACACTGGGAGCATGTGAAAGGCTTTTCTCCAGTATGAATCCGTATGTGTTTATTTAGGTGTGCTTTCTGTGTGAAGCTCTTTTCGCACTGAGGACACGTGAAGAGCTTCTCTCCGGAGTGAATCCGTAGGTGCTTATGAAGGTTTATTTTGTGTGTGAAACTCCTTCCACACTGTTGGCACGTGAAAGGCTTTTCTCCGGTGTGGATTCTTATGTGCAATTTAAAGTGTCCTTTATGAGTGAAACTCTTTCCACACTGAGGACAGGTGAAAAAATGTTTGGATCCTGTTTTTGGTAGAAAATCACTTTCAGTATGTGAGCCACTAAAAGATGTGAGATCATGATGTTGTTGGTGTGCCTCCACATCCTCATCTGGGCTTTCTTCTTTTACTTCCACCACCTCTAAAACAAACATAGTTATTTGAGGTGGAAATCAGAAAGGACCGAATGATGCAATATTATACACTTACAAAAACGAACCATGGCTTATTAACTACAGTAACCACCCATTTTCCAAGGTCTTTTTACACTATAGTTTAACCATGATATTTGTAGTTGAACTTTGGAAAAGCAACTGGTATTCAATTTACCAAAAAACATGGTTGCTTCCGTATAAAAAATATACTTCAGTTTTACTATAGTAATGCTAACTTAAAACACACAGTTAGGGTTTTCAGGGATAACATTACGAATTAGAACTGTGCTTTGCAATACAGCAATTTGTCACTCGGTTGTTTGTTAAATAACTAATATAGCAATGAGTTTTTAAATACGCAATGCGTTATTGTTTACCGAACAGAAATAATTCAGAAAACAGTCAGTTCCTTCCTTTCCTGTCTAACGTACAAAATGTTTACTTCACTGTTCTGGATAATTATGGTTAACTGCCTTTGAACTTGTTCAATGGATATATTCAGCAGGCAGACATTATTGATAAATCAAGAATATAGCCTACCTGTCTGTTCCTTAAAATAATCTTTTGACATTTTGCAAGAAAATTAACGTTACTCATAATATTACGTTCGGTCTTCTATTTCTACTGGCGGTTGCCTGAGTAGCTGTTGGTGCAATACTGCCACCTATTGAACTGGATTTTGCCATACCAACAAACAAAGAACAGTGATGACGTCAGGAATACCATTTCCGGGTCCAAGCCTACACTCGTTTTAAGCGGGATGGGGCTAGAGCATAAACAGCTGTTTAAAATAATAGCATTCATCTTGAAATGTGCACATTTTAAATATACACGATGACAGTAATTGTCATGCATGATGAAAAAAGACATCTTTTTTTAGTTATCAGGTGCTTGTAGTCACTTTCAGAAAGTTTTCCCTTTAAAGTTTTTTGGTTTTGTATTATGACGCAATGAAATATTATGACGTCATAATCGATTGTGACGTCATAGATGAAAAAATTGGAAGAAAACCATCTTGTACTTTGATCAAAAAATGACATGCAACAGATGAGTGTGATCACATGAAACAATAATATAGTATATTACAGTATTTACTATGGTAAACTTAAGCATACTATTTATATAGTCCTGTATGCTAAAGTGCACTATAGTAAGGTTTAAAAATCCTAAAGGACATCATCAATGGTTTTGTCAGAGTATAAGTGTAGAAACCATGGTTTTGTCAGATTTGTATGACCACATGTGTACCATGGTTAGACTCTAGTTACTGTAACAAAACCATTGTTAATTTGTTTGCATTGATAACATGACCAATTAACTTTACTGTATCTTTCTTTAAGTTGATCAAGTTACAAATATTCTAATATGCTAAAAATGTTTTTACAGTAGACATTTCTGTGTGTTGTGTGTTGTTCTCACTCTGTGTGCTTCTTCTACTACTGCTGTCATCATGATAGGTCCATGAATAAGTCAAAGGTTTCATTTTGGTGATAGTGAATGTGAAAGTGACTCAGTCAGTGAACACACCATTTTTGTCTGTTTGCCTACTGTACATGTTGTCTGGACTCTGGACTGTCACTGGAATAAAACAGTAAGTTAATATTAATTTGGGTTCTGCGGGAGTGTGTGGGTGGAGCTTATTTTCCATCCTCAAGGTGTTTTTGTGTGGTTGTTTGTTTCATATTTGTGTGTTGTAGTCGGTATTGGTACACATCTATATCTGCTTTGTCACTGTTACAACATTTGTGTTTAAAAGCAATAAACAAACAAGAAGTGATTTAAGGCCAACCAACAGTAACTTTATACATAGGCCTATGTTGGGAAATTTTACAAACAGCTTAGAAACAAAGATTTATAGTGGACATGAAAATGACAATTGAAACTGAAAATATAAAATATTTTTTTTAGAATACTTTGTTTAACAAATGGAACATTTGTTGCAGAATGGCTTCTAAACCCATTTTCTCTGAAGATGACCTGTCCTGTCCTGTGTGCTGTGATATCTTTGTTGAGCCGGTTGTGTTGTCTTGTAGTCACAGTATGTGTAAAACCTGTCTGCTGAGTTTCTGGACAACTAGGACTGATGATGAGTTTCGGGAGTGTCCTGTTTGTAGAAGAAGATCGTCTAAATCTCAACCTCCATGCAACCTTGTGCTGAAGAATCTGTGTGAGGTTTATCTGAGGAATAAAAGTCAGAACGATTCAGATAAGTTGGAGTTCTGCAGTTTGCACAATGAGAAACTAAAACTCTTCTGTCTGGAGGACAAACAGCCTGTGTGTCTTGTATGTCAAACATTAAAAAAACATAAAAATCATGACATTTGTCCTATTGATGAGATCGTGCAAGATCAGAGGGTAAGATTTAAACATTTTAAAAACATAAGAAACTAACTTAAATTAACAGACGCATCAAATCATAGAAACATACAGTGTTGTTGTGGCTTATGTAGACAGTACCATAAATTAAATGATGAATTACTGTAAATGTAATAGAATTTAAACATTTAAATCATACAATGTTTACATTACGTCTTGGTCACAGCTTTTTATTTCACTAATTGTGTCCAGGTGGAGCTCAAGACTGTGCTCAAGTTAATACAACAAAAACTGAAGCTCTTTAAAACAATTCAACTCAATAATGATCAGACCATAGAGCACATTAAGGTGAGATTGATGATTTACAAGAAGTGTACAAACAATTCTGTTATCTTAGTTTGCGCTTTCTGTATAGTCTTTATATTTAAATATTAAAATTCCATGTAGATTTCTTGTCAATGCATGGCCAAACCTCTAAAAACCTCCTACATCTGTTTTTTCATGAATAGCTATTTCTTTAGTAAAAAGTGACCAAATGTAAAAACTTCTTATGGCTTCAGAAGACAAGTCACAATAATTTCATGGAGTATGTTTGTAGTACTTCAAATGTGCATTTTTTTTTTATTTGATATTTTTATAAACTGCAGCCACTTTATATGTCAATGTAACAATTTATTTATATATATATAGCACTTTTTTACAATGTTGCATTGTTCCAAAGCAGCTTTACATGAAAAAGGAAATCTCAGTAAGGAGGAAAATGTTTAGAATACATATAGATTATATTTATGTATAGAATTCATTTAGATTTTATGCAATTCCAGTTTCAGACCAAGCACACAGAGAGGCAGATTAAGATGGATTTTAAAAAGCTTCACCAGTTCCTTCGAGATGAAGAGGCAGCCAGGTTAGCTGCACTGAGAGAGGAAGAGGAACAGAAGAGCCACGTCATGATGGAGAGGAGAGAAAAGATGATGACAAAAATATCAGATCTTTCAGACATAATCCAATTCATAAAGGATGAATTTCAAGATGAAGATATTTTATTCTTACAGGTTTGACATTAATGCACATAGAAATCACGAGTCAAGATTTTGAAGACTTTGTTTTGTTCATAACTTTCTCTGTTCTTCTTTTCTTTAGAACTTCAATAACACAATGGAAAGGTGAGTCAGTTTTTCACTCTTCTCTATTGTTTAAAACCCAACATCAAACATCACTGATTCCTAAATGTTATTCCAGAGCCCAGCAGGCAAGCACACCACAAGACCCTGAAAAGATTTCTGGATCTCTGATGGATGTAGCAAAACATCTGGGCAATTTGAAGTTCAGAGTCTGGGAGAAGATGCAAAACATTGCTCAATACAGTTAGTTTTAAAGTATTAGGACAGCATAATATATAAGCTTGTTCAATCCAAAACCATTCAGAAAATATTTGACACTTATAAGATCATATGATTACTATAGTTTAGTTAAAACTTTAGCCCTATAGGTTTTGTTACAGACCATGCAGCAGTCACAACTTTTCTGAAATGTTTAAAGGGCTAAATATTGTTAAAGGGCTTAATATTGTGTGTTTAGGCTACTGTGAAACAAATACTATATATTATCTATAGGTTGCATATCAAAAGGTATTGAACAAATTGTTTCCTGGATCCAAACACAGCATCAAAATATGTCACGTTATCTAATGATCTTACCAGTATGACATGTTTTGTATGTACAAGTGTTGGTCTAGACATGGCAGAAGATGCTGATAATGAAATCAAAGAAAATGATGAAGAAATAATAGTGGAGGTTGAAGACGATGATGAAGAAAGGGAAGCAGAAATTGCCGATAATGTAGTGGAAGTCATTAAAGATGAAGAAATAAATGAAGATGATGAAGCGAGGGAAGTCAGAGACGATGTAGAAGAAGAAATTATGTACAGTTATGAATACAATGATGGTGACAACGATGACAACGTCAACAACGATGATGATGATGAGAGTAAAATAACTGCAGTTGAATTGGAGACAGACTCAGAAAATAAAGAAAAAACAAATGTAGAAAGGGATGATGATGATTGCGAAGATGAAGAAAGGGAAGATGATACTGGGTTATCAAAGCTTCCTGATAATCCAGAGAGATTTTGGGATAGTCCTTTTGTTCAAGGTTTTGAAGGCTTTAAATTAGGAACACACTGCTGGGACACTGTGGTTGGAGAGAGTACAGACTCGACTGTTGGTATAACGGAAAAGTCTGTCAATGAAAGTAAAAATTATATTTGGAAAATTGCACATGTTAGTGATCATTATGAAATAGAATGACCAACACAGTCACCTATCATCCGCACTGTGAAAGATAAACTCCAGATTCTCAGAGTTGAGTTGGACTGGGATAGAGGAAAGCTTTCATTCTTTGATCCTCTCACAAACACATGCATGCACACATTCAATAGACATTTTACTCAAACAGTGTTTCCAGTTTTTGGTAATAGCAGTAAAGATGTCCCTTTATGTGTCCTACCACTTGAGTCATCAGTAATATTGCTCCAGCCCAAAATAGAAACTGTGATATTAAAATTCAAGTTAATTTGATTTCCCCTAAACAATGTTGTTAATGATGCCCCCACTGCTGCTACACACGCATGCACGCACGCACGCACACACACTTGCATGTTTAAAAGTATACTTTGGGATATATTTATGTGCAGGGAGTGCTACCTGTAGGTGTACAGTAATGCACTGCAAGTTTGTCCAACAGTTTGCTATTGTAAAACAAAACTTTTAGCAAAACTCTAAACACAGGTCTTTACATTAGATACAACATTTGAAAACAACAGCACTTGTGTTTCATTGGGAAAATACTGACATAAAAAATTCTACACTCATTTACAGACACCAACAGTGTGAAACACTTCTAACTTATTTGTTCACTTATATGTAGAAAGAAGGACAAATGTGATGAAGGGTGTCACGGTCCTGTTTGTCCCCTTGCCCGTTTCTCCCACGTTTTCCCCATGGACTCCATTCCCCAGCATCCTCCATGCTCCCGCACCTGTCCCTCGTCTGTATCCCCACACCTGTCAACAATCCCCTCAACATCTGGACTCAATATACACTCTGTTTCCTTTGTTCTTTGGCTAGTCTTAAATGTAATTCATTCATTCATGTTGTGTCATGCGTGTGATGTACTCCTGGTTGCTTCATGTTAATTAAAAGTTGTTCTATAGGATTTACTCTTCGTGTCGTGTGCCTACCTACATGCACAATTTTTTTTATTATAGCAACAAGCATTTTTGTTTATAGTACTTTTTTCAAATGCATTTGTTTTGTCTGATACTGTTGATCACTGAAAATACAATGTTTACAGAATGAAATATTCCCCCCCTGCATTTCTTTTTATGGTGAACATCTGTACAGAATACACATAGGCTACATAGTGTATACAGTGTACTATAACTATTAAAATGGTTTAGAACAAAGTGTTTGCTTTTGCAAGATGTGTGTGACGTTTTGAAGTTTTTGTGCGTGTTTGCTGATATTGTGTGTAGAGTTTTAAAAAAAAATGGAGTCATAGTTTTAAAAATTGTGTGTAAGCAATTCAAAAAAATGTAATCATGATTGACGGGACTTATATTTATGCTCCTCGCGCTTCTACGTTTAGAACTTTATTTCCTGACAATAATATTTAAGAATGCTTTCTTTCATTGCCCAAAAGCCAGTGTAGCCCACCCCCTAGAGGGCATCGTTGTATTACTTTAAGCATGTTACCTTTCCACTGCGTGTAGGCCTACTAAAGAAAAGTACTGTAAATGCAGATCTGTTAATATTACAGCATTGCTCTCTCCCGTTTCAGTAATGAGGCTGTACCACGAATATTATATTGTATAAAATGACAAGCTGCCAATATTGAAGTGTGAATATAGCTTTGATAGTAGAAACCATAGGCCTACTGCTGTTTTTAAATATTTGCAAAGCTTGTTGCTTCGTCACATTATTGTACCTGTAAACTTTATTAATTAAAGGATGTATGCATTTCTTTTAACACTTCAAGCCCTGATATATTTAAAACGTTGACAATAAAAATGAAAGAAAATCATGTCTTGTTTTTTCATTGTAGGCTACCACAGATGACATGATGTGCACTCTGTATGTCACAGATGAACCAAGAAATCGTCGTCTTTTTCTCTCTCTCTCTCTACCGCAGAAGGTCCCGCCCATGCCATGGCGGTCTATACAAAACACAGCCGGCTTGTTTCGGTAGAGCGACAGCAGAGTTTGTCCAGATCGTGCGATATGAGACCGATTAGGATTATATGTGCAGTTCTGCTGTTTATTTCTGTAGGATATGATATGGCCTCCTGGATATCAAGCGGTAAGACTTCTTTGCCCAATGTCGATTATTTACTTGATTTTTGCGATAGCTTCTTGACCGGATAATAGAGGAACCTCGCGTGCCTGAGCCTCAAGCTTGTTCCAAATGCCCCGCGATAGCATTAGTAACTACTTTGATAAAGTTGTTTAAGGGCTAAAGGCGCGCGAGTGGCGTATGCTCGACACGCTTACATGAACAGTTACGCAAACAGCTACTTTGACAATATTAAGGAAAATGCAACAAAATAAACTTACTGTCCTTATGTATCCCAATGTGACTCAACTGGGGTTACACCAGGTGATAGGGTGTCGACTCGAAACTATAACTATGATCGACCTTAACCCATTTCCTTATTAATCAGCATAAGAAAAATATTTAGCGATATAATAAGTTCTGCCAAGAACTTCTTTTATGCATATTCAATTGAAAAGTGTTTACAGACCTGGATGCAAATGAAAAACACTGGACCTTGTAGAACTTTTATTAAATAACCTGTGCTAGGGCTGGGCGATTAATCGAAATCGAATCGCAATCGCGATGTGAAAAATGTGAAACGCGTCTGTTCCCGTCAAAGCAAAAGCATGACTGCCCGGCTCGCCTTGAGTGACAGTCTTACTAACCAATTGAGTGAGCGCACTTCCATTCTGCCCAATCAGCACTGCCCTAGCCTGTGTAAACGCCCACCATTACAAAATAACAAGCAGAACGCGCGCGCGAGAGAGAGAGAGCGAGTGGAATTGTGGCGTTTTGGAATGCTTCTCATACTCGCGTCTCTCTGTCACGCGTGCGCGGCGCGTATCCCGCGTTTTACGGGCGAGACTTTTACACTTGCCGCACACATGCAACCTGTTTCGTAATGCGTGTAATGTCACACCGCAAGTCTCCACGAGCGCATCTGTGTTAGCTCGCGCCTGGCTCCACGTTTATAACAAATGTACATTCAATCTAACTGCTTTTCTAATTTCACAATAAAGTAGCCTATTTTAATAATTGACTAAAGTAATAGGCTACAGTTCTTTATTTATTCAAAATAAACAAATATTTCCAGTGAAATTCAGTAATTAAGTTCATTCTGTGAGTATTAATACCATTATATTTTCCCTGCTGAAAAACAATAGAACTCCTCCCAAAACACAATCGAAAATTTGATGATTATAATGGGAATTGTATTGGTTTTAATGTAATGGTGTCTACTGGTATTTGATGGATTCTTTTGGTGGGATGTGATCTGGCAGATGGAAACCAATAAAACAACAGTAAAAATAATGCCCAAAACACACTATAACTGTGATGGTTTCCATTGTTTTTTTATTCAGTGGGGTAACAAAAGCTGAACTTTGCAAAATTAAATCGCAAATCGAATCGCAATCGCAATATCTGTCAAAATAATCGCAATTAGATATTTTCCCCAAATCGCACAGCCCTAACCTGTGCGTTGTTTATGTTGGGGAATGGGGTGTGTGGTTAGATGAATGGTATGTAAGGAGGAATAGTGACACTATTTTACTATTTAGAATACATTTTGTTTTGTGTTTGACAGGATGTTCCACAAAGCAGGAAATATCTTCATGTGAGAACCTTCATACATCCGTGGGATTCACTTACCATGTGCCTGACTATATGGTGATGCGTCTAACAGATTGTGAACATGGATGGTATTACCTGGTGGGTTTATTGCAATTTCTAAAAAATAATAAAAAAAATTTTTTTAATGGGTTTGTAATTGTTACGTTTTCTGCGTGTAGAATGGAACATTTATTGCTGATTCAACTGACAATGAGAAGAAATCAAGATTTGTGAAGAACTTGACCATGAGCACCTGTGAGAACCTTAAATGGGAGGTTCTCTGCCCCGACAGTGAGGTGGAACAAACCATATGTGTCTGTGTATTTACATCATTATAGTATATGTAACAGTGAAGGATCAAATTTCATTCTGAAGGTTCTAACAATGTTTGTTCTTCCATTGCAGCCTCATTGTATCAGCTTTTCTAGTAAGTACTCAGTTTTTTACTTTGCCAGGTAAGTTTTTTTTCACTGTATAATATATAAAATATGCTTTTGTCTGTGTTTGTCTTAAGTTTTAGAACAAAGCAAATCAACAAACAATGCCTCCCAGACAGGAAATAAGACATGTTCAGAAGACAAACAAGATTGTAATCATAAAGAAAACCTCAATGGTAACCGCAAAGTGTTTAAATGCTACGTTACCTTTTTTTGCCTTGTTTTATAACATCTTTTGACTGCCTATACTGTTTCTGTTATGTATTTCAACAGTTTTACCTCCCTTGACGATTGCTTTAATTGGGATTGTGAGTGTGTTGTTGGTGGTTGGTTTGATTGTTGTCTTTTGGAAATGTTGTCTCCAACGTGGAAAAGGGTGAATTTCTATCTCAATATTGTAATAACTTGAATCAATGTATGCACAAGGATCATTAAGTCTTACTCCTATGTAGATTACATTATATTTTTGTCAGGTCATGTACAGTTAAGTTTGACTTACAGGGGTGATTTTGTGTATGTCTGTATTTTCCCTACAGATCAAATGGTGTGGTGTAGTGGTGAAGAGATTGGGCTAATGGGAAAGAAGTAGTCAGGCTACACTCTGCCCTTGAATGCCCTGCAATATGTGTGCCAACGTCTTATAAGGGTAAAAAAATGTGTTCAAATGTTATGACTACGACAATTGACGACAGTAGTAGGAATTACTGTATAAATAATTTTTATATAGATAGATATATATAGATGTATAGTTAATATTATATATAAATATGTAACACATAGGTAATTTAATATCACTTTATATATCATACATGCCCCCCAACTGAGATTGTTGCAAGCACAAGTGCAATTGGACAATTCACAGCTTCATGCTGATGTTTGGTGTAATGTACTTCATGATATTGCAAATTTTAGGGGTTCTGTTATGCAAATTAGGGTAAACATTTTCCCTTTTTATACAGAGGTTGGGGTGACATGTATATAACTAATACTATATACAGAGGAGATCAGGGCTGGTTGTCAAAGGTAACATAAAAATAATAAAAATGTAGATGTTTATGACATTTAAAGAAAACATAACTTTTGGCTACAAATGTGACAACGTTATCCTATGACCTAATGAAAGATGCTTTTGCCCCATTTACAAATTATTTTTGTAAATAGTTGGCTATATTCTGAATCTATGCCAATGTGGTTTTAATGGAATTATTTGTTTAACCAACAGCTATTAAAATGTATGATATTGAAATAGTTTGGAGGAGAGGATTCACAAACTATTGTGCATTTTTAATGAACCGTATTTAATGAAGTTTAACAGTTCTAATAGTGTTAATGTACAAAACCACTACATTTATTGGACTTGACTCAAATTAAATCTACTTCAATATAGCTCTTTTTACAATTTCCCCTTGTGACTATTAGCCCTGATCTCACTTATATATTTACTGTAACTATATAAATTGTATATTTTAATGTGGCATGGCACAGGGCACTCACCCATTGAAAACATGAATACAATATATATTTGTATATATTATATATATATATATATAATCCTTCTGAAACCTTGTATGTCCAAATATGCTGTTTTTCAGGAAACAGTATTTTAATGACTGCATACTGTGTTGTCAAAGGTGACAAGCACTTTTTAATACTTTTTATTGGTTAGGTATTTGCAAAGACCAGTGACAAACATAAATGACTAACAATGATTTATAAAATCACGAAATATGGAGGTGCAAAATTTCAGAAGGACAGCAGCAATATGTGGAAAGTGTACAGTAAGGATAGAGGAATGTTAAAGCCACAACACTTCGAATGCCTATGGTTATAGTTAACTGTACAGGAAGGGCAAGTATTTCAGGTTAATGCTGTGGAAGCAAAATGTAATGAAATGCTGTGCCAGTGCGTACACAAGCCTAATGCAAGTTATATCCGTTATACCACGGATCAAGAAAGGACTGTAATTTAACAATTGTGTTATAATAATCACATACAAAAATATATTAAATGCTTAAGCTCCTAATCAATGGTGTTGCTTTGTGCCATGCTACTTGTATAATATAATACATAAATTATATAATGGTTTTACATATGACATATTAAGATTCTTTGTCTGTATTGTTCCATAAAGAACCTTCAACATCCACATCTTTCTGTTGCACAAAAGGTTCTTGGTAGTGGAAAAATAAAGTTATTTTAGACTATTAAAGGTTTTGTTTAAGAACCGACTGAATGGTTCTTGGGGGGTGGGGGGATGGCTGGGGGATCGTCTATTACATCATTGAGAAGAATCCTTTTTAGTAGGCTACCTGTATTTTAATACCTATAATATTTAGGGCTCCCACATAAAAGCTGGAAATAATCAGGAAATTTCAAAATTGTGATTTCTAAGCCTGAAACAGCTGGATATTGCTCTTCATAAGTGCTTTTGTTGGGCAAACCTGTCCACAACTCACTGGGACAACATCAGTTTTAGAAAAATATATCCTTTTCAAATAGAAATTCATCAAGGAATACACAAAAAATGTGTGAACCCTAAATATTTAAATGATAAAATTCTGTTGTATTTATACTCATTAATTTACTTTAACTGTTTATTTTAACTGTTAATTTGTCATAGTGTAAAAGTAGCACTGGAAGTATAGAAAATGTATAATATTGCATTATTTCTCATATTAATATATGGCAAGGCTTATTGAAAAATATACTGTATATTCATCTTTTTTTCCATCGCTTTAAGCCTGTCAATAAAATATTATAAAACAATTGTCTTGTTTTTTTTGTACCTCAGAGAATTTTACAAAATAATTAAACAACAAATAACTGATTTTAAAGTAATATCCTGGGTCATATTTATGTGAAAGAGATCTTACAGTCCTGTGGGAATTCTGAGATTTCTAGCCTGCTGCGACTTTCCTCTAGTCAATTTAATTTGGAAGGCAATGATGACAAAGCCCTGCTATCAAATTACAAAATCTTGTTGAACTTGAGACATACTGATTAATGAGAGGTTTATTCAAAGGCAACACAGAAAGAAACCGCACAGTTACACTTAAATGAGAGAAAATCTATTAATAATTGACTACTGCTTGATTTATCGTTTGGCCCAGAGACTGAAATCACATAATCAGCTTCACATTACAACAACACACCCGTCAAGTGGATTACTTCAGGGATTAAAGGTCTCCACTGCTAAAACTGATTTCCATCAATCGGATTGCATGAGGTCATGCAAGTGCACATGAATTACTAGCTAATATTGATGCAACGGCCACTTCAGTTTCCTGTTAGTATGTCCCAGTGAGTGCATATTTTTTTGCTACACACTAAAATGTATATACTTTTCCATAACAAAAGCAGTACATACCTTTAGAAGACAAATTGGGATGCAGCATAACTAAATAGCCAGTCAGATAAAACCTCTGCTTGGCTTAGTCATACAGATTTTCCCAATACAGGGTAAATTGTGGTTTGTGGGCTCTAAACACTCCTGAACACACTATCATTTTGGCTAACATGGGGTTGGCCAAAACATAACACTTGCTGTGGTAAGCCTTAATTCCCCTGTGGTTATTGAATAACCCTTTATATAAATAACCCCACAATTTTCCAGTCTAACAACAAAAGCCACTGTATCTGTATGATTATGAGAAATGTAAACCTTTATGTGCACTTTCATTTCGGTTTTATTTCAGATTTCTTTTATTTTCAGACTTTTTTTATTCAAAATAATTTAGGCCCCGTCTTGATGTAACCTATAGCAACAAAATACGTGTAAACACAAGGTGGTTTAGGAAACTGTGCATTTCTTATAATGTCAACCTCCCCCCCAACACACACACACACACAAACCCAGGCACACCCATGTAAGATTAAAAACCCATTGATGCACCTCATCAGGGAAGGAACTAGACAAACCGCTTTGCAGACATGGAAAACGACATAGCGTCCTATGAGTCAACAGTTAGGACTTTCACTCCAGCTGCTGTAACTCAACACCCCTTTAAACAACATTTAGTGTCTTATTTACCCTTATCCTACCCTAAATACATTTTCATGACTATAGTGTTAACAGTTTCTCTTAGACCTCTGCATGGATAACGGGCCCCTGATACCTGGGTGTCAGAGTGCACAGTGGCCTCTTTTGGACAGCGTAGTAGTTTCCATCCGAGGGGAGGTAATAAACTTTTACCTGTCAGCAGAACATATAAAAGAAACAAACAAAAATGTTGCTAAATGTAAATCTAATGACAAAGGCATTAAGTACAAAGCGCTGTTTAAAAACCATATGGTAATATGCAAAACTGCTGTCTACAAACTAAGTGGTAAGAACAAGACACACCTTGGGGAATTCAGAGATCACAGAAACGACAGAAAAACAAAACATGAAAAACTACAGGAATCAGTTCTATAATGGTTTTATTAGCCTAATTATAATTAAAGAAATGAGCAAAATGCTAAGGCGACAGATGAAGCGCGTTTCTCAGCAGGTGTTTTTGTAAACAGACTGGGCTAAGGACCGACTTTCACCTTTTCATGTATGTTTTATTATACCTCAATTTGAACAATATGAACAGGACAACCTTACCAACTCAAGTGTTTATATGTTCTTTAAGTTACTATGAACTGTCCGCTTTATTAGCACGTTTTCCCGTTCTGCATAATATAAAACAAGTTGGGCACAGCCTCATGATTAAAAGATAAAGCTAAACATTGGGATGCGTGAAAACCTTTATTACATTGTTGTTAAATTGTACAAGTTTAAAAATGTTCCTGACTCTTACCTCTTTATTTCCAAAATTGTGCATCTTGTTCCCCTTTACCTACAGATGTCCTGTTTAGGTACATTGTTACAATTAGTTAGGCTGTAAATTCTGTTCAATTTTGCGGTACATTGTGGGCCGTAATCTAAAGCGTTACTAAGAAATCTTTACGGGCGACTCACACAGAGAAATAAAAAGTAAGATAACACTGTCATATTTACAATAAGCTACTCATAACTGCAACAGTTTACTTTCACAATAGTTGTTTAAAGATTGTTTGATTGTAGGATGTCTGCATACAGTTACACTGTTAAGTAACTCCTTAAACTCATTTATTCTTCATTATGGCTAATGGCTATACTAAAGAGCTCACACATTACTGTATTAATAAGTAATGCTTCATCCAAAAGGCTATTCATGTTTTTTTTAACTTCTTACATGCAAAGAGGAGCTGTATTTTGATGTTCGTGACCGTTAATTCACAGACGTCTAGGTTTCCTGTTAGTATGTCCCAGTGCGTGCATACAGTTTTGCTAAACACTAAAGTATAGGCCTATACTTTTCCATAACAAAAACAGTATATACTTTTAGCGCATATAGTAGAAGTAGGTGAATTAGGATGCAGCAAAAGACTCGCTGAAGTGCAGTATTGTTGATATATCGAGTGAACCCTCCCCCTTTAAAAATGAAGAATAATGTTTTGTTTACGGCACAGTGAGCCTGGCAAAGAAGCTGCATTTGATCAGTTATAACAGAGATGAGTCATGTGAAGCTTGTGATTTACATTGGTAAGTGACTTGCATTTGTCTTCTCCTCAAGACTGTTTGTTCCTTCTGTAGTTACCTCGCTTATCAGTAGATAAACAAGTGTTACATAATTCCTTACATCAGTCAAAGCCTGCAGACAGTCTTGGGAAAGTTCTGTTGAAGAAAAGGTGCCAGTGAGGTCTTTGCCTGTTTTGTGTCCTAATATGGGCATTTTAATTTACAGGAAACCCTGTGTTGCAACAGATTGGGTTGATGGGTGGTATTGACATGTGTTTCTCTAAACATTTGTTCAGAAACGGTGAATGGGAAAACCCCACCATGGGGTTTTAATAATTGACAGAAGCTAAGTCAGTGGTCAAAGAAACATATTTGCTTTTGTTGTTTCCAGAAACGACCTGCGGCAGCATCATGTCCTACTTTAAACACTGTCAGATCTTTAAAGCATTAAGGCCTCTAACATCTCTGTCACCACTTTTCTAGGTTTCCTTAAGCTACATGTATGAGCATTCCTGTAACATCACTAAATTGCCCAATTACAAGTATACACAAACATTGAAAGTTGATTTGGATTAGTCAGACCTGTAAGAGCTTCTGTTCCTGTAGGTTACATAATTTCCAACACCTCATTTTACACTGTGTTACACACACTGTATGGTACTATAAATAATACAGGTTACAAGAAGATTTACAGTAACATTAGTATACATTTCCTTAGATTTTAGTTGAACATCAGATCCTCATGAATGCATCAAAACCTATAAATACATAAGTGACCTCTTAAAAGCAAAACTTACAGCCATGCTATCATGAATTACTAAAGAAATCTCTGAACAGTGCCACTGTGTGAAAGTGATCATCTCCTAGGGTATGGCATTTTAGATATTATTTCTATAATCTCTATAATCGTTATTTCATCATCTGCCGTCTTCATCACAAACAATGTCCCTGTGGGTGTTCAGAGTACACTAGCGGTCAAAGGGTTTAGGACACTTACTCACTTATGTGTTCATAATTTTCCACATTTTCAAAATTTTGAAATAAAACAAAGGGAACTATGGGAATTATGTTGTAGTTAAAAAAAAAAGTTATATTTTATCGCCTTCACTGTCACCTTTTGACTAGAATTTGCAAAAATGTTTTCATGTAATTTTATCAAGCAGCTTCTTGAGGTCTCACCACTGATCTATATAATGACTGGATTGCTCATGACGTGCACCCGCTACGCTGCAAAATAGGATATTTTAGATCGTTATTTTAAATGCAAGTCAATGACGCCGTCTGTTCGTTGGGAATACCAATATGGCGGCGCGATCACTTCTGGTTGCTTCACCTCCAGCCGTTGGCTTAGCGTTCTATGAGCTATCCAGTCATTATATAGATCAGTGGGTCTCACCCGGAGATGCTTTTTAAACAATATTAAAGGAGTTATTATCTATTCTGTGCTCTTATTGGCTGTTATTTCTTAATTATTCAGTCAAAGTTATCCATTTAAAAAAAAAACATTTTTAAACCATATTAAATAAAATGTTAGTTTTGTCATGAAATAACAAAAAAAATTCAATTTAAAAATTTAATTTCACTCAAGTGACTGCTATTTGAGAGTACAGCACTTAAAAGCCAAAGCTTTTTTAAAAGCTTCTTTAAGCCTCTTTGTACAATTGGCTTAACCGGTTCTTTATCAGATTTAACATTGTCTGTTACTGTAATCACAGTATTTAGCGGATGTACATAAAAGTGTTTAGCATTAAGCCACTGTCATCACAACTGTTGCTATATGGGTGAATGACGTGATGCTCATTTTTTTGTGTCCCTGTAATTCAATTTAAAGGGTTAAATGTTGAAATTAATTTGCTAATTACTTGCATACATTCTCTTTTCTGAGGACAAAGACTGAAATTCTGGTTTTAATTCATTTTGAGAGAATATTTCTGGAATGATTACAGGAATGTCAATGTGGTGTAAACGTAAAAATGTAATCTAAAAAAAAATCATCTCGTTTAAAAAGATGAAATTCTCACTAAACACTGCAAGGCCCGGTTTCACAGACAAGGATTATCTTAAACCAGGACTAGGCCTTAGTTAAATTAGGACATAAGTAGTTTTTAGAAACATGCTTTACAAAAAAACATTTCTGGTGTGCATTTTGAGGCAAAACAATGACACTGATGTATTTTAAGAATTGTCACTGCTAACTGTTTTCAGTTTAGACAGCTCTAACATTTATTTTAGTCTGCAACTAGTCTTAAGCTTTGTCTACAAAACCGGGCATATATCAGATAGCTTGGCATAATCTTACATTAGTCTTATTTAATAGTAAAAAAACACCATTTATATGAAACACCATTGTTTTAAATAATATAATTAATTTGGCGAATCATGCGAGTCAAGTAAAATGTATGGAGTTTTGTAAATATTGTTCAAGAAGACATGCGAAATGTTAACTAGTGTAACCGGTTACGCCATTGGACTTGCATCACAAACCTTACTGTTAGGGGCCAATTTAGTCAAATATCACTAGTTTATGATGTTAATTCAAGATGGAATATAAACTAATAAGTCCAAGATAAATTATGATCAAGAAGATAATCATGTTCTTCAACATAAGTTGAAATGTTTAGCTTTAATGCTTAGTTCTATTCCTTTTATTTAAAATGTTAAGCAATATAAAATATAATTGTAATATATACATACATGATTTAATAATGAAGAATGAAGTAGGTGTCTATATTTAAACAAATTAAGTGATAAAATAAAATACATGGCTGATATTTTATAATTAATACGATAGAAGACTACACGTATGTGCCGGGTTCTCACATGATTGGGCATTAGAGTCAGGAAATTGTTGAATAAAATTGTTTTTGTTTTATTGCACACAAAAATATTCTTCTTGATTCATAAAATGGTTGAACCACTGTAGTCACATGGATTATTTTAATGTTGTCTTAACTGGGAGATGGACTCACTCTTCATGGTTCTCTTCTCTATCTGCTCTCATTGGAAACTGGATGTTGGCTTCTCCAAAAAAAAAAAACTGCCTCTTCCCTTTGTGGGGGGGCTGGAGGGGTTGGGGAAGACCAATAGACCACTGCCTTGGAGTGTGCAGAACTTACATAAAGACCAGACAAAGAACTGGATACAAGTGTCAACTTAAATACCTTCTCAAACATGAAACGTGCAAACACAATGAGGAAGAGTTGCTGAACATAATCATGATGGCGGCGGTGAGGTGCAGAGGGTTCTGGGTAATGTAGTCTTTTCGAAATGAAAGGTCCGCAAAACACAGAAAAACACGGGGCAGGACAAGAGTGTTACACAGTGGAACTTTCTGAAATCTGAACTCTCCACGCGAATCAGGATTTTGCTTTGCACACTGAGACAATACAGGTTCATTCAATTCAATTCTCTTCTTTCTCTCTCTCTCTCTCTCTCTCTCTCTCTCTCTCTCTCTCATTCTTTGTTGTTTGTGTATATATATGTTGTGTCTAGGTCTAATTGTTTATTCACATAGAGTTAATGTAGGGGGGCAGTTGTGGCCTAATGGTTAGAGAGTCGGATTCGCAACCAGAAGGTTCTTATTTAGTGAGAAAAGCCCATTATCATTTTAACAACACTAAAATCCCTTACACACATTATACTGTAATTTAATACAACTGAATGCCACCAGCAGTCACTTTAACTGCTGCTAAAATCCTGATTTATAAACACAGCATCATTGGACCTAGTTACCAAACCTATACCTCTGCCAAATATTGTCCTATCATAACAAACCATATATCAATAGAAAACTTTATTCAGCTTTAAGATTATGTAAAAATCTCAGTTTAAAAAAATTGACCCTTAAGACCGGTTTTGTTGTCCAGGGTCACATTTGTACATTGTGGTTTTAAATTAACACAGCCTTTTGGTGGTCTGCAAAAAACTGCAAACCTCTTTATATTTGAAAGGAAACTCTTTTAAATATAACCACTCTGGCATACTGCCTGGCCAACCCGGGGAAATGAGACATCTGGCAATGTCTTTCAAAGAGAGTGCAAGTTATTCAAAGAAATGTGGTTCGGGAGGCTCTATAACACATACTCCTAACCCTCAGAATCCTGTAACTTTAATTTGTGGTCAACAGCCTAGGATGTAGAACTTGAGCTGTGGTAAGCCTTTAATGCTCCAGTATTCCACAACAGCTACTGAGGTCTTTATGTTCATGAGGAATATAATCTGTTGAAAGTGAGTAATTTGTCTGCAAATGTAACTGAAAGAGTGCACTTTCATTTATGCTTAACTTTTAAAATACTTTTTTAAATTCAAATTACTTAAGACCCTACCTTGTCTTGCTGTAACTTTAGCAATAAAATAAAATGTGTAAACACAAAGTGGTTTCTTGTAATTGTCCCATTTCTAATAATGCCTCTCCCACACACACAAACCTAGACATACCCATGTTTAAAACACATGACAAACATATGCAAATTAACTAGACTGACCAGCTTTCCAGAGGTGGAAAGAGCACTAGAGGACTATGAGTCAGGCAGTCGATTAACTCCAGCTGCCTTTGAGGCAAAGAAAGAGTCAAGGACGTTTATGTACTATAGTGATGATATCACTTTCTACAAACCAAGTGGTAACAACAAGAACACACCTTGGGGAATTCAAGGATCATGTTTCAAGAAACATTGCAAAAAATGAGCCAGCACTAAGCTATGAAATTCAAGACCCAAATGTTTTTAGATATGAAAGCATTTATGTTTTCTTTTCTTATTTTGTTGTAAATTAATAACATCATTCTAAACTTGTGGTTGATATGTGATTCTCATTCACTGGAATAACAATGGAAAATCATACAATACCATTTTGTACATTACATTAGATCTCAATGTTTTCTGTGGACTGTGGACGTGGGGTTAGAAACCGTTATGCTGCCATGCACACTTAGACCTTCTTGTGTAGGAGGATAGAAGCTACAGAAGGACTGGTCTGGATCTGTGTCATCCCTATAGGATGCATTCTCTCAGGATTGAGAAGCACATTAATTATGGAACCCTGGATGCCACTTTCGCCACAAGGCATTGAACTTGAACCATGCTCATTCAGGGCTATCATGCCTCCTTAAAACCTAAAAACACATTGCACAAAATGGGACATCTACACTTGCTTAGGCCATTTGTCCATATAAAAAACACATTGTCTACAATATTATTATTCAGGTTAGCTGAATGCTTATGTTAAATACATAGGGAGCGTTTGTAGACTGCACTTATTGTTAGCTTATTTGTAAGTCACTTTGGCAAAATGCGTCTGCTAAATGAATGGAAATGAATGGTTTGACAGGAAGTTATACGAAGAGCAGCATACTAGTTATTTTTTGTTACAAAGTTATCTACCAAACCGTCTATGTTAATATTGGTAAATTGTTTATTTACAGTTTTTTCACTATTGCTGAAACACATCTAATCTCACACTTTGGCTTGAGAAAAGACTTTGCACAAAACCAAATCTTCAAACTATTTTTTACAAAACATCTTAAATTCCCCTAAAATCATCTTAAAACATTTAATCTGTGCTCAAAAACACGAATTCATATGGCAAAATCTAACAATTGCCACAAAACCATTGGAGAACTCAGCATTCAGAGCATGTAATTATGGGAGGGGGGGGGACATTTAAGGCTATGATAAATATTCATATAAATATGTTTTGAGTGAGTCTCGTATGTACTGCATAAGACCAAAGAACAAAGAAAAGCCTGCTCCTGTCTGACTCACCCGGAAAGTTTTGTTGACATTTTATGTAGGCAATGCTGTCCCTCGTCAACCACAATATTATTATTGTGGTAAATAATAATCTGCTGTGGTAAATCCGGCCTCTATACAAAAACATCCTCGCCTCTCAAATGGTGTTACTATATAAAAGTAAAAAAGAGAGGTTGGTTTAAACCACTGGGCATTCTTTTTAAATAATGTGTTTTAGTATTTTAGAAATTCAGGGAAAACAGTAAATGTAAAAAAAACCAAAATATTATAATAATGGAAGCTACGTCACAATTATTAGACGTAATTGCGCATGGGACGTAACGTCACTTGGCAGCTACACTTGAAAGAAGGAAGTCAGTCGCTCAAGATTCTCCTTCTCAAATCGTGGAAATGAGGTTGTTATCTGGTAAGATATTTACATATTACTAAGTAGTTAGTCCTGCATGCATTCATGTTGTGACTACAAAACAATATTTTAGGGAAACATTTAAAGCGACCTTCGCTTCGTCCATACAACAAGTGCGACATGATTTATCTGGCTTGTCTGTATCGTAAAATACAGATCGCGTTTTCTTGAACTGGGCAATAACGTTTAGTCATTTTGATCTGCCTGTGCGCGCACACGAAAAGTGCATTGCTTGACATTGCGTCGTTTTATACTGTTGTGTGTTTTTTGTCCACATTTAAATACAGAATAGCATTGATATGTGTTTGCTTGAGGGAGACGAGTTGAAAGAGCTGCTAGGATTGTGGATGTGTTACGTCATCGTCATGGCAGCTCAGAGGCAGGTTGCGTCATTGTTTGTGCCGCTATATCAAACATAACACGACCCAACAAACACTGATTTAACCTACTGTCTCCCAAAACAATGGTCAGCGGATAACACTGATCGTACATCAGTGCATTTAAAGTAGTCTTATGAATGATGCAATTTTCTGTTTACTTTTCATAGCAAAAGGAGATATTACATAGTCAAACTGTGACAGAATTTGTGAAATGCAAACATCCTACAATCAAACAATGTGGTGCTGCTTTGATTAAGGTGAAAGTCTGTTGCAGTTATGACTAGCTTGTAAATATGACAGGGTTATCTTAATATGTTTAGTTTAGACATCCTTGTTGAGTCAACTGTAAAGATTTCCCTTTTTAAAGAAGAGAGGAAAACAAGCAACAGTCTATGAAATAATATTACATTTAGGCACAGATGTATTTGCATTATGTCATCATTGTATGTTTGTTCCTTCTGTAGTTACATCGCTTATCAGTAGATAAACAAGTGTAACAGAATTCCTTACAACAGTCAAAGCCTGTATAGTCTCGTGAACGTTTTGTCGAAAGAAAAGCTGATGTCAGGTCTTTGCCTGTTTTGTGTCTTAATATGGGCATGTTAGTTCATGGAACATCCCCTCTCCCTGTGTTGCAACAGGTTGATGGGTGTTTTCTGGCAGAATTTCAAATTAATCAGCACATCATAAATGTGTTTCAATAAACATTTGTTCAGAATGTTCAGCAATTGGGAAAACCATTAGACTTGCTGACCTCTCTCCAACTTCTGTATAGTCAAACTATATCCTGTTCTTTTTAAAACTTGTTGGACCACAAAGGTGATTTTTTGCATTTTTAATAATTGACAGAGGCAAAGTCAGTGATCAAGGCCACATATTTGCCCTTGTTGTTTCCAGAAATGACACGCAGCATCATGTCCTACTTTAAACACTGTCAGATCTTTAAGCAGCATTAAGGCCTCTAACAACTCTGACACCACTTTGCTACAGATTTCCTTAAGCTACACGTATGAGCAAAATTGCCCAATTACAAATATACACAAACATTATAAGTTGATTTGGATTAGTCAGACCTAAGTGCTTCTGTGCACAAGTTACGTAGTTTCCACTGTATACATGATTTGTGGCAAGCAACACTTAATTTTTGTTACACACACTGTATGGTACTATAAATAGGTCAAATTACTGTCATAATACCTGTTACAGGAAGCTCTACAGTAACACTAGTAGTATACATTTCTTTAGTTTTTTTTGAACATTAGATCCTCATGAATGCATCATAAGTGACCTCTTAAAAGCAAAATGTACAGCAATGCAATGCGCTCTTGTATTAACAAAAGAAAGGCCCCTGTGTACATTTGGCTTAACCGGTTATTTATCTCAGATTTAAGGATGTGTCTATTGCTGTAATCACAGTATTTAGCAGATTGTTTAAAAGTGTTTAGCAATAATCCACTGTCATCACAGGTGTTACAGCTGTTGCTCAATGAGTACTTATCAGATACTCCTAGTGAAAGTCTTCTGCTTAACATGTTATTCTGAGGCTGAGCTGTAAGCTTATTTTTATAGTCTGTGTTATCCGATTGTAGTACATAAGTGTTTTAGGGTGTTGCGTATCGCCCTGCATTTCCTGTTTGTATATGTAACAGCTTGTCGTTTGCTTGTGTATGTTGTCACTTAGCAATCGCCGGACTTCTCTATTGTTTTCTGGAGACATTTGGATTCCCAGCTCACTTACAGTGTGTTGGAAAAAGACAAAGAGGACAAATCCACTTTCAAGTGTCTCCTGACATCACAGATGAAATCCATGGCTGTGACATCCAGTGGCTAGTGAATGTAATTACTTTATGTAAAAAAAAAACGCTTGTATAAAGATTTAATAAACTATGCTATATTATGCCATTTTCAGATTTTACATAATTTTTTCCTCTTTTTATCAGAATAAAGTAATGGCGTTCTGTGAAAGCAATGGAAATACACAATTTAAAGTTCCCATTAAGAATGCAACTGCAAACACAGCCATCATGGAGGTCAACTCTGATGAAGTGAAATATTTTCTCGACTGTCCCAACATCAATGTAAATATCATTTATGTTAAACAGTTAAGCCATCAAATAAATATCAGAAGAACTGAACTGTTATTGTTTTGAGAATGTTGCCTTCATTATGGACTGTGTTTTTGTTTTGCAGATCAACAGGAAGCTGCAGTGCTCTTGTAAGTTTTCTTAATTGATTGACTTAAATCTTAAATCTGTTAGAGGTGTAGTTCATCATCTTATGCAAATTTTGCTTTGAATCTGTCAAATTGTAGTTTTTAACAACAGATGCACCACAGACTCAATATAGTGTGACACATGAAATAGTCAGAAATAGAGCAAAATTACTGAAAAATAATGAACCCACCGTGATCCCACAGCTTTCACCATCTGCAATTGGGGGAGCATTTGGGTACACAACATTTTTATAAATCTAACAAAATCTAAACCATATAATGTGTACATTTTAAACTTAACGCTATTTATTTGTGTTAAAAATGTGATATAGTTACATACACCCTACAAATTATCAGACCAATATATGATTTATTGGTTTTCAACTGTTGCAAAGTCAAATGAAGAATGACTTGTTACACTTACTGTTATACTTAAACCATTAATTAGCCACATTGCAGGTGAATCCATATTTAACATTAAGTGTATGTATTTTTTCCGTTACATGTGTCAAGAACATTACATGGAATATGCCATTATGTGAGCTTATTTATTACTTCATTACTTAAAAATTAAATATGAAAATATATTTTTATAACATATGAGATCTTTATATTTATCTCATTTGAACTTTGTGTCTTGTCTTAAAACCGAAAGTAAATGTTTTTATCTTCCACAAAACAAAAACATTCAATTTTTAAGGCAAGAAAATATTGATATGAGATATTGTATTGGCTTATTATGAGCTAATAAATATTTAATATCAACATTTCATTTTCAATAACTTAAGGTAAGCAGCTGTGTAATAAGTGGAATAATGTAAAGCCAGCCTGTTATTATCGCAAAATAAACCCCCTCAGTGTGATACAAGATCTTCCACTTCATGCCAGATCCTAATCACACTGTCAGGGTTGATTTCTTTACAAGCAAACTAATTAATGCTTTGTGTATTTGTCTACAGATTTAGCACCTCTTGACCCCCTACCGGGGAATGGCACTTCTGCAGAACAAGGTCAATACGGTAGCTCTCATAAAGTATTTTATTATCTTAGCACATTTGATCTTATCATTGTTATTCATTTCACCTTTGATTTTGTCACTGCAATAGTTTTTTGGAAGTTTTTATTTTCTCAACACTTTCCATGTGTCTGTTGTGTTTTTACATGTTGTGTAACAGGTTTTCCTGACTGGGTGATCTTTGTTGCTGTGATCACAGTGATTGTACTACTGTTTGTGGTCTTCGCACTTGTTATTCACAAGTTAGTGAGAAAAAAGTGAGTTAAATAATGCAAATTACATAATACATCAGGCATAACATTATGACCACTGACAGGTGAAGTGAATAACACAGATTATCTCTTCATAACGGCACCTGTTAGTGGGTGGGATATATTAGGGAGGAAGTGAACATTTTGTCCTGAAAGTTGATGTGTTAAAAGCATGAAAAATTGCTAAGCGTAAGGATTAGAGCGAGTTTGACAAGGACCAAATTGTGATGGCTGGAGTCAGGACATCTCCAAAACTGCAGCTCTTGTGGATGTTCTCAGTGTGCAGTGGTCAGTATCTATATAAAGTGGTCCAAGGAAGGAACAGTGGTGAACCGGCGACAGGATCATGGGCAGCCAAGGCTCATTGATACATGTGGGGAGTGAATGCTGGCCTGTGTGGTCCAATCCAACAGACGTGCTACTGAAGCTCAAACTGCTGAAGAGTTAATGCTGGTTCTGATAGAAAGGTGTCAGAATACACAGTGCATCACAGTTTGTTGCGTATGGGGCTGCAAAAGCGGGACCAACACAATATTAGGAAGGTGGTCATAATGTTATGCCTGATTAGTGTAAAGTTGTAGAAATGTATTCATATACAGTGTTTATAGGTGTTTCCATATTATTTATAAACTTTTGAAACATTTTTTCCAATAATTTGCTCGCAGGCCAAGACATTATGCACGTACTGATGAAAATGATGCTTAGTGATCCTGGTATGAGACACCATTTTTGTTTTGTTCAGTCATGTGTGATTTGATTTGATTTAAAATGAAATGAATGAGTTCTGTCATAATTTACTCACCCTCTTGTCATTTCAAACCTTTATGATTTTCTTTCTGCTGCAGAACAAAGAAGATATTTTGAACAAAGTTGGTAACCAAACAGCACTGACTCCCAGTCACTTCGATTGTATGGACACAATGCAAGTGAAAGGGGGCCAGTTAACAAAATTCTTCAAAATATCTTCTTTTGTGTTCTGCGGAAGGAAGAAAGTCGTACAGGTTTGAAATGACAAGAGGGTAAATGATACAATTTTTATTTTGGGGTGAACTATCACTTTTATGGTTATTAGGTAAAATGTTCAGCTTGTTAGGTAAACTAGGGGTGACAAACCTGTTTTGCATTAGGATCCCAAAAACTGTGCAAAGAGCCAAACAACACAGACAAAAGTGTCTTACAATAACGTATTTACATATAACACATACATGGATATGAACATTTGTATCATCTACTTTCATGCCTGGCCTATTTTTAGTTGTGGCTACTCAAAGCAGATGCGTTTCAGTAAGGATCTATATTGAGACCCCTTCATTTAGATTTATTGAGATGGGGATTGTTTGTTTTCTGTTCAACTAGAAAGAAAGGACTTTATATTTACAATGGTATGAGATCGAATGGCAATGAGAGAATTGTTGTTTCTGGGTAAACTTATTCCATCATAAATGTGCTATGTGATATTATTGCTCTTGTTGTACGCCAGCTAGAACGAATTAACATGCATTTTATCAAGCTTTCTACCAATATTTGCTACATGTATTAGCCTCATATTGAATACTGTTTATTCAGCTCAGTTTGTTATCATTGTTTGTCATGGTCTTAAAATGTATTAGCTTTTCTATAATTGTAACTGATATGACATTATATAAATATACAGTATTGTTATAAAAATAGTTCAAAAAATATATTTGTGACCCAGTCTAAAAACCCAGCTTACGTTATTTTTTGTGATTTACTGTTTTCTACACAATGTAAAGAACATTCTGTGAAAATATAACCTTGATGTTTTTCTCATTTTGACTGACTAAGGCCAGAAATGAATAGTGGAAATCAAACTTTGATGGCTTGTTTTCTCATAATTAGATTTTGAGACTTTAGCTTGGTTTTCACAGTCTGGGTCACAGTCATACATGTTTAGAAATATGACTTATATTTGTATACATTTATTTATGATTATTGTGTAGTTAATATGTGGGTTGCATGGCACTTAGTGAGCACACCGTTTAGAATATAAATACAGTTTAAATGGGGAGACTCTGCAATTTTAATGTGCATACATAGGATGAATTATTATGTATCCAAAGAAACTATATACAACCAAGGCGAGTGTTTTAAATGACTGCTGTGGAAGCAAAACAGTATAAAATGCTGTACCAGTGAGTACACAAACCCAGTGCATTACTATATAAATCCACTCAGCATCTAGAACAGATGTGAATGAAGGGTGCCATGTTGGACTAGTGTTGTACTGCAGTACGCAAAATAAACTGCAATGGTTCTCACTATGTGCCATGTAAAATGATGGTAAACTCATGTCAAAGAAGGTATATATAAAAATATACAAACAATTATATTATAATGATATTAATTGTTTAATAATATAACAGTTTATGTTGATATATAAAATGCGTACTATGTGCAGTAGTATGATATGTATGGTTAATACTGAAATGAATTTGCTCTGCTGGTTAAAAAAGGTTTGTAGGCATTACTGTACAACTGCTTTTTTTTAAGTGCTTTTTACTGTACCTTGATTTATTTGACCATTTATTGCAACATGTGATGACCAGGTGCCATCTGGATGGATGTCTGTGCTCAAAATAAAAGGATTTGAATGTGTAAATGGCGTGTCTCAATTTATTGTACCTCAGTTATGTGTCATCTCCCTCTGAAATGCTAATTTTTGAACTAAAAATGTATCGAATGCATTAGCAACATCACTAAAATTACCCTTAGTATTTACAGATCACTTTCAAAACACTGCTTATCAACACTCAGCTCCTCAGCATATAGGCATAAAACTCCATTTAAAAGGCTATCACTGACATGTTTTCAGCTGTTTCGTAATTTAAAAACTATTATAGATACAGTGTTGTGTAACTGAAAGAGGAAGTGAGTGAACCATTATAAGATCCTGACAGAAATACTTAAACACGGAATAAAACAGTAATGTCAAGAGAAAAGTCAATTGCTGTCTTACTACAAAACGCTAAATTGACTTTTTTGGCAGCAACAACTGCCGAGGTTGCATACGTGTGGCAAAGGGGGTGAGGTCGAGCGAGCTCGGAAGTAATGTTTAAGTACTTAAAGTAGTTTAAGTAATGAACGGGACAGCATTAGTCGCCGCCTTTGACTCCTCATTGTCCTAGGCTTATGTTTTTTAACATAAGAAATTTAGCTACCAAAATAAGCCCTGTATTACCAAAAAGTGATACATCTTTAAAACGTGTTGTGACTCTTTATTTGTTCTTTCAGATACACTTTCTATCTGGAGTCCAGAAAACAAATTCGATCCAAAAAACAAAATATGTAACAAGATCTTCTTTGACATAGGCCTAGTAAACTTGACATAATTAAATTACAAAACATATGGACAATGTGCTGCTCATATTTGTAAAATAAAATAAAGATTTGTTTTACTATTTAAATAAAAACATTTATCATTAAAAAATCTTTTATTCTTTTGCATAAAATGTATACACACTAACTCTGGAACACACAGGCAGCGATCTGGTCTAGATTTTTTATTTATAAAAGTGAATGCACAGAAAAAATGTTGTCCCGCATGCATTTGTCCATTTGAGAAAATGTATAGTATTCCAAAATGTCTAGTCCTCTTTATCCAGACAGCACAGTAGTCTACAGAAGTGCTTGTCTGCTCCTTCGTTTTAAACATTTAACCACACTCTAAGAAAAAATGGTGCTAAATAGCACCAAAAGTGGTTCTTTGGCTCATAATCACCATTTTTAGTGCTATATAGCACCTATTTTTAAAGATGCTATATAGCACCTTTATCAAATGGTTCTATGTAGAACCATAAAAGGAACCATGTAGCACTTTATTGCTTTAACAAAAATGGTGCTCAATAGGGTTCCTTGTAAACTGTGAAATGGTTCTACTATTGAACTGTTTATTGTTCCATCTTTGGGGTTATTTTTTATGGATTTTTTGTCCTTTTTTGAATATATCATAGTTACCCCTTGGTGTCCGTAGATATTAAATTTAGGGGTAAAAAGACGGAGGGGGGCTGTAGCGAAACTTGGTGAGGCTGAGCCGGGACCGTCGAGATCTGCTTCAGGAGAACTGAGAGGAAATCTCTCATCGTGCGATGATTTCCCCTGGAGCAGTCTCGAGATGGGACGCTAAAAAACACTTTTGAACAGGTCCGCACCATCGACGGACAGCCTCTTCAACCTGCCCGGCCGCTCTCCTACCCGTATTTTGCCATTATTAAAGGCCGGTTGTGTCGAGTGACCCAAGACGCTCAGTCAAAGACTATACAACCCAGTTGGTCGTACCCAGGGGCCGTCGGGAAACGCTTTTCCAGGCGGCCCATTCTATTCCAATGGCCAGACATTTAGGACAGACACTAAATCGTCTAACGGCCCGCTTCTTTTGGAGAACGTGCAAAGATGGTGTGCCGCGTGTCGTGAATGTCAGTTGGTTAACCCACCGGCCACCCCAAAAACACCATTGTTCCCTCTCCCCCTTGTTCAGGCCCCTTCGAGAGAATTGGTGTGGACCTGATCGGGCCGTTACAAGGGCATCAATTTGCATTAGTCATTGTGGATTATGCAACCCGATATCCTGAGGCAGTGGCGCTCCACAGCATTTCAGCAAAGAGTGTTGCGGAGGCCTTCTTCTCATTGATCTTCCGCGGGGGAATCCCAAAAGAGGTTCTCACGGATCGAGGCACGGCGTTTATGGCACGCACACTGCGCGAACTGTACAGGTTATTAGGCATTAAAACGGTTCGAACGAGCATCTATCACTTACAAACGGACGGCTTTGTCGAGCGTTTTAATCGTACTTTAAAAGCCATGATCCGGAAGTTCGTTCACGAGGACACCAAAAATTGGGATAAATGGCTAGAGCCTCTGTTATTTGCTGTCCGCGAGGTCCCGCAAGCCTCCACGGGATTTTCTCCCTTCGAGTTGCTCTACGGTCGCCAGCCCCGCAGGGTTTTGGACGTCCTAAGGGAAACTTGGAAGGACGGACCGTCCGCTAGTAAGAACGAAATTCAGTTTGTCCTCGACCTGCGAACAAAATTCCACACTTTGGGGCGGCTCTTAATGGATAATTTGTTACAGGCCCAGGACAGACAGCGACAGCAACATGATAAAGGCGCTAGATTATGCAAATTTGTTGGTGCGCAGCCGGCCATATCGTTTGTCTGAACACAAGAAAAGTGTGGTTCAGGAGGAATTGGCGCCATGCTCGATATGGGTGTAATCGAGGAGTCCCACGGCGATTGGGCGAGCCCGATAGTTTTAGTTCCCAAAACCGACGGCTCGGTGCGCTTCTGTGTGGACTATCGCAAGGTGAAGGCTGTGTTGAAATTCGACACATATCCCATGCCGCGTATTGACGAGTTGCTGGATCGTTGCAACCTTTTGACTCTGATCCGATTCCTAGCCTTCTGATTCCCAAGCGATTCTGATTTTCGATTCCCAACCCTATAGCAACCATATCCTTGTTACCACTAGCTGCTCACAACACCCCAGGCAACCATTTAAAAAAAAAAGTTAATAATGCCCACCTATACACAAACTCAACCACACCCATGCTTAAATCAAATCTGTTTAGTAATGCACCTCATCATATAGTGCAAATCATTTCTACAAACATTTCTCAAAGTGAGATTATTTGACATGGCAGATTCTAGGTTACACCAGAAGTGAACAAAGTTGAGTTTAAAGGAACGAGATCGCTGTGAACCAACATATGAACAATATGAGAAATTATTGAAGATTACTTGTGAGCATACATATATAGAATGGTTCAGAATAACTATTAAGTGACTTAAGTAATTTCAGTGAACAGTATAAGGAGTCTGCATATTATATGGCCGGGGAACTTCTAATATGGAGGTTGTAAAAAACTATAGTCTAATCGTAATGGAAAATCCCCACTTGCAACAGGCAGATGGGGGTTAGGTGCAGTCACGTGTTGACTTTTAACTGTGCAAAGGAGAAGAGACAATAAACACATAATCTCTTTACAGGTGATATGAGATTATATCTGCTTTTCACTTTACTTCAGAGATTATGAAGTGGAACTTTCTAAATGACTGGTGTTCATATAGTTTATGAATTGTTAGGTATGCTCCTTACATTTGCAATATAAACAGCCAGTAAAGGAGGCTCCCAAAGAAGAGTTACTCCTTCCTCAAACTTGTTGTTGTTGCACAGGATTGTTAACACATTTTTGATTAAGTGATCTATTATTTTATAACGATTTCTTTCATTTGATGTATTAGTTTACTTTTGAACTTTTTGAAGTGGTGCAAGAAGGACAGTCAGTGAACTGGTATAGGCATCATGGGTAGCTGAAATTGCTGATAAACGCTGTGCTGCCCATAATAGAAATAACACACATTGCATCAATATGAGGCTACAAAGCAGACAGGTCAAAGTGCCATTATGACCCAAATAGGCATGGGCCGGTATGAGATTTTGACGGTATGATAACCTTAAGCCAAACTATCATGATTTCACGGTATGGCGGTAATAAATAAAATGCAGATGAGCAAACAATAAATTAAGCATAAACCAAAATAGGACAGAACTATCTATCTATCTATCTATCTATCTATCTATCTATCTATCTATCTATCTATCTATCTATCTGTCTATCTATCTATCTACTGTATGTAAACAGATTTAACCCATCAGACATACAGTTAACTTGAATGGACCATCAATAAAATATCTGCTGCTAGCTTTCGATTGTCATACAGCAAAACTGTGACAACCCAGTTTATCCCTTTTCAAGCCATCTAAGAATCAAAAGACAACTTTTTGTGAACAATATTATTTATTAAATACATGAACTAGGATGACTCCCAATGAAGATTCCCCTATGGCTCGCCACTCTTCTTTTTAATTGTTGTAAACCACCTGTCATTTGCTTCCATTCCAGGTCTGCAGTCTCCCCTTCTGGTTTCGAGATCCGTGGGTGTGACTTGTTGGTTTTGACTATTTCCTTGTTTTTTTTTTTAAGTCTTACTCATACCCAAAACCTAACCATGTAGAATACATATGGTCCTTGAACGTCCCAAAAAACGTCTGCCTCCAAACAGCAAGGATTTATTTTGTGAGAGCCCACGATCGAGCCCTTACAAAAATGTACCATGGTTTTACTACAGTTAAAATTGAAAAACTATGGTTTTACTACAGTTAAAACTAAAAAAACCATACTGTAGTAAAAACATGGTTACCACAAAATTTGACCACAAAAATGGTTTTGAAAACCGTTTTGCTAAAAACCATATAACGATGGTTACTGTAGTAAAACCGTGGTTTTGCCATAAGTAATCAATGCACCAAAAAAAATAACATGGTTACTACACTTGTACCACAAATAAACCATGGTTAATTTTCCTAAGGGAGGAGAGTAGTATAACTAAGCGTGTTCTTCCGCATTTGCCAGTTCAGGTCTGACGGTAGTGAGATATAAGACCTGCTACGTAAATCGAGGATATTATGGTGTTTTTAGGTAAGTCTTTAAATAATACTTGTTGTTTAATTAAGCATAGCTTTTCTTATAGGAATACTTAACGTAAAACTTTGCGTGTCCACTGCGGGCTCAAAAGTTTGCCTAGTTGTTCATAGGACGTATGCCTTTTGTAGAAAATGTCATGACAGCAATAACGTTAGTGTTTATTACAAGGTTTGACGAAATTATTTTTTACTGGTCATTTAAGGTAGGCTAGGTTAAGCGTTTTTAAATGTCCCTAAATTACATATATTTATATAATATGATAAATACATTCGGCAAACTTTCAAAGCGTGCGGCGACAAATTTGTTGTCGATTGTGGGCTGACACGATTTGGGATTTATCTGAGTTATTTTTACAACAAAATACCCGTACACGTGTCTCATTCGATCTTGCAGTGTTATTTACGTTTGCCTGTTGGCATTTTTGTGATAGCACTTCTCCATCTACACCATTATACCTGCATTTCAATGCTTTAACGTGTATCTCATAAAACGTATTTAGCGTGCTGTCAGAGGGGAATGTCTGAGCTCTGTACTTCCCTCTTTAACTGGATGCCAGCCCAACGTCACAGTAGCTCTTCTCCAACGTCAGGCGATACGGAGGGGTTGGGAGGGATGCTGCAAAAACGGTCACGAGACACAAGTGAGGGACAGCGCATGCTTGCAATACGGCCATGCTCCTTAGTTAAAATAAACGTAATGTGTTTCATTCGTTGCTCCTGTTAACCCTATTTGTCACACACACTGTGTCGATTTACTACTGATCTGAAAATAGATTTTTGTTGAAGGACAGTTAAATTATGCAGACACATAACTGCTATATTGTGTAAATGCAAAACATGTTGTTCAGTCTGAAGTTCTGTGAATGTGTGACAGTGTGAAAGTGGTGCTTGTTGTGGTAGAAAACTGCATAATAAGATTTTACGCTTCTGTAACAGAAAGGAAATCAAACCCTGCTTTCAAGGAGCAGTGATGCAATATCAGGTGATTGTCCTATGTGGAAACCCCCTCATCTCATGCTGTGCTTATTTGTTGCCTCTCCTGTCAGTGAGTGTCAGGGGTTTTTTTTGTGGGGGGTTTTAAATCTACACCTTATTAGATTAATGGAGTGGCTGTTCTCACAGTTCAGAAGTGTCACCATACCCAAAGATACACACAACGATACACTAACATTAAAACAACAGGTGTGGCCCAATTCTTTCGTGTATAGACTGGGGATGTTATGATTATGAATTCTGATTGTGCTCTATTAAACATTTGTAAGTTACACAAACAGAACAGAAACTCTTGCCAGACCTTTTTTTTCTTTAAACCTCTGTATAGTCAGACTGGCTCTACCACAGATGTTTCTATTGCATAGGCTTCTTTGTACTCCTTGTACTTGCAATATTAAGCTGCTCCAGACAGACACTAAGTGGTTACCACCTGACAGCCATAGATCTTTAAGTAGCTCTAATAAGTCTGACACCTTTTTGCTTTTTTGAAAAGGTTTTCCTGAAACTATAAGCATTGATTTATTTCCACACAAATCAATCATAACAATGTTGGCCAATTAAAAATACACAGAGTTGATAAGCAATCATTTTGGATTATTCAGACTTAATTATGTTTGTAGGCTACGGTCCAACATCATTTGTGGCTACACTTAGTTTAACACCAGTATTTAATTGCTAATGTGATCATTTCCAAAAAATATAACCCTTTGTAATGTGTGACTGTGAAAACAGTGTTTTCCCTTCCCACTTTCAATTACACTCCCATTAGCAGCACCAACCACAATCACGCATATGAATGTGAAGACATCGACACCCTGCCATGGCAAAAACATTTGTGTAGACTTTTAAGTATGAAATGGCCATTACAGATGCTCTTTATTGTAAAATACATTTAGAGAAATACTTTTATCGCAGTATATATTGTGGTGGAATGTGGATATTTTTCCTCTGCCCTATCACTTTTATCTCTCAAGCAGTCTCCTCACTGTTTGTTTCTTCACTAATAATGTTCCCCATGGGTTTCTTAGCTTTTAGTTACAGCTCTGTATGGGCTTTTCCATATTCCCTTAAGACCGCACTGGCTCAGGCACAGTCTACTTAATCTGCTTTCTGAAATTCTAAACTGTAATTCGTCTTAACCCGTGTCATCCAGTGTATGGGTATGTCATATATCACCCTGCATAGGCTCCAGTTTGTGTTCAAAACAGTTTTGCTTAAGCAATTATGTAAATGTTTTGTTTTCTCTTAGCTGTGGCGGTTCTGCTGTGTTGTTTTCTGTTGACATCAGGATTCCCAGCTGGCTTGAAGTGTCTAGGAAAGCGAAAGAATGAAATCTTTCCACATCAAATCCACTACCAATTAACACCTGACATCACAGAGCAAATTCAAGACTGTGAAGCCCAATGGCTAGTCAAAGTAATTATTTTATGTCTAAAAACCTCCCAGTCATACTTGAGTACTCTGCTTTCCCACATTTCATCATTGTTCCCTTTGTCTCACTTTTGATCAGGAAAAGGTGGTGGCATTGTATGATGGCATTATACGATTTGAGCCCCCCATAGTAAATGCAACAGCAACCACTGCCATCATGGAAAATGACTCTCAAGTCCAATTTTCTCTCGACTGCCCCAACATCAATGTAAGTTTAATATAATTTGTTATTGACTGTTTATACTGCCGTATATAGCAGACATTCATTATGGGCCGTCTGTTTTTGTATTGCAGGTGCACAAGAGGCTGTCATGCTCTTGTAAGTTTTATGGATTGATTGACTCCATTTTAAATCTGTTCTTCAAGAATCTTCAGTCTTTAGCAGTGGTTTAGACCTAAATAACACAATACTTTAATTTGAGAGATTTATTTATGGTTACTAGTATAACTGGTGGGAATGCTACATTCTCTTAATTTTTTTATTAAGATTAAGATTAAATATATTTTAGCAATATACAATGAAAATGTCATGACATAAGCATAATATCTATATGAAGAGTCTACCAGTTACCCACATGTTTTTCTTTAAAGTAGCTAATGCTTTTGTATTGAACACAGATTCAGCACCACTATATCTAACTACTCTTGACCCCCTGTCTGGTAATGGGTCATCTATGAAAGAAGGTAGTGGTTTTAAAGTTTTTCCCATTTTATTGTCTTTGTTATTCATGTTATGTTTGGGTTTGTCTCTGTGATAGATTTACACTATATCGCCAAAAGTATTACTGTGCCAGTGACACTGTCGCCGTGTGTCGCTAGTCTCTTGCTACGAGGTCGCTAGAAGGCGTTCCTAGATTTGGTTTCTCTTGTAACCGTTATAAACAAACCCTATACTGACAGGAGACTGATGACATGAGCTCCGCTCCTTTGCTCCCGAAAGTTGCTCATCATTTGCATAAACTCAGGTTTGACTTCCTGTCACCAACGGTCCCTGTTGTGGGACTTTCTTTGCTAGAGCGGCCATATTGAGCGCCGCATTCCTCCCCATTCATTGTAATGGCAGTGGCGCATCTTGTTAATATTAATTTCTTTGATATGAAAGAAATGATTGATTCAGTCAGTATAGATTAACTTGACTTGTCTGCATAAAGCCAAGTCCTGAACCCAGCTGAACACATTTGTTGTGAATTTAAATGCAAACTTTGAGCAAACGACTCACCAAACACCAATGACTTGTGCACAGCAAAAGTCATTTTGGGACAGGAAAAGTGGCTTTTAAATTGGATTCTACAAATGGCTTTGTAAGGAATTTGATTTTCATTTCTGTTGCAACAGCACCTTTTTTCTGTTCCAAATTGGCTGTACCCCTGTTTACAAGCCATTGATGTGGAGTGATTTTCTAAACCCTGTCCATGTCTCTACTCTCTTTTTACATGTTTTTCAGGAGGTTTTCCTGACTGGGGGATAGCTGTTGGTGTTGTTGCAGGTGGTCTGCTAGTGACTGTCTTTATTCTTGTTTGCAAGATTAGGAGAAAAAAGTGAGTTACTATGTGTATATATATTACATTAGTACAGTGTTGTTTTTTCAGTTTAAACATTTATATATTTATCTGTCAACGTCTTTGACATTGTTGTCAAGTGTTGAAATGCAACAGTCACTGAACTAGAATTGCCACAATACATGATATTAAAGACAATAATTATAATATTTGTATAACAAAGGCTAATTTTACATTTTTTGATCAAATTTTCTGTTTTCAGGCCTGGGTCGGAGTATGTTCCTGCTGGTGGAGAAATACATCTTTGATCCTGGTATGAAACAGTTTTGTATTACAGTAACGAAAAGCATTTGAATTATATGAATGATTGTCCTAATGGTTATTAGGTACAACTTATTAATAAATTAATTACATATAGCATATATCTGACAAGGCAGGCTCTTTCAGGTGTGGTTTTATTGAAACTGATTCACAGATGATTCAAACTTTGGGTTTGTGGTCTGTTTAACATTGGAATGTACCTCCAAGGCGATCTTAAATTTCTGTCAGTACACCAGTGGATTAATGTAGAATTAATGTAGTCTGTGAAATAGAAATGATAGGTGTGTGTAATATAACATTGAAAATCTTGACTTTAATTGAAGTCACATTTGCACATGCCCATGAAATATGTCAGCATGTTGCTACTCTCATTCGACTTCATGTGGTTTAATCATAAGAAGACAATGTCCTTTTCATACAGCTTTAATTTTGGTTCAGAAGATATTTATACAGTAAATTGTTTGAATTATATTTAAGATGGCTTTATGTGCTTTTTAAAGCATTAACATTGGGACCTCTTCACTTGCATCGTGTGGATCTACAGGAATCTATAAAAAGAGGAAAATCTAAAATCTTCATGTTTTTTTCAGCTGAACAAGTCATATATATCTGGAATGGAGTGATTGATAAATAATGAAAATTTGAAGAAATATAAAGAAAATTAAGAAATATGCATATTTGTAAGCATTAGTTATGAGATGGGAGCTACATGGTCATTACAAAAATGCATTTGTATATAACTGTATAACATGTTATATTATTTATTAATACATAATATGTATTGTTGTATTATATATATTAATAATATATTAATAACACATTATTTTCATAAAATAACATAATATGCATATATTTATTCAATTGTTTATACATTTTTTAACAATGATTAATATATGCCTCTGTGGATTTAATAGTTGGATTGCATGGCACTTAGTGAGCACACAGTCCTAATATGGGTTTAAGTTGGGTACATTTAAAATTTTTGAGACCCAACAACTTCAGTGTGTATGTTGTGTTATGGCAGTACAACTGTACAATCAAGGCAAGTATTTTAAATGGCTGCTGTGGAAGCAAAACAGTAGAAATGCTGTGCCAGTGAGTACACAAACCCAATGCATTAGTCAAATCCACTCAGCATAGCACTGCTTTACAACAGACCTGATATGTTAATACTGATGTTCTTTACTGGAATTTCCCAAATGAACTGAAACTGTTCTCACTATATGCCATGTTTAATGATAACTTTATTTATCAATATTTTGAATATTATAGCAATGTTTAGTAATATAATAATATGAAGCTTTCCTGTGGCTCAGTGGTTTGAGCATGGCGCTAACAATGCCATGGTCATGGGTTCGATCCCAGGGATTGCACATACTCAGAAACAAATGTATAATATAATGCAATGTAAGTTGCTTTGGATAAAAGTGTCTGCCAAATGTGTAAATGTTAATGACCATTTAAAAATACATACTATGTGCAGTAGTATATATATTTATATACACCAAAGCCCATTTGATCTGCTGGCTATTTGTTGTAAGCATTATACCTGTCATTAATTATTCCGGCTTTCATTTATTTGACCATTTATAGCTTGTGATATCCATGCGCTTCTTACGGATGTCTTTGAATAAAGGTCTTAAGTTATTTGAATGTCTAATGTATTTATTACTGTACATCTGAGTCTACAAAACAATTGAGCAGCAAGATTTATTAAACTGTTGTTATCAGATTTGTTATTTAACCTTTAAGTTATTTGTACTTTGATGTCAGATGTTTTTTTTTCATTTATTTTTTATTTATGTTATCAGTTATCAGTTTATCTAGCAAAGTAAACATTGAAATACAAAAGCATTGTTCAGCACACATACTTTTTAACAAAGCATAATGCCTTATTTGTTATGCCCATCATTATGTACATGGTAAGACTGAAGTGGATTATAACACTGGGTCTATAACTGAAAAAAAAAACATGTGATCTTTTCCCGGTAAGCAGCTGATTTCTCAGTCCGTGACTAAGGGAGTGTTTTTGTATTGGTATTCTCTTTTTCTCTTTTTACAGATTTGATCACTGGCAAGTTCTTTCATTACTAATAACACTATAAAGTTTTCTTTAGAGATTTTCATTTGTAAAGGGTTTTCTTCTGTGAAAGTCGTGAGAGTGGGAAGTTTATTCAGGAAGTTGCACAAGGTGATAATATCTTCCTGTTCTATATATAAAAATAGAAAGTGGTTGTTTCTCTTAGATAGCTTACAGTATGATTGGCTGGAGAAGCAGGCGGGTGCAGTGATTCATCACATCTATGGTAATTATAGTTCATTCTGCTGCCACGTTCTTGAAGGATGCATGAGGTGACTATCGGCAGCCAATCAGGTGCCAGTGGTTCAAATCTGATGCTTTAGTTTTGATGTTATTGCTTTGGTTACTTTGGTTTTTATGGCAACTGCATTGTTTCCTGAGATGAACTAAAACTATTTGATAACTTAACACTTTAGTTACTGTATCTAATACATTAGGGTAATGGTTTTAACCTGATGGCGTAAATAAATTGCTTCAAACGTTAACATCTGTTTCTGATAGACTTGTAAGTAAAGACATAAACGTAACGTGCAGCATGTTTTTTATTGTTGTAGTGTGTCATCATTTGGCTCAGCCAAACAAGAGCAGACAGAATAAAATGTGGGCCAGTAACATTTCTTAATGTGAGATAATATTGGTTACAATACTGTCTGTAACTGTTGTGGTTTAATTTTGTTTCATGTATTTATTAATGCCATTCCAGCATATTCTCACGCATGTCTTTGGGCTGTGGGAGGAAACACGATGACACAGGGAGAACATGCAAACTCCAGGGGGACCTTGCTGAGAGGCAACAGTGCTAACAACCAAGCCACTATGTTGCTTGTTTCATGTTTGTGAAGATAATATCAACATTATACTGTCTGCTTTACTGGCCCAACAACCAAATCCAATAGTTATTTTCTAAGGTAACACCAGATTGAAATTTGGTTTGAGCTCTGACTTCAGTTTATTTAGTCTGTCTCTAAAGACCTCTGTTTGTCTAATGAATATCAGTTTTCATAAAAATTATATACTTGATTATGCTAGTTAACTCTATGTTGAAACACAAGGTCCCATGTAACACAATACTGCTGTACAATGAACAGTAAAATTGTTTGTTATACTTTGTATCAAGCTCTTGAAAGAGAAGTTACAGATTACAACATATTAGATTAGATTTCTTTAGATTAGATTCAACTTTATTGTCATTACACATGTACAAGTACAAGGCAACGAAATGTAGTTTACGTCTAACCAGAAGTGCAATAAGCAAGTGCAGGATATACAGTTGTGCATAAATACAGAATAAAGCAAATATTATGAAGAATTTACAAGTGGGAATGTACTATGAACATTATATACAGATGGTTATTTCCTAAAAACAGAAATTTACTGATGGATATGTACATCAAGTCTTGTCTCAAAACAGAACATTAGACATTGTTTTCATAGGCTAACAAAACACTAAAATCATTAAATTTAAACAGAAATCATCATTTGTTTGTTGCCTATATAATACCAGTGATTCAAATAGCTACATTAAGTCACATAAGAAACTACTTTAAGGGGCGTTCACATTATAACAATAACTATAAAAAATAAAGTTTTAAAAATCGTTCTTAATTCAGGAGAATAGCGAGGTTCACACCATAACTATAACTATAACGATAAAGATACAGAGAACGATATCGTTTGGATCACTTTCAGAGCGATTTTTTTTCCCAGCAGATGAACGATAAAACATTGACAGTCAATCAAATCCATTCAGCGTTCGCGCATTTAAAATGGCAGACGACACTGGAAAAACAAACCAAACCCTCTTTTTAAAAATAGCTTAAAGAAAATGTATATCTGGAAAACAATTGGTCCAACTCTTGGAATGAATGGTGGGTAGTATGAGATACAATAACCAGTAAAAGTGTAACATAAAATTTCCTCAGGTAGGCTAACCAAGCGCTAAGGTTGTCAGCGCAAAATTGTCTTGCGTCCTGCAAACTTGTAGTGAAATTTATGTAATGTTTTCATTTTGCAAACGCTTGATTAGACGATACAAGATTCACTGTTTAGACGTATAGCTATAGGCTACTTGAAACGCAGCACGCGAGCTTAGAATAAACAACGTTATTATCGTCCGCTGGTGTGGACGCAAATATAATTATAGTTCCAGTTATAGTTATAATGTGAACGCCCCTTTAGACTTCCAAACTGCAACTGTTCAATGAACTTTAAGTATAGTGACTCTTTGTTCTGTCAATTACTTTTTGTAAATTCTTCTCAAATATTCTCATATAACGATTTCTGTCCTGTCATTACAATAGCAATTAGTTATAGAGATATTCTTACTCTTCAGACTAGAATACTCCCCCCATATTCCACAATGGGTGTTTAGGAAATGTTGTAGCCTACACAGTGGCGGATTTAGCAAATTGGGGGCCCAAGGCGAAGGTGTGTATTGGGGCCCCACTATCCGATCTTTAAAAGAGAACGAAAAATGTTTACTTCAAAATGAAGATGGAAAGCAGAGAACATACAAAGTGTACCACTACACAAACTAATAGTCACATGGAACCCAATAGAGAATAAGGTTTCAGATAACACGTCTTTGCCAGGAAAACTAGCACTGTTTATTATTTTTTTAAGATCAAATCAACATTTCAAAAATTCTACAAACAAACCCGTGTACAAGATACAGGATATTCTAAGTGAATTGACATTACATTTGAGATTGAACATTTCAAACATTCTACAAACAAACCTATGTACATGAGTGTTTGTGTGTGTGTGTGTGTGTGTGTGTGTGTGTGTGTGTGCGTGCGCGCGCGTGAGAGGGGGTAAGAGGGGCGAACTGGGGAGAGGTGAGGTTGCATTTGGCTCTTAGCACAAAAACTAACAATGCATCAAAGCCAATGTTGTTACTAATCTTTCACATGTCCAAGACTGTGATAAAAGGTTTTTAAAAAATCCAGTCCACAATCACTTTTTATATTGAAAATAAGTCATTTTGTTTGTGTTTTTTTGAATCAGTTTTGGAAAAAATCATTGGCAATTAAAGAGTAAAAATCCAGGATTTTTTCTTAAACATTTAGCAGTTTTGATCAGACCTGAGGTTGATTAACAGATTTATGAAAAAGAAAATTGAAACCAAATATTTATCAGATTTTTACAGCAGTTTAATTGAGTGGATGTTTTCATCCCGAACATAACGAAAGGGTTGTGAATTTGCTCACAGTGTATTGTTGAGTTTTTGAAAAATGTTCAAAGCATTTTCCCAAAATATGTGTCAAGATAAGATTTGTCCCCAAAAATCATTCCATTTGCTGAGACACAGAGAAAGTTGTGGCCAAATTAAGACTCAACAGCAACACATAGTGGACGAAAACATCCTTAACAGGTTAAATTAGCTTTTTCTGTAGTAACGTTATTTACTTCACCACAAAATCATTTTGATCCGTGTAGGGCTATGGCTATTACTAGCAGAACTAGGTGGTTGACCCATCATCGTCATCGTTTCAAAATGGCCATCACTGGACAACTGTTCCACCTCATCTGTGTCAACGTCATTGACACTGTCGCCGGTGACAGCGGGAACAAACAACGTGAAGTCCTCTTTAATTTCTTCTTGGTTACCGTTATCTAGCGCCACTTCACAGCTAGCTGCTGCTGCTGTACAGGCCTCTACAACACTTTAGACGTTGTTGTTGTTCCTGTCAGTATTCCTGTTGTTCCTGTCAGTATCCTCAACAACAGTACTAAAAAAATGTGTCATCTTTGGCAGCGTTGCCAAGTATTTATCGCTGTCTTTTCGCTTTTTTCTTTTATTTGAGCCGCTTGGGTAAGATCGTTTCATTTTCGCGTTTATATTTGTCTTGATTCGTCTCTGTTTGTGTACTTTCCCAGTCCTCCTGTCACTCTGTGTTTATCTTTCGCGCCGCGCGCAAGGTTACCGACTAATCCATTTCATTGTGAAAGAAGGGGGTGTATGTGTGTAGTGACAGATAAACATGAACTGGACATTTTAACTACTACTTCAAAGTTTCAACGTATTTTTTAAGAATATTAATACAATATACCATGCTTTTGAAGTGTTCATGATGATAAGGTTTGTTTTTTGGTTGGTTGGGGGCCCCCCTATTATGACCGCTGGTAGGGGGCCCCAAGCAGCCGCCTACCTATGCCTCTATGTTAAGACCGCCTCTGAGCCTACATTGCGAACCAGAGCCGTCGCAAGGGGAGTGCGAGCAGAGGTCCTGTACGAACTTGTGCGAGGCCTTCTGTTTTTGCGCAGCTTTAATGATGATTTAGTATGATTCTCAAAGAAAACGCGCACTGAGTCTGTTATACAAACGAAACTTTCAATCTGAACCGCAAACTAAATCGCGCTCTTTGTTGTCGATGATGTGGATATCACGTTGTATAGCTATGAGTATACGGTGTTTTTTCTCTCCCAGCCTCATACTCACCCGTCACAGATCGACACCTTATAAGCAACACCATAAGCATAGGCCTATCACTTAAATTTGTCCAGTGTAATTATACAAAATCTTGAAATATCCAGAATATCCTAATAGGCCTATTTTTTATAACCTAGCGTAATAGGCCTAACTAAAATCAACATTGTGTCGAACTTGCTTTTATTATCCAAAACGCAAATCGGTCCAAACAAACATAACAAATGTAAAATGTTACCTTTAGGCCTATAAATAAAATTAACAATAGGCCTACTACACAAAACAGCAGCACAGCGATAAGACAGACTGGAATTAAGAAAAACGATGCTGTTTGTTATTAAAACACATCCACATGCATGTTGTTTTCTGATCATAATTGTAAAAGCACTCCGTTGCGAGCACCATGCATGGGAGCAACGGGAGAATTGAATAAGATGCACGCATCAAAGCCACATTTAATTCGTTTATTGAGTTGTATAAAATACCTTCTATTCTTATGTTAAGTCAAAAAAATCTTAAAGGAGCTGACTCATCAGACCCATCACTAGCGGCCAGGCGCGAGGCCCATGCGATCGCACACGTCGAACAGCCCTTGCGACAACACTGTTGCGAACATAATGGCATCTACAAATCCAAACTGACAGTAGGGTACTGCCACACTGTCAGTTTATGACAACCTTAGGCTATTTACTTCCAGCTAAATGTTCCAGCTACAACATGCAAATTAGGAGGTTTAAATTATGAAAAGAAATAGGCTGCACTGGAAAATTGCCTAAATAGCACCCGATCTGTCTATTTAAAATAGCCGTATTGGTTTACCCGCACAAGCTATTATTTTTCCTTTTAAATACAACAATGGTGTTTTTACACCGACGAATTCATCAAGGTGGACAAAATAATTATAGATGAAAGCTTTAATACTACAGGTTAAAGTGTATATCCAATGTAGGCCTATTAATATGAGATTTGTGCCAACATCACTAAAATATTTTTAACTCGCTACTTTAAAACTTACCTTCCATAGCATGATGTCGTATAAAAAAGCCGTTTTGTTAAATTTAACGTTTTTCATATAATCTGTTAACTTTCAAAGCCGCAAAATAAGCACATACCAATCTCTTTAATATTTGGATTTCCCAAATTTGTCTTTTAAATCCCCTTTAAACTAATTGCTTGTAACGTTTAAAAATAGGCCTACTGCAACAATGCAGTGCCAATTTTATTCAAGTGAATGAAATGTGAAAATAAAATATAAACTAATAGGCCTATATATTAATGTATATAATGTAACATAATATAATCTATGTAATATAACTATCTTTATAGCTCACTAAAATTTATGGAAACCCGTTTACGCCAGGGTTATGGATATTTTTTAGATTTAAATTTTTTTTAGGACTTAGTATCTTATAATAATGAGAAACTAATGCAAAATTTCGGCTTACTAACTCAAAATAATGAGAAACTTTCTCATAATAGTGACTTAGTAACTCATAAGAAAAAAAAACTAGGTCTAAGTGACTTAGTTTTTCATTATTATGAGATACTAAGTCATAATGACTTTTTAAATCTAAAAACATTCCACAACCCTGGCGAAAAACGGGCTTCTATATTTGGCCTAATGAATTAGGCACATGCATTAGCATAATTTAAAAGTCTATCCTATAGGCTACTAAAGCCGGTTAAGCAAAACTATTAACTTAATATTTTCCTAAGGCAAACTGGCGGTTAGATTTTGCTGCTTGTGAATCAATGCTTGTGCAAAAGTTAGCAGTAGCAAATATTATAGCCTGTGGAAGGCCATGCAAATTCTTAATAGTAGTACGTCAAGTGAAAGCATTAATATATGCTAAATATTAGCGTTTATGTATAGCCTAGGCCTGCTGATACAGCAAAAAATCTTATCCGTCTGGTTCAAAGTGCACGCCTTATACGTAATATATGTAAAATTATTATATGACTTATTATTATATATTGTTGTATTATAATATATGATAGCCTATATTAATATACAACAGGTTTTATCAGCTGGCAATTTTCAATGCACATTTGTGATCCAGTCTGTGAAAACCCAGATAAAGTCATTTAGTGATAAAACTGCTAAAACAATAGAAACAATCACAGGTTTCAATTAAAATACATTTCAATTACAAAATACATTTCCATTACAAATTTTAAAATGCTTTAGCCATTATTCCAGCAGGATTTGGTATTCCAATTATTATTGAAATGCCATTATATTTTACATTAAAACCAATAAGCTACAATTCACATTAAACATTAAATCTATTACATTTTCTATTGTATTTTGGGGATTATTTTTTTCAGCAGGGCAATCAGCAAAATGTAAAGAATATTCTGTATTCTGTAGCCTAGTATAATCTTTATATCTTTAACATTAACTGACCAAGGCCATGTCAGTAAATCTTAGTGAAATAAATGGTTAAAATCAAACTCTGATGCTCATTATCTAGATTTTGAGAATTTAGGATGCTTTGCACAGACTGGGTCACATGGTCACGAATAAAGGACCCCGCGTAGGCTACCATGTAGCATATCAGCCTCATTGAGGTCATTTTTATCATATTAACGTTCGTGTTATAGCTGTATCGTGTTCGTGTCACCTGAAGCGACAGACCTAACGTTACAGAGTGTTGAATTTACTTGCGTTTCATTATCTGATTTTGTTTCATATCTCCCAGTAGCACCTACAGTCTAAAGTCACAAAACGTATCCTCGTCACGCTTATACGGACATTTTATAAGAAAAAAAGGGCAGGGGGCGGGGCACCGTCCCGAGATAAAGTCTGCCTACACAGCGTCCGCTGAGTCTGTTACTTCAGACTACTGCTTGAGTTGAAGTTGTGCCATGAACATCCCATTCCCGAGCGGTTTCTTCCTAGTTTTTTATTCGTCTCTCTCTCTTTTTGAGGGCAAAGCGTTGGAAGGTAAGATATGGCCGTTTACCCGTTTTAATAGAACATTTTAGTTTACATTCCATACCAAGTGTTGGCTATGGTTATAAGCGGTTACATTAGCTTGCTAGAAATCCTCCTTTTAAACGTGCACTACAAACCTGTTAGGTCAAAGCTTAAAAGCGCTGCAAATAAAACACGTGTGCGTTAAATGAATGCCTTCTGTTTTACTACCGAAATGGAGCCTTTTAAGTTCGCCTACTTTAAATTGAAAGTGTGTAATGAAACGTAACCACCATTTGCATGCTAATATTAAAGTAACGTTAGGCAACATGTGGCCAGAAAGTAAGGTTAATTTAGTCTAATATATTTTTTATCTCGGTAGATGATGCGTGTGTTGGAATGAGAAGAGGAGAAGAATACGTCTTTGAACTGCCCGACGTTGTGGCCAAAAATGTGCAAATCGACAGTTGTGATGCAGAGTGGAGCGTTGATGTAGGTACATGTTCATCTCAGATTGTTATAGTATCATTGTGGCTTTTTCTTACAAGTCTTTTTTAAACATTTGGAAAATCAACAAAGCATTATTTGTAAAACAAAAATTATTAAAATAATGTTTTGTATATATTTGTTTTAGTTATGAGGTCGTAATGTAACGGCAGATCTCTGGCATAGCCTATGCTCTATCAGAGATGTGATATTTTCTGTGCTCGGAAATTTAAACCGGATACTTGTCACTCATCTGAATGTTTAAAAGTTTCTCATCTTCAACATTTTGCAATTCTTTCATAGCAATTATACACGGCAGTCCTGGATGGAAAAACTATCAACTTTAGCCTTCCCTTCAAATATGTAACTACTTATGGGATCACTGTGAATTACTGTCCAGTTTCAGTCCAGTATCACGTCAGTTGTCATGTAAGTTCAGAATGATACTTTTAAGGTAGGCCTATTTATTTTAGTTTTCATTCAAACACTTTACCAAGTAATCTTTTTCTTTTCTTGTATAGGCGTACACCCATGCCCGCACATGTTCCTGTAAGTAGCTTTCCCGTTTCTTCCCTTTATCATACGCAACAATAACATTACAGTATGATAACACTGATATATATATATATATTTAAATATTTTATAGGCAACAGCACCAATACAAATGATTCTGATTCTAGAACATCTCTGCCATCTGGTCAGTAATCTTTCTGAGTTGTTTCTGCAAAACTATTTATACAATTTCAACATTTAATAGTTAAAATTGTAATAATGCTACGTATCAAATTCACTGAATGTTATATACATATTATCTAGAACAAATCCTACGTCATATACAATTCAAATGTGTACAGGTTATGTCACCAGCTTTTGTGAAAATAAAGTACACTTTTTTGTATCATTTTTTAAAAAGATCAAATAAACTAAGCCGAAGTAATAATATGTAAAATAATAAAATATAGCTACAATCTGTGCAGTACAGTAAAAGCTCTGTAAATCGGGCTAATGAAAAATCTTATAGCAAAACATTTATAAACATCACCAATTTGGAGAAAAGTCGAATACAACACGCGGATGTAAATTAAATTAAACAATGGCTCTATAAAAAAGCAATGAACATGCAGCAAATATGCAAATGTAATGTTTCTCACCAGACTCCAAGACTCCTTCAAGGTTCCAGCCCAGATATTTCACACAGGATGAATGAAAAACAAAAGGAAATCAAATGAGTTTTAAAGATTTGCCTATTTCCCGTTGAACAGTTTTTTTAAAAAAAAGCTACCCTTTGTAGACCAGGGCTGTGCTTCCCAAAAGCAACAAACAATCATACGAGTCACTTTAGACTATATTAGAAGTCGTTTCTCATAAGCATCGTAAATAGTACTTAAAAAAATCACTGTACATCTGATCTATGACTGCTCTTAATTAATTGTATTACTCGATAAATTAATGCATTGTAAGGAGACAGAGTTATGTGGCCACCTGCAGGATTATTGTGAAATAATCCATTGTATTTACAGATACACCAAGGAGTTCTGAATACAAGAGAAATCACTGTAGGTATTATGTTTTATAGACTAAAGCTGATTTTGTTATTATCATAATAAATATATTATACACTAGAATATACACTTATATCCACACACACACACACACACACACACACACACACACACACACACACACACACACACACACACACACACACACACACACACACACACACACACACTTGATCAATGATCAAGTAGTTTTAATGGACTGGAGATGTTGCAAATCTGTCTGGAGAGATTGTGTGTCTATATTGTCTTAATGCACAGTGTGAGGAGAATATTTTAAGTGGCCAAAGATTCTTCAAGGATCACAGATGAAGAATTACAGAAATTAGTTGGATTTTAGTGTCATAAAAATAAGAATAAAGGAAAACTGCACCTCCATCACCACAAGTTGTTGCGACACTGTTCAAGAAACAAATCTTCTCATGAAAATATGATTAATCTGCCATACTGGAACTTCAAACAGGACTGGAGTCTTTGGCCATATGAAATGAAAAAGAGTTTTTTGGCAGCAATAACACAAGAACGTTTGTAAACCCGTCAGACATGATCAGGTTTTGTGTTAAAAAAAAAAGTGGACATCTGGCATGTACCGCCCGCTTCAGCTCTAGCCACAACATTTCAGTTTTGATTGAAGATCTGGACTTTTGACTTGCTTCTTGATGATAGCTTTGATGGGCGTCCACTTCTAGGCAGAGTTGTGGTCATGTTGAATGCCCTCCATTTGTAGATGATTTGTCTAACAGTGGATGGATGGAGTTGGAATCTCTTGGAGATGGTCTTATAGCCTTCCCCAGACTGATGGACTGTCACCACCTTTTTCCCTGATGTCCTCAGATATCTCCTTTCTTCGTGGCATTGTTTGACTCCTTGTTTGACTGACGGCTGAAGGTCTGGAATCCACAGCAGCTTACTTTGGCCAAGGCCCGGTTTCCAAGTGAACCGTTAAAGAACGTGACACGCACGTCTCCTGAAATCAGATGACGACATTGAACGTGCTGAAGTGTTTCCAGAAAAGTGTGCCTTATGCATCGGACGTTTAGCCAACGTTCCGTGGGACTTCACCTACTTTTGCACATACAATAATTCAATCTTTCATGTAGTTTTTTGGCTACACACAAAATTTCCTCTAAACAAACATATGCAACTGATTAACATACATCTGACATTTAATTTATAAAAAGCATGATAAAATAAGAAAATCATGGTAAAACGACAGAAAACTCTGAAGAGCTCAAGGAGTTCACAAACGTTCAAGCAGCAGTGTATGTATATAACAAATAAGTGTATATTCTACAATTGTGTAATATATGCCTATTTTTGTTATTTTTGTACATGTAATGTATGACTATCTATGCCAATACATGTGTGTAATGTTTAATTTCCAATTTTGATTTAAATGTCCTCTCTAGATGCTGCTTGTGCTGTTTGTATTTTATGGATATGCCTCATTTTGATCATCATCTGCACAACAAAGAGGTATTTAGCACATGTAGCATTAATACCATATGCACAAAAGCTGAAATACATCTAAAATATTGTTTATAACTTTAACAAGATACAGTCTTTCATTTTCTTGCCATGGTTTATATCTAGAGACTCTTCTGCTGAACAAAACCAACCTGATTCATCAATATAATCTACCTAAGCTTCAGTGTTTGAAGAGGAAAAGAAATCCATTGTAATACGACGTGGAGTCTAAACATAATAATGTAATGTAACAGAATAGTATATATATATATATATATATATCATATATCATATCATATCATGTTATATTATATTCAGTTATATTATAAAGATCAGGTTTCATTGACGAGGCGTAAGGCTAGTCTAAGACTTAACTAAAAATAACCTGCCCTGACGTATCTTAAAGTATGTTAGTGCCATTTTGTCTAAAGATACACACCAGTAATGTTTTTTTCTAAAGCATTTTTATAAAAGCGACTAAATTAGAAATGTTCTAATTTAACTAGGCATAGTTAAGCCTTGTCTGTGAAACCAGGTTTATAATATTATATTATATTAGCTATTATATTATATTATATTATAACAGGTCAACACAAGTGTGATTAATGATAAAAAAGAAGCTAAGCAGCAGATAGCTGCCTCTTCTGTCTACGTTACATTTAGATTTGATTTTTAGATTAGTCACGATTTATCACAAGGGCAATTCCAACATTATGGATGTGACTAAAACACTCAGAGAATGTATTTGTTACCAATGTACTGAATCACCCATTTATATTTTGCTAAACCCTTGTTTATAGAGTTTACACATCAGTCTATGCACAAGTGTAAACATAAATAAATGTGCGTTATGGATGTGACAATTTTTTTTTCAGTTTTTGGGAGATGACAAACTTTGTAGGATTTCTTTAAATAAAATGCACAAACCAGAAGCAATAATACCCAACACATGGAGAAGGAATGCCTCTTCATGAACATAATTACTTTATTTTCATTTTTATGTGTCCATTCATGAGGAATACAGTATGTACTGTTATGGATGTGACAATCCTGAAAATAGCACTTACTATGGAAAATTTTGCACTAAAAATAAAACTTTAAAGAGTTAATTGGAGACCTCATGGCTATTTGAACCATCAAATGTTGACATATGTGCTATTAGTAGGCTTTGGTAAAAACTTATGTTTCATGGTAATTGCCCACAAGAGGTCGCTATTTTTATTTTAATCATTTGTTGCAGCTGTTTCATGTGCTATTTTGTTGCCTATAGTTACTCACTGCAATTCTTTGCAACTATTTGGCTTTTTTGAGAGGTTGTACCACATTTTTCATTTAGCCTACTTCATTTCTATTAAAATTGCTGTTGGATTACTTCGAAATGTTTTAATCAATTTCTATTAAACTCCTAGGGGCGGTTTCCCGGACAGGGATTAGACTAGTCCTAGACTAAAAGAAATATAAGAGTTGTCCAAACTAAAAACAACTTGCACTGACATAAATACATCAGTGCCTCTGTATTGTCTCAAAATGCACACAAGTAATGTTTTTCGTAAGGTAGCCTATGTTTGTTAAAACAACTTAAATTTCCCAATTAAACTAAAGCCTACTCTAGGCTTAAACTAATCCCTGTCTGGGAAACCACCTCTTATTGTTATTATTAAACGGGGTTGGAGTTCCAGTTGAACGTGTAAGTATTTAACGATATTTTATAGCCTACATGTAGCCTAATATAGCCATCAAACGCCAAGCAGATTTCATATAGCCTAGTGACATTTTCTGCATTACCCCATTTCCACCACTTGCCAAATGATATATAGTCCACATTCATTTGCAAACAAGCAATTAATGACAAACAACAACGTTACATTTAAATGAGAATTATTAGCCTACTTTACTTACAGAGGGAAACAGCGCCAAATGCCCTTAAACTGATATTCCACACAATTGGGACCAAACTTATTGTTAGCTGAAGTTAGCCTAAATGACATGTTTTTTTGTATTTTCTTGAATGTGTAAGTGTTTCCATGGACGCGTTGCTATGTGACGAATTATCTCGTCAATGCTTACAAAGGCTTTGGCTACTTCAAGCTTTTCAAATGTGCATAATTAGAAAATAAAATAATAAAATAAAATAAAGAAAATACGAGTTTGATGAATATAACTGAAGGATATTATCAATTAAGACGTTATTATTCTATAGCTAAAGGCTATATTAAGCATTTCTGTGAAGAACAGTCTAATCAATGTAGCCGGAAATGAGCGTCGCTTGGCAAAGCAGTGCTCGTGACGCACGTCAACATCAGGTGTTTGAGACTGAACAACACAGGCCAGTTATGGCGGAGAGCAGCGGTCTAGAGAAACTGGATTTCGGAGCTTTAAGCACCGAGCAGCAGGAAAGACTGCGACAGTTCAAGGTATTACTTTCAGCTTTATTATTTAGCCTATTAGAGCATGCTAGTTTAAAAAATGTTACCTAGCTTTCTTTCTTCTGCAGAATACAAAAGAAGATACTTTGAAGAATTGTAAGTGAATGATTACCGCCGTTGTTCGGTTACCAACATTCTTCAAAATATCTTTAGATTTGTCAGAGCTGTGGCTCAGTGTTCATCGCTCCAGACACATGAGCTGGGGGACCAGAGTCATGTCCCGATCCTACCGTCTCTTACCCTCACGCTCCTGTCTGCCTCCACTGTCCTGTGTATTTTAATAATAAAAAAATCACTGACCTTCTATCTAGAGGTTAAAATTACATTACATTTCACAGTGTAAATCGCCGATCCACCACCATCTCGCGTTTGTAAAAACAAATCTTTGTATTGATAACATTTTACATTTTACTCTAGATCAAAACGAGGATAGCTAATGAAAAATATTTAAGATCTCATCCAGAGGTAGACCTGGTATTAAGTGACTTCATAAGGTGAGTTTTTCTGCTTTGTCGATGTATGTGATAAGACATCTTAATGCAGGCCTATATAAAAACATTAATTTCTTTCTCTCTCACCAGGGAGGTGTTTCTGAAAAGACCTACAGATATCAGAGAATTTGCAGCAGGTTGGTTTAAAGAGTGAATTTTACTCGATTGTGTTTATGATTAACTGTAATTTTTCCCTTCGACATGTACATTTCCATGTATTCATGTAGTTATGTAGGCCCATTTATAAAGGCACAATTCTTTCAGCTTGTAAAAGCTGTCTGTTTATTCCCTTAAAATATTGGTAGGAGATATACGTTTAGAAATGTCTTGTTAAACACATTGTTAAAATATATTTTATTAATCCTATTTAATCTTATAATCTCAAATGCTGGAAATGTATGTAAATGCACACATCTGTATTATCAGTATATGTTTTTATTTTGATATATGATAGGCTATATGATCCTTTTAAAGTCAACATCTCTTTTTTTCACAGAGCATTTCAGTGACCCAGGACTACCAAAGAAAATCAAGACTGAAATGAATATCTCTATGTAAACATATGAAGTATACATTTAATAAAAGAGAAAAATGCTGTGTGCATGTCATAATCTCTCTCTATACATTAACTGGCAGTGTGTTTAAAAACCATCTATACTATACCTCTGTTATAAGCAGCAATTAGTGTGTTGTACAGTATATCAGGGGAAAGCGCACTCCAGACTTTTGTCCACTGGGACAGTCAAGATGAACTGAATTGAACATTTCTTTCTGTGTTTTCTATACGTTTAGACATCACTAATTATTTCTATTTTAATGATATTACTGTGTTTTAGTGTAACACATTTAGCACTAGGGATGCACCGATACCCTTTTTTAAAGTACGAGTACTGATATTGTTTTCTGGTACTCGCCAGAAAACACAGCGAGACACAGTGAGACTAATAAAAATAGTTTATTTACAATTTTATCTTAAAAAATTAATTATTTTATGTGCTTGTCACAAATTTTCAAAGCACAAATTTCAGTCAGTTATGTCACATAAGGTATTGGTCTTTGGTATCGATATACTTTTACAAGTACGAGTACATGAGCTTAGTATCGGGCCCAATACCGATACTGGTATCGGTGCATCCCTATTTAGCACCAATGTAATATAATATTTAAACAAAAGGTCATTAAATAAGTGGTTGACTTCTTTCTATCATAAGAAACTAAGCTCAAGTTAATAAATCTTCCACTTGTCTTTCTTGGGGTGCCATATATAATATAATGAATTGTTATCTAGGTAAATGAAGCAGTACTGGAGGCTTTAATGGAAAGTTTTGGTAAAATAACTTCTGTATGTGTTTTCTCTGTTTTGTCACGGATTGATCTTGAATTTGCATATGGCTAATTTAGGAGTCAAATGTATAATGCTGTTTGTCACCTTCGGCTCATCACTTTAATTTTTTTGCTTAGCTAACCCAAGTGTGAAGTATTGCAGGCAACCTGTTTCTAATTACACAACAAGTCACACAGGGACCTCATAAGTTGCTGCTCATTCACATAGAAACAAGATAATTGTCATCTCAACTTTGTATCATATGCCTTTATTAGCTACATGCATGTAAAGTTTATACCATAATACTTACATGACACCTATATGCATTCAACATATACTTCAAAACACTAACATACTTCCAGTCTAAAATATTTTGAATAATGAGCTCAACTGCTATGTGGTGGGCAGGGGTTATAAATCTCTGAATCTGTAAAATCGCTGAAATAATAATTCCATGATGGATGGAAAAGTGCTGCCCCACACAAGACATCAATCACACGGACAATCTTTCATTTACATGGCACACCTGCACTGTATTCCGAAGAGGGAGGTGTTTATAGGACAAGAGAATAAATAACCATGTTCTTATGTGTTCACCTGTTCAGCGGACTGTCGGTTATTAGCGGTACACGCTCTGATACTTTCTCCAGAGAACATTATTCACAGTGAGTATCTGATCACATTTGTAATGTTTAACCTTAAAATGGTGAATAACACACTGATGTCAATATTAATGGGATTTTTGTTCACTGAAACTAATAATAATAAACTAAATAATCAAGAAAAAGGCTTTGAACTTTTCATTAATACTTGCTGTTGTGTTTTTGTTTCAGTATTAGTATTGTAGTATTTCTATAATTGAGATACTTTACATCTAGAACAGTACTTGTGAATTGTGTACTCTTATTAGAAGAAGAGTGTTTTATTTTTGCTGTGTTTTGGCTATACGACAGAAAAGTATTTGATATACAGGAACTAATCTTTAGATGAGAAGTCTCATAACAAATAATAAGTATTATCAACACAGTAAGATAATATTGTCAGTGCAGGAACAGTGATGTCATTTAAATGTACGTTTATTTACTGGACTGGAAATGTATTTAAGCGATCTATGCCATGAATGTGTGCGTAGTTCATCCATCTAAAATTTTCAGCGGAGAAACATGATACTCAAAGGCAAACACGAATAAGACATGCAAATCAAAGGAAATCCAATCATGGGTTAAATTGATAAGATTGCCTTGTCATGCGGTCACAGTGAGACTGAAGGCAATGTTTTTCCTTAGCTGTATTCCACTGAGAAGCTAGCAATCATCTCAAATCCCAGTGGCAAGATCTAGGGAATGATATAAGCAGTACCTCCGAGTTTGTTGGTTGGCATACCTACAAAAACCATAGTCACAATGGAACATAAGATCTAAGTTTATAACCAACACAAGTAGGAAACGGAAACCTCAGAACAAGGCTGGCATGGTTTTTGGTGTAGACATTATATAATCATTCCATAATTTTCATTTATCCTCTGTCTATGTCATCATGTAAAAACATGATGTTTAATGTTTTATGTAAATCTCTGATGATGTACATTTGAATATAGATCTAGACATCTAGTCAAATCTTCACTGCCGTGTTTACATAATGTACAGGCACTATGCAAACATCACTTCAAGTGAATAGAACAGTTGTGCATGTCTTTACGTTTGTCTGGACTGATGAGTTGACCACGTTTAATCTACCTGTCTGATCAAACTGCACAGATTTTAGGAGTGTATTCTGTAATGTGATGATTTATGTTTTTGTGCATTTTTAATGACTTTGTAAATCCATATTGTACTTTCACAGAGAGTCATCTGGAGGGAGATAAGGAAGAGAATAATGTCTTTATACAGGGGGATTTTAATCCTCTGTCTTGTAGCCCAGTCAGCTGCAGGTAAACCGGTCTCATATTTGATGTCAAACAAAATACAACATGATGTAAATTCTATATGTTAATGCAAAAAAAGCAAATAGCTAAACACTGATTTCATTCATATTAATACTCTGTGCTGTGTTCTTCAAAGTAATGTTACAGGATATGATGCTACCAGAGTTGGCAGACCGTAACCAATCAGGCGTGAGTTTCCCGAGAATGCCCCCGGATTTTAAGGAAATGGCCAGAAAACTGGTAACTCGCCACCGAACTATATATGAAATATAATTTAGACAAATACAATTTTAGTTTACAAAAGGATAAAAAAAATTGTTTATGGCATTCTTCAACCATACTTACATTTGTGTAATCACTAAATTGTTTTCTCACAGATGATGACATGCTCCAAAAAAGGTAAAATGACAAAGTATAAAGCAACATATTGTCTAAAAACATCAAATGTAAATCAATATATTAAATGTGTGTCTGATACAGTATTAGTTTCATTAAATCCAGGTGGGTGTTTTATCGCCTAAGCCATATGCAAAACAAAGCATCCATGTCGGGTATATTTGCATAATGTCGGAAAAATCGCTGCCATGCACTAACCAAAATGTATTTTAAAATCATACCCAATACTTTAATGCCAGATTAACATTATTGTGCAGAATATTTGTGTTTACTCTGTTTTCAAGCACAATAGACAGAGAAGAAAATGCCAAATTAGCGAGTGTTTGCGAAGCTTATTAATGCCTCTTTTGTCAAGTGATGTGGTTGCATTGTTTCAGGTTACAGAGTTCCTCTTATAATGGACAATTCACAGAACAGGTAACCTGACATTAAACTGATCATATGCCAGATGTATGATCACGTGTCATTATATAAATAACTATATACTGTAATCTATTTGACTTTTCAGCACTTTCACAGGGAGAGACATGATGGAGAACCCCATCTCTGTATTTCCTGAACTTCTCTCATCAATCTCTCCACCCTTCCTCCCTCACTCCCCCCTTAAGCCCAATGCAAGGGCAGAGGAGCAGGAACCAGTTTGGGTTTGTTTCACTTTTAGCAGAAGAATACGCACAAAATGACATACAAGAACATCACCAATTAGCCTCATTCTTGTTCTTTATGTTCTTCCTCCATGACTGAATATTCAGAACATAACAGAGACGATTCGTAACTGCACCAATCTGGGCCATATGATTGAACTCATGAGGAATACTACGGTTAGTTCTGAGCTTCCAGTCAAAAAATTATATTGAAATGCTCATACACAACATACTCTTTGTTTCTCACCGTCTCTTACTTTTATAATTCAATCAGGATGGCCATCTTTGTTTCATGCGGGCATTTCTGGCTCCTCTTTCCTGGATGGCCATCATGCAGAACGGAACAGACCTCAACAATAACACTCTAATGAAACTCTTATGGGCAGCCAAACCCTTCTTAGAAACAATGCCTCCATCTAGCTTTGTGCTGCCACCCATTTCACAGATCTCTAACTTGGATGCAATGTAAGTTCATTCCTTCTGTGAAATCTATTCCTACTGCATTTTGGTGAAAATGTGTTTGACTTTTCTCTCCTCCTTCAAGCATGAAGATGTTTGGTGAGGTGTTTAATGTTCTGTCTGAGGACCAGAAGAATGAGATCATTGGGTGGTTGAAGGAGAGACTTGCAGAGAGTGAATTTAAATGCCTTTTGAAACCGCCTCTCTCCAGCCTTCTCCCACCTAAATCACAGGGTTTTAAGCCCCCCCTCTGTAAGTTCACAACAAACAATACAACTGAGCAACTGAGTCAAGATTGAACTGAACCATATTTGACCCTGTCTGGGAAATCCTCAAAATTTAAATATGACATAACAAGCATCAAAGTTTGAACAGAAAAGAGAATTAAAGCAACATGCTCTATCTCTTTTTGTAGCATCATTGCCTAAATGTACTCCCAAAATTCCATGGCTTAAGGCTAAGGTGTTGACAATGATGGGGCCTTTCCTGTCCCGGCTGTCGTTAGAGGAAGTAAAGACCATCCCTAAAGAAGAGGTCAGTTTCTGTGAAAAGCTAGTATGCACATCACATCACATCACATCACATCACATGCACATAGTGTTTCAATGCCTTTGTGTTTCAAAACATCCCCCAACGGTACACATTACATAAGTATATCATCTTTTTGTTTCTCAGCTCTGTGCGTTTTTCAGAAGTCCTGAGTTCTCTCCATCATTTCGTAACATTGGTGGAATACAGCCAGCCCTGGGCCGGGCACTTTTCCAACGGTTGCAACAACAGTGTTCAAGTGGTAACAATTTTACCCAACAAGTGGAGAGGTAGGACCTGTATGACTATTTTCCTCACTATAGATGCAAAAAAAATATTTGCTGTTTTATTTACTCTTTATTTCCACAGGTTGGGCTCTCTGGCCTGTTTCTTTGATAATTTTCAGTCTCTGAATGCGACTCTCAGTTTGAAACTGCTGTCTCAACTCGATGCCTGTGACAACTCTGAAATAGCCAAGGTCAGAAATGACTCTTTTTATATCAATGCTGCTCTAAAGTATTCTTAGCATAACTAAAACAAACATATTAAACAAAAATAATGTGATAGAAGGAGAGCTATTACCATAGTTATTTGCAAAGAATTAGTTTGACAGTGTTTAATTTTAAAGCTTTAAGCCCGGTTTTACAGACAGGTCTTCGCTTAAGCCAGGATTAGGCCTTAGTTAAATTGTGATATTTAAGTCACTTTTATAAAAATGCTTTAGTAAATAACATTACTGGTGAGGATCTTGTGACAAAACAAAGGCATTGACATATTTTAAGATATGTCACTGCAAGTTATTATAAGTAAAGACAACTCATTAGAGTCCCTGCAGATTATTTCTGATAACAAGCATTGAATGACTATTGTTTCAGATGAAGAGACTGTTAGTACAGAAGATTCTAGAGAACAACACATCTCTCTCTCATGAGATGTTACAGTCTCTGGGCTCCGCCGCATCTGTTCTTACGCTATCCAAGTTATCCAGCTTGACATCTGAGCACCTCAACAAAACCCTGGCCAGTTTGGGACAGGTCAAATGGAAACCAGCTCAAGCCAGAACTTTGGCTATGAAGCTGCTGGATGAGACCCAGGTTTGATCTTCTGCAATCTGCATTTCAGCACTCGCAACACCTTTGATTCTTGTTTTCACAAGAAGGTTTTTTATTGTAGAATATAAGCAGTGAGAAGCTGTTGTCTATGGGTTCAGTTGTGAGAGGGGTAAGCAGTGGACTTCTCAGGAAAGTGAAGGCAGAAGGGCTGCTGGGAAACGAAGCCTTGAAGAACATTAGCGAGAAGATGTCGTCCCTACAGAAGAAAGCTCTACTGGAGGCGGTAAGAATAAAATGAGTTTGTTCAGGAGTTCCACAAATAGGAAAATTCTGAAAGTCAATATGATAAGTAGTTGACATGACATCATATAAAGATACAATACAGGCAAAGTCAAGTATTTTTGAAATATTACAAGAAACAATGGCTAATAAAATCCTAAACAGCATTTTGAGATTAGTATAGAATAGAATTTTTGTGAGTATGAATTTAACCTAAGCTCTTTACTTAGAATAATTCATGATTGTCATGTTTATGTTGTCTGTCTGTTGTCAGTTCCGTCATGATGTGAATGCCTCTGACCTGGTAAAGGAGATACCAGATTCTCTTCTTCGTTCTTTGTCTCTCTCCACACTGGAGAAGGCCAATCTGACCTCAGTGGACCAGCTGGAAGGTCATAGCTGGACTGTTGCTCAGGTATACACGCGAATCAGAAATACTAACTTTTGTTAATATATGTTTATTCCATTTTTTCTACAAATAAATGTTTCTTCACTTTGTAGTCTGCATACCTTGTAAAGAAGATTTTGGGTAATAAGATTAACCTCAATGCATTACGGTGAGATCATTTACATTATGTATAAATATTCATATATATTAATCATATTTGTTTAAAATATGTACATGTATATTTGTGCATTTATATACACATACAGTAAATATACATGCCACACATAATCTCAAATATTTATTTAGGAATCGATTAATTGATTTAACTACATACAATGTGTTTTAAAAAATAACATCTGCTTGCTGATGATGAGCAATTTCACTGTATTGACAACAGGAAGCTGGGTCAGGCTGTACAGGGTGTTACCTGTGAAATGATTGAAAGTGTCAATCGAACCAATGCTTTGGAAATAGTGCAGACACTTTCCGAATCTTCTGATTGGCTCTCCAGGGTACAGGTAAACAATCGTCACACACGGCAACATTTTTTCAAAGCTCTGTCACTTTTTCCATTATCACATGTGCGTGCGTGTTTATATATTTCATATTTTGTTTGCCTGTTATTCTCAGATACGTTGTGCGGCTCAAAAACTCTTCGCAAGTCTAGAGGAACAGAGGCTGGGATATTTCAATGATATTACAATCTCTGAACTCCAAGCCATACCAGCCATACTGCTCATTCATCTGCCGTAAGAACAAATCAGAGCTCATGTTAGATATTGCTTGCGATTTACAAACTCGTATTATCACATATTTCACATAATAAAGTCTTTTTTGTCTGTTCTTTAATGGTCATGGCACACAGTGTTGAGAAGATTCAGAACCTGTCTGATTCTGTGTGTTCTGCCTTCCTGGAAAAGATGAACCAAGTGAACTTGTCCTCTCTGCCAAATAATGCTCCATCACGCCCCTCACTTACCAGAAAAGCCATCAAATGCCTGGTGATATGTTCACTAAAACCCACACACCTCTTTCACGCTTCCCACACCTTTAAATGTAAATCACAAGTTTTCTGTGTAACACAATCTTTCCAGTTTACTTGTAAACACAGATCAAATTCCAAGATCACACAGCATCTAATTCTGCTTAGAAAAAACAAGACAAACAGTTTAAAGTGTTTAAGTGTTTTGGGGTCATTTTAGTTACTTTTTAGCTCTTTAAGTTAGTTAAACAAACAAAAAATCACATAAAAGTGTATTCTCTTGTCAAATATGCCCTGATTTTGTATTCTGCAGGGAGGAAATGTGTCTGAACTTTCTGCAGCAGGGGTCTTGAGTCTGGGCCCACTGGTGTGTGAGTTAGACCCCGTGTGGATCTCCTCTTTGAACGTCGAGGCTTTAAATGCAACCCTGCAGGCACTAGCATCCTGTCAACATATCCCACAACAGTACAGAGAGCAACTCTTCAGACTGCTTACAGATACCTATGGGTAACACAATATACAAAAAACACATCCCACAATGATACTAACACACAATGCCAAACCACTGCTGTTCTTCTTACACTTTCGTTCAATTCAGATCAGTTCCACTTTTGTGGCTTAAATTTAGGGCCGTTTGAATAGCTCAAAAGAAAACTTGTTTCCTGGCTTGACAGGATTATGTTTCTTTAGTCCGAGAAACAATGTGATAATGAATTAAACTGACCTACTGTATGCAAAATATTCCTCTAAACAGCTTTTTAATCCTACACTGTAAAAAAACCTTATCATTTTACAGATTTTTTCCTGTTATTTTATACAAATTTTGGGAATTTTCACGTATTTTTGAAATACGGTAAAAAATGGAAAAGTCACAGAAAAAGACAAAACATGAAAACTTAATTTTATGGGAAAAACTGTTATTTTATGGTATATTTCTGGTGCCCCAGCTGAAAATGTAATTTAAAAAAAAAAATTTTTTAATACGGTTAAAAATGTCAAATTAAAGAAAAAGACTGCAAAGTTACAAGGAAAAACATGAAAAACATGTCATTTTACAGGGAAATAGGTTATTTTACAGTATATTTCTGGCGCCCCACTGCCGGAAAATATCATTTTTTTAACTGGATTTTAAAACATTTTTTTAAATGGACCAAAAATGGTCTATTTTTGAGATACGGTAAAAAAAAAACCCGTCAAATTACAGAAAAATACTGCAAAATTACAAGACAAATTTTACTTTTTTGTATAAATAATAAAACAAGCATCAAACATGCTATTAATGTTCTTGGTTAATGATATAACATTTGTCTTCAACAAGGGACCCTTCTAACTGGTCAGAGGATGACATGAGAACACTTGGACCTCTTCTATTACTCAATACCACAGCTGTTGAAAGACTGCCTGTTAAAGTAAGAGTCAAAATCTTTGGAGAAACGATTAAAAATATTTTTTTTATCAGCTACCTTTATATTGTCCTGTTTAAGCACCATTGATCTCTTCCTCACAACCCATCCCGTCATCCTATTTATCTTGTGTGCAGAGCTGGTTAAGATCAAGCCTATCAGATTTGATGGACAGTTTGCCCATCCAGCCAATGGCTGGCCCGAAGGAATTCTGCTTTTGGTTTGATCTCTCCGCACTTCGCCGGAAACTTTTTGAACTCAAAACGGCCAGCTCGCTACAAAACCGCAGAAAGAGACAAGGTGTGTGTGTGCCTGAAAATTTCAATAGAAGAGGAACAACATTAAGGGAAACCACACGTATTTAATATTATGTTAATGCTCTGTATTCTGGCATAAAAAACAAATGCAACGATTTAATCATTTCTTATGTCCTCCTTCCAGTTTCCGCTTCTCTCACAGTAGTGCCCACCTTATCCGAGCCTATACTTTCAGTCATTGAAGACTTAGGACCAGGGAATATGTATTGGACTACTACCCAGTTGTATAGAATGACTGTACAGACCTTCAAAGACGCTTTGCCAATACTTGGAGAGATAACCAACTTCAGTGCAGAACAGCTGTCTGCATTCAGAACAAAAACTCTGGAGGTACTGCACACAAGCACGCTTGCACACACGCACACACTTTCAATACAAAAGCCTATAAACAACAGAAAAAATCAGTGGGGGTTCCAACACATGTAAAACATGCACAAATAGACCTTATAGTTGTTCAAAATGACTCTTGTGTGTGACAGGCATGGGGCAGTGTGTCCATGTTAAATGACTCCGTTTTAACTGAGCTGGCCTGCATCTCTCAAAGCCTCAGTTCTGGAGAACTGTTTAATGTTAGCATCTCCTCCCTGGACACTCTGGATCTACTAAACACCTGCAACTTTACCCAAACACAGGTGATAACTTGCACGCAAACATCATCAAATGTCTTTTAAACACACATGATACATGCAAAAGAACCTTGGTAGAAAGTTATCTACATTTTATTTTACAGTATGTGAACAAAAGTGAAAGTAAAAAGTGATATGCAGTCAGTAAAGTCCTGAATATTCTGAATGTTGCAGAGGTCAGCAGTCTGGCAGGCCTTTCAAAGGGCAACTGGAATAAATGTGACTAATCTTGGAGTACTGGAAATGGAGGGTCTAGGACAGTTTATATGTGGCTTCCAACCTGCCCAGATTGATCAGCTCAATTCCACAGGCTTGAGGTTAGACATTTTTCATTATGAGTGTACTAAACGTATCCCTGCTGACCAATGAAGTGTACATGTTTGTGTACAGCCCAACAAACCCAATGTTAGTCATGTTATATGCTGTTATTGTTATACTGTATGTGTGTAAACCAGGGATGCAGTGGAGGTGGTGGGTCGTGCTCCTTGTCCTCTGAACATTATAGAGCGTCTTAAGGATAAGGCAGTGGCTGCTTTTGGAAAGCCAGAGACCTGGAGCGAAGCTCAAGCTGGAATAATGGGCAACATCATTGGTTAGTGTTACAGAAATCTGATATATTACCATATATCAACACGTTTACTGTAATATATGTATCTATTCTTTTAATGTGGAGCTCGTATAGGTTTAAACGTGTTATGATGTCATCGTTTCTCTTTCTAGCTGGTCTAAGTGCAGTTGAAATAGGACGACTAAACTGCACAGTCATGCCCTTCATTCGATCATCCACCATCCCTCTCATACCCCCTGATCGCTTGGCTGTGAGTCGACTTTTTATTTAATCTGTTCTTGTTATCCGGTTCAGTTTAATCACATCTGTTTGAGTCTAATGTCGGATCTTTTAAAGAGAGTTGCTCATCTTATAATTTGTGTTCAGGCGCTCTCAGTCAGTCAACTGAAGGCTTTGGGTCCTGATAATGCTGCTATGGTAACAGACGCTCAGCGGGGAGTGATGAAGGCCGATCAAAGGGCTGCATTGGATGATGCTATGGGAGTGACTGTACCACGCGCTGACAGCTTGAGTGTAAACCCTACCGCCCCATTGCCGCTGAAAGGAGGTGGGTCACAAGAATATAGTCCGATTTTGAACAATGTTGTCAACTTCTTTGAATTAAAACTGGTCACTAAATGTTGCTAGATAATTGTCCCTTTAAGCAACCCGTAAAGTAGTTTGTTTTGCCAGAAAGTCCAAACATTGCTCTATTTGTATGACCACAGAAAATTTTAAACGTATTACAAAGTATTAAAGTTAAAGTGATCTTTAATGTAAGTTATATCAAATCATCAGTTATATCAAAATGTCTACAGTATTAGAAACCTAGTGTGAAACTACACGCAAGCATGTTTGGTTTTCTCCTGCAGGGGCGGAGATACAGACTGTGGCAGGATATGTGGTCCTGATGCAGCTCATCATGCTGATGTTGTTTGGATACATTGGTTAAGAAGAGCAGGGTTTGAACGCCATAGGATGACATGTGTCTCATGACAATGACTGATGGCAGATTCACACCTTCATGTATGATTAACTAGTAAACTTTTAGATTAATACCTGGTCATTGGCTGAATTGCTATATTTGACACTTTGTCAGTGATTTCTTAATAATACTCATTTAAATTTATATAAGCCAAAGACATAGAGACAATGGTTTAAAAAAAACTATAGAGTCTAGTCTATGTTTAACTCTGTATGTTTATTTTCAAAAATAAATTATATTTTATTATATTGCTATGTATATCTTTTCAAAAGCAGATTGATTATTACTTTAATAAAGATGTTTAACAATACGCTCGCTTCATTAAAGACTAGTGTCATTTTGTTGCAGCATAAGGACAGATATCCATTTAAAATCTTTGTCAACTTTATCAAGTCTTCATCAAGGTTGAGTTCTTTGCTAACATAATTCAAAGACTGAACAGTGCCTATAAAAAGTATTGACCCCCTTCATTTTTTTGTTATGTTTATGCCTTATGGTAAACTACTATAAATTACATGTTTTTTTCACATTACACTCCATACACCATAATGACAAAACAAAAAAACAGATTTGTGACAACTGTCATTGCAAGAGATTTCAATGTTACTACACAGCCAACAATATATAGCTGCATGCAGGTAAAATTAAAACATTTAATACAAACTTGCAAAAGCCATAAACAAAATTTCCAATTAGGTTACAATTATGAAATAAGATTACAATATGAGTGAAGATTGATGTAAAGAAAATTGGATTGTTTGAGATTTAAGTAAGAATTCATGTTAAAAATCAAGTAATCATACTAAACTATAAAGTGAGTATACTGTATAACAAGAAACAGACTAATGGTTCATCTGTTCAGGTTTTTCTTTATTATCTCACAATCAATCTGAGATGGCAAGAGTAAAACAGAATTATATAAATCTATAAAAATGAGAAGACAAGATGTATAAGGCACCAATATAACAAACATAAAAGTATAATTATTTCATTTTCATGCATCATCTCTACACACACAAACACAAAGTACAGATTGCATCCAAATGATGAAACACACAGTAATTTTCTACAGGCCTGTGATCATTAAGATTAATCCCAATTAAATGAAGAAGGCACTTATTTGATTCTTATTCTAAAGCTCACCTGTACTATTTAGAAAGTTCCTTGCTTATAAATGCCTCTGTGGAAACAGATAAAATAGAAATGACAAACTATTACAAAAATAATGATTGAAAAATCACCTGATTCAACAGCATTTGGCTGTGCTAAACTGTTAGTCATTACAGTTTTATATTTATAACAAGATGCATTTTGAAATTCAAGAAAATAGACTGTACAATTTTTGTTTGCACAATGAAATCAGTAGGCACATAAATACAGCAGAGCTGGTAAACAAGTTTATGACCATCTAAATACATTCACTCTAATACATGAATCTTCAGTGTCTATGGCTTGGCTCTTCTCTCAACCACTGCTCTACTTTGACTTCAACCAAGTGAAGAATTACTGAAGTAGAACATTCTTGCAAATGTTTACCTGATGCAGTGTCTTGTTTTACAGGTGTGAATGCAGAGCCATGAACAGTTTTACAGTTACAGACTCTGCATCAATAATCTATACCATTGTTTTTCTCAGGTGAATCTCATAAAAGGATGCCCAGGCCACATCATGTTGTGTATATATATATATATATATATATATATATATATATATATATATATGTAGATATTAGATTTAGCATAAATAAAGCCAGTTATTAGGACCACTGAGACTTGTAACATTGTAAAATAGTTTTTTAGTTTATGCCCCCTCCCAATTTGTTTTGAATTTCTCTCACATTATATTACAGTAAGAAAGTACAGTATGTTTTGTAGCATTACATTAATAAAATAAGTCAGCATACCAAACTGTCCCTAAAATAAAGTCATAATATAATAAAGTGAGATTCACTCTATCCACCTTTTCATTTTTACTCTATATTCTTCTCTATGCTGGTTTGTCTGTTTTGTATGTGGCGATGAAGGCCATGCCGTGAGTTCTGAAGTGCGTATTAAGATCAGCAGGTTTGTTAAAGTGACGTCCACACACCTTACAAGTGTGCTTACCTTCCCCATCCTCCAGCTGTAACCCCCCTGTACTCGACGGCGACCCCGGGGACCCAGCCGGGTCAGAGGTCACATTCCCAGGTGCAGACCCGGCGCCGGGAGACACCTCGGCGAGCTCAGCGGGGGCGCCGCGTACACGATGGCTGATGAAGAGATGTCTGCTGAGGGAAGAGGCGGATGCAAAACACGCACCGCACTGCTGGCACTGAAAGGCGCTGCCCCCTTCACCACGGTGACAAGCAATGTGCTGTAGAAACTCCTCCCTGTCTTCTGTGGCAAAACCACATGGCATGCAGCGGAATCCCACGGCTTCCTGATCTTCAGCTGCGGGTTCTCTGAACTCCGCCAATCGGCTGTCTGCTTTAAGAGAAGCACTGCCCAGAGTGCTAGGACCACCATCCTGCTCGGACGAGCTGTCAGCTGGATCAGTTATATGAGGTACAGCCTGAAAGAGAGAGACAGAGTATGGTTGTGTCCGAGTGCAGGCAGTGCGAGAAGACAAGGCCTATTCACATTTAAATCCAGTGTCTGTCTTACATCCTGTCTACTGAGATGCCTTCATCACGTCAGTTTTTGAAGGCAGCGCAGATGTGTCCTTTACAGATGGTGGAAAAAATAAATGTATTAATGTAAATGTGAATTGTTTTTAAAAAGTAGTACTTGCTAAATATTTGAATCACTTGATTTCGTTTCAGATCATTAAATGTGATGTTATGTTGCCTTTCTGAATCTAGGTACCTTCATAAACAAAACGCTGCCTGTTCAGTCATCGACTGACCACAATTTTTACAGTTTACACAAACTGTAAATGTGAATGTGAGTTCTCACCGGACTCTGGTTGGCCGCCACTCTATGCTCAGCCTGAATATGCTTCTCAAGAATCAGCTTACTGCTGAAACTCCTCTTTCCACCTGTGCACAGTCTTCACACACAAACACATTTTTGAGCGCTTTTGAGTACTTCTGGACCCTACTGTACACACAGCATGTTCTACTTACTGGCAATAAAAAGTTCTTTTGATGCCTTTGTGTTTGACTCGAATGTGGCGTCTTAAACTTGAGGACGATGAGAAGGAGCGTTCACAAAGAGTGCATGGAAACTTCTTCAGCTCCTGTAATCATAAATCAGCACACCAATCAATCAACACAATTCTTTTACATCATTATTACAAGCTTTAACTCTTGCCGTGATGATGCACTGACCTTGCCGTGCTGCTCGGACATATGCGTGATGTAGTTTTCTTTCTCCGTGTAGCGCGTCTGACACTTTGTGCAGCTCCAGCCCTGGACATCTGGAGCCTTGGAGATCTCAGCTTCTCTTGGCAGTCCTCCCCTGTCCTCCTCTTCATCCCTCCCCCACTCCTCTCCATCAGAGCTCTCCATCTTCATCAAGCTCCTCTGCGCCAATCCATCACATTGTTGACTCCTAGAGGCCTTGTGAGAAACCTGGAGACACATTACGGTACGATCAGGCGCTTTTGTCGAAGCAAGCAAGCAATATTTGTGCAAACTGAACTCATTTCTAACCTTGACGTGCTCACGAAGTGAAGCTCTCTGTGTGAAGAGCTTGTTACAGTCGGGGCACTTAAAGACGCTCATTTTTTGCTTGGCCAAGTGCGTGTCAAAGTGGATGCTGAGCAATGCTTTCTGGGTAAAAACGGTCCGACACATCACACATTTATAGATCTCCCTGTCAAGAATAAAATTAGAGAGAAGGTTATTCAAGTTTTTAAAAAGAAGAATTTGCATTCACGAACACATACAAACAGTAACTAACTAAATGTACAGCCTTGTGATTTACAAACAGATTCAATAAAGCGACTTTTTTTTACACCCACTTGGATTGTCGGGCTGTCTCGGGGAGTTCAGGATGCTGACTGATGCAGTGGGCTTCAGCACCAGATGGAGCTTTGAAAGCCATGGGACATGAGGGGCATTTATGGAATACCTCACAATGAGCCGTCTGCATGTGTGTCTTCACAGCGTTTAGACAGTTTACTCCTCCAAACACCAAATGACAACAGGCGCATCTAAAATAAGTGACGGGAAAAACAGAAAGATTACACCTTACTAATATGGCAATGCTTTTGTGTTTTCATAGTAATGCATGATCTTGGCAGTTGTGCTATGGGATTTGTGTGGATACCTGTATCCGAGGCGACGCGAGTAGTGCATGCAGGATTGATTCAAATGTGTGCTGAGGTTGTGAAGCTGACAGGTGACACCGCATTCAGGGCAGACAAGAGGAGACAGCTGCTGATGTAACCGGCGGTGAGCCGCAGCACTGCACAAGTTCCAAAGAGGCATAGGAGGAGAACACTGCATGCAACACTGCACACAGAGATCAATATTTAATACTAAGAACTAAAGTAGAGGGATTTTTATTATGACTACTTATCAAAGACTTACTGTTTCAGTGCCACCAGGCTCGACCTCTTGGAAGTGTGCTGCTATTTCTGCCTTCCCTTTGAAGGGACTCCAACACTCTGGACAACTGAAACATTTAAAATAGTTAGCATCTTAATTTCCTAAACACAGCTGACGTTCATTTCATTAGACAAGTCAGATTTATTTCAGCACCTACTGTATATTAGCAGATTACAGCACACTGTATTATATGCATTTTATCTCTATTCAGTCTGTGTACATGATTTATAGCTCCAGTGTCAGTGTGGTTCCTTTTTAATATGAGAAATGCTTTTTAAATGCCGTTACCAGTTTTCAGAGGATTGTTGAACAGCACTTTCTTTAACGGCGGGCAGGACAGAAGATCCTGAAGGAGATGGACAAAGCAAACCTGTAACAGAGGGACAGTACTGTACTAAAAAGCTCATACTTATATCACATCTGTGTGGTACCTACTTAAATTATACCACTTTTTAAAACAGCAGACATGAACTAATCATGATTCTAAATTACTGTGGTCAAATATCTCAACCAAACTAATGTAATAATAGAGTTCAGCTCCCTAAAGAATCCTTCAGCAACGCAAAGTCTCCAGAGACAATTCTGTGAAACAGTATACAAAGAGGATGAGCCCCAGCTGAATTCTTTCAAATTAATGGTTAAGTTGTTTGTTTTGCAGTACATCATAGATTCCCTGAAGACTGAAACAGTAACTGGTCCAGTAAGTGCTACTCCCTCAGAGGGCTAATTTACCAAAAAAATGGGACATCATTTATTTATTCACCCTTACATGATTCAAAACCTGTATGTTACTCTTTCTTCTGTGGAACCCAAAATAAGATATTTTGAGAAATGTGGTTTTGTTCATACAGTGGAAGACAATGATGGGCAATGTTGTTTGGTTAATAACATTCTTCAAAATATCTTCTTTTGTGTTTTGCAGAATAAAGTCATACATGTTCGGAATGACGTGAGAGAGCCTAAGACCTACATTTGTTGTTACTTCTGATAAGATATATATTTTTTTAGAATTTAAAAATCTAAAAATACCTTAAAAGAAAGCTAAAGCTAATGCTACAATCATTAACATTTTTTAGATTAGATTAGATTCAATTTTATTGTCATTACACATGTACAAGTACAAGGCAACGAAATGCAGTTTAGGTCTAATCAGAAGTGCAATAGCAGCAAGTGCAGGATATACAGTGGTTGCATAAGTTACATTTACATTTATGCATTTGGCAGACGCTTTTATCCACAGTGACTTACATTGCATTATACTATACATTGGTTTCTGTATATGTGCAATCCCTGGGATTGAACCCATGACCTTGGCGTTGCTAGCGCCATGATCTAACCACTGAGCCAAAATTTTGATAGCTAGTATGGTGAAAACCTTTGGTAAAAATGTCATCATAAAGAATTGCCCTAAATTATACTGATAGACGGAAGGCACAATCCCACACCTGTAATTCCTTACCTATAGGTACAGTATCCTGTTGTCCAATCATCTGCTCCATACTGACCGGACTCATGACCAGATGTGAACACTGCATAACCAAACCCTTCTCCTTGTGCTCTCGAGCATGAAGCAGCAGACTGCACTTATTAAAGAAAGCGAGGCGTTTGGAACAGTGGTTACATGTCACCTCAATCCTCATAGATCTTCGATCGTAGTGTCTCGCCAGGCTGCGCTCGAGGGCAAAAGCATCCCCGCACTCCAGACAGCGATATCCGGTGGAGGGCAACTGCAGACCCCATTCTGGAGGAGGAGGGGTGGAGAGATCCGGCTGGTAACTTGGCAATGGATTCTTGCTGTTTAGGATTTTGTTGAAGGCCTCCACGAGGCTAGACTGGCTGCGAGAGATCACTGCTCCCGGACTGTTTACGATAGAGGCCGGTTTAGCTGCCCCGGGGTTCCCGTTCATAATTTTCTGTCCCAGTGAGCGAATGTTCATCCCTGTCATGGACGGGGAGGCTGCAGAAAAAGATGAGATGGAGGGGAGGGTTGATGTTCTGGTGATGTTGACCGCAGTGGCCGACAGAGTGGCCGCCATTTTATTGTGTACCTTGCTGGCTGCAAATAACATAGCTGTGCTGGCATCTTGCAGGGTGGACACGGGCAACAATGACACCGCACTGGATTTCTGAATCCTCTGGACTGATTTGCGGACTCCTGTTGCAACTTTGGTGCCTTCAAGACCCTTGGAGGTCCCCAAGGCTCCTCCTTCTTTGGAGGCCACTTTAGATACAGTACGTGTGATGTTTCCAGTAGGAGTTTTGACAGTTTTGATTCTGACTTTAAGAGGCTTAGAAGAGCTAGAATCTACCAACTTTGCTTTTATGTCTGCTTCTTCAGCTACATCATTCTTTAGGTTACTTTGATGGTCGCCCTTCTCTCGCTCCTGCAAACTCAGGCTCATATCAATGACTTGACCTTCAGGTGCATCCTCTACTTTCTTCTGTCCAGTCTCAATGACTCCCTGCTGATTTGAGGGTAAAGGCATATGAACCTGAGGTTGCTCTGAAACAGAGCTTGGTTGAGGGCAAGAGGGGATTTCTGGCTCAGGGCTCTCAGGAGAATCTCTCTCCTCGATAATGTGCTCCAGGTGTTTTTCCTCTGTAGGTGGTTCATTTCTAGAGGTCACTGAGGTTTCGCTTATGCTGCTTTGTAGTGATGCTGAATAGTGGACCAATGGAGCTGACTCTTCAGTTTGAGTGTTGCTTATTGGTAAGGCTGGGGAGGACGGAGAGCGGGGTTGTAAAGCACTTAGAGGAGACTGGTTTCTGCGTGGTACCTTGGGAGCTGAGCACAGCTGAGAGTCCGGGCTCTCTTGTATGATGAGTGGAGGGCTTCCGAGGTCTGGTTCAGATTCTTCATCGTCAGATAAGCGCCGTCTGACTCCAGTCCTCAAAGTTCCATTTAAAGGTTGTGGTGAGGCTTCATCATCGAGTTTGGGGTGAGCGTTTGGAGCAATTAAATGTGAGGATAAGATGGGGGGAACAGATGGGGATAAAGACTGATGTGAAGGAAACGTGCTTTCAGAATGTTTAGAAGAAGTGCCCTCATATTTGTCATCAATACACTCACTGGTAGACCAAAGCTGTCTATTAGGCGGCATCTGGGTTAGAGAGGGTGCGGGAGAACGTTCGGAAGAATCCCCACCTGAGACAGCCTTGAGTCCATTGTAGATTAACTGATCTAAGGGCAGCCTTGCGGCCTGCTGGGGAGATCCATCATCCGCTCTATCAGTTGCAGAAAAGTCTACAGTTAAATTCCCTTCCATTTTGTCATCTTCATCTACATATTGATCGGGCCGTACGCTGTTCTTGACAATGACACTGACCACGGAAAGATCATTATGAGGAGCTGAAGGTACATTGTCAGGGCTTTCCGGGGAAATAATTGGTCGTAGGCTTGGACTGACACTTCTTTCCTTTCCGGCAATACCACTTGGCTCATTGTGAATAGCATCTGTGTCCGACTGAATAGCTTCTTTGGCATCAATGTCTGGAATGTCAAAAGCTGCCAGTAGGTCATCGAAATCTGGTGTCTTCATGTCCCCCATTCCCATGTGGATGACAAATAACTGTAACATGACATCACAGTAGAATACATGTTACAAGTTCATCATAAAATAGAAAATATATTCATTTATTCAAAAGCATCAACAGTAGATGTATTAATTATAAAAAATAACAATACTCTTGTCATATATTTCTATCTCATGTTATTACTGTGTATGTGGCTAAGACTTTAAAAGAAGGTTATAAAAAATGGTACAGGAAGTAACCTATCTTAATAGATTAACTTCCTTAAACATCACAATGAATCTTAAGAATAACGCTTTTAACATTCATATATGAGCTTGTTGTTATTTAACCAGCAATGGACGAAGTTAGTTAACTCGATCATAACGTAATATACCAACAGTTACTTTTATCCGCACACTTGTCATAGGCTAAATAATTCAAGGTACCTTCTGCATGTTTATTATTTTTAATACTGCTATTCACAAAACAGTGCAGGTTACCAATCACAAAAACTGGAGTTATGCATGAAACTGTGTGTTGCCATTACATAACATCAGTAATCTGTCACATACAGGCTAGCTAGCTATCTAGCCAAGCAGCTAACCCGCCAATACAAGTACAACTTCTAACGCTGATGATACAACGAATAAAGCATTTAAAAGATGATAACATTAGTCTGCACATGTATAAACTTATAAACTGCAAATGACTGACTTAAGGCGACAATTGTTGCTATTACTGGTCTACGTGAAAACTTCTGTTTACCTGGACAAATATTTGCGTATTCTCCTAGTGAGAGACCCAGTACGGCGCACAACATTTGCGTCACCCCTGAAAAAAAACATACAAATCCAATCAAGTGCGAACTCTCCGAAATAAAAAAGAGAAAACCGAGCTGTTATTTTTTTATTTGCCCTATTTGCTTGTATAGTGCAAATTCGCAAACTGTCGTGATAGTAAATTACACAGCGAGTTGTTTTTAAACCTGTAACGTTACTGTTGCGTGTGACAGCAAAGACTTTTATTTTCATGACAGCTACACAGCTTTTTTTTTTTAGTTTAACAATCCATTCACTTATAAGGATATTGTTCCTTTGCTTTATACACTGTCAAGGCAAAAAAATAAACAAATAACTCTACGTTTTATCCACGTTATATTTGTGCATTTTCGCAATTTCTTTTCATATATATCAACTATTCCCATTCACAGGATCATTGGATTTCGCCTTTAGCAATAATACATTATTTTAAGCTTAAACTGGGCTTCAAAAACTTAATATTTACCTAGCAATTAAATAACTGCATGCTTTTTTCTGAAAAAATCTATTAAAAAGTGTCTTCATGTGTCATAAAACTATTGATAAGCATACAATTGATCTAGTAATAATGATCTATAATAATAATGATCTAGTCTGTTTTTGGTTCCATTTTTTCTTAATGTCTGTTATTTTTTAATATTGTGGGCTTTTTGCACGTATCCTTTGGTCTTTGTTAATGCTGTTATTTTCTCAGAAATGGTTTACTTAATATATTACATATTAATTCACATATTGATTTATAACGTACCTTCTAGTGCCAGCGAAGAATCTCTGTGGGCATTTTCAACCATGTTTTCAACAGCGCGTTTTTGCTTGCACGCAATTGACCACTTCAGCTGTCACTCACTCGATTCTCAAGAGCTGATTGGCCCGCTGGTTGGCCCGTCAGCCAAAACATTTTTTACTGTGCAATGTGTTTTGAGCATCGGTGGTTTCGTGTAAAAATAAATAAAAACAACAATTTTTGTTCAGATATCTTTGGAATATTGAAAATCAGTAAATGCACTACTATCCGTCTGCTCATAATTTAAAATAAGGTGGAAAACGAGAGATTCACGAAGCTGGGGTGGACAAGAGCCTCAGAGAAGGAAGGTAACGTTAAGCTAACTTAGTTAGCATCAACACAAGACTTTTGCCGCTAGAAGTCCACGCGATCCTGTATATAACAGATCTTCTCGTTATACATGTACACGTTTTTGATTTAATATTTAAATGATTTGTTTTTGTCCTTTTTAACGAGAAACACATGCACAATGAGGTCTGCTTCGCCCTCCATTCTGTGTGCAGCGCGCCGTTTAGATGCCCTGAAGTGCAGTTACACATAACTTACGTGAATACCGCTAAGCTGCGCAATAAGAATAATATATGCCTATATTTTAAAATGCCTTTATATCTACAGGATCAGACAGGTTATACTTATATATCACATACACGATCATTTTAACGCTATAACTTGGAGCTATGGAGCTGCTCATGTTATCCCCGTGTCTGATCAGAGGCAGAGCACACAATTATTTTATTACATATATGTTTCTGTCTCATGTTTTTCAAGGGTATGGAGGCTGATGGCAGCCTGAGCTCAGGGATGGAGATGGAGTTGGATCCAGAGCTGGAGGAAGAGTTTGGTGTGTCTCTGGATGAATTGCGCAAGTGGATCGAGGAGCAGGTGGACAGCAGTGAGGCTGTAGTGCAGAGGAAAGCTCAGCTGACACAGTTGCAGGACTGGGTTGAGCAGAGGGAAAAGGAGGTGGCTGATATTGACACACTCTGCTCCAATGCATCAGAGTAAGTAAACGTGAGAGAGAGTTTGCTGTAAACTGCGATCAACAGTGCCATAACTAGTCAATACTTCATTTATTGAAAACATGTCACAACAAAAGTGGAAAGATTAGATGTTGTTTAAAATGGTTAAGCAAAGTTTACCCAAAAACGAAAATTCAGTCAAGAACTACTTATCCACAAGTTGTTCCAAACCTGTATAAATGTATTTGTTTGTTTGTACATGAAGAAAGATATTTGGAAAAATGTTTGCAACTGAGAGTTCTGGGGCACCATTGACTACCATAGTAGTGTTTTTTTTTTTATAATCTTAAAGGAGAAATTGTTTGCAATGTTGTGTTTTCCTATGTTTTTGGTGTGTTACAAGTTGCCCTTGCATGCATTAGACACGTAAAATTGCCGAAATCAAAGTATCAGAACAAATTATATATTCTTTCTAACAGCGATTGATCTCCCTGAACTGCCTGAAACGGCTCGTGTAGACACGCCCCTACAGTGCCACGTCACTCCGCCTCAGTTTGTTGCATGATGCCGACCAAATGTACACGCAAAGAATGTGGCATATCTTTAGTTATCATAGCTGTGGTGCTGCAGCCGTGCAAATGCATAAGACAGAATAAAATACATACCTCTGTAATGCGTCCTTCTGGTCGATTCGTTGGTTTCATTCTCCTAACTAGGTTTGAAGGCAAAACCGATGCCGATTTGACTCTTTATCCACTTATGTACTTGTGTTTATTATAACTGGTCCGACACGAATCCATTCCGTGTGGGTGGTGAGGCGAACTGATGATCGTTCCGGCATGAGAGCTGTGAGCTTTCACACACTGTCTGGCCTCATATGCGGTTTTAATACGCTGGTTTAATCTGACACTGCTGTTATTAGTGTACTGTGTTTGCAACTGTTATGAAACGAAACGTCTCTGAGTGAGAGAAGAGATAAACTGACTACCATTTTAATTGTATTTTTTTATAGTTCAAAATCAAATTGATTTTTACAAACTTGAAGCCACGTGTCGCATCACATATTGTACATTACATTATTCTTTAATATTGTGCAGCCCCACCAGAAACAATGGCTAAAATGCTGTTCATTTAGTAGTTAGACCATGTTCACATTTGACTTCTTTTATTGAGTCTGCCAGCATCTGTTTTACATTATAATGCCATGGAGTGAACCAATTCAAATTACGTTTCCGTTATGCTGCCTATGAAGCCTGTCTGCCTTCGTGTACAAATGCTGCCTCATTTGAAATAATTACTGGCTGCTATTTGTAACCACAACGCTGCAAAAAAGCGTAATTGTCAACATTTTCTTGTAAAAAAAAATAAGTCAAATGTGAACATAGCCTTAGGTGACAGATACAAAGAAAGACAAACAGTACAAGTGTAAGTTTTCACAAAAGTGTTTCTGAAAAAATGCAGTGTTGGATCATGTGCGTGTGTGTGTGTGCGTGTGTGTGCGTGTGTGTGCGTGTGTGTGCGTGTGTGTGTTTAAGGTCTGTGGTTCAGTGTGAGGCTCTGGTGAAGGAGGTGTACAGTAATATGGGTCTGGCGTATCGCGAGAGCAGCTCAGAAGACGAGGGAGGAAGCAAAGCAAACACTTCGGAAGTCATTGAAATTGATGATGACGACGATGATGATGTCATTACTGTTGCATGTGGTAAGATATTGTTATATTTACATATGAAGTCACTTCCCAATGTGATCATGTACATTTGCATTGTGTAACTGTACATTTGTTCAGTAACAGTGTTTTATCTTCCACAGTCGTTCCTCCCAAAAAGGTTGTCACACCAGCCAAGGACACAACGGTAAGAGAGAAATGTCATTGCCATTGTTACTTTGTTACATTGCACTTCATGGTGTTGTTTAGCAGGCATGCTAATTCCTTTATTTTGTTTAATATTCATGTGTGTGTTGTGTCTGGACATGAAGTTTAAGGAAGCTTCAGCTGCCCTTCAGAGAACATCTAAACAAGTGCAAAACCTGGTGCAGACTGTCAACAGAACAGCCCCAACCCCATCGGGTATCACCACATCCACTAAGACCGTGGCCTCTTCCTCACAAACGCACAGTAGTCTGACTGTCCCAGCAGTGTTTATGTCCTCAGCCCCAAAGAATGCAGCCACACAACCAAATCCCAATTTGAAACTGGACAGTCTGAAGATAGACATGACTCTTTTGGGGAAAAAACGAACTAAGACATGGCACAGTGGAACGCTTGTTGCCATCAAACAAGTGGGTAAGGTCCTCTTGCATTTTCTGCCGGTGTTGATATTCTCGTCTTAGAGATGTCATGATTTATGTGCCTTGTGTTTTCAGAAGGCTACAGTGTAATCTCACGCTATTGCTACAGTAGTCATCCATATTTTTAGTTTAGAAAAAAAGGCTATTTCAAAATCAGAAATGTGTCATTTTCTTTGAAATATATACTGTAATTACCACATAAAAATTATCATGTGGATGACATCATAGTCAACAGACATGGACTATATGGCACAAAACCCTGATTTTGATTTCATGGTTTTTTTTGTATGTGTCACAGGGAACAATTTTAAGTATAAGGTGAAGTTTGAGAATAAAGGGAAGAGTCTTCTATCTGGAAACCATGTGGCTTTTGACTACCACCCAACACTGGAGAGATTGTATGTTGGTGCCCGTGTTGTTGCCAAGTACAAGGATGGCAACCAAGTCTGGCTGTATGCAGGTGTAGTGGCTGAGATGCCCAGCAGCAAGAACCGTATGAGGTAAGAGAGATGGTGGAGAGGGTAGGGTGTAAGATTCAGAAGAAATACATGAAACGAATAGTGGTCAGGTAATAAATAATATACAGGCCAAATGTCGTTGCAGGTTCCTGATCTTCTTTGATGATGGCTATGCCTCATACGTGGGTCTACCAGAGCTCTACCCCATCTGCAGGCCATGTGAGAGGCATTTCATTTTACCAGTTTGTCATAATCTGTGATGATGCTCGCTTTCTGTTGATGTAATATTAACACACTGACACTTTCTATCTGCGTTTAGTGAAGAAGACCTGGGAGGATATCGAAGATGCATCATGCAGGGATTTCATTGAAGAGTATATAACATCATATCCCAACAGACCCATGGTGCTGCTGAAGCCAGGACAGATTATAAAGACGGAATGGGAAGGGACGTGGTGGAAGAGCCGTGTGGAAGAAGTGGATGGCAGCCTTGTCAAAATGCTTTTTTTGGTCAGCTAGACATTGCTTCCTGTGTTGTTTCAATTTAAATTTGTTAAATATATATATAGTAAAATATGAGGTAGCGCAAGCAAAAAAGTGTTGTTCAATGTTTGCAGGATGATAAGCGCAGCGAGTGGATCTATCGTGGCTCTACTCGACTGGAGCCGATGTTCAATCTGAAAATGAACACCGCTAACAGTCAAGAGAAGAAAATAGGTGGTCAACCGAGACAGCGCCCTAATATGGGTAAAATGTTTCCTTATGTTTCGCCATACATGTCTTTAATATGTAAACACATGCATAAACTAGTCATATTAGAACTGTCATCTAAAGCAGTGGTTCTCAACCTTGTTCCTGGGGACCCACTGCTTCGCACATTTTGTATGTCTCCTTAACTGGCACGTTTGCTTCAGTTCATGGATTTCTACCTTAATGAGCGGATCATTTGAATCAGGTGTGTTAGATAAGGGAAACATGCAAAATGTGCAGAGCTGTGGGTCCCCAGGAACAAGGTTGAGAACCACTGATCTAAAGTATCCGAATGGTCTGTCTATCTTCTGCACCCATTTTCCAAATCCTACTGTGTGTGTTCAGGAGCATTGAGGACTAAGGGCCCTGTAGTGCAGTACACCAGTGACAATAGTAATGCTACCGCAAGTCGACCGGTAGCCCCACAGCTCCCCCCTCCTCGACCCCAGATACAGCCTTCTGCACCCACACAGCCTTCTGCACCCGCGCAGCCTTCTGCACCCGCGCAGCCTTCACGCACAGAGTGAGTGCTTTAGCTGTATTACCCAAAATTCTATTTATTCATATTACTGCATTTATGTATCCAAGTGCATTAGTTTATGTCATGTTATGTTATGTGCATGTCTCATTCTTTCTAGAAGTCCTAGCTTGAAAAGTCAAATGGCTAAGAAGAGCACTGGTCAGGTTCCATTTCAGACTCGTCCGGCCATGACCTCTGACCTCCAATCCAAAGCACTAATCAGCATTCCCCAGACCAACACATCCAGGTCTGTGTGACACCAAATCACTGTGGCAAACCAGTGGCTTTAAAATACAATATCTGCATATTTGTTATCAGATTCCCTAGATGTTAATGCTAGATATCTTTCTTCTCATTCCCAAAGGCTCTACGTTCTGCAGCATGGCCCTGTTCATACGCTGACACCAATCGCTACAATCAATCCCTTGCAGACGGCAATTATGACATACGCGAGTGAGCGTATTCCTCAAGAGCCGTCGTACCAGGCTCCAAATGACAGACCCTTCTACCAAACACACATCTGCACTCCAGACTGTCTAAATCGCATTCGGCCCACTCGCCCCAGCCTGCACCGAGGACGCAACCCCCTTCTTACACCATTGCTTTACGAGTTTCGCCGCATGACTGGCCGTCGGCGTCTCAACCGCAAGGTGACACCCAATACACGAAATACTTCATCATTTATGTATTGTCTTTTATGTACTAATATGTTTTAACTCTCTCTCTTAGATGTCGTTCCATGTCATCTACAAGTCCCCGTGTGGTTTAAGCCTGAGGAATATGACAGAGCTCGAGCGTTACCTCTTCCAGACACACTGTGACTTTATTTTCTTGGAAATGTTTTGCTTAGACCCCTACGTGCTGGTGGACCGTCGGTTCCAACCCCAGAGGCCCTTCTACTTTATCCGGGACATCACGAGCGGACGAGAGGACATTCCTTTATCCTGCGTGAATGAAATTGACAACACGCCTCCACCCAACGTAGCTTACAGTAAAGAGAGGATCCCGGCAGATGGGGTCTTCATTAACACCAGCCCTGACTTCCTGGTGGGCTGTGACTGCACTGACGGCTGCAGAGACAAGTTAGTATCACACATCATAGAGTGTACGTGTACAATAACATAAACATTAAAGACATTGGTGTTGTCATGTTCCCTTATACAGCTGTATACATTTACTTGATGCAGTAAAATGTTCTTTCTTCATTTTATTTTCTAGATCGAAGTGTTCGTGCCATCAGCTGACACTGCAGGCCACCGGTTGCACTCCAGGAGGACAGATCAACCCCAATGCTGGATACCATAACAAGAGACTGGAAGAGTGTCTGCCTACAGGGTCTGTGATGCATAACCAACCCTCCGTAGCAAGATCCTTTTTATGCGTTTAAGAGCCAAAACAACCAACTTGATACCTTTTGAGTTCCTTGTAAAATGGCTTATGTTTCTCTCTTTCTTTCTCACTCTTAGGATCTATGAATGTAATAAGCGGTGTCGCTGTAATCCTCAGATGTGCACTAACCGTTTGGTTCAGCACGGTTTGCAGGTCCGGCTGCAGCTCTTTAAGACACAGAATAAGGGTTGGGGCATCCGTTGCCTTGACGACATTGCCAAGGGCTCCTTTGTTTGTATATATGCAGGTAACAGGCTTGAAAATGTTTTCGACTTTCTAAGAGAAATACTACATAGTTCACAAGGTTATGGAATAGCTATTGCTCCTAAGAATGATGAAAGGCTAAAATGTGCTCTTTTAGGTAAAATCCTGACGGATGACTTCGCTGATAAGGAAGGTCTGGAGATGGGTGATGAATATTTTGCCAATCTGGATCACATAGAGAGCGTGGAGAACTTTAAGGAAGGTTATGAGAGTGAAGCTCACTGCTCTGATAGTGATGGCAGCGGGGTGGATATGAGCAGGGTTAAACTTCCTGCTTCTTCCAAACATGTCAAACCCAACACCAAGGAGGAGCGTAACAGCAGTACTACTGGCAAAAGTAAGAGATCTGAGCATCAGGGTTATTGTTGTAAACTAAAACTGTTAAATCATTTCTGTTAATTGCAATGAAATAAAATATAATCTTGAATATAACTTTTTTTTAAAGAAGAAAATTAAGTTTGATACACAAAAATTATTAACTGGAGAAAAATGTAACTAACCCTGAAATAAAAAATAAGTTAAAATATGTATAATAACAAGAGCATATGTTAGACCTAAACTGCATTTCGTGGCCTTGTACTTGTACATGTGTAATGACAAAGTTTGATCTAATTTGTTTTGCATGAGTGCAAACTATTTCTAAATTCAAAATATTACTTAAACTCATTTAAAAATAAAGTAAATGAAACTTTATCTTTTTATACCAGTAATATAATGTTTAAAATTTCTATTTTTTCTTTATACACTCACTAGGCCAAGATGATTCATCTGAATCGAGCTCCGACGACAAAGAGGATGACTCAAACGAGGACGAGAGCGACAGTTCAGATGACACATTTGTAAAGGACACATATTACACCACTAGCTCAGTGTGGAGGAGCTACACAACCCGCAGACAGGCCAAAGGAATGAAGGAAGGTCAGGAGAGATGAATGTGTGAGAGAGAACAAACAGAGAGAATATAGACCTCTAGATGGCAGTCTTGAGGATACTATTACAAAACTGAATGTTGTGTTTTTAATATCTGTAACACCTTGATGGGGGCAATTCTCACTATTAACTAGTTTTTATTAGCATGCCTATTATTGGCATATTGACTGTTTATTAGTACTTAAAAGCACATATTCTGCATGACCATACTCTACATCCCTAATCCTAGCCAACCCCTAAACCTACCTTACTAACTATGAATACGCAACAAATTAAGAGTTTATTGAGGAAAAAGTCCTAGTTAAGGGTTTGTTAATAGCAAGAATTGCCTCCTATCAAAGTCCACTTTATTGTCAATTCTGCCACATGTACAGTACATACAAATGGAGGAGTGAAATTGACCCTAGGTGCATAGATAACACATAATAAACATATATTAAAAAAAATACAAATAAATGCATACAAATACAAAATACTATACTGAATTGTGACCTTAATGTGTCCCTAGTAAAAAAAATAAGCAATTAAAGAGAAATCAACTGTAAAAGGTGACACAATGCATGTTTGTGCAGTTATTTTATACAACTCATTTATCTATCTTATCAACACTGCTGTAGAGAGCCATGACAGTAAGGATGGACTGAGTGCATCAGCAGGAGACGAGAGGAAACCACCTCCAGTGCCAGAAGAGACCGGGAAGAGTAAAGTGGCATCTTGGCTTACCAGCCAATCTTCTGCTTCTGGAGCTCAGAATGTAAAGATAGAGGGAATGCTGAAAGCTGAAAAGAAGGTGAGTTGGTGGTGGACGTCGAAGCATAGGCGTATTAAGACCTCATCGTGCCACCCGTCTACCCACAATTCATCATGCAAGAACCCACTTAGTGCAGGGGACAGAACCATTTTCATCTGAAAGTGGGGGGACATCCCCCACATATTCCATGGACACGGTGCTATGCCTACTTAGCTCAGATGCCTGATGTCTTAAAAACAAGTGCTTATGTAAATGTATTAAATTGTAATTTTGTATTGCTGGTGAAGTTGGTGCCCCTAAAGTTTTGGTGCCCTTGTCTTATGGGTCAATTTTTTGAAATTGAGATTTATCAAATTTATCTAAAAGCTGAATAAATACGCATTCTATTGATGTATGGTTTGTTGGGATAGGACAATATTTGGCCGAGATACAACTATTTAAAACTCAGGAATCTGAGGGTCCAAAAAACAAAATATTGAGAAAATCGCCTTTAAAGTTGTCCAAATGAAGTCCTTAGCATAGCATATTACTCACAAAAATAAAGTTTCGATATATTTAGGTAGGAAATTTACAAAATATCTTCATGGAACATGATCTTTACTTCATATTCTAATGATTTTTGGCATGAAAGAAAAATGGCTCATTTTGACCCATACAATGTATTTTTTGGCTATTACTACAAATGTTCTCGTGCTACTTAAGACTGGTTTTGTGATCCAGGGTCACATATGGTTAATCCGCCTATGCGTCGAAGGCAATTGTTTGTTTTACAGTGTTAAATAGAGTTCTCGACAAGATTAAAAACTGCATTTCAATCAAGTTATGCCTGTTATGTAGTATAGTTGTCAGTATTGTGGTCTTGTTCCTCTTTCTGCTGTCTTACTTTCAGTGTCACTCCATGTCGCAGCATCTTTCTCGTTTTTCTCTTCTTATTTTCCTGTTTTTTGTTTTCTGTTGCTGTTTTAGGATGTGATGACTCTATCTGACAGCGATGATGTGCAAACCATCAGCTCGGGGTCAGACGACAACAAAGAGCGAGAGAAAAAGACTCAGGGTAAGAGAGAGACACACAGAAGCAGGAAATAGCTTAATTGTTTCTTAACATAAGTTATCTGTTATGTTATCAGGATACCTTCTTACATCAGTGTTACATGTACATCTGAATGCCCAAATTCACACGCATGGATAAAAATAGATACATTACCACATCAGAACTGTCAGTATGTCGCAATTGCCTTTTGATGTCTACATTCACATTTTTTCATGAAATGGAAAAAACATGGGTTAGATATTTGCAAAACCCAGTAACAAACATAAAGGGTGACTAATAATAATAATAATGATGTATGGCAAAAAAAATCTAAATCCAGGAAAGAGATACCAGGTTTCAGGAGGAGAGCAGCGATATATTATCTATCAAGCCAAAATTATATGCACAGAATTACGTGAGATAGGCCTACATATAACATGCATATTTTATGTATATATCTTTACCTTAGCTGTGGTAAAGAGGCAGGTGGCAGTGAAGTCCACACGTGGCATTGCTTTGAAGTCGTCCCACAGTCTAATGGTCAAGTCAGGTGGAGCAGGTGGAGGAGGTGGGTCTGGAGCTCCTCAAGGACAGGGAGGTGTTGGGGGAGACAGTGGTCCTAAAAACACTCGCCTGTTCTTTGACGGGGAGGAGTCTTGTTATATCATTGATGCCAAACTAGAAGGCAACTTGGGACGCTACCTCAACGTAAGTACAAGGACATACCCAGAGGGACTTTTACATTCATTCTTTTGTCTGCATGTACTTAAAGCAGATTTAATCCAATAATCACATCAGGAAAAGTCAGAAATTCTTTAGTACGTCTATTGTGGAGTCATTGGATGTTAGTTCTTTACTACTGTGTAAATATCTGATGTCTTTATCCCACAGCATAGCTGCAGTCCCAATCTGTTTGTCCAGAATGTCTTTGTGGATACTCATGATCTACGCTTCCCCTGGGTGGCCTTCTTCGCTAGCAAGTGAGCATGGCACCAGCTGTCATTCATATTCATTTAAATATAAATTAAAGTGTGCACATGTTTTTATGTCGTAACAAGTAGAAGTATTTGTATGGTGTTAGTGCATCAGTATCCATCACAGTCATTGCATGTGTTCCTACAGGCGAATCCGAGCAGGGACGGAGTTGACGTGGGATTATAACTATGAAGTTGGCAGCGTGGAGGGTAAAGAGCTTTTGTGCTGCTGTGGATCGACAGAATGCAGAGGACGGTTGCTCTAACACACACACACACACACACACATAATGGTTCCTCTGTTTGTATGTGTCCATGAACACTTATGTAGAGCTCCTGAAGCTGGTGTTGACTGTTGAAGGTCTATGCTACTGATAAAAACAGACGACACTAAATGAAGAGGAATTCATTGAGGAACTGTAGCTGTAATTAATGTATATGTACTCAAACTATCAGCTATCCCTATTCGCAAAGCTCCGCTTTGAACTTAAACTAATGCTGTGACATCATTTCAGATTTATTACAATCCTTTCATTTAAACAGAATTTTTTTACTCTGTCAAAAGTTTTTTTCATCTTTTATGTAATACACTGTTTTAAAAGTGAGAATCCATTCTTTTTAGTTTTTACTCTTGTTTTTGTGATTATCATTGTATGCTACAGGTTAGATATGCAGTCTTTGGTCGTGTTTATAAAAACGAGCAAAATTGTACTTTTGTCACAGTTACAATAAACGTTCTCCCTATAAAGACCAAAAATCATGTTGTGAGACTACTCATTGCTGAGTTCATATTTCATTTACTCTATTTCAGACAGAAATGAAAATTCATGATCAACAGTGTTTGATTGATAACAGGGTCAGGAGTTTTTCTGACCACAGTACTTCCATTAAAAGCTTCTAGATAATTGTTTTGGGATTTGCTTTTTTAAAGTTATTCTTTATCTTTTTTTAATAAGAAAGAGGCTTAAATGAAACATTTTGACTGTAGGATTAGGGTTCACTGCCCTTGAATCATTGGAACTGAATCCAACAGCAGATGCATATTGTTTCGAGTCAAAATAAAAAGTTCTCTCTTAGGATTTCTCTTGAACTCCCTTTTAAATCATTAAAATGATAATTGTTGGCTTTTACCAAGTCTATCAAGTTCCCTTTTTGCAAAAGTTAATGTCACGTGAATTTTAGTCTGCTGTGATTACCAAACGTTACTTGAAGAAGCAGGTTTAGGAAAAACTGCAGACACTGTAATTTGAAAAGAGCACACAGCTGTTGAGCAGACCATGAGAAAAGTGCTATAACATGCTCTTTTTCTCCCATAACATGCTCTATTTCTAGGTTTATTGTGTTTTTTTGGTGCTCCTATATTTTTACTTGGTTAGAGAGCAAACAGCACATTTATGATAATGTTTCTACATGAATAAACATGATCATAAGTTTGCTGTTTGCTCTCTAACCAAGTAAAAAAATATCAAAACACTCTTAATACCTTCCTTCTGTAATATTTTAATATAGCCAATTTTCTACCAATGCATATTCACTATTTGTTCGTGGAAACTACCAGAGTCATAATCACAGTCATCAACACAGTTCTATGGTGCGTTGAGTCTTTACCAACTGTTTAAACTTGAACACAGTTCTATAGTGGGCTGAGCCAGTGTGGTCAAACTGTTGGGTTCTTACACTAAACAGATTAGATTGTTCCTGAAATGATAAAATAACTGCAAAAAGTTACTTTACAGCTAAATGACAAAAAGGTGATGAAATTGATAGTGTGTTCACAAGAGACATGTGACACAGCACTTCTCCTTTATCACTCTCTGAATTGCATCAGTTTAAAATCCGCCAAACAGAAGAAATACCAGATACAGGAAGAAGTCAAGATGTGTGAAGGACTATGTGTGTCCAGAAATAAAAGTAAAACTTTGAGACAGAAAATGGCTGATATCTGTCAAATATGTCTGCTAGTGCTAATTCTCTCTTCTCTTCTTACAGGTAAAACAATTTGGTTAGATTTGGTAGGCATGTGATGTTTGGTACATGTTGTATTATTAAGGAAAGCTCTGATGAATTTGATGTGGATGCGCTGTACAAAACCATTGACTTTAATTTCATATGGTCAGTGCTGGTTTATTGTAGACTGTTTGCTGTATGTCTCATCAAAAGTGTTTTATTTGTCTCCTGCTTTGTATGCAGGGTATCAGTATGTGTACCGTTTGATCATAATGATCCTCTATTTCTGCTGTGTTTCAGGTACAGCTGGAGATGCTAATGTGTTCAGTAGTGCTGGTGAAAGTGTCTCTCTGTCTTGTAATAAAGCTCTTCATGACTGCACCTCAACTACATGGATCTACAACAAATATAGCAAATCAGCTGCAGTTGAACTGTTTGCTGGAGGAATAAAGAAGAATAACATAAAGAGACATGAGAGACTGAGTCTGGGGTCTGACTGCTCTCTGAACATCTATAAAACAACAGAAGAAGATCATGGACAATACACCTGCAGACAATATGTGAATGGACATAAATATGGAACTGATTCAAGTGTTTTACTTCATGTTCTTCATGGTATGTTTATGTAACATTTTTATTGAAATGTTTATTTTAAAGAGTGAAATCTATCATGTCATATTTTCTCTTTTAGTCTCTTCATCATTTTCACAGACTGAGATGAGATCAGGCAGCTCTGTGACTCTCTCATGTCAGTTGTTTTCATATGAAAACTCTTGTGATACTTTGGTCAGTACTGAGGGATTTCAGCTTGTCTGGGAGAATCAGGCTGGTGTTGATCTGCACACAGACTCCAGATATCAGATATTATCATCACGAGAACACTGTTACAGCTCTCTGACTACAAAAGTCCTGAATGAAGACAACAACACAGAGTTGAGATGTCTGCTTAAAAAGAAGAAAGAGATTAAAACCTCAACCAGTTATACTGTCAGGTTTAGAGGTAAGAAAATCAACACTGAAAATCAATTTTAGAAGACCCTGTTTCAAAATACCAAATAAAAACTATTAATATTATTTAATCAGAACTATTGGAATCTATTATATTTCACTCTGAAATGTTTTCTGATCCCAAAGAGTTGCTTTATCCAACAACTGCAGCTGTAAATAATGATGAAGTAACTGAGCATTAAAAATGTATTGTTCATGTTGTACAGTATGATGCATCTTAACTAACTCTCATCTTCTATATCACCAGCTAATACAACAAATCCAGATATCAACAAAAACATTGAAGATCACACAACTTCAAACACTTCAGATAATACTACAGGTACATCATCATCTTCCTCACTTCACTGGTGGCTCTCACAAACCGGTTTTCTTTGAGTATACATTTATTTCAATTCTTCTCTGGAAACATGGAGAAATATACAGTAAAGTTTATGACAAACTTTATGTGCAGAATTTTGGTACTGGACTATTGAAAACATACCTCATGATAATGCTTCTAGAACAAGTGTTTTTTTTTTATATTCATGTTTATTTTTATACAGTGCACATACATTTTTTTATTAGTATAGAGGCATTCACTGAGGATTGAAAACATCATACTCTTCCAGTTGTACTACAGGAAAGCAATAATAAACAATAAATAAATGTAAAAGACGTTCCTAGAATGATTTCCAGTTCCACAAAGCTATCAAAACAGAAAGTAAAATGCTGTCAAATTCAGAAATACGGAGTGGAGACAGATAATAAGAGTTACAATACTGAAATATACACTTTTAAAAATAAAGGTTCTACAGAGAACCATTCAGTCAAATATTCTTTAAAGAACCATCTCTTTCTTACCTTTTTATAATCTGAAGAATCTTATTTGCCATAAAGACAGCAAGGTTCTTGGGATTTCTCCTATAGAGAACCTTTATTTTTAAGAGTGAAGGTCTTAAATCATATTTATTATTACTTTAGAATCAATCAGGAGTCAGGTATATTAAAAACAAATTCACTGACCCTGTTAGATTTACAATAAATGTGTTTGTTGCAGTTTGTCAGATCAGTGCAAATGAGTTTATATAATATATCCATTCTCTCTATATGACATGAAGAGCACTTTTCTTTTTCAGTGATTGTGATCTGTGCTGTGATCGCTGCATTAGCTGGTGTTCTTGCTGCTGCTGTTCTGTGGATGTTCTGTAAAAAAAGAGCTGGTGAGTTTTCATGTGTTCGCCCCTGTGACAAATAACAGAAACTAAAGTATCATCACAGTGCTGCTTGAAAGTTTGTGAACCCCTTGAACTGTTCAGAGTTTTATGTTGTTTTACAATGATTTTCTTATTTTATCATCACCTGCTTTTTATTCAATGTCAGAATCAGAATCAGAAAGAGCTTTGCCAAGTATGCTTACACAAACAAGGATTTTTTTTATAGTGACAGAAGCTTCCAGTGCACATACAGGTCAAAAAGTGACAAGGCACAGTAACAAAAAAGTACAAATAAATATGTAAAAAAACAATACAGATTTGACAAGAGGACAATATTAGACAAAAGAACAATATACAGTATACTGTATGTACAGATGTGCTATACAAATTATGCAGGGGAATTTGGATACATGGTAGCTGTATATTAAATTAATAACATATGTATAATAAATATGAGTATATAGTTGTGTATTGCACATGTTTTATTGCACAGTGGGAGAACATTTAACTGTTCATGAGGTAGATGGCCTGAGGTAAGAAATTATTCCTGTCTGTTCCTGAAAAACAACCGCCTCCTAACAGTGAAGCATGGTGGTGTAAATGTGAAGGTCTGGGGATGCTTTTCTGCCTCCGGGCCAGGTCGTCTCCATATTATTCAGGGAAACTTGTATTCTCAGACATATGAACAAATTCTTGAAGAGAATCTCCTGCCATCAGTCAGAGAGCTGAAGCTGGGCTGAAAATGGGTGATGCAACAAGACAATGACCCGAAGCATTCAAGCAAATCCACCAAGGAATGGTTTAAAAGAAAGAAGGTTCACACTCCTGCTTCACCAAGTCAAAGTCCAGATCTCAATCCATTTGAAATGTTGTGGCTAGACCTGAAGCGGGCGGTACAAGCCAACCTCTCCCAACTGGCTGAATTCTGCAAGGAGTGTGCAAAAATCCCCAAAGACAGATGTGAGAGACTGGTCAGTGGTTACAGAAGATGTTTTTTGTTGACGTAATGGCTTCCTAAAGAGGTGCCACAAGCTACTAAATAAAGGCTTCACATACTTCAGCACAAGTCAAATTTAGATGAACCCCTTTTGTTCAATAAATGATTGATTAGGTTATTCTATTTTCTTACAATAAACCTGATCATGTCTGAAGGGTTCACAAACCGCAAGCAGCACTGTATATATGGATTGTTAATGAATAAATATGTCTGTTTTATCACAAATGTTTATTTTACAAATAAATAAACAAACTATTTTCAGATAATAAAGAAGGGTCCTACAGCTCTGTGGTAAGTTTAGCCAAAGGTTTGGATTTGAATGTCATCTTTAAAGCTTAATAAAATATGTATCATGACATTTTAACTGTTAAATGTCTCAAGGTCCTAGGCAAAGATAAACATACAGACACTTATGAAACCATTCACATTTCCAGTCTCCCTACTCCAAGCACTGATGTGAGTAAACAAAATGTTAAAACCTAAAGATTCTGTTTCCTCAACATTTTGGAATTTATTTGTTTAGTTTTTTATTGTCCATCTGGGATTTTATCGGTATCTGAATTATAATGAGCATCTGAAAATAATTTAGCATTAATTGAACAAGATTGCAAAAAAACAGCCATAAAACACAAACACTTGATTCAACTTGGTTTTGTTGATGTTTAGGAGCAAACAAATGATGTGACTTATTGTGAGGTTACTGCTGCTAGTAAACAGCAAGTGATAAAGAACAATGTGAGTAGATAACACCACATTTATTTGATATTTTACAGTAGAATAACATCTGTAGGCCATAACCTTACATTTACTCAACAATATCTGTGATGTTCTTTCAGGTTCATTGTGATGATAAAGTGACCTATGCCACCATCAAAGGAGCACAAAACAACCCTTAAACAGTTGACTTGTAAAGTTTTCCCCAGTTTTTCAGATCTCAAGACACATATCCTAAAACAGTTTTTACATATTCTGTAACACCCTAAACATTTTTCAGAACTATAAACAGAAATAAAACTAAAAACTCAGACCCTACAAAATATTCTTAAATGTTGTGACAGTTATATGTTCGGTTTACATTTACATTACACTTACATTTATGCATTTGGCAGATGCTTTTATCCAAAACGACTTGCATTGCATTATACATTTGTTTGTATGTGCAATCCCTGGGATCAAACCCATGACCTTGGTGTTGCTGTGAGTGTGTATGTGACTATTGCCTGTACCTGCACAAAGCCAAATGTCTGTCAAAATAAATGTTTTTAATAAAAGTTTTTTTTAAACAGAACCAAATTTAATCTTTGTCCTTTGTCTGTTTTAACCTTTTAAAGATGTGTCATTTAAATTACTAAGGCTGTGCAACATGTTTGCTCAATGTGAAAACCCACTGTGCAACCCACACAGATCATGTTCATCGCTGAACCCAATTTAGACTGAATCATTTTAGTAATGAGTTCATATTCTTTTTTTATATATATTTTTTTATTAAATATTTTCATTTTTATAATATATTACAATCAGATATAACAGCTAGAAGTTAAGCATGATGTTACATTGTTATTACATTTAAATTAAATACAATAGTGTCTTAAAATATACCCCCATCCTCTCACACAGTGAAGACAGAAAATGGCTGGTAAGTGTTTACTGGCCTTTCTTTCTTCTGAAGGGTCAATAAAAAGTTTCAAAATTATCTTAAGTGTTTAGTGATTTATTCAAAAGGTTGATGCTCAGTTTATTCTTGATGACATTTATGTTATGATCTCAGAGGTAATTTATCTAGTAAGTGTCACTCTGAGCGGGGGTAGAATCAAATTTACTTTAAAAAAAAAAAAATTAAACAAAAGTTGTATAAACAGGTGACACAAAGTAACATCAGAGTCTGTTTTTACACAGAAAAAGTTGAAAGGTGCAGAAAACGGTGCCTTTCAGTCCAAGATGCTTATAATGGGCTGTTCTGTAATAATTGCATTTTCACAGCTAAATGACAATATAATACTGATTGTTCAGACGTGTAGAAGCTGCGTGTTTCCAGTATCACTCACTAAATAGCAACGATTGTAAGTCTAAACACTCAGATCAGAAGAAGTGAAGAAATACAGGAAGAAAAGAGGATGTTTAAAAGAACGTGTGTCCAGAAATAAAAGAGCAAGAGGCAAAAAATGGCTGATGTGTGTCAAATATGTTTGCTGGGACTAATGATTCTCTCTTCTCTTCTTACAGGTAAGAGATCTATAGGCTATTATACTGTATAATTCAATGTATAATACATAATACATAATAAGTTAGTCAAGCTTAAGCATGAACATGATCCTAATCTTTAATAGCTGACAAAAATGGTTTCCATGTTAGAGTCATGTGAAGTTTGGTACATACTGTATTATTACTGAATAATTTAAACTGCTCTGTGCAAAATATGTTTAGGTTATAGATCAAAACTGTTTTGTTTTGGATGGCTTGTTATCTACCTATAGATTTTTTTTAAATAGTTTTTGGATATGGTCTACCCATTTTTTGTTTTATAAACATGCTTCTGTCAGTATTTGTGTATTCATAAGAATCACACGTATCTACGACTGTGTTTCAGGTACAGCTGGAGATGCTGATGTGTTCAGTAGTTCTGGTGAAAATGTCTCTCTGTCTTGTAATAAAGCTCTTCATGACTGCACCTCAACTACATGGATCTACAACAAATATAGCACATCAGCTGCAGTTGAACTGTTTGCTGGAGGAATAAAGAAGAATAACATAAAGAGACATGAGAGACTGAGTCTGGGGTCTGACTGCTCTCTGAACATCTATAAAACAACAGAAGAAGATCATGGACAATACACCTGCAGACAAAATGTGAATGGACATAAATATGGAACTGATTCAAGTGTTTTACTTCATGTTCTTCATGGTATGTTTATGTAACATTTTTATTGAAATGTTTATTTTAAAGAGTGAAATCTATTATGTCATATTTTGTCTTTCAGTCTCTTCATCATCCGCACAGACTGAGATGAGATCAGGCAGCTCTGTGTCTCTCTCATGTCAGTTGTTTTCATATGAAAACTCTTGTTATACTTTGGTCAGTACTGAAGGATTTCAGCTTGTCTGGGTGAATCAGGCTGGTGTTGATCTGCACACAGACTCCAGATATCAGATATTATCATCACAAGAACACTGTTACAGCTCTCTGACTACAGAACTCCTGAATGAAGACAACAACACAGAGTTGAGATGTCTGATTAAAAAGAGAAATGAGATTAAGACCTCAACCAGTTATACTGTCAGGTTTAGAGGTAAGAAATATACATTTCACAAATCATTTTTAGAACATGTTCAGGACTAATCCTTTTTAAAGAAAAATTGTTTATGTCGTAAGTTCATGTTTTTGTTTAGCTTTGACAGAATTAAAAGTGACTGTATAAGTGCAAATATATATGTTGTTCTATTGATAAAAAAATTTAATACACTAAATATGTTGGTTATACTGAATATTTATTTTACTCAATATTCAGGTTCAAAGACAAACACAGTGATTTCTGTCACCACCATAAATCCTGAGACAACATCAACAACAAATGCATCAAACACTGAAGGCAGAAAGACTCGTGTGTCTTTATACAGAGGTATGAAGTGATATTACAGCATCACTGCACTACATTTATACTGATATATTACTTCATTGTTTCAAACATTTGATTGAATCATTGACAGTTTCATGGATTTAATGCTGTTATTCTCTGTATTCTCTCTATTGTTTGTCTTATAGTGATTATAGTGATTGTTGAAATCACAGTATTTGTTACTCCTACCGTAATTCTTCTCCAGATCATCTGTGCAGGAAGAGCTGGTGAGATTTCATTCATCATACAAATCTGATGATTCATATTGAGCTGCAAAAGTTTGAAAAGGTGCTTTAAATATTGAGTTTTTTTTTTAACTTTTATTGTGTTTTTCTTCTCAGGAAACAGAAGGAATGCTCACCCAGAAGACACAGTGATATCAACTACTGTAATATAGAATAAAATACTCTGATTACAAATAACAAACATTAGACAAAAAATTACAGTGAGATTTATTCGAAGGATTTTATAGGTATTTGCATACAATTTTCAAAGGTGTTTTCAGTGATGTTTACAGTTTAAAGGATCTTTAGTGATCTTTAATGCAATAACAAGTAGTTTATTCTGCATTGGATTTTGTATCAAGCCTTTTAATATCTGATTCAAGCATTATTGCTTTAATTTTTTTTAAACAGGCCTCTAAACTTGTGTACAACATTTTAGTTTGTGGAGATTCCACTTTATTGGCTAGAAGACTTTAATTTAATTTATGTATATTAAGCTAAATGTAATTGTAAATAGTTTGATTCATTTGACAGGCATATGCCTTAATTAATACAAATGACCAAAATAATGTGCTGAAATATACTAAGAATATACAGTACAGAGAAATATTGCACTGTAAAAAATAAATGTTGGTTCAACCTAAAAAATAAGTATGGCTGCCTTAAAATTTTGAGTTAATTCAACTTAAAGGTTACTTTTTTAAGTTAACCCCCCAAAAAAATTTTTTTACATTGTGTAGGGTCTTACACACAGCTCAGAAGAGCAAGTGGAGTTTCAAGATCCATTTTTTAATCATAAGGATAGTAAGTACACTGTAGAAAATCTCAACTCATCTTTTTATTATATAATTTACATAATTATGTCAAATCAACTGGACAAAACAATTAGATTAATTTACTAAATTGAGTTTAGCTGACTACAATCAAAAAAATATTTATAATGTAAAGATCATGTTCCATGAAGATATTCTGTAAATTTACTACAGTAAATATATCAAAACTTTATTTTTGTGAGTGGATGCAGCAAAATCGCTAATAAAAATGGCCGGAAACACGTCCACAAACTTCACTCGCTGCTGCCGCTCTTTGGGAATTATCCACTCAAGTTTGGTATCTATGTAAAGCTTAGAATTTCAGCTTTCAGATTTATCTATTCTACACAACATCACTACAGCGTCATTAAACTGTTTCTTCTTAGCAACGACTTTTACAGCGCCTCTGATTAACAATTTTAAAGACAATTTTCTCAATGTTTAGATTTTTTTGCACCCTAAGATTCCAGAGTTTTAAATAGTTATGTTTCAACCAAACATTGTCCTATCCTATAACAAATATTAATATATTAATACAAAGCTTATTTATTCAGATTTCAGATTATGTAAAAATCTGTGTTGTCCAGGGTCACATATTAAAATCTTTGTGCAAGCAATATAACCCAACATATTATACCATTGCTAAAATTTGCACATAACAGGAAGATTAAGTTTGGTTATGTGTTGCAATAAAGTTGCAATATACTCTTTTCCTTACAAAAGTAAGGAACTACAACAGCTCCCAAAAGTGGTAAATGTGTTGACTGATGTGATATTATGTTCATTGATGATGAGGAAGTAACAACACACTTTTTCAGAGATAGAAATATTCTTTTGGAGACTTATGATATAAGATTATTGAAATATTGGTTTGATGGGTAATAGTGGATTTAGAGGGTGCTGTTATGTCTATCTAAAATAATAACTGTAACATCTTTAGTGTTGGTCTTTTGCTTCCTGTGTTGTTAACACTTTCTGTAAACAAATTTTAGTAGCTGTAATGTTACATTTGGATGTACATGTACAGGATGTAACTATAGCAACCACTTTTCCGTCGCTGTGTTTTGACAGAAAATATTGGAAAATGCTTAGAAAATTGCGTTTGGGGTGACGAGTAAGATGTTTGTCGCAATGATCTTAAAGAAATCCCTTCTTTTTTTGCCTTAGAGAAACCCTCACCCTAGAGTTCAGGTAGAGAAGCAAAGCATAAAGCCAGAGGAGAGTCCAGGAGCAAAGCTCAATGAGAATAATCCAAAGAAGAGAGTAAAAACATATATCTTAAATTTCCCCTTTATCCTTTTCTTGACTATGTGACTAAACTCAGCCTGACACCATCAACCGATCAATTTTTTGCAGTTGAAAAAAAACATTTACAGATCCAACTGACACAACCCTATCGACCACAACATTATACAGAAAAATGAAGTGTTGAATGTGGTTGAACTGTGTGAGTTCTCACGCTGTACATTCTCATGTTTCACAACCTTGCATCTCAGCTCTCTACTGACCTGTTGCTTAAAGATCTGCACTGAAAAACTGATGCCTGTCTAGCATTGTGCACTAAAGCCTAATAACTGTACTGTAAGCAACTTTAAAACATCAGCTAAATGACAAATACATGTTCAAATATTAAAGCAATAAAAGACCCAAACTACATGAACCAAGAAAGAGGAGAAACATTATGGTTCCAAGAGGTTGGCAAACACACTGTTTTTTTTAGTATTAGTGCCATAATAATAATAATAATAATGCAAGTTTGGAGCAAAAGGCAAAGAAAAAAATATGATGTTATTTGTTGATAAATGTCATTGTTTATGTTCATCATTTAATTCATACAGTATGACTTTTTTGTGGTTATTTCACAAAGCCAAACTGATGAACTAATCATTTCCACACACACCTTTTCTCACAGTCTAGTTTGTACAGCAAATAAATTTAGAATTTAGACTAATATGTGGAATTTTCATTGAAATATTTATAAATGTGAACTTATGTCAACAGTTTGACCTGACTGACCTTCTAACCGAAAAAGAAGCTTTCAAAGCGTTCAAAAATGTGCTGGCACCACCTACTCAATTTGAAGATGTTAGTTCGAATCGATGTTGTCGCATTTTCGTTTCTTTGCAGAAGGACATAAGGTATTTTTGAAACGCTTTGTAGAGCAGTTTGTCCATTTAGGGCTACTGTAACAACATGACGAATTCCATGTAAGGGGACCCGCGGTGTATGTAGACAAAAATAGCTCATTCTAAGATAATAAAACATAACACTTCATTATGCAAGATCTTTATACACCTCTGAAGACATAGTTATGTATATTATATTACATTTCTGTCAATAGATCCTCCTTAATATTACACACAGCACCTTTATTGTCTTTGATCACTTTTGTCTGTAAGTTGTTCAGAAGGTGTCGTGTGAAGCATTTTATACTTTATGAACATCATCTGCACCAGATGTATGCTCATCCAATAAATCAGGTGTTGGGAGTGTGTGTGTTTCAGCATTGATCAGGTGGTGTTATGATAACAGATAACAGAGTTGCTGATCACAGATCATACACCTCAAAAACACTCCACTCATAGATACCAGTAGGTTTGGCCTATCAGTGCTTAACATTAGAAGGTCCCTGTCACTATACTGGGGCATTAGAAAGTCCCTGTCACTATACTGGGGCATTAGAAAGTCCCTGTCACTATACTGGGGCATTAGAAAGTCCCTGTCACTATACTGAAGCATTAGAAAGTCCCTGTCACTATACTGATGCATTAGAAAGTCCCTGTCACTATACTGAAGCATTAGAAAGTCCCTGTCACTATACTGATGCATTAGAAAGTCCTTGTCACTATACTGAGGCATTAGAAAGTCCCTGTCACTATACTGAGGCATTAGAAAGTCCCTGTCACTATACTGGGGCATTAGAACGTCCCTGTCACTATACTGAAGCATTAGAAAGTCCCTGTCACTATACTGATGCATTAGAAAGTCCTTGTCACTATACTGAGGCATTAGAAAGTCCCTGTCACTATACTGAGGCATTAGAAAGTCCCTGTCACTATACTGGGGCATTAGAAAGTTCCTGTCACTATACTGAGGCATTAGAAAGTCCCTGTCACTATACTGAGGCATTAGAACCCATGTAGACCACAGGGTGAGCACCCTGTTACCGGGTCTCTGGAGGCTGTAAACCAGTTCTTGAAAAAAATGGTATCTAAAAAAAACAATTCAAAACTGTTCAACTGTATTTTGTTAAGATTGTAACCTTACGTTTTTCATATTATTTTTTATTAGTGGGCAGTCGTGGTCCAGTGGTTAGAGAGTTGGACTCATGATCAGAAGGTTGCTGGTTCGATTCTCAGGTCTGGCGGGTAACGGCTGAGGTGCCCTTGAGCAAGGCACCTAACCCCCACTTGCTTACTATACAAAATGTACAAATGTATAGTACAATGTAATGTAAGTCGCTTTGGATAAAAGCGTCTGCCAAATGCATAAATGTAAATGTAAAATGTATTAATGTTGAAGTTAAGGAGTTTGATCCTTTAAATGCAGTGTCAAACTTTTTTCTTTCCCCTTCTAATCATTCGGGAATTTTGGATTTTCCTGATTATCTTTCTTTATTTGAAGTCTGTGTGTGTTTGTTTCGAGTTCCCTAAGTTTGTACATTTACAATTTAATATTTTTGATTTATGTTTAAGTTAAGAAGTCTGATTCTTTAGGTGTTACATTTATTTTTTTTTCCTTCTGATTATTAAGGAATTTTGGATTTTCTTTTAATTTATCTTTCTTTATTTGAAGTATAATTTGTGTTGGGAGAAATCATTTAGTTGTGTTTATTTATTAATTTGTGTTTTGTTTGTTTCAGGCACTGATGGGCCATGAGGTCTGGAGGCTATAGCTGTTGCTGTTGCTGTGCTGCCTGTGTGTGCGTGCGTGCGTGCGTGCGTGTGTGCGTGTGTGGTGTGCGTGCGTGCGTGCGTGCGCATGCATGCATTATATTTTTATGATCTTCACTTCATCTAGCCTGCCCTGCTGCTGGTGAGCCTTAACCTGTTTGTATGTTTTTGTTGATTGTTGTCTTGTGTGGTACGTGGAGCTAACCTTATTGAGCAACTTACTGGCTTTTAACAGTTTATTCCTATTTTGATCTATTTTTTTGTGTAACTTGAATAAAATCTTTTTGTACACCCTTGTTACCAACGTTCTCCTCATTTCGCTTTCCCTAAGAACCTGTGTGTCCTTTTCAATAGGTGGTTATTCCCCTTCTTTTTAGGGGTAGTCACTATTGCTTCATACATTGCGATTTGTTAGATTTAGTGCGCATTGTATTAATACTCCCCGTCACAACATCAGATATAGTAATCTGTTCAATGTTCACTTAAATTACTGGGCACTGTGTAACACCCGATGAACTGATATCACCATTTGTAACCAAAATATAATGCAGAGTTCACACTGGTTCATCATGCAGCGCTATAGCTTCTGGGTTCATGACTTCAGATAGTGACATCAGAGGAAATTAGATACCACAAGAAAAGCTAAAAAAAAAATCTTCAGAAAGAACTGCAAGTTGGCTACATCAGTGAAGGATAACTATAACAGATGTAGTCTTTCACATGTTACAGTTGTAGTCCCAATTTACTACTTGAAGCAACAAAAAGACAATCAAAACCGGCAAGAGCCAATCAGAAAATGAAGCAGTCACATTTGTCTCTAAAAACAAAGCTTCTATTTCTTTTTCTATCCTAATAAGAAGGTACTTAGCTTCGTATAATGTGGTAGGCTTACTGAGACCAGTATTATTGCACTTATGCATTGTTGTCCTTGTGTTGTTCTAATTGCTTTTACAGCACTTGTTTACCTCATTTGTAAGTCGCTTTGGATTAAATGACTAAATGTAAAATGACAAAATGAAATGATGTATTTTTTGTTTTGATGCAGTGTAATGCGATGCTCTGGACTTTTATCTCTCGCAGCCTCATTTTGAATTAACATGGCAGTGTTAGGCGTCAATACAGTCTGGTTTGAGCCCTCTGGTGGGGAGAAGGAGGAACCACAGAGGGTAGATTTGTGACACGAAGGAACATCAGAGTGTGTTTTTACACAGAATAAGTTGAAAGGTGCAGAACATGTTTGACAATCAGGCAAATCTCCACTCTGTACTGTTGCTTAATGATCTGTGCTGAAAAACTATGAGCCCTTCAGAAATGTGAAAGTTGCTCATTAATGGGCTGTTCCTGTAATAATTGTACTTTTACAGCTAAATGACAAATGAATGAAAAACATTATACTGATTGTTTACAAGAGTTATAAAGCAGCAGCATGTGCCCAGTATCAATAGCAACTATTCAGATCAGAGGAAGTGAACAGATACAGGAAGAACTGAAGGTGTTTGAAGGACTACGTGTGTCCAGAAATAAAAGAGCAAGAGGCAGAAAATGGCTGATATGTGTCTAAAATGTTTGCTGGGACTAATGATTCTCTCTTCTCTTCTTACAGGTAAAGCAATCTGTATTCACTTTATAATAAAAATGTCTAAGCATAAACATGCTCCTAAATGCTCTGCACAAAATATATTTAGGTTATATAGGTCAAAGCTGTTATGTTCTGGACGACTTGTTATCTACCTAGTGCATCTATGCTTCTGTCAGTATGTGTGTAGTTATAAGAATCACACTGTGTTTAAGGTGTGACCGGAGACACTCATGTGTTCAGAAGTTCAGGTGAAAATGTCTCTTTGTCCTGTGATAATGCTCTTCATGACTGCACCTCAACTACATGGAACTACTACAAAAATAGCACGTCAGTTAGAGTAAAACTGTTTCATGGAGGAGAAAAGAAGAATAACATAGAGAGACATGAGAGTCTGGGGTCTGACTGCTCTCTGAACATCCATAAAACAACAGAAGAAGATTATGGTGTATACACCTGCAGACAAAATGTAAATGGCCATGAATATGGAACTGATGCAAGTGTTTATTTACATGTTCTTCATGGTCAGTGTTTCTTCTTATTTCTTCTTTCTTCTTAAAAAAAGAAAAAAATATGCCATATCTGTCCTAATTTTGTCTTTCAGTCTCTTCATCATTTTCACAGACTGAGATGAGATCAGGCAGCTCTGTGTCTCTCTCATGTCAGTTGTTTTCATATGATGACTCTTGTGATATTTTGATCCGTACTGAGGAATTTCAGCTTGTCTGGGAGAATCAGGCTGGTGTTGATCTGCACACAGACTCTAAATATCAGATATTATCATCACAAGAACACTGTTACAGCACTCTGACTATAAAACTCCTGAATGAAGACAACAACACAGAGTTGAGATGTCTGATTAAAAAGAAGAAAGAGATTAAAACCTCAACCAGTTATACTGTCAGGTTTAAAGGTAAGAAAAAAATATGTTCACATCACTTGGTAGAATTGTAACATCATGACATGTTTAGGAAGAATAATGTTGTTTGTTAGGAATAATGTTAGGAAAATTGATATGCGGGCTGTTTCACACTGATCGTAATAGCCTAAATGTTTTTTAACTATAAACTAACAGTCAGTATCTGTTACATAGATGACACAAAATCACCAGTCACCATCATAAACCAAGAGACAACATCAACTAATGCATCAGAAACTGAAGGCAGTAAGACTCATGTGTCATTACACAGAGGTATGATGTACATTATGTGTACTTATCTTTTCCTGATGTTACCAGTAAGACTCTTTATATATCTGGTCCAAATTCAAAGCTCATCATCATCATTTTAACAAACAATAAAATCTTTACAGTTTTATCAGTTGTGTACAGTTGTGTTTTGGCCCTTTATCACAAGACACCCTCAGCCGAGATGGGCCCACTATGGCTGATCAAAACTGGGTGTGTTTCATATAGTTACATGGACATTTGGTGCTTTTTTATTGAATAAATGTAGAAGCTAAATTTGGATCCTCTGCCTGTCACATAACACATTGACAGTTTCATGGATTTAATACTGTTATTCTCTGTATTCTCTCTATTGTTTGTCTTATAGTGATTCTAGTGATTGGTGAGATCACAGTATTTGCTGCTCCTACTGTGATTCTTCTGCAGATCATCTGTGCAGGAAGAGCTGGTGAATTTTAACCCCACACACATCAGTTGAGTCATATTGAGCTGCAACAATTTGAGAAGTTTCTCAGTTTAATTGGCTTTTTTTTCAGAACAAAGGGGATGACTCGGACCACCAAGAAGACACAATGATATCAACAATGACTTACCTTTACAAATAGAACTTTACAGCAAGATGTATCTTAGTACAAATTATTTTTGCATAATGCTTTCAAAGACATTGTTTTCCAGCAAAAAAATTATGTTCTGATTTTGCACAATTTCAGATTTTTCTCAACAAAAAAAATCTTAAAAAGCTTGTATTGTATTGAAATCTTTGATTTAAATTTCATGATTCCCTATGTTAACCTAAAATAAATGTAATTCATGAATTGGTGCAGTTACAAAAGTACATTGTGAGGTTGTTTATTTAGAAATCATGTTGTTTATTTTTATTTTAGTAATGTAACATAATTACAGTTAGTTTAGTAAGTAAAAATCTCAACTCATCTTTTTAAATTTCTTTTTTGCATTGGATTTTTTGAGTTGTCCTAACTTGGATTAATTTACTAAATTAAGTTCAGCTGACTACAATAAAAAATGTTTTACAGTGCACTGTAAGTACATTTCATATAATTTAAATTCGAAACAATTTAAACTTTCACATTAATTTTTATAATTGTACATTTTTCAATTTTCTTCAGTTTGATTCAATAAAAATATTATTGAACTTTGGCTCAATTGGAAATGTAAATGAGATTAAGCTCCAACACTAAGCAAAAGGTCATGTGTTTTATTCACAGAGAAGACTAAAATATAATTCAGTTCTATAGATGAAGTGTTTTAGTCTTTTATGGTATCACAACCAGGCCCGGGCTGGCCATCGGGAGAACTGGGACGATTCCCGGTGGCCTGGTGACTCATTTGGCCTGCTGCCAGGCTGTTGTGCACACAGCACATAGGCAGAGCGTCTGCAATACAAGCACCCTTTCAGTACCCACCACGATCGCAAATTTGCATTACGTTAATAATAACCTCTTCAAGAAGCTTATTTTACTGACTTGTTGATATAAAACTTTATCCTCGTTGTTTTCGTTCTCTTTCTTATCCGTGTAGTAGTGCGAGTTGTAGAAAAAAAATCCGCTCTGGCTTGACGTTGGACGTTCAATAGTCGTGAATTTAGGGACCGTCTCCAAAGTTACATACACATTAAAATACACGTTAATAACTTCAATAGCATTTAAAGGGAACGACTTAAAGCACAAAACCAGCTGTACGGACTTCATGTAGGTGTCAGCTATAATGCCTACATTTCAGATTTTTTATATTTATTACAGTAATCCATTAAGTCATATTATATTGCTGTGTTTTACTACTGTATGGGCTCATACACAAAATATTATTTAATATATTTTGAAATATAACTCAATAGCAATTAAATGGAATGACTCACAGTCATAAAACTGATGTTAACTGTTGTTAGTGCAAGAGAGTGTCATGATCCTGTCCTCCATGCCACACTTTTCTCTTAAGTCTTGTTGGCAGGATCATGATAGTGCCATGTCCTTGTGTTTATGTTATGTATGGAAACGCGTGTCCTGGGTGTGGGTTGCCTGCGTCACACATGTGTCTTGACCACATGTGTGACCACCGTGTGTCTTTTTTCTTGGTTCGTTTTGGTTAGCCTTAGATTTGCTTCCTGTGAGTAGTCTTGTCGTAAGTCATGTTTTCATAGTCCCCAGGGCCGGCCCGTTGCATAGGCGACATAGGCGGTTGCCTAGGGCGCAGAATGACCGGAGGGGCGCCAGGCGAGAGCGCAAAAACACGCTACATGTGAACAGCTTCTTGCTTCATGACATGATTAGAATTCATCATCTTAACGCGTTAATTATGCATGTGTACAAGTAAACCTCAATGGCCGACTTCTAGACGTGCTCTTACGTCATACGTTAGTGCCTGTGTTCTGATTGTTAAAGCACCTGCTTCCCATGCCGAATGCATCTCCGATACTAAGTACGAATCTTTGCTTGGAGCAGATTTTTTATTTAGAACCATTTTACTGGTGACACTGACACTGCGTGCTGTTTTTGACTGCTTTCAACTAAGTGAAATGCAAGGTGTGTTTACTGCACTGTGGTAAGCCCGTGCCATTTATTTAAGAGAATCCAAAACAATACAATACAGTTTTATTTCCGTCCCTACTGCACAGAGGTTGACAAAATGTTTATTAATAATAATAATAATAAAATATTCATTTTATGAGCTCTAATATTCAAATACAGTGTTATTGAGAAAACAATCAGTTTTATTTTATTTTATTTTCAGCATTATTTTTTAAATAATGAGTAGGTAACTAGAAACATTTTTATTACAAATATTTTTTTAGTTGTTATTTATTTACTTCCTATTTATGTTCATCACAATTCATGTTTTTTTGCTTTTAAAAAGTTTATTTTTTAGATATTTTTTAGTTATTAATGTATTTATTTTGTATAGGAAGGGCACAATCTAAAATCTTCCCTAGGGCACCAACAGAGGCTGGGCCGGCCCTGATAGTCCCGTTTACTCCCTCAGTGTTGAGTTTTTGCCTCATTTTTTGGTTTCTGTTTTGTAGCCCCTCGTGGGATGTTTTTTTTCACATTTTATAGTGCTTGTGTTTACTTTTGTTCGCTGTTTGTTCGCTGAGTCCCAGTCCGGCCCTGATCACAACTCAGTTGGTGACATCAAAGGAAAACCACAGGAAATGCTGAAATGTTTAAAAAAAGTGTCATAAGTATATCATTCAAGGAAAACCACTAACAGAAACAGAAAATGTCTAATAAGAGTCACATATGTCTGCTGGGACGGATCATTGTCAGTCTACTGCTCACAGGTAAAGTACAGAAGACACTGAACAGATCTGTATTATGTGACCAATAATCTTTTTAATATTAACTTAATTTAGTGAATCTCGCTGGTAGTCTGCTAAAGTGCAAATTTGATCATGCTCAGTTTAATCTTGCTGTAATATCATTTTATATCATGTGTTCTTTACTGTAAATATTTTTCTTATTCTTACCTTTAAAAGTCAAAATGCCATGAGTATGTTAATCTAGCCTGTTTTCCATAATCCCAAGAATGTATTTTCTCTCTGGGATTAAGGGATTTAACACTGAACTGCTTCCATGTTTTATTTAAAAGTATGTCTGATCTACTTTACTGTGTTTCAGGCATGAATGAAGCTGAAGTGAGCCGTGTGTTCATTAGTTCTGGTGAAAATGTCTCTCTGTCCTGTAAAAATGCTCTTCATGACTGCACCTCAACTACATGGATCTACAACAATTATAAAGATCCACCAGTTGAACTGTTTGCTGGAGGAGAAAAGAAGAATAACATAAAGAGACATGAGAGACTGAGTCTGGGGTCTGACTGCTCTCTGAACATCTATAAAACAACAAAAGAAGATCATGGACAATACACCTGTAGACAATATCTGAATGGACAAGAACAGGGAACTGATGCACGTGTTTATCTACATGTTCTTTATGGTCAGTATTTCTGTTCATTTTAGGATTATATGGTCATATTTAAAGATAATGCTTGTTTAACATGTTTAAACTTTGTCAGAAGTTAATGTCTGTCATATAATTTCTCTTTCAGTCTCTTCATCATTTTCACAGACTGAGATGAGATCAGGCAGCTCTGTGACTCTCTCATGTCAGTTGTTTTCATATGAAAACTCTTGTTATATTTTGATCCGTACTGAAGGATTTCAGCTGGTCTGGGTGAATCAGGCTGGTGTTGATCTGCACACAGACTCCAGATATCAGATATTATCATCACGAGAACACTGTTACAGCACTCTGACTATAAAACTCCTGAATGAAGACAACAACACAGAGTTGAGATGTCTGCTTAAAAAGAAGAAAGAGATTAAGACCTCAGCCAGTTATACTGTCAGGTTTATGGGTAAGAAAATCAACATTAAAAGAGTCAATTTTAGAATGCCCATAATCTCACATAAAGATTAATATTATTGAACAATACAGTACAAACTACATGTATAGTGTTTCACTTTTAAATGTTTTCTGAACTCAAGGCATTGTTTTACGTACATGACTCAACCCAACAACTGCTTCTAAACACTAATTAAGTAAGTGATAAAGCTTTAAAAAATTATTTTCATGTGCATTTATCTTCCATACCTTCAGCTGATACAATCAATACAAGCTCTGAAGATCTGTCTGAAACTTCTACAGGGGGTACAGTATTTACATCATCATCACTCTCTTGTCATCATTATATTTAGTGTCACGATCCTGCTTCTCTCTGTCTTGCTTTTCTAGCCTCGTGTCAGGATCGTGACAGCACATGGCCATTGTTTGTTTTTGGTGTGCCATGTGCTCTCCTGTGTCGTCTCTTGGCCCCGCCCCCTCGTTTTATTAACTATTCTAACTACTTGTTTCATTAATTATCTTGCCATTGTTTCATGCCCATCACCTGTTGCCCTCATTATATGATCCCTATTTAATGCCCTTGTGTTTTTCATTTTGTATTATTTGTAATTCTTTTGAAGGCTTCAATAGCTCAAGTCAGTCCAGGGGCCTGGTTCAATAAAGAGGTTTAACCAACTTGAAATTAAAACTTGTACTCTAAGTTGATTTACTTTGATATAAGGAGTTTTTGGTTTCAGAACAGCTGATTTGAGTTAGTTCTATCAACTCTGAGTAAGCTTACCTTGAGTTAAGCACATGCACCACAATTATGAAAAGCATTACTAGAATACATTACAAGACTTTTACTAGACATCACACACTTGCAGACTTTTTAAATGTTTGCTGAGAAATCTATACGTGATCAAATCTGCAGACTTTATGCAACAAGTACAACTCCAGCCGTAAAAGTCACAGTGTAGGACGTTTGATAGAGCGTCAGACTCTTGTGTTGAGTCGGGCTGATCGCTGGTTCGAGTCCTGCTCATGGTGGGTTTGGCTAGGACTGGCTGCACTAACACATTTATTGTCCATTACTTTTTTGCCTTTTCATTTCTGCAATCATGTGTGTATTTATTAATTTCTTTATTTATAGCCTACACTTGTGAATTATACACCATTTCTCATCCTTCATAGAAGACTAATGTAACTAAAAATCCACTCATGTAGCACATAGGACATTTTAGTCACTCGATCAGATGATCTAAAAATGTGTGCAACGAATTAATGTATTTAATTAATGAATAAGAAACAGAACGTGCGCTTTAAAAGGAGGAGGAGATCGCAAAAACTCTGGGTTTAGCAATGAAAACCTTCTCCTGACCATGTTAGGTTCACAGAGTAAGTTACTGAGTATAAGTTACCTCTCTTTTAGAAACAGGCTTGACTTACCCTGCTTTCTCAGGTTTGACATACCTCCCATTCTGAAATGGAAAACCCAGAGTTTCCCCTCATTTCAGTGTTCTGAGTTTTAACTAAACCTCCTTTCTGAAACAGGCCCCTGTTTAGTCAAGTTTTTAGTTTTTAGTCTAGTCTGTTCTTTGTATTTTGTCTTAGTTCCTTGTTGTTTTACTCCTTTGTGGGTTTTGTTTTTTGTTATTTTTAACAAACATAGCTTACTAAAACATTACTTGTGTGCATTTTGAGACGACACAAAGGCACTGATGTATTTTGAGATATGTCAGTGCAAGTTGTTTTCAGTTTGGACAGCTCTTACATTTCTTTTAGTCTAGGACTAGTCTAATCCCAGTCCGGAAAACCACCCCAAAAAGTCCAGTTTGTAAAATTTAGGAGCATCTAGTGGTGAGGTTACGAATTGGAACCAACGGCTTACTACACCTCTGCCTTTCAAAGCACTACGGCAGCTGAACACAGGACAAAGATGTCATCATGTATTTGCTTCTTTGCCAAAGGAGATAACATATTTATAAAATGCACTCTGTAGAGCAGTTTGTCCGTTTAGGGATACTGTAGAAACAACATGGCGAATTCCATGTAAGAGGACCCGCGGTGTATGTATGTAGATAGAAATAGCTCATTATAAGGTAATAAAAACATAACTGTTCATTATGTAAGGTCTTTATACACATCTTAAGACATAGTTATGTATATTATTTAATTAATATGATTTTGTTTAATTTACAGATCAATACCAACAAATACATTTTTGTTGCAGTTTGTCAGATCAATGCAAATGGGTCTCTAGAGTCATTTTTCATGTCTCTTGTTATACTGTATGTGATATCTCTTGCAGTAATTGTGATTTCTGCTGTGATCGCTGCATTAGCTGTTGTTCTTCCTGCTGCTGTTCTTTGGGTGTTCTGTAAAAAAAGAGCTGGTGGGTTTACATACTTTCTTTATTGTGACAAAAACTTCAGCAACCACATTATTTACATTTGGCAGATGCTTTTATATAAAAAGACTTACATTGCATTATACTGTACATTTGTTACTAAATTGTGCAAGCCCTGAGATTTAACCCATGATCTTGGTGTTGCTAGCGCCATGCTCAATCCACTGAGCTACAGGAAATGTTCTATTTGTATAAAGAATTTTTTTTGCATGTCTGAATGATCATAAATGTACTAATAAACAATAAATAAATAAATCCCACATTCAAAACTATTTTTCAGATAATAGAGAAGAGACATACAGCTCTGTGGTATGTTTCATAACATTTAATATTGTCTTTAAGGTTCAATAAAGTTTGTTTCATTGCATTTCTATTTTTTTTTATCGGAAGGATCCAGATAAGAACGTTTATGAGACAATCCACATTTCCAGTCTTCCTACTCCAAACAACAATGTGAGTAAACAAAATGATAAATCTTCTTGAATTTATTTCAAATTTGGAATGTATTTGTTGTCGGTTTCCTGTTGTCTATCTGTGATTTTATTGTTGAATAAAAATGTTAAAAATTTTACAAAATGGCAGGTAAAGCAGCCATACATATACAAGCTTGGTTTAACATGTTTTTGTTGATGTTTAGGAGCAAACAAATGATTTGACTTATTGTGAGGTTACCGCTTCCAGAAAACAGCAAATTATACAGAACAATGTGAGTCACACATCACATTCATTTGTTATTTTACAGTAGTAATAACATATAAACCCTTAATATACTCAACAGTATCTGTGATTGTCTTTCAGGTTCATTGTGATGATAAAGTGATGTATGCCACCACCAAAGGAGCAATCACCGGATGAACTTTGTTTCTCTTTGAACATAATGCTTCCCAAATAAACATTACAGCTTACAGTCATTATTTTAACAGACTTCATGACATCAAAATGTTGAATCCTTTACAGTTGACATGTACAGCTTGTTCAGTAAATAGGAATAAAATTGAATACAAAATATTCTAAAATGTGGTATTGCAGTCTATCACAATAAAGAGTGAGAAGTTGGTTCAAATAAAACCTGTCATCTTTTGTAGTAAAAAAACTAAAGGAATGCTAATTTTGTCAGATGTAACATTTATAATTTCTTTGTAAATGATATTTTGACTGAGCTATTTCAATTATAATGCTGTGAAGCATGTTATGCTCAAAGTGATAACCCACCTAATTTGACAACACAAGTTCAAAATTATGTGCAGAACATACATGTGAGATGCAGTGATCTCAGTTTAGACTATTATTCATTCTAGTAATGATTTCATATCCCTTTAAAAAGTTTTTAATTATATGTAAGGGGGAAAATCTATGGCTATAGCCGTGCATTAAAAGGTTTATAATGGAGGCCTAGAAACACCCGATGCGAAGGGCATTAAAATCCTTTAATGCACAGCTAGCTGTGGAATAAACTTATTTATTAACTTGGTTAACTTTCTAAGTTAAAACTGTAAGCTCCGCTCTGCATCGGGTGGTTCTTGGCCTCCACATTAAAGTGTTTTAACGCACAGCTAACCATGGATTATCCCTTACTTGTTTACATTTTTTAACTGTTGCACTTTTATGAGTTGGAATCTCATTGAGATTTGGTACTTTTGAATTGTTACCTTTATACAGTTTTTGTTTTCAATGATAGGATCAATGTCAGTAAAAATAATTTGACAACACTGAAACAACTTTTAAAAGAGATATAAGTATATAAAATATGTTTTTTCTTCAACACAATTATATCCAAACTCCTAAAGACCATATTTTTACTTTTACTGAGTTATTTACTGAAAGATATACAAAAACCACTGTTCTAACATTATCCATCACATCAGTTCTCCTGCTTGACCTTTACATGCTATTACACATGAATTCTCAAGAACTGTCTGTCTCATCACAGGAAGCTGACCGTCAAGTGGGGGGATGAGGATGTTAAAAAATAGAATGGCATGACGTGTTTAGCACAGATGATTTTCTTCTCACTTATGATAGGTGAAAAATATTTCAGTTATTTTAGGTGTTATGTTAATGTTCAGCTCAATTTTGATTAAATTAAATATTTTAGAGTTTTGTGTGATTTATATATAAGTATTTCTAAAAGCAGTAATAATATTGTAAACTTAGAAACATCAGAATGTGCTGTTATTAGGAATAAATAGTAAAATGCAGAACTGATAGCCCAGTGGATAACGCAGCAACATAGTGCCAGTGTGCTCACAGTGACCTGGGTTTGATTCCTATCTTGATGGTCCTTTGCTGATCACGCTGCCCCATCTCCACCCAATACTTTCTTGTCATCAGAGGAAGTGAAGAAATACAGGAAGAACTGCAGTGCAGATGTTTAAAAGACGAGGTGTCTCCAAAAATTAAAGAGACATTTTGAGAGGCAGAAAATGGCTGATATCTGTCAAATATTTTTGCTGGAACTTATCATTTTCTCTTCTGTTCTTACAGGTAAAGCAATCTGATGAACTCTATAAGACAATTTATTTATTAAAAGTCTATGTTTAAGAAAGTTAGTCAAGCTTAAGTGTGAACATGGAGTCGGGTGATGTTTGGTACAAACTGTAAATGCACTAATATTAAACATATATTCAATAATCATAAGAATCACCAGTATCCACACTGTAAAGAATCCCACTTTAAAAGGTTCTTACAACAAAGGTATTAAAGTAACTTGAAAAAGTATGGTCACACTTCTGTATAGGGGCAATTCTCGCTATTAACAAACCATTATCTATGACTTTTTCCCCAATAAACTCTTAGTTTGTTGCTTAATTATAGTTAGTAAGGTAGTTGTACCAATAAACAGCCTATATGCCAATAATAGGCACGCTAATAACAACTAGTTAATAGTGAGAATTGACCCCATATACTGAAGTGTTTTGTAGGAGAGGTACATTGATTATTTTGTGTATACTGAAAAAGATTATTGCAAAACATGTTGAAAACAAAAAAAATAGTTAAGTGTTTGTCCAAACCATTTTAAAGTTCAAAGTTTCCATCGTGCAGTGCAGCACGTTACATTAAAAAATATTGTAAATAAGGATTTCTTTTTGAGTATATTTTCTGACTTCATTTATGCTGTAGTTATTGTCACTGGTAGTTTTTTTTATGAACAATGTTGATTGTCACCACGATTAAGGTTTGTGTGTTTTATCATTGAGGTCAGAGTGTGACGTTATATAATAAATTAAGTTACAGTATGTGAACGAATTGGCATAAAAGTGTTCTTTTAAAAGTGTTCTGTGTTTCAGGTAAAACTGGAGACACTCATGTGTTCAGTAGTTCTGGTGAAAATGTCTCTCTGTCCTGTAATAAAGCTCTTCATAACTGCACCTCAACTACATGGATCTACAACAAAAATAGCACATCAGATGCAGTAGAACTGATCACTGGAGGAATAAAGAAGAATAACATAGAGAGACATGAGAGACTGAGTCTGGGGTCTGACTGCTCTCTGAACATCTATAAAACAACAAAAGAAGATTATGGAGTATACACCTGCAGACAATATGTGAATGGACAACAACAGGGAACTGATGCACGTGTTTATCTACATGTTCTTCATGGTCAGTGTTTCTGTTCATTTGCAGAAGTATATGTTTAATTTTAAAGATAACCGTTCTCCTAGGTCTCATGCAAGGGATAGTTCACTCCCCCAAAAAATATTCTGTCATCATTTACTCACTCTCAGACTGTTTGAAACCTGTATAAATATCTTTGTTCTGTTAAACACAAAGAAATATATTTGGAAGAATGTCAGCAATTTTCATTTCTCTGACATTATCCACTACCATAGTAGAAAAAACAAATGTATATTTTTTGGTCTGTTGAACACATTGTAAAAACTTATTTTCACTCTGCTATCTCACTCTTGCTTCAGATTAATGAGATATTTTGAAGAATTTAGAACCGTTCAGGGTCACCTTTGACTACAATTAAATTTTTCCTATATGGTCAATCATGTTCCAGAACTAAAAATTGTTAACATTCTTCCAAATATCTTCTCTGTGTTCATCAGAACAAAGTAAGTTATACATGAAATAACATTAAGGTGAGTAAATGATGACAGAAGTTTTATTTGTGGGTAAACTATCTCTTTAACCTCATACCTGGTGCAGCCCTTTTTGAGCCTACACATGAAGATGCACTGTTGGCACAAAAATGGCTGTTACTCATGAATTATTTGGATTACAGACTTAGGGTTGGTCTAAAAAAATTAACAGATTATTGCTAAGAAAAAAAATCACACACACACAAAAAAATGTTTAGGGAATTTTGTTGTTTATTGTACTAAATTGTTTTATGTTTATAAGAAAAAACACATTTGAAAAAATTACGGATCAGCTCCAAAATGTCATTAGTCAAAGTCCCAAGGGTCACCAAGTGTTGTATCTAATTTGATCCTGATACACCGAATTTTGACCACAACAGACATTGAGATGTTCATTTTTTTACCTTTCCAATTAACAGACACAATAAAAAAATACAAAAGCACAGAAACAATATAAAAACAATAAATTTGTATGAAACTATACTTTTGATGCACACTTATTTATGAATCAATTATCATTTATGTATCAATATCTCTTCCTACATAAATTATTCCTCTGAACAATGATCAAATGTGTATTCTAGAGTCTTAGACCTTTCCAACGATATAATGTTTGTCATAATAAGATAAGAATTTACATGAACAGTTTTGAAAATAAAGGTAGGTGTTCAGCAGGAGGTATATATTTTGTATACACACTCTTGTCATTTATGAATCAATTACACTTCCTACATACCATATTTTATAAAACACTGATGAAATATGTATTTTAGAGTCTCCTTTCCAACGATATATAGTTTGTCATGAATAGATCAGAATTCCCACAAAATTTGGAAGCAAATATAGGTGTCCCGTGTACGGGACAGTGCCAAGTGAAAGGACATTAAAAAAAAGAAGCTCTTTTTTAAAAAAAGAATCCCTTACTCTTCCTACATACATTATTCTATAAAACTGTGATGAAATTTGTTTTCTAGAGACTTATACCTTTCCAACGATATAAGGTTTTTCACAATTATATAAGAATTCACCTGCAAAATCTTGAAGTAAATCAACTGTCCCGGACACGGGACGGCGCCAGGTAAGATTTAACTCAAAATTATTAGAACTGAAAGTCTGTCATCTAATTTGTCTTTCAGTCTCTTCATCATCCGCACAGACTGAGATGAGATCAGGCAGCTCTGTGACTCTCTCATGTCAGTTGTTTTCATATGAAAACTCTTGTTATACTTTGGTCAGTACTGAAGGATTTCAGCTTGTCTGGGTGAATCAGGCTGGTGTTGATCTGCACACAGACTCCAGATATCAGATATTATCATCACAAGAACACTGTTACAGCTCTCTGACTATAAAACTCCTGAATGAAGACAACAACACAGAGTTGAGATGTCTGCTTAAAAAGAGAAATGAGATTAAAACCTCAACCAGTTACACTTTCAAGATTAGAGGTAAGATATCCAAATTTTACTGAAATAATTCAGGATGAGCCAAAGCAGTAAGGTACAAGAGGTCATCCTTTATTAAATAAATCACCACACAATAATATTGAAGACAAAAAATATGCAAAAGTCTTCCTTCCGCTGGAAAAATTGTCCCTGACTGACTGTGAACAGCAACATGTTTTGTTAACATTGCTAAAGTGCACACTGATAAACAAAACTTTGTATTATGATCAAAACATAAAATGTGTAGTATACTGTAGTGTATCTAAATATTAATCTTCCACTGGTTCAGACACAGTGATTCCAGTCACCACCAGACACCCTGAAACAACATCTAAGACAAATGCATCAGAAACTGAAGACAGTAAGACTCGTGTGTTATTATACAGAGGTATGAAGTGATATTACAGCATCACACTATAGTATTTATACTGATATAACTGAACATCACTAAAACACATCAGTGAACTCATGGAATATTTGTTTGTTATTATGTTTCTTCAATCTGTCTTTGACATTTTCATGGGTTTAAACCTGCTATTCTCTCTATTGTCTTTCTTATAGTGATTATATTGATTGTTGAGATCACAGTATTTGCTGCTCCTACTGTGATTCTTCTTCAGATCATCTGTGCAGGAACAGCTGGTGAATTTTAACCCAACGCATCTGATGGTTCACACTGAGCTGCAAAAAGTGCTTAACATTCTATGAAGGTTTTTTTTTTCAGTCTTATTGTTGATTTTCTTCTCAGATAACAGAAGGACTCTGACTACCCAGAAGACACAATGATATCAAATACTCTCTTCGCAAACAGCAGAGAATATTACAGCGAGATTAATTTTAACACATTTTACAGATGTGCAGATATGTTTGCATAACATTTTCAAAGACATATTGTAGCCTACAACCTGCATTATAAACGGCCCCAGACTCGGGTTGTTTGTGTAATGTAGCCGAATTAAGTCATAGCATCATGCCCTGCTTATAAATCCTGCTGTATATGCTGGGATATGCAAATATCAATGAGTGCTACTTATTTTCTCAATAATCCCTTAAACTTGAGCTTGTCATTTCACCTTAACTGAAAATCAACTTTTAATGTTTATATGTCTATGTGGTGTTTTAAATATGCTTTAGGACAAACTTTTTGCAAATACATCACTCAACGCAATTGCTGAGTATTTTCTTAATAAAACTGCAGTTTACCAAAACAATTTTAAAAACGTTTGCGAGGGAAATGTGATTGGTTGAGCAGGGTCGAGTTCAAAAAAATAAAATGGCGGCCAAGAAAGCGGCTGGAGGACCGTTTTTGTGAAAAGTTATAATTTCTAATTTTTTTTACTTTTTATTGCATTTCTAGTGAGAAATGAGTGTTGTAGTTTCTCTGAGCTGCCTTCATGCCCAAATGCTGCCTCCAAAGTCATTGCCAACAAGTCAGCTGCCTAAGCTTTCGGACGCAGCCATAGATCAGAACATTATAATGATTTTAACATCATCTGAAAGCTGATGTCTGTGTCTATGGTTTATTAGCATATGATAATTATTTAAACTTCTGAGAGTGCAATAAAATCGAAATATTGAGAAAATCCCCTTAAAAGTTGTTAATCAGAGAGGAGAGGAGCAGGTGTGTTAACACTCTCTATTGGTTTGCCACTGTAATGACGTTGTGGAGAATATATGAACCCGAAAGCTGAAATTCTAAGCTTTACATAGATACCAAACTTGAGTGGATAATTCCCAAAAGAGCGGCAGCAGCGAGTGAAGTTTGTAGGCGTGTTTCCGGGCATTATTTTTTTCTCAGCAAGCACATTGTCCATCAGCGCCACCTAGTTTAACGGAGTAAATAAGCAGTTGATGATAAATCGTTTCACTCTTGGCAATCCGTGGAAGTTACTGCCAGTTAACATGTAATATTAATGAGCTATTTTATACTTGTTTCAATGTCTGACAACAGAAACAGAAACAATGTCAAT